>OZ012627.1:30403416-31668145 GCA_963942485.1 Pediacus dermestoides | reverse complement strand
AAACAATTTCCCAGCAATTGTACTAGGGGTGGAATGGCCGTAACCTATCGTGGTCAAAACGGTGGTGGCATAATAAAATGCCCCCGTAAACTTCCATTGTTGTCCGGCACGATGGGGCTCCGATTTCAGGACAACGGTCTCCATTATCCGGAAATCCTCGTCGCTTATATTGTATTTTCTTCTAACTATCGACTGAATTTCTAAAATAATAAATAAAATGTTGGTCACGTTGTATGAAATATTTAGTCGTTTTAAAAAACCTTGTAGCACAATTTTCCGTTGATTTTCCGTTTTGGACTCTAGGGCGTCAAAGACAGCGGCCCCAATCAGCAAGTATGTGAAGGTGCAAACGATAAGAGATAGCGTGCGAACGTTTTGTTTCTTCATTCTCTAGCGCGCGTCATGCTGGGGCCGGGGGGCTCCCGCGCCGCTAGCTGCCCCCCGCGCGCCCCCCTCCAATCCACCACATTACACCCTCTGCCAAATATAAAACAACAAAACAACCATAAATTATTTTTGTTTGGATCTAGAGCTAAGGATAATAATTTCATAGATAAAACCATTTCTAGTGCCTTTAAAAAATGAAACCGGCGCATCCGCCAAAATTAGTTGCAGGTATGTTACGCTCGAAATTGCTGTTATATGCGAATAACATTTTTGGCGAGTTCGTACAAATATTTTATACGAAATTTTGTCCATTATATTATCAACTTTATTAAGCCAACAAGCCAAAATTAAATTTTAATCCCCCGAGATAAATGTAATCGTAGCTAACAAAAGAAAAATTTGTAAATTTATCATTATTTCCAAAAAGCAATTAGGCTTTAAATTAGTGAATACAAAATAAAAACGTTTACCCAATAGAAAAATCTAAATATTTGTTACTGTTAACGAATGTGAATCTAAGTTTTACACTTAAATTAACTAATTTCTAAAATATTTCTTATACTTTCACGACGATTTTATTCCAATTTATAACTTAAATTATCCATCCTCCAATACATTAGATCATCCCCTGAACCCAATTACAAATATTCAGATTGGACTTAATTCCTCTAATGCAAATCTCATGTTTGAATCGATCAGATCAGCTACATTATTTAGTACCTTGGTAAAGGAAGGGTCGTCTTTTTCCAAACCTTTTCACAATACATTATCATCAAAACTGGTAAATAATGTACGAAATGATAATTCTTTTATAATATCTAGAAGGCAAATTAATTAATTTCCCGCTTATCCCCGGAATTACAATTTTTGTCAACATATGCAATTACTCCTATTAGATAATACCGTTATCAATACGATTATTACTTGTTGCAAATATTAGGTAGGTAGGTAGGTACATTTATCAATCTTATACGCGTTGTTGTTTTACGTCAATGTTATTCTGGTAATGAATACTTCATATTTATGTGGGGCATTGTTGATGCCGCAGGGTGCAACATGATTTCAATTTTCCAGCGTAGAATTTACCCTTCACAAACCTCAGCCAAATAAATGGGCTTTTTCAATTTTCGTGTACACAACGAAATAGACTACAAACAACCGACAAAACACGAATTATTTGCAAGGGAGACTCGCAATTTTAACATGTAATGTGTTGGGTTTTGTCTCATTTAGAACCAATTTAATCTTGGGGGAAAGAATATTGTATTTTTATTTAATGACGACAGTGGGACAGTGTTTGTGTAATAATAATGAAAGCCGCGTTTTACAAGTCGAATTTAGTTGATCAAGAATATAATAACAATATTAAGAGCCGGCCCTGCATCAAGGTACATAGTTTCCAAAACCCAGACATATTTTATACCACGAATTTGCAGCTTGTGGTTTTGTTGGTGTTAATCAATAAACTGGAGTAATTATTTTACAATGTTTCGGATGTTTCAGAGCAAATGAATTACGAATAAGATTAATTATACTTAACCTAATTTACATTTGAATCCCTCGAACATATTTCATATTGAACACAATGTTTCAATAGCAGATTTTTCTCAGGAGTTGGAAACTTTTGGCATTAATATTCTGAATTTCCGTTTATTAACCATTAGAATTTTGTCTTCAGTCTAGGTGAGATTATTAGATTTATTTAAAGGCTGACAATAAAACAATGATTTTTCTTTTAAATAATCTTTTTTTATTACGAAAATTTTCTCATAATTTCATGTTAAATGCACATTTTTTCCGACCCTATTATCTAACATTTTCGTTGGACCAAAAAAACATCCAGCTGGCGACAAATGCAGACAATCTGTCACAAAAGTGGGCACACGAAAGGAAAACAATCCATATACGAGTGGACATCCCTTGATATATAATGAAAAATCCATTTGATTTTCTGGATGATGTCTGATGTTTTCACAAAACACGAGTTGGAATAAAAATAGAAACCCCTTGGGGCTTTTGTAATAAATTCCTTGGAGGATAAACAAACAAGGAAAGTGTTTTTAGTGGTTTTTTCAAATATTCGTGTGTTATTTTTAATGATTTAATTAAATATTCGTACATTTAACCTATTTCCAGACTGATAAAACTTTTATAGGTCCTAAAAAATATTTAATAGTCAAGGAAAATTAACCAATATGATTAGAAACTTGGAGCTTTTTCCTCAATTAAGTTTAAAATTTATCTCATAGTTCTTTTGATATTCCAGACATTCACAATTATCGCTATGACAAAGTCTTATAGTCTCTTTAATATTAAATGCATATGTTCTGGAAAATATAATATTCAGAATTTCGCATTGCAGATGTACGAACCAAATAGCCAGGTTATGAAATTCGTATAAAGTCTGAAGGGAATTTCTCATCTCACACTTGATAAAATGATACAGATCGAAATATCTTTCGCTGCTTTTATAATCAGTACATTTTCCAATTAGTCAAATAAAGATTAAGACATTGACTTATGGATTTTAATCAAAAATCACTCACCGCACGAGATTAGCGAGGCTCTTCCGTTCAACCACCAATTCTTTGTTATTAACAACTTTAAACAAAAACATAAACACCTAATTTTAAGGAAACAATCAACATTTTGCTAAATTTTCCGTCACAACAAAATATTTTTCGTAAATGAAAGAAAAATAGAAAAAACGACTATAAGATGATGATGCTAAACAGTTTGACACACTAACGTTCTGTTTAAAACCGAACCGTGTACGGGAGCTTTTCGGAGCTTTCTGTGTTAGAGTACACGCGGTTCAGCAGGATCGATAACGACGTCGCAGTGACGTCACGACGGTATGCTACAAATTTAAATCAGAGTTTTTCGGTACAGGCGAGCAGCGGGTAGTTCGAATTATGTTTGCACCAATGGATTTCAATAGGGAAGGAGGGGGTGATTTAAGAGTGTATTTATGGAAATTGCATTGAGGGATGTCCGAAAATAAACTTGGTGGGAGACGAAAAGTTCAGGAGAAATCCGAGGAAACCAAATAATTTGTTATTAGATACTATCATAAAAACCACCATTATATTTAAGTCTGATGAAAAAGAAAGTCAAAAAAAGTGTCTTAAGTACTCTAGTGACGGCAAGTCAATAAAATATTTAATAAAAAAAAAAGCTCAATCAAACCAATACAAAATTTCTTAAGGGGACATTCTTGTATCGCCCTGTATAATTTTTTTCTCTACCTATGGTTAATCTTCGAGTAAGTACATTTGAAAATATAATTTTTCTATATGAAGTAAAAATTTGCACGAACTTTGATACAACTGGAGGCTTTATTCAATTAGCAAACTCTAACAAGAAATAATTAATACAAAAAACAGGCACACTTTATAAACCCAAATTAAAAACCAATAAAAAGTTTTCGTCTCGGATTAGATTTTAAACACTAGTACTTAATCAGAATTAATCAAGCGAAATCTGTGTAAAAGTCCTTGTGATTAAAACCATTATTTCATCAAACAATGATTTTGTATGATATTATTAATAAATCACAAGTGTATAATAATTGAAAATATTGCGTCATTTCCGTCATATTAATGAAATGATCCAATCAATATTATTCTGGATATTGTCTAAATGTTCAACAGAAATCCAGAGATGGACTCGAGAAAAATAGTAAACAAATCCCTATCTGTTTTATCGATAATTTTTTCGATTGTATTTTCTGATAATACCTGAGTTTGCTGACAATTTCAAATCCATCATGTCAAGTGAGTACCTATTGTAAGGAAATCTACTAGATTTTTAATACTTGATATTTCATAAAAGATTAATGAGGCTACGTCTTAAAGTATGCTTGTGCAATTTCCAATATGAAGAGTTTATTTTTGGAAATACTTTATCACAAGTCCCCCTATCATGTCTAGTAAAATTCCATATAAAAACCCAAGCCAAAACTGTTTTCATACTCAGTAACTATTAGACTCTTTCGAAAATCTAAAAAACAATTTTTTTAAAATGTTCTCCAATTTTTTATTACTTCTTCTGTTTTTCACAACAGCGTTAGCTTCAATTAAACCACATTTCTTATCCGATGAGTTCATCAATTCCATCAACAAAGCCCAAAATTCTTGGAAAGCTGGACGCAACTTTAATAGTAACACTCCTCTATCCCAAATCCGACAACTTCTTGGAGTGCATCCAGATAATAAGCTCTACAAAGCCAAAATGGCACCGTTCGTAACCCCCTTAGATGACTTACCAGAAACGTTCGATTCTCGCCGACAATGGCCCAATTGTAAATCAATATCTATGATCAGGGATCAAGCAGCTTGTGGTTCTTGTTGGGTAAGAAATATCAGCCAATTAAGGATGTGGCTACTTGCGTTTATAGATAAAAGATTTGTTAGACTTTTCGAAACTTGGATTTTTGTTTTAATCATTTACAATTTTGAGATTCTTTATAATAGGCATTTGGAGCTGTTGAGGCCATGAGTGATCGACTTTGCATCCATTCAAACAGCACCCTACAAACTGTAGTGTCAGCAGAAGATTTGCTAAGTTGTTGTATAAACTGTGGAGATGGATGTAATGGCGGCAGGTTGGTTCCTGCTTGGCAATACTGGCAAAAAACCGGGCTAGTTTCTGGAGGGCTGTACAATTCCACTGAAGTAATTAAAAATTAATTTTTATAAAAAAAATTTTTACCAAGATAACCTTATAGGGTTGTCGAGGATACTCCATTCCACCTTGTGAACACCATGTAGATGGTGATCTTCCAGCCTGTGGTGACCTCCAACCAACACCCCGTTGTAATAAAAAGTGTGATTCAGATTCCCTCGATTACAATTCTGATCTAACTTTTGGAACTGAACCCATGTCTTATGTTGTTGCGGAACAAATACAAATTGAAATTATGGCTAATGGACCAGTTGAGGCTGGTTTTGATGTATACGAAGATTTTCTGTCTTACAAAAGTGGTAGGTTTACATAACAACAATTTACGAAATGTTTTTGATGACTTTTTCCTAAGGTGTCTATAAACATACTACTGGTGAATTGCTTGGAGGCCATGCAGTTAAGATTCTTGGTTGGGGTGTTGAAGATGGCAAAAAGTATTGGCTTGTTGCAAACTCCTGGAATAGTGATTGGGGAGATTCTGGATATTTTAAGATTTTACGTGGTCAAAACCACGTTGGTATTGAAGAAGCTTGTATAGCTGCTAAACCTAAATTGTGAATAATTTTCGTAGTTTATGTTTAAAAAATTTTAATAAAGAATTGAAAAGAATTATTCTATATTTTTTAAAATTGTTTAAGCATGGTAAATAAGGAATTTGATTAATATTTAGTGAAGAAATCCAAACTGCATAATTGCTAACGATAAGAATAAATAATATACTTATTAAATTATTCCTAAATAAAATTTTAAAAACAATCAAGTCATTATCCTTGAGATTATCGGATTAGTGTAACGATTGCCACTTAGGTACTTAAAAATTTTATCTAAAAAATGTCTAAAAATCAGATGTGATAAATATTGCAAAACTAAGATATATAAATCTGAAAAAACAAATCGTAATAAAAGTTTTTGTCTGCTTTAAACTATCATATTAATTTTTAATTAAACCTCACGCTTAATGAAACGACTGTTTCCCTTCGTGGTCTTTGTGACCATCACTTACGCCTCCGCAATTCATCCTTTATCCGATGAATTCATCCAATCCATCAACAACGCCAAAAGCACCTGGAAAGCAGGTCGCAACTTCGCTGCCAACACTCCTTTATCCCAAATCCGTATACTAATGGGTGTCCATCCAGATAATAAGAAACACACCGCAAAACTCGCTGCTCTTGACCCTGGAAAAGACGATTTTCCTGAAAGTTTTGACGCCCGCGAAGAGTGGCCAGATTGTAAATCAATTTCGTACATTCGAGATCAAGGAGCATGCGGATCCTGTTGGGTAAGCAGTATTCCAATATAATTTGATGACTTTCAATGATTTCCTTTTTAGGCTCTTGCAGCTGTTGAAGCCATGAGCGACAGATTATGCATCGCCTCCAACGGTACATTACAAACTTTGGTTTCAGCCGAAGACCTGCTTGATTGTTGCGACTTTTGTTGTGGGTTTGGGTGTGGTGGTGGTTGGTTAGTACCAGCATGGGAACGTTGGAGTGAATCTGGAATAGTTTCTGGTGGTCTGTACAATACAACTGGTGATGTAAGTTTTTACAGAAAAATTAAACTACTACTTTCATAAGTTTTCTGAAGGGTTGCAAAGCGTATTCCTTCGTCCCATGTGAACACCATGTTGATGGTGAGCGTAAACCATGTGGAGAAAGTCAAGAAACTCCAAAATGTCAAGAAAAATGCGACGCCGGTTCGTCCCTTGACTACAAATCCGACTTAACATTTGGCGAAGAACCTGAAAAGTTTTACACGATGAACCAAACGCTACTTGAAATAATGACCAATGGGCCTGTTTCAGCTACTTTTGATGTGTACGAAGACTTTTTAACATATAAAAGTGGTAAGTAGGGTGATTTTTTGGATTTTGGTTTCTTTCAGGATTTTTGTAGGAGTTTATCAGAATCTCAAAGGAGAATATCTTGGAACCCATGCTATTAAGATTTTAGGATGGGGCGTTGAGGATGGTACGCCTTATTGGCTTATTGCTAATTCCTGGAATAATGATTGGGGTGATCATGGGTACTTCAAGATGCTTCGTGGTGAAAATCATTTGTGGATTGAGGACGACGTTGTTGCAGGACAAGCAAAATTGAAATAGTTGAATTCTTTAGAAGAATAAAAAACAAATTAATTGATGTTTTATTTATTCAAATGTTAAATTGACTTTCAAGTAATTTCAGTTAATAAATTCAATAAAATTTAAGAGTTTATAATAAGTTTAAGCGTAAAATGTTTAAGAAAATCTAATAATATTTAAGCATTTTACCTAAATTATTGAAAAAGTGATTCTTAATATCAACATAAATAAAAGGTTTTGATGTTTTTCCAGAATTGATTATAAATGATTGAATCCTTAATATGACAGATGTGAAATGAGAAATTTGAATACAATAAAACGGATCAATTATATTAAATATTTTTTAATTGTAGCTAATTAAAATTTAAAAGATTTCATCATTATGATTTAAAAAATATCACAAAGATAATAAATTCAATGAAAGAATCTATATAAGCATGAACGATATCATAAAATTATCAAATAGTATTTGAACGTACGTAAGTAGATACAAATAATATATTAATTGTCTCACATAATATAACTACAACATTTTTCGTTTTTCTTCAGGATTTAAAATATGAAACTATCGTTGTGTATCCTCTTGGTCCTCGTGACCCTCACCTACGCCTCCTCAATTCATCCTTTATCCGATGAATTCATCCAGTCCATCAACAATGCCAAAAGCACTTGGAAAGCTGGACGAAACTTCGATGCCAACACTCCTTTATCCCAAATCAAAAAACTCATGGGTGTCCATCCAGACAACAAAAAACACAGAGCCAAACCCGCTGCCTTCAAAGTCTTGAAGAAGAATTTACCGGAAAGCTTTGATGCTCGCGAACAATGGCCCGACTGTAAATCAATTTCTTATATTCGAGACCAAGCAGCTTGTGGATCCTGCTGGGTAATGCAAAGTACTCCTACAAGTTGATGATTTTAAACAATTTTTCTTCTATAGGCTTTCGGTGCTGTTGAAGCAATGAGTGACAGATTGTGCATCGCTTCCAAGGGTAAAGTACAAACTTTGGTTTCAGTTGAAGATTTGTTGAGTTGTTGTGTGGAATGTGGTGAAGGATGCAATGGTGGTTGGTTAGCTCCTGCCTGGCAACATTGGAATCAAAGTGGTTTGGTTTCTGGTGGTTTGTACAACACAACATCTGATGTAAGCTTCCTCCAAAAAGTCCCCGTAGGTTACTAAAATTTTCTAAAGGGTTGCAGAGCTTACTCCTTTGTCCCCTGCGAACATCACGTTGATGGTGAACGTGGACCATGCGGCGATATCCAGCCCACACCAGAATGCACCCAGAAATGCGACGCAGGCACATCACTCGAGTACAAATCTGACTTGACTTTTGGTACGGTACCAGAAGCTTTTTACACAGAACAGCAAATCCAAATTGAGATTTTGGCTAATGGGCCTGTCGAGGCATCCTTTGATGTCTACGAAGATTTCTTAACATACAGAAGTGGTACGTAGAGAATTTATGTTAAAAATAATAATTTATTACTATTTCGAAATTTTCTTGTAGGTGTCTACCAGAATCTGCAAGGAGAATATGTTGGAGGACATGCCATAAGAATTTTGGGATGGGGTGTTGAAGATGGTACACCTTATTGGCTTATTGCCAATTCGTGGAATAACGATTGGGGCGATCATGGGTACTTCAAGATGATTCGGGGACAAGACCATTGTGGTATTGAAGATGATGTTGTAGCAGCAAAACCTATATTGAATTAATTTTTGTTTGTTCAAAATAAGTAAGATGTACAATAAAACTAAGTTATTTAATTTTTTATCCCCTATTTTATTTTATTTAGTATAATGGTCTGAGTATCTGATTATTATTAGATAAGTGTCAAATTGTTAATTAGCAGTCACTCAATATGGAACTGATAATAACTTATAAATCATAAGGATTTACTTGAATCATTTTATCACAATTATAAACAATACATTACATTCTTATCTTATAAGTATTTTTTTGTGCTTAAATATTATTAAAACACATTGTATGAGTATGTCCTTAGAAATTGTTCTATTTATATATGCAGAAAAACAAAATATCATTTTTAAAGTTCCTACTACATTGGAGAGTGACAATTTTTTTGAATTTACTGTTGGAAACAGAATGTGTATTCTATTTATTGAATAGATTCGGCTTGAAAATAGTTTTTCAAGAACCAATTATATATGAATTTTTGATTTCACCATAGATAAAGAATGAACACTAGAAAGCTTATCTAAATAAATGTCTAAATTACAATTTTTTTAAATATTTATTACACCGTTTCCAAGAAATCATTGAAACTTTGAATTTGTACCTACTTCAATAAATTTATCTTCTGTATCCTTTCTAGACTATTAAAATTATCATTGTCCACAGATAATCTTTCTTAATTGTATTCAAATCCTCATCCCTTCACTCAAGTGCACGTATTAATAGATCTCAACATTGATTCAAAAATTATCATAAAGATAAAAACGATGGATAATCTATATAAGCAAGAAAGCCAATAAACCATCATCAGATAGTTTTGTAGATGTAAGTATACACATAGAAGTATTTCATTATTTTTCTGACAAATTTCTAATGTAATTATTTGTCTTTTAGCAAAAGTTGCAAAATGAAACTATCGTTGTGTATCCTCTTGGTCCTCGTGACCCTCACCTACGCCTCCTCAATTCATCCTTTATCCGATGAATTCATCCACTCCATCAACAATGCCAAAAGTACCTGGAAAGCAGGACGCAACTTTGCTGCCAACACTCCTTTATCCCAAATCAAAAAACTCATGGGTGTCCATCCAGATAACAAAAAACACAGAGCCAAACCCGCTCCATTAGACATGGTGAAGAAGGATTTGCCTGAAAACTTCGATGCACGCGAACAGTGGCCCGAATGTAAATCAATTTCAATAATTCAAGATCAAGCAGCTTGCGGATCTTGTTGGGTAAGACTAGGATTCACATTTAAATTTGTGATTCTCAACAAATTTTCTTCTACAGGCTTTTGGTGCTGTTGAATCCATGAGCGACAGAATATGCATCGCCTCTAAGGGAAAAACACAAACTTTAGTATCAGCTCAAGATTTGTTGAGTTGTTGTGACGAATGTGGTTACGGATGCCAAGGTGGATTTTTGGAAACTGCATGGGAATACTGGATTGAAAATGGTTTGGTTTCTGGTGGTTTGTACAATTCAACTGATGTAAGTATTCCGAAAAAAAAGCACTAAGAAATTATGAAAGTTTTCTAAAGGGTTGCAGAGCTTATTCGATTGCTCCCTGTGAACATCACGTTGATGGTGACCTAGAACCATGCGGCGATATCGTACCGACACCAGATTGTACCGATACATGCGATAAAGGCTCATCACGCACTTACAAAGATGACTTGACTTATGGCGATGGTAAGGCTCTAAATTTTCAATCAGTAGAACAAATTCAAACTGAGATTATGAAAAATGGACCTGTTGAGGCGGCCTTTGATGTCTATGAGGATTTCTTATCATACAAAACTGGTACGTAGGAAATGCTTTCTTAAGAGAACTCGTAACTAAATTTATTGAGGTTTTTCTAGGTGTTTACCAAAATTTACAAGGGAGTTATCTTGGAGGACACGCTATCAGAATTTTAGGGTGGGGTGTTGAAGATGGTACACCTTATTGGCTTATTGCTAATTCCTGGAATAGCGACTGGGGTGATCGCGGATACTTCAAGATGATTCGTGGACAAAATGATTGTGGTATTGAAGATGATGTTGTGGCTGCACTTCCCAAAATGTAATTTTATTGGTTTTAATTCATTGATATAAAGAAAAATAAAATTATATAGTGAATTTTTTTGTTATTTTATGATAAATTGTTTTTTAGATATCACAGATATGAAATTAGTGATATTTTAATTGTATCCAAAATTTGAACATTCTTTTTAATGTAAGTTAACAGAAATATATTAATTTGAAAAACGATTTTAGAGTTTATTTTAGTATTTTATTTACTCCTTGAAATAATCAGACTACTTAAATTCATTCATAATAGGAGTATTATTTTTTTCCTTGATAAAAATATATTTCGATACTTTGTTTTCCTCTCAGAATTTGAATACAAAAGATATCTCAATGATACATTTGAATTTAAACCAATGATAAAAATTATTTATAAAATTAAATCCGAATAATCTTACTTTGTTTGAAATGTTTGTTTGCGCGTTTGCTGTCTCGAGATAGAGTACACTTAATCTAATTTGTCAAATTTGTAAGATAACCGGTATAAGTACTGTATACAATTTCTCTATCGCCTAGTTTGACGATCTCCAATAATTAACAAAATAAAAAGAAGCATATGAAATCATACCTATATTTACAACTAACTTTTATACTAAGAAAGCCAGTTTTTTTGCTGATATTGCTAGGTTTGTATTTCCATTTTCTTGTACCCATATCGCATTATTGAAATAAAATTAAGTTGCGATATTTAATAAATTTCTTTATTTATTTCCTAGTCTATTAGGTAAGATACAATAGACGGATTATCTGTTATTGCCCTAGTAACAATTGTAAATTGGCAATCACTCAACAGTACCCTTGCTTTAAACTGTCAGTCTTCAAGAATCACAACAGTTTACTTTAACCATTATAACAATTATAAGGACAAAGGCAACTACAACACATCTACTTATCTAAATTATAACAATATAATATTATAAATTCGTATAAATTGTATATTAAGGTACGATTATTTATGGAAGTAACAATAATTGTCTACTAATACTGCTAAAGTAATGGAAGTTATGCAAAGGGATCCAATCAAAAATAGTTTAATAGAAATTTTCTTGATTGTCTTTCCCTTAATTACAGTAAATCGATATGTTTCATATAACAATATTTATGCAAAATATCTTTGGCTTAATCTATTATTAAAAATAATGGAATTATAGCATTTTTCTTTTTGGACTTTTGCTATACTGTCAAACTCTGGGTTTTGGTACATTAGCAACAAATTTTCCAATATAATTCCCTCGAGGATTATAATTGGCCACCACATAAGTTTGACCTTTGTTGTTCTTTGCAAAACCCACACCAAGTTCTGTTGTATCCTTCCATACAACTTGTGTAAAATGCAGAGTTTGTTGGATCACTTGCTCCACTCCAAAAGTATACAATTTGATTTCATCGTACCATTCTTTGACTGCATCTCTTGCAGTGGGAGTATGACTGTAATCCGATGAGAAAACACAGAAGATATTCTCGCCATATGGAGAGTTGGCTTTGTGTTGTAGGCTGGTGGTTCTCGCGCAAGTGTCTGCCCAATTTTGGGCAGTTTCGCATAGCTGAAAAAAGAAATGTTAGTTGGAAAGCGTGATTCGTGAAGCAAAATATCTTATCTAAGTTTGAAAGTACAATTTTATAAGAAAACAAAATATGTAAGTGTATTACAGTTTTCAAAAGTATATAGGTATAGTTATAGACTACTCCAAAGTTCTCCAATATGTGCAAGTAGCCAAATATTAATAAATATTCCAAATTGATTTTGATTTAAATTCGTTTTGAAATCTAAAGTTGTATAGAAACTTGTGACATTTAATTTTTAAAATTTTGGCGGATGCGCCAATGTTAAAGTACCTTTTCATTGAGGACCAAACTAGGTACCCCATGTTTCCTCCGATATTCATTATGAACCTTCAAAGCGTCCAGCGCAAATTGACTAAACTCCCCTCGAGCACGAGGTTCCTCCTCTACAACTTTCATCTTAACCGGCGCCGACATCATACTCATCAACTCCTCTTTAGAAGGCTTCGGCGGCGGCACATTCTCCACATAATTTCCAACAAAATTCCCAGCTGGTGAATAATTCGCAACCACATATATGCTTCCCTGATTATTTTTTGCCACACCAACCCCTAGAAACTCGCTGGATCTCCAAATAACTTGAGTAAAATGCCCGGATTTTAAACTATTCGGCTCCCGTCCAAAAGGATGCTGGTTTATTTCTTCGTACCAAAGATCAACTGGAGTGTGACCGTTGATTTTGAAGGTAGAATCGGATGTGGTTAGATTGTAGATGTTTTCCCCGTAGTTGCTCTCAGGACGATGTTCCAGGATGTTCTTCGCGGCGAGGTGCTTCGCCCATTCCTCACTGTATCTACATAGTTTCTTGTCTAGTTTTAACGGAGGTACACCGTGTTTTTTTCGGTAGGTATTATGAGCTTCCAGGAAATCTTCCTCAAAGTTACCTTCGGTAGCTTGGCGAGACGCTGGTCTTGTACTCAAAGATAAATTGGATAAAGATTCAGTTACGTAGTTGTTGTTATTGCTTAACCCGATTGGTGCTGGAACATTCTCCGAAAACCGCCCAATGATATTTCCCGCTGGATAATAATTTCCTACTACAACGACTCTTCCGCCGGATTTAGCGAAAGCTATTCCCAGTTCTTTGGAACCTTTCCAGATGACTTGGGTAAAGTGGCCCGAAGCTAAACTTTTCGGTTCCACACCGAATGTGTGCACGGATATTTCTTCGTACCATTTTCTGACGGCTTCCTCACCTGATACTGTAAAGTTTGGGTTGGATGATTGCATACAAAACAAGTTTTCACCATATTCTTGGTTGTTGCTGTGTTGGAGGACGCCCATTCTTATCAGTTTATCTGCGTATTGTTGACTGAAGTCGCAGATTCTTTTGCTGAGTTTCAGTGGGGGAACCCCGTGCTTTTTGCGGTAGTCATTGTGGGCTTTAAGGCACTCGTTCTGGAAGTCCATCTTTAGATTTCGTCTCTGTAAAAAATAGATGGTTAGTTTGGAAAATATAGAATATTGGCTGAAATTTAAATAAATAAATTGAAAAAAAAAAAACTTAAGACAATATTATTCGAAATAAATACCATAAAATTGTTATCACTTTCGTAATTCATTAAAAACTTAAATATTATCAATAAAGATATTAAAATTTCTTTTCTCTCTTTCTCACTCATAATTTATCAGTTTTACATTTTGCAACCCCCAATAAGAAAACCTGTTCTTCAACAAACCTTTAAAGTTCTCTTCTGATTCGCCTTGGCAGCAACTTTATTATTCAACGCTCCAATCACTTTGGCCGAACACTTATCCTCGCAGTCCTTCTTCTCTGTTGTGACCTTAAACTCAGTACGCTGTCCCCGGAATGTTTCAACAGTTTCCCTGGTAATCGTCTCAAGTTTCGGTTCCTGAAGCAAATTCGTTCAGTCATTAAAGCAATTTTCATCGAAAGCAAATTACACCTTAAATTTATTTGTGATTGTGATGTAATAATGACATTAAAATATGGTCCAATGGTCAAAAACTCAGGGAGTCGTGACGGTGTCACTTTGTGGGTCGTTTGAAGCATGAGAAAAAGGTTTTGGATAATAACAAGATTGTTTACAAAAGTTTTTTTTCTGTTGTCGTGTTCGTGTACCATGCTAATTTAATTTATGGTAAATAATAATTTGGATGGTGGATTGGAAAATAATTATACATACCGAATGATGATAATTGTAAGCACAAAATGAGAAATTGAGTTATGATGATAAAAATATAAAACCGCAAAGTTGTATTTATAATAAAAAATTAGGGCGGGTTGTTTGATTATAAACCTTATCAAGTATCGAATGAACTATAAAATTATTATTATGTTCTTTCTGACATAATAACAACAATCCATAATATAAAGTAATCTTGTTTATGATTTGATAACAAAATTCCAATTCACAATGACTAACTAAGATAAATAGATTAAAATTGTTTTTCTCTTAACAAACCTGAAAATTCTTGCACATACTCATAAAAGTAGAATTCGACGAAGAAAGATATAAAATCCACCTTACCTGTCCGTTTTGAACTGATGCAAACGTCCTCTGGTCAGTTTTCCTCACCATAACAATCCTGCTGGACCCATCGTGCCCATGCACTGTCTTTCTGAAGCGATGTAGATCCGTTAAAGATCCAGGAAATCCAGGCTTTCGCCTACACAAAGACATGTCCAATGGATAAGAACCGCACATTTTTACATTGAAATATAAATCGTTTAAACTCATTTTGCTATAAAAGGAAAATTTTCGTGTAGAACTAAACAGCAATGGTGCGATACTGTTGTGGTATCGTGCAATAAAAGTGTGTGGGTATACCCAGCGCGCAAGCAGAGTGCTTCCTTTCCAATCTTTGTGTTCCGTTTTGGTGGCCAAGTGTAACAAAAATAAATATATCAGGCAATTATGTGTGCGTTGGGCTAGAAGGTATAAGTTTCTTAGAATTGTGTGTATTGTACAAAGTTGAGGCGTAATTCATTAGAAGTTAATAATGTGAATTATTTGAAAAGAAAGGTTTTTGGATTAAGTAGTTAATTATGTACATAGTTCGAATCATTAAAATTGGTTGTATTGTAGAGAAAATTTCAAAATTTTGCTAAAACTTTTTATCAATCATCATGGTCCACTTTCAAAATTCGTAGCTTCCCATCAGATTAACGGATTAATTCTCACAAAGAATAAAGTTTTGCAAAGCCTAAAAAGTTGCCTTCATGAAAAAAAAATCAATATTATGGAAATTTATTTAGAATATTTTTACGCTTATGGTAAACAAAAAAAATTCATTAATCTTCTACATAGTCAAATTTGAAAATTTATAGGTCTGCACAGATTTTCACTAAGAACACAGTTTTGCAAAGGTCAATGTTGGTTGAAACAAGAAAAAAATCATCAACATGGTGGAAGATAGTGTAGAATTTTTTGGCTTAAATTGAAAAAAGTTTAGAAATTTCTAAAATGTCATTGATATTTCAAATTTTTTCAGGGATTGTAAAATAATATACTAATTGAAATTAATTTAGAATATTTCTAACCATTCAAAAATATAATAATAACAAGTTTAAAACTCGCAAAAGTATTGAATAGAATATAGAATACAAATAAAAAAGTAACATTTCAAGAAACTTCAAATTCCTGAAATAAATTTTGAGTTTCCTTAAACAATATAGCTACCATGTCTAAGCCGCATTACCCTCAGAATTCAAACAGAATTCTTGCAAATTAATTACCGCACTTTCCGTATTCAGACAGTTACGGTGTATATTATTGTTGTTGCGTGACATTATTTTTTGTTTAACTTTAACTCTCCCCATCCACATTTACGCTTAGAGATTTTTTAGGTTAACTGGTCAGCTCTAGATGGTTACCCCTATGCTATTGTTTTCCATAGAGTGCGTACTTAACACGTTTACTAATTAGTTAAAATAGATTTTTTAATTACGTGCTCTGTTGGGTTTTAATTAGAAAATATTGTAAACACAAATCGAAATCGTATACATACATACACACATCAAATGTAAAAAAATAATTAGTAAGGACAATTTAAGTTAGAGACAAACATTTTATTGTAACTTGGAGAAATTGCGAAACCTTCTAACTACAGCCTAGGCTCTAGGGTTATAATATAGGGGTCTTGCAGGAATAAATCCGCAACTTCTTAAGCACATTTAAATTATTTAAGCATACAAATTGCTCGCCGGTTCTAAATAATTTCGCTCAAACAAAATTAACCCGGCGTTTTCTTCCCTCCCCTCCCACATAAACAAGACAAAGAAGAACACACGTGGAAAAACCATACCTGGGTGTACTGTTCGTCGACATGCTTTCACTATAAGTCTATTGATCGTACACTTGAAAACGATGCTGCGGATTTCAGCACATCTACTAAGGGTTGCTTTTAGTTGTCAAGTGGTTGAAATGGTTTGGATATGTTGCGAGGACATGCGCTGTTAAACCTTGTAAAATTTTCAGGAAAAATCACGGTAATATAGAGGTTCCGTCGTGTGGAATGTTATAAATAAAAATGCGAAGGAAAATATTTGCTGAAAGTTTTATCTGTGCTACATAACAAATGACTATAGTTTAAAGCAAAGGATTTTAATCACGATTTTTTAATTTAAACGTTGTATTTTCAATTAGTATTCAAGTTGATTAAAAAAATTGTCAATATGGAAATAATAAAATATTTAACAATTTTAAATATTAGATTTGCTATGAGGTTGCAAAATGAGAAGTACTTTCAATAATATAATTGACAAATATAATTTGAGATTTGCAACTCTTTTGCAATTTTTTGAATATACGAAATTGGAATTATTTACATGGTGTTATCAATTTAAAAAAGTTCCGGAGATATGAAAAGGTTGCAAATTCAAAGTACAGTCTGTACCTGTGTAACGAACATTTGCAACCATGTTCGAAAACTTTTGCATTTTGTTGACACCCCTTTGTTAAAAAATTCACCGCCCCGAGTAATTTAGAAATAAAAAAAAATTTCCGTTCCTCAAAAATTTATGCAAATTGGCATGTGGATTCAGGACTGTATTATAAGTATTAAATAAAGTTTGCATAACTTCTGGAATTTTGTACAAAGAATTACAACAAAATAGACTTTAAAATGCTTGAAATGACTGGCCTATTAGAATCTAAAACGTTTTTAGTGTTTACCTATATATTTACTAAAATTTATATTTCAGTAATTTTAACAGATTAAGTACTTCAAAATTCCTAGCGGTTTAAAAAATATTTCTTAACCTTCAGCAAAGTTTGTTTTCCCTCGACAGATTGTATCAATCGATGAAAGGATTATCCGTAGATTACTCAATAGTTTTAGCTAAAAAAATGTTTTCATCGCGTTAAACCATCGAGTCTAATAGCTTTCTCGTTTTCTACAATAATGACACAGTACGCAATAAAATTGTCTTGTAATTGGATTATCGATTACGTGACAGGAAATACGAATTTTTGCGATTAATTGAAAATTTACCGCATTAGTTTTCTTACAATCTATTGCTTCAGGTACAATATAATTGAGATAATTTTTATTACGAGTATATTGGAACATCCCGTTTATCTCAAATGTTTGTTTTTTAATATTTGTCGTATTTCGTAATGTTTTATAGTTTTTTAGCTAAAACTCGTTGAATATATTATATATAGTTATCACACTTGAAAAGCACTTTATTTAAACAGCCACAATAAGTCACACCAAAAATAACTTTTTTCGACTAAATTTATAACAAAACCCACGAGGAAATGCTGATTGGATTGCAGTAAAAACTACACTAAATAATGTTGTGTCATGAAACATAAAATTTAAAGTCAACCCAATTACGACTAAAAATTAAATATAAAACTATAAATAATTCATATATAAATGTTTGTGTTTGTTGATAACTTGATAAGGAATGACTCTATGTTGGTTAGTTTAATACTAATCAAATATCAACCGGTGAATGAATGGGACTGGAAAATATAAAATGCGATGCGTCCTCCACGTAAATTTCACATTGTCATAGGTAATGTTAATTTAAATTTTCGTCAACGTTGCGACCTTCGCGTTTCAAATAATCGTATTGTTTACATGCATCGTAAAATTTCCCCTGCATTTTTGCTAAATACTGCAACGAAACCAAATAACACGGTCGACTTTATTACGAAATTCCTCCACAGTGAGCATTATTTGTATGCATCGTATAAATTATACCTTTACGAAATCATTTGCATTCGTTCGTTTTTCACCTTAATGATAAGCTTTTGGAATAGAGAACTGAGGTCTTAAGGCGTGTGCGTGACTGTTTATAATTATTGTAATGGGTTTTTGGTGTTGGGTTTGGTCATGTTGTATTATAGCCTTCGAAATGTAACCTTGCCCTTGCTGAATCTCCAGCTGGTACCGGCCGGAAATTAGAATAATTATATGATGGATATGCAATTATATAAAAAAGTTGTTAAAATTGTGGAAATTTTAATACAAATTTTGCAAAACTTTACCAAGTGTGAATTATTTTTCACACCACTGAAACTGTGAACATTTAAAAAGATTTTTTTTTATAAAACTGTATAAACATAACAAATAAAATTTCTAATAAAAAAATAAATTATTATTATTGATTTAGGACCGAAGAGAATTTTAACTAACAAGTTTTACTATGGCAATAAAAGTGCCATTTCAAATTAGATTTTTAGATAAATACAGTTGCATTTTATAAGAGAAAAAGTATCATTTCAATGCTATTCTAAAACACTTATACAAATACATTTTCAGTCGAAAATATTTTTTTTCCTTCTTAATCAAGAATCTCTAAAAATTATCATAGCGATCTTTTAGATTCTTAAGTTCATTAGTTTAATGTTGTAGGTGATTATAGAAAAGTACGTACCTTTTGTAATGATTTAATCCGACAGAAATAAATCCTACACCAAATTCAACTCTTATACTTAATATCGGAGATTCGAGATAATTTTATTTGTAGCACTTCTCCGAAATTATTTTAATAGGTACTTCATTTCATACAGAAACCGAAAAAATATGGATTATTTGTCAATTACTGTATTGATACGGCTTTCATATAAATATTATCATTTATATTTATAGAGTAGATAATTCTGCGTACTATGGTACAAATTTTATTTGTATATCAACAACAAATTCAAAAAAAATATACCTACTTACAGAGAAAATTGGGCTACTCATTCAAATCTCAGACTGGAAATTCCCCACACAATTTCCACAAATATATACCTGTGGCAAATTTGCTTTTATCTTGAAGCAAATACAATTAAGCGTCAATTTATCCCTTTTAGTAAGCTGATTAAAACAATAATCTGTTATCTTTATTTCACAATTAGACACACCACGTACTTTCATCTTAAATAACAACTATTACTCAGAGAGTTGCTCATAGCCATCAAAAAAACAATTAAAAGATAAGGGAAGAAAATGAACTAACAACTTTAAAATAAAACTTACGTTTTGAATAGGAAACATTTTACATATGCCGTTATGCTGAATTGTGCATGTGTGGGATTGTAATTTAGATCACAGCCATTTTAACAATTAAGTAAACTGATGTTTAAATTAACAGCATAAAAAATGGCAATTGTATACAGCAGTACAAGTACAACTGATGAAGTGTAGAAAGATTATTTGTTTAGGTTTAATGAGCCTGAATTTCTGGTTGGAATTAGACGGTATTTAGTTGTCGTTAGGAATTTCTGGTTAATTGATAGTCGGACTTGAGTGTTATGAAAAAAAATAGTTTGATATAAATTATTCGGATTTGTATTTAAAATAATTTTGTAACCCTTAGCATTACAAATAAATCTTCCAAATGTAACAAACATTTTTATACAAACATCATTACAAAAACTTGACAAGTACATGCAAATTCTTCGTCGCCATTTCCTCCTCCAACAACCTAAACTCCATAGCACATCGATTCCTCTCCACTTCATTATTAAGCAAATTATAAAGCTGCCCCTAAAAAACCAAACAAATACAAAAAAACCCAACAAAATTCCTAAAATCATACCTGCAAATACAAAACATCTTTAATTCGAGAAAACGCTTCAATTTTCTGAAAATTCCTCTTACAACTGTCTAATAACTCAGTAGCATCCTCTAGCACTTGAAGTCGTTGAACGCCATCCATGTTTTCAGAATTTGCTATGAGACATTTAACGAATAGTAAAAGAGCCCTGGCGCGATCGTAACAGCCACCATGTGCTAAAATTTGTACCAAGCACCGATCGAGAATCTTCATAGATTGTGCTGTTAGGCCCAGCACTAACTGTATATGCGCAATATGGAGATGAAGAACAGCTGTCTGGTAATCCAGTTTGGTTTTCTTTGTCTCAATCAAGCAGTTATTGAGGATTGTAAGGATTCCAGCTGGAACGTTATCAGGATAACTACTGGCGAATTGTATCTCCGCCTGAAGGATTTTTGCTCGGATATAGTAATGGTTCCAAATGCCCTTGCTATCGGCTTCATATCGACTAAACAACCACTCTAAGCAATTGTTAGCAGCACTATAGTCTTCTTTATGTAAATACAGCTCGGTTAAACGCAATAAGCCCTCCCATTTGCTAGCAACTGTTATTTTTTGAGCGGCACTTTCAGCTTCTGTCCAATTTTCCCGATGTAATGCTCGTGTGAATACAAACAAATTTTCACATAACATCCATATTAACGAGTGGGGTTCCTTTGGATACAAAGTCTTGATGAAGCTTAATATACTATGGACTTGGGCGTATTCTCCATTGAGTAATAATTTATTGGCAACGTTGCATACTGATAAACAAAAACCTTCTCCGTAGTATGTTTTACCAGCTGGTTTACAATCGACGTTTAAGTAGAGTAATAGTTGGCTCCAAAGCGAAGACATTTCTGTTTTCCCGTAGAATTGCCACATTGATGATTTAAGAGCATAACTATTGGAAATTAAATCTAGGTGATTGTGTTGACAGTTAATTACATCGCTTTTGGTTAGAGTCTGTAAAATTGGATTTTAAATTCTTCTAATCAAACTAAAAAATATAATATCTACCTCGAAAATAGAGAAAGGTTTCGCAGCCATTAAACAACTTTGCTGCCCTACAGTTTGTAAACCCAAAGATGTAGTGTAAGTCAAATTCAGTTCAATACTTTTGGACACACAATGCACCATTAACTTATAACTGTTAGTGCTGGTTAGGCGAGATAGTAGGGAAAGCGAGTGCTGCAGACAAATATTATCGTTAGCTTCCTGGGAAATTCGTATCGCCTCTTTAAGCGAAGCTAACGCTTCTTCGCTACAAAACAAATCTATTAAAAAATAAAGTATGAAAGAATACGCAAATTTATAGCTACTTGTGTCCAAAGTGATAGTGTAATATTGCTAAATTCAAAGCAGCGTATCGATAGCTCTTGTTTCTCTCCTCGTAGTTTTTAGTTTCAGAGCGAGTGTACTTGTCGAAACACTGATAAAGACTGTCCACAGCACCACAAAATTCCTTTACTCGTAAGTAGTTGAAATAAGATAGAAAATGCTGAAACAACATGTAAGTAATTCAGTACATAATTAATTTTCCAATATTCAACTTACAGCTTCGGATATGTTTGGATTAGATTTCAGCAACGAGCATATTTTCTTCTGTAAATCAGGGGGCGACAGGGCTTTGTTCTCGTTGTTTGTTAGAAGGGCTGCTTGAGTAGCTATAAATAATTCCGCTTGTCTTTTCGACCATTCCCCAATGTTAACATTCCTGACAAAAATACAGAAAGTAAGTTAGTGTTGCAATGTTTAGAACCAGCTTACCATTCGTTTAAATTAATATTACGCGGAATACTTTTGTTTGTCATGAGATTGCTAATATCTGTATCGGATAGTGGATTGTACGATTTTAACCAATCTTGGTAATATCTTTGAAAGGCTAGATAAACAGACGTAACCTCTGAGAAAGATAATTTATCGAAATTTACTATCAGTCTCCTTACGTAATATCCTGCAGAGGAAAAAGACGAATATAAATCATACCTATAAAATAACCCACAACAAATCTAACATACCTATTACGCTATTTTTACCTATAACACTATTTTTATTTACAAAACTTTTACTCGTGTCTGCGTTTTCATTAAAACTGGTAATCCTAATCAAACTATCGATTATATCCAACATATTCCCAGCACTACTGTTGTGTAAATTAACCAAGATATTCCCAAACATCTCCATAACAGGTTCCGGTATACGATATACAGAACAAGACAGTAAATTTCGCATTTCCTCCAAAGGTATATCAGGGCTTTGTAGTAATTTTAATGTGATTACACAAAAATCACGGATATACCTGCAGCGCAAAGCTTTGTCTTCCATGTCTTTAAACGAATCTACAAAAATAAGCTCTTAGTATCGAACAAAAAGGGGCTACTAATGAACTTTTTACCTAGTTCACGAAATTCGCAAAAACTTCGTATTAATATCGCAATGGTTAATCTGTGTGGTGTAACCACTTCTTTGAGAGGTTTCTTTAAAGTGGTTGTTTCTTTTGTTGTACTCATTTTCGTAAATTCTACAAAAATTTTAAAATCAATTTTAGGTTAGGTTTTTTGTAAATATTGAACTTAGCGTCATCTGTGCATTAGTAAAAAAAGTAGAAATTTACAGGAAACTGCTTTTACTTGTGACAAAAGTAACGATAGTTTTTAATAAAATAAGACAGACAAATTCTATTTGGGACTGATTCATGTAATTAAAATAATAAAATGATATAAATTTAGAAACAAAATTGTTTCTTTTATGCATTTTGTGTTTTTATATTGCATTCAAACAAGTTTTATAACGCAGAATCTGTTGTAGCCATAAAACATACATATAATTGTGTTTTGTGGTGTCATCTATTGCATTATTAATATACCTATCTTTCGAATTTAAAAATTTATTAATTTTTGAGTTTTTTTTTTTTTTCATTATACTAACTTCGTTGGAAATTGTTTCCGCAAACAATTTTTTTTTCAAGCATGCTGTGGTAGAAAATATTTTTATATTTTAAATTTCAGTGAATTTCCTTCATATTTTTTTTTTTGTTATTTGCTATTTAAAATATAAATGTTTCTTAGAAAGGCAGGAAAATAGATTATTTAAAAAAAGCTGATAAAATTTTTTTTCTAAATACATATTAGTTTTCTATCTATTAAAAATCGTCCGTAATAACAAACGGAAAAAAAAATGTAGTCAATTTTTGGAATAAATTTGAACCATATCTAAATAATTTTGAAAAAATTCTACTGAATTACGGCTTTTTTCCTGTAATTTTGTGTTTTAGCTGGCGATGATTTTGACATAAACAACTAATCCAAATCTTTCGAGGTTAAAAAGGTTGATCTAAATTCCAGTAAAAACCCCAATGCGTAATGGGGGACGAAAAAAACAACAAATTTCACGCAAAAATTATACGCATTTGGAAAAACGGTGACACTTACTCCACAGGACAATCATTTCTCTGCAACCCTATGAAATCAAAAACATGGAACAGAGTACTAGAATCGATTACACAATATCTCCAGCCAGATTTTGGAGCGGTTTGCCATTTAATTGAAATGGATACCCACAAATCAGTGCATCGATTCAGCGATTTAACTGCGGAAGCAAAATATGTGGCAGTCGGGAAAAATCGTGACAGTTATAAAAAAGACGGGTACATTTTTAGCACCCAAATCCTAGTTCATGGCAGTTCTTACCAAGAACAACTTTTTTGTCCAGGTATTTGGTTAATAATAAATCCGAAACTAAAATCAAGCACTATAAAAGCGAGGCTCAACTTAAGGCGGAAAAAGTTTTGGTGGCCACGAAAAAAAGAAGATTGATAGTGATTTATGTTCTTATGAATGGAGTTGCTGGACCTCCGACAAAATTTGTCTTAACACGGAATGATTTGATGCAACAAACTGTTACAATGGGATATATGGCGAATAAGTTGGATGTACCCCAAGGAATTGAATGGTAAAAGCCAATTAGAAAAAATACGTACCTACTTGTGTTTTGTATAAAATTGTTCTTCCTTGTAGTCTTAGTACAATACATGGGACTATTTTATGTGATTTATACGAGTTACAACATGGCTTTGTCTATGTTGCTTTACCATTTGGGGAAAATTATAAAAAAATGAACTACATGGAAGTGTACAACAACCACTTGCCAGCTCGCAAGTAAAGAAGAATAGGTACGAGTATACTAATTTCGGTTTCAATTATAGAGCTGTTGTAGGAGAAAATTTCGTCTTAATTTAGAAACATCCCCAGAGCTAACGAAAAGTTCCATCCATCGAAATTACGCAGCTTGTCCCCGTTTAGACCAACTGATAAGAAAGAAATGCGGCTGCGGCCGTTACGCAATGATTTGCAAAAACGTCAGTTGTTGCGCAAATGCTCTAAGTGATGGTCCGAATATGGTACCAAAAGACGCGGCAAAAGTTGTATGCATTTGCGACATGGACACCCAAACCAGCCAACCTGAACTGAAAAAAGGTGCAAACGACTTTAGATTTTTTTAGCAAAATATCTCTGAATTTCAATTATTTACTAGACCACTGTGTAATTCTACAACGGTCAATGGCGAGTGCTTCGACAGAAACTGGACACGCTGTTCCGAAATTAGTTTTAAACACAAAGAGTAGTTTTAGTGATGCAATCTAAAAAAAAAATATTGCTTACAACTGGACTGGAAAACAACCTTTTACTTAATAATAAAATCATTTCTTGATAATTTATGTGATAATTTGATGTTGTGTTGTTGTTTCTTATTTTTTCTTTATGCTTCAGCTGTGGCCCTTAGAGATTCGGTAAACTTACTCCGTGCGACTATGGATATGCTTCATAAATTATCAAAAAATCCCAAATATACCCCCTTAGTGCCATAAGGGACTACTCTGAAGAATGTAAAGAAAACTTGTAAGTGTTTTCATAACAACGTCAACTGGAATGCGTTTTTTGGGCAACTGCTGAAGAAAAATGCAGATATTTTCGTGATTTCGATGTACAACAACGATGAGAAATTGCTGATTTACAATAGTAATCATATATTGTTAAATTTGTTTAGTGAGTTTGTAACTATTGAATGATTTGATAAATTAAAACTTTTTATTTCGAATTGTAACATGTTTTTTTCGAAACAAGTAAAAAATCCCACATAATATTACAAATTTAGAATTTGCAAACCGCGTTATGATATACGAAAATCGTCTTAAAACCTATCCTTTAATAAGAGAATTTTTATGTTCCATTCAACAAACGTCAAATAAATATTCAATTAGAGATTAGCACTAACATTTGTTCTTATTGACTGAATTTTAATGTAGATTAACGATGGACCAATATAGGAGTCCGTAAAATTCAAATTAATCAGAAAATAGTTAACTACATATAAATTTAAAACACGTTTGTGGAACTGAGCATTAAATAATTAAACACATAACTAATGAGAAATATAAATTTCGAAATATGTATTTGAAAAAACTGGGGAAAATGCTTTTTCGTTTTTTAAATTTTTAATAACACTTTGTTTTGGAGCAAATCAAAACTTGTATAATTTATACCAAAATGAATATTGTACACCAGGATGCCGCCTGTTAGGACATTTTCCAAGGTTCTCTTAACAAATTTATACAGGGTGTCCCGGAAAAGTGGGAAATCTCTCGGATTCAGATAGGGCATGAAAAAATACGATGACAAGTTTCTATAAAAATTTTTTTTCGAAATGAGACTTTTTTTAATGACTTAATAAAACATGAATTCGTTTATTATTCTTTTTCTCGAAAACGGTCCACTTTATCGACAATAAACCAGAGTAGCTTTTCTTTAGTCTAAGGTTCAAGCTACCTGATTTTGTTGTTTTAAGTTTTTTTCACACAGGGTGTTAAAAGTTTAAGCATTAAGTTGTAAAGCTTAGTCTGCCCCTGGTAAACTAAACAAGCCAGATATGTGTCAAGGACATTATTTCAAGAGGTCCTTAGTAGTATCCATCATATTAACTTTTTATAAAATTCTATTAAGTAAGTACTTTAAAAGTTACTACATATCTTCGTAGGGAGGGCCTGTAGGAAAAAATTTTATAGGAACTTGTCATTTTATTTTTTCATGCCTTATTTGAATCCGAGAGATTTCCCACTTTTTCCGGGACACCCTGTATAAAATGACTATTTAAGTAGAATCCAAAAAAATGAGCCAGACCTTTAAAAAATGTCCATTTATCTCATCACCAATGTCTTCATTAATAAATTGAAATCATCTGGAACTTATTTTACATGTCGGAAAAATGTTTCCAAGTTTGTACAAATACCTATCGGTGATGCCTTTGTCAAAGATTCTCTACCTCAAAGTGTCAAAATCAAATTCAGAAGGCTGAGGCTCAGTGACAGACTATTCATAGATAAGAGCCTGTGTAATGACATTTGAAAGTTTTTGGAAATAAGGTCAAAAATTCCTAAATTTCAGTATGTAAAACCCCCAGAGTATGGGGGATTCGACCAAGACAAAAAAAATCCGTATTTGGAAAAATGGGGACACCTTTTCCACAGGACAAACGTTCCTAGTCAATCGCAATAAATTCAAAACATGGAATCATCTACTTGGAAATCTCACCGAAACCCTCCAACCTGAATTCGGTGCTGTGGTGAATCTAATCCACTTGGAAAGCCAACAATCTGCTCATTCCTTCTCTGATTTGGAATCATTGGGAAATTACGTGGCAGTTGGAAAAAACCGAGCGAGTTTCAAAAAGAACGGGTAAAATTCTTTTATCACATTTTTGGATCTTCAAACCTCCAATCAATTTTCAGGTACATGGTAGAAGACCCCATCAAAACTGATATGAAAGTCAAACACTACAAAAGCGAGGACGAGTTAGGGAAAATAAATTTGTTGGTGGCCACGAAAAAGCGCAACTTAACTGTCATCTATGTCTTCCTTAATGGAATGAGTAATAGTATGCCTCTTAAGTTTGTTCTTACCCAACAGGATATAAGTCAAAAAGATGAGACTTTTACTTACATGGCGCATCAACTGGATGTTCCTGAAGGGATTGAATGGTAATCCAGAAAACAAGTCATTGTAATTTACTAAAAAAAATTCCACAGCTTAAGTACAGTTCATGGAAATATTCTAAACGATTTAAACGAGTTGCAACATGGTTTTGCTTATGTGGCCATCCCGTTTGGAGCTCAGTTTATTGATGGGGACTATTCGAAACCCTACGCTAAATGTTTGGCACGTGGAAGGTTTGTTTTTGAAAAAGCAAGACTTTAGCAATTGACAATAATTCGTCAATTCTTTATGTTGTTTCATATCCCGAAATTTAGAAACCAAGTTCAAATCCGGCTACAAATTGATCAAGGTTCTTCTTGTGCTAAACAAAACAATCCTTACATGCAACGGAAGAAACGCAAGAGAAGTTCTGTGGAGTGTGCAGCTAACATGGTCGATGGCATGGTACAGGATGATCGTGATGATCTTGATAATGAATATGCTATGGCAGGAATGAATGTCCTAATTGAGTATCAAACGCCAGAAGAAATGGATCGTTGCCAATCCATGGGTCAATCTCAGCCTATGGTGGCGATTACCTTTGGAGGCAATGAGATTGCAAGTGGAATTGATTATGATGTTTGTTGTCAATGTGATTCGGACGAATTTGAGAAAGGTAAATTTATAAATTGACTGATTTTTGTGTAACTTTTGGGAACTAATTTATTTTGGGAAACATTAGAACCAAAACCGATGGCATTAGCAGCAAAACCTATGGCATTAGAAGTAAAACCCATGGAAGCTGAAAAAAAACCTTCAGGTAAGTTGAGTTTACAATTTATATAAAAAAAAATTTTTTTAAACCGCAATCATTATTCTAAATAGATATAAGACCATCGGCCATACGTGTACAGCCTTCTGATGTAGCAACTCCGTCTAAATTTTCTATGGAAGACGGGCGTTCAACTTTATCAGGTATAACAAAATATTGATATTAAATTGGTTTTATCTTTATTATTGAACTGTAGGAAAAAGTGGAGATATCGATGCAGATGGACAATTTTTTAGGGAAAGCAGGTCTGGTAGGTTTCTTCAAACAATCACATTATCTTTATTCTAAAATTTGTTCCAATTAAAGGACCTGACATGTGGCATGAAACAGCAGGTAAATTTGTCCAAAATTGTAATTCACTCCAAAACTTAATGTATTTTCTTTCGTAAATTTCAGAAAGAGACTCCAGAATAGGTAAAGTTTGTTAATTTCTGCAAAAAATTCTATCTAATATTTATGATTGTAAAGCTTCAAGATCTAGTGGTAAATCAGCAGAAGTAGATGTCCAGGACGAAAAAATAGGTAGGTTTTTAAACCATGTAGGTACTTAATTACTAGTAAAATTTGTTGTTTTCCTAAAAAGCACCAATATTATTGCCTGTTGACATTGAACCTAAATCGGATATTAGTGTGGAAGTCCCCGGTAAATTTATTTAGATATACTTATTCTTGCCTTAAACATAGTTTCCAAAAGTAGGACAAGAAGAAATGGATACTGAAGATGGGGGACATTTTGAGGATGCTCAAGGTAGGTTTTTATTATAACATAGAAATTAGGTAATAATCTAGCGTTTAAAGATACTGTGGATGAAGCTCAGGAAATTTCAGGTAACCTTAAAGCTTTTTAAAAATTATTGTAATTAATTTATTTGCATTGATGTTTGCAATAGAACCATTCGAAGATAGTCAGGCCTACGAGGAGGCTGCATCAGGTAGAAACTCCACACAAAAATAACTTTTTACACACTTATTAACCTTTTATACAGAAAGTAAATTGATCCCTGCTGCCAAATCTCCTACTACTGATGACAAATTGGATCAGGATGTTGAACCAAGTAGGTTACCTTAGTTACTGTCATTATTGACACTTAATTTTTTTATCGTCTTCAAAACACAAGCAAAATCATTTCGGGATGACGTATATGAAACTGACCCGCTGGGAGGCTCTTTAAAAAGAAGCCAAGGTAATTTTGTCTTTATTTATTGTAAAAGGCAATATCATAACGTTGTTTCAATATAGAAGGACAAACAACTGCATCTAAAACTTCTAAGGAATTACCGGGATCTGCACAGGGACTTTCAGGTAGGCTTATTGAAGCTTGGTAGATAAAGTTTGTGATAATGTTGTTAAAATAGAAACAAGATCATCCGAAGTTATAGAAAGTAGGTCGTCAGATTCTTTGAAAAAATGTAAGTGTAAATATTCGTATTCAATTAATTTTTTGATATATTGTTTTAAAATGGTAGCAAGCACTTCTGTTGAATTGATAGAACAAAAATCGCAAGTTTCTTCAATTAAAACTCTATCAGGTTAGTATTGTAGTAGGAAAAACGTATTCAATCCATCTGTAATTTTTGTGGTCTTCTAAAACTAGAAGGAATACCATCAGTTGAAGACGAAACTAGACATAAAGAATCGAAAACCTCTTCAATAAAATCAAGTAAGTTTCTAAAATATTGTCAATTTTTTTCACTTCTATCCAAACATTAGAACCAAGTGACGAAGTTGAAGAAAGAAAATCACGTACATCCTCTCAAAAACTCTCAGGTAAAAACAGTCTTTGAAACCATTATGTTCATTTGTAATTTTTATTTATACCATGTAAGAAGGAAGAACGTCTGTTGATAAATCTATAGAAAGAAAATCGCAAGAGCCTTCATTCAAATCAAGTAAGTTTCTGAAATATAGTCATTTTTTTTATTTATATCCAAATAACAGAATCGAGTGAAGAAGTTGAAGAAAGAAAATCACGTACATCCTCTAAAAAACTCTCAGGTAAAAACAGTCTTTGAAACAAACCATTATGTTCATTTGTAAATTTTTATTTATATCATGTAAGAAGGAAGAGCGTCTGTTGATAAATCTGAAGAAAGAAAATCGCAACAGCCTTCAATCAAATCAAGTAAGTTTCTGAAATATAGTCAATTTTTTTATTTATATCCAAACAACAGAACCGAGTGAAGAAGTTGAAGAAAGAAAATCCCGTACTTCTTCAAGAAAACCCTCAGGTATAAAAAGTTTTGAAACCATTAGGTATATGTTTACTGGTAATTTTTATATAATATGTAAGAGGGAAGAGCGTCTGTTGATAAATCTGAAGAAAGAAAATTACAAGAGCCTTCAATACAGAAAAGTAAGTTTTTCAAATATAGCCAATTTTTTTATTTATATCCAAACAACAGAACCGAGTGAAGAAGTTGAAGAAAGAAAATCTCGTACTTCTTCAAGAAAACTCTCAGGTAAAAAAAATTTTGAAACCATTAAGTATGTTCACTTGTAATTTTTATATAATATGTAAGAGGGAAGAGCGTCTGTTGATAAATCTGAAGTAAGAAAATCACAAGAGCCTTCAAAAAAAAAAAGTAAGTTTTTGAAATAAAGACATTTTTTTTATTTATATAAAAACAACAGAACCGAGTGAAGAAGTTGAAGAAAGAAAATCCCGCACTTCTTCAAGAAAGCCCTCAGGTAAAAATAGTTTTGAAACCATTAGGTATGTTCACTTGTAATTTTTATATAATATGTAAGAAGGAAGAGCGTCTGTTGATAAATCTGAAGAAAGAAAATCACAAGAGCCTTCAATACAAAAAAGTAAGTTTTTGAAATATAGCGAATTTTTTTATTTATATCCAAACAACAGAACCAAGTGAAGAAGTTGAAGAAAGAAAATCCCGTACATCTTCAAAAAAACTCTCAGGTAAGAAAACTTTTGAAACCATTATGTTCACTTGTAATTTTTATATAATATGTAAGAGGGAAGAGCGTCTGTTGATAAATCTGAAGAAAGAAAATCACAAGAGCCTTCAATACAAAAAAGTAAGTTTTGAAATATAGACAATTATTTTTTACTTCTATTCATACAATAGAACCGAGTCTATCCATAAGTGGCGCAGTTAAAGAAAGAAAACCCCGCACTTCTTCAACAAAACCCTCAGGTAAAATTATTGAAACTTTTATGTTCATTTGTAATCTTTATTTATAACATATAAGAAGGAAGAGCGTCTGCTGATAAATCTGAAGAAAGGAAATCGCTTCCAGAATCTTCAATAAAACCAAGTAAGTTCCTGAAATATAGATCATATTTTTTTACTTATATATCCATTCACTAGAACCCACTAAAGAAGTTGAAAGAATATCCCGTCCATCTTCCAAAAAACAGTCAGGTAAGTTTTAGAGAGCATTGATTATATTCATTTTATTTGTGCCATGTAAGAAGGAAGACCGTCAGTTGATAAATCTGAAGACAGAAAATCGCGAGAATCTTCAACAAAATCAAGTAAGTTTCTGAAAGAAAATAAAAAAAAATTACTATTGTCCAAAAAACAGAGCCGAGTGCACCTGTAGTTGAAGAGAGTGACGAGCAGAAATCACCTAGTTCTTCCAAAAGATCATCTGGTACGTTTTTGAAAACATTTTTTATTTTTTTTGTAATTTTTATTGGTGCTATATAAGGAGCAAGAGCATCGACTAAATCTGAAGAAAGAAAACCTCGAGATTCTTCAATAAAACCAAGTAAGATTTTATAAAAGCATTTTACATCCCTCTAATTTTTTTGAGTACTACTGTCTAAAAACAGAATCAAGAACATCTTCTATAGGTGACCAATCTCAGGAAAGAAAATCGCAAGGTTCTGAAAGAAGAAGTTTAAGTAAGTTGTGAAATTAGTTAGTGATTGCTTAACATAATTTGTAAAATCTCCACAAACAAGCTGAAGGAAAAAGTCCACGAGGTTCTGTAAAAAAACCATCAGGTAATTTCTTTAAATTTGTATAAATTAGTAGTTGAAAGTTTTGTTTCCATCGCAACACAGAACAAAGACGAAGATCGAGTGCTAGGTCATCCGACACGAAAAAACGAGTTTCAATACCAAAACCTTCAGGTAATTTTTGCTGGTTACAATTATTTTATATTAGATTAAATTTCTTATGCTCACGCAAAAGAAACTGACGAATCGACAGAAGAAACACAAGAAGCAGATTCCCCTGCTCCAGCAGCTGAACCAGTTATTGAAGTAGCAGAGCCTGGAGATATTGGAGTTTTTGTGTCTGAAGCTAAAGAATCTGAAGGTAGGTAGTTTATACTAACTCATTAGATATGATGATTTGTAAATTTCTTATGCTCCTCACAAAATAAGAAGTAGCACTATCGCCTTCAGACAAAATTGAAGATCTTTCGGAAATTCAAAGTCAACCATCACGTGAGTATTTTCTAGACCAACAAAAATACATTATTTGAGATGTGTTTTTCCCCCAAAAAAAATTAGAAAAAGGTATTTTAATTGAAGAAGGTCCACAATTATCTGTACAAAGGTCATCAGGTACAATTGCTTTGACCCAGTCAGTATGCTAATAACTTTAAATCTTGTTGTTTTCCTCAAAAAAGGAGCAAAGTCTTCTCCTTCGATTGGAGAAGTGCCAATTGCTTTACCACCAATTGTAATAGAAACTGGAGGTAATTTAAAAGGGGTTTCTATTAAAACAATTAACATGCCTTATTTGTAGATGGAGTGGGTGAGGAACCATGCTGTTATGTTACATGTTCTAAAATGTCAATTCCTGATGGTTAGTTTTTGTAATGATTTCTTTAGGGAAATATTAAGTTTCCTACTTTTTTAGGTGCTATTATTGTGAAGTCTTGTTGTTCTAAAACTGGTAAGTTGTGAAAATAAAATATTTTGCAAATGTATAAATAGATGCTTATAAAGTCCAACCAACAACATCACCACCACCACCACCATCACCATCATCCTGCTGTGAAATCTCCTGCCTGGCCGAAGCCGCGACCGGCCAAGTTGTACCATGTTGTAATACAGACCAAAATGCTGACTTGATAGTGGAAGCAACTATAAAAATAACTGTTGGTCGAGACGCATCTGCAGAAGAAAAACCGTCAATAACTTCCAGTAGGTACTGAACAATTGTTGTGAAAGTTCTTAACAGTTGTGTGTAAATGTAGGTGTAAAAGATGACACATTAGCTGTAACAGATGTCAGCAAACCTGCTAGCAGTCATGGTTCTGTTAGGTCGTCTAAATCTGCAGATGAAAAACGAAGTTAGAATGAAATTGAGGATGTTTCTACACATTTTACAAATGCAATGTTTTAGGTATTGTGCCAATAATTAAAAGTGATCAGGAATCACGAGCCTCAACCAAAGATGGTAAGTTGTTCATTTAGTCTTATTCTGTTTTACAATATGCAAAAAATTGAAGTTGTTGAACCGGTGAGGAAAGTTGAATCGATAAAGGATCGTGATGTGGTTCAAAAGAAGCTCTGTATATGTTATAAAACTGATGACAAAGGCATATGTGATTGCGAAGACCCGGATAGTGATTGCGGAAAAGAACCCGATGATTGTAAAAAAGGTAAAAACTGTCATTGATAGTCATTGGAAGATGCGTTCCAAAATTGCAAGTAAGTTATGTTTTACAAAATTTTCCTCCAATCCAAGAAAGGATAATGAGTTCGTTATATATATTTTATATCTAATGTCAACCGGTGTCGCTTTGTGGCATCTTCAGGACAAACGTTATCATCAATTAAGTATATCAAGATTAAGGTTCGTCTGATTAGTTTTAAGAGCATATATCTTCTAAATGTCTGGTAAATATTTTTGAACGCATTGGAAACTGTGATTACTTTTAAGAAATGAAGCGCTATTAGAAGGACATATCAATAAAGTAAGTACGGTATGAAATTAATTATTTTTGTAGCTGTACCACAAGGACCTCCATGTTGTACAGCAATATGTACACAAAATGCTGTACTAGGTACGTAGACATGTTGAGTAGTTTGTTTTCCTATACAAAACACCTTTTTTCCTAGAGGCTTTAAAGCAACTATTTAGACAATGTTATTGCCCAACAAATCGACCACCACCACACACCACAGAAAAAGGTATGGGAACAGAAGTGTTCAGTAAGCAGGGGGGTGATAAAATTTGACTTGGGCTTTTTCTGAAGTGAGGAACGAATTTTAAAGAAGATGATAAAGGTGAAATTTGTTTGGATTACTCGTGGAAGTTAATTGGAATATGTAGATGATTATGTTAAAAAGTTTTGTATAATACTTGTACCTATAGAAGGAAATAAAGTCCAAGTCAAATTTGAACCCCCTGGTATTTGTTTTTTTTGTTACTGTGGTACATGGATCACAAGAATCTAAGAAGCAAGAATTTAAAAAGTGTAAATATGAGAGGCAGGAGTGTAGGGCTGAAGAAGCCCTTCCTGCTAATCATAGAACTGTTTCCCTATCGCCTCTTTGTTCCCTTCTTGAATCCACCAGATCTTTGAGCATACAAAACAGATTAAACAAAGATCTGTCTCGACCTTTCCTAACTATTTAACTTCTTATCACCAAAAAGGAGTGCATTCTTACAAAGTCCTAATTTGCCAGGTATACCTATCTAATTCTGTTTTAAAAAGTTTCTTCTGTGAATCATCGCATCCGCTGACACCTATGGAAAATCCTTTTGAGTAGATTTTATATCTGAAGCTGAAATTTGCTTATTTTAATGTATTTTTTCAGAATCTTTATTATCCATCCAATGTTCTAAAGTACCTACTTTCTGTTTTGAATAGTTTTACAACATGAATTTACCATCCTCTTTGAAAGTTTCTCAGTTAATTAAGATAATTTGTGTCTGGTTTCTTGCTCTAGATTCTTTGATAAATATGTACTACAGTATTTCGAATTGAGTCTTAAAAATGTTTTAGAAATATACCACATAAACCAAAAATTAAGTTCATTGCAATTTTTAAACATTTTTAAGACCAAATCTGCCTTTTATACAGTGTTGGATTTTACTAATCATTTTAGCAGGTTTATTTTTATTGTATTGTGGACTCAACACCATGCAGGATTTTAAAACTACTTTTAATACATTATAATACCTATTATTTACTATTTCAATTATTTTGCCACACACTGTAAAAACGACAAACGGTATGCAGTCTCACTTAATTGAATCTTATAGATCAAAACCACGTTGTTTCTGTTAGGATCTCTGACGGATCATTTCCAGGAGCAGAAGTAGTTGCTCAAGTAGTTTCAAATCGGAAATTGGGTTAAAGATTTTTGTGCCTATTTTATACTAAAACTGACCATTTTTCTATTATAGGCGAGGAGATAAAAAAATCACATATTTCATTTGCGGATCAGGCGGACCAAGTTGCAAAAGTCCAGAGTGAGGAGATTACTTGTTTTGATGTAAACAATCCATGTTGTTTCGGTGCTTGTCAATTTCAAAGTGAGTGTCCAAGGTTTTTTTTTTGTGCAATATAGAACTAGTTTATTATGTAGAACCGTCCATTGTGGGATTAACTGCCAGTCGATCATCGCCTTATATTAATAAACGGTCTAATTCATCAGTTGAACAAAAACCTAGTTACAGAGGTAAATTCAATAATTATAATACGACATGTTTATTCGTTTATTATGAATTAATAGAGCCCGTAAGCCATCTGGATGAGAATAATAACGTACTTTGTTTTGAAAAGGAATTCCCGTGTTGTCAAGATTCGTGTAAATCAAGTAAGTCCTAGCATTTCTTGCCTGGTTTATATTCCTAAAATTAATTGGACAATCCAGGTTATTCCACACAGTTGATGAACACAATGACAGAGAGTAACATATCGCAAGTTCAGACAATTAGGTCATCCCTGGATAAAGTTTTAGATCCAATAGCATCACGTGCTCGTAGTAAGTGAATTTATAAGAAAACTGTAAATAAACCTAAATGAGCATTGCCTCTGGGAATCATTGCTTTTATTTAATTTTTTAAAGGTGTAGGTCGTTCGGTTGGTACTTCTGAGCAAACGCTATCATTTGGAGAAGGAGAAGCTCACGTAGTAGCTGTTATAGAACAAAACGAAGATAGTTCTACACTTCCCGTTACTATTACGATAAGTACATCAGATGCAGAGAGTTTTGGTTACGAAGAGGGTTGTTGTCTTAATGCATGTTTATTAAACGCTCTTAAAGGTATGGATGCACTTTTCTCTTTACATAAATAATCAGAGCACTTGCTCTAAAAACTTTTATTGATTTTCAAAGAGCATCAAATGTTAAAAATATATAAAACAGTCTACAACTATTTTCTTCAATACTTAAATTGCAAGCATTTAAAGAGTAAAGTACTTACTAGAATTTAATTTTTAACACTGGCGCATCCGCCAAAAATTCACATATAATAGTAAATTTACGAAATGTTTAATTTCAAATGACGTTGATTCTAGTTCTCTTATCTTCAAAATTGAGGGGGATATGATCTGTAAACGGAAGTTTTTCAAAAACACATTTTTAACTCTATAACTTTCCTTATTTTTGTTGGAAAAGAGGACAATAATGTGATATTTTTATCAAATATTTTCATTAATTTTTTTGGAATACTTTAGTTGAATATTTTGTGTAACATTTTAGGAGAAACACTCGTACGGACGTGTTGTTACCTTGATGATCGACAACTGATGGAAGCAAGAAGATCATTTTTATCACAAGGAAAAGTACAAGGAAAAGTACAAGGAAGCTACGCATCATGTAAGTACTTACCTATCTACAATAAATATATAAGTACCTAATATAACATTTCATCATGACGAATAGAAATTTAAAAAAGAATTAATTAAACGTACAAATGTTAACTTTCTACAAAGTAAATTCCAAAATCTTTTAAATTTTTTATAATTTTTGTAATATTTCCTAATCACGTTCATTTTTTGAATTTCCTCAGCATCCGCACCTTCCATAGGAGTGAAAGTTAATAAATCCCTTGCAGATCAAAATGTACAGTCCGGTAACCACTTACATAGGTACTTACTACTTTCCAATAATAAAACTGATATTGTTTGCAGCGTCAGTTACTAATCGTCAATCACCTGTTGCCATTAGTTTCACTGATCATGAAAGCAAAGAAATAGACAACTTACCACAACCAGTAACAATCAAAATAAGTAGTGATGTACACTGTTATGACCTTGAACATCCCTGTTGTGTCTCTTCATGTAAATTCGGCAATCAAAAGTCTACAGAATCTGCTAGAATTTCTTCAACAACACTAGAAAAGGGCCCCAGTCCTATTCGTATGATATCACCAATAATATTTAAAGTATTGTTTATAATAATAATAATTATTATTATAAGTAGCATCAGGACGTAAACTAACACGTGACGAAGACAAAGAAGTGGAAGGTCCGATGCAACCAGTTACCATTACAATAAGTGCAGGCACTTCAAGTAGTTATGCAATTCCCAGTCCTTGTCGTGCTCCATGTGCTTTACAAGATCAAGGAAATATTCAAATTAGACTTGTGGAAGCTCAAAGTACATCGTATGGTAAGATTAGGAATTAAAGATTTTGAAAAGTTTTGTTTGAAAATAATTATTTGGGGTTAGGTGATTTTCCAAGATTTCGTGAAAAAACTAGTGACAAAGAAGTGGAATGTCTACCAAACACTCTTACTGTTACAATAAGTGCGGGAGGATCAAGTTGTTTAGGTGTGGCGAATCCTAGTTGTGCTATTTCGTGCCATTTAGCCGGTATGTAGATAGAATTATTATTATATCATTCTGTTTTTACTTGAATTCTGTTTATATACGAAAGGCAAAGGAGTTGCTGGAGATAATCAAATGATTCAAACAAGTCAAAGTTTAGGTATGAATAGTCGAGGTTCATCAAAAGGACAGCTTTCAATGTTGCCAGAAGAACGAAATATGGGTAAGACAACTAAATAAACTATTTATTCAGAACTAAACAAACGAATTTCTGTTGAAGATTCTTTAGCAAGATCAGTATCATCGAAAACGTCTAGCAAATCAGATCATGGGCTAAAATCTGGTAAAATTTATTGTGAAATTTCAAGGCAATCGATGATAATTCTCTGTTTAGCATCCGACAAATCACGGGTTTCCTTTGAACGTGAAGACAAAGAAGTGGATAGTCCATCACGTCCAGATAACATAAACACAAGTACCGAAATCATGAGTTGTTGTGCTTCAGCGACCCCGTGTTGTACTATAGCGTGTGATACAGGAGATGAACGTCTATCGTCAAAACTATCACAAAATGATCAAGTGTCTTCTTTAATACAATTACGAAATGCAGGTAAAAGTTAAAAATAAGTAACAAATCTGTATGAAAATTATTGGATATTAAATCCAGAATATTAGACGGAACTTGATCCTACTTGAATATTTTTAGAACTAAATTTTTTCTATGTCCTAATAATTGGGTTTCCAATATCCGAATTTTTGTAACATATTTTTAAACTGACTTAATTTTCTATTAGTCGTACTAGGCTGTTTCTCTGAAATTTTAAAAAAGTTACAACGAAACCACGTTGAGAAAAGTTTTGCTATTAGGAAGAAAAAATATTTTATTTGTAGGAGTGGATAGTCGAATATCAAGTGGATCAATTATCAAAATAATCCAATCGGATAAAGGAGTCGAAGGTACACCGCTACCTGTGACAATCACCATAACTACTGACACTGATGGTGGTCTAGATTGTATTAATAATTACTGTCTTAATCCCTGTGCCATCAAAGGTTAGATATCTTGTTTTTTTCTGCAGCTTTAATCTAGCTTTGGGAAAAATTTAGAGTTACCCGAATGCTGTTATCTAACGCAAAACTCTTCAAAGGCTGAGGTGACAATTTCAATGGAACCTGAAGCACAGGAAAGCGGTAAGATAATGACAGTCATTTAAGATTAGATTTTAATGTTAATTAATGTTTTTATCTTAGGCCATCATGTTTCTATTAAGGACGCCGAAGGATTAGTTGGGTTAAAAGTAGAGGAAACTCCTGGCGAACCTTTTCAGAAATTTGGTAAAACAAGGTCAAATTTATATGAAAATAAAAATTATTATGTTATTAGACCAACAGGATAGAGGAGTGGACAGTCCACCACCTCCAGTTACCATCACAATAAGCACAGATGCAGGTCACTACGATGTGGGCAACCCGTGCTGTGTATCTTCGTGTAAAATTGCACCATTCGAAGGTCCAATGTCCGCAAAATCATCACGCAATGTAGAAATAACTGTTGGGGATAGCCAGTATAGTGCACCAGGTAAAATAAAAATAAAGCAAACAGGATTTTGTCTGGGCGGTTCAGTAGGGTTTTAGCGGGGTTATTAACAAATATTATTTAAAAATAATGATAAAATCGAACTGAAAACTAGACAAGAGACTATTATTAAGAAAACCCGTATGCTCTCAAACAACATTAACTGGCTGTATTATTTGTTGGGCCTAAAGCCGTGAAAATAATGGGATGGAATATAAATTACATCAATCAAGCTCAGCACGCTCGGCCGACTGGTCGTTCTCGCCTGTGAACGGTCTTTTATACTGCATTGTGCCCCACCACTTCATAACGTCATGCTAGTCGTCCAACTAAATCCAGTCGGCGAAAGAAATATTGACAGTTCATTTCAAATCTGAAATTTGTTTGTTTTTGTTACGTCCACAAGTTCTGCAACGTTCTAGCAGGGACGTGTCCATAGAAGTTGCGGCAAACACGGTTAAAATTACAATGGGAACAAGTACTCAGGAACTGGATAATCTGGATGTACCTTGTTGTGGCACAGCATGTAGATTAATGCAAGAAAAAAGTAAGACGTTTACTTGACTGTATGTGATTTTTTAAGCAATGTTAAGTGTTTTTTTTTTATTTTCCTTTTAGTGTTGGCTAATGAGACATTCTGTAAACCATGCTGTTTCGCTGAAAGAAAGAATATGGGTAAACATTTTTTTGTTTTGTTTATTTCTGTTTCGTTTATAATACCTATGAAGTATGAAATTTTATATAATCTGTTCAGGTTCGTTAAGTCAAACTCAAAAGTCGGAGGCTGAGATCTTTTCTGTGCAATTCAGTGGTGGTCATTTGGAACCGGAAAAACAACCCCCTCAGCCTCTGAAGAAACCTTTTAGTGGTGGTAACCTGGCAATAGCCAAACCGAAACGTCGGACATCTCTGAAAATTGCTGAGGAAGATATGCTGTGGCCAGCGGATGTTTCCAACTTCAAAATGAGTAAGTACCATATACTAATTAGGTGTAAGAAGGGATCGCATGTGGTTTTCAAAATTTTTGGATTAAATCGTCATTTAAACCCAATCCTTTGATAGTTTGAAAACTGTTTATGATCAGTCTATGAACAAATCTAAAATATAACTATACTTATAGTAATTAATCTAATTTTTATGTTTTTAGTTATAAAACCAAGGGAAAATATTCATATTTCAAAACTCAGCTCCCATTCTCCCGCTGTTTCTGTTATTATAGAAAAAGAAAAAAATGGTACTTAAAATGGGTATTAAATGATTTTCCAATTAATTAATTTTTTGTTAGAGATTGAGGTACGAAGTGTTGGCGTAATGACGCCATTTATCGTAAGTATACATACTGGAACCAGTATGGATATAACGAGTACCGATAGAAAAGTGTCTTGTTGTCGTACGGCTTGCAGGAGTAATCTGATGAGTAAAGGTAAGGAAATTTTTTTAAAAATAATTTGGTTGCTACTTATGCGATTTTTTCGATTAGACATGGCGTCTCAAGTCATTAAAAAATGTTGCGACTGTGGTACAGATCCGACTAAGGAGGGTAATTATGTTACAATATGTACATACAGGGTGTAACCTAAAATCAATTACAAACGAAAATATACTAACTTGTGTATTATGATCGCTTGAATCCTAGTATTTCCAGTACTACCTACCTCTACCTATTCGTTTGTAGATTAGTTTAGATTACATTTTTATATAAAACCTTTAACGATACATTGGTACCTATATATAGTTCGATTGGCCGACCAGGACCATGCGAAGCCCAAAGGTATAACTAAATGTTTTTTGTAAGTTATGAGTTTCTACAGTTGCAATTACAGATTTGTCGAGACTGAGTGAATCCAAATTCACAAGACCCTGCCTGAGACATGCGCATGGTCATCAAGATGATGACGGAATACCAACTACAATTGCTAGCAGGAGTCGAAGCGTAACCAAAATTGATAGAAACATTCTCAAAAAATATAGAAACAACAGCAGGAGCAGTTCAAAAAGCACCAAAAGTTCAAAATCCAGTAGAAGTGCTAGCAGAATAGCCAGCCGAAGCAGAACCAAGAAGAAAGGCAAAATCCAAAACTCAAGAAGCGCCAGTGTTCCAAAAACTAAGTTCTCAAGCAGTGGACCTAAAGAAGCCAATTTGAAAAAAAGAAAAAATCACTGTCACTCTCATGACGTCAGTGCGACAAGCAGTAGTGGAAGCAGTAGCAACATGAGAAACAAGAGCAGTAAATTAAGCAGAAAAACTAGCAAAGGCAGTAGCAAAAAGGGTAGTAAAAGCAGCGTAAAAAAAAACAAGAAACCGGCTGAGATCATGAGAAGTCCGAACGGTAGTAGACTAAAAATTAAACGAAGTGCCAGTGGTCAACAGGTCAGAGTGCAAAAGTCGAAACCGGGAAAGGCCAGCAGGATTCCTATTAAGAAGGGCAGCATCCGATCGAGCAAGAACAACAAAGGAAGTCAAAGTATCCTCAGGGCCAGTACGGGTACAAACAGTTCCCACTAAAGTAATTCAAAAATACCGCAATAAAAATACTGAATAACAATTTTTTATTACATATCATTTATCACGAATTACAAATCTGAATTTTATTTGATATTTTATTTCTTGTCGTCCACAAATTGGAAAAGGAAATTACTACAGTTTTGCCAAAAACAGGAGTTCGGGAATTTTCATTCAATTATTTTGGGTTTTATTTTCATTTAAAATTAAAGCAAAAATTTGTATTTTTAAGAAAATCTGTTAATTTGAAGATATTACTTGGAATCCACTGATGGAGAACAAACTAATTTTTGACATTAATTGTACTTACGATCTTAAATTTTAGTAAATAAGAAGCATGGGTATTTTTAACATATTTTATTGGAGAAATAACAACACAAAACATATGATTATTAGCAAATAACTTAAAATATTAACACATAACCTAATTAACTTTTATCACAAAAAATTCAAAGATGAGGATTAAAATCCTGTCCAATTTTAAAATCGCATACAAGCGAAAAATGATCGGACGGATACGAAAACGATGGTACCCGATCCTCTCCAATCTCTTCACCAGTGGGAAACTCCAAAGCTGCTTCAACCTCCAGTTTATTCTTGGAATAAAATACGTAGTCTATCGTATGGCAAATTTCTCCCTCCTCCCGAATTTTCCAAGTGGTGTATTCTGGCTCCCTTTCGGTTGAACTTAAACTAGAATTATCACAGTCGGCGTACGCGCTACCCAGACCCAAAAGACTGCTGGATACGATTGTACTATAAATGGGCTCCGTGGGCTCCGCATTGAAGTCACCACACAAAATGACAGGGCGATCACCGTGGTGATCTTTAATAAAATTAAGCAGATCTTTGCCTTGTTCGTTTCGCAACGTCGACAAAAGCGCACTTTTGCGGGCCTTTAAATGCGTGGTGGTCACGCAGACTTCCTGGCCTGTTTCTTTAATACGCAAAATTACCAATAGGGCCACCTAGAAAAAATCCAACAAATTATTCTCAACTTTATTAAAATGAAAATAAAACACTTACCTGGTTGCTTTGCACACCCCATATTTCTAAAATACGCGTTTCCATCTTCAGCAAATCAAACTTGTCTTTTCTGTAGAAAATAGAGCAACCATCTGGACCGTTGTTACCATGGATATAGAAACAAGGCGAATCGGGTTTTGGAAAGAACATTCCGGTGTAGCCTTGGGTGTCCAACACGTTTTTCAAAAAGTTGAAATGGTCGACCTCCTGTTTATAATAAAACCATTAAGTGTAAAGGGGTTTTGGTTGAAAAAACTGTTACTTTTACCTGTAAACAGATTATATCAGGGCAGTACTCGACGATTTCTTCGATTATGTGATAACGTCTTGTATTCCAATCCAGGGCTTCGTCAGGACAACGAACAAAATTATCATTCATTTTACCAAGAGCTGCAAAAGAAATAATTATTTAGGGAAAATTAGTTTGAATGGTGATTGTTTAACTACCTTGCGACAAGATATTCCACTGGAAAACTCTTAAACTGTGAGGACTTGATATGTATTCACTGCAACCTGACAATAAAAATCCTTTAACTCTAGTACAGTATAACCTCAAATTATTTACACACCCTTTGTCACTGTATTCAACTTGCGAAATTTGAAACCGTAGTTTGAATCATGCGGATCTTTAGCCTTGCGAAATGCCCTCTTAACCATCGGTTGGACCAACGGTTGTTTTTGGCAATGTTGAAGCAGTTCCATCCTAGTGAAGTGCTTCGGTAAAATAACATCATTGTCCTGATTGTCGTCGTTTAAAATTTTCGCAGTCGAACTGAAGCTGCCCATCCTAAGAAAACGTGGGAAAAAATTAATATAGGAAGAGTGGTTTTTGGATTGTGTGATGTAATCGCATGTTTGAAGTTAAGATGTGATAAGATTTTGCTAAGTTTGTGATAAACGAAATTGTTTTTAATTTGAAATAAAATCGAAAAAGTACAAAGTACAAGGACACGGTAGTACTATATCAATACAATTATTATACATTATTAGGTCAGTCAATAAGTTCGTGCACAGTTTTAATCTCATAAAAAGTTATGAACTAACCTGGTCAATTAAATCAACACCTACCTGCCCAAAACCTTGTCTACCATAAAATAGACACATTATCGGCAAGCACTGTTTTGAAGATTTTACATATTTAGAACATTTTTCAAACTGTAATGTTTATATAACCTGTAAACTAAATGAATATGAAAGGAACGAAATATTCAAATTAGTGGCTAATTTGCAAATTTATTGTTGAAATGTTTTTCGTCTACATTTAAAGAAACAAGTGCAAAAGGTGTTGGAGTTTGTAAAGAATTCAGTTAAAATTTATGCAGACACAGAATAACGACAGGTAATTGTTACATAGGTACCATATACATGTAAAAAACTTACGAACAACTAACTCGCTTTAATAAATTTTCCATTATTCTTACGTAGTATAAACTTTTCACGTGGTAACATAAACAAACAATTTTGTGTACATATAATTACAATATTATAGAAATTACGGATGCGCTGGTTCGCATTTAGCTATTTTTAGAATATTGATATAACAACAATAACGTAATCTTGCTGCGGTTTTTCAACTTCCTCATTTTTTTCACCCTTGAATATTTTCCCTGTTCTATATCATGAAATTACCTCGAAAAAAATCACATAAATAATCCGTTTATTTACTTTTAATAACGGAAACGATTCGAGCTATTTGAGGTCAATGTTAAAGGCTACAAAAAATCTATTTCCTATTCTCACCTTGGCAAGGCCAACATACGTCCGAATCTTCTGACTGAAACGACTAAAACTCGACTCCTAGTTGCCATGTTTATTATGTTTTTTAAACCACAAAAACTTTTACAATATTTTTGCTTGCACTAAACACACTGTATGTTATTGGTTTTCAAATGACATGCATTTCCAACTCATACACACTTGCATATTAAACCACTGTATAGTCATTACTTGTTTATAATTAATGTAAACGATTCTCGCTAGCAAATTCCTGGCCTGTGATAAAAGAAATTAAAATCATTATAATGTTATGACCCACTTGGTGATTTTATGGAAATATTATTGCTAATGGTTGAGTATTTTTGTACGAGCGCACTCACAACAATTTTACCGCGATGCGTTTCAATTTAATTAAATAATTTGTTGCGCAATTTCCACCTTCTTTCGTTGGACTGGTTGTCTAGAACCGGAATTAATTACGTCTGTTTATTTAAATTGTCATAAATTGTTTTTTCGCTGGAAAAAAACAACTGGAGGATTGTAATTTTTTATTTTTTATGAAAACTCTTCGATAAAAGCGTGATATAGATAAGATCCAATCTTTGCTAGACGTAAAATAAACAATATTTCGGTTAACGACCGAAATTAACTGTGTCTGTGTTGATTTAATCGCTGATAAGAAATACAATCTACCCAAATTATTTTTTATGGTTAATGAAGTTTTTTAGGTCAAATCAGATGGAAAAACATTATTTATTTATACTTATACGGTCCAGATCAATTATTTTAATGGATCCAACCCCGGAGACGGTGAGATAATCTAATTAATAATTTTTTTATGAAAAGTACAAAGAGAGTGAACTAATTCCTTAAAATAGCAAAGATTAGAATTAATCTTAGATAACAGAGAAAGTCCTTGGCTTTAAGAAAATGTATTCCTATTTAATTCATGAAAATCCAACACTAAAACCTCATTACATTTGTATGATAATAATTTATTGGTGGGCAAGCAAGGAATTTTAGTGACTCTAATAGAGTTGAAGAACAATAATTTTTATTAATAAATGTCGAATTCAAGTATGGGAGTTGCTCAAGTAGATCATGCTTCGAATCGTAATTAGAGCTGTGGAAGCAGAGGAAATCAGGCGTTAGACTGGAGTGTTGGAGGTGGAACCCATGGAGCATGAGGATTCTTCACGAACAAATAAATTTTGTTACTGATATTTATAATTTTTATACATTTTTGTGTTTATTGTAAACAGGAGAGTGTTTGAAATGAATGCATATACTAAATGTTTACAAATTCCCTTCTATAAATTGACTAAAAAAACAATAGCTATTGAAACTTTTAAAAAAATTTTATTATTATGATTCCCCATAAGTGTATGACGAAAATTAATTCTGTGAAACTTATACTTTAAAATATTTAGAAATTCAACCATTTTTTTTTAATTATTAAACAAAAAGCTACGGAGATATTTTTTCAACCTCAAGGACAAAATGCAAGTGAATAAGAAAAGTAAAAAAACCGCATAATTTATATGTCTGTTTATGACAAAAATCACTATTACCTATAAATATTATACAGTTGTTGTTTTTCCAAAGTGAAGGGACTTATAGTAAATATTGACGTCAGAGTTCGATGACGCACAATTGATTTTAATCCCGTTTCAATCTCACCAGATAATGAACAATTTAAAATTCCTCTGCTAACATATTTTATGTATTAATGCGTGGAGCAAATACGGAAAGAAACCACATATATTGTGATAGAATATTAAGCACCTATTCCAAGAATTTTTTCGGAATTTTTTATTTACTACAAAGAGAAAAATAGAAACTGGCTAAAGATTATTGCTTCCGTGAGTGGAAAACACGTGACTGTTTTGTAAAATACCGGTTGTTCTTCATTTAGTTCGTTTAAAAAAGAATATGTTAATACATTTACTATTGTTGAGGATGACAAATGATTTATGGGACACGCTGTATATGCCAAAATTTTATTGAGGGTAATAAAATTTATGTAACAAGTTTAATAATGCGCAAAAACTTAAATGTAAGTGAATAATTATCATAAATCTGCACAATTATCTAATCCATCAAATTAACTTCCGGTATAATGCAACGGATGTGACATAATAATCCTGCACTTATTTTACATTAACACATTAATTTTAAAAGATTTATTTATGTATAGATTATACGACTTCCTTGAGAGAATGTTCAAAAAAATAATCTCTGTCACAAATCCAAAATGTTATACCTTACGAGATACAACAGCAACTGCTTGGGTGGCACAAAATCTCCCGAATCTTCGTCCATGTGCCCAAATTTCAACTCCAAACTTCTAGCTGCTAGCCTTTTCTTAGCAGCCGGCGACGTCAGTAAACTCACTTTGGCTAAAGTTTCAGCCAGCGCAAGAGATTCCTTAAAATTCTTAAGACTAATTCCTTCACCCTCCATTTTAAAAAAAACCACACATTCACTCACAACCACGTGGAAAAAATTCGGTCACTGTTCAAAGTTCGTTTCGAATTTATCTGGACTGTGTCCAATCCAGACGGTTATTGTCGTATAGTGAGCGTTTGTTAAACTGAAGCCAGATAGGTGCTATGAATCGGTTTTAATAATTCGTACCCCGACCTTAAGACTGCCAGTTATGTTGGGATTGAGTTTGCTTTATTCTTACCACTAATAAACGTGGTTTGTACTAACTTGTAATTTGTTTGTTTGTAGCTGAGTCGGATGTAGTTTTTTTTGTTGGCATAAGAAGGAAATAAAATTATTAACTTGTGGTTGACCTCAAGATGGTTTCGAAGGTATCTACTTTGGTGGTCTTCTGTTAAATTTAGTAATAAAGGAGGGCCCAGAAGCCAACACTTTAAGGGCTAAAAACACATTGAAAAAAAATCGAAAGAGTATTTCTAGAAACTAGACTTTTTCATAATAAGTTAGAGATAAATTATTTTTACTTATAATGTGGCATACTCGTATCTCTACTTGCTTGCCAAAAATTTTTCAGGTTCAAAAAAAAATTATCAAGGTTAAATTCCCTGCTTTTTCGGAAATTTCACTTCACTTGTATTATTATTTAATCGTTTTCGAGGTTAGATCCAATAAATAGTTAGAATTAAACATTAATTTAGTATAAATTTAAAAAAACATGATTTTTTGGAGAGGAAAAGGTGTTCGTATATTAATCCCTTACAACTAAATTATATAAAACTCGATATAAAATATGTGGAAAAAGTTCGTTTTAAAACAGCCATTAGCCATTTGCGTAAATTTCATAATTTAAGTTCTTACTGTGATTTTTTCCAAAATTATACATAATTATTTATGTTGAATTTGACATAAATGCCTAAAATTTTATAATTCTAAATTAAAACTGAAACTACCAAGAAAAACAATCCTTTAAATCATAAATATTTACCACAAAACCCCCAAAACACTGCATATCGGTTTAATATAAAAAAGTCCACTTTCCGACTGCATTACCCTCATTATTATTGACCTAAATAACTTCTTGACTATAGTTTTTTCGAAGTATGCACAAAAGACTTTTGAATAGCACATTATAATACATTAGTGAAGGTCGCAAAACAATAACAAACCGAAATGTATTATTCTTTCTTTGATCTAATACCACATTTGGCATACCTTTGTTTAATTAGTCATTTAGTCATAGAAACTGTACCGGAAGAAAAAAGGTCAAATTGTTTTGCGTCTGTAATTAAATGTTCTGAAGCTGCCGATAAGTTTTTTAATTATTTTCTCGTTCAAATTGATTTTGTGCAATCTACGTATTGTTTCCTATTAAAACAGAATATTTCTAGATAAAACTGCTGAAATTTGAAATTTTACGATAAGTCTAGCTTATTTTTTCGATTGTAGTACTTTGGAACGTGAATAATGTTTTTAATCGAAATAAATCAATTTATTTATGACAACAATTCTCTAGAAATTCAATGGTGCAATGTTTGTTTAGATAAACTGTACGTACTGAGAAAGTCTCGCCAAAAAATCAAATTATCATATTTGGGAAAACCAAAAACCTTTTGGTTTTGAGACACTTTAAACTTTATTATCTATTTATAATTTGATCTTAGACAAATTACAAAGATCTTGAACAAAATGAAAGTACATAATTTAACCATCACAAGCGCTTATATAGAACAAATTACCATCATTGAAGGTAAAAACAGTTTACCTACATTATAGTACAATTACAACCATTAGCAATAACAAATAATTAATAAATAATGCTTCCTTATTTGATTTAAATACAAATACATACCACCATGACAAGTCTGTTTATAAACTAAACCGTTTTCTCGTATTTTATGAAGGACACACTAATAAAGAGACCTTGCACTATTTTTGTTGTAGTTGTTGTAGCCCCACAATACTTCACTTGAATAAAATGCCTTAAAAACACTCTTCTCTATACTTTCAACTCTCAAACTCAAAGTTCCATGTGAATCTGGTATGAACTACTAACGATACAATGTTTTTATCTGACAAACAGCTTGCCAATGACCGTTTAGTACAAAGTGGTGAGATTATTTTTTTTGGGTCTTGTTTGATCACTCTTTGGGGGGACTGATAAGGCCACTTGTAGTGATAATCTTTTGATGATGCTGCTGTTGAATACACAGTGTGTTAAAGGTCGCATTTTTATTTATTTCGCTAAAATTAGATCAGCGCCCACAGAGTCCTCAAACGCTTGCCAAGAGAGGAATTATTCGTAATGTGTGCATGTTTTTAGGTGGTTTATCGTATAATTTTATTATTTACGTTATTACTTACGATGAGGAGCGTTGGAGGTTATCAATTTTTCTATTGTGACTGCATCTAACAATCACATAAACCTTGGAGTGGTTGAAAATTTGGTAACATTAACATTTTTTTAGGTTAATAACACGTTTACCTGACAGGAGGACAAGGTTTTTTTGAGGTTATTGGTCTGTCTTCTTCTTCGGTGACCTTGAACTTTGACATCGGTTGGAATGAAATTATTTGCATTTACTGCACCGGCGGTGTAAACTGACCCTTTATCTCTTTAAATTCTAAATTTTTTGATAAATATGTAATTTTCACAAGGTGACTTTCAAAAATTCCCCATTTGTATTAAACAAATAAATTTATCAGTCTCTTTTTTATAACATAAATATCTATTTTAATTTATTTTATGGTATTTAAAAAAAAAAAAATCATTCCCAAGTTCTTGAATGTTTGTTTTTATAATAATATGTAATATACAGGGTTGGGCATATGTGTGGGAACATCTGATTTAAGGCTAAATTTTGAATTTTTTGGTCTTAAAAGAAATATTTGTAGCTTTTTTCCTTCTATTCAGTGACGTATTTTGTTTTCCAGCAGCTACTCGATTTCTCGAGATATTATGTGATCGGCAGTTGTTTTTAATGGATCACCCTGTATATTTTTAAGTTTTCAAATAGACAATATTTCAACAATTACAATGATATAAGGTTTGGTAGAATGGTGGGTGTGCGACTTGTGGTTTTTTAAATATTAAAGAAAATAATCCAATAATAAAATAAAGAGTATTAAAACTATTAAATAATAATTATTTAAATTAATTAAATAAAAAATAGGGTAGCTGTTTTAACAACAAAGTACGTCACTGAATAGAATAAAGAAAACTACAAATATTTCTTTTAAGGGTAATAATAATAATAATAAAAACGTTTATTCAGAAATTAGGGGTTGCCACACATTATGCCCAACCCTGTATGTAGATAGGTACATCTGATGATAGAACCAAGAAAAGTTCATTAAACTTGTAGAATATACAGTTGGATTTATTTGAAAATAGAATAAAAACTGAATTTTATTTACAAAACAACGCTCTCGCCAACTGGTAAATCCAATAAGCCAGAAAGTAGTTTAAATATTGCAATTTATAATAAAGTGATGCAATCTTCCTCGAACTTATTTTCTATGAATTCAGTCCAAACTGGATCTATTTTCTTTCCTTAATTCGCGCAATAAATCAATCATCGTAAACAAACTTGTGAAGTCCCTAAAATGTTTTATCAATTAAAAATATCTATCACCGAATAAACGTAAAAACCTCGAGACAAAACGACCTTTTATCAATTTAATTCAAGTAAACAATGACCCAATACCCAAATCGATTCTAATAACTGTATCGGTGTTATCGCGAGACGAAAATAATTGTTTACCAGACCAAAGTTTTTTGGTTTATATTTGTACGATGGATGCCAAAAAGTAATTGTCACGAATTTTTGGCAAGGAAAGAAAATGCGCATAAAGGAAAAGTTTCTTTTGCTAAAAATACTTTTGTACCTATACTAAAATGATTTAGGTGATTTATTGGGAGATATTTATTCACCTATAAATAAAACACTTCGATAATCTGTAAGTTCAATGTCAGTTTTTTGTCCTTTTACAATTTTGCATAATACTCTGTACGATTTTCGATAACACGATCCATAAATTACAAAGTTTTGCCTTGAAATTTTAAACAAATACAACTAGTATTCATTATCTTGACTAATATTATTAATCATTTTTCATTTGTAATAAAATATTTTTATTAAATATTTATAAAAGTTTTTATTAGGTACAATATTCTGAGCATTAAACAAAAATAAAATATAACATTATTTCCTTAAGTGCTTTTTCCTTTTTAACAAAACATAATATACAAGGGTGTTGTTTTATTTCATGATATAAACTAACTGGTTTAGGGAAGACATTAACACGTTAACAAACGTTGTAATTAAATGTTACATAAAACAATAAATATCCAAGCTGCGAGCCTTTAAAACAAATAAATACCGAACACATTTCTCAATAAGAAAATACATTCAAATTTAAATTCAAATTAAATAAAAAACACTATTTTTATTAGTTAAATAAAACAGAATTGGGATCTTCATTGTCCATTTGTTTTATATGCCTTAACACATCTTTTTTTGTTATCACTCCTAATAACCTCCTGTAAAAAAATTGAAAATTGTTTTACATCTAAGATCTGTAGTACCTAGTAATGTTTAAAAAACCAAAACTCACCCATTATGCGTGACTAGCGTTTGCCTCAATCCCAATTTTCTAAACATATCAACTACCGTCTCCATGGGTGTTTGATCGGTAATCGTAATTGGAGCCATGTCCAAAATTTTCTTCAGGGGCAACGGAGGCGGCCCTAAAGTTTGTGGCGGGTTCCCACTAGTGAAAAACACTAAAGATTGTCCACAAATCCCATCGACCATTCGTTTAGCGTTTGCTGAAAACAACATTCAGCCTTGACATACTATTTTATAATACTTATTAATCATCGATACGTTTTTCTGGGTTAAGTACTATTATTAATTTTAGATTATCTGAATTTTGCCTCTGCACTCACCTATAGCGAGATTCAAATCTCTTCTCAAGACAAACCCGACTAAATATTGCGACTCCCTGGATACAACCACGGGATAGCCGTTGTGTTCAGTTTCTTTCAGAAGGGCTTCGATGTCGTCCACTGTCATCGAGTCCTGGGTGATTACACTCAAGGTTTCGTTGCGCCTGGTGATAAAAAATTATTGTTACATTCTAAACAAAGTAGTTGTTATACTAAAGTCCAGAAAAACAGTCGTTTTAGTACATAAGTATTTTTTGATAAACTTTGGGTCACCGCTAGTTATGTATTGATGAGATAACATTGTTTAAGACAATAATATATTATAAGGGGTTATATTATACTAGTTGAGTTTTATATTGACGTGCTTAACGCCGTATGGTATTTAAATGAATAAAAATATCTATAGATACAAAGCAGACAAACTTTTGGGACATTTGTGTAATCAACAACAGTTATTATTGTTTTGCAGTTTTTGGCTACAATATTTTGTGGTGTTATTATTCACAGATTGTATGTACATATGAGTAGTAAACAATTAATGATAATTCAATTAGTTTTAGAATATCAGCAATATTTTAAAAGCACAAACAAGTAAAAATACTTTTCAATTGAACTAAAATTTACAAAAGTAATAATTTAAAAGTTTTGAAGAAGGTCAGATCTTATAGCAGCTAATTTTATTTAAAATGAAAAGTATTAGGAGACATACTTACAGCTAGCACAAGAAATAAATGTATAGAAATATAAAAAAAAAATCATTTATATCAAATTCAAAATTATCCTTGAAAATGCAGCCCAGAATTAGACTAATCCACTGTAATAAGACTACATTATATTATACATTGCCAAATCATGTTCCAAGTTTCCTATTTATTTCCTTATTGATGGTAGAACCCTACTTACAAATTTTCCATAAAACACCACTTACTTTGGCTGCATCACATCCGCCGCCAATGACGTATGCTGGAACTCATCCTTCGAGTCCAAAAACGGATACCCATTCAACGCTATATGTGCATCGTATATCCCTTGCCTTCCCAGCGCATCTCCCACCCATTTACTGGCCATTGCAGCGGCCATCAACGGCACAATATACCGCACCCCACCAGTCAACTCAAACATAATCACCACTAACGAAACCGTCATTCGCGTGACACCCCCCAAAACAGCAGCGGCCCCAACCATCGCGTACAACCCCGGCATAATGCAGTCCTTCCTCGTCGCACACTCCCCACTAAACACCCAGATCTGCGGATAGTTGACCGCCAATTGTTCCATGTAAATGCCCACAATTCGGCCAACTATCGCCCCCAAACACAAACTGGGAATGAAGAGTCCGCAAGGGACTTTCATGCCGAAGGTGAAGATGGTCATGATGAGCTTCAGGACCAAAGCCAGGACCAGCAGCCACATCGCATTGTATACGCCTGGACCAGCATTAGCTATGGTTATTGCAGATTTAACACTTGTGAAGTTACGGTCGTAGTCACTGGAGGAAAAAGAATGTAATTAATTGGTTTGGAATTCAGTTTTTCTGTATTACCATAAGCCATCAGAGTTGGAGATGCCGCACTGGCTAAACAACAAGTAGATTAACTGGCTGGTGTTCATTCGGGTATAAGGATTAGGATAGGCTATAATGGCGGTGATCACAGTCACCACAAGAACTTCAGTCACTGGATACTGTCCAAGTTTTGAGTACTTCCTATAGCGGCACCAGTATAAGTTGGCTTTTATGAACATAGTTGCTATTATCCCCTGAAAATTATCGCATTATATTCAGAAATTATCTCTGTAGGGACTTTAAAAAAGTGATTTTTCGAATTTATTTCTACTAGTTAATTTTATGTGTAATAATTTGGTTCCCCCATATCCAATTTTTTTTTAATAACTTACCCCGATTATCCCCAAACCAATAAATGGTATGAGCTCAAAGAATATCCACGGCTTGTTGTACTCAACGTAGAAGAGCACCGAGTGCTCATTACCGAAAGGGTTAATGGAGCGTAAGATGAAGGCCGCTATCAAAGCACAGAAGAAGGAACGCCAGAGGGTTTTCAAGGGAAAATAGTAGCTAACCTAAAAAATACATAATCTATATTAAAGGTTTACAAAAAGTAGTTTCACTTCTGTATGTGTATTTTATTATTATTTAGTATTAAACTGAAAGTCTCAAGGTTTTTTAGAAATGGAAAAAGCCATTCAAAAAATATACCTATAATACGCAAGGCGGAATGGACTGTTACATAATTATTCCAAATTCTTGAATTATTTGAGTTAAACGGACCGGAAATCAGACTTAGTAAAAGTGAGTAACTTTTATCAAAGAGAAACTTTTTAAAAATAAATTATTATAAAAAAAACTGAAAAACTAGTAAAGTTGAATTTTTCCAACATTCTAACCATTTCCAAGAAAAAATACTGTATTTGTGGTAAATACTAATACTTCAATTATAAACATGTACTTCATCACATCCAATATAGTAATTTCCGTTAATTATCATAACAAAAATTTTGATCAAGCTAAGTAAGAGCCGGTTTATTAAATTATGAATAGCGTGTGGGGGCGGCTTGTTGGCAAGTCGATAAAAACAGTAATAAATTACACTGCTGCTACACATTAGTCATTACGGTAATTTACCTCCTCTAAACTGAACAAAACACCCCCAATTGGCGCTCCAAAAGCCACAGAAACACCGGCCGCAGCAGACGCCGATAAAATCTCTCGCTTTTTCGCCTCATTTTTTCCATACTTTGGAAATAGATAGGATAAAATGTTACCTAGAAGGTTATAAAATGTATAAATCAATACAAATTAATTATCTTTGGACAAACCAATAGCGCAGGCTATGTGAACCATAGGTCCTTCCTTTCCCAAACTTAAACCTGCAGAAACTGATAGAATTAAACCTACGCATTTGATGATAAGGGTCCACTTTCCCAAGTAACCCCGAATGATAAATCCACTTAAAATAGTTTTGATCTGCAAGAAAAAGTATAGGATATTTTGTGGAATCGTTGAAATATTGCGCACTTACCTCTGGAATACCAGAACCACAAGCATATGGCGCAAACATTCTCACCAAAGACGCTGAAAGCGCAGCGAACAACAACGCCCAAACTATGTAGAACAAATACGAAATAATATAGGAACCTACTCCAGTTTTCGCCTGGCCTAAGACCTCCGCCCAAGTTAACCACTAAAAAAATCCTGGATTACTTTTCATCCAACTTTACGTTGTTTTTCATTTAACCTGTGAGCAATTGCCTCCTTCGAAACTAGTTTCATTCGACGACCAACAACATTGCTCTCGGTTTAACCAAAAAGCCTGCGGACAAATCCCAAACTTCAAGTCGGTCATCCAGCTTGCACCTATGTCTATGACACCGGCTACGGCGCCGGTTAGCAAGCCTACGAAAAGAACGCATAACCACCCGGACCAGGCATCGTGGGCACCTTCTATTAGGTTCCAAATTGAGTCCTGTTTCTTTTTTACAATGTAACGGTGACGCATTCGGTCTCTGGCTATGTCGCGTTGCCAGTCGATTGTGTGGAAATCGTCATACTGACCGATTCCGGGGATGTCGGCGGGTTCTAAACGAAACGTAGGTTTAGCTATACAACTTTTAAGGAACTGAAGTGAAATATGATTCTTAATTCTTAATGTTTAAAAATGGAAAAAAAGCAAAAATGTGTTTTGGTACTGCAAGGTGTACATCATTTTTGTATACTTAAGTAATGAAAGATTATTTTCATTCAAATGGGCATTTCCTTAGATGAATCACTTATTTACCTTGTAAACCGCCAAAGGACACAGAATCTGTAAATAAACAAAACCAAAATTAATTTACAAACAATTCTTTTTAAAACCGCTTACTTCTAGGCATTCTAACATTTACATGAACCGCATAAATTTCATATAAACACGAAGTTTTTCCATCTGGCAAAACCCAACTGATATGGTGTACCATAAAACAATAACCTGATAACAACACGCTGCAATTCCAGATACCAGCGTGTTTAATAACAGAGTAAATTAAGGAAAATGTATTTGTTCAATCATACACGGCAAATAAAACGTCGTTTAATAAACTTAATGAGTATAAAAGTGCATTTATTTACAACACGAATATTAATAATTATTAATAATAAAATCTGGTGATGTAATCAAACGCGACTTTATTAAACAATTGTATTCAATTTGAAAGGAATTTATTAAATAGCAAAGGCAAGTAGGTATGTGAGAGGCAATCTTGTAGAAATGGCGTGGGTTATTAATTTTGGTTGTATTTTATTCACAACTTTTTGAAATCTGTAACTTTTAATTATACGTAGACAAAAACGAGAGTGATAAATGTTGTTATAATCAAAACATAAAACCAAATTCTAAATAAAGTTTTTCTGGATCTTCTGAAAAACTAAATTATGCAACCCTTAACTCCAGGTTTTCTAATTATACAACCAAAACAGCCCACCTTATCCCAAAGGACAATTCATGTCATGTGTTCATGTCCCTACATTATTAATTAACTTACAATGCGATACTCCATCATCGTCATCGCCCAGTCTGGTGGTGGTGGTGCGGTCACCGCTCCCAGATGTACTAATATCAATCATATCTTCATCGGCATTAGCAACAAATGTAGCACGATTTCCGTTACTGTTGTACTGAAAATCCAAAACAGTACATTACTATTTAGAAAACGTGGGGGTGGTGGTCAACTAAACACATTTCAACGCAAAATTCGGTCACAACAGCATGCGCGCGCGATGGTCTGCAAGGATCGATAAGGGCTGCGTTTCTTATTGTGGAAATGGAAATATTATGAAATATGAATAACTCGAAGTTCTCGAATAAAATTATCTCGAGTTTATGCACCTTGGGCAAGTTGGCATAAATAATTCCTTATTTCAAGACCAAACTAGTTATGATGATTTCAATCTTAAAATCCTCGAAAATATCGAGCATGGCTAATTTTTCAAACTTATTATTTGACAGTAGGTAGGAACTTTATATTTGAAAATTTTTTGAAAAATTAGTTTTCATTATAAAATTTCCCAGTATTCCTTTCTTTATTAAAGTAAATTCTGTAGGTACGTACAGTGATTATTCTCAAATATTATTGTTCTTTTTTGCGCTAATGAATCACTTAATGTAAAAAAATAAATTAGAAATTATAAGGAGGATTCGTACCTTAACCATATTGCCATCGTCCTTACAACAAACTTAAAACCAAGCACACAATGGAATACTTAAAACCACAAAACTTGATAAAACTTCTTTATTTACTCTATATTAACTTAAAAGATAAAACAAAATACCTTTTTGTTAACAGACTGATAGCTCGGTGAATTTGGTGGTATTGAAGAGGCTCCTGCTCGTTTCAATGGATACTTTTCCATCTTCACTTATAAACCTATAAATAAAAACCGCAACGATATAATTGTGCTGCTATTAATCATAACACTGCAATTTTTCGATTTGAACCAGTTCTTTTTGAAACCAAGTTCATTGTTCTATAAAACTTGGTGAAAGTATAGGATTATATTAAAATTATTACCATTTTTAGACAGAGTTCTTTACGCTGTTGTACAGAACATTCACTAAGTAGATAGTATATTCAGCATTCATCACAATTTATTTATATAATAAAAAGTAATTTTATGTCACTACAAAGTACTACGCGTCACTGTCACTTATAAGTGTCACTATTCTGTCAAATGTCACGTGAATTTTGGTTTGTTAGAGTGGCAACAATGGACGAATCTATAGGGAAATTTTGGAATTTATTATGAGAACACTGAGGTAGCTAAGAAGCAAACCAATTTTAGAGGAAAACCGTGTTTAAGTTGTACGATTAGTTCATAGATGGCAGTAGGTGCATTAAAGAGTAAAGAATTCAAAATTTTAATTAAATTGTATTGAGTTTCTTATGAATTAAGAATTTTCTACTTTTTTACTGTATACAATGACACTACCATGATTTCATTGAAAAAATCGCTTAAAATGTTTTAATCTTACTGCATTCTCTAAGATTTCAATTATTATAGAGGGTATTTAAAAATTAACAGTTTTTTTAATTTCATCGATTTTTAAAAATAAAATATTAATACCAAATTAAACTTTCGCATCTCTAGAAAAATCAGCGAAATTAGTGGAGAATCTTGTAGTTAGGAATGCGCAATTGCGTTTACTTTAAATTATTTGACTGTTTTAAATGACAATTTTGTAGAATCTTGACCAGATTTCCTCAAATTTATTTATCAATTTTGTATCGCTATTCTGAATTTCTCTATTAATATTTTATAGATATTTACATCATATAATCGTCATTTGTATAACTAATAATTGACTAACTAAATAAATGATGCTATAAAAATACCTATATTGATTTAAAAACAGAATATTATTTTTTATTATTGTTATTTAAGTTCAATTTTCTCTCGTTTCCATTCCGAATATCCCCTAAATTTCCAACCACAACTTTAGCAGTTTCTAGGTTAATAACTGCATCTTAAACATCGCCTTTTATCTCTTTCGCTATTGTTCCAACCCTGGAAAAGTTCAAAGCTCATTATGCAAATCAAGTTTACCCCACACACATACCCACATACACAAGTTTGCCCAGAGTAAACGAACAGCTCCACCACATTAGCACAATGCAGGTGAATTCATTTTAGGACTTGACTATCTCCGACCTTCCTGGCACTCACTCTCTATGTCTATATCTACATTTGCCACAGCCGTGCAGCAGAGTAAAGTGGAGAATCTCCTGGGGCCACGTTGGAATGAAATTTGCTGGGGGGCTCTTATGGTATCCACGGCGCAGACCTACTTCTAAACCAACAGGGTTGGGCTTCGTGATGTGATGGCTTATGAGGTTTTATTTTATGACTGTGCTTCCAGGTGTATGTGCGGCAATATTCCAAAAAATAGAATGTTTAGTTTAGTTTGCCGTTGAGATATTGAAAATATGGAAAAGAGTCAGGGGATTTGGATGTTATTAAAATTGTAATGTGGGAAGAGGGAGGAGACGCGCCCTACACAATCTAATCGAAACAAAAACGGTTTGGGTTTATCTTTGAAATACATAGTAGGTCAAAGGATATGAACTGCAATATGACCAGAGTCTTTCTGATATGGGTGTTAGATATAAAGATAGTAGGAAAGTAGGTAAATAAAAATTTAATACCTACTTAAACATTTTCTCTACCTAACATTTTATTTCATGACTTTTTTCAAAATATGCTGAATAAATACATTAATTTATTTATTAAGGGTTTAAGATAAATTTTTGAAAATATAACTATGGTTTAATAAGTCTTTAAAGTCCAGCTTAGTTAACCCTTACTATAACTTATTATTATTAATTATTATTTTTAATTAAATTATTATTAATTGGCTACCACGATAATTAACTATTATAGTTAGGGTTAATTTTAACAATCAACTATAAAAAACCGACCCTAAGTAAACTAAAATCAAGTTCAAGTAGGTAAGTATAATAAAAATATTGTTCTCTAATTCGTCTTTTAATCTCTCTCGTTCCAAGGCCAATGCCCCATATTTGCGATTTCGCCATACGATAAAATGTGGACTAAACTCCGGGATGCACAATTTCATACTATCATCATACAATGTTGTATATGTGCACCTACACACGTGAGTCATATATCATATCCAATGCAAAATGTCAATTTGGCCTGCCGGGGGGGCGGGCGGTACGGCCGTGTTTATGTTTTATCGGTACTGCAGTTTTTGGCCCGCGGTTATCTTGGAAATTATGTAGTATGAACGAGGTCGGCCGGATTCGCCTGCGGTGCCTTAATAGCAACCCTGGAAAATGCTGCAGGCGACGGCAGAGTCACCCAACCCCAGCCAATATAACAACTCTCATTGCACATTGATACACACGCTAAATACAGACAATGTTATCGGGATTATCCATCCTGCATCCACAGTCCTGTCCCTGGGTCACGTATATTCGACTGATTCTTGATAAAGATTGTGTAGAACCTACCTCTACCAAACCAAATCAACATATTGAAAATCCTGTCCTGTTTCTTTGAAATGTACAAATACTATAATTCTATAATGCGTTTTTGATAAATGTTTTTAGCACCAACACAAATCAAATAGATTTACATTATTAAATGAAATTAATTTGAAAAGTTCTCTTTCCAATTTTTTTTATTCTAAATTAATTTCATCCATGTGTGTTTTTGTTTGTTTCACTCAGAGTCTATGTTAAAATTTGACCGAAAGCTCCACTTTCAATAAACCTATTTTCCGGTTAAATTTGTTCATTGTAATGTTGGATTGGCCGGAAGGGACAAGTGGCGGGGCTTGTGGGGGTGGCGAATTGTGCAGTGAATTCAACCCACCTCCACCACGCATCTTGTTCTGACGCGTACACCTCAACTCAAAAAAGTATGATGATGGAAGTGAATGTTTGCTCTGTCTGCCCTTAAGGCTATTCAAAAATAACATTAATTTTATAAACTAATTCAAATTGCTTGGGCTTGGGCTCTCATTATACAATGCATGGAGTGGCGGGGGAACACAAGATTTTAATTATTAAATTTCTCCAACAACTCCCTCGGATGAAAACATTTTGTGAAATTTAATAATAATTTGTGGATGATGTTGGTTGCACGCGGGATGCTCTGCTCCTGGCAGATGAAAAAATACGTGGGATTCTTTATTTTAGCAGGACAAACGTTCACTACAACAATTTTTATTTTATTCAGAAATAATTATATAATTTTTATACTACAACTATGAATGCTTAAAACATCTGATGTAGTCAGCACATCACTTTCTTATACGATCCCAGCTTAATTTATATTTTGAATTAATTGTATGCGATGTTAATTGAAATACTCTATGAATTGCAAACTTATAATTCAAGTGAAAAGCTATTAATTTTTAAGTTTAAGTTTAATTATATTGTTGTTTTGTAAGAAGCGGTCAGAGATATTCTATATTAATTTCTGCATCGTTCGTAATTTCTTCTTAAAATTTTTGGAATCGCTGGTTGGATTAATTTTGTCAAAAAGAATTCTAGAAAAAAGGTCTTGGCCTCAAAAATTTTAAGTCTTTAACTCTATAACCAAATAATTCATCATCCAAATAAATTTGATAAATGGATGATTAGATATAGAGATAGACATATTTTTAAAGCATTGAAAACAAATATGTACCAATTCCGAGTTCTCAGTTACAAACATTCCTGAGGGACCCAGACGAACGATGAGAGGATCCACAGCCGGAAGGCAGCACATAGCGCACCACAGCAAGCACAGGTATGATAATTCTGGAGAGCGCTCATCAGACTTGGTTCTCTCTGAATAAGTCTTCTTCGTGTTTGCGCCCCGCGGAACAGAGCACATCCATCCCGTGTCGACTTTTACATAAAAGGGTTCGTATTTCTAGTAAACCTGATACAAGCAAGCAACCAGTCTACATAGAATCGGTTTGGACTATGCCTGATGCCTGGAGGATTATTAACCCAACTGGCGGGCAACAAAAAAGTTCCTACTGCTGGTGGAGCTACGGTTGGTGGCCGCAGGCTCCACACACACAGAGAGCCTCTTGCTCGCGCTTCGCTCCACCAGTCTTTAGTCAGTCAGTCTCCGACGAGCTTTCTGGGTGTGTTGGTTGGGTTCTGGATTGTTGAGTTCCATCGCACGCGCGTGTGTGTTTGTGCACGTTTCTGATTGTCACGTGCTTTTTGGTTGTTGGATTTTGATCCAGTGGGGTTTTTTGCCATCAAGATTTTTCCTCACGACTTGATTCGCATACCAACCGTCGCCGTGGAGAATCGAGGTCCCGTCACCCTGGAGCCGTCGTGCCCCAAGCGGTGAGTTCTTGTCTCTCATTTGACAACTGTTGTTGTTGATGTTATGGAAGGTAGAATGGCCACAGGGTGGGTTACTTTCCATACAGATACACAACCACAGCACTCGGTATATAATGCGCTTTTAAACCAATCCCAACTGATGGGACAAAATGAAAAGAAAAATTTACGAAAATTCCCGCACTAACATTCCTTTAGTTCTCATAGTTTATGTCTAATTACGCTCCGAAATTTTGTAACGTAAAATTTATTTTATACTTATTACTCCATAATCACAACAAATTGTACGAGAAATTTTGAAAATCCTAAACAAATCTTTATAATTTACCGTTAAATAGCATCAACATGTATCTAGTGTAATAAAAAGTGTCACAATTTTCAAAAAATTGTTTCAATTATTGATATAGAGTTTTACACCGAATAGTACCTACAACAAATTTTGGAGAACATTTTTCGCACATAAAAAGAAAATCATGAAACACGGTTTTTTAAACTCTCTTATATTTAAGTATTTAACTTAATTACATTGTATAAATATAAACCTAGGTACTAATAATAATTTTAATTTTAGCTATAAAAAGAATAATTTTAATTCGAGGAGAAATACTTACAATATTTACCTTTATGAATACACAAATTTGTGTACAAAAATAAATTTTATGAAAACCAATCAGATGTCTCGCGTTCACCTTCCAGGTAGAGAGTAACTTAAAAATTCATTATTTAAAGTAAATAATAGCTATTTATGCAACAAGTATTAATTAAATGTCAATTATTCGCTTTTTTTTTTCGTGGAAAATCGTGCCCATAATTCACTACAGTGAATTATTTTCATTATTCACTGCGTATCCGGCCAATCACAAATACACAAATTCATAATTCAATGTTGCTGAACCAATGATATTTTAAATCGCTCGCCATCAAGTCTTTCTGCACCTGACAATCGACTAGCTTGACAGTAATTAAATAAGTGTCAAAAAAATTATCAAATTTGAGTCTAATTTATTTCTTTAATAGGTGTGGAAAAAGCATAGTGTTACATTCGCGATTATGGCCGTTATTCACTCAAATGAATTGCGACACTCGCCTACGGCTCATGGGCTCAAACATCATTTTCGTGAATAATGGCTATCATAATCGCTCTCATATAATAATATACTATTATACATTAGTGTATAAAGAGCTACTTTATGACCGCAAAACTATGTCATAAACAGTACTTTATGATGCAGTCTTTTCTATTCTTTTTTAAATAATTAAAATAGACTTATTAATTTATTCTTAATTTTAAATTCTAAGCTAAGTACTTATTTATGTAAAAAATTTTAATATTTCTTAAGGAAAAGGGATTTTATCTACACACAAGGTCCATTTGATTTTTATGATGAAAATATCTCACAAATTACCTCGCAAATTACTTACTAATAAAGCAGGTCCGCATCTCCAAACACCAAATTTCAACTCTATTTTTTTTTTCAAATGTATGACTTAAATTTGTACCACAACTTTTATTGCTTTATCTACACAACAACCATTTTTTCCAACTTTTTTTTAACAAACTTTTCTCCCTCCCGCATTCTTTAATTATTGCGTAGGCTTTTCTATATAACTAAAATCTACAACATTCATATGCCTGTTTTTTATAATTCATTGCAAAAAACCTCGTAAACTAGTTGAATAGGTAACACAGAAGTGCTTCGGACCAACTGACGAAAGCTAATTTAGATTTTTTTCTTGGAATGATTTATGCGTGGGCACATTTGTGCAGAAGCCAATAAAAATGATTTAGAATCGATGAATATGTTAATTGAATCCAATTTATATCCAAAGCAAACTAAAGATGTTGTTTAGGACAGAAACAAAACAATTTCCATCAACGTCATATCCTTTGGAAAATTATTGACAGTTTCCAAACTGCAGCAAGTTGCAATATGCGCTTGAGTTGCACTGAACTGACATTCAATTGGCACTTGTCGATAACGTTAACTAAGTTTCAAACTTAAGATTGTGGTTAACATTTCGAAAATAATTGTTTTGAAGTTGATTTAAGCATGCTTATTCCATTTGCTTGTAGAGGAAATCCGGTTACATAAATTATTATTTTTAAACTTTATTGATTTTTGTAGAGTTTGAACAGTGGAACACAGCCGGAAATTTCTCTTTGTTTTTGATGTATTATGCAAACGCGAGGATCATATTAAAGAGTTTTCAGGAGAAAAAAGTTAAACTGAATTGGGTTTTATGAAGTGGTCTAAAGCGATTAATTGAGTACGAACTAGGGTATGGAATTTTAAAAACCTGACATAACAATTTTGGATTTACTATTCTATACTTAATATTTTGTTACTATAGAAGGTTTTTCTAGTCAAATTATGGTACTGTAGGACATCCTTAAACATGATATTATCTTCAATTTTTTCCTGGCGCCCAAAAGCCTCAATATCATCCACCTCTAATTACATTTAACAACGCTTCATTAATACCCGTTTAAATCGCATACAATTATCGAACAAGTTGATTAATAATTAATCGTTAATTCACCTATTCACACCAACAAACCTGTTGAAAACCTTATCATAATAGCGATCTTTAGTAAAAGAAATTAAAGTTGCAACGCAATGTTGATCACGCCGTTACGGCAAAATAGCTTTAAATATGTTGTATGTAGTATGATAGTGAATAGTGTGAGGAAAGAGAAACATTATCCCTCCCAACAAAAGTTAAAGTAAATAAATACATAGTGATCATCTGGGAAACGAAACGTTAATGTGTACAGTACACAAATACAAAACAACAGTAATCTTAAAATATGCCCAACACTTAACCTAATGGGATTACATATTCAGTAATGTTAGTGATGATATTAATGTTAATTAGTAATTTCAACAACATTTCATGTAGTTGTCGTTGACGTACAACTGGTTTGGTTTTATTTAAATAGTAAGAATGAGGCGCCTTATGTGGTTGTTACCAATACCACGAATTTTTCCTTCATCATAATAATAATAGTTGTAAAAGAAAAGTTTTGCAATGTTCTCACACATTAGCCGTGTTGTGTTGGAATTTGTCTCTCATAGAACATTTCACTTTATATACCGTATGATGTTGTCTAGTAATTTAAGAGTGTTTCAATGTTGTGTCATATAATAAAGTCAACTTTAGTCGTAGTTGTCCAAGAAATAACAAGGAATGTTTACCACGGTGATTTAGTTTATATATGCCATCTACCTGACTGTTCTCAGAAATGGTAACAAGGACTTGAGGATTTTGTTCCATCATATTGTAACGGTGTGTGTGTCACACCATTACAATAAAAACTAAACTCGAAGGGTAGGTAACGGAACAACCAAAAAAAAATCCACCATTGACATTTATAATACCACGAAAAATAATGTGTATGACATTTTCGTCATGTAAAATAAAATATGCAAATAACAGGAGAGAGATGTTGCTGTGGATAGCCTGGAGGTGTCTGGGTATAATTTTGAATCTTCATTTTATATACCGCCCGAAGGTATAGCCTACATCATATTAAATAAATTTCGGTTCTATTTTATTCTGCTCTGACAGATAAACAAGTTAAATAGCTTAGGCTTTGTTCTCTCTGTATATTTATGTATGTGTGTGTTTGGTCTTGGGATATTCATCTAATTGATTTAACAATTATCATTGTTCTTTTAAATATGGTCTCCCGTCGATGATGCCATGATTAATATGGCACGAGACGTGGGTTTCTATATTTGGTCATCATGGATTGTAAAATTGTGAACTTTCAAACAATAAACCGCGTTTAGACTCACTGAAAGAAAAGTTTACATTGCCGAGAATATTCTTAATATTAACTATAATTTGGTAGGTAGAAAGTTTCGATAAATTTTAATTCAATTTAATATAATGAGGAACTCAGATAAAATTATTGCCATCCCAGATTTCAAAATAAAGAAATAAAAGTTTCAATAACAAAATTGTTCCAATTTCATCAAAATTTGGTTGGACATTTTTCTAACTGAATAGTAATGAATCAGCAAAGTTTTTTCTAAACAGTTTTTCTACCTAATTTATAAAAAATTTAATTCAATTCATATATCACTGATTCCGCTTTGTATAATATCCTGTCGACACAAATACACATTTTTTGATAACAATTTTTTTAATTATCCAACAAATTTACAATTGAATGCATTATCATTTTAAAAATATACCCGTATATACGATGGAGCAGCACATAAACCTACACATATGTGTGTATAATTTTTTTCCCCCGTCAGGCATGTTCCGAAAAAAAATACAGACATACAAAAATAAAAATTGCGCCTGCAGACACAAACAAACGAACTAATTCTAATTATTACGAATGATTTGTTATTTAATCTGGAAGCATTTTATCATTTTAATTATAACACTGCCGGCGATGTTTTTCGTGATTACCAGCCCAACAAACACAAAGTAAAGTCTGCGCTCTAGTTGGACTATGAAATTGAGCGAAAAATGATTTTCTGGGTATTCACCAAATAATCTCTAAATTAACACTACTGATTGCTTTAGAATTTCTAACCGCAAGTGTTTTAATAAAATAAATATCATTACTTACTGCAACGTACCTACTAAATAAAAATCCCATCGGTTCTATCTCAATATCTATGTGATAGACCATAATATGTTACGGCCTATTGGACACCTCGCTCTATTTCACGCCTGTTTGCACATGTACCCTCCAACCACGTTTTTCCCTCCGCAACTGTCATTAATACTGTAATTGCAGAAAAATACAGTTAGCTTGCAGAGAGTAAACGTTTAATTGAAAATAACATTGCATTGGCCTGATGGGATAATAAAAATAGTGTTTTCAATTGTGTTGTTGTTGGATGGAATATAGTTTTTGTTGATGAGAGCTTATGGTGTTTTGACGAAGAAACAGCATGGTTAGATGAATGAAATTTATGCTAATTTCAGCAGCTATAATAGAAAAATTTATATTGTTGACAAATAAAGTTGACTTTATGTAAAATTTTAAAAATGACATGAGTTGCCTTACAGTCTTCCGAAAGGTCCTCGAAAATATCAAAACAATTTTAAATGCTACAAAAAATTACAATTTTCCTCCAAAGGGACAACAAATTCCTCGATTAAATCTACGTTTTTAAAATTATTCTACTTTCCGATAGAAAAATCCCCACAAATTTCAACCTATCACAAGCAGTACTACCTTAAACTTGCAAACAACAAAATTCACAGCTAACCTTTAACGTATTATCCAACAGATTAAGAAGCTATCCTTGAATTAATAGCCTCTAAAAAAAGATTAATAGTCCCATTATTATAGTGCAACTTGTCATGCGAGGTGCTAATTTTTCCCGACATTATTTCGACACATTTATCACCTGGATCACATCTAAACGTGATTTATTTTGCCCAATTGATTACAGATAACTGTACAATAAAGGAATGTACATTGGTTTTTATTTATTAGTACTTAACTATGTTTGAAGCAAAGCTGAATTTTAGGTGTATTTAGCCCAAAGCAAATTTACAGTACGGGGATATTCGGTAAACCACCGTACCTTCCAGCAATTTTCCTATAATAACATCATTATTTCTATAACGAGAGCTTGTCACGAAAGATACCGTAAACCGGATACTTTTAAGCTGATCCCACTGATTGACTTTATCTGCTTGTACACTTATGATGGGAATTTCAGAGAATGATTTGGATTCCTCAATAATTTTAGAGTGAGGAAAGTGCAAAATAATTCAGTTCAACAGACAAAAACTATAGCGCATAAATCGTTATTCGAAACGCGATGCAATAATATGCAAAATAAACAATTACCCATATACATTTGCACTTTAATTATTACCTAGTTTATTTAACAGAAACGCATACATAAAGAGAGTTAGTTGGAGATCCGAGATAATTTAAAAACATTAACAGGTCTTGCTACTGGACTTGTTATGTGTCTGGATCTTGACGTGTGTGTGTAATACAGGCAGCTTCACCAATGTAAATTTAAATTACAGTAGAAATAATATAGCCCAAGAAATTCAAGGTAGCAAAGCAAAAACTTTCTGCAGCGAAATTCTGAAACAAAATGATATTGTTATACTTAGGTACCTATAATAATCATGCAGTAGCAGGTAGTAAAATTGATTAATGAATTCCGGTAGCCGGAATAGATTATTGTTTTATTAGTGATTGATTGATTAATCGAATGCGATAGTATAGAATAGACAGATAGAAAAATGATCAACAAACCATAATTGTAATATGGGCGATGGATAGTCGACGACGATAAATAATGTGGAAGCATTTTATTAATGGTTCATTAGTTTGACATATAAGCAGAAAATTGGTAAATTAACACACAATGAATGATGAAGGCAAATACTAATGTGAACGAATAAATTTAATTTATATATTTAAAATCAACTTATTGTGTTGTCAATTATAATTATTTATAAATAATATTTATATTTATTATTGATGAGGAGAAACAGTGGCGTACCTTTTAATTTTTTGTACTGGGACTGTAACAGGACTTTTTTTAAGAAGGAAAATTTCTGCAATCGTGGGTCGTAACATGTGCTTCGTTTGCGAGATACAGCGTGTAAAAATTAATGAATTTTTCAATAAATTTTTTGAGTATATCAGAACACTTTCCAAAATTGCCTCTAAATTCCTATAAATAAGTACGCCATAACTTGCTCAATATTCTGGAATTGTAATTCCTGTCAATTACAAAAAATCCTCGAATTGCCTCAAATGTAGACTAAATTTTTTAAATTAAGCTTACGTTTCCTCTGTCCTGTCAGATAGAAACAAAATAGAATACAATTCCATTTTGTCAGATAATACAAAAATGATAAAATACTTTGTTACAAGTTTTTAATCTCAAGTTTCCAAGCCGCTTAGGTATACCTATCAAGTGGGCGCAGTGCAAATTTCCATCAATACCAAACATAATTTAATCTGCGAGGCATTATAGTTATAATAACGTCTGGTATGGATGCTGCAAGAATGTCCCTGGGCACATTGAATGACATTTGCGGAGGAGTTGTACATATCGAGAGTATCCGAAGGAGTGGCGGCGGGCCACGGCGCGTCTGGCTGACTCAACTTAAGTTTGTATGGACAACTTGCACATACACACCTCACTACCCCTCCGGGGGCATGACCCCAACATTCCTTCAGGCTTTAAATTTACGTGCTATACATAAACCAGTACGAAGAACTGGATTTTTATTGGTCTAATAATGACGTTGTGTTGTGCATTCGAAAATATTCAACAATAAATGCGTTGCAAATTTCTCGGTCAATAATCCAAACAAACTAAACAGTTGTTGGTGATTGTGTTATATTTAAGAAAAATCCCCAACACGGCATATAACAAGATCCTTATAATAGTTAATCTCTGTTCTCTTCTTCACTTGTAATGTACCGAGAGAACGACGTTTTTTCTTCTATAGAAAATAGTGGCTGATGTGGCATTCCGGTAGCGAGATCATCAGCCTTGTACATTAAGATAGAGTTATTGAAACGGGCACCGCAATAAATGTGATGTGCATTATTCGTTTTGTGCTGTCCGGACGCCATCTGTTGTTGCCTCTTCATTGCCTTCAAGCAGAGCTCCCTTGGGGGACACGCCGGGACCTGATGAAGGTCTTCGGAAACCGCAAAGAAGTTTATTTGAAGGAGTAAATAAGCAAAATATGAAAATTTATTAGTCAAACATTAAGGCCAAAAGAGACAAAATAGATATTGATATCTTGCTCTGGATTATTTGTACTTTTCATTTGTTTATAAAGTTCGCCAAAGAAACTGAAGGATTAAAAAAAGAAATAGTCCAGAATATCTAAAAAAATCCACAAACTACCTAAATAAACCCTAAAATTCGTTATAAATGCCTCTAAATTCCTTTAGTTTCGCGTAAATGTTCCAATTTTAGTGCAAGGACACAAATACATTATTCCCGTTACATTCCTCATAATTCCAAAAAATCCTAGAATTGCCTAACCATTTATGGAAAATTCCAATAATTTCCTTTAAAATACTTTAGGTAACCCACATCTCGTATTTGTCCATAAATTTCTTTAAAAGTAAATTTATGTCAAAACCTTTTACAAACGAGTGTTTTCCTGAAACTCAAGACCTTTTTTGCGCAAAGCTCATTTCATATCCTTGATTTTCTAGCAGTTGTAATAGAAACAATTTACCTTTTTTATGAAAACACCTATAATCAAATAATTTACAGCTAAATCGATGGGAAATGATTTTCCATCCTACATCTTACAACCTATTAAGATAATATTACATTAACATGCAACAGGCAATTCTTTTTCTTTATTCCTTACTTTAACTAACACTTAGCAGGATATCTCCTGGTCTAGTAGCTCAACAAAACAGCAACAATAGTAATAATAGTAGTATGATTACTAGTAAGTACTTTATGTATACTGTATGCAATACGGCGGTATGATTTGAATTCGAGGTGTAATAATTGGAAAGGCTTCAGAACTCAACAGCAGCAACCGCTCAACTCTACCGTCATCATCATGAGTGAAAACCGCCTGACTCATTTACAGTAGATTATAGTGATTATTGGCCCACGCCGCGTATTACCGAGCCAAGCCAGGTAGTGAGAAACACTTTGCTAACACACATGTACAGTAGCTGGATCCACGCCCCAAATTAGGATCGTGTGCCGCATTTCAAATTTCAACTGATAAGGAAATGTCGCTAGGATAATTAATCTTGTTGTCTAATAGATTTGTTGACATTGAAGTTGGCTGTGAGGACAATTAGTGATATTTGGAGATTCGCAAAGTGGTCTCGAAAAATGTGGTTTGGGATTTTTGAAAAGTTTGAGTAGCTAATTTGAAGTTACGCAAACTTTGGCCACCAAATAATTTTATGTCGAAGTCACTTTTTCCATTCGCTAGTACCGTTTTTTCTTTGAAATAATTCCTAGATGCCACAAAATAAGTACCCACAAATGAAGGTCGAGACATTACCATAAACTTACGTTGTGTACGTAAATTTCTCGCCCCAAGCCACAGTTTATGCAACGACAATTAGCAAACACTGGAAATTATTGTTTAATATTTGCAAATATTTGATGGACAAACTTCCATCAGTGTGAAGACGACAAAAAAACATGCAGGAATTTTTGTTCAGCACGTTCATCAGCTGTCGTGGATTTAATTAATTGTAATTACTATTGTGATCACGCCGCTGTTTCCAACAATTAAAAATAATAATTAGTAACGCCACACATTAATTATGTTTTTTAAACTATTTTTTCAACAATATACTTATTGATACATACTGATGTCTATTCGGCTTTTGTTGGAGTGTAGAAAAATCCGTACCACATGGCAGAGCTACCATTGTCCGAGTACTGTATAAATTATGCAGTAGATATAATACAGTAGTTCAATAAAAAACGAAACAAAACCACCGGACTATTATAATTGATATCTGGATGCTGTGGGCTGTAGCTGTATAACAAAAATAGCGCATATCATCTATAATTTTTTTCTATGGGCTGTCTGAATAGACACCGTCAGTTTATAGCCGAAGAAAAAAATCTATATAGTAGTTACATTTCAACAAAAACATGTAATCATCACACACGGTGTGGTGTGTCTTTTGAATGCTACCAGCCAACAACCAACAGGATTTTCGTCTATTCATCATCTAATATTAGGATGTTGTATTTGTTGTCAGGTTTGCCTTTTATTTTATTATAATAAATGGATGGACAGGCCCACAACAAACAACAGTAAGTAAAGAATATTTCAACAGAATAGAATAGAAATGTAAAACTGGATTTAGGTAGAGGTAATGCGCTGATGTGATAGTTATGATTCCAGTTTGATTAAAAAACAGTGCGAATGTCTTTTAAAATCCTAAGGGAAGTTTATGATGTGATCCTTGAACTTTCTGGATAGGAAATCGCCTGCTAGACATCCTGATATGTATCCTGTTGCTTCTCTTTAACAATCTAGTTTTAATTTATTTAACCGGGTACATATATTATTATTATTATTCATTCCACAATGTTTTACTATAAATTATAAATTACTTTGGCGTGGTTGCAATGCAACATTAATTTCGAAAATTAATGACTGTTAATTATTCGTGCGACCACATATTATGAGGGCATAAATTTGTAATGAATAATTTTATAATTAGGTATATTTATGTAATGTAATCATTGCAGTTTACGTTGCATTAAAACACTATCAAACACACTTAATTATAATTATTATGAATCTGTACATGTTTACGTTAATTGAGTTGTCAGGAGAAAATTACCCATAATTTCAAACAAATTGGTTGAGTTTGGATTTGAGGGAGTTTTTTAAACATTTTCATCAATATTAATAAATGTAGAAAATTTGCAATTTGGTTCTTATACATATAAGGAAAATCATTTATATCCAATATTATTTTCAGTAGACAACTGACGTTTGCAAGTAAGAAATAAGGTCACGTGCATATCTTTTGAAAATATTCTGCCATACTTGATTATCCAGAATTAAAAGAAATCTAAAGAAAAGTTTTACATATTGAAATTTCAGAAGATCTGAAACACTTCTGACGTGTGATTTTCGACAAGTCTTCATTACTCTTCATATTATATTATTTAAAAATTCCAGCTCCATGTCATCATCTAAAACGCATAATTCTTTCTTAACATTCTGCAAATGCTACAAAATACTACATCGTTCCAACATGACAACTTAATAAGAGAATTAATAATAAGAGCGTGCAAGCAAAACGGCGATTTATAGTTTAATATCCCGAGCCCCCTTCAACTCACTTTTCTATTTGACTTTGGTTTCATATTATATAACTTTTCCTCTGAAAATTTCCCTGGGAATTGTCATTAATATACGGAATTAATTTCATGATGCGCACACTGTACAAACATGAATTTCATCGTGTGATGTTCTGCTTATTAAAATCTACCCTATTCGGAATACTTAGCCAGAAAAAAATTCTGCAGATTTCCGTGCGAAAGAAACAGCTATTATTCAAGATCAACAGGTTTCAACTTGGACAAATCCATGTGATCTTTGTGCGAATGGATGAAACAAACAACCTCGTCGGATTATAATCGAATTTATTTCTTACGTTAGCGTTACATTATTTCTCATCCTCCAAAACTGACGAGATATCCTTGTGCACCAGTACAACTGAACACTGTGTTTTCGCTGTCATAGCCGGTGGTCCAAACATCTGGACATTTATCTTTGAAATATTTTGCATAGTTCGTCGACCAATCCGTGGGCTTGCATTTGTCAGCATTGGCATAATCATTTCGACAACAATACTGGTCGGTATTGAAGACTCCACAAGCCGATTGACAAGCTATCACACCGTGCTCTGTGTCCAATTTCAGGTCATCGGGACAATCGTCCGTAAAGTGATAAGTGCATGAAACTGTTTTGCATTTATCGCCTGATCCGTTGAGGGGTTCGATCTATAAACAAAAATGGTTAAAATCCGTACCACTGATATAACTGATATTGGAAAATTTATCATTTACTATTTCCATGCATGATAGATTATGTGAATCAAAATATAGCGAACATGGAATGAAGTGGGGATGCTTCAGTGGGCAGGCAAATAATTCGCTAGCTGCTATCGTATTCCAATTTAATACAAAGAATCTATCATGAGTCTACTCATAGAGGAACGATACGAAATGCTAATTTTTTCAAACATACTTAAAACTATAGAGAAATATCAGGCCTGTCGATAAATTCGTGCTCTTACTTATAGTTAGTTGCACACGAACTTATCGCCTGACCTAATAAGTTCACCTTAAGAATAGCATTGTAACCGTCAACTAGCGAAATATCGTAGTAGTCTTGTCCACTCGCATCAAGAGTGAAATCTGCGATTGTGGCTGGTGGTGTCCATCCAGCCGAAGCACAAGAGATTTTGTTACCACAGTCTCCCGTTAGGCAGTGGTGGTTGTTGCCGTCGCACCAGGTTCTGGCCCAGAAGTGACCACCCCAGTTAGTTGGGGCTTGAATCGATACCTAAAAGTTTTCAGTAAATTATAATCTGCAGTTTTACAACTGCATAACAAAATTTTAATTATGTTGTTTTTAAAACTGCGCAATTTCATATAGACAGACAATAAATCTCAAAAATTTCTACGTTATAATTAATTTGTAAAGTGCATTTAAAAACTTATCTAATCTCATCAAGGCTGTCGGCAGGGGAGGGGAAGTGTGCGGTACTCCATTTTACGCTTTTTATATTTTGTTTTTAAACTAAAAATTTGAAATACTTATTTTGAGTGATGGTTTTTTCACCAACAGAAATCTGACCCTTTAATATTACCATCACGAAATAAACTCTCAATTTTAAATAAAAGAACTCAGAAACAAGGCGCCATCTAGTAGAAAGCCTTCGCGGCGAAACATGTATGTGGACCTATTATTTTTTTACCCTTTAATATTCATGACGAAATAAGCTCTAAATTTTGAATAAAAATCAGCAAGAGATCTTATTAACCAAACTAAAATGGTTACCTTTTGATTGGAACCAAGAACAAATCCCCCATTATTCAAATGGGCCTTCCCTTCGTATCCCTTAACACCAATCCAAACGTCACCTCCATTTTTATTTTCAATTTGGAACTCCACAGCCAAAACTGAGGATATCGCACACAGAACTACCAGTACTTTGAACATTTTCGTTGTACTACTGATGTTTAAAACAAATTTCGTATTTTATACTTACCTTATCAAACTAAAACACTCTATTACACTTATAACATAGATGAACAAGCAATTAGTATAGTCGTTACTTAACAAAATTTTTATTTATTTATTTACAACATAATACAACAACAGAACTTCCATTAATATCAACATATCTATCAACCGAAAGTAATAATGTATTTCTCAGCTTTGCAAGTGAAGGTACTCTTCTTATCATCATAGGCGTAACTGTAAGCATCTGGGCACTTGCTTTTGAAGACATTGGTGGCATAGTCGACCGGCCAGTCGCTGGACTTGCAGGTTTCTGGTCTATCATGAGCACCACGACAGCAGTACTCGTCAGTGTTGAAAGCTAAACAGGCAGATTTGCAACCAACCACAATACCAGCCGGGGATGTCAACTGGAGCTCAGCAGGGCAAGCGTCGTTGATGTAGACGCCACAAGTGGCTTTCTTACAACTGTATTGACCACCGTCACCTTGTCCTCCAATTGGTTCCATCTAATAAATAATTTGGTACTACAGAAAAAGTTTGTTTAAGAGGACGAGTACTTACAGAGATTCTAAGGTTGAATCCATCGACCAATGAGAGGTCATAGTAGTCCAAATCGTGGTTTTCCCCACCTTTCAACGTGATTTCAGCTAGGGAAGCTGGAGGGTTTCCACCGGCGCCAGCACATTCCAAACGATTTCCACAGTCTCCGGTTAAGCAGTGATTGTTTGAGGGATCACACCAGGTTCTTCCCCAGAAACGTCCAGCCCAAGTTTCGGCAGCTTGAATGGAAACCTTCAGGCAAGACAATTAGATAGAGTTTTCTTTCGAATTCAGTTTTTTTACCTGTTGGCCGGAACCCAAGACAAATCCTCCGTTATGCAAATGCTCATTGTTGGGATTTCCTTGAATGCCAACCCAAACATCACCTCCTTCGTTGTTGATGATTTGGAATTCTACGGCGTTGACCGCCACTAGGAGAACAGCACAAGCGAACAATTTGAACATTTTGAGTTTGTTTGCTGGGGACTGAAACTGTGATTTAGTATTTATAGTTTTAATCAGAAGTTTCAAGTAGAAATCTGATTAACAAGGCACGCGCGTATCAATGATTAAATAAATAAACAAACAGATTTCGTAATTTTATTCAAGTGGAGTAAAAAACAGTCATCGCTATTATTGTTTTATGGATACCAAATGACAAATCTAAAGTCATTCCGGATAACTAAATGATTATATACAGTTCGCTGTGGGCATCCGAAGATCTAATAGATAAAACCGAAATTTTCCTATCAACAATCAGTTGATGTTTTTTATAATCCTGTTACCAAGGAAAATGTTTACGTAAATATTTTGTTAACTGTAATCTATCAGCAATCACATATAATTTTATAAATTAGATTTTATTTGAAGCGCCCATTCATTTTGCTGCTGATAAAATCTCTTTCAACATTAAAACAATCAGAAATAAAACACAAGTGGTTTGTTTTTACACCATTCTAAATAAATGCTGTTCGTGACGAAACTGAGATTTTTCTAGTTGGAACCGTAAAGATTAATCTGTTAATTTAATAGAGTTGGAAAAAAATGTTAAAAGGTAATAAAACTGACATGGTAACAGATATAAAGATTTTGATTGAGATTAATTTTATGTGATTTGTTGTAAATATGTACTGGGTTGTAAAAAAATATGTCGTTTAGGTTAATTGTATTTGTGTGTTTAAACTAATTTGTTGTTGTTTCGCGTTTAGACCAGTAGTGGAAAGTTTTTAGAGATGAAAGGAAATAATTACAAATATAGTAGCATTTTATTTTAGAAAATTTAATGTGTCAATTTTACGGTAGATTTTTAGAAACGACTAACCAATCATTTCTCGTATGTAGTTTGTATTTAATTTAACAGCACCTTGTAGCTATTTCAGTTTTTATAGTTTTTAAAGAACATTTCTGTAGGAAGCAATTTGCACAAATTGTTTAGTGACAAGTTTATTAAACGACTTTACGATAGAAATCTTCAAGAGGAATTCTGGAATTTTAAGTAAGAAGTTGATTTAAAAAATATTCTTATAAGGAACCAGCAGCCGAAATGCATAAAATTCTAGAATATACCGAGAAAACGAAAGCGTTATTGTGTTTTCTCTCCTAAAATTCCAACAAATATCTCCGAAAAAAACACGCAATTTCTCAACTTCAGCATGTTTATCTACAACCCGCTCCTGCAACCTGTTTTCAGTTCTAACCATCACAATACCGGTATAGATCAAGAGAAAAACTATTGAGTTCATTTTTTTAGTCGTCGGTCTTTCCTACAGTAGCTCGCTTATAATGAAGAAGAATAACACCCATTAAACGTCATGAGTCAGGGCAAGTTAATGATGCGCCATGCACAGTGTGCTCTATGCGTTTTTTTAGTTCTTTGTTTTGTGTTCTTTTTATTTTATATTCAACTAGCTTCCCATAGTCCATCTGTTGAACCAGAGCTATTTATAGCCATATCACGATTATGCTCCAGTTAATATCTACAACGTTCCAGATGGTACCGGAGGGCCATCAACTGTCATCCAAGACATAGAATGATGTCTAGTTCACTCAACAACTACTAGTTGAGTTGTTATCAATGTTTATGCTTCTGTATTCCACGAAGAGTTTTCCAATTCAATTTTCCTGTAGATGGCGAGTTATAGTAATATGATCGAAAATACCATCATCATTCACACGTGACATGACGATATTGTATGGTAATAAAGCACAAAGTACGTCTGTTTCACATAACGATACGATTAGTTGATAGATGATAGAAGAAGATTACTTTCTGCTTGGGAATAGTTGAGATTTTAAACCCGCAGGCTTGTAGCTGGTCACGATGATGGACGGTCGATCACGAGCCCAGTTTCATGGAAACAGAAAAAACACTCGACGATGTAATATTTCATTTTATATGTGCGAAGGATTAGAGTAATGAATTGGAACAAATTTTCCGCAGAAAGATTGTTCACACCTTTTAATGCGTGGGTGTACAAGAGCGCGTGCCTCTATGTGTTGACATCGATTCCGATCGTGTGCAGAAATCAGAGCAAAGGTTGCATTAAGGACAACAACCTCATAACAGTCGAAATAAGCGGGGCACTGACTGAACAAAAAAACAACAACAAAGCTCTTAAGCAGAGTAAACAAACCATTATCTGTTTGTAGTTTTGTTGGAATAATACACAAAAGTTTGTAGGTGCGGTTTTCGAGGTTCTAATTGGTTGAGATGGGTGTTTGTTACAAGGAGCTCCAGGAAAAAAGTGTGACTCATTTAGAGTGAGCTCAAGTTCTGTACGTTGGATTGCAGGAATTTAAGCTGTTGCATATTAATAGTTTGGTTACATTAAATGGCATTGAATTATAAATTTTATTATAGTTATAAATGATGTTGTCAGGCGGGCCAGAAAATACTTAGTCTAAATGTGGAACCCAGGCTTAAATTGCAAAAAACTGAAAATGAAACTTGGATTTCCTTCAGTAATTTAACAGAAATCCATGCACTGACAATCTCAACTAATAAATTTCCATTTACTAAAAATATAAACGTAATGCTTTGATCCCCGTTATTATTATTATTTTCTAATCCCAATTACCCATCGAGTGTTTATAGTTTAGGCGTGAGCACAATTGCGCAAACACACAATGTTTAGATTAAACATATTGTGCCTTATGGGTCGCTTACAATCTGCCCGACAACTATGGCAAATTTGGCCTGAGGCCTTCAAGGTTTACAGAGTGGGACTGTCCTGATATGGTAACACATACACACATGAACCTCCCTGTCTGATCTCGGTGTCGATCCACTTTATCTTCATAATGTATCTGGTTTCTATATTGCTGTTGTTTACGTATATAAACACACAAAGAGAAGTTACGTGGACGTACGCCAATAAATTCAATCAAATTGTGGGCAATTATTTTATTGCGGCATGGGTAAAAGACGTTAGTAATCTTTGAGATATATATCTAGGAGGAGCAGGAGTTTAGCAAGCAAATTGTCGTGGTGCGAGTAATTTACTAGTGTTGCAGTGTTAAGATTTTGAATGGATGCATGTGGTAATTAGCAGGAATTTGTATTTAATGAGATAATATGTATTATAGAAGTTTTGTTGGAAAAATTAAACTAGAAGCAGAACATGTCATTTTTAAATTAAACAAGAAAATTATGTTCATAATCATCTGGGTATTGTTGTGTTAAGCATAGCTTGATTGACGTTTCGCCAGCCCTGTTGCTGGCTTCAGCAGAATAAAAAGATGTAGATAAAAATATTGGGAAAGGTCAAAAGAACACATTAAAAGTGACAAAATGTACTTATACTGGTCCAATATTAGATTATATTACTAAATATACAACTTACATGTTTAGTAACATGGTGTACGAGGTAGAGGTAGATTTCTCGGTACTAATATAAATTGACATAAATTAACAATAATTTGTGAATTTCTATCTGAAGGCTATTATGTTATAATTATAATTACCTTCATAAGAACAGTAAAAAATCACGATTATTATACTACCTATGTACTTATTTCGTATAAGAAATTTGTTTTAAACTGATATAAATATTGAGCCAAAAGTGGAATTTTTAACGTAAAAAAACTCTGATGAACGAAACAAGTGTACCTGTATTATCATTACTTTATCTTCTACATATACAAAATAGTCATTATTTATTCAACTATCATAAACTTCGCAGAACCGCTTTTCCAATTTTTTTCTCTCCATTTCTAAATCCCAGAGCAAAATAAGCATTTTCCGGCACTTGTGTAAATAAGTGGCAGCAGTAGGTAAACCAAATAAATATGCAAATGTGATTCTACAAAATTATATGTTGAATACTGATGAAAACATTAATCTGCGGTATCTAATAATAAAAATGCAGTTGATCAATGATGGAACTCGTCAACATCAAAATGTAAAAGAACATTCTAAACCAAACAGTTTGTCGCCAATAATGTTTGTTGAAGAGCCTTAGGCTAAACATCGCGCCTACTTTTCCAGCCAAACTCAAACCAAACGATTACTTGCTTTTTTAATAAATAATAATAAATTAACCTTTATAACGACAATTTTTTGTATTTTACCAACCCACAAACTCTTCTCAACCAATCAGCCAATTAACGCAAATGATCAAGTCGTTCCTCGATTATTTTTTATCACAGTTGTGCAACAATACCACAAATAGTGTATGAATCAGAGCTGTATGTAAGTGGGCTTATAAATGTTTAATCCACCCGCACTCCCCAAGTCGAGCCCGAGGGCTTTGCACTGCCTACACTAAACAGAGAGAGAGAGCCACTCCTCAATTTTTTGATGAGGCTTCCAGGTATATACTTTGTTTTGTTATTCAGTGATTTTGAAACTAATGAAATTCAATTATAGGTCAGAATTTAAGTTTCAAGGTATCCACATATATCTACCTACCTACTATTAATATTAGACGTTAAGCCAAAAAACAATTAGGTACAATTTGGCACAGAATTACGAATGTTAATGAGTTTATTAGAAAATTATGCAGCGTGAAATAAATTCACTCTACAAAACTGCTGTTAACTCACATGACCTTCGCAGCTGTCGTATATTGTATTTAAAATTTACAAGAATTCGTTTTGTACACACCGAAGAAATTTCCCACAACCTCAACAGGATCAAAATCCAACTTCCAGTTTTTTCGTTTCGCTATTAGGTCATGTTAGTACCAAGACTTTTTCCTCGGTGAACTAAAGTGAACTGTACTGGATGTTGGTGTGAGAACCACTTGACACATATGAAGATGATGATGATGATGGATTATTATTACGATGGTGCTGCACACGAGTAATAAATGCCATTTTATGTGAGACATTTACTTGTCTTAGGTGTGGGGGATTTTCTACAGATAAACTGCATGAAATAGTGGTTGGGTTTGTGTGATGATGCAAAAACCCAACAGTACCTTGGGAAACGTATTGGAGAATTATTATTGCCAAGCGAAAAGGTACTTACCTTGGCAAGAGATGTGCAAAAAATTATAAAGAGGATCTACCTCGTTTAGTGTACAGGATACCTCGTCACTAGTGCGAGGCTCTTCCATATTTTAATAATTATTATATTAATATAAAATAACAAAATTCGTATTATTATATGCACCAAGCAAAAATCGAACACTGTATTTATTTTCAAGTTAATGCATATTTAAAATGTTGTACCGTTTATGTCCTGAAAATTTTTCGCTAGTAATAAAAAGATGCAATAGATTTGTAGTAAAATTGGGAGTCTTCTTATATTTTTAATGGCTAACGTAACATCTAAAAATGACGATTATTTCGCGACATATCGCACTTTATCTATCTCAAGCCTTTTTATGCGTAGGTACGAATCGCCACTATAAAAGGACATATTTGTGAATCCTGCTAAAGGCTGATATGGAATTTGTTCACATTACCCGCGTCAGTCTGTAAGCGCGCTCAGTCAAACCACATTACACCTTATAACTGGCAGCACTAATAAATTGCTATAGAAAACCGGCAATAAACCCGCAGATAAATTAACAATTTTATTGGTGAATTACTAAAGGCAATCAAACGTCCGCTCTTTGTCTAGTTCTGCTTTGAACATCCTCCATCCTCGCATCACCCACACTATTCGAAATCTATAAATGCAGACACAATCCAGAGACCTGCAATTGAAAGCAGCGAGGACCGCGTAGGCCATCGGTTGGGTCGGCAGACATTTGAAAGTCAATTATGGTGTGTCGCCCAGGGCCAAACACAGAAAGGGCAAGCGGGTCGCAAAAGGCCCCCAGGTTGTCGTCCAATCGGCGCCAGACCGGTCTTTCTATATCTGTATGTTGGTGTGGCCACGGGGCAAGGCTTGTGCCCTCAGGATTTGCACGTGCAACTCATCGATAAAATCACAAGGAAATTTCCAAGGACTGGAACTTGGAAACTTGCTTGATTTGTTTGGACTGTATGGTTTTGAATGGATTGTCCATGTGAAAGAATGATTAAAGGAAAATGTGACTTTTATCGGCTTTAAAATTGGTAGTAAAACGGTTTTATGGCGGTGACTTTAACGAATGGTAAAAATGTTTTATTGTAACTATTAATTTATTGTGGTGTGTTAACATTTTGTTGTTTGAATTATTCGGAATGCTTAATCAGGATTATCAAGACCACAAACTCTTAATTAACAGAGAACGTAATCCTTGAATTAAATACAATGATTTTAAGAAATGGATCATCTTCTGACATTTTTTGCTGCACTAGTTTCTAGTTTGGATTAACTAAAAAATTATAATTTTAAAGTCACTGTAATACATTAAAAAAATCATACCTATTTTACATGTACATAATCACTTAGCTTTTTATTATTATTTTATACAAACTGTATTGAAATGCTTTTCCCATTTGAAATAACACCTGAACCTACAACTGTACCTGCCGAGTCAAGTTCCAGTTGAAATATTTTGTTACAAATAATACCTAAAGACTGCCCATATAGTTAAATGTTGGTACCGTATTTGTATAACTTAATTGAAACTAAAACGACTCCTCGCTCGTATTTTGCAATGAGAAACCGGCCCTCTAACACTGTAACAGAATCCAAATATTCCTTTTCCTTATGCACCGCAAAAGCTAATATTTATTTTGGCAAATGACAAAATACCCCTTTAATAAGACTAGTAGAGGTATGTATATACCCTCTTTGAACAATACACTCTCATATTGGTGATAATTGTGCGTTTATGGTACTGGCGGGGTAGCTGGTGGCGTTAAAAGACCATACATCCACTCGCCAAAGTAAACAAGGCGATGTTAATTGACGTGGTGCTCGCCCAGGCTGAATTATTCTCCAGCCGGTATTCCGCTACTGGCCATGTGTAAATATGTATACGAAAGGAAACTTAAATTACTTTTCATGTGGCCTCCACACACCCCCCTAGTCCCTCTGCATTTGTTCGTTTTAATTTCGCAATTGTTTTCACAAGATAGTTAATTTATTTTTGTCTGTTTAATACACAATGCGATGATGGTGTTTGTTTGTGTGTTTGTTTTTCTGGTACTATGAAAGAGGGAAAAATTCTTTGAAATTTAGCTATAAATCGACGAAGGGATGAAGGTTTGTTTGCTTATGAGCATACCGAAAATCACCACATAAAATCGTCCTGATTTTTTTGGTCAATAAAATGAGCATCCAACTCAAATTGAAAAAAAATGATTTCTAGTTGGTATAAAAAATCATTTGTTCACCACATCAGATATTTTCTTCGTAAAAATAAAAAACCTTCACCACAACAAGACCCGTTCAGTTTTCGCGTGCGAACTCATCTTCCACTAAATCGTGACCATAAAAACCCGATAAAACAGCTGGATTATAGGAGAAAAAGCTGATAGTGTAACTTTTACAAGCGGACATTTTTTTGCAAAAAATTCCTGTTGTATACCCCTCCCCCGCATGTTTTGCCTGCACTGTATATTTTATTGGTTCAAGTCAATAAAAGTCATCGCTGTTGGAACCCGGTACTAGCACTAAGTGGTTCCGCGCGCACGCTTTTTAAATCCTTGTCTTGACTGATGAGGTTTTATCTGTTGTGATGTATAATACACCGTAGTGACTTCAAACACTCTAATCGACCGCTAATGTGTTTGATAATTATCTCATACTATATGGTACTACAACGGCACTATATAAAATGTTAACTTTTACGAGCCATGTGCATATAATGTACCTACAAGGCGAGATCTTTTAAATTCTCGCCAAACAAAAAGCAATTTATATATACAGTTTTCATCTAGGTACACATCGTAATATCTTTATGTATTTTTTATCCTATTGATTCACGTTTCATCAATTAGAATACTAGGTACTGTTTCTATAATATTGTAATCTATTTTTAATGATTAATTTTTTGGTTCAGGATATTTCTTTAATTACTATTATTTTTGTCCATGTTGCAGAAAGAAAACGGATATTCGGCATAATGATGTGGACAAGGAACCAAAAGACCTAACGAATCGCACAATGTTTCCCAGTGCTCAAATCAAAATGAGGTAAGCAGTAATCACTAAATATCCGTATGAATGACTAACTGACAAACTAAATGGTAGGATAATTGTGGTCTAAGCCTTTTTAGAGTTCGGTTATAAACTCATAGTGCAATTAAATAAATTGAAGATAACTGCTAATGCGACAGCTTGCCTACGCTAGTCGTAGCTTCCAATAAGGAGTTGAGACTCGTAATTGTCATCATTAAGTTGCTCCATGGAGGAATTATGTAATATTACAACATATTTCGATGGATGGTTTGTTTATTATTCATAAATGGTGATCGTAAATATTTCGATTATTTGCATGTTTTAGTTTGCAATTAGATAGCCATATGTTATGGAAGTTGCTTTTCGCCAACACGGAGACATTGTTGTGCTTGTTTAAATAGAGAAAGAGAAAAGGGCACTGATTTAATATAACAGAAAGTTTTTTAATTTGTGTAACGTTAATTCATTGCTATAGCAAAATATTCTAAAATATTAAACCTTTTCTCAAATTTATATTCTGATTATTTTTTCCAGAATACACAAGTGGCCCTCTCCTAGAGAAAATTCAAGAAAGTATGCATAAAACTTTTTGGGTGTTTGGTTTTTTTATAAATTGTAAACTCTTTAATTTTCTAAAAAGTACTGGCCGGCACTAAATTAAAAAAAAAACACGCACACAACCTCGTAGATATAATTTTTGAACCTTGTCCGCCCCATTTCCTGTGTTGAGTGATCGTTGAAGTCTCCACACATTTCAGGTTAATGTCGCCTAGTAGTTCGCCAGCCACGTCTCCAACGATGTCCAATTCATCATCACCGACGCCTCCAACAGTTAACTACAACAAGATAACAGGAATACCGTGTGTTGCGGCTGCCTCCAGGTACACAGCGCCAGTCCACATAGACGTCGGCGGCACCATCTACACTTCCTCGTTAGAAACACTTACCAAGTAAGTTGACAAAAAATGCAGTATCTAGTATCAGTAATAACTAAACTTAAAAGTAGCAATGTTAAATTGATTGATTTTTATTCCTTATGTAGTAGATAATAGGCCTGAACATAATTTTTATGCTGATTTTACTAGATTAATTTAAAATATCTTTCTTCCAAATTCTTCAAACAGCTCTGTATACTGTACGCAATGTGCAAATATCCACGTTCAAAATAAAATTACTACAAGTTGAGTTTAAAAAAAGTTTATTCCCTACATTGCTTCCAAATCGAAATTCCCCAAACAAACCCTAATTTGTGAGTTTCTCTCCAGCTCCCGCCACATGCAACTTGAATCTCAAGTTGGAATTTTCATTTTCCAGCTGCTCTATTTTCGCCAACAGTTGCTTACGTTCATTTAAATTGTTAATTTCGGATTTGGTTGTGCTGCTGGTGGATTCCTGTCCAATTAGCGCCCTTGTTGAATTTAAATCCTTTTGCAGCTGGGTTTTTTCCGCCTCCAGTGCCTGAATGGTGGTTCGGAGTTGTTCGGATTGAGCCAGCAGGATTTGTAAATTGCTTTTATTTTGCTGGGTGATGTCCAGAGTGGCTTGCAATAAATCTTGAAATTTCTTGTTTTGCTTCTGGAGTTTTTCGATTTTCTGTACGATTAGTTTGGATTCGGGTGTCATTGTGGCATGTAGGTATGCAAAATTGTCATGTGCCATGTGATTACACATCGCCGGACTTGGTAGATGAATTTGAAAAGTGACATAAGACAGTTTTATGTTATGTTTAAAAAATAAGTCATATAAACATCAATTTTTCTAAATTGTAATAATTATGCTTGGAAAAAATTGAAACTGGGGACTTACATAAACTTTTCTGTTTTTTGAAGAATTGAAAACTACATTTTTGGTGGATTCAGAAAATCCTTAAGTAATATATTTCAAAACAAATTATGCACATTCTCAGTACAATTTAGCCATCAGTTTCATATTTAAATATGAAATGATTACAAAAGTAGACATTTTATAAAATTAATTAGTTATTTAAAATATTATTAAAACAAATTTATTTACGACAATTAGTCAAAATAATTCTGTCGAAACTCATGTTACTTTTTCTATTTTGTCAAAACTAAAATAAAACAACAAATTCAAATGAATAAAAATCTTTAATCATTCCCTAATTCCATTCAATCATTCTGAAGCACAGCAACATCTTTTCTTCCTCCTAGACAAATCAAGTCAACCTTCTCACCCACCTTTCAGTCGAAATTAAAGAAACAATCTCCCTGTCGCATCTCGTCCTCCATCTGAAGATCCTCCATCCGTCTCTCCTCCTTAACCTTATCCTCGTCGTCTGTTTGTTCCCCTTGATCTTGCGGCCCAATCTCTTCATTCCCACACTCTCGATCTTTATTATTCGCCGATCCACTTTTCACATCATCGACTCTTCGTTTCAACTCCTCAATAGCTCGAATCGCCATAGTGGGATGATTCAAAATTTCGTCGGGCATTTGCAGTGTAACCTCAGAATTGGTAGCAGTTATGGGTTTATTGGTCAACATGGTAGTGAGATCTCTCATTAGTTTCTTGCGCTCTTGGAGAATTTTCGAGTTGCGTTGTTCAATGCGATGGAACAAATGTTGAACACGGAGGGATATAATTGGATCGGTGTGATACGTGGGGTTTTCCTCACCGGTGGCGATTTTCTTCAGGATGTTGATGCTCTGGTTTAGTTTAAATTTCTCGTATTCCAAAGTGGATAGCTTGCGAACTGAATTTAGTTCTTCTGGGGAATCTGTGGAAGGTTGACTGGGATTGTTAGTGTTTGTTGTGATTTCTATGATTTCCTTTGTAACCTCTTGCTTCTTGTCCTCGAGGACAAAGATGCGTCTGTAGATAGTCTCGTTGCTGATGGACTGGTGTAAGTTATCGTTTTTTGATAGTAGGCGTTTTATTAGGGATTCTTCGAATTTTATTTGTTCGTCGTTGTTGGATTCTTTTTCAATTCCATCCAAGAGAGTGTTTAAGCGGTTTCGGAGATTTCCGTTTTCGTCACTGAGCTGTTGGATTGTTGTTACTACTTCGCATGAATTTTCAGCTGGATCTTGTTCACCTTTCAATAGAGCATTTATTCGTATTTCCAGTTGAGCTTTCTCACCAGACATGGTTTTTATTATGTCTTTTAAATTGTTATTCTCTGCTACTAAAGTTTCTATATTAGCTCTGTTTTGCTTGGCTGAAGCCACCGAAGACAACAACAGTTGCTTTAGTTTTATATTTTCATTCTCCAATTTAATGATCCGCTCTTTTACGACCAACAAATTCTTATTACAATCCATGTTTATGTGATTGAATGATTATGTGACACAAATAATTTAGAAACAATGACGTATGAGTGACATTTTAATAATGCAAAATGATTTACTTAGCAACAACCTTTTTTGTTAAAAGGTAATACAATGAGCAAGTCCACTGGAGGACTTTTTTCTATGACTATAAGCAAACTCTATTTCTTCCATACAACTACATTGATACGATATATGATGAGAATGGTCACCTGGTTGAATTTGCAACTCCTCGATGCTTGTCTGTATATCGTCCAAATCATAATCTAAATTCTTCTTAACTGTTGATCTATCCGACTCAAGTTTAATTATGATTTTTTGCAACTTACAGTACTCTTCAGCTATCTGATTTCTTGAAGACTCCAAAACTGTTTGCAATTCTTTTAATAAAGTGGAACGCTCCTCTTCCATTTCAATTATTTGTAAGGGTAACTGATTGTAGTCTTGCAATATAGACGAAGACAAACTCCCTGAGCTACTGGTGTTAGTGTTAGTTATAGCAAGCCTATGCCGACTATCCGCTTCAATAAAACTGGCAACTGAAGCCACTTCCTTTAACAGTTTAGCCTTCTGATCCTTAAGTTCAGAAATTTTGTGGTGCATCTTCGTTTTGGAATCTTTATTATACTTCGGTCTATTGAAAAGCATTTCCAAAACCTCCGGACCTCGAGTTGCAGAAACGAACTGTTCGAGTTGTAGTCGCTTGTCGGATTTTTTCTCATCTAAAATCCACTTGACCTTGTGTTTTAACTCGGAGTTTTCCTTGCGGATATCGTCGAGGCGTTTCAGTGTCTTCGAATGGAATTTTGGATCCAATGACGAGCTTAAGGTCGACAAATCTTTTTCCAGCTCGGTTTTTTCGTATTCCAGTAAAAGGATAGTTTGACGTAAGTATTCAGCTTCATCTCGCATATAGGTTCCCGATGCGGTTCGTTTCGTCACCTCCAGAGTGGACTTAAGTAGCTCCTTGAAACGCGTGTTCTGCTTTTCTAGTTGATCTACGCGTTCTCTCCATTGTACAACTTCGTTTTTCTTACGCATTTTGTTGTAGGAAATTTAATGGAGCACTTCAAATTTTGATTGACATGGCGTTAGAGGTTTGGAGGGGGGTTGGTAGGGGAAGCACTGGATAGAGAGAATAAAATAATTGTTGGAGATTAGAAGGAAAAATTTCATCTTATAGTTGATGGCTTATTTAAAATATAAAAATATTGGAACCACTCAAGTTTACAGTAAGATTTGTGTATATATATATATATTTTTAAATAATTTTCCGGTATAGAAAATTTACTCCTTAAGTATTATCATTTTTTTAACATCAAACGTTTAAAACACCATGAAATTTACGGAATGTGAACTAATGCGGAGCTAAATAAAAAACCTGTAAAATTTGGACATTTTTCCTATAGATACACGAACCTTGATTTACACTTAAGTCATAACGATCGTCTCGCACATTTTGCATAAAGTTGGGGGGCGGCCTGGGGCGCCGCACCGCATTGTACATGTGCACACATCCAAAGCAGACCTGGCCCGGGGGCAGTGGCGCGTCCGTGATGCCCACCGGGACAAATAGGCATGGGAATTTTACCTCCCTCGTCGGGAACATCGCGCCATCTGAAGAATGCGACCGCCCGAGACCACTACATTATAAATCTTATTAGAATAATATGGTCTAAAAACTGTTAATGGGCAAATCATATAGTATTAAAGTGTTTACAATATCGACCATCACAATCGTAACAGCCATAAATCAATGATGGTGATACCGCCGTTGAAACCAACATAATACACAAACTGGCTTGTGCTTTGATAAAAGAATAATATATGCTGCATGTATTTAGCTTAGCTTAAGCTACGGTACCTAGTAAATGGTTGAATAATTGAGATTTGATAAAATTGGATTTAAATTGACTGAAAACGTGAACAAGTTCCTGTGAAGATATTCACTTTATTGCACAATGTTGGCGGTTGATCAATAAAAAATTATCCGAGTTTTTCTCCCATATAATTGCGCTTTTATATAAACACAGTCTCATTATATGCTATTGAATTTCAATGAGCCTAAAAAGCTTAAACGGTTTAGCATCTACCATATGGTGTGAGGCAGGAATTCCGCACAATTATTTGTATTAAAAGCAATAATAAAATTGCGGCTTTAATAGCTGGATAATATGGAAAACTGTGAGGAGAAAAAAAGCAAATCCTTCAGTGTAATTTAATATTACAGAAATTTTACAACACGCTGAAGTTTATTTTACAATTATTAAACTGTCATAAAGTTGTTTTTTTGTTAATGAGAAAATTGCTATTAAATTGATTAAACCTTGTAAATTTCGTTATAATGTCAATTAAAAAAAAATTAGACTTCATTTGTTTAAATTATTTTGAAAATTATTAAATTTAAATTTGGTATACCATCCCTGCATACAATTTCAAGTTTTTATAATGTAATCACGACATCAGTTGCATTCCTTTTATATTAAATAAATCTTGATCCAGACGAGACCAAAAACTTAAAATTATTGGTTTAATAGATAGTACAAAGAAACTGTGAATCTATTCTATTTTCACGAATAATTAAAAAGCTGTTCCAACCTCGATTTCCAATAACCAAACATATAAAGTTCATTTTTAATGTCTCGATAAAGCTCCCACTCATTCACTACGAAGTTGTACCTAATTAATTTCAAAGTTTTACCTCTGTTTTTTCAAACTACAAAACAATTTTATTCTATTGCAGATATCCTGAGTCTAGGCTAGCAAAACTATTCAATGGCAGCATACCAATAGTGTTGGACTCCCTTAAACAGCACTACTTTATAGACCGTGACGGTGGCATGTTCAGACATATATTAAATTTTATGCGCAATTCGCGCCTACTCATTCCTGACAACTTCAGCGATCTGGATTTGCTGTTGGAGGAAGCACGCTACTTCGACATAGCCCGTAAGTTTACGTCTTACATTTATAATTTTCGACTATAAATCATCCATTTCCAGCAATGATCCGGCAGTTGGAGCAAATGAAAAAGGACCGGATAAAAAACGGTGCAATGAAGACGATGATCGGGGGAATTTCGGGCCGCCCCCAAAACTTCCCAGATAACACCAGACAACTACACCAGGAGCTGTATGAATGCGTCGCGTTGCACATCAGCCCCGATTTGGGCGAAAGGATAATGCTATCTGGTGATCGCTCTTTGTTGGACGAAGTGTTTCCGGAAACCAATCAAGCCGTAATGGACGCCCGATCTGGTGTCACTTGGAACCAACAGGATGCCCATCATGTTATCCGGTTTCCCCTTAACGGTTATTGTAAACTGAACTCGATGCAAGTTATCACTAGGCTACTAAATGCTGGGTTTAAAATTGTTGCCAGTAATGGAGGCGGTGTGGAGGGGCAGCAGTTTTCCGAGTACCTTTTCATTAGGAAGGTCCTGCCTGGCTGACCGTGTTTTGTTGGTGGGACAATTGACGACAATCAGCGTTTAGGGTTTTATATTATTTGGTTTGTTGCGTTGATGGATAGGTGAATTTTCCAAGGAGGCGATGAAGTACATACTCCACGCCACCATCGACTTGTATGCCTTATGTAACTTTAGTTTTTCTATGTTTTGTTTTCTTATACAAATATGGTTAAGTATTTTTTTGTTGTAAATATATTTAAAAAACTTCTATCTAATATTATAATGATAATTATTATGCATAAGATGAGGAATTATTGATTTACTTGTTCACGCGTTGAGTTTCTATCTCGCTGATCTCATTTAGATTCAATCGGCTGTGATCCATTTAAAAACTGTGATGAAACTACAGCTGATGGATCGAACTGTTGTAAAGCAGGAAATTTAAGAAAATTACACAAGCACATACAAACCAATCCACACAATAAACATTAATAACTATTAGAATGTTGTTTTATTTATTTTTTTTGTAAGTACGTGTTTTTAATATTGTAAAAAAGTACTCGGTGCAACTGTTCTAAAGTACAGCTCAGTGGCTCAATGTTATTGAAATTTAGTGTTTTTGGAATATTCAGTGTTGTTTAAGTTGATTTTACAATTTAAAAAATTAAATGAAAACCTGGGGCTTTGCAGCTTACAGCATCTGAAGTAAACGAGAGTTGGTACCTAATACTTTGGCACAAAAACTAAAACATTCTTCTTATCCGCTAAAAAGTTAAAATGAGGTTCCTATATAACCAGTGTATATATATTTATGCGGCGTGATGCGGTTCACCCGCGGCAACATTATTATCTATGCAGATGGGCCCTCGGGATTATAACTCGGGACTCTTTGTCTATGCTGGCGCGCCCAGTATATACGTAAAAGTGCCCCCAGCACAGATCAATAGGTCACAACCTAGCCTGCTTTAGAATTCTTCCATGCAGAACCGGCGATGATGGCCCCCAGGCTATTTTCGGGGGTGGCGTGGGGTGCGAGGCTGCAGTCATGGTGGTGCTCCAGGCTGGACCAGACCTATATAATAAGCGTTGCCGTTCTCTTCATCAAACATCGCTTTGCGTCAGTCGTCGCTCTCTCTGTGGCAGCTCTTTCAACATAAATTATGCTAGAGGTTTTTTTTTGTACGGTTTTGACGTGGAACTTGCCTTTGTTCAATTATACTTTTGCTGGGGAAAAAAGGAGGAAAAGGGCGCGTATTTGTTGTGTGATTGTTTTGTGGACTAAGCGGAGTTAGTTTTTAATTTTAAATAATGTTGAAGGTTGGGGCAGCGAAGGAGACATAAATTGTCTAAGAGTTTTTCATTCTTCTATCCATTCGCAAAGTTATGAATGTATTGGTAGGTACATGTAAATCAATTTAGTAGTTTTCCATTTAAAATAATATATTAATAAAATTATTTGTTAAAAATCGAACAAGCTCCTAATTTGCCTTAGTTTGTTTTTATACAATACGAAAGAAATAAATGTAGAATCCTGCAAATTTTGTCAATTTTACTTTTTTTTTTGTATTATGTGTACTTTACTACACCATAAATATAGAATAGAAAAAGCAATCACTGAGAACTTTTCAAGTCTTTTATCCTAATTTCCCTGTTTAAGGCTATCAATTTTCCTGCAGCCCATTCAAACGAAATTATTCACCTAACTCATACATTTCTCCATGCACCTGGAGGCGACTAGCCATAACAATACGAAAGCCCTCTGTGTGATGTTGAAGAAAAGAAGCCGGGGGTGGTTATGTTTAGAGAGTGTGTGGGTGATTATATTCGTTGGACTGGGTCTCTCGATCAGAATAAGAATGCTTTAATAATGAGTGGAACGATCGTTGAAACAAGCTGAGTGGGAGTAGGGAGCCTGGAGGCGGGAGCGGGACCCGATTGTCTGTCCCGCCAGAGGCAGCCGTCTCTAGCGCCCCAGGTGTCCCGGCTGAAGAGCCGCAGGGGCTGCCAGAGCTTTGCCCGCTATTACCGCGGGCCATCCGGCCCCAATTGGTTCTTTGTCGATGATATTGAGTTCATCGCAGAGAGTCACCATGGTAACCCCAATTCAGGGAAATTTGCCCTGTCAACGAGTTTCGTAATACTTATTTTCTAAGGAGGGAGGTGTGTTTTCTTGTTTTGTTTATGTTGGGATGTGTCCTTGGACCTGAAGATGCGGGCGGAATAGGGAGGTCAATTAGGGGGTTGGTTTTGTTTCTGTTTTAAATGCCAAATGGGAAGCTGCTTTGAAGTTTCAGCTGGATTAAAATTCGCATAAGTTAGGAAATTTACATGGAAATGTACAAACGGATGGTTTTATTTAACAAATTATATTTTCATAAATTTTAGTTTAAATCAATTATGTAAAACTGAAAGTATTAAACATAGAGGTAGGTACATTAGAAAATAAATTATTGATCTATTATTTTCACTTCATTTCATGTAAAATTTTTGTGGGATTATAATTATAGAAAAAATATAAAATACAGTTTACTTCCAGAATATAATCTAACGAAACATCCAAATTATTCGTTTGTTTAAAATTTACAATTCTTGCTTTGTGAATATTTTTTTCATAAGAAATGTTTATAAAATGCTCAATTTTTTTGTTTTTTGCTTATGCTTTGGACTCTGGATTTTGTGGCGCTTGTTTTGAAGTTTAATTAAAATCTTACGTGATAAAATGTTGTAATTGAGGAAATGCAAGTAGAACAAAATAATGATTAATGTTAATAGATGTTCACATAATGTATAATGTCAAATGATAAAACGTTTAGCGTTTTGGAAATGATTAATCATTTTTTCTATGCAAAGCGCATTAAACACGATGTTATACTTTTTTCACAATTTTCGTACTTAAGCTTTTTATTAAAGCATTTGAGTAATGGAAGTAGAGTATAATATTTTTTTAAAATTATTATGTAATCTTTAGTAAAACTTTTTTGAAAAATTGAAAAAATACTGTTCTAATAGAAAAACCACAAAAAACAGTTTTGCACCCAATGGAAATCCATTAGCTTATATCCTATAATTGGAAACCAGAAAAACCAAGCACATGCATTATTCCCTTTCATCCTAACATCACAAATACATTTATCATATTCACATCATACCAACTCTCACAGTTCTCCTTCGTTCCTCGTCCATTTCACTATAGACAAACCAATTTTCTTATTATCATGATGCGCCAAAGAAACCTGATCCTATTAATAATATTGAATCTCACTCTCACACACTGCTCCACCATAACCATCACAACACCAAAGATTGATTATGTTGAACAGCAATTAATTTCATATTTATCAAAATTCCTTCATGTCGGAAACAATTACCAAGTCATTAATCTCATTGATTTGACCGGGGGACAAGCTGAAATGATTGCGAATTGGTTTGCAAAAGAACAAACTATTCCAAAATTGATTATCAGGGGAAGGACATTTGTGGTACCAATGAGGAAAACCAACTGGAGCCAATCGTTTGTTATTGTACTTATAAATAACGTAAACATGTTTAATGAAACTATTAAAGACGTTACACACTTGTCTCTTTTGAAAACCTCGAACCATTTTGTGTTTATTGTGTGTAGTACCGTTAAAAACAGATTGTTTGTTCCTCAAGTTTTCCAGCAGCTTTGGCAAGGAAAATTCCTGAATTTTATCGTGATTTACTTCTATGAAAAAGTGGAAGTTGTCTCGTATAATCCGTTTAGTGATAAAATTATAAACCACACGGGGTACCACCACCAATTCTTTAGAAACAAACTGAAGAACATGCAGGGGCACCCTTTAAAAATCGCTTTGTGGGCCCAATATAAAAAAGGACAAGGATATAAACTCACGATTCACATGTCAACTGAAGATATTCGCGTTATGGAAGCTGTGGAGAAAATCATGCGGTTTTCTGTTGAACTAGTCCAGTTAACTGAAGCCGATGACTATTCTGCGATAGTTAATCTAACTCGGCTAGGTCTGATTGATGTGTGTTTTGTTGGATTTTTCTTCGACGATGTTGAGAAAATCATCCAAAGCACTAGCTATCCCCATAAAATTGATTACCTAGTAGTACTGGTACCTAAAGCTAGACTTATTCCCGAGTACAAGTATATTTTTCGCATATTTGGCTTCAAGTTCCTCTTAGTTTTTCCTGTATTGTTTCTAACAGTCACTTTGTTATTGAAATTTGGAATGCTAAGAATACACCGAAAGTTCCTCGACTGTTTCCTGGAAGCTTTTGGAGGTTTACTCGGAGTTCCAATGACAAACTTCCAAAGAAAACGCAGCTGTTTGCTAGTGGCTTGGTTGATTTTCTCTATGATCCTATCGGTGGGTTTTCGAAGTGCCCTTTTGGAAACTCTGTTAAACCCCAAGTACCACAAGGAAATTAATACGATAACCCAGTTGAAGGCCAGTGGTTTGAAAATCAAGGTACAACCAAGGTTTTATCAACTGGTTCCAAGATGGCTTGGTCTACATCCACAACTGGCCTTAACACCTTCGAAAGATCTTTCAACTTTGCTTCGAGACGACACCTGGAATTGCGGATATATAACCACCAAAAACTATGCGCGGTTCTTAATTATGTCCTATAATTTAATAGGAAAAGAAATTGAGTTTCACATGGTTAAAGAGAGTATCGTTCCAGGGTATAGTGGATACATTTTCCAGGTTAATTCGCCGTATACCGAACAAATTCACAAGAGTATCTTGATGGATCAGGCCTTTAGACTATCAGCAAACCGCCGGTACCAATTATCAGCTTTAAGTAAAATCATCCGCGAAGATGGTGAAACATTCCTTAGGTTTGGACACATTAAAGGCGTGTTTTTGTGTTTTTTCGTTGCACTTTGTCTGAGTTTTTTCGTGTTCGTTGTGGAAACAATTATGGGGAAGCTTAGAAATCCATTAATTATCTTTTAAAAGCTTAAAAGCCTGTCTGCAACTAGCATAATCAATATATTCTTTGATAAATGTGAGTTTTATAATACATATACAATAAAACTACATCCAACTTAATCTAGTTGAGTTAATCAAGATGTTAACTACACTTGTTTTGCGCTTAGTCACATGGAATTTCCTAGAAACGCAATTAACACTTTATTTGCAGAGCTATATAGATTTCAGTGTTCGCAGTCAAAGTTTTTGTGGTTATCTAAATGGAGACCAAGACGTTGCCAACTGGTTCATTGCTCAAAATAATTGTCCAGCTTTAGTTGTAAATGACAGTCATACTATTACCTGGTTATATAAATCCCAGGCTATGTTTGTTTTCATGAACCAAGTAGAGGAAATCAACGCTACCATAGACAAACTATACGCCACTTCCTTTTGGTTGTCTATAGGGGAAACTCATTTTATCCTCTTTAATCGCTTGAACAATACCAAAATACTACCGTCTATTTTAAGCTATATTTGGCACAGGAAAATCCTGAGATTTGTTCTGGTTTTCGTCCATGAAAAACTCGAGGTGTTTTCTTATGACCCTTTCAAGGCCAAAAAAATTATAAATTTTACTGAATATGAGGATTATTACAGACATTTGTTTCCGGATAGACTGGAAAACTGGTTGGGGAGTCCCTTGAGGATCAACATGTTCGAAAACTCCCCAAATGTGGTTAAAATAAACGGAACATGGTATGGAAAAGACTACTTGTTTTCCAAGTCAGTTGTGGAGATACTGAACGCGACTTACGAAATGGTAGAAACACCGAAAAATCTTAGTTTCCCCTTAGCGGCTGAATATCTAAGGAAAAACCTGTCGGATGTGTGCTTTGTTGGCATGTTTCAAATGCAAGACTTTCACGACTTGGAGTTTTCTTATCCTCATACTCAAAACATGCTGGTGGCCATGGTTCCAACTACAACTCAAATCCCTCAATACCAAAATCTTTTATTTGTATTCGATTTTGCTGTATGGTTGTCGATAATCATTATTTTGATCTTTGTCACAGTTATATCGAAATTACTGCTTAAAAAACAAACTCTAATGGAATGCTTTATGGACGCGTGGGCTGGAGCACTTCAAAAATGCATTCCAGCTTTCGAAATGAAATCCTTCGGACTACGAATGTTTCTCCTGTGGTGGTTGTATGGTTCCCTGATTTTTTGCACGGCGTTCCAATGTTCCCTGACTAGCGTCTTCGTAAGTCCAAAATATTATCCACAAATCAACACCATTGATGCTTTAAGAGAAAGTGGACTACCTTTATATACTATCAGAGCTTTCGCTAGAGTAATTCCAAAAGAATACAGATTACATAAGCAAATGCATTTGGTTAAGGGATTCGAGATAAATAAAATGTTAAAAAATCGGAATAATAGTGTAGGGTATTTGATTAAATTAACTGCAGCTGAGATTTACAAACTTTGGATAAGAAAAGAAGGAAAGGAAGTGTTTCATATAGTAAAAGAGGCTTTAGTTCCAGGGTATGATTGCTATTTACTCCAGAAACACTCGCCTTACGTCGACAAGATTAACAGAGTAATAGAATTTGAAAAGCAATATGCTTGGCAGAGTAGACGCACGAGGTTTAACTTTTTCTTCAGCCATGAAGCTGAAGGAGATGACAAGAGGTTTGGACTGTTTCACTTGCAAGGGATTTTTTATATGTTAATTATTGGATATTTGTGCAGTATCACTAGCTTTGCTTTAGAGATGGTTTGTTATAAAATAAATGTTAGGTTGCAAAGTAAACGTAAATAAGCTTTAAAAGATATAGATAAAGATGTTATTTCTCAAAATAAAGTTGTGATATGGAAACAGTTTTTTGTTTAACCTGTCCTAGTTTTGCTTATGGTTAAATCTAAAATAATCCGAAAAAAGTCAATTTTTTCTTCTTTTGACGTCCTTTTTTCAAATCCCAAAATTAACAATTTCTCTGGAAAATATCACTGTTGTATAATGTTTTTGCACGATTCGTCAATTTCACGTATTTACTCATTTAATTAAAAGAATAGTAGGTTTTGTTGCAGAAATCAATGATCGGTAAGACATTACTTACCGATCAAATATGACCTTTTGTCACTTTATTTTTGATAATTTTATAGTTAGTTGTCACTTTGACATGAACAAATTTAGAATCATTTTAATTTGGTTATTGCATGGATCGTGCAAAAAACGTAATAAACATTACAAGCGTTAAGGGTTACCGCTTTTAATGTTTAAATAACTATATACAATCTTGCCTCGTAAATAATAATCATTTAAATAAGTGCGTTGCATAAAAAAAATTGAGAACTTTTATTCAAATTAATTTAAATGTCATGTCTATAGTAATAAATCAGATGGTATTCAATTTATTACAGGAAAAGGTTTGATTACATTTACAATTCACTTAGTTACAATATTATTTATTTTCATAGAAGAGAAAAGAAGATATTATGGTAATAAAAGCACTGCAATTTTTTTTCGTATTGGCACTTCTTCCCCCAATAATCTGCAATTTATTTATTGAAAAACCCGACGAACTCATCTTAAAATTCCAAAACTATTTAACCAAAGTCCTGCCAGATATAACTTCAAATTGTTTTACATTTTATTTACTAGAATCTACATCAAACTCCTGCAGTTCCCTTTTAACTGTACAATTAAAAAAATTCTACGATATACCGAAAATTCTCATAAATAGCTTCCGCAATTCACAAATAAACAACACCTGCAACTTCCAGTTGGTTTTCTTAGATAATTTGGATAATCTAAACAAATTCCTCGAGGCACCTCGATGGAAACCTCGTGCTTATATTCAGTTTATCTTCTGCGAACAACTTCAAAATGAGTCGTGGTTGCTTGGTACTATGAGAAAAATTTGGACAAAACGCTTATTGAACTTTGTGGTTATTTACATGTTGAAAAATGAGCTCAAAATCAAAGCCTACAACCCATTCGTTGTCCAAGCAAATATCCTCGACTTATCTTCCATGAATAAGTGGACAAGTTTATATGATCACAAACTAAAGAACTTGCATGGTTACCAAATAAATGTGGCTTTATTTCAAGACAGTCCAAAAATATTTTTAAAGGGCAATAAATGGTACGGAGCAGATATAACTGTGATGAATTACTTAGAGGAATACTTTAACTCAACTTTTCAAATTTACGAAATCTCCAACCATTCACATTTTGGTTCAGTTGCAACGTTGATGAATTTGGGCCAGGTGGATCTTTGTTTCAACAGTCGTCCATTTGGAGGCCATTTCAAACACATCGAGTTTGCTTATCCATATTATATGGAGTATTTAACAGTGATTGTACCATTGTCGCAACGAATTCCCCAGTTTCAGTACATCTATATGATTTTCAATGGTTTCACTGTATTAGCACTTTTATTTTCTGGAGTGATTGTAGCAGGTTTAATGAAAATTATGGCCACCACCCAAAGAAACTCTTCAATTTGGGATAATTTGTTTCTCTCGTTTGCGATCCTTCTTGGTACCGGTAATGGAGATTTTAAGACAAAACTTAATAGTACCAGGATACTAACTATTTTTTGGACATTGTTTTCCATGAATATCCTTACAATTTTTCAAACATTTTTAATAATTATTTTATTAGAAAGCAAATTTTACCCTAATATTGACTACATGGCAGATTTGGATAAGACAAACATGCCTATTTTTTTAACCGACACTACTGTGGGTTCTTTTGCTATCCAGTGGGACATTGAAGACCAGTTAAAAGTATTAAGCAGAGTTGCTTTTTTAGAGAAACTAAAAAAAAACATTCCGGATGGTGCTTATATTGCGCCTCTTAGTTTTATAAAGGGTTTTAAAAGTATCTTTGAAACCATCAGTAATCCAGATGGGTTTCCATTTCATTTAATGAAAGAAGTGCTGCGCCAGAATTTTGGTACTTTTATGCTACCAGATGACTCTCCGTATATGGATGAATTTAATAAAGGAGTGCGAAATGGTATAGAAGTTGGTATGTTTCAGAAAAATTATCTGTTTTCGAGCAAGTGGAAGAAAAATCAGGAAACGGAAAACGTGATAAATTTACATTATTTGGAAGGGGTTTTCTATGTATTATTAGTTGGATATTCTTTAGGGTTTCTAGCGTTTTGTTTTGAACTCTGTGTTTACCATATTTTGTTAAGAGAAAAAAATTTACTGTAGGTATTAGTTTTTGCCTAGGTTCTGGTTTAATCGGGAGTTCAATTTATTTGGTTAATCGATTATGTATAGACTATAGAGCACTTTCTCAAATTACATAGTTTGTTTTTTATATTAATATAATGCAACCGAATTATAGGAATACAATTTATTGTTATACCTTTAAAATAATAAATCAATTTGTTTTATGCAATTGATTACGTACGTTATTATCCACATTTATATCTAGTACTCTATTCTGATATAATGGTAAAAAAACTGCTAAAAATCGTTTGTGTTTTAGCAATTTTCCCTCCCTTATGGAATTGTGCTTTATTTGTAGAAAAACCAAGCAAACTTTTGGAAAAATTTCAAGAGTATTTAAACAAAGTTAACGCAGACATTGAGAGTAACTGCTACACATTCTATTTAGTGGAAACAACACCTAACTCTTGCAATTCTCTATTAACTTTACACTTGAAAAAGTTTAGATATTTTCCGAAATTGCTCATAAATAATAACAGTATTAATTTACCCATAAACAACACCTGCAATTTCCAGTTTGTTTTCTTAGATAGTTTGAATAATCTAAACAAATTTCTTGAAGCACCTCGCTGGAAACCACGTCCTTACATTCAATTCATCGTCTGTGAAAATCTGGAAACTCAGTCTTGGTTGCCTGGTACCATGCGAACAATTTGGACTAAACGTCTACTGAACTTTGTGTTTATTTACGGACTGCAAGATGAGCTTAATGTTAAAGCATACAACCCTTTCATTGTCCAACCAAACATCTTCGACTTATCGCCATTGGAAAACTGGACAAATTTATTCGAAAATAAACTAAAGGACTTGCATGGATATCAAATGACGGTGGCTTTGTTTCAGGACAATCCCAAAACTCGTCTAGTAGACGGAAAGTGGTACGGTGCAGATATAATAGTCATGAACTACTTGGAGGAGCGCTTCAACGCTAAATTTGAAGTTCGCGAGGTTTCTAATAAATCACATTTTTCGGGAGCCGTGGAACTGCTGAATTTGGGCGAAGCCGATCTTTGTTTCAATAGTCGTCCGCTAAGTGGTAATTTTAATCATATCGAGTATGCTTATCCACATTTTGAAGAATACTTACTAGTGATTGTACCGATGCCAGAATTAATCCCCCAGTATCAGTACATTTACATGATCTTCAAAGGAGTCATTGTGGTAGTGTTGTTATTTTCTGTATTAGTGGTCGCAGGTTTAATACAATTGACTACAATCAATCAAGAAAGAACTTCGTCGTTGTGGAATAGTATATTTGTGGCGTTTCGCATTCTTCTTGGCACCGGGGATGTGTACTTTAGATCAAGACACGACAGTACCAAGTTCCTAATCGTATTCTGGATATTTTTCTCGTTGATCATCCTAACGGCTTTCCAAACATTCCTCACCACCGTCCTAGTTGAAAACAAGTACTATCCACTTATTCAGCACATGAACGAATTGGGTGACACATCGTTTCCTGTTTTTCTCACCGACACAAGTGTGGGCAACTTTTATATACATCCGAATGTCCGAGATCAAATAGTCGTAATTACCAGGTTGACCTTCATGGAGAAGCTAAGCAAGGATATTCCGGATGGCGCCTATATTTTACCCATAAGTTTTGTGGACGCCTTTAAAAACATGTCGGAGTCTATAAAGGGGCCTGAAGGGTTTCCATTTCATCAAATGAAAGACGTTATGTTGTACACTATTGGGTGTTTTTTCCTACCGGATGATTCGCCGTATATGGATGAGTTTAATTTGGGGGTGCAACTCGGTTTAGAAGTTGGTTTTTTTCAGAAAAGTCATGTGTTTACTTGGAAAAAGGAGCAAAAGTCTTCAACGGAGCATATTTTAAATTTGTATTACCTCGAAGGGGTTTTCTTTATATTGTTTTTTGGATATTCCGTGAGTTTTCTAGTTTTTTGTTTAGAAATTGGTGTCTACAATCGTGTGTTTAGTAAATTAAGTTTTAAGTTCATGGGTTGGCGTAGAATTTATTCTTAAAAACGCCAAGCTCTAGATTATGTATAGATTTTTATTAAACGCTTGAACATGGTTCAGTTTAATTTTATCACAAATTTGATAACCAAATTAAAGGTTTCTTCATTATGATGTATCTAACGTGTTTAAAATGTGATCTTTGTAAATTAAATAAAAATTAAGATGTAATGTAAATAGAATGTATATCTAGCATTTTCCTTAAATTTAGGTAGTCTTATAATAAATGAAATACAAGCCAATTCTTTAGATTAAGATATTTACTAAAGGCCTATATTTATGATTTTTCCAACTTAAAGTAATATTAACAAAAGCAACGTTATTTTTCAATCGATTTTTCAAGGGAACAGAAACTGCATAGTCTTTTTCTAATATTTCAGTTATAAGAGTTCAGTTGTAAAATGCATCTCAAATCATACATAATAATATCTTGTAATTCTTTAATAAATATAAAACTAAGAGTCTCTAAATTGTTTTTTACGTGGCACTCAAATAATAATTTGCCTAAACTACACACCTAATTGACTCTAATTTCTGAAAGATTTCATGTAGTGATACTGACCTAATGATAAAATGATATTTAATATATATCCAAAACTATGTCGATTTGTTAATAATTAATAACATGACATTGAGCGTTGAGTACCTACTTATTTTTCATTTCCAAATCTATACCATAATCCAAACGAGTCAAATGTTTTGTTATTTGCTGCCTTTATTTGTGTTTCCTATGATAAGTGGTTTAAAAATTCTGAATAATGACATGGAATTCTCAGATTACCTTTCAAAAATTACCATAGACGTCGACTATAAAAACATTTTCTTTTACTTGATTGCAACTAACGACTCATGTACTGATTTGCTAAATTTATATTTAAAAAAATTTCATAACTTGTCGAAAGTTATAACAAACGATTTAACTAAGAATAGTGGGGAAACTAAGCCAAATCTTTATCTGGTGTTCCTGGACGCTTTATCTAAGTTCTCCAACATATCACTCAGACAAACTCGAGCTCACGCACAATTCATCCTTTGTAAAAATGTTCAAATCGAACTCTGGTTGAAAAGGACCATGGAGGAAATTTGGCGGAAAAAAATCTTAAATTTCATTCTTGTTTACATCTTGAACCAACAGTTGAAAATCCAAACCTACAATCCATTTCTGCAAAACATTAGTGAATTGACCCAAGAAGAAAATTTGTCAGGGTTTTTTCCGAATAAACTAAAAAACTTGTACGGTTACAACTTGACCACCGTGATATTTCAGGATTACCCCCGAACAGTCCTAGCAGAGGGTGAATGGGAAGGCCAAGATACAACCAATTGGAATCATGTGGCTCGTAGAATAAACGCCACGTTGAATTTTGTGGAAGTACCAGCAGAGCGTGAGTTTGAGGCTGCTGTGGAATTACTAGCCGGTAGTAAGGCTGATTTTTGTTGCATCAGCAAAAACCAGGAGAATGCATTTAGGAATATTGAGTACATGTACCCACATCGCATGGAGTATATTGTGGGTGTGGTACCAAAACCAAAAGCAGTACCATTGTTCAAGTACATCTACATGATTTTCCAACTAAACATAATCCTCGTCTTGGGTTTGACTTATATTCTAGTCGTACTTCTGTTAAAAACTACTTCAAACCTAAGTTTTCCAAGTAGCATGTTCTATTCTTTCGTAGTGTTAATTGGAAGGTCCATTAGTTTCTTCGAACGCAGAACCACAAGTACCAAACTATTAATCACCAGTTGGATGTTCTTTTCGTTAATTTTTCTAGTAGCCTTTCAAACTTTTCTAACCACTGTTTTAATGAGCGTGAAATACTACGGAAACATCAATACACTTGCAGAGTTGAAGGCTACAGGACAGGCGATTTATGGACCGGGAAGGCTTCTGCAACTAATTCCTAAAGCGTGGGGGCTTCACCAACAATATAAAAAGCTAAACAGATCCGAGGTAGTTTTGTGGATGGACCAAGGAAAGAATCACCCGTTTTTTGTTCCAATTAGTATGGTGGAAGGTTTTGTTCGGTGGTACAGTTTCTTGAAAATACCTAGAAGCTTCGAGTACCATGTTATGAAGGAGTATATTATTCCGGGGTTTGCTGCGTATATTTTCGCGGAAAAATCACCTTATATTGTGGAGTTCTATGCTACAATCCTCGAAGCTGAAGCTTTTGGACTATTAAAAAGAAAACACATTTTTGCAGTGAAGAAATCGAATGAGACCAGGGGTGATTCCAAGGATAATATGTTAAACTTACGATATTTGCAAGGGGTCTTTTTGATACTTATAGTGGGTTATTGTGTTGGGTTTATTGTGTTTCTTTTAGAAGTTTTGGTGTATTGTCGCGTCTATAGGAACAAGCGTGATCTTGATGGGTCTTCCAAACTGAAAAATGAAGATAGTAATGATGAATTTATGTCTTGAAAACGTTTGTAGCAATAAATAAATAAAATAAAAAAATTAAAATGTGTTTAAATGTTTTATAAGAATTTGTTAAGTAACTAGTACATTTTATCTCTTATTAATCTAATTTAAAAAAAAGTATTCAAGATTATTTAAGAATTCTCAAGAAGCCAAATTAAATTTATTTGAATTTCTTAGTGTTGTCTTACGTCAAATACCTGCTATACCTTTCTAGATAAATAATTACATTCCATTTACATTAAAAATATTACTTTAGCTTTACATAATGATACTTTCCACTTTCAGCTAAAAGCATATCGTTTTGCTAAATTATAGGTGTGAAATAAACACTGACTTACGTTTCCATTCCAAAGCGTAAAAATCCCTCAAAATGTCTTCAATGTGGTTCCTGTTCATTCTTTTCAATCATATTGATGCTGTACTAAAACCCCCTAAACTTACACCAGTTGAAAATAAATTGCAAATATACTTCAACAAACTTTTACCGTGTAACAACAGAAAAATTCCATCTTGTCTCTACTTGAACACTCAATTAGAAACTTCGCACTTTCTCAGCAGCTGGTTCATTAAAAATCATAACTGTGTTTCAGTTATTAAAAATCTAAATAATGTTCGGGAAACTCAGTATTTTATTGCTCATCAAATCTACGTGTTTTTAAACAATTTAGAAGAAATTGATGGTTCTGTGGATAAACTCACAAAGGATCCAAATTTTGATTACACAGGAGAAGTACATTTTGTTGTGTGTAATCTTATAGAAAATCCTAAAGGATTATCAAAAATTTTACTTGGGATTTGGAGGAAAAAATTGCCTAATTTCGTGGTGGTTTTCATTAAGGAAACGTCAATTAATCTCTTTGAGTACCACCCGTTTACTCCAGAAAAAACCCAGCGAATTCCAGTGGATGATCCGGGATTCTGCAACAGGATCTTCAGAGAAAAACTTGGAAACTTCCATCAATATCCTTTAAGAGTTGTTCTATTTCAAGATATTCCTAGACTAGAATACCATAATGGGCTTTGGAATGGAGTTGATGCAGACAACATGAGGGTTGTTGCTTCTATGTTAAATGCTTCTATAAGAGTTTTGGTGGTTTCACAGAAAGACCACTATTTTGGTGCTGCTGATGCCCTAAATAAGAACGAAGCTGATGTTATGTTTGTTAGTCACTTTCGCATGGGTTTATTTGATAACTTGGGCAATTCATACCCTCATAGTTTCGATAATTTAGTAGTGATGATTCCAAAAAGTACCATGGTACCTGCGTATTTAAACCTAGTTTACGTGTTGAATTACCAAAGTTGGTTACTGATGGCAACTGTTGTTATTTTACTAACAATCATTGGGAACTGTTTCTGGACTAGGCAATTGCATCAAAGTTTTCATGTTGGTTTATATGTTATTGGAGCCGCTCTTGGCAACCCTTTACCTAATTTCCCAAAGTACAACGCCCGATTAAAATCTTTATTGATTTTATGGATTTTAACTTGCGTTATTATCACCAATACCATTCAGGGATCAGTAATCCATTCTTTCATCAAACCACGCTTCGTCCAAACAATCAAAACCATCAAAGATCTACGTGAAAGCGGTTTGAAAATTTACCTGCATCCAAGTGTAGCCAATGTAATTCCTGAGCGCTACAACTTGAAATCTAACTATCGGCTAGTGAACAAAGACGTGAAAACTCAAATGATTGTTAATAGGGACACGAGTGGGGTTTTCGTTACTACTCAATCTTCAGCAGAAGAATTTATAAAACTAATGAAGTATGCTGGTGTTGAAACTTATGAGATTATGGATGTGAGTCTTGTGCCTAGTACTTCGATTTATTTAACACAAACTAACTCGCCTTATATGGAACAAATAAACAAGGCGTTGTTATATGACAAGGAGTTTGCTTGGACTAAGAGGTATATTTTTAGACGAATTTTGTATAAGACAAATTATACGAAGACTGCTGGGCAAGATAAGCTTGACCTTAAGCATTTTAAAGGGGTTTTATTTGTATTGTACTGGGCATTATGCATATGTGGAATAGTTTTTGCGCTTGAAGTTGCTGTGCACAAATTTAACTTTTTATATAGTAGAAGGTATAAAATGTTTTTTTTTCACCGTTTCAGATTTAAAAAGCGAAGAGGTGTGATGTCTGAAAGAAATAATTTTTCATACAACTCTGTTTAATCAATAAAAACTAGGAATCCGTTGTTATTTCATTAAATTGTTACATTAACGCTGATAAATCAATAGATAGAAACCTTTTACATCTAATTATTAATACAATATCATTTGGTTAGTTTATTCAGAGTAAAAATGTTAACTTTATTGGTTTTTCTTTTATTTCCAATAGTTCTCAGTGAAAACTGGATTAACCTCGACCGAAAATTCCAAGAATTCTTTAAAAAACTAAACACTTGCTCCGAATTACCCAAACCATCAACTTGTTGCTATATAAATGCGAACAAGAACTTCCTCAGCAATTGGTTGATGACTTACAATAAATGTGCTTCCTTAATCCTCAATACTAAAACAACAATAAACCCAACAGTTGTTCTAATTCAACATTTCTATGTTTTCTTAGAAAGTCTTAACGAAATTTCTCAAGGAAATGCGTTGGATCTTCTTCAACAAAACAACTTATGGAACCCTTCAGCTGCAACTTATTTCATTCTGTCAACTTTAGAAGCGAGTAGGGGGAAGCTTCCAATGATACTATCGTTGATATGGTCTAGAAACATCTTCAATTTTCGATTTGTTATCATTGGAAACACTGCTGAAGTTTATATGTATAATCCTTTTGAATCTCCTTCTACCGTCTATTTAAATTTGAAACACTTCTGCTGGAGCTTCCAAAGAAAACGCATCAGAAATTACCATGGAACTACGTTAAGAATTGGAATGTTTGAAGATCCACCACGACTGGTGAAGGATGTTAAAGGCAAATGGCAAGGACAAGATTTTGTTCTACTAAGAACAGTTGTGGAGATTTTGAATGCAACTTCCAAGATTATAGAAATACCAAAATCGGAACATTATTACGGAATTGCTGAGAATTTTCGACAAAATCGATGTGAGGTCAGTTTTATGAACCATTTTAAAATGAAACTATTGGACGATGTTGACGATTTGTATCCTCACACTTTTGACTATGTAGTGGCTTTGGTACCTAAACCTGTTAAACTACCAGCCTATCAAAACTTCTTTTATGTCTTCGATGGTACCACTTGGCTGCTCCTCTTGGTTCTCTTAGTATTAATTCCGGTGATAACTAACTTCCTTAAGGGAAATAAACCCCTGCAAATTTTGTATATTTTAGGAGTGCTTCTAGGAAAAGATGTAAGAAACTTTCAACGAAGTACCGCGAAACTCAAACTATTTCTATTAACATGGATATATTTTGGAGTTGTAATAGACACAGCATTTATCAGCTCTTTGACTATTAGTTTCATGAAACCGCGTTACTACTCCAATGTGGAAACAATATCCCAACTAAAGACAAGTGGAATGACGGTATATGCAACTCAAATCATGGCGAATCTTATCCCAAAAGAATACGGACTGCATCCACGGATTAAAATAATAACCAGAGTAGAACGCGAAGGAATGTTCCAAGAACTTAACACAAGCGGAGCTATGGTAATAACCCGAGAACTAGCCAACAGTTACTTGGAAAAAATGCGAAACAACCCCTACGAAATCATGAAAGAAGGGCTAGTTCCCGGGTATAACGTTTATTTAACAAAAAAGAACTCACCATTTACTGATGAAATGAATTTATTGATTCAATATGAAAAGCAATTTGGTTTGGTTACGGAAAAACTAAAGAAGCAATTGGATAAAAAGGACCATCATCGTGAGCAACAATATTTTACTGCGTCGCATATTATTGGTGTGGTATTTTTAATGGGTTTGGGACATGGAATTGGGTGTGTTGTGTTTATTGGGGAATTATTACTGCATAAACAAAGATTGCAAGTAAACATCCTGCAAAATTCATAGCGAAAGCACAATTAAATTATTTGGAAGTTTGCATGAAAAAAGGTTTGTCACGCAACAAAGCATAATAGTTGAGTAAATAAGGGATAATCTATGTATTTGTAATAATGTTAATGAAAAAATACATTAGGTTTATTATAGCTGTGAAAAAAATGTAGGTATTAAATAAAAATTGATTTATTATACCTACCACAAAAAAATTGATTGTTTTTCTATTACATATTTCTAATAGTTTGTCATATGACGAAAATAAATAATATGAAATAAAAAATTAAAACGAAACACAAAAGTCCACTGGAATAATTTTCGTTTGTAATGAATTTCTAGCTGCCTTCTTAAAATAACGTACATTTAGAAGTACCTAGAGCTAAATACGACATAAAATATCTAAACTTAAGTTTAAATTTCGTCTTATAGATGAAACCAAATCCACAATATAATATTTATATTGATATTCCGAAATGATTATAATAAGTACCTGTCCTGTCAGAATTACAAAGTAAACATATAATTGTGCTCTGTGAACAACAATCGAAATCATCAAGGACTTTGTTGGTGGATTAATGTGTGCAGATGGATGATCAGTTCGTGCTGGGGAAATTTCTCGGGGTACAATCCCATGATGATGCCGATGGACAGCCGGGCGAACAAAACACCGCGATGTGGCTGAATAAGGAGAGATTGGAATTTGAAGTTGTTGCTCAGGGCGTTTTAAACCGACATAATACAAGGACACCCTACGGGAAACATATTTTACAGCACACCCAGACGCCGCCGGACATCTCGCCCACTGCCTCCAGCGGACACGGTGTTTGTATAATGTACAAATTATTCCTACCTACCTCTCACACCGATTCGTCTGATGAGATGTGCCCTAGGCTTGGTCGATATTTTTATGGAAAATTGTTATTTTAGTTCATAATACATTGGGTCGAAAATTTCTCATTTAGATAGACTTGTTTAATTTAAATCCGAACAGTTGGCGCTCTACAAGATTTTTCAAAAATCCCAAACGAGTATACTTGCGCCCTCTAGTAGTAATTTGTACAGGAACCAGCAAGAGTTCTTTTATTCATCGAAATTATTTTAACATTCTTTAAAAGTTGATTTCTTATTCTTCAGATTTATCAATTTCTTTTATAGAGTAAACACTAGTCAAAATTGAATTTTTTCGACTGTAATAAAATTAAACAAAGATATTAACGTATTCTGGCACAAATAGTGTTTAAGAAACGTTTATATAAATAATTTTACGGAAGTAATTTTATTCCAAAAACTTCTCTTGCAGAGATTTTTTTTATTTGTGTATATTTCATGTTGTCCATTTGAAAAATTCATCATTTCTTCCAAGTGGGAGAAAAAAACCAGCATAATTTAATAAAAATCAAACAATTTATTAAGTTCCCACATAAAAAACAATGCATTTGTACTAAGGCCAAGAATAAATTATAATTACAAATGAAAAGAAAACCTATTAGAAAAAAAAACTGTTATATACAGTGCATTCTAAAAAAAAACAAACATTCGAAAAATGTAAAGGCAAGAAAACACCAAAGAATACAGTTTTGTATAAAGAATTTTTAATAAAAATAGAGTTAGGATTTATTACAAAATAAATATATGTATACATTATAAAAATCTTTAGTGTTTTATTTTGGAGAGTAATATTTACAAAAAAAAAACAAAGAAAAACTAGCATCATCTTTAATTCGTCTTTTTTTATTATTTTAAATATTAATCTATAACAAAATTATATATTTATATATCTTCTATATTCATACAGTTAAGATTAAAAAAACAATTATACAACTAATTACAAAAGAAATGAATCTTTAACATGAAGTGTGTTTCTGATGTGTAAAATAATTTCTTATAAAGAAAATCTTGCGTTTCGTTCGTTATAGAAAAATCTACAATATATTTACAGGATGATGTAGAAAAAACTATTGATATATATTCAATTTGTTAAACCTAAGATCCAACGATCCGTTTGTCCAACTTCTCAACATATTACAAAAAAAACCTATGTTACACATTTTCTAGAATTATTTTATACAAAGACTATGTAGGAAAATATTAAGCTTTGCACAATGCAGGCTCTAGCTTTCTTGTTTATTATAATTTTACATATTCTAACGTCTCGGCTAATGTACATACAAGTTTAAAAGTTTTGATACAAAACAACCGATAATCCCTTCACTTCTTCACCCGCCCAATACAATATCCTAGTGCAGATAACAAAACAAATTCAGTTCTAGTTCAAATTGTATATTAATATTCTTTCTCAAACACAACCGTAAAAAAGTGCCTTTAATACGTTATTCCATATAAAATAAATACCTGATATATTGTCAATAGTGTCAGGTGACGGCGTCCTCTATATTTTTTGCTCCTTGGAATAAATAACATTTTAAACAACAAAATTGTTAATAATAAATCGACAAAAAACCCAACGTCAACGTCTTTAAATATCACAACACTGACAAGAAGCGTGCATCACTTAAGATATGACTTGTATAAAAGACTACTTCGGCAAAGATCTTTCTCCGTTTCGAATAAGAATTGCAAGTCTCTTAGTGTCACTTTCTTCATTCGCTGCCGGAGAGGCATTTGGCCCCTCATATTGTTGTTTGTGCCGCCCGCACTTGCCTACAAAAACACGTCAATTATTATTACAGAATACATTGTGGACTATTCAACAAATTCTTACCTGTGATGTTCCTGACGAAACATCCCCGTCTAATCGGGGCTTTTTCCGTGGTCCAATCGCCTGTAATGCCGTCGCATTTGCCTCTCGCTGCCTCAATTCTTCCATCTCTACCCGTTGCATTTCCTTCGCCTTAGCTTTGAGTTTGCCTAATTCAGAATCGTCTGTTTTCGCCCGACTTTTTGCCGCTCTTAGCAAAAGTTCCCTCTCCATTTCCTCGTGTTTTTTTCTTTCCGCCTTATCCAAATCTTCCAAAAATTTTAGCTGACCTATACATGATTAAATAATTTAGTAAAAGCGACAAAATATTACTATTAAAAACATGTATTATTGTTGTGATTTTTAACTTTTCTTTATGTATTCGTATTTATTTATCCAATTTTTCTGATTCTAATGTAATTGATATCTTCAACTTATTCAATTTTAGTCTTTAACATCGTAACGAATAAATAGAATTATACAGAACTTAAAAACTATAACATTTATTATTCTTTAAAGAAAATAACTTTTTGTTTTGTTTTGTTTCTCAAGTAATTTAGTAAAAGTGTTGCTACCTTTCACGTCATTAGTGACTTCATAACGATAATCACTTTTCACCATCTCCAGTCGATGTTCAGTGTTAATAGCCAATTTTTCAATCATATTTTTGAGTCGTTCTTGCGCCGCGTGAGAAATGCACGCCGCAACATCCGCACTGGGTTCATCCAAGCCATGTCTTGCCATAACTTGTCTAATCTTTTGCTGTAAAGGGCCCATCGAACACATAACCTCCTCTTTACAAGATCGGATTTGTGTACCAACAAATTCAGTCGAGCCGAGGATCTTTTGCGTTTCCTCAGCCAAATTAACGCCACCCATGGCGGCCACATCATTGATATCATCATCGCCGGTGTACGCAGACGAAAAGCTCTTCTTTTCCTTGTCTTTGGCCGTCGGTCGAGCGGCAGCTGAAGGCACTGACGGTTTCACACCTTGTAGTTTAACAGCCGGACTACCGGATGTACGTATCGTGATCGGTTGTCGCAATTGTCCCGGATTGACGGTGCGCACTTGAACCGGCTGTTGTCTCACGTTGACACCGGCGGCTCGCACTTGGTTCGCAGGGTAGACGGGGTGTAAGGCAGGCGGTTGGGATGTGGACACGATGACGTTGTTGGCGGCGGTCGGTTGGCGGATGGTCGTTACCATTCTGGTGGTTTGTTGAGTGGCGCCTCTTAACGGCGTCACGAGGCGTTGTTGGAGGACTTGGCCGGCCCCGGGTCGGACCACTGTGGTACCGGGGCCGACGATTCGCACTGGATTGGTGGCGACGCCTGGTCTCACTGTTTGTACGGTAGGGGTCGCGCTTGCTATTGAGAACACTACATTTGCTGGCGGGGGACGGATGCCATCTATCGTTAGTTCTTGGGTTGCCAACGACTGTCGTAATAACGGTAAACTTTTCTAGAAACAGGGACAAAACCAACATTTAGCACTGAGTACCTACTATGAAACAATTACTACGTTTAATCAAAAATTGTTAACAAAACTCTTCAGAAACTCAAAATAAAATATCACTAAGATTTTTGAAATGAATTGTATTTGATTTTTGAACAAAAAAAAACAAAAAATAACCCTAATCCCCATAAGTTATTCCCAGAATATAGAAACATTTTAAGTAAACTAATCTACGAGAAAAAGTGCTAAGAATTTTTTTCTTAAAAACTTTTAGCTTTGCAAAACTACATTAGGTATTTGAAAATTTTAAATGAAAATCGTTAAGGTGATAAAGTGGAAATTTCTTAAAGATATTTACATAAGAATTTTATAAAATTCGTACGTTTTTCTCGCATGCATTGGAAGAAAGGTATAAAAAGATTTCACAAGCTCGTGCAGAAGTTTAAAATATGCAAACTTTTAAGTAAAGAAAATTCCGAAACATGCATAGTATACATACATAAGTATACAAAATAAGTAATATTTAGAGCCAGTTTTTCCATCGATAGATTAATATTTTTAAATGAAATTGATGGGTTATTCAAATATGGAGTTTGAATCGAACTCAAACTTCAATTCACATGTCATAAGAAATTTGTTCAATTTCCCCTGATCCTTCGAGAATATCTGTCTTTTTATCACTTATTTACTTGAAAAATCATACGAGCACGTTCAATTTCATAATTCAACAGGCAATTAATTTATAGATAATTAAAATAATGCAAGTAAATTACAAATAAAATTTGCAGTAAACATTGCTATAAGCACACGCACAATCAATCCCATGCATTAGCTACCAAAAACCAAAGAAAAAATAGGACATGTCCTTTGTTTATAATACTTGATTTAATTCAACCCATCAACTAACCTTTAAAAATCCAATGAGGCACGGTTGTGGCGACGCATTTAACAATCGTTCTAATTTGACACAAAAATCTTCCGGTTCAACTTTCGTATCAATTAATTCCTGTATAAGTGTTCGAACATTCCGTTCAACAGCTTTAGGTTCTCTACTTGACAATTCTAATAAGTTAGCTAGGAACTTTCGGCACTTTTCTTTGGTATTGTCATTAGCCGGTCGCTATAAACAAACAAATCAACACCACATTAGCAACGTAAAAATGATGGAAAAGGAAGGGGGGAAAATGTTAAAAAAATTGCGAGTTTACCTGTACAACGTTGGGGGTGGTTTGTGCATTTTGGGGGGCGGCCGACGTCACCGTGGTGGTGCCACCTGCTTGCGCCGGACTTGTTGCAACACTGGAAGCCGGTTGCTGTAGACAACAGAAATCTTTGTTAATTCAGGTAAAAAGGAAAGTGCTTTGAGTTAAGCAAATTAAAGGAAAAATTATATTCGAGAAAAGTATAAATTGATGAATATATGTGCACACATTTCTATGAATATTTGAATAAATTATGAGTTAATAAAATTATTTATTTGTAAAATCTTGAATCATTATGAGGAATATGTTTAATTTAGTAGTCATGGAAAAATGTAATGTGAACTTGTAGTCAGATTTTAGTGAATTAAATTTTTTGTAGCCCAAATTATGTACAGTTAGCGACACGGAATAGTTTCCAGACAAATTGATCAAAGTAGCGATTTTTTAATTTTTTAGCATTATAAATCAGACTTTTTAAATCAAAATTTCTTTTAACGACAGCGGTGGAGATTCAGGCGGAGATCTCATTAGATTACATTTTATAAACATTTTAAATATAAAAGTAAAAGTGTTTATTTTTGAAATTTATTTTATATCAAAAAAATTTCTAGGCATTTTACTTAAATACTTTACATAAAATATAGACACAAGTATGACTGCTAATAATGTCACTAAACAGTTATCGGACTATCGAAATTCGAGCCTATGAACATGATTTAATTTACAATGGAAAAAATGCCTGGAAACTATTCCATGTCGCCAACTGTACATACCTACACATTATTATTGCGTACGAAAAGTTAGATAAATACACGATTATACTATTTATACAGGGTGTCCTATTTTCGACACTTTTAGGGGGTACTGAAGTTATTATCAAAGATAGACTGTTGCGGTTTTCACCTTCCTTTCCTACTTTTTTACGAAACGAAAGATTCCGGTGTCAAATTTATCATGGCTCTCTTAGTTTTTAATCAACAGAGTGATTCTGAAATTTTTTGTTTTTTAGACACCCCTCGAATTTCCGTTATGCGTCTACTTATCAAAAAGGTGAAAACTGATCTTGATAGAGTTTTTTACGTATTATCGAATATCGAATTTTGAGCTTGTTTTTTTAAATAAATAATAAGTATTATATATTTTTGAAAACCCCAAATTTTGCTTAATCAATATAAAAGATAATATATAGGGTGTCCCATTTAAAAAAAAACATAAGTTTGGGCAATATCTCAAAAACGAAACCTTTTAGACAAAAACTGCCTATGTCACTGAACTCTACGTAAAAAACTCTATCCAGATCAGTTTTCACCTTTTTGATAAGTAGACGTATAACGGAAATACGAGGGGTGTCTAAAAAACAAAGATTCTCAGAATCATTCTGTAGATTAAAAACTAAGAGAGCCATGACAAATTTGACCCCGTTTCGTAAAAGTAGGAAAGGAAGGTGAAAACCGCAACACTCTATCTTTGATAATAACTCCAATACCCCCCTAAAAGTGTCGAAAATGGGACACATTACTAGTAAGTATTTTTTCAAGTAATTTTTCAAGCAGTTGTAAATAGCAGGTAGTAAATCCATGACAGATGAATTTATATAAATAAATCTAAAAAAATATGAAAATCGAATCGATAATTCAAAGCAGGGCATATTACATAAATACATAAATTACATAAAAATTAACATAAAACAATCATGCTTTCCTAGCAAAATTCACACCATTTAACAGCTAAATATTTCCTGTGTCCGATTTCACACCTCAAGACCGACTTCCCTTAGAATTTTAAATTCCAGTGTGTTTTGTTTGATAGATAAATGCCAGATGGCTTCTGCCCTCTCATAAATACATATTTCTACAAATATCCTATTCCTGTTCTTTCCTATCACTTTAACAAATTTTTATAGGTATGTAAATGATTAACGAGATAAATAATAATAGTTAGTTGTTTAGTTTATGTTAGAGGGGCATTACCCAAATACATTTGGTTATTGAATGATCAACTAATACTAAATACTCACTGCGGCAACGGTTTGCATTCGAAAGGTGACGGGCTGTCCACCGGGCTGTGAAGTGTTGGTCAAATTGGCAGCGGCCGGAGCCGGTCCAACCCTAAGCAACTGGTACTGTCCATTTTCAGTCTTAAGAAGCAAAGCTCCTTGCTGGCCAGGTTGTAAACCATGAAATGATTGTAATGTTAATTGCTAAAACAATAACATCTCTAGCTAGAAAATGGCATCTTTTACATCCACATTGTATCTCAAACAAAATCTACATTATGAAATAAAAATACAAAAAAGGGGTAGGAGTTCTACGGTGTGCTAAATTTGTGTACGAGACTACAAATATGAGTTTAGTTAACTGGAGATTTATACAATTAGGTAGAAATAGTACAGTTTTTTTGCAATTGTGGAGCTAGTCGCGAGACAACAGCAAAGCGATAAGAAAATTGCTGTGTTGATAAAAATATTGTTGCTGTATTATTAATAATAAGCGGTAAATAACCTCCAGTTTGTTGAGATCATAATGAATAAATACACTACGAAAAGCATGTTTTATTTAACTTCATTTTTTATTAAACTACAACAAAGATCCATAATTTATACTACTAAAGACGTGATTGTTGTTAAAATTACTTACTACTTATTTAAAATATTTTGTCAAATGACAAATTAGTCCTTTGAACAGGTAGGTATACAGAACAGAATATTCCGTAATACATTTTCATAAAAATTATGAAACGGTTTTCGAAATATTTCCCTCACCACAACCACAAACCAAATGAAAAATTATTAATAAGAGATTTACAGGTTGTTAGTAAAAGCGAGTAAAAAAAAACTCTAAGGGCTTATACTATTTAATCTAAAAGTAAGTGACCAGTACAAACCCTTAGAGCTAGGACACTTTGTGCTATATTATACAGTTATGGGTTAGTCATTTCGTAAATTAATATTTCAACCAGCGTTGTGTACACAAAATTAACCAAAATAATAAAATAAACTACTAAATTTTACGACCAAATACAAGTTTGACTTAGTCCAGTTGGTTTAGCACTACATTATAGTTTTTTGTGTAGTTTGATTGTAATAAAAAGCTATTAATTTTAGAATGTATGAAAGTGGACAAGTTTCTCGTTCAAATTAATGCTGCAAGGTTAGTTGTGTTGTTTACATAACCTAAAATATGTTGCAATGAAAGTTACATATGATTTAAAATATGGTAATAAAGTTGGAAATTCTTAAAAAAAAGTATTTTTGATTTGTTAGCGAAAAAAAAATTACTGGGATTTATTAAGTACTGAAATAAAGAAAAATTAGCCTTAAATTTGAGCTGTCATTTTATGAAATAATTTGTCAATATTACAATTAGTCACGTGGTTTTATTACAGCTTACATGTTTTCCAAGTTTATTCATCCTCTAGTTGCATTGTAAATAAAAGTTTTGCTATAGCAACGACAAGAAAATCAATGTGCGATGAAGAAGAAGCACTGTTTGATAACTCTATGAAGCAAGGTCACGTGTTAACGTTGTTTTACCGAAAAAATGCTGTTCCAAGTCAAATTTATATTAAACCTATCAAACCTGCATTTGGCTTTGATCGAACAATAACAACGACAATAAAAAAAACATCAAATTTTGAACCAGTTGAATGGGAGGGTAGAAGTCAATAATGATTAGAATTAGTCTATTAGTAGTAAAAAGCTTGGTTTCGAGCATAAAAAGCTTGGTGTTTGTTATCAATGAAAATGGGGTGGTCAGGCAAAAGCTTAGGGGGTGGTACCCTCCAATTCAACTGTGACGAGAGTTTGCCCTCGTACAAGTTGAACTTACAGGTGCTCCGGGTCGGGCCCCGACAATCTGCGGTGCACTGAGCATAACACGAGCTGGTTGTCCTTTCTGTTGTTGCGAGGGAACTCCAGGACGCACATTGACAACCTGGAGATTGGATAGGATATTGGGGGATTGGGTGCTGGGGCTACCTACGTTATTTGCTTGGGGCACATTCATGGGCACTGTCACTAGACCAGGGGCAGTGGTGCCAGGAGCCCCGGCGGTCTTCAACACTATCGTCGGTTGTTTGGCGGGGGTGGTTTGGGGGGCCAGGCCAATGGTCCCGTTGGGCAACGACACGCGGTTGGCCATGACTTGGTTCCCCTGTGTGTAAACAATTTTGACGCCCTCAGGTTTGTTGGCATCGATGGTGGTGGCACTTTGATTTATAAAATTTGCACCCACAGCCCCCCCAGTTATAATCATCGCATTGTTCGGCACTTGTTTACTGGGATCGCTGGCACTAATCGAGTCACCATTGGCGATACTGCTGTGTTTTTGAGGGCCAACCGAAGTCCCGCCGTTTGATATTGCACTGTTTTGGTTTTGGATAACCCCAGTTTGTCCAGCTGCTGGGGGTGTAGATGTGACCAGTTGATTCTCCAAGGAGCCCACTATTGCACTTACAGCCGATTCATCCACATCTGTATTGAGAGCTTCCTCGAGAAATTTAGCTGACGCCATTTTCCGAGACCCAACTGTTAACTGTTGGTGCGCATGCTTAAAAAGCGAACACAACATGCCGAACGGCCTGCGCGGTTGGTGTTGACACGGCAAATGCAGAAAATCATATGAAACAAAACTTGCAATCGCGTCTCTATAAACTACTCAACTTGTTTTATGTCCGTTTCGGGGGCGAATTTATTTTACAACTCTAATGAAAATCGCTCAGTATCGCACCCGGTGTGCTTTGGGTCGTTTGTTCATATTTCTACGCATTATTTTGCAAGTCATCCATGACGTCATCTGCGAAAAAACCGCCAAATTCAATTTTGCCAAAATGCACTACTTTTTTTTTGCAATATCGATTACTTATATCATACAGTTCACTGCAGTACAAACTACACTCTCACGAACCTAAACTAGAACTAGAAGTAATTTTAACAAACTCCTACCCCACCCTCTGTATTTAAATTTTTATTGCTATCGTATTATTCACTTTGAAATAAGTTCCGTTTTAGGTAGGTACTTTTACCTATGCTAGGTATCTCTCCTAATATCTACAAACAAATTCTTACCTAGGCTAGGCATTGTTTTCCTTTTGCCTGTTAAAATGTTAGTCGTTTCCATAGCATCAGCAGTTTATTGACGTTCAGTTAGGACATTGTCCAAATTTTTTTCTTATGCTTTTGTACTGGGTACACTTCTGTGCAATAAAATTAAGCACAAGTCTTATAACTATTTTTCACAATATTCTAGTTGTATAATTCGGGTCTATTTTAATTGCCTAGCAGCAGTTTCAACAAATGATAGTAAAATTTTGACATTAAGGAAATTGACAAATTTACATATTTTTGTAACTAGGATACTCATGTCCGCTTTAAACTATAACATATTCTGTGTGCTGCTTAATTTTATTGCACAGAAGTGTACATACTAACTAGACTTGACTTGATTGAACTGAGAAAATTACATGTAATTATAATTTTTACATCAATACTTTTTGCGACATATATTCCTATTTATTGTAGAAAAAAATGTATCGGGTGACTCAAAAATAGGAAGAAATAGATAATAATTTAAAAACAACTTGTTTTGTAATTCTAAAGGTAACTTATATATTTACGAAAAAGCAAAATTTAATTTAGTTATATTTTATTTTAAAGACGAAAATAAATCAAATACCTACCTAATTTATGTACCTTAAGGTGTCCTTAATTCCAACAAAAAATAATTTTGTAATTTATGAGAGACATCATAAATTAATGATATGAATAGTTTTATTATGTAATCGCAGAAACGTTTTTTTCTGAAATGAAAAGGGGAAAAAATCAGTAACTATACTATAAAACTTATCGACAGTTTAATAATTATAAGGAAACATATTACAACGTAGGTAGGTATTTTATAATAAATTATTACAAACATTTTCATGAAACACAAACTTTGATAATGACAACAAAGTGTTTACAATATAATTTTATACACATATACAAAAAAAAATTGCCATTTCAAATAAGATATTCCTCATCATCACAAAAGAATTTCATAACTGATAAGTTCTATCTAACAATTAACCTAACGCAATAGCATGTTAAACATTGTTCAGATTAATAATTTTTAAAGTGTTTTAATCGAAACAGTGCTACAGTGGATTTTGTGTTGCCCAAAGCGAGAAAACCACTTCCTGGTGAAAAATTAGCCACATTAATGTGCCCTAGTTTAGTGGAATATGTGGGAAAATTTTGGAAAATCCCTCCAGCACCCAAATGGAACAATTTAACAGAATTTGGAATATCTACAGAAGTCAAAGCGAGTATATCGGAGGTGGAATTAAACTGCAAATTTTTAATAGCCGTTGTTAAATTCATTATGGTTTTTCGTGGCTTTGGCAGTTTATTTTGTAGAACATCTTCAACTCCATACAAGTTAACAACGCCTTGGGCCGAACCAGTCGCCAGGAATTGATTGGACGACGACAGGGCTAAGGCTGAACCTTGTAGACAACCCTCATCGGTAAATTTATGTTTAACTCGTCTCATATTCATATCCCAAACGGTTACTTCACCAGTGTCACTGTGGCCATATAACAGATTCCCTTGGGGATTAAAAGTTAAAGAAGTGACTTCGGAATCTTGTTTTAAAACAGTGACCCGTTCTTTGGTTTTGGCTGTTAAAATGTGCACCTCGCCCCATTTTCCTGCACTTGCTATATAGCTAGAATCTGGTGAGACAACAAATTTCTTGAATTGAGTGAGGCCATGTGGCAGGTTTATTCGGATTGGTTTAGCTGCAAGTAAATCGTATGAGAAAATGTGTGAATGCCGGGAACCGAAAACTGCTTCGTTTCCGTTGTTAATGAATTTGGCGCAGATTATAGGAAACCGTTCAAAAGCCACACTATGCAGTTTGTTGTTGCGTCGACCATCCACTGCAATTAAAGAGGCTACAGCCCCGTTTCCAGCCACTAGAGCCACACTGGAACTCGGATGAAATTCAACGGAATTCACATAAGGTCCCTCATTATAAGTTTCGCAGTTCAAATCTTTAACTTTTTTAAACTCCAACACGTTCTCTGGAAGGTTATTAGTGGCACGTTTGTTGATAAAACCGCAAGTTTGCAAGATTTCCTCGTCGGAATCACTAGCATCTCCAGACCTTTTTCCATCCAAAGACGCCCATTGTGGTTTTCCAACAACGGAAGTAAACTTATGTTTAAGCAATGCCGTATATTGATTCTTCCGGTCGTTAATCCCGCCTTTTGGCAATTTCCTTTTTTGTGCATTCAAAGCCTGACCAACCTCAATTCCATCGTCTTCCTCGTCGAACCACGCTGGTTTTCTATTATCGCTATCACTGTCATAACTGTCGTCCTCTCCAACACCCGAATCAACGTTTGCACATGAAGGTCCAGGTTCTTGTTCGGCTTCCTCTAGGCACTTTAGGAAACCAGCCGGGCCGTCAAATATGTCGAAGTTTTCTTCATCATCGTTGGACGGCCGCAGTTTTGGTTTGGGTTCGTCGTCAGTTTTCTGCAGATGCTTTCGTTTTCTGTTTTGTTTTGGCATGTTTGGATGATAATAATAAAACTTTTAAGAGAAAATTGTGGAAATTACACTGTCAAATGTCAATGACTAAAAACGAGGCAGTGCAGTGAAATTTTAAGCTGTTTTGTTGGTATACCTGTGTCTTTATCAGGGTTTCCAATAGTAAAAACTGGAAAAAACCAGATTGTGCACAGTGTTGCCAATAGAAGAATTGGAATAACAGAGGAGAAGAAGTAGAAGGAGAAATAGCCGCCAAATTTAAAAATTTTATATTTCAAGCGCATTCAACAACTTTACTCGGCTAAACCAGAGGCGGATTAACCAGTAAGCAAAAGAAGCTAGCGCTTGGGGCGCCAAAATTTGGGGGGCGCAAAATTTTCTGCAATTTTTTTTTATTATTTAGTTTCAAATAATTATTATTTGATCATATTTCATGAAATAGGTGAAATCTCAAAAAAAGTTAAAAAATATCTCTGCAAATCTGAAAAGTCGGAATATAGATAGCAGATACGAGTACCGAGTGCTTTTATTAGGATATACATATACAGGGTTGGGCATATGTGTGGCAACCCCTAATTTCTGAATAAACGTTTTTATTATTATTATTACTCTTAAAAGAAATATTTGTAGTTTTCTTATTCTATTCAGTGACGTACTTTGTTGTTAAAACAGCTGCCCTATTTTTTATTTAATTCATTTAAATAATTATTATTTTATACTCTTTATTTTATTATTGAATTATTTTCTTTAATATTTAAAAAACCAAAAGTCGCACACCCACCAAACCTTATATCATTGTAATTGTTGAAATATTGTCTATTTGAAAAATTAAAAATATACAGGGTGACCCTTTAAAAAAAGTGCCGATCACTTAATATCTCGAGAAATCGAGTAGCTGCTGGAAAACAAAATACGTCATTGAATAGTGTAAAAAAAGCTACAAATGTTTCTTTTAAGAACAATAATGATAATACAAAAGTTTAGCCAGAAATCAGGTGTTCCCACACATATGCCCAACCCTGTATAATAACAACAAATTGTTATATTTTTCATTTAATGTTCTTGTTACAAAAAAGACAAATAATGTCAAGGGGGGGCGCAAATTTTGGTTCAGCTAGGGGCGCAATATACCCTTGATCCGCCTCTGGGCTAAACTATTAATTAAGACAATTCATTTACGAACAGAAGTAGGTACAATATGTATATTATCGAATATCATTTAATATCAGCATATAATTTATAAAGGGAAAGAAAAAATCAAATAATGGTCATGTGTCTTTTATTTATTCTTCTAATATAGGTAATTATATCATAATAAATAAAACATTATTTCATGTATTTACAGAAAAAACACATTAAGTCTTGACACATGCTAATAAAAATTGAAATAATTGTTTATTTTGTGATATGTATTTAATCAAACACCTATATAAAAATTTCCACATGAAAAAGGAGCATTGCTTATATGATATTATAAACAGTGAAATTACACAATAAGAAATGTTTTGTCGTTATATTTTGCTTAATATATTATTAAAATAACAAAAATAGATGTATTCAATTCAACGTGAATTGTAAAAGATTTTAGATTAAATTTGTCGAGCCATTTATTAGATGATGAAAGGCTGAAAAGATGTGCAACACATTGAAAATTTTCTTGCCAGGTTTAAAGAGGCGCTAAAAACGCTAGAATATAATAAGGTGTAGGTACTATTTTATAATGCTTTTTTCTCTAATTAAGCATGACTTAAGTTCACGCACTTGATTGTCTCGTGCCCCAAAAAAAAGTTTAAAATTATATTGAGTTGGCAAATGTTATGTTCAAGTATTATAGAAATTTTGGCTACATTAATAAGTTAATATGTATGTTTTTTATGTTCTGGAATACAACACAAGCCAACCAAACTAATTTTATTTTTCAAAAATTGAATTTAGAAGTATATTAAGTTTTTCTTGGATTATCATAGGGAAGTATACATAATTTTTGAAATTTTTTACTTTGTTTTATAACATTATTTAACAAGATTCCGAGGAATGTGATTTATTATTATTGTGTTCGTGGGCTTTTATTTTTATAGAAAATACGTCGTAATACTTATATAATCTATTATACTTAAAGTAAAGTATTTTATTTAGATTTATGTCTAAAAATAATATCATGCCTGTATACATCCTTGGTACATTTTAAAATTCATTCACACGTTTCCTTTTTTAAATATATTTACAAAGAAAGTAATTTTTGATGAATTGTATTACATTATTATTAGTATGTTATCAATAATTATATTATATTTACAGGGTTAAATGGCACTGGAAATTTTACAATGAAATACAGATTTTTTTGGATTTTCTATGTATAATATAAAAATACAAATTTCAGAAATAAGAAAACCGATGGTGGAAAATAATCAACCAAGTGCAAAATAGAAACAAATTTGTACTATAAAATCCACAGGGTGCTAATAAAAGCAAAACTTTACGAGAAGATTTTGTAGATTTGTGAGTGATTTTACAATCTACTTTATATTTTAATAGCTTTATTTTCGAGAGAAATTATTACAAACTTTTGGACGTTTTTAATTAACAACCTGTGTAATTTTAATGGAATGTAGTTTTAATAATAGTTAGAAGATATAATAAGAAATTAAATAAGATACGAATAAAACCTGATATTCTTTCTATTTTATATCTACCACGTTTATAATATAATAATTTATCTGGATCACAACTTTGACGTGTTTCGGCAGTTGTAAATAAAATATAATAAAAATGAAATATATACTTTTAAATAGGTACACCATATTACAACAATTTCTTTTCATTTCGGTTGTATCAGTAGTTTATAATACTTATAATCTAGAAACATTACATGACTAGAATGTACAACTGCTCCACCATTTGTGGAGCAATAATTGAAGGGTTTCATTCATTGTAAGTGAACCGTAATAAGTAGGACAAGTTAACTACTTTTTTAGAAAACGGTATGGTACAAAAATCATCAAAATAATTTTTTACATTAGTTTTTTTGTCGTATAATAGCTTAGATTTATTTTCATTTATTAGAATTCTGGGTAATGTTAATATAATAATACCATGTAAAGTGTATCAATCGACACAGAGGAAGCACATAATTAAGAGAGGAGGTGATTCGCTTGTACAGAGTGTTAAAAGAATGTTTCGGAATATCTAGGTGAACCACCTGGGTTTGTGGAAACGATATGATTAAAATTGCACAAGAAGATTTGCGCGATATCACAATGGGTTTTATACAATTATTTTTAAAAAAGTTGGTGGTTCTAGTCTAGGTGATTTAAGCCACAGAAAACTTGAATCACATAGAATATCAATAAATCAAATCATCTACAACTATTTAATAATGTTATAAGGGAACTTGTGTGTTATTATTAAAATGTTAAAACAGTCTCTTAAGGTACAATAATTATTTTTAAACCGACAGATAGTTTCCTAACTAAAAAATATTTTCTTCTTTCACAGTCCAAATCACACAATTTTCTTTTCGCTCATTACTCGATTTTATACTTGATTGGGCCCTGGCATGTATCCCAAGTTTTTTCGTTGTAAAAACAAATGGATTTCGGCGAATCGTGGCCTATCCACTGCGTTTCTCTTCCAACACTCGCCCATTAAATCGTAGATTTCCCGGGGACAAGCCGCTGGACGTGGCAAGTACCTCTGGCAACCATCGTTTTGGTACCAGTGGTTGCTGTTTTCCACCACTTGCTCACTAGTTAGCTCCGCGTAGGGCTGCTGGGTGCACAACATTAAAATCTCCCAAAGGGTCACCGCAAATGCCCACACGTCACTTTTGGTCGTTTGTCTTCCCTAAGATAACAAATAAATTGGACTTTAGTCGCTATTAAAATGATAACTTTAGTTAAAATATATATACAATCTTTAATTTGATATCGTACCAGTAAAAGGCTTTCCCAGGACATCCAGCGGATTGGCAGTCTTGCTTTCGTATCACTAATGTAGTAGTCGGTTTCGTAGCGGTCGCAATACATTGCGTGGTCTGATATTTTCACTGTGAAGTGTTTGTCTATTACACAGTTTCTGCAAACAGAAAGAATGGTTGAAGGGCCGGAAACAGCGAGTGAAATATTTCAGTAATCAAACGTACCTTGCTGCTAGGTCTCTGTGGACCAAATCGAGGGATTCCAAATATTTCATGCCAGACGCTATTTGAGTGGCAACGTAAATAAGGCAGCCATAACTGAAAGCAAATGAATAATTTGTAATTAGGTATAATGTGGGGGAATTATGAAGAAAATATTTTGGGATACAATAGGACGAGGGTAGAGGGGGGAAGATGTCGATGTTATAATATAAATTTAGAAATATCAGTCTTTAAAATTCAAGATTTAAAACTAAGAACAAACTTTATTAGAACCGGCGCACCCACCAAAATTATGAACATGATTTTAGTACCTATGACTTGTTTGTTATAATTATGAGATTTCTCCATGGATGGAATTAAATTAAAAATCCAATACATAATAGCATGCCGACAGATCTGTTGATGTTTTCCGGTAATAATTTACATCACACTAATTACGTGTTACACGTTATTCTGTTTCTACCGTAAAATTTCCATAAAACATTATCTCTTTTCTTAATTTTTTTTATTCTGGGGATATTAACGAACTGTCTGTGTGCCTATTCTATATGAGGTTTCACGAAAGAGAATTTAAATCAGCCGCAAACTTCGTCTATAAAAGTTAATTGGTGAAGCTTTTAAAATAGTTGCACGGCGCGCATACGTTACGTTATTTTTTTCCCTTCTCTCTGCCATCCTCCTTTGCATTTTATCTGGCAAAACTTTATATTAAATTCCAAAAACTTGCCAACCCTAATTTAGAACACCGCTCTATGGAAATAAAAACTACTTTGGAACTTTCGACCAAAACATACAGAGAGAGAGCAACACGTTTTATAAGCGCTGCCTCCGCTAACACCGCTGCCGTTCACACACACACAAAACTTTTGGTTTCGCCACTAGTTTACTATATATATGTGGAGTTTTATCTCCCCTTGTTGTATTATAGTGAATTATTGCCGCTTGGTTAAATCACACCAACTATTATCAACATCAAAAGCGATTAAAAGAGTTTTGGACGCGAGTGAATATTTAACTCTGTGTTAATTGTTTGAGTTTGATGAATCTCGGCTGGGTTTCTCGAAGAGCTCAAATGAAGCGCACTCGTTAATGACTGTAGGAGAACAGAAACAGACAGACAAATTTGCGCTTTTTTCCTCGTCAATATTGAGATATCAAATTAAGGTTTCTGTGTATTTGCTATAATGAACCTCCGATACAATTTTCCCAAGGATTTAAAGAATAAATATTACATTAACGCGATAGTTAATCCCAACTCCATTACTGTAAAACATAATATACATCACCCCACGCGAAACACACAATTTTAATAGTTTCCAGACAAAATGGCATTTCGCAGAGCTTTGGTGCAATTTGGGTCATGCATTTCAGTTTCCGCTGGCAGAAACCTTCAGGAAATTTCCAGTTCGGGACTGAAACCGATTAAATCTGAGACATGGCACCCCCAACTCCCCCAACTATTGCCATTTCAACCTTTCCCATAGTTACCAATAACCCGGTTTTCTCGCCACATAAAGCTTATTAGTAATTTAGAATGGTGTTTTCCTGCGAACTGCACCAGCCGGGATTTATGAGCTTTATTGAGTTTACTGCAAATGCCGAGCGCTCAAAGAAAATTACAATCAAATGACATTCTCTTCGTGTCAATGGATTTTAGACAACACTTTTGGTAAGTCAACATACATTCAAGTATTTAGTGAACAGGCCTCGATTCATTTTATTAGGTACGTTAATTAAATATACTGGAAAGAAAATAATTTGCATTTTTTATTTTTTCCTACTTATTTAAGAAACTCGTGTGTAGATATATCTAAGTATGTGTCAAAATTTTTACCCATATAGAGCTTCTCAAATTGTAATTATTCAAATGAATTTAGGAGTATTTCATATAATTTTATAATAAATTATCACTTAAAAGGCATGGATTAACTCGACTTTTTGTGATTTAAAGGCAAAGTTAGTAGCAACTGTTATATTATTTGAACAATACAAGAAATAAAATGTATGAATTGTCATAAATCACTAATATAAGGAAATAAGTATTTTAGAACAATACAAATCTGTTTGATTTGTGTCAGTTTAATATTAGGCTTTAGTGTGGCTGGCTTTTAATCGAAAGATAGCCGGCTTTTCTATTTCCCATGCATTTCCTTCATTTCGAATAGATTTGGAATAACAAAACATATTTACGCTTGATTCCATGTTTCATAATATTTACGGAAATTACATTATAATACATATTATTCTCATTTCTGTTGAAATTTGTTTTGTATTAACACTAAAACTAGTGTAGCCTGTGCTGAATATATTAAATATATTTTTTTCAAGCAATAAAAATCTTCTAAATGCCTTTTCTACACTACACCCCCAACAAACTTATCTGCTGCGTTATTTTTCCCATTATTCTCCTTCTGGCGGCGCGGCGTTGCGGGTCTTATCTGTTTTGCAATTGAATTAAAATTACTGAAATGCCCTGATAAGTATTCGCCAACAAAACGAAGAAAATGTAAAAATTCCCCGAACATCTGTTGTCGAACAATAGAAAATTCACAGAACGCTTGCGGTGATTATCGACGGAAAAAACCAAATAGTCGAGTAATTTTCCATTTTCAGACGAAGGCTTTTACGCGTCTGATGGCAGGTCGCTTAAAACCCATTCAAACAAAGTATTTTACATTCATGATCCCTGCCATTCACCCATCAGTATCGCCGATGATTTTCCAAAGGTACTACAGAGGCATTACACGTGATTTAGAGGGAGCTTATTGTTTTAACCTCTCCACGTCCTCAAGGTATTACAAACCGAATTGCCCATTATTTATAACTGGTGCCAACATAATTCCAATTTAATTTTGAGCCTAGTTTTATCGGCGATTTGTAAGTAGCACTATTTGGACGACATTCAGTGTTTTATTGTCGCCACAAGAGGCACAGGAAGAAGTCCTTAAATGTTTTACAACCCACCGAGTTATGTTAAGAGATAAAACCGGATGACTATAGAGCTATAGCAGAAAACTAATGAGTAAACCCCGGCGCATTCGCCAATATTAAAAATCAACCTTAGCTTAGGTATGCCTACATTACAAAGAAAAAACACGCAGACGCTAATTGGACACGATCACTTAATAATGGAGATTTATGTGGAAATAATGTGTAGTTATGTGTGATCTTTATCAAGGTATGAAAACCGCTGTGTGTAACTTAATTAAGTACATAATGAAAATCTTGCGTGCTAAAAACGCTAATGGTTTTGGTTACGGAGATAATGTACTTGCATAGTGGCATTAAATATGTAGAACAAAGTTTTACTTGGGTAATTTGTGAATACCCGGAAAAACTAATCAATGGGCTTAACCTAATTATATGATTTTTATCACAAAGGAAACATTATGTCCATTAATGTTATCATCTACAATTAAGTCGCGGATTCAGTTTAATTAGACTGGGAAAATCATTGATTTAAAAATTGTAGCTAAGCCAGTAGAATGATTTTTTTCTATATAATCAAGATATAAATAAATATTCAATTTGATTCACCAAAAATGCAATTCCAAATAGGTAATTAAAAAAAAATCCCTTGATCTGTGGATAATCCTAATATGTTAGCCTATAAACCCAATTCGATGATTAGATTTTAATCATTGATTAGACTCATTATTTCTCGAAATGTCTTTTTAATTATTAAGCACTGGCATGACAAATATCCTACTGCCCTATAGTTTATATTAGGATATTTTTTTTGTGTTTCACCAGTAAAATGAAATATGTGGTAACATATGAGTGGACACGTACGAAATGGAAATAAAAAAACGTATTTTATGTAGTTTTTTTTCCTGGCTACACTTTACTGTTACATACCCATTGAACACGAACACTCGACGAATATAAAAGAATCCTGTCAAATGATTTAAAATTTGATTTTACAATTCAATTTAGTTTGTTAGTCAAGGGGTATTAAATTTGATTGCACGTTTAATATTCTAATAAAACCCACTGTATTTTAATGGTTGAAACTAATTTATGATATTAATAATGAATACATATGAGAGATGCTTTGTGTGATTTTTCCTATGTATTGTTCGTTTTAAATGCAGTGAACCACTAGTGGGTGCACATTTCGTGGTCAATATCATTAAATCCTGTAATTATTTTATGTAATATTTAATATTGTAGTATAAACTAAATCCAAATTGAATGTATAAGCCGCTTTATGTGGCTTTTGATTTTATCACAAAAGCCGAAAATAATTGTTTTTTCCATATTTAAATCCCCCACCGAAAAATAAATAATAAAATTAAAAGAAAACAAATACTAAACAAAAATCTGATATTTTCTAACATACACAACAATTTGAAATATGTGTATAAAAATCCCCATATTGTGTGGTGGCATGGCAGACAAAAATTCTATTATACGATTTTAGACAGGGATTTTATCCCGTTCATAAAAATTCCGTATTGTGCTCGGAGCGGTTTTCATGCAGCGTTCAACGACCACCGAATAAACTGCGTATACTGTAATAAAGACGGTTCCCATAACAACAAAAATATTACACTCCACCACACTAAAAAATATACCTACAACTTATTGCACTGAGCGCAGAAAATTTTATGAACATCACAGGTTAAGTGCTCTTAGTATCACTAGACCAGCTTTGTTTGTCCCAACAAATAGACAAACACAAATGTTGCTTTTAGTTTAATAACAACAAAAACATGCTGGATGGATATAGCAATAAAAGTATTATCGCAAAATGTTTGATTGCACCGCATGCTTTTAATTAGTTCGGTTTATTGTTGCTGTCTTCAATGCTTTGGGCACTATCGCTAAATGAAACATCTCCAGTATAAATTGCTGCAGTTTCCACGACAAAAGAGCAAAGGAAAATTAATTGTGATATCTGGGAGGATTTTTAGAAGTGCAACTGTCCTCAGAAATTATTTGCAAACATAAATAGTAGATAGAATAAACATGAATTATTATTTTACTGGATTATCTAAAATTATAGATAATTACTACTACCTAATCTATGAATAAATATTTAATTATTCTTTTGTTAAATCGAGTATCAGTTAAATTTATTATATTTTCATCTTGAGAAAGCAGTATAATTTAAACTTCAGCCGCACCTAAATATTTTCAAAATTTTGGCGGATGCGCAGATGACAAAGTTTTTACATAAGTACCAATTTCATTTGTGTTGCAATATTTCCTCTGTTTCAATATTCGATTTGAAATTTCCATTTACAATTTCCTTGTTTTGTTCTTACCTAATGGATGGCGCAACTTGACTCCCATCCTCGTTGACGGCCCGCTGCGTCAAGAACCTGGGCACATCCCCCGGCTCCGAGTGTTCAAGCAGTGCACACATGGGTTCATCCTGACTGCACAAACCCACCACCCTGGCAAGATTAGGGTCGCGAAGTCCCGCTAACCAGCTGGTCTCCCTCAGGAACTCATGTCTGCAACATGATCAGTGAAACAGCTGATACCGCAAATGCAAAAAATAGGGAGAATGCGAGCGAGGGCAATGTCAAGTGATGTGTAAGGGAGATGAGATGAGTTTTGGGGGGCGGTGGCTAATTTAATTTGATTTTTTCGTGCTTGCGTGTTGAATAACAGATTAAATGGAATGATAGTGGAGGTGATTTTGTTGGTTACCTTTTCGCTTCGCCGCAGCCTCTCCACAAACTTTTTACTATTACTAGTTGTTTTTTGTGGAATGAGGAGCCGCCGTTGAAGTCCGGTAGCCCTTCGGCTTCACAAAGGTGTACCTGGAGGAAAAATAGTATATTAAAATTAAGATATGTCTATGAATTTTTTTATCAAAACAGATATTGGTTGAGAAAGGAATCGTGTAGAAACTGTAGTACTTTAGACATATTTTGCTGCGTGTAGTTACAAAATTATCATTTTGGTAATTCTAGTTCCTGAATTATAGAAGATAGAAATTGAAACTTATCAATAATCAATTCTATTGTATCAAAGTGCATCACCACCACTTTGTATTGTATCACCCTGTCTACGGTGTCCCATCCACATCCACTACAACCGAAAGCGTATTTTCTATATACTATAAAGCGGTACAGTTATTGGTTTTCAATTACACTCGTTCACATCGATCGCAACGTCTGTTCCATTTGTAAAGGTCTCTTTTCCGCCAATACACACCAATTAGGTTATACCTCAAACATACAATATCAAAAGCCACAAAACATATTTTTATTTTCCTGGTAGTATTGTTAAAGAGTGAAAATGGTTTTTCAACATTTGCACCGATTTTTTTATTATTTTTTCTATTAATGTGAATACTTCTACAAATCATGGACAAGATGGTCAAAAATAACGGGGAAAACATTGTAGACCCGAGGGTCCAATAAGTTCTATGCCCCTGCTGCCTTTTTCGTCAATATTGACACGCAGGAATTTGTACAGTAGCCATATAGCTCGGTGTGTTGGGGGAAGAATTTGCACACACAGATGTATACAAGAAAGAATCCTATCGTGTCCCTTTTCAAGGCAATTTTTCTGCTGGAGTGATACATTTTAAAAGCAAATAAAGCGGGAACGTGCATCATTTAATAAATAAGAAAGAGCTGTCTTGGAAATATGTTGTAGTAGCAGTCTGTAGGATGGATGAAAATTAACTTTGTATTGGGGATCATAAAATTGTTTGGATATAGTTACCATTCCAAAATCCCCTTCGCCGAGTTTTTCTAACAATCTTAATCGATGTCTGGGAAAATCTAATAAATGAGCAACTCCTTCTAATGGGGGTCCTTCAGGCAGTTTAATCGGTGTAAACCGACCTGGCGTGAAGTGTTGTTCCCGTCTTTCACCCTAGAACATATAAAGCACAATTCTCGTTAGAAATTTCACCTCTCAACTTCGAAATCTATCTATCCTCATTTGCTATAATTTCATTTAAATCCATAAAATAATTTTATTTTTAAAAAGTATCTACTATGATCTTGACATTTTGAAAAGCTGTTAGAGTTAAGAGTATCTATAATTTATAATATTTTTTTATAAAAACGAATTTACCCATAAATAAATAAATATACCTGAAGGAATATTAAAGAAGCTATCACAAGGAAACAAAATACCTTCATATATTTACCAAAGCATAACCGTCTATTTATTTTTGCCTAATAAATAATAAACAACTTCCCGGTGTTTTTTCCTGGAATATCAACTTACATTATGTATATCATCATCCGTAGCGGTCTGACAGTAAAATATAAGCGCCCTCGTGCGCCCTTTCTCTCCCTACAGTGAAACCCGTGTGTTATATAATGTTGTAATTTAACTAAGTTGCCTTCCATTTTTATAGCCGAGGTACGTAATAAAAAAATAAATAAATAAACAATATATTTGTTGCTCGCGCGCTCTGGCATTTTATATGATATGATGGGATTATTCCGTTGGAAATTTTGCATTTTGTTGATGGACAATAAATCACTTTGTTTGGAAAAAATAAACGGCTCCAACGTTATGAACACAATGTACATTATGTGTTTAGGTTTGTTGTTTTAGAATTTTTCAATAAACATTAAACATGGAAGTGTCTGGATGGAGAGAAGTGTAGCACTCTGAAAGGGTCATACATTTTTATAACATAACCGGGATTATAGTTTGCTTCAATAATGTAATTTTAATGTTCTTGGTACTGTTTTTGTTGTGTATATCAGTTTTTACGACAAATAAACTTTACTATTGCAGTATATATCAGTAATAAAACATAGCGCACTATATTTTACGTTCATAAATGCATAAAATCCCCTCGATGCGTATAAAAACATAATTATTTCTTTCTCACAGATACGAACAAATAACATACAGGTAATCTATTTTAGCTACTTCTATGACAAAGCTAAATTAAAGCGAACAACACCGAACGAACAAATTTGTTCATGAAAGAAAGAACTCGTTAATATTCGCGTATCTGAAAATCGATACATCATTAAAATTAAAGCAAACTTGAAGCGAATTCTAAACCGAATAATATAAACAAAAGTTTGAATTAGTCATGCAAATTTGAAATTTTGGAGTCCAATGCAATATGACACTAAATCTATTTCTATACCCATACATTTAAATTGCCTAAAAAAATTCTAGGTACTCCAAATAATTTACCAATCAAAGAATCCACAAAATGGTCTTTCAAAAACTTGTTGATATGCTGACTTTTTGCGTTAAAAGCTCAACAGATTATTTAAAGTGCTGTCGAATGGATAATAAATGTTTTGAGTACACATGTCGCTTATTTGTGTAATTAGCCCCAAACAATTTTGATTGGTACACATTTTGCATTTGGTGCGGCTTGTTAATCCGGATTTGTTGTGTCAATATTTTTCCAGGACAATTTCTGCTTAGTTGCAGTAACAACAAATTTATTTATTGTAACAAATAATACGCATATTGATTAATCTAACTCAGATAATAATTTAATATTTCGTTTAACAAAACACGAAAATCTCTTTGTTATTCTATCGCATCACCTAAATCCAATTTTTTCCCTCCAGCACATACAATTTCACTTCTTCTCGCAGCAAATTTATGATTTGTTTTGACACTGTGATTCAAACCAAACACCGAGGGGCTGCTGCCACAAAAATTGTCACGGAAATAGAACAAGGTGGTGTTGGTGGCGGCGGCGGCGGTGGGGGCATCACAGCATCTGTTGTGTACATTCAATCAGGGCGTTGTTGCCGCCACGACGACCGCCGTCACGACGCCCTGCTGATCCTCGCACGAGGACTCAGGTGGCGCCAATGCTACACCAGGAAAAAGCCTCGAACGGGTTTTTATGGCTTAGCGTCCTGCCGTTTTATTGCGTTGTGATTTTGTTGAAATATTTAATAATGGAGTTTTGGCTAATGTTTATAATATAAAAGAAAGGGGAGGGCGCAGCGGGAGCACGTGTGAGGTGCCTCGTAAATCGTGTTGCGTTAAAATTAAAGGCAATAAAGAAATTCGGAATGTTTGTTTAGCGTGAAAGAAAAAATATAAAAATTTTTTGTTTTATTTCACGAAACAATGGTTTAAAGGAATCATAAAAGTTACATGGTATTTGGAAATAATGTTTTATGCTTATTATACTTTACGATCATCTTGGACCTGTTGCGTTTAACTCGAAAGTTTTTGAACTTAATCATAATAGATTTGTGAGTAAAAATTGCATTTAAAATTGTAATAAAATCTAGAGAACTTTAAACATTTTTCCTCGAAAACTATTAATGAATTATTGTAATTTAGATTAAGAATTTCCAAATGTCACCACGCGGGACAAATTCTCAGTAATTACAATTAAATTTTTTGGTTTTTTTTTTCTCTTAAGCTAAGTACTCGATGACGGTTGCAAAGCAAATTTCACAACCGAGCAAACAAGCAAACAACACACTCTCTCATCACGTACCTTGATAATGTCGGTAGCCGCATAATAGTTTTCCGCTGGAATAGTCCCATTTGGAGTATTATTCGGCGCTTGGTAGTTCTGGACGTCGTATGTAGGGGGACGAGACGTCGGTGGTGGTGGCGGGGTCAAATTGTAAAAAGACGGCGAAGTGAATTTTAATTCCTCTTGGAAACTGTTTACGCTGGTGAAGTCTGAAAAGATTAGAAAATAATTAGAATAAATACACACAACGCCAGTAATAAATGATAGTCTTCTTATTAATAATAAACTATTTTCTCTTGGTGTACCTACAGAATTTATATTGATGTCAGTACTGATACATTTTACAGTAAGATGCTCCTTGGAGATCGGTTTGACAGGTGACAAGCACTAAAGAGATACGGGTGCGAACACTCGACATGTTTGCTACATGCACGATTCGTGGTATACATTAATTAAAGTTGCATAGCAAGTAGGACTTGCAGACACTTCTTAATTGTGTGTGAAAAGACATAACAACCAACAGTCAGACTATACCATAGTGTTAGTGGAAGAGACAATGTTAAAATGCAAATAATGCTCGGGCGAGAAACCTGTAGATCTCCTGGAGGTGTCAGGGAATTATATGCACTCGAAGAAAATGGAATCACGTCGAGATGCATTTAAATCCTTCAAAACGGAGTTATTATCTTATGAATATTCTAATGTCTACTTTGCAGACAGACGGAAAATATGCGTTGCTCAAGGAAAATTTGCAGTTGTGTTTTACTTATGATGGCAGGTTTTTCGCTAAAATCCGGCTACTATAATAACTGTTTGCAGAAAGATAATAAAACTGTAATGGTAATTATTTTCCTTTAATAACAAAACTGACTGACATGTTTTCATTCCAAACACTTGCTAGGTACTTCAAAGATATTACAATTTTTCATTAGGTAATATGAAAAGCTAAAATTAAATTTACACTTATATGGTACTTGCTCTAAAATGATACATATTTATAAAAGATTTTTAATGAAACTTCTCTTCTCTCAACGTTAAATCACACTTTACCAAATAAAACAGACAGAACCATCACAAATACGATTTCCCTACATCAAAAAAAGATTATATAGAAAACTAAGCAAGCCAAAGCACGCGTGGCGGTATAAACATAACAGACAAACAGAAAAGACGCGGTTCGGTTTGGGATTTGCCACATCCGCCAAGCAGCAGGTGAAGAGAGGGAAGGGTAAAGTTGTTCTTAGGTAATATTTGCGTTTGCTGAAATTGGTTTTTGAAATACCTTCCCGCCAGGATAACGCGTTCAGGACTTCAACGTGATAGACATCTGGCATTTTTCACGGCTCACTTAACACGTACTTCTATTATATATAAATCTTCGTTGAAACATATAAAATGCGCATGATTTACAAGACAGGTGAGCTTTGGCAAATACATATTTTTCTAGACAATGCAATGGCAAGACTATTATCCGATGTGTCCAACTAGAATAATGGCCCTCATTACACACTCATTAAATAATACACTATTAGGTAGTTGAATTTTACGATAACAGAAAAAGTTTTTGCAGCATTGACTAGAAAATTTTATTTATATTAAATACTTATTTACTTATTAAATTCTTTATACTGTTATATGACTAATAATTATGATGTTTAATTGTATCATATTGTAAATTGTAAAGTTTTTTTGTCCTAATATGCGTTTTAACATTATCAAAAATTCTCACCTGTATATTCGCCGCTTTTACTCGACGAAATCGCATCCTTTTTCAACAAACATCCGTACTCTTGTTTGGAGTTGGGCAATAATTTATAGGGCTCATGGTAAACCGAAGAATTCTCACTATCCGACTCCTCCCCAGTGACATGCCCATACAAATTACACTTTTTCGATTTTTTCGAATCAATCGTCCCCAACGTGTTCCCCTTGCTCTTCACAGACAACCTTGACCTAGCCAAGCCATTAGCGTTAATAATGGGCGTCGACATGTGCTTCAAGTCCTTCATGTTAATAGTCGTCGGCTTGGTGCTGCTTGAAACCAACGCCGTGTGCTTGTGCAACAGCGCTACCTTCTTCCTTCCTCGACGAATCATCAAAAACACCGTACAAGCCAAAAGGAGCACCACCATAGCCAGCATTCCAGTGATCAAACCGATGTAGGCTTGAGCACTGCTGGTTGGACTAGTGGCTGGGGTGACTTCCTTTCGAGGATGAATAGTTTCTCCACTAGTAGCGCTTCCTGGAGCCGCTGTTGATCCATTGGAGACCTCTGGGAGTAAATAGTACTTGTCCATGACGTCCTCGGTGAGATTGTTGGTTAATGAGGCTGCAAAGAAGAAGAGAAATAAACAATTTAGTTTCAGAGGTTATTTGATTAAAAGGTTCAATTGTAATTTATTTTAAGTGGATCGAATGCATGAAGGGGATAGTAAATGTAGTTTCGCACTAGTAACGGGTGAAGCTGTAAAAGTTTTATGTTGGTACGTGATTGGGGTTTTTATTAGATGTTTATATTGTAATGGATTTTGATGAATTATACCGACAGAAGTGTTGAGAACTGGTTTAGAGTTTATGTAGGTACGGTTAATTTTAAAAGCTTAAGTCATTAATATTCCACGGAATTTATAGAACTTGAGCATAAAATGTCTAATAGGTAACAATTTTCGTTAAAATATTATCTTCTAGAATCTCTTACAAAACGCTTTTTCTCAAATAACAAGAAATTTTTTTGTTTGCATAAATACTTATTGTAGAGAGAGTTTGTAAGTAAATGTTCCGATTCCTTGTACCTTTGAATGCCACACGGTTTTTCGTTTTTCGTGAATTTTAAAAATAGATTTGTACAAATGCCGAAATTTTTACTAAAGAACTTATCTTACATATCTAAAGAAATTCAGCCAACAGACAAGTTTTTGTACATTTTAGCTAAACTGATGACGAATACACTGGAATTATGAATAATTAAAGCAACAATCCCGATTTTCAGCACCTTGATATCAACCCATTTTATTTCCTGCATACTCGTACATTTCCACTGGAAATAAAGTTATACCAGTAGGTAGTAGGAAAACATATGAACATTACTCGGGGGGTTCTCCAACTAAATGCACCATTAAATCCGTTTTATATACTTCTGCATATATAGCTGACCGGATCCGTAACTTGCATTACATTCCGGCATTGATACGGTATTATTAGATTTCTCTAGGGGCTTGTCTGTGTTCGTTACAATCCGCATAAATGAGATCTTACTCACTTTAATGCACCGGGGATTACGTGCATTTTTACTGCCCTCAAAGACACTTAGCTTAAGGAAAACGTATAGAACAAAAAAACGTACGTAACACAACTTAGAAAATTGAAGGAATGTGAATGTCTCGTGCTACAATTCTTCTTTAAAAATATTTACAGTTGTTTTGCTCCTGAAGCTTTACTACCAATTTTGTCTTTAGCAATTTGTAAGATTCGAAGATTTCTGCACTATTAAATATCGTGAAAATAAACCTTGCCTAACATTTACAACCTGTGTTTGTTTAGATAAAATACACTTTAAACCTGCGAAATTAGTCTGAAAGCATTTTCATTAGTTCTCCTTTTTTGTGTACAGGCTCGTAAACGAAAATTTAAATTGCATAGTGTAGTAGTCCAATGAATTAACCATTCGAGATGCGCAAAACACTCTATAGATAGGTACCTAGACTATATTTAAATACCTATCGGCATCGCAGACTAGTGCACACAACAATAAAATTATTAAGTACAAACAGGTAAAATCCCAGGGGAATGAATCTCCTACTGGTACTCTGTTTAATTGTGCAGTTATACTATTACTATTACTATACATACACCGCGCCATGGAGCTAATACAGTTTTTGTACGTGTTCTGTTCGGGTAGTCCGCGGAATAACATCGTATATAACAAGAACGAAGTGAGTGCTTCAGGTTAGCTACGTGTAATTTGCTTCGCCCAAGGCATATAAACTGCTCGAAATTATATTATTGCAGCTGGCCCCGGCCATACTCCCTTATTTATGAAACAGAATTGGGCTACCTCTCGTTTGTTCCTTCAGCTCAAGTTTGTTTTGCAACAAAAGCACCGAGTCTGAATTAAAGATTACCACTCTTTTGTTAAAACAATATTAATTATTAAAATTGAGGAAATTAGAAAGCGGGGCCAGGCTGATGCAAGCAAATAAAACTAGTTTACTGGGATTGTGGTAATCAAGCCATTGAAGGATTCAAGGGGAGAGGTGGTTGAGGCGTAAACAAACAGAAAGAGATTTAATTAGCAGTTTGGTGTATGTAGTTGTAACAACAATTTGTATGTTTGTTAGGTCAGAAGGCTTATGATTAATTTGTTAGTTTTTGATTCAAACTGAGTGAAACACTAAATTGTCCTTAAAGGAAAATCCATAATGCGCCGCAGAAGAAAACTTTTTTGATGGGATTTTGGTTTTAGTTCTATTTTAAAAACAAAATTCTCAAATTTTCTGTCTTTTAAATAACATTTTGCATACATTTGCTCATTCCAATGATTCGATACGATTAAATTAACATAATACATAGTTCCAAAACGATGATCTAAAGAAATAATCTTTTTCTATATTTAAAATAGAAATAATCTGGTAAGATGATGTATAATAAGAAAAATCTCTAATTTAATAATCATTTTTTCTGTTTAAAAAGTATACCTACAAATTTATCTTAATTTTCCTGCAATTTCTCAAGAGTTCCATTTTGACATTTCCACAGTTTTAATCACGTTTAATATTTTGTCTCAATTATACGGATTTAATGCAAATAAAAGACCACTTAGTTTTAAAGCAATTTTTCTACATAAAGCTATTTCTTGGTTTTCTAACCATATAAAGGCAACTTTATTTTTAGGAGTAAACTGTAGTAGTATTGCGCACGCGGGGCAGCATGGGGGGTTTCGGTTCAAGACGCAGTCATTAAGAATAAATACCCAGAGAGAGGCACTAGAGAAATTTATCATTATATTACAGTAAACGCCACACAGCTTTATCTCGTCGCCAAGCTAACTTACAACAAGATATTTAAAACGATGTCATTATTCAAGAGGCAGGTTGGCGCAATGCATCATCCAATATACACACAATGTAAACGCTCGCGCTGGGATGAATTGTGTATTGTGTCGTCTTCTCCGTCCTTTCCCAACTGCTGTTGCTTCTGGTCGTGGCAATGGTGGTGCTGCTGGTGGTGGATTATTAACAATGCCGATAAATTAGTTCTTAACTGGTGCCTAGGCGGGACCCTCATTAGCCGAACGAGCCCGCCAGCTTATGTTACATTTGAGCAAACACCTGAGACTTGTCACCTTAGTGTGCTCAAGACGCACAAGAGGACGAGGGAAAATGGGTGTTCTAAGTGGATTTGCTCGTGAAATATTAACAATAAATATAGTTCTTGAATTCTGTGTGTAAATATTAAAAACAAGCAAAATCAAGAAACTATAGCTTTAAAACGAAAATTTCTTTATTTATACCTGCTATACTGTGTAAACCAAATCAATGCACCTAAAATACCATCTTGGAACTCCACAACAAACTCTATACTAATCAAATCCTCACAACAATTTCTGGACTGGTTCCAACAATAACTCAGGAATGGATCCTGCTGGCTAATTCATGTAGCTATTTCAATTTACATACAGGATGGCCTTTGGAATAACATGCTGTGCACTTTGGCAAGCGCTTCTTGCATAACTAACGGATATTTCATCGATCATCGTAATGTCATATTACCCAATGATTGTCTTTTAAAAAAGGACGAGTGTTGTGCAACATTAATTATTGTTATTAGGACTTAAGCGTTCAATTCTAATGCAAATTTGAGCATTTTCCGTCGAAACATTCTTGTGCATCCGTATAATGGAACATTTCCGTTCGACATCTCACCACTTGCCATTCAACGTGCGCTTTTTATTTCTTTCTCCCCTTTGGATTTTTTTATTATAAAACCACGGCACGTATTAACTCTCATATGATTATAGGTCGACTATCCCCTTTTTCCAGACGGTGAAAAATATTTAGTTGTGGCTGAGGCGTAATTGTAGATTATTGTTTTGGGAAATTTGCTGTTGGCGCGTAACAACTGCAATGTAATAATTCCTTGTAATAGAAGGATCAGTTTGGCGAATTATTTATGTACAGAAAGGTAGGTAGGAAGATTATGAATTATTTAGGAAGGGCTTTATGGGCCCATTCGGTGGCGCTCATCGATAACTCTATTTTGTGGGGAAATCTGTTGGGTACGTAAAGCATTAAAGCTCCCTACTACTAAAAATATCTCCGCCTGCTACCTTTTTGTCCTTTATCCTTGTCGATTTATTATTTTTACGCTTGCGAAATTATTTATTTACATCAGACCAGCTCATACTGTCACTAAATTATCGTCGGAGTTTTATGGAAAATGAACCGCGCATCTTTTGAATATTTTATTTTAATCAATACCGAAAAAAGCACCAAGTACTCAAGTTTTATGTTGTGGGCGAATACTGGAACTAATCTGGTAGTAAAGTACAAAAACAGATTTAGTATTAGAGAAGAATTGTTGCATAGAAAAAGAGATGAATATGGACAATACTATCATAGATTTAAAATATATGTATATAGTGAGCTTTTTAAACTTTTAATTTCGATAAATCATAAAGTTAAAATTAAACAAACATTTCAACATCAGTGTTAAAACCCCACCTTTATTACCCAACTAGCAAGCAACCCCATTATCCTGTCGTCGCGATAAAATTCCTGCAATAAAGATTTTCAATGTGTTAAAGATCACCAACTGGCTGTAGCTCACCCAGCTTGCGCCTGTTACAGATAAAACCGAACTTTGGTAAAAGTGTAACAAGTACAAAACTTGCCGCAACTTATCTGTGGGAAAGTTGAGGGATTTCCTGTCGTTTTATCGAAGGTGCACGGACGATTTATCTGGTACATGTTCGCGCATCTCGCAAACAAAGGACACACAGGACTATTTGTTTTTACAGGTATTTACAGGTGAGGTTTTCTCAAAGGTAAAACGAATTATTTCGAGTTTAGTTTGTGGGAAATATTTTTGTATGATATAGAGTAGGCGAAAGAAGAATACAAGAGATGGTTGGATTTGAAATAAATTAAAAGAGCACATCAGTTTCCTCTATAATTATTTTTTTCTAGAACAATATTAGTAGAGTAGAGTAAACGAACTTGCCAGAACAATCACGTCCTAAACATAAAATACAAAGCTGTGTTTGCGTCTAAGGTAAATATAATAAAATGTATGTATGTATGTATGTATACCTGAATGAATACATCCGTAAATGTTTTCTATTGTCTAAAACAATCCAGTACAGTTTTGCAACAATTTCAAATTACAATGGAATTATAGCACAACGTTAACATTACCCAATTACAAACAATTATGTTAGGGAGCTTTACTTCAATTTCAAAGACAAACAGTGCCTCCTGTTTGTAAGCGTATACGTTTACCACATGCTGTGTGCCCGGCGTACCTTTCGGCTGTTTACCACCCCGGATATATTCTATTTTGGATTGTATTTTATTACGCAACCTGGATAAAAGGACATTAGATGCGAAAAGAGTGAAAGTAATGAACAGGTGCGGTAAAAAGCAATCCGATAGTTTTATTTTTTAGGCAGAAGATTCTAAATGTACGTAAAATTTATAAATTCCCTATTCTGATTCATGGCCTAATACTCGAGCCATACTTTGTTAAAACAACTATTTGAATAGTAGTTTTTTTTTTTTTTTGGTTGGTAGTCCGGGCTAGTCTCAACAATTTTCCAGTTTTTTCCCGATACAATTAACCGATTAAAAGCACGATTGTTTACGTAACCGTCGCTTAAATATACAGCAGCGCCAAACTTGTTTTTCCAACAAAGTACTTACTACCTTAATGGCATTTTCCTAAACTAACACCGAATTTTCATGGCGTGCCCAAACAAATCCCATCATTATAATATAGAGAATGTTGCATAAATAAACAATGGAACGAATGTGTTTTCCCTGTGAAGTAAATACAATAATGAATTGGTTTGGAGTAGGTCCTTGTTGGGGCTATTAAATAAATTGAGTCGAAGTAGTTACAATAATACCAAGCCAAGGAAAAGACAGACAAGAATATTGTATGTATTATTCATATTTGTCCCCATTTTACTAAAATCCATTGGGACATATTTTGTTTTAAAATGCCCATTTAAAACTGAAACAGTCCGCGCTTGGTCCCTCGGGAAAGTGAAATTTTAATGCCATAATATAGCAGAATAAAACTCCCTCTTACACATTTTATTTTATAATATACACTTTTGTCAGAACCAATTCCATTTTCCCAAACGAATATGTGCAAAATATCCTCTTAGAAATATTGGATTTTACATCATATTGCATTTGAAATTATGTCAGGTCAGTCTGTAAATTCGTGCGTGTTTTGAGTATAGCAAAACTATTAAAATAATGTAAATTTTTTAATAAACATTTTTGTTGTGCTTACCTGAATCAAACGAGACTTCACTAAGCAGTATCCACTTGTCTGCAAAAGACAGTCGCAGTTTGATAAACTTGGCCGGTCGACCGCGAAGCTGAACGGTAATGTTCCGGGCAGATTCTCGGGTACGGTTAGCCGGAATCACTGCTACTATTGGATTCTGTTGATAACGCTCACCATCCACACTAAACCAGACTTCCGCTTGAGAGAACACCTGTAAGATATTGAAACAACACAAATTGAAACATTACGTTTTAACTTTAATTTAATTTTTTAACTGTTGGAAAATTCAACAAAAGATGGGGCATTTTCCGAACGAAAACTAAATAATTTGTTCTGAAAATACGCGTCTGTATTTATTTAGCACTTGAAATATCCGAATGGATGTTTTAATTAAATATTTGATTGCAACTTTATTTATTTTAGCAAAGTTTGCACCTAGCCGATGAAGTTGACTAGTCTTTAATCCTCTTCAACTCCGATATAGATGAGGGTGAGCATCAAGTTTGAGCCTCTTAGCGAGGATTACCTGATGCGCTTGACGACTTTGGCCAGCCAAAAGTTACCGTTTGCATAAGTTTTAATACTTTACCGTCGTGTATTGGGCTTTTAAACTTTGCCTTTGCTCTATGGAACTTTACCGAACTTCGCATCAACATACTCTCGCTTTATTGTAGACTAACCGTTAATTAATTACAACCAACATTAATAAAAATCTAGTATGAGCATAAAGAGTTTATTTAATAACACTATCAAACGAACTATGAGCAAAATATGATTTAAAAATTTGGCGAATGCGCCGGTTCCACAAACCCACTGAAAAACCTGATGGTTGGATTTAATATACCCACATAGAATTTAATATTGATTGATATATCAAATTGGGTCAATCGGATATATGTAGACTAAATACCACAATTATTGTATAATAATAAAATTGTATTGTTCGCCTCAGGTACAAAACAATCAGAAATGAACATGTTGTTCGGTTGCTGTATATAATTAAATTTATTAATTAGGAATTTATAGGCTTCAATGTGGTTTTAATTATCAACAAGTAGAGGTAGACTATACATGCAACATTATTGGGTTCGCATTGCTTATGACATCATCATAATTAATGTCATGTATATAAATATAATAAAAGGAAAATAATTACGCTTTTGTTTAGATATCTAATAGAAATCACAACGTGGGAGAATCGAAAAACTATAGTAGGTATTTATATGTAGGTACAAACAATTTTGCCCCTTATACAGATACTTAAAATACCATTAGAAATGAAACAAAGCACCTGCACTCTATCGCTTCTATTTAAATTTGTAATATTACTCTGTCTAGAAGAAAAAACAGAAACTTATTTGTGTCTAGTTTTTCACAAAGTCCTTTGAAACATTGATATTTTCAGTTACTTTGTGGAAATCCGCCCACGCCTCTATTCTACTTGTCTGTTGCTACGAGACTGATATGAATAATATTAATAAAGTAAAACCCAACAAACAACTAGAAAAATATGCAACAGCAAGGAGTGCACTTTGTACAAACATTATTTTTGTGTTGGTTTACTTAATACAACTGGGAGAGTTTCTAGAGGAGCTTAAATGATTTTAGAACAAATATGTTAATTTGAAAATTAAGGTAAAATTATGACAGACAAAAAAGGTAGATATCTATTGATAAAAAAATGTTTAAAACAAATTGAAATAGTTGAGAATAAAATAACAATAAAAAAATTAAATTATGTCTGGTAAGAACGACAAATTGTTTAAAAATGTTCTTCAATCTAAAAAGCACAAATGAAGTTTAAATGCTAGGTATGTTTTTGCTTCGTAAATCAACAAAACGGATGCAATTACCAAATTAATAAATAATTATCTATAGGCCGGTTAAAAAAAACAGCCACAGGCGCTTTCATTCGGCCACAAAATGAAGAAAAAACTAGAAACCGATTTTTGGTGCGTATAATCCACGATACATGCACGATATATTTATAATAGAAATGAAATTCTACTTATGCTTTTTAAACGAAACGGTTTTTTTCAAATAACATTTCATTCTTCCATTACACGATTTTTTAATGCCCCAGGGCACCGCGCTCGCATAAAGATTTCGATTGAACAAAAAAAACCTCCAAATAGCCTCATTTCGCCTCTTCGTTCCACTCGCTGTGCGGCCCAGTTTAATTACAATTCAAATTTTTCTCTTTGTTTTTATTATTGTTTCGAATGGCAATCTAATTTCCAAGTAGATATAAAAATGTAATATAAACATCTTTGTACTTAGAAAGCTTTGTGTGTTGTTTGGGCTTATTAAATATTTTAATCCACTGCTGGAAGGATTTCCGATTTTTATCAGTTTATCTCTAGAAGCGGATTAAATAAACACAAAAATCATTTTATCTGTTTTTAGAATAATTGTGCAATTTTATATGGGACAAAAAAAGAAAATAAACTGACCTGCACTCCACGGCTGAACATGTTGTTGGAATGTAGGTAAACTGCATTGAATTCCCTTATGCTATCGAATTCAAAAGTAATGTCGAGTGGTTCACCCTCTCGAGTGTCGTTATTCCATCCAACCCATCGACTCCCTGGAAAACAAACTACCATTATACACACTGCCTCGTCCACACATTCACCCGCAAAACTTCATTATAAACATTTATTTTAAAACCATCGAAATGCACTTGCATATGTAAAATCAACAATATTGAATTCTGCAACAAATAATATGAGGTATTCTCGAATTATTTCACCCCGATGACAGTAATTTTAAAATCTAATTAATCACAAAGAAAATCTCTAGCATCTCGTATAAACCCTATGTAACCCCACAGACACAAACACGCTGAACATCCAAAAGCAATCTTAAACACAAAATTGAAAAACGTGCTAAATCAATTTCACCTATTAACCCAAATCGTCCTTCTATCTCTCTCGCTTTCTATGTGGCACCCCAACTATAGAACGCGCCCTTATCACCGTATAACAAACCACCCAGCAAACAATGTTAAATCGCTTTTGAACATAAATGTAACAAATTTTCAAGCACGATGCTGTTTTTTTTCTGCATACACCTGTAAAAATTCGTGGTGTATTTAAAATTCATGTATTCGACAATGAGGCCAAGATAAAGAGTCGTGCCATAGTGTGGGCTGGAGATAACGTGCGACCGTTTGCTTTATCACGCCATCGCTGCACAAATACAGTATAGGCATGTACGGACACGTTCCGAAGAGTTGGCACTCTTCAAGTTCAGGGGTTTTGTCTGGTGGGTGATGATTTGGGTTAATGTGTTGGTGGGATAGAATTTTTTCATGTCAATATTATATAAATAATAAAATAAATAAAACTAAAAATGATAAATAAGTAACAGTCGATATATTCTTGTCATTTTTAGTATTAGTCTCTTCGCAGTGTGGGAGGTTTCCAACATCTTAATCCCCGGGCCACTGTCGTGGTTTTTACAACTTGATTATTTCATCAAAGTCGTGTGTCACTTGGGTGGTTTCCGGTCCCCAAGGTAGACTTTGTGTGTGGTAGCATATTTTACTTTAGTCACAATATACTTTATAGCCCAATATATAGGGCTATAATTTATGATATGGGTATAATGAAGTTGTTTGCAAAAACGCTAAAGGATACTGTTTTTTTTTTCTCCGACATACCTGAGTGTTCCCCCTGCAGCTGCTTCTGGTAGTCATCGTCGCCAAATAGCCCATCAACCAACTGGCCAAGACCACCTTTCATTTGGCTTTCGTCTAGGATTCCATCGTAACTCACGTCTTCTAGATTTACGTTTGGCTCATGGGTTTCCCCGCGAGGGGCGTTGTATTTTATGATGTTTTCTGGAACAAAATTTTTACAATTAATGGAAGAAAATTGCTGAATTTCTTTATGATTTTGTAAATTTTTCACCAAATTTTATATACTTAGATAGGAACCTCTCGGAAAATATATACATAAATAAAAATTTCCCGCTGTAACTTTTTTATTTTGACTGTACAGTAAACACGACACAAGGTTGTTTTCAGCTTGGTCGAACTTTACATAATTAATTGTGAAAATAAATCAAGCTAGTTTAATTTTAATATGAATTTATTAAATAACTATGCACCTCTCCACAATGTGTTTAATAAAGTGTAGGTGGAGGTAATTTGACTACGACCATCATGACAACAATTGTACAAACCCACACAAAAAACTCCAACACATGAGAAAAAATCGAATACAATATATCAGTGGCGGCGGCAGCGCTTTCACGAATATCAATTTGCGTTTGTTGAAAGCGTTTCATCAATAGATTGTCAAAACTACCCCCGACATGGCGCGTTGCTATCTCTCGTAATCCATATTGCTGTTTGCTGTTCATACGAGTGTGTATTGAATAAATTCAATTGAGTTTCCAGAACACGGCTTTACCCCACCTAGTATGTAGAACGTACATGTTCCAGGTAAATAGACACAAATGATGCGAGATAGTATCAAATTTTTTAGGACGACGAAAATCCGATAAAATCCTGTAAGTTGGGTTGATGTTACGAGATGACCCAGGGATTGTCCTACAAATTTAATTTAGAATTCTGTAAGTGTACATTCGAGTGGGTAATAAAATTTGATATTGTAAGAAATATTTAATTTCTAATTCTATATAAGAAGTTGAATAAAAATTGGAGTGTACTAATATCAGGTATATCTAATATTAATTCGTGCTTATACCCCACCATCCTTTCCAAACAAACACCCGACGAAGCTCTATAAAGGTACACTCGTATATCCACCGGCTCTCCATTCCGCCCAGTTCATCAGCCAAAATGCTTTCAAATTAATTGCGTTCCCTTATTTGTACGAATTTTCAATTAGTCTAAAAGTTACCTCCCTCTCATGATATACCAGACAGATGTTCAAACCGAAGCGGCTGATGTCTGTCAAATTCACAGTCGCAAAAATCACGTTGCTTGTAAGAAGATAGAGCCAGGAGGAGAGAAAGGATGTGCGTTATCTGCAACAAGACGGATCCTCGCCCCCAGCTACGAAAAAGGGTCAGTGTGAAACGTTCTGGATCAAAATGCCGACAATGCCAACGGGTACTTTCTCCTATTATATTCTGGAGTTCTGTAAATGCGTGTTACGTTTCGTACCTGATATTTTGGGCAAGGCAAATTGGCTTTGTCATATCCTAAACTCTGTAAAGTTGGGGTAGAGTGGAACTAAGTTTCAACTGACAATTCTGTATTATTGCACGAAATGAAATTAAATAACATTATTGTAATGGGGAAATTTTCGATAGCTATACTTATAGTTAATTTCTTAAAGTACCTTTAACATTTTATACTTGGATAGAATCCTTCAGTCAATTAGTATTTGGTTCGTATTTGATGTGTGTTATCCAAACAGTGAGTAAGAGACTTTAATCATTGGAATTCTCTGATCACTGATGCATATTATCCCAAATTTGATTAGTAAAACCGATGGCAATGCCCAAGGAATCAATGGCATTCATTCTATTTACCCATACTCGCACTCTCTGGCTTTCAGACCGCAAATTAGTGCTTAGAGCCAATGTCCATTACCTAGATGTAGTAAGCATAGTCAAAAAAGAATTTATTGACATTTCTTTAATTATTTAGGTATTTATTAATATTTTTTGAACCATAAGCTTGTTTTGGGAAAAGTTGACTTAAAATTGGTGTACGTCTTATCCTTACAATATTTTTTACATAATAATAATTATTTGTGCAACTACAGAGAAGTGATGGTTTTTCACGAGTTTAAGATAAAGGAAAATACCACAAAATTCCTTTAATTGACTCCAATAAATGAAGTATTTAAGGATGTAAATTTTTTCTATCCGTTTCCTGTGTGAAAAATGTGGCCTGGCGTTATCGAGAAAGAAAAATGTAGTTTACTTTAAAAACCGCGCTAATGTTTAAAAAACTTTGTTAAAACCTCATATCAATACAGCACTTTTATTTAACATGTTCAAACTCCTTCCTCCTTTCCTAATTAGTCTTGATCCTACACCGACATTTACATACCCTCCCAAAATGACAGTTAATGTAAAAATTGTCTTTAGAAATCCAATGCATGTCACCATTTTCCACCACGCAAGTTTTTTTGTCCCTCGTTGTATATTATGACATTTCACGATGAAAAACAAATTAGTATATCAAAATCCCCAGCTTAGTTTCAGTGGCATTTTAATTTGCATTTTGGACGAGAAAGATGAGAGACACCAAGAAAATTAAACGGAAACACGTGTTGCATTTAAAATATAAACATACACACATTCGCAACAAAAGGTTGACACATTTAAAGTTGAATAATTTGCAATGTAGGGAAATTTATTTAAATCCTGCAAAAGCTGATGGGAGGTTGAATAAATAAAACTAAATTAAAGAAGGAGTGTTAGCGTTTAGTGTGATTTAAATCGGGGGATGAGAAGTTATTTACAAAAATAATATAAGTACATTTGTTTACAGGGTATGCAAGTTAAAGAAAACTATTTCTGTTATTTTAATAAAATAATGTTATGCAAAATATGATAAAAAGAAATATCTCCCTTCTCCAGCTAGAAATTTTCCATCTGAGAATATTATTCAAAAACTAGAATTCTCTATCCTTGACCCTTTAAACTTTCATCTCCGAAAATAACAAACACGTTCCATAATCCATTTGGCTTTACAGCCTTAACTTCACACCCAACTCACCCCCACACCACACATTACACATATTCATTTACATGACTGTCTAATCTCCAACTAACATTACATAAGTTATTTCCTCCCGCTAGGCATATAATCCTCCACGGACCAGCGGTCTTCTAATGAAGATATACCGCGCCGTTGGCGTCTGTTCTGCATATCTCTCGCGGTGTGCTGGACCCTAATGTTTCCCATCCGAAGGGAGGGACACGTGTTGCAAATGTTGATAAATGAAATGGTTGTTTTTTTTTTGGGGGTGGGTGGGGTTTATACTGTCAACTCGACATGTGTTTGGACTAATGTAGTCGCGGTGTGAAAAATTACTTGTACAGTAATGTTATAGAGAGTTTGTATAGCAGAGAAAATTTTTGTAAAATTTCTATCACATTCTATCACACTGTACTTTAAAATGACTCACAGTTATGATCCTTAATTATTAAACAGAGTAATAAAATGTAACGTTCCTTTGTTTAATACAACGAAAGGGTTGAATGTATTCTTTTTACCCTCAAGTTTTTTTTCGTAGTTGTACCAGAATATATTAGCGATATTAATATGCATAAGCGTGTATTCCTAGTTGAAATATAAGCCTGTGGAAGTGCTGGGTTAGTCCCAGGACGACCATCTAACTGATTGAAACGTATGAGCAAAGGCCCCGCAATAACAGACTTTATAATAAATGTGATAAATTTCGTGTGTTTCTTGAGAGCTCAAAGTTCATTACAAATTGTTATTGCTAAACACACTAGGGTCAATTCACCCCTTTAAATATTGCGTTTTCAAAACGGATTATTTGTCATTGTTCAATTACATTTAAATTATTCTAAATGTATTTTATATCTAAAAGGCTGTCTGGAAGAGAGATACAAAATGGTGCAGGTAATAATTTCCCAACTTGTACACAAACTATTTGTGATGAAAAGATATAAAGTTCGAGTTAAACTTCCATTTAATTAATGTGTAAAGTTGTGTTGCAGAGTTTTTCAACTGCGATTTGTGTAAACAGCGCAAAGCTAAAGTAAGTTTTGTGTGTATGTAACTTTTACTTTATTAGTAAGTAATGGATTAGTTGAGGAGTTTCACTTCATGCAATTAATAAAATGGATATAAATCTCAACGTTTAGTGCAGGTAATTAGCTGTCTTTGACAAATTAACGTACTAGTCGTTTTTTAGCAGGTAGATTAGAAGAACAGCACTAATAAACTATGCTAGAATATCCTTCGGAAATTTCTCTAGCTAATTAGAGATAAGTAATTTGGTGCGGAATTTGAAATCAACACATATTTTTAAGAAACATCATTATTTGAACTGAACATAGAAGAGTACCTAGAATCATGTAGCTTTTTAGCCAAACCGTAAAATATACTCAAAACAGGACCTATTAAAGACCACTAAATCGACATCTTCATTTTTTATATCCAAAGTTTAATTCAAATTACTAATAGATGCAGTTTAGCTTTAAGTAGAACCAACAATATTATTAATAATATTACTGATATGAATTTCATAAGCTTGTTAAAGATTTAACTTCCGAAAAGAGTCGGATTTTTGAAAACCGGGCGATTATTTCAGTTTTTACAATATTTTAAAAGAGATTTACATGTATTCCGGTACCTATAAAAATCGCGAGGCCGAATTTGGAGCCCTTAAAAAAATTACTGACTTTAATTTAGACAAAAAAATTTTATTTAGCGCCCGAAGAAGTGCTAATTGTAGTACTCTGTAATAATATACTTTTAAATTCCCATGAAGATCCTTATTATACTCCAACCTTCTCCCATTTGTCTGTTTCCCTCTTGAAGTTATATATTTGCAAACAGTTCCATTAAATAGGAAATTAAGCTGGTAATTCGCTTATTCTTCAAACATATGCTTTTACACCGAAAATAATACACACTCTGCCCCTCTACTCTCCAATGTACCGCCACCCCCACACTTGTGCAAACGAACTAAAGATGTTATCAAAGTGAATATATTAAGTTGGAAATTCAGCGATGATTCCCAAGACTTTGTAATAATTGAAATACATTAAGCCCCCGCCATTTACGATAGCTGCTTAGCACAGAGAGAAGTATATACCATACCTACTTAGCTGTTTAGATATGGAGATAGTCTCCACTTCAAAAACGAATGAAACCACCGTAAAATGAATATTTAACTTGTCATAACAGATGTGGAATAAACGTATAGAGCAAGTCGTTATCGCACAATAGGACCCACCCCTATTGTGCCCTGTTTATATTTAATTAGACCCGTTTGCTTTGTTGCTACAAAAGATGTTCGCCGGCTGATAAAAACTGCAAACGCTATTCCATCATCAAATACATTCACCCGTATGTACTCTCTATGTGTGTGTGTTGTTTGCAAACAAATCTATTAAAGAATCACTGTGACGATGCATGTGAGTGTGTGTGTGTGTGTGTGTGTGATGCTGATGACATTTTGTTAATTGAAAGTTGGGTATGCCATAAGCTAAACTATCGAAAAAATTCTGGGTTAGTTTACTCGTACAGTTTAATTATTTTTTCCATTTCGGATTGCCTTTGGTGTTTATCTTTGCTGTACTTGAAAAAATCTGATTAAGTCAGTTGATGTCAAACTTTGACAATTCAATTAATATTGGATATGCTGTACTTTGTGATCCATTTAAAATTTCTAATAAACCACAATATCTATTGTATAAAAACGGGTTTTTCGATCGGATCTACAGCAGTATTATTGTGCAAAAACCGTCCAGATCATCAAAGAAGTCTACTCGAAGCCGATTGGAGGCAAAATTAGTAGGCCATAGGTTTATTATTTTGTTATAGTTTGTTGACTATAGGCTATAAATTTTACCAACTTTCAAATATTTGAATATATGTACAATTAATTCAAAGTTTTCTTTCATTAATTCCTGCAAAATAAGCCTTCTGTCATTTCCTGTATGTACAGCAAATATACGAAACACCAAATTATTCGAAAATTGTCTCATTGCTCCTTTACACGACGTTCATATTCATACACTCTACACTCAAAACTTGGTTAATGGTTCATTTACTTTTTTTTTGGTGCCACCATATAGAAAATAACGGGGAGCGCTTGTTTTTGCTTCTGCTTTCAAAGCCAAAACACACACACACACAATTACTCAGTTGATTAAACATGTTTACGTGAATAGCTTCATTAAAATAAATAGCGCTCAAAACATCAGCAAGTTCTTATGTTATTGATTCAGTTTTGGTACGGGGTGAATGTGTGTGCCAAGACATAAGTAGTTCATTAGTGCTCGAGGACGCGCAAAGTCAAGAGACGGATGAGACATTCGCTAATTATATCTTAATGTGGCAGTAACGTGAGTAATAAAGGTTCAACTTACGTTCCCATGAGCATCCGTATAGCTCCACACGCATGCAAACTGTACGGGGATGTTCGCTGTAGGGGATGAAGCGTACTTTACTGGCGACAAAAGGCAGTTCCAGACGTTGGCGCACCACCAAATACGTGTTGCTATTTCCTGTTAACACCTGCAAAATATCAAATTAAACCAGATTATTAGTAATGCAGTTGGAGAATGTTGCTGGTGGTGTGTACAGTCAGTATCATAGAGGAAATTTATGATTGAGATGAAACTGGAAAACATGGATAGTATCGAAAATTTAAATTTAAAAATATCTTATGTGGCCAGCACATGACTTTCTTATACAACTCTAATGTAATTTATATTTTGAATACATAGGATGCAATAAATATTCTACATAATTTTTTCGATACACCTTTCTTCAAGAAATTCCATAAAAATGTTATATAATATTTATAAATAAATAAGTTCAATAGTTCAAATTAGTTTTTCTTCAACTTTAAAAATTCCCACGACTCCATCCCTCGTCAACCCAACTGCAACAGCAGCGTTTTTCTGTGCCAAAAAGTTTCCTTTTCATTAAAACCTCTTTAAATTACATCTCTTAATTCACAGCTTGACAAAACGCTTCCAATGTAATTACACAATTTCTGCTGCTGTATGAATTATATATACACTTTTTTTCTGAGCCAACCCCGTAACGCTTTTTCACATTTTTTCTCCCGTCAACATCACTTTGCTTGTCGTTTTTACCCGAAATTTCAGGCCCTTGTTTTGTGACACAATAACGATCATGCCATTTAGTACAAAATGAGATTTGGTTTGTTACAGAGTGGAATAATATATTGTTTAATCCCGAGCTAGATGACGATTCATCAGAGTGGGAGACATGTAGTGCCCGTTGATATGAACTAATGACAGTGTCGTCGACGTCGACGTGAAGAAGATGGCACAGTGCGACAAGACACTCCAATGATAAGACAGACAAATGATACTGGGGGATGATTAACGAGGCGAAACAGGAAATGCGGCTGTTTATATGTAATGTTATACCTAATACATAATTTTTGTTATTTACCAACAAATTCAATTCAAATTTACGCGAATTATAATTATGTCACGGTGTGTAAAACTGTATTTAATATTATGATGTGATGCAAATGTCCTGACAACAAATAAACATCAACTTTCAAAATTTCAAAAAATTATTATTACCAACAAACATCATCTATGTAAAATAAACTCGCCAAAGCTAGGCACAAATAATGATTGTAGGGGCACGTTAATTTAACACCGGATAAATTTAATTTTAATCTATTTGCATATTCGGAAAAATTAAATCTATTATTGAAACACAGTAAATAAATAGAATTTAATGTCCAAATCAAAAATATGACTGTTTACACACATACACAGTGTAACTAACACAGACATAAAAATAAAGTTTCTGGTATAATCGTTGTCCTTGCTCTCTTTCTCTTTGTGTGTTATATTAGCCATGTGGCAGCTGGTGCACATACGCGGTTTCCGAAACATGGGCATAAAATAACCGCACTGCGGTCCTGTAGGCTTAGCCTATTGCATTTTTACATAAAATGCACTTTGCCAGCACCTGCGATTTATGTGTAATTTACCACAATGTGGCCCTCGACTATCATTTTATTAAAAAAACGGTGGTGGTTTCTACTGGAAGTTTACTAATATATGAACCCCACAAAAAAGGAGAAAAGTTTGTCGAAAAAAATTTCATATTTCATGATTTTTATTTCTTCAGGTTTCAAAATAGCATTGACTGACTTCTTCTGTTTTTCCTTTAGTGATAAAGTATTCCCTTAGCACATTGACATAGTTATAATCGAAAACCGAGTAGGTAACGCAATTCAAAGAAATTACGAAATGTGTTGTTGAATCCCACGGATTAATTTATTCTCGTGCGCCCCCCAAAAGCCAATTAAGCCACCATTCAAACTCCAAAGAATAAGTTTGAAGGCTTGTTTGAAATTTGCGTTTTTTTTTCCTTTCGTCCATAACATAAATTAGATTCTTGCCGTCAAAAAGCCTTTTGGCAAATATTTAAGCGTGCAATAAATTTGTCAATAATATAATATATCTAAAAAGCCACAGAAGTTATACATTTAAGTACAGTGAATTTAATTAAAAGTTAGAAAACTCGCTGGCGTAAAATATAACTTAAGCAAATAGATTTATGACAGTTTATAAGTACGTATCAATGGGTGCTCGACGACAAATTAGTTTTAAACTTTTTAATCAACTTGTCGCTTACGGTCTTAGATTTAAGTTGCTTAAATCCTACAAATAAAATTATAAACTTGTCTTTCAAATGTGATTAGTATAATTGTGTTTGAAGGCACAAAAACGCACTTCTACTTATGCATATATGTACATACATACTCGTAGCATATATTGTTAAAATTAAGATTTATCTGTGTTGAGTTGAGTACAACTCCCACAACCCTCTCTCTCTTTTCTTCTCGTTCTGTATCCTGCTGAAAACTTTAAAACATCCATTTTAATAAACAACTAACTATGAGTAATAAAGTGGAAGTTCTAATTGTTAACGGCTGCTTATGGTAAAGTTGGGCAAACTAGAATGTAGAGGTCGATTATGCACATAGCGAGAGAGCAAAATGTAATCGCTGGGGAATACTTGGGTCGTCGGGAGATCCAGCCTCCTCCTCCTCCTCCTTGGTTTTAAACTATACTGCACACTTCTGGATGCCTCTGGAACTGGACTAGAATAATTTCGAGTCTCTTCATTGATTTGCCATTTTACATAACTAGACCAACTGTTTGGAAAATATTTGTGTAGTGCATTTGTGGGATTGTCGTTAGCATATAAAGTACTGTTTTATTTTAGGTTGCAGGAGTATTAGGATGTGCAATTTGGGTCGCGAAAGAATTATTATAGAGAAGTAGATATATGAGATAATTTATCATAATTTTAACAAGTTTTATGTAAAATAAAGGATTAAATGGAAGAATTTTATACAAACTAGAGATTGCATGTGATGAAATTAAACTGAGATTAATAATTAATTATATGTATATGTATGTATAGCAAGATGGCGGATTCTAAGACAAATGTTAAGGTATTAGGTTGAAACAATCCGTTTTGTGTGGAATCTTTAAACAAAAATGGAAATATTTTTAAATGAAAGAGTTTTGAAATCCAAAATTGTGCTACGTTTTTTGGCAAATTAAGAATTTTTGGAAAAATAAATTTAAAAAATGGGATCTATATTTTTAACATTGGAATATTCTTAAATTCAAAAAAGTGATTTGTCGTGACATTTATGAAATTAAATTAAATTAAATTTAATGAATGACTTAATTTTGATAAATTTGTACAGTTATATATTTAGAATAGTACATCCGTCCTGAAAGAATTTTTGTAATTTGTTTAAAATATTATCAAGAATGTATTTTGTTTCTTTTAACATGTTTGCTCAAAATTTATTTGACAAACTCGTAAATGTACTGGAAAACAAAGATATAACCCTCCTGTTCGCTGTAAGTTTCATCCCCAATTCAGAACAAAAACCGTTTACCGTGTTGTATGTAGGAAAGTTGAGCAGTAAGTGCAAGTTAGTAATGGTGGAAGCGCGCCACCGTACGTTCGACATAAAAATTTGTCGTGTTAGTACATAACCAATATCAATGTCATCGACAAAAGGGACTTTAGCTTTAGCCAGCAAATGCTGCAAAATATACAGCGACAGAGACACAATAAACGAACTCACTCGCCGACAATGAACAAATGCATCTATAACATCGAACACCATTATCCGCAGTATCATGCTGCAAATTTCCCTCGGGGAACAGACGGAACTCGTACAACTCGGGCTCTATATGATGAAACGGTAATGTGAGCCGGAGTCTCAGCCGCTGAGCTATATCTCTATGTATCTTCACCTATTTTCCACCCATACACACACGGGCAATTTTCATCAATAATTCTAACCTTTATCACTGTACCTAAGTAAATACTGTTTCAAGGGGCAACAACAAGAACAGCATCATAAAATTTCAATTTGGAGCAATATTAAACTCTTGGTTCAATCACATTATACAAAAAATATAGGATGTGTACCTCTAAATTAAATTTTTGAAAAATATTCAGGCAAGAGCTTTTTAATTATACCAATACAATTTTTTTAAAACTTTAAAACATGATTAAAATTTTCGATCAAACCTGACGATTTATTGTATGAGAAATTGTTTTTACCGTACGCCTTGTAGAATGTATGAATAAGAACAAAAGCCATTATTTTTACACGAAATATTATCAATGTGTGCCGGACAGCTGCTGGTCCTGTGGTGTCTAGGAAAATAAATTTATAAAAGTACATGACACAACTGTAGCAGCATCAGGCTCGCAACTTTCGTAGTGTTTTTATTTAATGGCCCTAACCAGCCGCCACACATTTTTAAAAAGTGTTTTGTGATCTTGAATCTAAATTAGGACGAATTCCACATGATAATTACCGCAGCAGGACTAGTGCTGGAGCATGTGTAAATGTCGCAAGGAAATTCCGTGCAGATACCAGATTTATATCGAAATATTTTTTTGTCGCGCTACTACAGCGCTCGTGAATTTTTATTGGTTTTCATTTGAGACACACCTGGATACAATACATGATATTATAGAATAACATTTGTATTGTGGCGTGGTTCTTATTGTTCCAGCAACAATAGTTTGATAATTTATGTAGGATATCTAAAAAAATGCATTTGTGAAATTTTCTGGAATAATTGTTAAGGGTATTGTTTGAAAATGAAAGACGCTCCTGCTTTTCATCAAAAATATTGTATATAATGGCGGATATCGTTCACTTCTCTGCTGCGCTTCTAAATTTATTAGGTTTCCATTCATCATATTTCTTCCAGCATGCCCGACCGAGGATGTTGCGGTATTTTAATATGAGAGCAGGAAACGATATTAATTCAATTAACTTAAGAAAAAAAGAGGCAAATTTTCATATTTTATACAGCCAGCGCTCGTTAAATATATGAGTGATTCCCATTATTTAACTTTAATATTATATTTTGTTAGAAAATCTTGTATGATGTTCTATTAAAAAAATTATTTTCCTCACCTTTTCACCTCGGGAGTCCTTGTAAGTCATCCACTGATTCAAAGACGTCCTCCAGTACTCCACTAAAAAAGCCTCCGCATACTCCTGCCCCTGCCCATTCCCAAACCGCCCCTGCGTTTCCGTCCAAGTCATCAGATGGTTCCTCTGCAAATCCACCTCCAAATACTCCCGGATCTCACTACTAATTTGTGCCTTGGGACACCATGCCCCTCCGTTTTTCTCCTGACGAATCCTGCAACAACAACAACAAAAAACTTCCATGAGTGCATTAAATCCCCACATGGACAAAATTCAATCAAATATCCATGCATGATGTGTGTTACGAGTCATTAAATACAGCTTTCCCAGTAATTGTATCGTTGTATCATCGTTTGGCATTCTGGGAAAAATAAAAGCAATTACTTTTGTGCTTGTTGGTTGAATGCAGCTGATCAAACAAAACCGGGCACACCGATAGTTCAACTGAATCAACCTATCTGGATTAAAACATTCAGTTCAAAGATTTTTACCATCTACTTTATGCCGTGTTAAAATATTTACGATGTGAAAACAATTTGCTTTTGTCGCTGCAGGTTTTTTTTTATCTTGCATGCGCTGTTGAGAGTCAAGAACAGTAAATTGACGGTCACAGTTCTATTTTATATAGTCGTTGGATATAATCATGAAAGCTTAGCCCCAAAAGCCATTTTTATGTCACTTTGCCGGGCCACAACACTTTAATAATGTAGGCGTAACCATAAAAAAGTTATTTATATCCTCTACATATTTATTTATATCGCGTATTTTTCACCAGAGGCTCTCTTTATATTTTTGTTTTTGGGTGTCTGTCCCACTCGTGAAATATTTACTAGGGATGCATGGCGTGTAAAATAAATCCATGTCAACTTGTTGGGAATTGTAATTTAGTTTTCGAATGTTCTATAGTGAGTTTTGCAAAAGAGATTATGAGGAGGCAAGAATTGTCTTATCTGATGCAGTATAAAGGAAGAGATTCAAGGAGAAAGATTAAATATATTTACGAAACTAAAAATAGCCAATTAAAAATTCCTCCAAATGTTTTTGTTCAAATACTCTCCATTAAAAAAATACCTTCATTATGAATTTTAGTAAAAACTCTTTCCAGACATTAAAATATAAAAAAAGCTTCATACTTTGAATGAAATGACAAATTTTGATATTAAATTTCAAAGTGTTTGTTCAAAGGCCCTCAGTTTCGACTTTCCAAACACAATTTTACCCGTAAAACACTTCAAGTACTATTCCCCCACAAAAACAAAATTTTACATTCCATGATGCATATGACACTAATTACATGGTTGAAATTTTAATAACGGTTTGAATTTTGTTGACAGAACATGTAGACGGGTGAGCATCTGAAAACTACGCCCCATTTCATAAAGTATTGTCCTTGTCTCGTTCATAACTTATGAGACAGTTAATTAAATTTACAACGGATTACCTGCCAACTAATGTGACTGGCAAATTAACTTTGGCTATGAATACAGATTAAAACTTGCGCTGCCGAGTTTGCAAAATGTGTGAATATGTGTATATGCGTCTATTGTAAATCCGAATCATAATTAGCTTTCGTTCGTAAAAATATCTGTTGGTTCATCCGCTGGGAGCAAACACAAAAAACTGTTGGATTCGTGGAATGTCTTTCATAAAGCAGTGAAGGTTTTTTGTGTACATGCGCCTTTGTTGAAATGTTTGTAATTGTCATTTATTTATTAACCCAGGGACAAGAATGGTAATTATGGTAAAAACTAGTCCACCAGTCGGTGTAACTGTTTATTTTATAAGACCATAACAATCGAAATAAATTTGTATGGGCCACGGGCCACGATTATTTCAACCCACAAAAACCGACTGGAATGGAAATTGTCTTCAGACCATCATCAAATGAATTCAAGTTCAAGAAAGACACTAAGCTAGGGTTAATTATTATCACAGTTGTAAATTAAACTTCTAAATAATGACAGTCAGGAGCATGATTGATGAAGCACCCAATTTCGTTTGGTGTTTGAGGAAGGTCCAGTTTATCAAACGAACCTCATCAAAAGTCATTAGCACCTTCACTTAATTTCCCTTCCAGGTGACTCTCGACTGACACATATAAATTATGTAATATCCGAAGAGCACTTGCAATCAATTTTTTGGGGTGTGCACCTCTTAAAACGCTAAGTAATTGTTTCGCAGGTTTGCCCAGAAATTAATTAATTGTAAAACATTAACCACCAGGAGCAAGAACTTGACTAGAGTAGGTATTATCTTAAGTAAGTTGGGTGCAAAATGAGAGACGAGACACAACAACAAAACATCATAACAATTGGAGGAAATTCCAAAAGGAAGTTTTTGGGAATAATTCGTTGGTAAACTATTTAGAAGTAATCTTTTGAACGGGAGGTTGGTTGTTATGCGCCTTGAGTCTTCAATCCATTATGGTCATTAATTATTCATGGCGGCTTGCTCCCTGGCTGTGTGGATATATAGGTTAGAACTGGAGACTATTGTATGGCTTGGTCTGATACACACTAAATATACTTGCTGAGGGACGAAGAGGAAAAAAGGGGAAAAAACATCCACCAGTCTAATTTGCCACTGTAATGTGTTTTTAGCTTCCAAAGAGACTGCTGCTGGCCCCACCATAATCGTTGAAGTAGTTTTAATAGCCGTTTTAACTTTTCCAACTATTAACAATTGTATGGTTTTTGTTGTTGCAACTTTTAAGTGTATTAAATGGCAATAAAATATTTAGTGGGAATGCGTTTGGTTAAATGTTACTATTAATAATTTATTTTGAACGATAAAACATATTAGGAAAAAGCAAAACTATACTTAAGTAGAAGTATGAAAACATCAAATTTGTATAAGTTTCTAAAAACGTAGGTACAAGAATGTTTATCTTGAAAAGTCAGTAATGGTTAGAGATATCCAGACTACGAAAACCGTTTTTTTCTATACTGCTTAAAAGTGGACGAAACGCCCATTGCCATAGAAATAGTGATACCCTGTACATTACGCCCCCTGCTCCTATAAAGTATAAAGGATCAATTGAGGATAAATTTCATGAATAATTCCACATAGCTCTACAAAATAATGACATGTTAATCTCGTTTGTAGTTATGACAACATGTATTAGTATCCAGAGACAATTCTATGGCATACTGCACTGTATACAGAACCACGCAAACTTTGTAAGGACAATTGGATGCGATGTATTATCCTGTCAATAACGATAATACATAATGCTTTTTGGGAGCCAACAATTGTGGAAATTGGTCTTTAATCAAACAGCCATTCACGGTGTCAAATTGGAAATTTTGAAATTATTTAAGAGTTTCCCCGATTTAAATCATATAAAATAGTTTATTCCGCACAATAAACGTACAATTAACAACCGAGGCGCACCGTGTCTAAATTTGAATTTAAAGTCTAATTATGCTTTGCTTTAATTAAATATTTTGCTGCACATCGCTTTACACGGAATTCCTATCTATTATTCTCTGTGTTTAGATGCAACACTACCTCATGGTTTTAATTGCTGCACACACATTTTAGAGAGTGTGCACAAGCCATTAAAATATAAATTGCAACTAAATTGTATTAGATAAAAATACATGCACACATTCAGGTATTTCCTCCCCCTTTTGGGTTAGAGTCACTTTCGCCCTGTTTATCCAGCATAGCGATTTATTCGGTTTCACACATTCAATTTATCCACATTACCTTCTTCCTTTGTTTCGCGGTATCACCGGAACGAACAAATTGGGTAAACATAAAGTGAATTTTTATTTCACTTTGAAACTCGAACCCTCAAACTGGCTGATCACATCATCAAGATATGTATTCATGAAAATCTATTTGTGGCCCAAGCTTGGGAGAGGGGGCAGGGGTGTTGTATTGATTAATCACCGAAACGAAGACAAAAACTGAACATGTTGCAAAAAAGCCATTGGCCATCTTGCTCTTTATGTTGTGCATTTAAAATAAAAAGGGTCTGATTCCATGCCGGGGGATAAAATGTACAACCACCCCCTGGTTTTTGGCATAATTTATAGCTGCACCTACATTATTCAAATTTTAAATTTATAGCCGAACTGTTATAACTGTTTAATGAGATTTATTATGCGGGATTTCACTCGCTTCGGTCAAGCATGTATATCTAATATATTCCACAATATTCATGCAACCTCGGAAATGCAAATGGATAATGTATCATCTTTTTACTGGGTAGGTATCCACAAAAGGAGCAAACTTGTGGATGTGGAAAAATATGCTGTGGGCGAAGAACAAAATTGTTGTTGGATAACATTTTGAATATTAAGGGACAGGGTTTGAGGTAATATCTACAAGTGCATATTTGGATCTTTTGGAAAATGTGTTATTTATTTATTGGAGAACAAAAAAATAAATATTAAACTTTTTGTATGAAAGTTTCCAATTTATTACAAAATAGATTATAGTTGTATCGTTTACCTAGATATTTTTTAAATAAAAAGTAGGTATACTTAAGGACAGCCCATTCATCTTTCAAAAAAAATCTTTTATTGTTGATTTTTACTGTTATAACAATTCCAAGTTAGGAATGTACACATGTCAAATAAAGTTATCGAGGGGTGAAAAGTTTTTTCCAAATTTGTTTCAGTACCAAAACCGATTTTTTGTCAGTTTATGGTATAAATCTAACCCAGTGTTTTAAAGAAAAACATCGTGGCATGTACATTATAAAATGACGAAAACCACGCGAATTGAATTTGAATGTTAAAGCAGCCTAGCTGATTATGTTATTGGTTGGTTTAACTCAAAATAGGTGAGGACAATTGAGGCGCAGCTGCTGGCGTTATCACTCAAGACGGTTAGTGAATGTTGCGGCCGCGTGGCTAATCCTGCCAGGATTATGCAAACGGGCGGGCCAAGTCGTCGAAGGAAATGTTTATATTCCTCGGATTATATTGTCTACAGTTGCCGAATTTTGATACGATACGAGAGAGACGAACGGCCTGTTTTATTTAATCCATTCCATATTTACATAAATTTCACTTCATCGCCCGCAACTTGCCAAACTGGTTTACCACAGATTCGCACGCTTACTTGAAGCCTTCCAAATGGCTGCCTTCAAACTTTCTTCCTTTTGTTAGTCTTGTTTAACTTCATAAACAAGTTGACTTGTGTTTGAATGTGTGTGAGTGTGAGGATGTGTGCGGGACAGAAGAAGAACCAGGGGCGGTGGGGGCGGTTATGCTCGATATGGCATTGCTGACAAACAGCGCCCGTATTGTATAAATCCCCTATGACACTAAATCGTCAGACGGGCTTTCTATAAATTGCCGTCTTGAAATCCTTCTTACTCAACAAGTGATTGGACAATCTACTACAGCCGACAAATATCAATAAAGCCATTGATGGTCATATAAAACGCCAATAAGCCATTTGCTAACCCACCAGAGGAAAATTAATGTCGGCTTTTGGACAAATTTTACCAAAATCCATAATGTATTAGAACCTGAAATTCTCAGTCATATTATTTCTTATTAGTCTAATTTGCATATTTTAAATGTAAAATTTCCTTTTATATAATTTTTCAAAAATTGATGGCAGCAATAAAATTAATAAAATAATTATACTAGAGCTCTTGAAATATTTTTTTACATATCTAAAATTTATGCCTACATGAATTCAGATTTTTTTAACCGTGTTTGTACTTTTATTATATTTTATAAAAATTGATTAGTATTTTCATTCTAATAAATTTGCAAATAGCATATTTTGGAACTATTCAAGATAAAGTTGTGCAACAGTTTCTAGTTATTATCTAAAGAAAATATCTTACAATAATGTGAAATAATTATATTAATTTTCCCAATAAAATTCCTTCTGCGTATTGTTTGCTTAATCTATTTAGCAGGAAACTTTATGTAAGAAATCCAAAAGTAGTTAATGATCATCATAAAAGCGACAATTTTATTGTTGCGGTTCATGGAATCTTTGCAATCACTTCCCGAATAGAACGGGATAAATTCCCCTGAAACACGAAGAATAAAAACTGCTCCATATCCTAATAAAGATATTTTACAGCGCGATATTATGAAGATTTGTGCGAAATACACAAACGGTTGGGATTTAAAGACAGAAGAACAGCGCGCAACTAACAGCGGAAATATAATCTGGCTAAAAGTAATCAAAACTGTGGGGATAATTTACATTTTGTTCCAGGTTACAGTTTTCCGGTTATTCATATCTAGTTAATCCGGTGCCCGGATAATGGCACATGTGGCGCGTGCTCCACCGGCGACTATCGATCGATCTTCTGGTGTGGTTCACGCACATGGCGTCGTTGCAGTTGAGTAACAAACTTACTCGCCGGTTGAGATGCACTTGAAGGAATGTGAATCCGTCGAAAGCGAGAGTCGCATGATACTCGCCTACAATTCTCACGACGTGACACGCATACCCAGTTCGTTACAAAAGCAAACACATCCACATGCCGCCGCCACCGCCGGTCCTTTCACGTCACTGACTGCCCCCACTGCCATCATCAATGAGACTTATGCCATTCAACTGACGAATTTACGTTTTGGGAGTGATCGTTGGGGATGTGGAAAAGGCAGGTGGTGGGCTGGAAGACTGAGATTGGGGGTTTTGGAATATTTAATGGAAATTTGTCCGTGTTGAAGATTCGTAGTCAACAAGACAAGAATACTAGGTCATGGACTATAGACTGAGCAAAAGTGAAATAAATTCCTGTAATAATACACAGAAACTTTAATTCGAATACTTTGCATCCTATCAAAAAATAAAAAGTACATTTTTATTCATTAATGGTGGTATACATGTCGAATAGAAGAGAAAAAATACTTTGGGTTAATAATAGCGTATCGTTCTTCTTTTTAGAAATATCTTCGGAATCCCCTTTGGTTAGAATAGTGAGATGAAAGTAAATATTTAACATTGGCGCATCCACCAGAATTGTAACTGTTTTTTCAGTTATTTTCGGTTCCGTCTAAATACCTAATCATTTTGGTAACTGTTCTTGAAATCGCGTCAATCTCAAGCAAAAATCGGTACTAATTTGTAATTTTTCCATCACCGAACAAATCTATTAAAAAATTGTGAATTGCCCTTTTGGTACGTCACGATAATTAATTGCTTTTGATTAAAGTCGAAACAGTTATTGTTGCAGAAAAAAACTAGTTAAAATATGACAAGTGTAAAATGGATGATGCATTTTAGGTAAACCAGTAATATGTTTTACATCACCCGCGGCCATAAATATCAATATTTTATAGCAATAAATACTTTTGCATTATATAATGTCCAATAATATCTGTCATCGGTTTTGCATATATGGGAAAATTAATGAATGCTTGAATATTTCAAATTTCACCATCGCCCAGATAACAGATTAAATTTTATATATTGGTGTGAATGTAAATGATGGGAAAAAATATTTTTCCAAAAAAAAAAAACCTTCGATAGATGGATATTATGAGGCGCGTAGGTCGGTGATGTCGATAAATCTAAACAAAATGTCACAGACTGCGGACTTTGTTTTTCCACATAAATCCACGAAACTTTATAGGGGACATATATGTATATCTACTATACATATATAGAGTTGTATATAAATTTATAGTCAGTGAAGAAGACCCGATAGTAGATTTTAAATTGTCATATTGCAGTTCCAACAAACCGGCGTTGATGATGACGTATGCTGCAATGCGCGTAGCTATGGAAACACCTGGGTGCCCGTGTGCAGGATTGCCAACAACACACACTGATACACAGAGAAGAGAGACTTCAATAACACTGTAATTGCATTAAGGCTTGTAAACAATGTCGCTGACGCGGCTCGATTATTCTATAGACTTGCAACAATTGCCTAAATGCCAGCAGTTAATAGGAGAGGAGACAGATTTTTAATCACTGCTAATGCCCTTTCTTCCTGCTGCTGATGCCAGCTTGGGTTAATTCAATTGGAATCAATATCATATAATTTGAAAAAGGGATAAAAAAAGGCGGTGCGCTTTCAGTAGAAAAATGTCATAGCTGATATGGGGTTTTTTAGAACGAGGTTGAATGGCTCCAGGGATTTTTAGTGGAGAAGCGCTGGATTAACAATATTTTGGTGAAGCTGCTGAAATTTCTTGAAAAAATCATGTAATTGGGCAGGAACACATTTCCGATGGAAATTATTCCGGAGGTTATAAAAGCACAGATTTTTTTTCAAATTTAATGCTCACATAACGTAACTTTCAATAAGAACTTTAGAATTCTTTTGGTGACTAAAGAAAAGAAAAAAGTAGAAAAGACTTTTTAAACAGTTTTTACTACTGTTTGATTTAACTGAGTAACTATTACAGAAATAAACATTTATTTATAATATTTTAGGTGAACAATTGAATTTCTTAAGTGAATAAAACCGTGTATGACATTGGAAAAAATATATATTTGCTGATTATTATCATAATGACTATTAGTTTCTCGCAAAATTGTCCTTTACCTTCAGTCCAGTATATCAGAGGTTTTTTTATTTTTTGTTTGTTTGTTGCTTTATCAAAATATCCGGGTGATAAATTAGCTGCAGACTAAAGTTTGTCAACGAATGTTCGCGTGCATGAAATTAAAATTAATAACAAGAACATGCAGATGGAGCAGTGTGAAAATGAAGATAAAGCTAATTTTTCATGTAGGTACACGACGTTGTGTAGGAAAACCGTTTGAAAGAAATCCTGGCGTTTTTGAAAAATTATTAATTAATCCGTCTTTTATTCGGGCTAAGGTAAACAATGGCCCAGAACTGTCAGTACAATGGCATGGCCCATTAATATCCGTCGTGGTGAATAGAACGCGCGACCCCGAGCCTCACCGTTGATATTATAATAAGGGTCTTGTGTGTGTCTGGGTGCCGACCCCGAATAAAGATGTTTTAATATCCAAAGATTAGGCATAAATATGTAAATAATCGTTAAAGTGGGGCAAGCGCAATTTGAATTATGATCGACATTAACTTTGAAACCACCAACAATGGCATAAGCATCTGTCAGGATGAAATGAAATATAAATCAAACGAAATGAATATTAGAGTGTCTTTGGAATTTCAGTCGTTTAGCGTCGTGCAGACACCGCCGTCAGGAGATGATAATGCCGCGCGGCATCACAGTTTCTTTTTGGGTTTGATGCCTCAGGTGAGCCGAACTCCACCATCAAATTTATTACGCTCCCCGACTTGCCCGGATCAAGAAGAATGGCTCCAGGACGAATGAAGAGTTACCGCCTGCACCTCCGCTTGGCACTAACTCACTTCGTTGCCACTTCCTCTCCAACAAGTTATATTGAAACGTTCAAAAGTTTACTTTTAAAACTTATGATTCCAACTATGATTACTCAACGTCACCATTATCTCGTCTCAGACCCTCATCCGCAAAGTACACCAATTATTATAGTTAATAGTTCTTATCAAAGTTGTACAAACTGATGCATTTGGTGGTTTCAAGATCGCGCGCTATTTTATTAATAGCTTTGGCTATTTTTCATTCGAGGGGGTAACTTGGGTGGACGTCTATTAAGCATTCCCACGAAAATGCAGAATATTTATCATTTCCGTCGTTTTTGACAACCTGTTTACACTTTATATTGATTAACAAAAATTTATTAGTCACAACTAAAAATTTGCTTAAATTAGATTCCGTATTAAGTAACTACAATCAAATTGGAATGTTGCAGTCTATGAAGAATCATTATCATAATTAACAACTTATGGAATGGAATATGTAGGTATATACCGAAAGCGGTAGTTATAGAATCCATAACTTAGATTTAAATGATGGAATATTATATGACAAAGGATACATTAAATGCCACTTTAAATAAAAAAATGCAGTAATATTGTCTTATTCACTTCAAAGACAAATACGGAAATAATGAAAGAGAACAATACTAAAACTTCAATTTTTTTAAAATTTAACTTTCAGTACCGACTCACAAGTCTAAAGAATCTTTTGTAACCTTTCTAGTTAACTTTTTAATATCTGCACTGGATTTGTTGATCATTTTCCTTTAGATATAAAACTAATTGCAATTAAACCAGCTGCCCTCATATATTTTTTTATCTTGTGTACCCTTTTCACTGTGCTTGGTATAGTAAACCCGTTATGATGAAACGAAATAACTTCCACCGAAAGATTCAATCGAGTTGGAAAAGTGAACGTCGGCAATTAAGAGTGTAATTGCTATTGGCCATTTTTCGAAACCTCCACGTTACTATTCATTATTCACCTCAACACAAAAATAAACCATCAAACCCTTCACATCATTAAATTACAAAGAGTGAGCATCATTATATCATTCGGCATCAAACCACCTCCTCACCGAGCTGGAGCATGTGGGTTGGATAATAAGAAAAAGAAACGGAAAAGCAACACGCTATCTGAAACTGAACGAAACCTAGCAGCAGTAGTAAAACAAATGGCACCAATTAGTGGTCCATTCGTCCACCTTAATGCCAGTTCCTACGGGAGCTCGGCTATTGAACGGGGGACGGCACGAAAATGGTCAGGATATTAGTCTTGGCTTTCAGATGGGTATTTCTGAGAGGGGGGCAAACCGTTGTTATGACAACAAGGATTATTTTTGGTCCTCTGGAGGGATCCCAAAACTGAAATAAATGGACACCTTTTGGTTGAATAAGCGGTTTATATATTCCAAGACAAATGGATGCAGAACTTAGGGGGGAACGAGGGGGTAAAGGGAAGGATTAAACCGTGCAGCGTTAAACGCACATTAAGATTTTCATTTTATATAAAAGCTTGAAAGATGGAATAATGTGAATGAGGATGAGATGTTAAGGTTTTTAAAGGGCTTTAGAAAACAACAGTGGTTATGCTGTAGCACACACAAAGTTTATCTTTTGCGAGCGGGTTTTTTTCTTAATTATTATTAAACACAACGGCATGGCGCTTATCTTTAGATGAAGAAGCTGAACAAAAACGTTTCAATGGTAAACATTTCCTAGGACGCGACCAAACAAAAAGGAAAAAGGACGAATTGTTTGCATCGGGTGCGCCGCGTTCTTTCCGAATGCATTTTCAGTGTAAACAGATAGAGCTCATCCGAACTAGTTAGTGCAATTTTCAGGGATAGTTTGGAATCGCTTTTTCCCTATTTTTCTAGTTTAGTTAAAAATAAATACTCGTGGACATTTTTATACCTAATATATTATTATTAATTATTTAACATTATTTTTGATAATAAATGTGGAAATATAAGAAAAATTAATTTTAAAATTTTTATAATAATTTGTATTTATTCAATAAAGATACAAAATAAAAGTAAACAGTAAAATAATATTGATGGAAGAAGTTCAAATAAATTAAGAACTATAACAAATTAAAGCTAATATGAAACACCATCACATCACGACTTCTGGATAATTCTGAAAACTTTGCGCAGACTTGAAACTAGTAACTGTAATTTCCCCCTACCTCTATAAACTTTAGCTAAAAAATAAATTGTAGGACGACTGGAATGTTTTTTTTTTGAATGACTGTAGCCAAGAAAAATCACCCTCCATCAGTGCCTGGGGGCACAAGAAAAGGCACGCAAAAGGACAAAGCGGGGAAATCAATCGACGTCGGTGTGTTTAATTCTTTACACCGGGTAATCTTGCCATGAAGTTGTATATTGGACTTTGAAGTTTGGGACTTCCAGACGAGTTTGAATGTGTTTTAAATTTGTTTACTTGGCTTGATGTCATTACGGTTTTTCTTCGTAGCCTCGAAAACCAAATCCCAAGGAATTTCAAAGGGAAATGACATACATATTAACAACATAAATAATAAATTTCTAGGATCTCATTTGCTTTATTCGTTTTTAGCCTTGACAATAATTTGGCTGCTATTTGGATAATTTAAATTTGGACTTTGGGCAAAATTTCCTTGGTATTGTTTGTGGTCCATCAACAGGCAGATGCGACTGGCATCCGCATGATCAACCATGGAGTCCGATTGAACTAATAGTCTAATAAATACCTATTTGATTAGAGACTGTAATGCAATTCCCTCATTGTCAGTTGAGGTCACTGTTGGTATAATTGATGTGACTCAGCTGATTAATTGATGAAAGGGGGAGGGGGATGAAGTGCAGTGATTTCGTATTTTCGCATTCATCAAACAGTTTAAAACAACATCGGGATGCAGTTTCCATTATGGTATATTTTATTCAAATTGGCAAATTCCTTTGAAGGCAAACAATTTGTCAAACGACGTAAGCGAAGCACAAAAACTTATATATAGAGAAGAAACTCGCCGGGGTCGAAATGTGTATGATGGCCACTTTGATGAATTGTTTGAACTTCCTTTAATCTTCCAGTCTGTCACAAAGCATTTAAAATTATATTAATAGCTCGAGTCCGGGTACCTATCTACCTTTTATGCGATTTGATGAATGGTTTTCCTATACGTTGCTGATCCGTGTGTTTTGTATTTGTAATCATATATTCTATTAAACAGTGTCCAGTTTGTTGTTTCTTAATTGACCTATCAAACGCAGCAGTTTCAATTACAAGGCAAAATTATTTATATAAATTGCCGAGTCATCATCCATCGATGTCTGATTTATAGTGGATGTTTTTTTCCAAATAATCTTCTACAAACCTATCACTGCATTTTGAAGTGATGGAAAATCGAAATCAGATTAGAAATCTCCATGTAATATCGCGTATATAGAGATCTCGTCGACAAATTGACAGAAAGTCGCTTTGGAAGGTGGTGTTTTCCCTCGTGTTCAATACATTCTCTATTTATTGCATTTACTTCTCCATTCTCGGGGATTCTTTGATGCACTTTCAGGTGTGTTTGAACCAGAAACCCTACTTGGAATTCAGATCGGGATGTAATAGTGTGTGTGCGCGAGGGTGCGAAAGTGATATTCCCCCACTGAATTCTTATAGTGGCAAAAAAGGTGCGTTGCTTCACCGCAATAATGGGGGAAAGCAAGAAAATTGGTAATTATTATTTTTATCACACGGGGATAAAGGTGGGGGAACTTTGAGCATGTGGAGCGCAAGAACAATACGTAATTACGTGAATGTAAAGAAAATTTTTTAGAAAAGTTTCGAAGTGTATAAGCCAAAGCAGTACCACCTCTTTCCATCACATTTTTACATAATGATTAATATAATTTTTTTCTCTCACTTCATCACTCCTATTTATAATACCAACTCTAACAGTTTAACACACAATGTCATGTTATAATTTATATAAATGTGTGTTAATGTTTGGATGAAATACAGAATTTAAACAAACGTCATGGCAGTGGTGGTGGTATGGTGGATTCCCATTGGGAGCGGTCGTAATTCACAGGAGATGCAAGACCATTATTGAAATGGAGCCAGTATGAGCTGAGCATCTGGGGAATCTGCTTCAATTAGGATCGGACAAACTCTAACTAAATACCAAAACCATTGTCTACCGTCATGTATCACAACTTAATATACTGTCAATATTTATGGATACAATCAACAATTTGCCCATGGTGGATGTTGTATATAGGTGTACTAACACTTGTATCAATAATTAATTACAATCATACATCATGATGGATTTTCGTAAAGTAAAAAATAGGTAGAAAAAATATATTCGGAATTTTCGAAGGAAATGTGGCATCAGTGAGAGGATACAATATAGATTGAATCTCCACGCAGTTTTCCCTAACACAGGTTGGTTCCTTGTAGCTAGTTTTCCTCTTAAACTCCACATTTAAATTAACACTAACATCCGGATCCCCCACTTGGCTCTTGACCCAGCGGTAAGTACATTATGTAGCTGTTTCTGGAATGAAACAAGTGGCTGTTGGTGCTTTAGGTCGAATACAAAAGGGTGCAACACACACAAGGCCTATCCACCAACCAGTTTAATTAGACAGATCATCAATTCCAGACACGTAAGACCTTTCTCCTGATACCGACCTCGCATTTAGCTTGAATATTACACGCACACACCCCTTGTGTTCCACTAATACCCCTCCACCAACGCATACAATCCGGTAATCAATCATGTTACAACCGATTTTAAACATGACATCGTACAAAACTGGATAGTACAAGATTTACAGAGTGTTCGCATCTCACAGAGGAAAAGTTGGACAAAACAAGAAAAAAATTAGGCGAAAATGGAGTTGGCGGGGAGAAATTGATATGAAATTGAGTTGTAGAAGCACCTTGTTCGTTTCGTTATTAAATTTTAGTGCACATGTCCATTAGAGCACCTCTATAAATTTCACCTTTCTGGCAGCTCTCGCGCGTCTATTAAATTATGAATTCGAAGCCAAAAAGCCCGCGTAATAGCAAATATACGAGGATTAAATTCTATTAGACATCATTTTTAAACCTATATATATACATCGTACGACAAACGAAACCCCGGTACATAACTTTTTACCAAACGACCACTTGCAAGATTTTTCCCTTTTTTTTATTTTTATTATCTACCAGAAACTTGAGTTGTGTTTAATAAATTACAGCTCTCACTCTCTCACTTGCTCTTCTCATAATTTCCAAGTGGTGGTGGTAAATACAGCCACCTGCCGCAAAAGTGGAAGTAAAGTGGTTTTACCGAACAAAATGGCACCACTATGTTGGGAAACAATTAAGTAAGTAACTGGTTATAAAGCCCCGAGTAAATATATTATTAAAGGAAGGCCTCAAGTGATGGTTTTTTCGGAATCTGTCGGAGTAAAAGATGTACAAGTTTAATTGAGGAACTGTGTTGTGTAGGGGTTTTTATTATAATTATTAAAAAGTTTTTCTGCTTTAAACTTACAGAGGGTTTCGAGTATATTGTAATGGGGCTTTTGAATATTAACCTGAAGCAAATGAAATTTGTTTAGAGAGCGGGTTCTTGTGTAAAAAAACCTAGGATTTTAAAGGTAGGAAATGATATTGAAAAAAGTGGGCGTATGACACTAACAAGTTTCCTTGATTCAATTTAGGAGTGACCTAATGCTCCTTCAATCTTCAAGTTTTCAGCCGGTCAGATCCCTTTTCGGTAGTGTGAAAGGGCACTAGATTTAAAATTTAAATCGGATCAGGAATAACATGATACTGAGAACATGTTAATTCCTCAAAATGACAGACAGGAAGAAAACATAAGGCACTTTCTTATTATTATTAAGGTGAATACAGTAAATAAATAAACTAAAGTCCAAATTTCTCAAGTTTTTATAAAGAGCAATTTATTTAAGATGTTTCATACTACTCGTATATGATGTGAATCAAAATTACTAAATTGAGAAATGTCAACTTATTTATTTAATATTTAGTGATTTTTTCGATTCTGGAATTTTGAAGCTTTTACACGTTTTGAGTTTGTATAATTATATTTTAACATAAATAAGGGAAACTTTTAATATTTTTTTACATCTGATGTTAGTATAAAAAGATATAATTTGAGGTAGCAGAAGGCAAAAAATAATTTGATTAGAAAAACTAAAAACAAATCTTTGCTATTTTCTTTTTCTCATCAACATTTAAAGTCAACATTCCTCATGCGCCTCATTCTACACGAGCAAATTATAATCGAAATCGAAATATATTTATAGCCACCTCCCTCCAGCCAGCCTCCAGCTATGACATTCTTTATAAAGCGTGACACTTCCAGGGGTGATTAATGTTTAGCACGATAAGTTTGCTGGTAATAAAATTCGGGTCATAATGTCGATTGGCGCTTTCTTGAATGCCTAACTGATTGCAAGGGTCGTGGAAATCGAACATCGGAATCTGTTTCACATGGAATTAACTAACGCTGTTGTCAACACATTGCAAATAATTTGGTTTCGTCTATTGAAAGGCAATTTCGCTGCTTTGTCTTGCAAACAAACAACATGCCTCAACATGCATTATGTTACTCTTCCACGCATGCTATTCTCGAGTTTACACCTATGTGGTTATTGTATACATTTCAAACAAAACCCAGTTGGATTTGCTTTAATAATAATTAAAAACTATTCTCTGCACCAACGTGCCAATGAAAGCAGAAAAACTTCGTCTGGAACGCGTCGTTTAATAACAATAAGTAATAATAGAAAACGTTTCCGGTAGTTATATGAGTTTGTACAACTGTAGCTAAATACGCGCGCTTCGGTGTTCCTTCATACTTGAGTCCTTTTGGAATAGCACAACACTGCTCATTGCAAGTGCATACGGTTCGTTAAATGTTGCAATTTGCCATTCAAGTCGCCGTCTCTCGCCCGGGACTAGTTACAGGTACAAATGTCTCTGGGAAATGAATACTGGAAATGGAGAGTTTTTACAAATAATGTCTGTAGGGGTCTTTAGAAAATTTCTCTGTTTACCTTAAACAGTTTCTGCAGGAATTTTAATTTATTATATTCAACTAACATTGTGTTTGTATAACTGGAGTTAGAAATTACTGTCGTGATTTGTTGTAGTACCAGTAGAACATTAAAAACTATTATTTTTGTAAATATTACAAACACTTAATAGTGATGTTGAAGGCCGATTTTGACCCATCTACGGTACAATTGAAACTAACACAAAAATGCAATTTTCTGTGAGACTATAAATAACATTATCAGCTTTCTCCTAATATTGCCCTTCTATATTATTATTTAAATTCTTTAATATGTCAACTTAATTTACAGTTGTACGAGTTTCCCATACGTTTTCCTCCTCATACCATCCTCGACATAAATCAGTCGCACCAAGCGATATTTCCAATACACATCATAAATTCCCCAAAAGGGGGATTTGATGCATGCCTCACGTCATTTGTGATGTTAAAAGCTCGAACACAGTGGAAAAGTCTGCTTCAAAAGTAGATCCTTCCTTGTGGCTGCTGGCTGCTTAACGTAGTGTGCGTGTGTGTTTGTGTGGGAGGAGGCCACACCGCCTTCTTCTCCACCTCGTCTAACTCAATCGATTTGTCCCCCTTATCGCTATTGAACCACTTACGTTTAATACCTAAACCATCGGCTATTATACCCCCGAAACGTGAAATACGGCCGGTTTCCCTTGTTCACAGCATGTGCCACTCTGTGTTATTGCTCCAAAATGAGATTTGCCGACCCTAAAGATCACTTAGACAAAGAAAACTTACAACTTGGACAATAGAAATGAGATATTAGAGGTGGTGGTGGAAAAAGAATTTTTTTTGGTTGTTGGTAGTGTTGGTTGCAGATCAAAAATCACTGAGGGCAATGTAATTATTTACAATGTTAACGTTAATGGGGTTTTGGTTCGGTTTGCTTAGAGGGGTTGGTTTGATTGATGTGCAGCATACGGTGATTTTATCACTTTTTGATTGATTGGATCGATTCACAAACTAATGCAGATCTATTAGATGTTACATAAAGAGAATTTGTACTCACTTCTCTCTCTCTCTGTATTTAACCGGATTATCGTCCATGATGTGGAAATCACAATATTTCAGAGCTTGCGTGTGTTTGTTAAACAAATTTCGTCGCTAACGTTATCTCTATTCGTTACATAATTTGCGAGCAAAGTAATTACATACACACAGAGACTGTGGAAGTAATTAAGTTAATTGGTAGCACTGTCAGATAAGAATAGATACTTATTTACCTATACACATTTCATTATATTATATCCAAAATGTAATTAATCATTCATTAAATTAATTAAAAGGATATATAGTCTTGAATGCCGACGTCTTTTCAGATCGATTGCCACACAACAAACTAATTTTCCAAAAAAAAAACCGCCGCTCCGGGAAACTATGTATTTTATTTTTGTTAATTCGTTTTAGGCGATGATCGGAAATTCTCCTATAGTTAAACTAGGTCAAGCTTCAGTTCAAAACTATCGGTTTGTATTTTCCTAAGAAAAATTTAATTTAGCTTGAAGCATTGAAAGTTGATAATCCAGATCGACGCTTAGAATACCGTCGTTGGTTGTTCCATTTATTTTTGAGTAGGTGTTTATATAGCGGAAAAATATATGAAGTTCGATTGTTATTCCAGACCTTAGTTAAGGCGATCCAATCATCCAGGGCTGTTCTTTTAATGACAGAAAACTTGGATGGGAATCTCCAGTGGCCTTTTTTGCCCCCGCTAAGATCTGCAGCTTTACGACGTACTAAACTCTTACTTCTCCTAGCTTGATTTTATTTCTTTCCGCATCCATGACCTCACGTAAGCCTCCAGCCACTTGTCGCCTTGTATTGTAGCTTTTGCTGAATTATTATTACGGCCAATGGAATTTTTCATCAAAAAACCTCGTCTTGAAATCTGTTCGTTGGAAATTGCATCAGGCCTCATTGTAAACTTTACAACCGTTGTATTAGTACAGCTCCAAAGGAACGTCTAATAGTTTGACACCATTTTGGACACAGCGTTGGTTTGTTCCATGTGGAAAAACTGTTTCAGAATTCTAAGCATTCAAAATACAGCTTGTAAATTCCGTGTACATTGCTTGTAGTTTCTCTTCATGTCAGAGCTCTGAGTCTTTGGGTGTGGAAGTTTGCAAACTATTTGCAACTTAAAACCCGTCTTGTGCAATTAATCAAGCAAATCTATTAAACTAGAGGAAGCTCTGGAACAGTGGGGGCGCTCACTAGAGGGCGCATTACGCCGATAACAGGGATTTGTTTGTAAATTGTAAATAATGCCGCACCCCCGACTGTATACGAAAAATTGTTCACTGGTCGATCGTCGGAGGAATGAGTTTTCCAAGAGAAATCAGTCGAGAGGAAAATAGAATCCCTTTAAAAACAGATGCCTTTGGGTCACAAACCAAAGTGTATCTTGGCGAGAGATGTGTACTGTGTAGGAGCTACTTTGCCGCCCGGTGCCCTCAAGGGAACAACATACGGAATGTACAACCGAAAAAGAACATCATAATTTTCTTAAAAGCAAATTTTCCAAGACGAACGGCAGAATTTTAAATGTGAACTGTTCCACATGCAGTCGCATCACACAAAAATAAATGTATGAAACACAACAACATTTGGCGTATGAATACAAAACATGGAACGGGGTCTATACCTATATTTTACAATAAAATGTTGTTATTCAAATACTTCAGCATTTCAAAAATTAATGTTGTTTATATTATGTTGAAACATTTTTTATTGCTTTGAGCCGTATTAGATAATTTTTGTATTAGAGTGTTCCCCAAATATTTACACCTGCCCACTGAAGCACTCCATTTATTCGTTCATTGCACACTGATATAATGTTTAGGTTTACTGATAAAGTAATAGAATAGAAAAGGTGATGATTCTGAAAGGTGTTTATCGTACAGGAAACTCGTGGACTTTCAATAAAATCAAAACTACACGTCTAGCAGCATTATTTTGATTGCCTACCTTAAAAGCTAGAGAGATGGAAGGTATGACGAGCTGTCTACTGAAACTATTTCAAGTATATGCAATCTTATTGGTGTTAAACTTATTGCAAAAAATCCATCAGAGTATGGTAGATTTAACATTCTCTAAAAACCTGATTTTGCATTCGTTATAAACTAGAGAGCTTGTTTTTGGCAAGTCCAGTTAATTAACAAGTTTAACTAAGTTTTTGGAAGATTACGATGGAAAGGGATCCGCTTTAAATTGTTAAATATACAAAGCAACGACCAAACTTTCAATTTACAAGACGAGGAAAATCGTAACACAAAACGATATAAAGCAGATTAGAGCTTTATGTATTTCATCGGGAGGCTTGGAAAAACCAGCCATAAAGTTTCTAGTTGTTTGTTTTGAACGTTACGAAAAAAACTGTTTGGAATTTTATTTGTGTAATCGTTAGTTACAGAATATTTTCTATGGAAAACTCGTAAAATTTTATTGGTCTAACGCTCCATTAAAATAGTTCTATAATACCACACACGAAATATCTACAACACATAGTAAATAACAATGGCACAAAACCACGAACGTAATATCCATTTTATGAGAAATGCATGATGTAGTTTACAATAACCTTAAGAAGCTTTTATTATTATGAAATTGGGTGATATTTCACGGAAAGCACTGTCGTAGACAAATTTATTGTAAATGTATATTAGTCTACATACTATATACAGTACTATATATAGTAGATGGTATATAATATTCTAGAAATTCTCAAACGCTCGTCGAAGGATATGCACAATTATTACTTACACACGTGATATAAATTTCATGGAGCACACGGACGAGTCCTTGTTGATTTTGCACTTTACGAACATTTATGGAAGCGTGAAGCACCTCTCAAGTGGACAGAGGACAGGCATTTGTGATCATGTATATAGGAAGAGAGAGCACAGCGACTCCGACAATGATATATGGCTTCATATTATCCCAAATGGTATATAAGGACGACCGAACCTCGGACATAGGATTGACCTTTTGCACTTAGACGATGCTGACACATCTCTGAATATTTTACACAAGGATACATAATACCCATTAAAACTCATCATCTCTACCTGGATGTGTGTGTGATATATGGATGATGTGTAATGGTATTCATGTATTCAGCCGGATGCAAGCAGAAACGAACAGCTAGAAAGTTGCGCTGGGGTTCGGTTGGGTTTCGAAAAAGTGTTATGATTTAGGTAGCGAAAGTACTAATTAGAGTACATTGAAACTATTTGGAGAATTTGTTCTTTTAGAATGATATTTACAAAAAATTTCACATGATATATAATAAGTGTTGGTGTAAAAAATCTAAAAACATTGATGTTTATGACATCAAGATTTTGTGCGTTGATTACCAACGTTATTGCCAATTCTGAAGACTAAAATTCAAAAAAATTATAATTATCAATATTTGAGATAAAAAGGTAGTTTTCTTAGATTTTTTGCTTCTTTTACTAGCCTCCTTTATAGACACTAAAGAAGCCCAATTATATTAACAACAATAAATTTTTAAAATATCGAGATCTGACATATTTATCGTGTGATATTGTTTTTCATGGACATACTGTAGAGTAGAAAAAACCTCGATTATTCCAACATCCCAATTACACACATCGAAAGTTTCAAGAGTACGTTTTTCTCTCAGTTTGTGAACGGCCTACATTAACAAAATCCTGATACATGATGGGCCATATTTCATCTTCCGCCGCGTCCTCAACAAATCCTCAAGCAGTTCCTTTTTGCTTTGGAAAAGTGGCAAGAGCAAATGACTGGGAAACCATCATGAACCAGAGATAAAAAAGTGTGATGCGTAGCAAAATACTCCGTCAATCAATAGATCTGAAATATGGGCCATCATAACTTGGCGGCAAAAATAAAGACTACATAGCATCACCAAAGAGCAAATATCCGATATCGGTTAACCAGACAGGTAATCAAAACTTGAGCGCGAGAAAGCGCGCATATCTTTTACCTAAAATATTCCAGCTCGTTTTTCTCGCACACGCCACATCACTCTCTTTTGTGTAAGTTGCAACAAATGGTTAAACGCGTGCGCCGCCTCCGCCACCCCCCAAACAACTTTTGTGTGTATACCGGTTGCAACGGCGGTTCCCGGAGGCCTATTATAAGTTTCAATACCGATATATCATGTGGCCACTGTACTCTCTGTAGCAGCGCCCGATAACTTTTGCATGGTTTAGCAAGATTAATGAGCAGTGTCTTTCAAAATGCGCCATCCCCACGACGATAGCGCGTCGTTTACCAGCAGGAAGATGTCTTTTGGGTGAATATGCGATAAGAAGCTGTCACTAGCTAGACACACCTCCACCAAATAACGAACGATTTAACAACACACAGGATAATCTTGGTGGTTCAATTTGTTGTTCTACAATAAACTTTTTAAATGATTGATTTTCTATATGGGGCATGGGGTGATGGGATGTGCACAACGTAATGATGATGGAGCATTGTCTGGGGGATTACAACAACAACAGAATTAAGAAACGTCAAAGACTATATTAATATTTGTTTTATGTACCTTTGCGGATTAAATTTAAGAGTTTTGGTTACAAAGGAGAAACTGAAAGAAGATTAAATGGATGAGGGGTTTATTGTGTACAAGTAAATAACAGCTAAATATGGTTTTGGCGGTGATTTTAGTTTTTTTTTGCGAGACTTTCTAAGAAACAATAAAAAAGCTTTATAAAGTTTTTTTGGTAATATTGAGATTAAATAAAAGTCTCGTTGTAATACTAACAAGAACAAGACGCAAAATATTTAACACATCAAATATTATGATGTCTATAGAGTTACAGGGTTTTCCAAAATCACCCGAAGAATGAGAGATTTTTTTATAATATTCTAAAACAAAAATATTAATACAGTTAAGTGGAGTGTCCAACTGTTTTCAAATAAGATACTGTTAAAAATTCTCCAAAAAGTTCCTTATGCGATGAATTTTAAATTTGACCTACACATTTTATGTATAGAGTCTTACATTAGGACACAAATTTAGTTTCGGTATAATTTAGGAGTCAATAAAAGTTAGGAATATGGTGTTAGCAGAGCAGGTGTTCCTAAGTCGTGATACTTTTGGTTTTTAATAAAGAACATATCTGGCTCCCCCCAATTTTTCGCCATAGCATCACCCCTCAACATTAGTAGTCGAAATTTGTCCAGGGTGTGCGAAATAAAAATTTGCCAGGGAAACACTGTAATACTTTTAAATGATTTTTTAAGCACTTAGGCGGCCATAAAAGGCCCTTTTATTTGTGGACGATGTATAGGCTTTGTTACATAGTCCGAACATAATTCCACACACGTATATGCCCCAGTTTTCTCCGCACGCCGCCCGCTCTCTTCAACACAGCGGCCTGCGGCTCTTGCAAAGTGCCGTCAACCGAAACATTCGCATACACACACGCTATTATATGTGGAAAACATGAATTCTCCATCAGCGGCCGCAAAACCGACCACTGCAGCTCGCACTACTAAAATATACAGATGCGAATTTTGCTACAAGTTCGCATAATGTAATTTACACCAGCCACAGCAAAACTAATTGTCACTGGCTGGTGTTTGGGTGACGGGGCGGTGGTGGTAAGCAAGACGAAGGCCCCAAAACTACTAGCATTGCCCGCCGGTGCTAAATGTCGGAAGCTAATGGGGATATATCGCCGCCAGTGGTCAAAATTGTGCGAGTTACAAGTTGGTTGTGGTCCATCAATTCTAGTTAAAACAGCTTCATGTGACTAATGGAGGCGACATTTTTGCATAAAGAATTTGTAGGTTGCTGGATGAATCATGATAAAAGTCTCAGTTTCACTAGAAAAATATATGTTCAATTCAATTACATAAAACTAAATTTTATATGTAAATGAAAAATTTGGACAAAAATTTAAGCAACATAAAAAATATTCCTACATGAATTGCAGGATTATAATCAAGTATGTGTTCAAACATTCACTTGCTTCACATGAGTTAATATTGAAAGACATCCTGAAAAACTAAACGACAAATCTTTTGCGACAACAAATATTTCCATGCATGTTTTTACACTATAATTCTAAAGTTTCATTAGCGATTTTTATAAGAAACTTAGGATCCTTTCAAAAATGAGAACATTATATAGAAGGCACGTAAAACTTTCTTCAAAATTTTACTAAAACAGCTTTAAATAAATTCTTCTTTTCGATGCTCCCCTACACACTTTATAATGAACAAACACATATTATGACGCAAATCCCCCGTCTCCCCAAACACCCCTACACACATCAGGATTACCAGCCGGTTCCTTATTGTTCCTTCGCCGCGATTGTAAACAATCCAGACGCAAACAAGAATAAATCTTGAATGTCGACGACAATAATACAACAGTGTGCAAATGCGTGTATGTGTGTGTGTCTTGAGTATTACATGAGTTATTTCATTTTGGACGAGCTTGGTACGTAAATACCGACGTGTCAAGTGATTGTTTCGAAAAGTTACATTTGTCAGGGCGCAAAAGGTTGACAGGGATTTCAATTATGCACGAAAGTGGTGTAGATAGATGTACGTAAAGAGAGCGATGGGGGGCAAGGGGGTGGAAAAGGATGGAGGTTCATGTCGATCGTATAACGTCAAGTAAGTATTCAAGGGAGGAATAGAGAAAAGGGAAAAAACATACCACGAGAGTTTATTGGAGGGTTTCTGTAGGGGTTTATGGAGGCGACAGGTGACTATATTAAAAGTTTGTGTTTGCAAGGCGGTTTCATGTTTGATCATAATTTGTTTACGATTTGGTTATAGTTTGTCAAGATTTTACTTTAATACAGTTTATAAATGTTTACAAAGGTGCACTCTGTAAGCAATAGAAAAAAAATTATGTGATATTTCTATCCACGTCTTATAAAAATACCATCAGACTTTAATTCTTTATTGCAATTTCTGTGTGTTGGTGTAAAATGTTCCAAAAACTCTTACATATAATATGTGCTACTTTAATCTGATTTTCCAATAAAAAAACCATTTCTACACCAATCCAGTCCATATCGAGTTAATCTTAAACTCGCATTTATATTTCATAAAGAAAATCGTCGGCAAGTTCACGCACTCTGTACAACTGGCGAATGCGTAAAACGCAACTGATGGAAGGGGTTCGGACCCCCAGCCGATAATAAACAACGCTCGTGGGACAAAACTCTCAATTTCCGGCATATTTTTAGTATCGCTGGCACACAGCCAATCTGCATTTAATGAATAACGAACGGACTGGTCGACATGGCAACAATTATTAATAAGATTTACGGTATGCTCCGCTTAACGGTAGTCATTTCCTGGGTAGCTTCGACACTGAAGGAGATAATCGATGATGTATTATGGCAAAATTCAAATAGGACTTGAAGAAGGAATGTACCACCACCTCATTAGCATTATTTGATTGAACTGGCTCAAAACGAATTTGTTGCGTGATCACATCAAACTAAAAATTTGATTAATGAGCAAGGCGAGAGATGTAAACATGGCGTGAATCTGGTTTTGTTTTGTTTGGTTGGTTGGTTCAACAGCTCGTAAAAGAATTAAGGAAGAGCGACAAGGATTGGTAAACCGGGAAAAAATCGTGTAAGAACATATAATCATAATCTTTATAATAATATACTTATGTCGACACGGTTGATTTAATGTGGAAATTTTACGACCTCAACGCCATCAAATGACATAATTGCCAATTACAACGTTTACTGCTTATTCAGCACGAACATGAGGAAATCATCAAAATGAAATCCTTGTTTGCTTGCGATTTACAAGTCGGTTATTATCGAATTTATCAACATGTTTGATGTTGTGTTAAGTAAACATTTCCGGTGTGATGCGACAAAAACCTGTTTTTGAAATGTGGTGGATGCGCCGGTGCCACTCCCATAAAATCATGAATATGCCCCGGAAAGTAATGAGCATGGAAAATGAAACTATATAAAGTGATGAGGAATGCAATGACTCGGAAGTCCTGGCCTTTAATTTGCAAATGGAGTGTTCCGAGCTGCTAACGCGGTTACACAGAACAAGAGTAGGTGAGGGATGCGACGGGGGTGAGAAGTGCGACTAGAGACCGGGTGGATGATCAAAGCTGAAGCCCCGTCACGGCCGCCGCTCTGCTTTACACGGCTTTGCAACTCCACCGATCAGACTTAACTTTTTACGGATTTGAATTATATGCACGCGGCGGCAGGAAATTGGAGTCTACACATAAAATTTTTATCATAAACGTCAAATTTATATCTATATTATGTATACTGTGAAACAGGACATTATTTCCTATTGACAAGTGGAAAAATAATAGGATTCGTTATTAGAATTTTGAACAAGGAAGAATTTTTCTTCTTGAATCCCAAGAAAAACTTTTTTCATTTCTTCAAAATTTCAGAATGATAAATTGAGTACAATTTTAAAAAGAAAGCATAAGATTTTATGGTAATTATGTTTGTCTACTTTATAAAATTGATTAGCATGTGTTCGTTATAGTACATAACAACATTATAATTAAACAGTAAAAAAACGATAAAACAATGTATTTTATTAAAATATTTTTTGTCCGGTTTAATTTTATTTTCAATTAAGTTATTTGTTGTTATGAAATTCACCAAAGTGGTAGCTAGAACAAAGAGTTAATTAAACAATATATAATTAAAACTGACAAACGATAATTCTGTAAATATTTAATAATAATCACATCAGGAATTTCCATCAATGTAAAACTATGACAAGGTAATGCAGATATTTAATATGGTTTTGTGTTAAAAAAATATTAATAGCAAAAAAATTACACACGCAGGGGGATGGGGATGTTTGATGTACGAGTACGTTGCTGCCTCCTGCACAACATTGTTTAAAAATATTTTTTTAATTTTCGCATAGTTTGATGTGCAATACATCAAAGAACGCCATAACACAGAAAATGTCTACCTGCTCTTGCCTGGCTCCCGGCTCAAATTTGTAATTTAATATTTACCGATAAAGTTTAACTAGACAGCGAACGAGAGAATTTATTATTAAAAATTCATCGGTAATCTCCCCCGTTCCTTTGTAAAAGCAAACTTGTTGTGTGTTGTTGGCCTAAAATAATTATTTCAAATCCTCTTGCTACTGATGCAAATAATTCATTCATGGCATCGTAGTCTTTCTGTTTTAAATCGAGGTAGACGAATATGAGAAAAATCCTGTAGCATTTCATCAGAATGTTGCTTGCATTCCGCAGTTTATCATAATATATCCAACATGCGTTTGGAATTCTGGACATTCTTTAATATCAGTAATTGTTTGCAATATAGGTTGGTTGTTTGTGTGCTCAATCCTGAAATTCCACTGTCGATACGTTATGATATATTTAATCTGTGCGTTGCCAAAACAGGTGGAATTCAATGTGTTGTTCCAACAAATGTAGCTGTCACTCCCTTGCGAAACCACAATGAAATATTGACCAGTAACAACGTTACAATTAGCTAAAAACATTTGTTGATATTAATTTTCTATATATTTAGCTAATAAACAGTAGATTAATTGTGTTTTGGGGAAAATAGTCATTTAGTATGTTTAATATAGCGAATAAGTTATTTCCATATGTGAGATACAATTCTGTGGTCCATCTGAAGCAGACAAATTTCAAGTGAAACTGTATCTGACAGCCGTTTCCCAGAGCATTGTGTGTGGGCTATTTCAAATCAAAATGTCTTCAAACTGGATTTTTAATACAAATAGCTGCGGTAATCGATTTTTCGTTACTCTGCCAAAAATTCACATATTCAAGAGTGGAAAGTAACTACACAATTCGGATTTGGGGATAAAAATGAAAATTAGACAACTATAATGGGCGATTACACTGATAATTTATTTGTTCTCTCTATAAATATTGCATACTTTGTGTAGAACAATTGTTAAATAAATAAATACAAGATCATAAAACCTTTTTAGATAATTCACGAAACAATTTCCATACACCCCTCAATAAACCAAGAAACTATCTCATACAAAATTCGTGTTCGGTCAAATTTTATAGGTAAAGGTATGTCGTGTCTGTCTTTCGTCCCCCTTCCCTCACTAAAACTGAGCCTCAACCTGCAGCCAATTGCTAAGGAAGTTTATTTCCCCATCAAGTGTTCGGGAGTAGCCCATAAAACCGAGAAATTACACAAAGAACCCCTGGAAACTGACACAAACTACTCGCCGGTTGCTGTTGCATTTTTTGTGTAAACACTCACCCGATGGGATATTCTATTATTCAATATTCGGGCCCGTAAAAATACGACAATTTATGGCAAATGCAACGGGGATAAGATGGCAAGAGTACGTTTATAATGTATGGGATATTTCTAGGATATTTTTCTGGAAAGGTGCAGTAAAACTTTTGGTTCATATTCTATTCAGCAGGAACTTAGGCACGACCGTTTCTATAGGTAACTTTTGTAGCCTCACTACTAAATCCCGTTTACGATGTTGTTCTGTATATTATATATAATTTAAAATATCTATATAAACTCCTATTAAATTTGGATCACTTTTGTCCCATTTCCAATGTCTAACATTTCATCCAATTATTTCTTGCTTTTGATTCCGACAAACAAAGAAACATCCACATACGAATTCACTTTGTTTCCTCCAGTACACGCACACAAAGAATCGTCTACAAAACGTTTACTGTCCCCTCCGAGTTTGCTGCATACAGAGATCAAACATCCTCAACTATAATATCTTTTCTTGTTACAGCCATTATATGCAACAAATACCGGAAAGATTTTAAGGATCCACAGTAAAATTTCCCTTTGAAATTCAGTTACAAGCTTTGGTTTTGTTAAAACTTTATAATACAAAATACTTAATGCATTTTCGTGCTTCATTACGCGCAACAACTCAAAAGTATTACAGTAAATAATTAATTTTATTATACAAGCAGCATTGGAAACGAAACGTATAAAAGTCGTCGCACACTTTTAAAAATAGCTACTACAGGAGATGGAATAACTGAAACATTCATGTTGGAAATTAAAAGAAAATTTCCATAAAATCCCGTGCCTTAGTAACGCCTCACAACTGAAAAAAGAAATAAAAGTAAAATATTTATTTTTCATCATCAAAGAAGCTCAACATATCAAACGACTGAAAATTCAAGAGCATCACATTGTAAGACCAGAGATGGAAAGAGAGAGAGCCCCTGGTGTGTTCAAAGTGAATATTCATCAAGTTCAGAAAAAAATTCTTTTGATACACACAAAAAGAAAATCGGCAATGTTCGTAATTTTATTTAGCAAATTGAAGACACTTGGTTAAATGAAAGGCAAAAATTATTAAATAGTTAATAATATTTATAATTTGCTAATTAAATTTGCTGAAGCTAACAACAATATAATTTTATTTTATTTATAATTAGTGCTATAATAGATTAAATATTGCAATAATTATTATTACCCAGGTCTGCATAATTGTGTTAAAATTAATTAGCCTATTATAAACAATTAATAAATTTAAAACAAACAAAAACGTATGTATAAAAATACAACTATTACAACAAATATTTTACTTTCATAAACTCAACTACCCAAAAAACTCTTCATTCATTCTACACCCTCCACTTCCCAACTCAAACAACTTGATGAGCGCAAAGATCCGCCAAAGTTTGATTGGTAATGCAAAATACACACATCACACATACACACACACTGAAAATCAAAACCTCGGTCAATATTAGTTAGCATTACATAGGCAGACGCCATGTGCAGCGTTTCCTCCAAGGAGGAACACAACACTACATCATCGGTCGATTTCCTCTTGCACACTTGCTGCATCTATCTACGAGGGTGTAGAAACTGGAACCATGACCGCAGAATAAATATCAAACCGAATGATTTATTTGCACTATAAATATTACATATGAGCTATAGTGCGGTCTTGCATCTGAATTCAACTTGAAGAGCGAACTAGGACTAGATGTTTATTCATATGGTAGAGAGAGTTGGATTTGTAGCTGAATATGGCATTTACAAGCTACTGCTTTTAATGCAATCTATTATAACCAAGAATATATAAACTGTCGGTCGCGACTACAAAGTACCGCCCGCGGTTTTAATTACTCATTTCCAAAGGATCTGTTTTAATACACTTACATGTTATAGTATTTTCAGTTTATTTGCGTATACATCATCACTGATGAGATGAGGGAAGAGAGTCTGGATACTTATGGATGTTTATTTTGTTTACAAAACTGGAAAAAGCTACGTGATGCGGTTTCACAAACAAACTTTTGGAACTTTAAACGTGGGGGGATTAAAAATTATTAAAAAGAAAATGTAATTACTGTAATGAAGTTTGTCAAAGGATGTCTAAATATTTGGAGATGATGCAAGGTAATTTTGAAAATTTCTACAGCACAAAAATATTCCAAATTATTTTCTATAATACTGACGATTTTTTCTTAATTAAGGCAGCATCCAGCTTTGCAAAACTGTACTGAATGTTCGAAAATCCACACAGAATTTACGAAGAAAAAAAATCTGAGAAAATATTGACACTTTATGGAGAGGCACCTGTTCTCCACCAGAATTTATTGACATATTTCTAAATTCAATTTTATAAATTACTTCTAGGTATCAAAGTGTACATATTTGCCCATCACGCAGGATCCACTTCGTTTTTCAACAAAACAAAACCGGAAAAAGTAAACAGAATTTTTATGTCCTTGTAGCAAAGTGTTTTGCGGCTGTTCCAACGAGACCTCGTCCAGGCAATATAAACTGCCATTAAAACTGCTGTTGGTCTCGTGCGTGCCCTTTTTATTTAATAACGCACATTTACTACCACACCACCACAACTATGATTTTAAACCGTGTTTCCAACTTCTAGCTCCCCCATCTCATCTCACAATTATGTATTCAATAATTTTCACACACACACACACCCGGACACAAAGCCCCTCTACATAAATTGTTATTGAGATAGGTTATATTATTCCATTTTGAAATGCATGCTCATAAAATATGCCATTGGAATAAAAGAGGCCATAATAAAGTTATTTCTCCCGCCTCCGGAGTAGCAGCCAGTCGAGTGAGTTTATTACGCATGTTTAGATTTATGACTCATGAAAATAGTGGTGTGTTTTCCATGTAGCCTGTTCCGTATTCGAATACGGTCATTAGTTCGTTGCCAAAGCACATTATAAGGAAAACTTTCGTTCGTCGAGTTGTACAAGCATTTCATCGAAACGCGAGCGGGATTTATCGCTGTTGTGTGTTAATTTTTACTCCAATGCTTTGATGGAGGAACTTACTTGCAAGGGGGTGCACTTAATAGTGCGGGTATTTCATTGGAAAGGGTTAAAAAACGTTGAATATTTTAAAAAGGTTCGTCCTTTTTGGACACCCGCGCATACGATAAAAAGATAAATATAAAGTAGCAAAAAGCTGTTCGTTCTGGCTTCTTTATAAACTACATTCTTAGTATATATGGGCGGAGATATGTGAGCATAAAGGGATATAAAGTAACTCCTTTTTCGAAGTTATGCATTATACGTTTGGGGGTTAGATATTTCCACTTTGTTGGCTGCCTGATCGAAACCGTATGAAAATAAGTTTTACCTCGACAAAAAATCCTTAAAAGTTGAAAAACTATTTTAATTGCCCACACATACATAAATCCTGAAAATAAACTGGGGTGCCTCTTAGGTTTTTACAAATTAATAGGCGTGGATTATCGTGAATTCATACCAAATGATTTGGAAAATTGCGATTGGAAGATGTTGAATTAAACTCTCGAATTTGTTCAGAATTACCTTCTTTGATGGTTTGGGGGGTGGAAGGTAGATTGCATTGGAATTTAAAATTGAATTTGTTTACGTGTTTCATCTAGTTTCTGTGACGATTGAAGATAAGTACGAGGGATTTTTTTGAAACATTTTATAATGCCAATATGTATAAAAAGATAACATATGTATAAAAAGATAACATTTACAAAATTCCAGATAAAACCGATAAATAAATTAATATTCAGAATCCTTCTCCCAATTTTCCACGTTAGAATGTTCGGTTCAAATGAAATTTAGCAATTTTCCCCACATCATTTTTCCCTAAAACATTTAATTAGCTCTAGCTGGAAAAAACCGTGTGTTAACTAAAATATGCCTGATGGTAAAACGTTGTGTGTGTACCACTGGGAGCGATTAAAATTAATTAACGAACAGTACAACATCGATCGTTACGTCAGAGCGATGTTTAGCCCAGGTACATTTACCAAAGCCGCCAGCATCTTTTCCCGTGTAACAGCAAAAAACTTTTTTAATTAAATCCCTTTGCAACAAAATATTTTTGCTATAGATACGTTATTGTTATACGTAAAAATACAATATCTCGTAGGTATATAGAACGCAACTAATAATTTTTAATTGACATCCTCCGGAGGAGGCACTCTTCCTTCTTCCCACTTGACATTAGTTGTTCGTCGTGACGGATTTGCCTGGTGAAGACGTTCATTACCTTCGTAAGTTCACTCAGTATGAGAGTATGGGTGCTAGTTTGGTGCACGCTCAAGTGCATCCTGCACGCTCCCCCAACGTGCTTCACTGTCATTCAAGCGGCGGAATGCCGGTCCCGTTGCCATGACAGCAAAGATTCTCTAACCTGTGTGGGTTCGTCGTGAAAACCATCTAACAAGGTAGGAATGTTCAGGGAGCTTTACCAATACACACACACACACACATGCATTCAGATATATACAACTGTGTGTGCGTCTTGTAATATCCTTGGTGGTGCTTAGAATGAGATACCCGGAAGGAAACTTTATCCTTTGTCAGGTCGTGGCTAGACTCCTTGGGCAATCAACAGTTAACTTTAATGGTCAATTCAGACAGTTTACAGTCAATAGTAATTTAACTAATTGACTCACAAGGTATTAAAGTAATTACGTTGGAAGTCGGATGATGATCAGATGTTTGAAGTCATGAAGTCAAAGAGACTATAGAGAAATCTGAAATATCCATTATAACTTTGAACGCTTGCAGTTTGAGTAACATAAATAAGAGGCAGTTTTTCGAGATGCGAGTTGGAAATTTGAGTATAGGAAAACATAAAGAGCAAAATGGGAAATTAATTAATATTAAAAGTTTTAAGATACTTATCCACCTATAAATATAAAATTTGTTTCTTTTTGTCTAAAAAGTGAGGAAAAAAAAAGTTCTTTAGTCGATAATTATCCTTAACTATAACTTCGTTTCCTTAGATACGTTTGTTAAGACAATTCCAAACTATAAGAAAATGTTTATCCTTTTAATGTTTTTTAAATTAGCAACCTTTGTCTAAAATCCAACATTATCTGCCCTATCCTACATTCTTATCCTAAGAGTTGTACTAATTATTTGTAAAATTTAATTTACTCCTCTTTCCCAGACCTTCTCCCCTCGCGTCTACTTCCACCCCCGACATTTCCCACCCCTTCCGCCGCTCAGCGCCGGTAGTAAGCATTATCTCCTTTCCGACGAAACGGAAGAACAAAAACAGCCGGTTGTTTCTGCTTGTTCCACACGAAAGTAAAAGTGTTTGTATTATAGCATAAAAGACACCCTGTGGGAGCCTTACCTGGCATTTTGGGGTCCCACAGACTTGGCTTCGTACGACGAACTGGCTGATATTGCATGGTCTGGAATACGACCCTCCTCCATTCCCAAAGCGGTGCGACATTCGCCTGCAACAAAACATATCAATTTACATATCGATTATACTTTAATGTGCGTTAGGGTTGGAAGCTGTTTGCTCTCGCAGAGTGACATAGTTTCCTTGGGAATTGGGTCTTTTGTCGCGGCCGCATGTCAAACTCCAACATTATCATAGTGGAAGTGTATGTTGGATGTAATTTGTCTAATGGCACTTCAAGAGAGGAAATTTTATTATGATGAAGGATAACATATCGGATGGTGTTGGATTATATCATGATTAAGAGATGAGGGTTGATGGTGGTAAAAACAATTGCATCGGCCGGGAATCGAACCCGGGCCGCCCGCGTGGCAGGCGAGCATTCTACCACTGAACCACCGATGCTGATACAAGAAAAAGTTGAGTCTTAGGAGAGAAAGGAACTTGGTACTCTCATTAATCTAGCTATAAGTACCATTCTCTACAGAAGGTGATGCTAAGTGATCGTACATTTGAAGAACTTAAACTAAACTAAACTAAGTTTTTCTGAAAAACGCTTAGATAAAATTTTATTTAACCACCAAAATGTATACCAAATGACATGTCCGTTTATTTTAAATTATACTCCTATTATTTTATTTTATTTTGAGACTATCTTAAACATGGACCCCCAATTTTCTCAATATTGCCTTATTTATATTAAGTTAAAAATTCTCACCTTGTACCTGATTAAATTGTGATTATTTTTGGGTAAAAACAATTTTTTTCAAAATTGTTATATAAATCATAAGGACAAATTTTCGTTTTCCCTGATTCCAGATATTTTAATTCTATTTAAGTCACTATAAAGAACGTTGTCCTTGAATTAATAAAAATAAATGAAAGTTTTAGTATTAGGTGTGATGGACAAAGTTATAGGGTTTATTTGAAATATTATCCCATTTACCCCTCGATATTAAAAACAGAATGGTAGACCTACAAAAAAATACACATACGAAACAACAATAATTCCAAAGTGACGTGAAGTGCAATCAGTCTCTTCATGGATTTATTTCGGTTTGTACGCTTTTCAACATCCCCTTTCTCTCTTTCTATCTCACTCCATGAACAAAACAGCCTCCACGGTCGTCTTCCCCAACACCCCTAATTCTATTTGGCACGTCGGTATATAGACCCTAATTAATTTATTGCGTTTCATTTTCCCTGAGAGTCGCTTTAGTTTCGAGTCTCGAAGCAGGACGGGGGCGCCCCCGAATGCAATAAACGTTACTCAGTTTCACTATTCAAACCTATCTAAACCGTATTGTTGCTGCTATACGTTCAATGTCGCTCCTGCTGCTGCTTCCATCAAGTTACTGAAGCGGACTCCTGATTCCTGTCGCATGCAGATTACTGCCACATTAAAATTTATCGACATCGGACGATTACCCGTTGATTTGCATATAGGTACATGTTGGAACATGCCATATCAAGGACGAGGTTTTTGATAATAGTGTGAAAACTCATTAAATCTTATTGTAATGGTTTCAACAGTTCGCCTGGTGATGGGTTTGGTATTATCGCGTTTTGCTGGTGTTGTTATGGATAAGCGGCGGAATAAAATTTTATGTGGAGATCCTGCTTCAAACTCTAGTACAATGTATTAGAATCGCTACAGGTTGTGTACTACAGGGTAATCTCGTCTATTTATTTGTGTCTTGATAACAAAATATCTGATGTGTCCAGCACATGGCTTTCTTATACAATACGAATAAGCTTCTGTTCTTTGTTATTGTACTTAAAGCCGTTTCCAATATGTAATCATATTTTAGCAAATTAATTTAGATATTGTGTCAAAATTCCAAAAATTGTCTTTAAATTTCTATAAAGATAGGTACTGCAAAATTTTCATACCTATTGTCTTGAAGCCCATTGCTTTATTCCCTTCTGGCGGGAATCACTTTTTGAAAAAATAAGTCAATCATTGAAAGTAAGTTTGAGAAGTAAGAAATATTTAATTACACGCAAGTTACGATTAACAGTATATTAACTACTAAAGAAATTATAATAATACGCGTTAACGCGAAATAATTAATTAATAATTAAATGGAAGTAACAAACAAAACTTCAGCACACAACCTTTACAGAAACAAAACTAAATATCTGATGTGCCCAACACATGACTTTCTTATACTTACGGATAGTATCACAATAATTACTTTTCCTAAAGAAATTAAGTTAAATTTCTTGCAAAAATTTTGAAGGTTTCCAGCAATTTTCAAATAGTCTCTGTCGCACTTATTGCAATACGCATAAATCTGTCCTTGTCCCACTCATTATACCCGAATTTTACGACAAAAATGTGTGTTATTTTAGATTTTTGACCTATTTCTCACTTAAAAAAATCTCCCGTTATGAAATTACATTTATTTATTCATTATTATTGTTTTCGGTACCATAGAAACCAGTAAAATAAAAAAAAACTAATGGACCGGTCCTTCTGGGATTCGAACCCGGGACCCTCTGTTTGGCAGCCATATAATGAAACACATGGTCTACCTCGACCATCGGATTCAACTATCAACGCGCGCTATGAGAAATATAAAGTGTTTTAAGAATGTCTAGTTTTTTTGAAATTTTTTTGACGGAATTTCAAAAAAAAGTTCAAACAAAATTGGTTCAAAATTCAATTCTAAATCAATGTTAAAGAATAAAAAAATCTCATAAATTGTTTATTTTTCGAGATATTCCTAAAAAACCTAAAAATGTCATCAGGTAACTGTCATTTGTTTTGGTGCTAGATGAAAAACATTGAATGTGGCACCCACAAATTTGTTCAAACTCTTAAATATGAAATTTGAACCAAATCCGAGAAGTCGTTTTGGAGTTATGGTGGATACAGACAGACACACAGACAGACACACAGACACACAGACAGACATCATGGCGAAAATGGTCAGAATGGATTCAGGGGCTCTCAAAACGTGTAAATCCATCAAAATCTCGAAGTCGAAAAAAATCACGATTACTATACTTCCTTATACTGCGTATAAGAAAGTAAAAAGATAAAAAATATACAAATATGAAAGTTCAAAAATGATAAACCATTCAAACTAAAATTCAAAGGCGTAATTCTCTTTATAATATGATGAAATGGTATACCTAACTACATATCAAATACAAAAAATGAGTCGTCAGATTGTTATTGTCTATTTTTCATATAAATATTATCTGAAATAATCCTCCAATCAAACGTTTTGTGCATCAAGTTAAATTTGTTTAGTTTTTAAATCACAAAAATTGACATCCGCATTCGCTAGTATTATACCTTAATTACCCCAGATTCTCATTTAATATCATTAAAACCATTTTAAATAGAGTTTATTTTTATTCATCATTAATCAGTTTGAAGTATATTCATGTCCAGAAATTGATTAGTAGAAAATATCCGATGGAAAAATAATTAAACCTTCATGAAACTTCCGTAATTGATTTAATATAAAATATACACACATAATCTCCAATCGTCATGCAATTTGAGAATAATTAGCGATTTCGGTCAAATAAATATGCATCCAATGCATTACCACACATTTAAATTCACCGGTTCAGTTTTAATTGAATTATATACAATAACCAACTAATAAAATGTTTGTGGATTTGTTATTTTAGAAAATATGGAATAATGCATGTAGAAAATTTAATACTGCAGTTTTATCGCGCTACATAAAAGAAAATATGTCATCAGTATTTATCGTACAAAGTGCATTGTGTAGGATTTGTGACACTGCGTTGCACAAAACTGCTGACATTTAATTTATATCAAGAAATGCTATAGTTATATCCAAAAGAAAAATACGAATTCCCCAATTGAGCCTTCACGTGTCACGTTTCCTTAAGTCGACCATCGTGCAGGGCTTTCCTCGAAATTAATTTTCCGCGTGCCATGATTGAAGAGTTTTGTAGCGCCGCACGCGGACGGATCAAATGACTGTCACCAGGACCAAACACCGAAGAGAATAGACACAAAGCAAAGCGGATCAAGTGGAAAGTCCCTGTGTTTCCATTGTCGCTGGGTGTCACACGACGACGACGACGACGACGATCCAAAATAGAATAAATCTATAGAGAGACGCGGTTGTGAGAGAATTGACCGGGGATGGGTGTTAGTGTGGCATTCACGCCACGGAAGAAGATCCTCTTAGAGCCGTAGGCTTTGCACATCAGACGCGCAAAATGTAATCACCACATTGTGGCCCTCCAAACGAAAGGCCTAGTGCTGTGATTGTATCGTTACAGCCACGTCAAATCCTTTAAACCACCACCAACCACCACTGCTACCATCATCGAAAATTGCCAGGTTTATGTCCGAAAGGAAATTTTACGGTGGGGCCAATAAATAATACAATGGACACAGAAAAAGGGTCTTTGAATGGAGTAGTTGCGACGATTTTCCAAATTTGATTCGAAAGTTTTATTTTTAAAATGGGCCGAAATTTCAAAGTGAATTTATTCTAGGGAACTCCACATCAAAACAATAATTCTTTCTTAAAACTATTAGACAAAAAAAGCAGAGATTAAGGATCAAACTCTTTTAGTAAGTAATTTTTACTAAAATCCTCAAATTTTCATGGATATTTTCTGTTATCTTATCCAAATTTATTATGTGTAGAATAGAAATTTTCCAACCTAGAGATTGCAACTACGATATTCCAGCCATAAGACTAGATAGCAGTAAAAGATTTCCGTCAAACTTCTACGAGTATATCCAAACAAATTTTTAAACAATAATATCAAATTCTCCTCTCTGACTACACCAATCAAACCTCACTCAACTACTTCGTGATAAATCCACCACGAATAGACTGTTTGAATACTTAATACCCTTAGTAAAGTTTGTTATTCCTGACAACAATGGGCTGTTAGTCAGTAAGTAAATGGTCAAGAACCACCGGCTGGCCACAGTTAATGCCTTTCCTGGTTGCAACCTCACACACCGTTTAGAGGATTAACGCTATCAGCGGAAGCTATTCGGAGAAAAGCGACCCTCCTCTGACAGTTCACACTACTTTAGATGCAGCAGCAAAATTCAAAACGTGTACTAGGAGGATTACCGTGATTTTTTAACGGCAATTTTGATAGGGGAAAGTTAGGTTCAATAGGCATCCATTAGTCTTTAGTATTGTGTTACGCTAAGCCCCAAGGGCGCCGCCAAGGGGATTTTGGGTTATTTATTGATTTTTTTAAAATTAATTCTTAAATTAGAAATTTGATATGATATTTGAATATGTAATCGTGCAATCCAAAAAATGTACTGTGGAATAGAACAGAACAGAAATTGCAGTAGACACTAAATAAAAGTAACAAGTAGTCGAGAATTTTTTGTGCGTGTAAAATATTTATTTACAGGGGAGTGCTTTGAGTACAAACTGGCAGGTAATCAGTGTATTTGATTTAAATTACCTCTGCTGTACGTTACAAAATGATATTACACCGCACCTGCCACATAATATCATTGACATCCCGGTTTACCATGAACAGCTCCAGTGCCGCATATAAGTGAATTTCGTCTCGTATGGTGGCGGCAAATTTACTGTGAAATTTGCTTCCGAATTTAGATATTATATTTCGCATTTTATGTTAAATCACCTGGTGTCAAAGAATAAAACCAGGATAAATCCACTCCAGAATAAAATAATTAATTAAATTAAAGCAAGGGTAAATTCAGTGTGGTCGAATGCACTTTCCCTCTCTTCAACAAAGATTCCTTCCATGCAATTTAACAAATTACAAGCATATGTACCCGCAACTCAAAACAAAACCGAATTTTGCCGATATCACTTACAGGGACGAGGGCACACGTGTCCCTTCGCACTTAACATAATGACACACCACATAATCCCATGAATATAGGGAACAATCCCTTAATTTCAAAGTTGATTGTGACCGAATGGCAAGGATATCCATATAAATGTCTGTCAAAATCATATTACATGCGTCGTACATCACTTTGGGAAATTTCATTAAATTTTTCAGGGGACACAGAAGGGTACCGTGAAATTAGTGGCAATAATAGCTAGTAGTTTTGAAGGGGGGTCGAAAGAGCAGTGGTGGAAAGTAGTGAAGATGAGTGATAAAGTGGGTGTTTTAATTAAAGCAGGTGCAGTTTCCTAAAATCGAGTTTGTAATGAAAGTTTATTGAAAAATTACAAAAAGATAATGACTTTTCTATATTTCTTTTATTTGAGCCAAAAAATTCTAAACTTTCTGACACTGTGGGTTGATGATTTTCTTTTTATTTGAAACAACAAACCTGTAGTCTAGGTAGAAATCCGGTAGAGAGCTATAATTTATCAAGTTTGACTATGTAGAAAGTTAATCAGAATTTTTATTTTTCTTACCATAAGAGCGAAAATATTCTAAATTGTCTTCCATAATATTAATGATTTTTTTCTTAATTAAAGATTTTCAGTACTGCATTCTTAGTGAAAATCCGTTAGTCCGGTGTAGAGTCACGAAAATAATCAAAATAATTCCACCAAAATATCCATGTTGGAAAAAATAACAATTCCCATACTTCTTATTATTTTGTACAAGAAAGTAAAATTAATGACCATATTTTGAATTCCCAAACAATATTTTCAAAAAGTCGTGATGCAGAAACCTTTTTATAGAAATAATAAGCAACATTTTTATGCAGAAATTTCCAACCGATTTCATTTTATTTGCTACCCGCTCTTCAATACAAAATAATGAAAGAAAAACTGTTTACACAACATGCGAAAACATTTTTCTTTTACATGTTAAATTAGCTGTCACAACTTTTTCTTTATGCTACCGCCAGATGCATACAAAGTGTTTATAAAAAAAAAACTTTCTCTCAAAATTTATTTTTTTAATATTCCATCACCCCCAGGTCGCCTATTTAAAATATAATCGTTTTAGATTGATTTCCTTGCACCCCCTTATTACACACTGAGAGAGAGCCAAACCTTATATAATATGTATAATGGAACACTCTGATCTTTTAAAAGATAAAATCAATTATTGTGTTAGCGTAGACAAAAGTCAAAAATACCTGACCTAATTTTTGGGATTAGTATAGTGAAAAACCACAATATTTCTAATATTATCTCAAGGCATGGTGGTAGCACTGGATGTGATAATCAGTTAAAGATTTCATTAAAAATTTCCATTTCAATTTCGCTTAAACGGATAAAGGAAATCTTTGAAATAATCTCTTTGCTGTATTCAGGGAAGTATTCCTATAATTTGTATTCTAGAGTGCTTTGCGGAATTTTTATTCAGTTATGAAAATGGTTTGGGAGAATCAGGTTAATGGAATAATAGACACTCCTTGATATTTTTCGTGCTGAAATAAATTGTCTGAAGCGCAAGAACGAAGATAAATATGTTTGCGTGCGCTATTTTTATTTACTTTATCGTTAGTGTTGTAGGTTTGTAGAATACATCTACCTTATATTCGTCGTCGCCTCTTGTACATTTCCCACACCACACAATAATGAGGTTATTTATTTTATGTTTTCCATGTGAAATATAAATCACGCGCTGAAAATGTCTATATGTATAGGGGGCGCGCTTTGCCACTTTTGCACAAATCAGATTTTCAGCATTATTTGTGTACATACAACAGATAATGTTAACAATTTCCACTGTACCCCCTCCGCATAATAGACAAGTGGCGCAACTTGATATCTTCTGTCTGTCTGGAGCGCCTCGTGGATTTCACCCTGTTGTTAATGAGTCGTCGTCTAGGGAGCCCTTCAACCCTTCCGGGAGTCTCGAATTACGTGCTTCACTTTTTAGATTATCTAGGGGTGGCAATTGAATGTAAGCACAAGGGGCATAAGACATCATACAGGCTCGAGTCATGTCATGATGATTACTCGAAACTTCCAACTAAAAAGTACTAAACTGGGATGCAATTAGCTAAGCATCTGCAAACACACACGCACACATACACAATTTATGTAAATTTGTTATTGTATGTTTGTGCGATATAACTGAAGGGTGAATCGGGTTACCGTTTTAGGGGGTTTAAACACAACGGAGGGAGTTTGTTTGCTTTTTATAATCTTCTGATTTAGGTGTAACTCAATTTCTTCGTTAGGACTGAATGCAAATAAAATTTTAATAGGATTGCAAACAGAGGGCCACTGTAAATTCTAGGCTTGAAAAGTGGTTATATAGGAATGGAAACTTCTGTATTTGTACATATTATTTGTTAGAAAAATTTGGCAGAGAACAAAGAGATACATTTGTACATAATCATTAATTATAATTGTTTTTAGTCATTTAATTTTAATTTATATTTTTAAAACATTTTCTATATTAAAATATAATTAAATATTGTCTTTTTTTTCCTTTTTTATATAAAGTAATCTTTAAAATGAAACGATTTTTTATAAATAAAAAGACTCGTAATTATCCAATACAAAACCTGATTTTTTCTCTGCTTATCAAATATTTATCTTAGAAAGCAGTCCGGGTTTTGAAAAACTCGTAGTTATTTCAGTTTTTCCAATACCCTCATTATTTTCCAAGAAATCACAACAAGGACCCCCCCTAAAATATAATTTCATATTTCGGCACCCCTACTTTCCCAACAAAAGTATGATATCTTCCGTTCGAAATAAATTCCGACTATAACATTATTGTTAATCCGTAGCGGTGTAATAAACTTACAGTTAATTAATTTGATGATGTAGCTGTTCAAAATTTATTAACCTCATTCCGGAGCGCTGTTTAAGTTTTGCCAAAACTTATTATGTAATCTAGACTAGCAATTACGCTTGCTATAATAGAGAAAGTAAAACTAATTGACTAAGTACCGTTTCTAAAATAAAGCTGATGATGGTGGCGCATGTGACTTCTTATTATAGTAATAACCCGCTGGTGTGTGTGTGTGTGAATTTTTTGCTGCCGCTCTTGTATAATGTATTTAAAGCTCTTAGAGGAATCCCGAAATTATATGTAGCCTGTCACAAGTTTAATACCAGGAAATAATCCGCTTTGCTTTAGGTAGTCAGCTTTAATATAGCACTGGCACTGGTAAAGCTCATGACTGTGCAAAACACATAACTCAAATTCTATTTGGCGGATTATGCAACTTAAAAGCACAAACAATTTTATTTTTTTGTTGCACACTCTCTAATAATTATGCTGTTTATGTCTTTGTTAGGCTCGCACACAAAGAAAAATAAACCCCAAGGACAATACCGCATAGTCAGCACACTTACCTATCACTATCATCATCTATCAAGAGTAAAGCTTCAGTGTTTGATGATGCAAAGTTGCAAGGGAAAAGTGCGCCTGCAGCGTTTTGCTTTTTTCATCAAGCTCTTGTTTGGTGCTTTTAATTTAGTCACATGATGTGTGTGTGTCTGTGTGTGTACAGTTTAGTTTAGTTATTTTAACGTCTCTTGATGTCTAAACCTTGTGCGCTTAACTTCAAAGACACAACCTGCTCTTTTAAGTCGCTGTTTGTTTTGTATTTGCATAAGGTATAATGAAGTAATTAGTCATGATGTTTTTGCATCACATTTAAAAGTTCGCTGTAGGCGCCTCACAAAAATAAACAACTCTTATATACCTATACCTTTTTTATTTAGCTAGCAAAGTACAGATTACAATACTACAAAGTCTACTACAGGTATATAGTTAGCACGTTTAGCAAATATGTTAGTATACATTTTTTAAGCTATTATGGACGCCAAAATTATTTGGTTCCTAATTATATTTTTTCAATTACGTTTCCAAGAACAAAATTGTCCGAAATGATTATCCCCGTGCTCTCCTTTTACCTTAGCAATGACAAACTGCTCTGGTATCGAGCTGCTCCTCTGATTTTCTTTGTAGGTTCATATCAAATTTCCTACGTCCATCATATTACAAAGAGCCAAGATAATGGCGGATGTTCCATTGTTTCAGAAATTGTATATCTCTAATTAATGGGACCCCCAGAACATTTGATTCATGTCTATGTAGGAAACATGCGATAAGAGTGGACTAGTTTCGTGGTATCGGGTTTCCATTTAATATGATTTCGGAACTGTCAAATATGGCCGGAAAATCGGGGTTTTCCGGTGGTGCCACTAATAGATCTCCGGTTGTTATTGTGCAAAATTTAGTTTAATAATTAGTGAGGTGTTGGGTTACCGTAGAGAGGAAACGAAGGAAAAGTTGAAACGGTTTGCTAATGGGAATACCAAACTTGCTTAGTTGGACGAAAAAAAATTTTTCCTCGTCAAAAATGTACCTAAAATTTCTTGGTAGGTACGTGGTACCAACAAAAATCTGAAAACCACTTATTCGCCATAGCCTTCTTCAACTTGATGTTTATGACTTTATCGTTCCATAAACTGTATAAGTATTTCCTTCTGCTGGTTGTAACAAATTAATTTTAATTAATGTCATATTAACACTTGATGTAACAGAGCTAATGTCTGAAGTGTAATAATTGTGAATTGGCAACGATAAAGACACAATTTGTAGTAGCAATATAGTCCCCGGGTGTGCGCTTCTCCACAGCAACGAAACTGGGACGATTTATCAGTGCAATTCTACTTAGAAGTGTCACAAACAGAGTTTGTCGAGACAGTGCCAACTTGTAGTTGTCGTTGTTCCTTTAGCCCTTTATCCAATAATGTTGAGGAGTATGCTTTGCTATACATTCACTCACTTGCTCTACTTACAGATGTTCACATTCAATCTTTCCCGCTGTTGCATGATGTGGTGAAACTCACCTGATTCAATAACCCCTTCATAGAATTCAAAAAATTCCAGTGAAAACTTTTAATTTTCAAAGTTTCAGGGTATCGTTTTTGATTTACTAGCGGGCAAAAAGCACAAAGACTTGGCGCGTGTTCGATTTTCAATTAACTTCTTTACAAGTTTACTTTCACCACATTCTGAATACCGATCTGAGTAAAAGTTTTTGTTTTTCAAGGGGCTGAGCGTCGGTTCAACTAATTTACACTGTGTGAGATAAGATAAATTGTGGTTTATAGCACACGGTGCAATAATTGGAGTTTGATGGATAGCAAAAAACCCCTGCTAGAAGTTTCATTTAATTATAGAAAAATTGTTGACGAAGTTCAATATCACAGTCAGGACTCGAATTTTTTTATAGGATAAAAAATCATCCAGCTGAAAAAATGTTCTTCAGAGGTTCAGCCAAATTAAATGATGACTCATCAATTAAATTTCACGAATAATGGTTAAATTGAAAATCGCTAAATGCATACTTATTAAAATTGTATCCTGACCACATCAGATATATCAGTATTCCGTCTGCTCCTTCGAGGAATTCGGAAAATTGCAAATCGCACATCAATATACGATCTAGATTCTAGATACCTGCGACACCGTATCCCGAAACAAAACACAAACGAAAAACAAACAAATGAACCAAGAACGTCAGACAGTAGACGCGACGTTATCCAAACATCACCTGCTGTGAATTTTATTACACTTTTTCGATTCGTACAAAAGAAACTATGTCTTATTTTTAATTATATCGCAAAATTATTATCCTGGGGAATTGAAGGCAGTTTTTTTGTCAGTTCCAGTGGAACTAATTTAAATTATGGATTTGTTTGGATGCGGTTTTATGTGTCAAAGTTTGTGACACACGTTCGAATTTCAGCGATATTTGCAACTGCAGAAATTCCGTGTTCACTTTTGGTTGATTACACAGCGATTCAATTGCACATTAAATTAAGAAAGTTAGATTAGCTTACCTATCACACAAAATATTGTAAGCTTTGTAACGCTGTGATATATTTGGAAATTATGTAGGTATCCAGAATTCAGGATAATTTTATAATTATGTTTCCTTCAAATTTGTACGGTTTGGAAGAATTATTACAAATTGAGGAATTCTCGTTTCATTTGAGTTAAATCTAAATTTAATCTTTAACAGAAATAGTGGTTTTTCTATAGGGTATCCATTTTATAAATGCATTACATAAGTCACGATGCAAAAAATCAAAAAGTCATAATTAAGAAATTAAAGTAGAAAGTTCAATCTACCAGTGACAAAGAATTTCATGTAATTCGGAGTACTAGTAACGATTCTACAGCCAGCCAAAAAACATGAAAATAAGGAAAATTTTTCATGTTTTTTGGAAAGAAAAAAGCTCCCTGCTCGCTCCAAATATGTGTTGAATATCGTGAACGTACTCCCATGTAGTGGCACTGTCTGATTCGTAAGTTTTTATTTTTTTTTTATTTTTTGAATTCTCACATAGAATAGACATGTCCGAAAATGGAAAATTCTGAGAAATCTAAATGTCGCACAGGAATGTTTGGCACAAATTTGAAATCTTATTCCTACGTAAGGTTTCAGCGTATTTTATGAAGATCTAGTACCTACATTTTTCAGGCGCCTAAACAAAAAATATGAGAAAGGGCAAAATATTATTTTCTTTCATACATACATATGTATGGAGTATAACTGACAATATCTTAACAAAAATATCAAATTCTATGAGCTTTTCAGGAGACTTTCAGTTCTTTTTTCATAGCCTTCTCCACTTAGTTCATTTTGTTCGCATCGTCAACTATGAATAACTCATTTATGCCCGATACATTCGAGCAAATTTTGTTCAAAACATTAAAAACTAAACTAGGAAACAAATCACTTAACCGGAAAATCTCTTCAATTTCCACCCATTCTGCTATTTGCACTTATAGCGCCATGTAGCACACAGTTGTGTTTAACAAATTTTTTTGTAATGCCAGTTCAAATGAGCGAAATTGTGAGTCGCCATAAACTGTTGTGTTTGCTTGGTGTGTTCTCTGTATGTTTTTCTTCCGACCAAGTTAAATAAGTTTCCAGTTAACGAGTTTTGTAATGTTTTTTCTCTCATACATTCAATGTAAACTTTTCTACAACTTTACAATCGTTTTTTTCAAGACGAGATGAGGGCGCCTTACTGCATGTTTCGTTAATTAAATAAAATATAATGTTGTGGATCGAAACAAAGCTACCAAGTGCATTTCCAATTTATTTTGCAAATGACGTACTGAAATTGGAAGTGAAGGTGGAAAATGCAGCGATGAAAGCCAATCCTCCTTCCGTAACATTTAATTAAGAAGCGTGAGTTCCTGAAAATGGTGGGTAGACAAAATGCATCTATTTTTTTAATTAAATTCAATTAGAAAGTTAATGGAGTGTTTTGAGTTAATCAAGTAGTTAGACGGGGTGGCGGCGCTTCGTCCCCTCATTCTTGTTTTGTTGGGGATTTCATCATGAGAATAAGAATTATTTCCATTTTAACATTGACCACAGCTGCTGCCAGTTTCAGGAGCAGCAGCAGCAGCAGCAACATCACACACATACACCGCCAGATTGAATTTCTTTCTTTTCTTTCACCATATATACGAAACCGAAACAAACTCTCAACTTTAATCTCGTTTTGAGATTTGCTGTTATTGTTGATCTGGCAAACGATTATATGCCGTGTGTGTCCGACGAAAAAATAAATAATGTCTTGGACAAGAGCTCGGAAGAACGCGAAACTCACTGAAGAGGTTATAATATAATAACGAGTTAAGTGTGTGAGGGGAAGTAGTGGAGGAAATCGGAGAAGGGGAAGTTGATAAGGTACAATGTATTTTATTTTAAATCTAAATTAGAAAAATAACTAATATAAAGTTAGAAATTTCTATAAAATCTGGTTAATTTACTATGAACTGCAATAGGTGAAAAAACAAATTTATATATGAATCTAAATTTCAATAAAATATAATACAAAAAATTCGTCAAAATGAAGCAGAACCACAATTTTAAATTCCCCCTCAGCTCCTAACCTTCCACCATGAAAAACCAGATAAACCACCTGAAACCCTCTTCCGAACTCCGCATATCGATCTATTTGGTACAACGCATCACTATTCCAATCTCCACAGTTCTTTTCAGCTTCGCCAAAATTCCCAGCTTAATCCATACCCAGCAATTCCTGTAATAAATGCCTACACATTCAAAATCATTTTATCCGGTTGATATTGTGCGTGGGAGGGGGACAAAATTTGGGGATGGTTTTGTTAACGTAAGCGTAACCTGTTGCTAGGGTGTACTGCGGTCACTATGCTAATCTCGATTCCTTCACGGCACACCGCGTTCGCGTGCCCCGTGAAGCATCATGTGCCACCCTCGCCCTCCGGCACACATTTCTATATACAACAAAACATGTTCTAGATGGGGCTGGCAACTCCACAACAACATTCCATGTGAAATATTTTGCTTTCGGTAAATTGAACTTTTGTTATTGCATTTTTATATAATTCAATTTACATTCAACAACAGCATTGGAGGTTTTTTTTTCAGAGTTGTATCAGAAATGTAAATAAAATATTTAGAATACAATGCCATGTCCATGTCCATTAGGTAGGTATTATGGAGTTTGTAGCTTTGTAGTTTGTTATATGTTGTTGTTATTTTTGTTCATTTAGATATTTATAGAATAAATAAAAATATTTTATTTTTTATTATTTTAACATATATCTACTGAGAGAATATTAGGATTTATTATTAAATTGTAGGAATATTATCTACATGTTATATTATATTTACATTATATAAATGTAAATACAGGTAATGCCGATATGATAAAACGGAATACAAACCGACTTGTTTGACTAATAAATGTAAAATAAAATCATAACAAGTTTTACTTTGGCTTATTATGATTCATTCTAACTTTCTAACATGACTACATCAGATATTTTATCGTACGATATACTAAACAAATAAAGAAATTAAAACTGTTATTTTTAATAAATTGTTTCCTCGAAGTATGCAAAATTTAGAAATATAACTTTGATCTGATTTTCCAACTACAACCTATAAACTTTCCAGACAAAGCACCAGTTCCATCTCAAAGAGAGATCCAGACTAGTCATCGAAATATACAGTCACACTTTTATGAATATCACGTAGAACAAATCCAATTTATGCCACACACTCATCGAGGGGATTTTCCAGTACCAGAGTGTCTCTATAAGTATAATAAAGTTTAATAGTCCAATTGACGTGAATATTGAAGACATAATATTCACATAACATAAAAGTGACCAAGCGGAAGGATCATAATCGTAAAAATCGTATATGTTGAAGATAATGTGTGTTTTGGGCGCGTCCACCTCATTTGCCACCAAAGATACGATTCGCGTTCGTGCATACATAAATAAAGCAGCTGCTGAAATGCTGGAAAAGCGAAAAACAGCTAGAAGTTACTGAAACGCGATTATAATAATATAATATATAAAATGTCACTTGATTTTTTCTGAAATTAATTATTTAAAGTTTGTAAATATCTTGTACACAAATCAAGTTCTAAAATATTCTCCGTCTTTAGGAAACTTTGCGTAGGAATTTCATTATCTGCAATATATTTAACATTTTTCAAGTTTCAAACTATGATTATATTCTCTTACATCTTTTGAAGTTTTCCTTTCAATTAAGATCTGAACTTTAGCTTTTAATTATACGTTATTATGAATGACAAACAACATCATGATTTTTTTTGGATTGCACTTTGAAAAATGTTTATCCAACGAAATAATAAAAAGCTTCCCTAATTAACTCCTTTTATTCATTGGAGAACTCTTGTTTGGGCTATAAAAAACGAAGAGAAAACTGCCGACTAACTTTAGTGAATTTACTGGGCACTAAATGAAATCGCCCGAAACGAATTAATGATTTAAAAGTAAAGTTGTTTTTTCTCACAAAATGGAAACCCGATTTTAATTACAGTAGACATAATTAAAACCAAAGAAATCCCCCCTTTCACCTCGCACGTTCTCAGGACAAACTTTGCGGGATCATCTGCAGTTAGGGCACGCCGAAACGACCATATTGGCGGAAAAGCAGCACGCGCCCGACTCAAGTCGTATTTTTGCTGACTCGTCGCAAAACGGACGTGAGCAGCACTCGACACACAAAAACAACCTATTGTATGATTATGGTATTAAAACGGGCCTTCCACTAAATCACTAAATAAAAACCGGCCAAGAACGCGACGATCATTTTAATTCCCCGTATACCAAAAACCGCAGTAATTGTAGTGTATAAGACCATAGAAGAATTTATTCGTTTGACTTACGAGTAATAACCGTCGGATTTGTCAAATTAAAAAGATTAATCATCGAGTATTGTTGGAGCTGGGGAGAATATTGCGCCACATGTATCGTAAATTTATTTCGGATTCTTTTCTGACACAGCAATAATAACACAATTGATTTCACCCCTTTTTTAACAAATCGCTCCGAAGCAGAATGTATGGGATTTTTCTATTAAAACCTACCACAACTTACGTCAGGAATTTGCGGATATACAGGAACGTCCAAAAAGAGGTTTTCAGGGAATTTACCAAACTTATCAAAAATGCCAAAATAAAAAATTTATGTTGCAATATTTCGTCCTTGGAATGATTTTAAGCAAAAATAGCTGGAATTTGGATTGTTTTAAACGAAACTAACTCTGTTGATAGGTTCGTTCATCTAGTTTCTTCAGAGAATCTTTATCATCACATTTATCCGGATGCTTTGAATACGTTTACGTAGCAGAATTAATTAATTTGTTTCATTTAAAAAACAGTACAATGTTCCGATTATTTTAGCTCGAAAAACAGATTGAAATTTTCGACGAAAATAATAAATGTATAACTTTTTAGACGCTACTGTACATACCACAAATGTTTTCTTTAGCTTTATGAAAACAATTTTCCCTAAATAAATAATTTCAACTTTTTTGCTGCTTAGATTACGGTTTTAATTTCCAACAATATAACCGGCATGTTAATGAGTTTGTTACGGCCTTCGAAATAAAATTAATTACCACAGTTGTGTTAAAAAAGCCAAGTTACTGGTGTGATATTGATTGAAAATTGAACGCCATTGAAAACCACCCAAAGAAAAAGACATAAAATTTAATTAAACAGCATCCGGAATTTGTTGGAAAGTAATTATTATACAAAAGTTGGCAACTTTGGTCCCCATTTTGATTATGTTAGGCAAAACTATATGGTAATAAGATGGCGGCGGCGGCGACGACGAATGAAAGCAGCAAAAAAACTTTTCTGAATGTCTAATAAAGTGACATCGGTGACTCGCAAGCAATGCCCTGGAAAAAGTTAAATCGGCGTAAACCGATTGCAAGTTTATGCTAAATCGTTAATGGCAAACAGAAGGGCCATCAGAAACAGTTTGTGAGATGCTTAAACTTTTCTTTAATTATTTCAGTCGAGTCAACTTATTAACAATTTGGAAGCAACGTTGAAATTCAACGAAAGAAGCGTCGAGTCGCGTTTGATTCCAAAGAGATATAGCTCTGATCAACCGCAATGATGAATATTCATCAACTTAGTTGCGTTTACCCGGTCGTATAATTCGCGTCGGGCACTTTTTGCTCTGCTCAGCTCGCCTGACTTGGATTGTATTTTGGATGTGTGCCAGTTTGCGCCCTTTCACTAGTCCAAACTTGGAAATGTTTACTTTGCGCGCTTTTTATCATCATCAAATTACAAAATTTATTGCGTGTTTTGCACCCAACTATAACCACTGAACGTATTAATCTTAAATGTTGGGGACCAAACACTTTTTCATTGTGCGCATTCATTTTCTTTTCCTGAACTAACTTATTTACAACCAACGCCCCCCGTTCGAGGAACAATCATCAGTCACGGTTTGGGCCCTGGCGGCAATTAAATTGAAAAACTCAATTGAAAAAGTGGGAGTACAAAATGAATTTCAAATAATTGGTCTTTGCTAGAAAAATAGTATTTTTGGAAAGTTAAATTTTTATACACTAATAAATTTATTTCATTTCAACTTAATATTACCTAATCAGAGTAAGATTGTTACTGTCTGACAAGCTTGCAGACAACTAAAATTACCGAAATTACCACCAATCACCATCGTGATTTCAAAGCAAAGTAAAAATAAAAATCAATGTGAGTTCCAACTTACCATTATCTGGAATGGAGCGCACAGAAAGCGGACATAAAACCAGGAATCCCAAAGCAATTAAGGGCACAATCATTTTAAAACACTAAAAATTCGTCCGGCACTACCGAAATGAACACAACATACCGAAACCGCGATCCACGCGTTGTTCTCTCCCTACAAATTGTCCCTGATTCCTCCAATACCACTGCAACAGTTCATTGTTTTTTCTGCTGTTGTCACAAAGCTAAAACATCAAGTACTTTAACCGGAAAAGTTTTGAGAACGATTTGCGAAATGTTTATACAACTCGTGAGACCAGCAAGATTCAATCTAGGTGACTCATCTTGTGTTCCTTTTTCCTGATAAAATCGGTTCGTGTTCCTCGATGATGCGATACAGAATGCCAACGTCAACCTGAAACAATACGAAAATAAAAAATAAGTTACTTTATATTTGATATCACATAATAATGTATTATATTGTGGAAATAAAATTGCAACGTTCTTGGAATGCAACAAGCTCTCCGGTGTCGTCTGCATGGGAAACTGGAGATAGGAAAAAACGCGTTTTATCTATGTGTTTGTTGGTTTGCTTGTAAATATGAAACTTTCAACGAACTCAACATTGTGTGATATTGTTGTGTATAAATAAATAAACAAATAAAATACACGTGAGATACTCGCTGTTTCTTGCTATCATTTCTGTTGATAATAAAACTAGATAACTTTTTTATTATTAAATGATGCTTTGTAACAATTTAAATATACACACATCTTGTAAGAGATTTTTAAGAAAAATAGGCGAAACTGTGGTTAATGACCTCGACTCAAAGTTTTTCATTTAAATACTATGTTTGTATTACTCATTCTGTAGTTCAAGAAAGTATCACTTTCCACTCTAGGTACGTAAAAAACTATTCTTTTAAAACATAGTTTTCAAACATCTGACCAAATTTCAAATTCTTCACTATCTTCCGGTATATGCAAATAGCCACATTTTTACGTTTCTTTTTCTCTACCTAACCCTAACCTACACCAAGATATAATATTTAATTGGCGTATCGACCATTTATTTCATAATGCAGACGAAACGATGTAATTAAAGTGCACCCTCCTGTATGTATGTGCTTATCAATCTCTCTTTGTGTACAATTTAATAGAATTCACTGTACCTACAGCCGTTCATAAAACAGAAAATCCAATTAAGGTTTTGTCGTGTGAGGGTCGTTTAAGGGAGGCAGCATAGAAGGCGGCGGCAGTTGGGGAATGACTACTTTGAACTGACCGGAAGTAGTAGAGAAAAAACAGATTTAAAATGATAGTTGAGCTCAATTTCTATTTGTGTATGTGCATCAGGAAGTAAATATGTAGAACTTTAAAATACTATGAAACTATAACCGATAGATACCTACATATATCATGTTTCCAATATTTTTTATCTATGAAAGTTTAACTAATTTATTTTGTCAATAACTCTAGTCCTGACGATACTTTAGAACGTGCTTTTGTACAAACCCTATAGTTAAATATTCCAATTCCACCTAATTTTGTCCAGTTCCCTTCCCAATTTCTCCCCTTTGTCTTACCCGAAGCAAGTTAAACATCTTGTGAATTACTCCTGCGACTCAGTCCACTTCGTTTTACAATTGCTACAAGAGCAACCCAACATCCAACACAGCGTCTTGTTTTAATCGACTCGCTTTCTTTGGCACTTGAGTCCCTCCGACAACAATTACTTTTAAAAGAATACCCGTTAAGGATTGTTCAGCAAGCAATGAAAAAGTTCTTTAATTATGGTACAGTCCCATCCTGCAACAAGCTTGTGATGGTTAATAATATTATTTAGAATCTGCGAAAGGCGCCCACACGACTTGATTATCTTGTAATTTAAATTATTGCAATGTCGAGATTGGGATCTTTCGTATGGGCAAGAATGCGCCTGACCTGCCTTCGATCTCTTATCGCCTTTCCAATATGTCCGGTGTATGATATATGTGTTTAAAAGGAACCTGCAAGCCAGTATTATCGATTTGTTTTGTCCAGCAGCTGCAGCATCAGGAAAGGTGCATTCTGAAACTATTTTCTTTGAGGAAGGGAATGTAATGTAATCTGACGTCATTGATGATGAGGTGATTTTTCAGAAAATGTTGATAGTTATTTCAAAGTTTTCTTTATATTTTAAACCAGTGACATCTGAAGAGGTGGTTTTGGGCATTTTTTTATAAAACCGCAATCTTTTCAGAAAAAAGTCCAGTGGTTCTATAACAATAACGTCCACTTCATTTTTGTTGTTAAGAAACACCCATCACCGTATTTATTGCAGTTAAATAGAGAGCACTGATAAACTAGTGAAGATAACAGTAATCGACCGGGCACCAACTATATGAAGTTAATTGATTATTAAAGATACAAAGGGATATTCATGGAATTAATAGCGGGGATCTGGTTGTTTAGAATATTAATTATAAAGATAACTGCTGGGTCGGTTTTGGTCGGAAGCATCCGTGTAAAGGTCAGATCAAGTCAACTTGGACTTACTTGGTTAATTGTTGTAATGGATATGAAAGGTAAACCAATAAGTTTAATTTATACAACAAGCAACGGAAATTAAACGACATTCCTTCCGTTGCCTTGGCTAAATAATGGCAAGTTACCAAAGTTAACTTTGTACTTACTTTACTTTGCGTTGCGCTGCTTATCGTTACGAGATTTATGCGCTTTGGGGAGATTTAATTATGCCAAATCCACTGCTATATAAGATTTAATGAGACACCAGCTCGCACTAAAAGATTTCAGTAAAAGCAAATGTTTGTTTTGGTTTTGGTTTCGTGGGGACATGTCAAAAAATCCAATGGGGCAATAATTAGCATTGTGGATAAAAAGCACGCTGAAGGTTATCCGATTTAAAAGTCAATGATTTGGTGACAGATTGTGCTTTCTCCCCTGCATCTTTGTTCCAAGCATCCAACTGATGCCTCTCTAAAGTAGAATTGATGAAATGTAGTATTTCAAAGTTAAATGTCAAACTCATTATACATTAATAAGAATGCCAATTTCGAATTTCGAATTTCGAATATGAGAAAGAGAGTGACAAGACTGGTGATGGAATGGAAAGTGCGCGTCTCGAAGTGAGTTTGTTTATCTGCTGTAATATACAAGAAGGCGCTAATGCAACAAACGAGAAACACCACTTTACAAGAGGATTCCACTAGCAAACGCAAAAACAACGTAATATATTCAGTGTTTCACGGCGCGTCATTTAAAGAATCCCTGAGTTAAAGCATACAGTGGGCGCGCGCTTGACAAATTATCTTAACTCTAAAGAGTGAAAATTCGAATTAATGCCCAGAGAAGAACCAGGCAGATAAACAGAAGCAGAGAATACTAATGGAAAAATAAATTACATCGCGTCCAGGTACAACTACACCGTGACAAAGACACAGAAAAGACAAAAAAATGATACAACGTCTTTCTTCCAGCATCAACATCAAGTCCGCTTCACTGGCCTTCAAAGTGACGACATTTACATCATGGAAAGGCTTTATTCGTGCTGATTGACATTTATGGACAAATACGAGCGACTTAAGATTGTTCCATTAGCTCAAAACACAGCTTTCATGCTTCGTTCGAGACTGTCACACCAAACAGGCAACCCCCGTTTTGTGTCACTTCATTTTCCAACGACCAGTACACTGATAATGGAGCTCCTGTTGTGTCAATGAAAAAAAATTGATCTTTTTGTTCTTTACTGTAAAAGTAGGAGGAGGAACGGAAGTTTTTTGTTTTTGTTCGCTAACAAGTTTAAGAAATGGTTTGATGTGGAGAAATCAGCAGGGCCGCAGGGTAGGGCATTGCCCCCTATGCCATCCCTGGATATCACACCACAATTTTACTTGTTTTAAAATTACAGCTCATACTTATTCATTTTGTTGAGAAAAATAACGTTAAGAAAATTTGTCCTTTTGTACGCCTTATTTAATGAAATTGGTTTGATTGAAATGAGCGTAACCCTGATAAATATATATACTATCAATGATACGTAATAATTCTAATATAGGTTTACAGAAGGGAGTTTTGAGCAGTTCATTTTGACACGGTTCCGTTTTTGTTCGATTCGTTTACCGGTTCACTAATCCGATTGGTTGCGCTATCTTCAAACGGCAGCTGTCACAGAATGCGTCAGTTTCAAAGGCAATCCTTGGGAGAAAGACGTTCTTTACCTTACTGATTATTAGCACGCCTACAGGAGAGCACAACTCAATTCTTTCAAATGCCCCCGCGTCAACTCCCTTTCAAAATTGCTCTGGCGAAAGGTTACATTAACATGGTTTTATTTGTGATTTGATACCGAAAAAAAGTGCGTGTTGGTGTAGCAAATTAATAATGGAATAAGCGCGGTGGAAACATCGCCTAAAGGACATTAGGGTTTCTGTGTATATAATCGAAATTTTAAATTTGCAAAACAATTTGTTGATTTTGGTCGATTATGAAATTGATTGAAAATAAACAATAATAAAGCGGCGCACGGTGTGTCTATATTGGTTGAAATCAATCAAATTTATATTTTAAATGAAAATATTCACATATTCGAGCAAACATTATTTCTATTGGTGTGGTGTTGCAGTAGAAGATAAGCATGGAATAGGAGAGGCGACATTCTGCGGCAGTTCGTTGTTTTCAGACCGCATCGTTAATCCATTGGCATTAATTTTGGAGAGCGAACAATGCGCAATACTAATCACTACAAAAAGCTAAATCTGGTATTTGCCAACCTCATTCATCAGCGCTTTTTCTTCATGCGAAAATGCTACTAATTTTTCCTGGCAAAGCCCATTTATGTTCAACATAATAAATACACCACATATTAATCTTGTCCTGTTTTTGCCTTATCTAGCCAGGACTAGATATTGTAGCGCAGATGGTCCAGGAGGTTTATTTTACATTAATGGCAATTGATAAAAGTTTTATAAATTTATATTGAAATTACTTTAACACAAATTCAACTGTTTTTCAATTATACCGGAAAAAAATCCATAATAATAATAATAATATTTAAAAATGTATATTATATTAGAAGTATTATTATTGATAATTTTTATACAGGGTGTTGTAATAAGTGCCCCTCTAATATTATATTACAATCTCTCGCATAATTATTATTCTACCCACTTGCCCACACTCAACACCCATTCATCATTCTCAGCAATTAACTTTTAAAGCTTGCTGACCGTATAAATTAAAGACTGCGAACGATGACCACCTGATGCTCGGCTTGGCCGCGAACACTATTTACTTATATAAGCCTCACTCTCCACTCTAGCTACACAATCAGTAAATACCACGCTTGAATTTTCAATTATTTTTAATTAGTAGCTCCTCCACATTATACACCAAACGACATGCTATTAATTAATGGCCACAATCGGGCGCCAGCCATCACAACACACATCAGAGAGAGAGATGTATCAATATGCTGATGGGTAATTGTATATGTACAGTTTATTCGGTTTTTTTATCCAAGCCTGGCTTAATTGAAAATTGAATTTAGTGGGATTTTAAGCTGAAAGCCATTAGATAGCCATCAACATAACCATTTATTATCATATCGCCCATGATGAGAGGATAAACTGATGAGTAAAGTTGTTGTTTGTTTTGAATAATTCAGAAATATCTATATTTGGGCGTGTTTAGTTGTATGCTTTAGTTAGTAATGATGGGTTTTATCTTAATTTTTATTATTCATATACAACTGTGTTGTAAGAATGAGAAAAAATAGAACAGTTTGTTTAAGGAATTGTTTTTCTGGGAACAAAAATATATAGAGGAAAAATTAGTCGTCCATATCATTTTTGTAAATAAAAAGCTACGTATGACTTTTTACATATTTTCCTAATAAATGTGTGTACCTAAAATGATTGTATAATAAAGTGATGTACTATTTGGACGTTTTATGAACAATTTATTTAATTTTTCCTTAAATTCATCTTCCCTCCATCACATTTTTGGTTTACATAAACTGTCCATCAACATCCTAGGAAATTAGTCAATTATACTACCCAAACAAACCCCATAAAATACAATAACACAAAACTGTTACGCCCCAAAAGGCAAAACTTTGGACTAGAATTTGATGATAAGGTCCTTCCTGCGTGTGTATTAAAACAACATTGACCGTTTTTGTGCGAGAACATTAACTGAGTAGGGTGTACGTGTTAAATTGACGCATTTACAGTGCCTGTCCCCCATCTCCATTAATTATGTTATTATTTTATGGCAAATACGCAGAAAATGTAAAGGGCGATCGTTAGTTGGAGGGACACACCTGCAGTGGACGCTGCCACGGTTTTTGTTTGCATGTATAATATTGTGTTGACAGACGGTTTATCCATTAATCTCCACCAGGAAATGAGCTACGAATCAATTATCAGTTTAGATGAGCTGCTGCTGCTGACCGACCCGGATCAACATGAAAGATACATGGCGTGATGTGGACAGACGCCCCAACCCGTTTTGGATTTAGCCAAACTACGTCGGGACCATCGATTTCTTTCTACACTTCCGCAGCGTGAGGGTCTCCGGGTTCGATTTAATAACATAACAAATGATTGTTTCTTGGCAAGGAATGCAGTTTTGGCTAGAGCGGAGTTACTCCAGGAATTTTACAAATTTTGTTATTTTTATAAAATTCCATACACTAGAATTATATCTGGAGGTAAAATTTGCCTTTCGCCTCATTAAGCAATTTGTCTTTCTGTCGGTAAACGCTCCAAGCAAAAAACCTCACAGCACATTGGCGATGCAAACATACACAAACGCAAAATTATCGTTTTGTACCTCTGGTTATTAACAGACTTTACTGACAGTTTAATTACTGCTTGATTACAACTCGAACCGCACACAAACCAGTGAGTTCGAAATGATAACATTATTAATTATTAATGGGGGCACCAATAATATGGCTTTAGTGCGATGATGGACTGGACATCCAATACAACTTAGCCTTCATAAATAATACGCTTAGTACAGAGTCCTCCGGTCAATTCACGTATTTAATCGACGTCCATCCTGAACTGACTGAAATGCTGCTGCTGCTTGGCTACCTTATCTTTATCTTCATGTTTACAAGCTCTTATCTGCCTACGTGTGGTGCAGGTCTGCATGTTATCCGACTACTTTGCTTTGCACCTACAGCCTTGTGCTGTTTACAGATAACATCGCACCCCAGAAGTGTGATTAATTACGTCCTGTTGTCTTCATGGATGTTGTACAATACAATTTAGTACAATTTTTCTTGTTATTACCATGTTTTTAGGTTTGAGTTCTTGACACAATTGTAACCCACTCAAAGCTGCAGATTTATGGTTTGGTGCATCAAGTTATCAAGTGTACACTAGTACTATCAACAATAGATTGAGGTCTAGGAAAATAACTGTCTCATTAACACAAATAAGTTTGGTTGTTTCAGTAGAAACTGGAGTAGTATATTAAGATGAAATAGAAGATAAAAGAAATTGATTTTAATATAAAACCTTTACATCAGTTTTTTTCTCCAAAAAAATGTGGTTATTCTAAGATTACTCGAGCATAACTCTTCCTTTAGAAACTTTTTTTGAAAATTAAATTTAGTCAATTTAGATCGAGTTAAAAAATATAAAAATTAGAATATTCTTAAAGTTCAAGTTCAGATTCAATCATAATGAACTTGATTTGCACCAATTTACATAGCAAAACATTTTCTTTCAATTTATATGAAAATCCACCACAATTTTTATCCTGAAACTACAGGATATTCAAACTGCATTATCTCGTGTCTCGACTCTGCTTCCTCTTAAGTGCCAAACCATCCATACTTGCAATTGTACACTTTTAAAGCAATTAGTTGTGTTAAATTTTGCTTTGATGTCCACCAATTCAGGTTTGAACTAAAATACGAATAGCTCTTCGAATACAGTTCGATAGATTTCCAACTGTTTGGCACTTCTATGCGAAGTGTACAGGAAACGAGTGGCAATATTTTTCTTTTTATTCATTCGGATGTGTTATGCTACACGGATATGACAGGAAATTACCACCATGCAACGTTTATCTTTGCACTCTTACCAATCCAGCTTTACTATTACAATATAGAGCTGGGCTTAGACACAATTTCGTACATCAAAGAATTGTTTACTCACAAAAACACATTAATTTTCCAACACCTAATAACAACATTGTTTCAACAGGCCTCATCCATCTATATAAACCTTTAGGCGTTTGTAATATTATCCGGGGCAATGTTAAGAGACAGTTGATTTAGCTTTGAAATAACACGAAACTTTGTTATATTATATATTGTACACATCAAACAAGTTGTGGATGTTGGTTTGTGCAGGTGTCAGAAAATTAGCGAGGCAATATTAGACGGTGCCGGTGTGTCACATAACAAATACAACCGCCGGGAAATTACCGGGAAGTCAGCGAGCACCTTCATACGTTTCTGTCATTCATTATGACCGAATCCCCTCCCAAGTTGCTGGTTCATTCCAGCATGTCAACTGGTTATTTTGTTGGTTCTTGGGGAGAACTGGGGCACAAGCTTTGTTCATTTAAAATTGCATGTACCTGGAGCAATGGCGTCGGATGGAATTATTTGTCAACATGCCTAAGGGAGGATTATTGTTTCCTTGGGGTCTAAGTTCTGCAAGATTTCAATAAAATTTAAAGAGGCAAAGGTGCTGGCTACATTTTTCTAAAATATTTACATTATAAGGCTTCTCTGGCAGTTGGTGTTATTGGAATTGAAGCAGACTTTAATATCTGTTAATTATCACTCATTACTTGCCTCGTCCCCTTATTTATAACAATAAAACTGCCTTCTTGTCATAATACTCCTAATGAAATTTTTGGCACAATATTAAAAAAAATAATGTTGATTAATAGTACGCGTAAATCCTTTTCAAACTGGAATTTACGAACAAAATTCAATTAATTAGGCTTTGCACTTAATTTTAAAAGCCTCTTTGGGCACACCCCCTCGCGCTTTCCCCAGAATCCAAAGCGCGCGCTATGAAACGTTAATGTACCTAGTCCTGCAAAGGCAATATTCCTCCTGCAAAGATTGCAACCGGAAAGACCCTATTGCAGTCCCCTGTGGTGTGCTGCAGTTCTAATAAAGCATATATGCTGCGATGAAACATCAACACCTCCCACTGTTCTCATTACTTGTAGATTTGGTCACCCAGGATGCTCATTCTTTTGCTATATTAGTTTTTGGGGGAAATGTGGCGGCTACCACACCTTGCCACGTAGAACTTGGCAGCTGCTCCACCTTTTGTGTCCGCCCCCACACGAGAGATAGTTTTAGAAAGCAATTTCGGGTCTTTAGAGGTATGTTGAGGAGATGTCTTGACATCATTTCGTGGAGGTGGTTAGAGATTAGAATTTATTGTACCTTAAAGTTATGATAAATTTAATTTTGTGCAGTTATAATTTGGGAAACGCCGAAATCGTTTTTTACTTCTTATGTGAAGTAATAAAAAAATAGAAAAATATTTTTAGTCAATAAAATTGCTAAATATAACTTTCAAATCAAATTTACCTTTTTTGTAAATAAAAGTATGTAATTTAGATCATTTTTGTGTAAATGGCCAAAAAATTAAACTTCTTATCAATCAAAATAGTAACTAGAAGACTAGAAGTGATCCAATTCTTGTGAAACCGGCCGACAGAATTTCAAGTTTGTCACACGATAGTGTGAACATTGTGTCACTTGATAAAACTTGCGGTTTTTTTCCACAGCAGACCCTAATTCATTTTTCGCCGGATCGCACGATACATACCTGCATAAGCAGCGAGTTTGAGCTTGAATTTAAGCTTGAGCTTGAGCCGGAGTGAACCGCGAAGCACGCCCGACGCAAATCGATATTTTGTTGCGTTTGATACGCCTCTCACACGCCAACACTTCCTCGTCAAGGAAATTCTAATAAGATATTACTTAATACTTGTCAACAAGCCGGCGACGACGCATCTGCAATCGAGCAGAGTGTGTTTATACGACAATCGACAATCCAGAACGTTGCACACATCATTACGCTTGATAAATTAGCAGGTTCCTCGGGTCCATGATCCCTCTCAAGGGAAACAACAAGCGTTCATCAGTTGATGGACTCTTGGGAATCGTGAATACACTCCACTTGTGTATGTGTGTTGTGTACAATCCACGGATCATTCACTCTTCCCATGCAGAAAAATCAGCATAATGTTGGATTTTAGATAAAAAAAAGTATATAGCGAAAGCCTTATGAATAGATAAAAGCCAGTCCGCCAAGTTTACAGCTTCCCCGGGTCCGGGGTGTTATCGTGAGCACCGTCTGGAATGCGGGATGGTGTGCGCGAGGGACGAGGTGGGGGTATGCTGATAGTTCTTATATTGTGCATGGAATGCCTCTATTGTCCCTTTTCGTGTAGCGGCAGAGAAGGCAAAGATATACCCCCGAAAAGACTGCTTCTATTATATGACAACAAAACAATCTGGAGACTATCTCGTCTTTCTCTTCTATACTCCATTATAACATGGAAAGCCCATCTTTGATTTGCCATTTAAAAAGTATTTGAAATACATCACATATTGTGTACACAAGAAGAAATTTTTCGGAAAGTTAAAACAGAAACTGTGTCGGTGAGTTTAGAAAAATATCAAGAATTTTATGTTTCTTAATGTTCTCTCCTTTCATTCCTCGAGTTCTATGTTTATACTTACAAAGAGACATTGCCTGTCCATATTTGGATTTTACCTCAAAAAAGTAGAGACCAAAATATTTTTACAATAATATAAATAAAAGATTGGGTAAAGAGCATTTTATAATATTGTTATCCTGGGCTTCAAAAAATCTAGACTCTGTATAATATGTGTACAATGTGGTTATTCCAGTTTCAGAAATTATCAATGAATAAAGACTTGTGCTTCCAAAAAGTCTACGAAGCCAAATAAGACACTCAAGGGTTGAGTTATTGAACTGTTGCATGTTTTAACGACGTAAATCTCGCAAACTAATTCAATTTTCGTTGTTCATGGGCTTCTGTGTTGTAGTTTATCAAACTATCACCCTTAAAGTAGTTAATAATATTTTCTTCAGATCATGCTAAATTCACTAGTTATAAAAATCAACACAACATCTCCATTCAAATTGATTGCACAAATTTAACTTAAAAAACTCGTTGTAATTACAATTCACTTAAAGTGTACTATACGGATCCCCCCAAAACTCTTCCGTCCAATTGAACAGCCTTGGAAGATTTGCAAGTGTGACAGCCGCCCCCACAATATAAGAAGTCATTATTCATCCGCAGCAATCTGTTTGTGTTTCTACATAATTTACTTATGCATAAATTGCGGTGAAAAGTGCCTAGAAGGCGCTTCAGTTTTAATTTTGTTAGCATGGCACAAAACTCAGCACGGGGTGCATGTTGAATGGTGTGCATTTCGTCAGTGAATGCATTATTAACAAGCTGGGAAACAAATAAAAATTAATGTCGAATTTTCGGCCACGCCAGGGGGACTCTTCAAGACCCATAAAAACACTTTTGGACATACACACAGTTTAATTGAAATTCTAGTCAGTTGGTGGCTTTGTATGTTTTTTAATTTCATCATCACCAGAAGGAAAATTAGTTTTTTTATTATATTTTTGTTAGGACTAGAGGAGCGTGGATTAATTCGGAAGAAACTCTGTAGGGTGTCCTTTAAAAGAAACACTGCAGGGGCAGTTTAATTAAAATGCAACAAATTTTCTAACATAAGCAAAACTAAACGCTGTTTTCCTTATCTCCATTTAGAATCAGACCCTAAATCTCGCGTTGGTTTTATTACGACTTTTACATCACGTTTCATGTGTTTTACTACACCTACAAATAATTACCGAAATAAATTTTTTCGATCATAAAGAATTCTAATTTATGTAAACTGCCTTTCTCTTACACACACACTCGTTGGAGGGCGGTGTGATTTAAAAGTTGGAAGCCATTGAAATACCTGTCGGCGCGGCTTCCATACCACCAGACGTAATTACCTTAAGCGTATTACAGGTAACATGGGGCTTATAAATATCTGATTCACAAAGAAATAAAGGTACTAATCGATAGATCCCCCGCATCATCACAGGAATATAAATCAACTGATGATCTGCGTTTTTATCTTCTTTTCTCCTCATTTTGTTGATTGGAATGAATACCAATGGTAATGTGTAGACGTTTTAAATGGTCATCCTGTATTTAAAATCTGATTAATGTAGAAAGTTTTGGAGAAGGATGTCTTATCGATGTTGGTTTCTTTTGAAAAATGTGCATAAAACTTTTAAATTATTTAATGTAAGAAGAAATTCTATTCAAGATTAAAAGCTGCTATTTATTTCTATTTTAAAATGTAACAATTTTTTACAATTATTACACTTGGACACTGGTAAGTGTACAACAGCGTATTTGAGCAAACACCAGCCTCGCTCAATTGTACTTGAAACAAACGGCAATCAAGTCATTTGCTACTATATGTGCTACTACTCGTTTTAAACTATGCTCTCCCATCTTTCTCTTTTCAAGCTTCTTCAGCCACTTGTGCCGCCAACCAGTGAATGCTTGGCTAATGGATTGCACAGTGAGCAGTCACATTTTCGGATTAATTCACGCTTATTGTGCAGAAGCAGGAGTCTGATGGCTATATGGAAGACTGACACCACTCTGATGGCAAAGTGTCAAATTTATTAGATACGCCGCTCCCACGGGATCTCGCCGCCGTCACCGACAGAGAGAAAAATGTGTGATTTGTTTAAAAGCTTTCAATGTTAACAAAAAAACCACACCGAGAGTAAAGACGAATTTATTTGGTTTTTCTATGGGGGTAGGCGCACTTAACGTTGTCTAAAGCCATATTTTCCCCTGTAGGTTTTTTGGGTGTTACAAATTGGCAGCATTACTAGGAGGAGAAAAAACCTTTTAACTTGATAAAACTCGGTGTGATTGCGTCTAAAGTCAAAATTAAATGAAGGATGAATCATAAGGAAAATATAGTGGTTAACTTACAGTGTTGTTGGAGGAAACTTGGAGAACTTGTTTGCTTTGTATTACAAGTACATACCTGGAATAAAACACAAAGAAAATTTATGTTTTTGTAGTCAGATGTAAAAATGTATTATTCACTAGTTGTGATAAATATTACAAGTGCGATTTCGTAAGTAGTTAAAGTAAAGTCTGATTAGTCAGAAATATAATGCGAAACATTTACGTTATCAACTGTATTTAGAACCATATTTTCAGTTTCAGAGTCTAGAGCCAAAAATTTTTAGAAGGAATTAGACTAGAAATAAAATTCTAACCAAATGATTAATTATTTTGATGTAGTACCAAAATAATCCTTAAACTCCGATTTTACTGCAGTTTCTCCTATAACATTCCCAATACAAATTAGCACTTCCTTTTGTACACCGCCGAGAAAACGATCCAAACCCTTCACGCCAACACGCTCCAAAGGTTTGTATTCGCCTTTAAAACTACCGAAATCGCTAATGCACGCCTCGAAATCGTCAAAACAAACAATCCACACCCCCCAATTAAACTTTCACGGGAGGGTTATCTCGCGCCTCTTTCTTCATTTGACACTTTTAATTGGAATTACACTTTAATTATTGTGTAATTTGCAATCGATAACAGTCTCTGTAACAATTCGAGAATATCGCAAAAAAACATTGGATTTACGCTCACGCATCACATCTTAGATAGTGTTATGGTCTGAAGTGTATTTTTCGCTTGGACAAACATCGTAGTTAAATCTGAAAATGAATCCTGTTATCGTTGGGATGCGAGGCGAGTGTGGGTGCCAGCCAAAGGGCAAAGCTTCTAAACTAGCTTTTTTCGGACAGAAATTTAAATAAAAAACAATCCTCTTTATGTTGTTTGGATTTGCATGGGAGTACGCGGAGTGGTCCTAATAACTTTTTATTATATCTTCGTCTCTTGATGGGTTAAGCCAACAGAAAAAATACAGCCACAAGCATAATATAGCTCTGTTTAATTATACAGGGTCTAATCTAAAAACTTACTATAGGAAATATAAGACTAGATACTGCAAAAGTTGAACACTAAATTTTCAATCGTGTTTTGTGTATGGCTTCAATTTTAGTTTGTGTGTGATTTTATATTTCATCACCCTGTATTTAGTTTTATTGATGACATCAGGGGATGTGGATCGAGCAAAGGAATTTTGTTGGGTCTTCTCCGCGTTTATCTTTGAAACGGTTTTGGAGCGCAGGCGAAATTATCATTTCGTTGTATTCACAGAGTTAAAACGTGTTGAAATTATTGATCAAGATGATCCTTGAATATAATTTCAATTATATTTAACGGCTGAGCGCTATAAAGCAAAGCACTAAATCTGCAAAATTCGCCCCGTTTTGTTTTCGTAGTTTACCCAAGACAATCCTAACTGAGAATTCTGAATTATTATTGCAATGTTAGCTTTTAGATGGTTCATAATGAGATTATACCTTCCTCTTCCCGTTGGAACTTTATGATGTATAAATATTGAAAGAGGGCTTCTTTTATTCGTTGCCCGGTCGTAATTCTGTTTAATTACAATATATACTCGGGGTTCCCTGGTGGCGTGGCCGTACCTGGAGCTTTGGCTCTCGCTCCTGCCGCTGCTCCTGCTGTATACACAGCGTGCGCCATCTGTAAATGACGCTGTTGACTGACGTCCGGGGAACGAAAACTTATCACTTATTCATATGTAATTCCGCTCACAACGAAATTACTTTGAATTATGTAGTGATCCGGTTAATCCCGGTGCTTTTTAACAATACCTAAACCAGACACATTATAATTGTTCATCATTAGGCAGAGACAGAGCACAGAGATGTGCCCTTAGATATACTGAGATGCAGCGAACAAAAGGATTATATTTAATTGGGTTTGATGTATTCCGGCTTATTCGTTATTTTGATTTTGTACCGGGGATTTCTATTTTAAGCATATTAAAAAGGAACACAATTTCGACGAAGGGAACTACAGAAAAAAAAGTTTGTATACCATTATATTAGGATATATTTTTTCAATTTATATACTGAATAAAATTTATAATGATTTCGGCTTATACTCCTGAAATTTGCAGTATTTTTTTTAATTATGCAATGAGACAGTGAAAATAATAGAAATGAATTTATCATAAAAAATTATATGATATATCAAAAAGGTACATAGTTATTTATGTAACTAGAGTGAAAAGTGTTACTGTACGAAACAACGCTGAAGTTATCAAATATCTTAATACGAGCCTTAACAACTAAACGTTCGGACAAAAGTAAATTTGATTGTCTTTTTTCATACGCGCAAAAGTTATCTACATTAACTTCCATAATATTGATGGTTTTTTCTGTTATAATGCCAACATTTAGTTATATAAAAACGTAAATTTCGTAAAAATCCACTCGGCGGTTCCGAAACTATGGCACTTTAACCCAGCAGGATGGGAAAATTGTAGAAACAAAGAATTATTATTTTCAAAACGTTGGATCTAATAGTCGGATTTTGAAGAAATTTACTTTATTGCAAAACTGGATGTTGGTTTTCTTTACAAAAAAATTATACAAGTTTTTATTTGGTGATTTTAGGCATTTATCGGAGCTTCAAAGTTGCACCTTTAAACATGATACAATTTTCTAGTAACTGTTTTAAAAAATCACAGTTTTGAAACCGCTGGTTGGATTTGTGTCAAAAAACCTTTAAATCAAAGCTCAATAATCGTACTATATTGAAAAAATCCTGAAATGTTAATATGATTTTTTTTGCATTTTTTTCGAGTTTCACAGTTCACTTTTTTTGGGGGTGCTACCTACATTAAAATAATCACAGTTTTGGAACCACTGGTTGAATTTTGGTGAAATTTACTTTATTGCAAAGCTGGATGGTGGTTATGTACAAAAAAAATCCCCATCTCTTTATTTGGTGATTTTAGGCATATTTCGTAGCTTTGAAAAATGTGACGTAATTTTCTAAAGACTGTTTTTAAAAAATCGCAGTTTTGGAACTTGGGGAAAACGACATAAAGGTGCTTTCATGGCCCTCATCCAGTCCGGACTTAAATGTCATTGAAACTCTTTGGCATAAAATTAAACGTATTCTACACTATAATATACCAAGAACCATTGGGGACTTAAAGACCAAAATAGAAGAAATTTGGGACAGTTTCATGTCGGAATTGTATCAAAATTTGATAAATACAATGCCTGCTAGAATACAGGCAGCTATTAAAGCAAAAGGATACGTAACCTCTTATTAATGGTCCTAAATTAAAAATTATCCCAACATTCAGTTGCAAATTTATTTTGTAAAGTTTGCTAATTATTAAGGTTAAAATATTGTTAAATCCAATAAATAATATTCTTCCATGCTTAATATTGTTATTAAGGCTTTATCTTATTATTTTTATCTTATTATTAGGTGTTTACTAATTATTTGCGTAAAATTTCCAGTTCTTCTTTCATACTTCAAAAATTTACTTCTGTTCGAACATTTAGTTGTTAGGGCTCGTATACCCTAGATCTTGAGAAAAAATAAATAAAATAGCACATTTTTAAGATTTTAGTGTACCTATATCTAGAGAAAATTTTACCATTCTGTTATTTTATAAACAGTTATTTAAAGAAAATATGTAATAGTACTTAGACATCATTTTCATTAATTTGTACATTATTAAAACAATTTAAAAATCTCTTTATGTTGTAATATTTCGTCCTTAGAATTTACACCAAAATCGAAATATTGGACTGTTGTAAATTAAATAAACTCATTCTTTTTGCTCACAATTTCGCTTATCCACGTAAGTTTATTAAAAAATATTTAAAATATAGTCTAGAAACACTTCCTAACTTCCTACATATTTAAAAGATACCTAGTACTTATACATTATTCATTAAATATTTATTTTGGGTTTGTATAATCAGGTAGAGTAGAGGAATAAAAATGAGGTAATAATAATTTTCTAAATTGTATGAAAAGGAATATTTTTATTTCACCTGATTTTATCTTTCATGAATTTTATATAACAAAATATTTGAAAACTAAGAGGAATCAAAATGTAAACATAATCAGTTTTATATGATTTTCATCTATTTTTAATCATTTCCTGATATTTTTCTTCGCCCATCATATAATAATAAACAAAATGCTCTCATAATTTATTTGAAACAACATACATATACTCATTTTCAGGTATAAATATTCAGTTTGACATGGCTATAAATAAACCGCAAAATTTTAAGATTGCTGTTAAACAAAACCAATAACTTTAAATTATTCATTGCATCAGGTTTGAAAAACAACTGCAATTATTTCCCATATTGTAAAAACATCATTTAAAACTTAAGGCATTAAATAAAAAACCACCACAAATTGATTTGTATGAGAAAATTTTAAAAATCATCAATATTTAAAATTTAGTGTAAAAAAACCAGCGCATCCGCCAAATATGTAAAAAATCATCATTACAACTACCTTTACTTTTGTGAAGTAAACAATCCAAAACTTTACATAATTCCACTTATTAGAACTTCACAGAAAACCCACATCGATTGCAAGATTAAATCAACACTGAAACGAGCTAGTTTTCGCAAAAATCTTCATATTGTTTGTATATTGTAACATAAAGCATCAAGTGCAAGAGACATGCACCAACACACGTTCTACAAGACGGATAAATCCAAAGTTATAGGCAAACCCAGCCACACGCACGAGGCCACCTTAACGGACTGAACGCGCCGGAGTTTGCAGCAGCCCTTTTCATCCGTCGATCCTCCACCACCACCACCCCACCCTTTTATCATTCTCTCCTGAGCATACGGGGTGATATCTCTCCAAACATTGCGCATATACCCAATTTTCCACAATCATAACAAATATACTTAGCTATTTTAGGCATGCATAATCAACCGCACTTGGATTATTTAAACATCAGGGGGCAGCAAAAAAAGTGGCTGTAGTGACAAATAAAAATTCACCATGGTGGGGAAATTTAACAACAGAACAAGAAAAAAGGGGATCAAGTTGATTCGTTTTTGTATGTGTCACGCATGTGTCAGGAAAAAAATGTTTAAAATGCTCCAGGATTTGGCTTGTCAGTCTTTCGTGAAAAGGCGCTTTTCAAGCCGTTCAAAACGTGTGCTATTTTTCTACACATCCCTTCTAACATAATATTATAATATTCCAACGAATTCAGTTGTACGTAATGAAAATTATATTGTTTAGCTTTCATATCCAAAAGCCCCAAAAGTTGAAATTTACTATTCCACATATTATTTGATTTTACAGCTTTCGATTATAATTTCCATTAAAACAGGAAATGTACACCTATACAGCTTCCTGCAAATGGTTTTGAAATTTTCAGGAGCAATTCTGCTAACCCCCACTTTGTTCCATTTGGGGTCCATTAGCACTCCCGCAGGTTTGTGGTCATTGCTATGAACTGACCAAAACCCTTCGCCCAGGTAATAGAAAACCACTAACGCTCTAGTTCTTAGCGGAAATTACTAGCAGACGAATGCAAGTTTTTTATGCACAGGTTTATAATCCTATTAAATTTAAAAGTTGTGTAAGTAAACGGGCATCGTTTCTATTTCTACCCCTCTTGCAATAAACTTATTAATAACGATATGTAAACTTTAATAAATTGAGCAATGGTGTAGGAGAAAGCAGAGGAGGCGGAGGAGAAGACAATTTTAGTTATGCAAATTAATTACGTTTGGAAAGTTGGAACTTCAATTTTAGTTTAAATAGCATTTTCATGCCTTTTATAAGATTATTTTAATCGAAATTTATGAATTTTAAGAAGATTCACTATTGTTGCAGCTTTTGGATTTTGGGACTAACGATTTAACGATAATGGGATTACGGGGGTTTAGGCTCTTATTTATAATTGGATGCGCATGGACTGAGAAGAAAAATAATTAAAATACAACGTGCTTCCAATCAAACCGATACGTTTTAACGCACTGTGTGCGGGACGATGTCACTGCTTTTGGAATTTTATGTAATTACATGAAGATATAAATGAAAATTTGTAGTAATTTGAAGTTGCACATTTAAACCAAAAGTTTCAGTAGGAAAAATACCAAAGAGAAATAATTTGTGTCCTTAAAAAGCAAATATTTAATTTAATAATATTTAATATCGACGTTAAATAATCCTTAAAAATATATATTTGACATATTTTAAAAATACATTCCGCAACCCATTCCTGTTTCATTTCTGAGTGATTTTAAGCTACTGCTAAACTTTAGTTTTAGAATTAAAAAACATTTTAATAGAAATTACTGACACATTGCAAAATGATATTATACAATACCAAGAGGAAAGACCAAAGGTATAAAAGATGATAATTGTTGAAATTGCCATTGTCTACCAAATATCAATACAAAAGCTCGTGAGTAATAGTTGGTGTTGCATTTCTAACGAATGTAATAGCATTATTGTTCCAACCCCCCAAAAGTTTACAAATTAACTTCCAGACAAGCCGTTTCCATGAAATCTGATTATTTTAGCGCTATAGATATAACTCGCTGAAAACTTGGAATAGCAGATATTCTTTCAAATTGAGCCCTCTATTACATTATATACCTCACCACAATAGACTTGTGTTTTGGTAGAAGGGTCCTCAAGCATTGTTTTGGATAGAACGCGCTTTACCGCTTTCCACCGATTATGCGAATGAATATAAATACAACTAGTGTATTGATGAAGAGGGACGGTGCGGCGGCAGCGGCAGCCTGCACTGTGTTTCACTTTCAATTGTACAAAGGAAAGTTTCCAACAAATCGTGCCATTCAAGAGTTAAACTCTTATTTGAGCACCAGTGAAATTCAATTATGAATTTTGACAGAGCGGTGACTCTTATTAGATGTGTCATGAGACTTTTATTGTGGCCGAAACTCTACTTGTATTGTATTGTTCTGGATGCCATGCGTCTGACACAAAAGAGCCTTCCTTCATTAATTTCCTTTTCTATTACTCTCTACCATTGATTACATGAATGCCATGCACTCATAACGTAATGTCGGAATTGCATTTGTGCTCAAATTAAATTTCTCGGTTGCACTAGATGCTCCTAAACTTTTATTCACTCTAAAAAATAACCTATTATCATAATTTTAACTTCTATAAGAAAATCTCTTCTATACCAATTTTACATCTTCTCTTTTATGTACAAAATATTTTTACTTAGTACAGCTTGAACAATTCAATTATTGGGTTCTTGATTAATCTGAATTATGTAGACCTGTGTCAGCAAACAATGTTTACCATTTCGATAATGGGCAATGCGCAATTACTAATTACTGATACCAATTCAATTCCTGTGAGATTATCAAGGAAATAATCCGGTTCTATGTAGGAGTAGAGAGAGAGTTTAGCTTCCACAGTTTGATGAGATAATTAACCTAGATGGAAAACTGAAAGGCATTAAGCTGTCAAAACGATGGGGGAACCGCGGTTTTAACTTGAAAACTCGTTTTTTTCTACTAGGAGGCGGTCAACAGGTCCCCGAGTCTGCCCAATGTGCTATACATGCCACTTAGATGTGTGTTTCCTTTTCCCCCAGACACGCTCTACTCCATTTTCACTATGACACACTCATAATTCCGCTGACTGCAGTCCCCGAAGATACATTCACCCGCACACTCGACTTCAATTTCCATCGGAACGAAACGGAGAGACTACCTACCCCCAGCTCAACCCTCTTTCATCTCGACACATCACGAGTAGATGTTAGTGTGTTTCACGTATGCTGATGGAAGGGTTACTTTGACGGGGTTTCATGTGAGCATAATGAGTGTGAAATTAATTACGACCTATTACTGCACAACATGATTTTGTGCAAAGTTAATGCAGGTATGGAGGAGGCGAATGGAAAGGGAAATTTCTTCCTAAATTATTTTTAGAAGAGTAACTTCTTGACACCAATGTCGAAGTCGAAAATATTTTTATTTAATTTTGTTGATAAGTTCTTATAAGAAAATAAAATGATGAAACAATTGGAAGAAAAATCAAAGAAAATAGTACTTTTCGGTGAGGAAAAATTTAAAAAAATTATCTAAACGAGTCAGGATAGCGAGAATTTTGTATAACATTGAGTTTTCAAAATGAACCTAAAATATTTTGTTTTATTGCAAATTTTCCAAAGTTAATTATGACAAGAAAATGGACTTCAGTTCCGTTAGAAAGAACAGCTATGTGTCAGAGGTAGGCAAGTAAGTCTTAGATAGGAAGTTAAATATTATTTGATGAAATATATTCTAGTGCGAGAATGCAGGACTGGGAAAACTCATTAATTTTTTTATCTAGTACCAACACCTGAAAACATTTGTAGGTGTTTATATTTAAATACTGTTTAGTACGTTGTTCCTTGTATCAGACAATCAACACACTGCTTTAGTTAAGCTTCGAAAAGAATTTATATTACCTAGTTCTATGCAATATTCTATTTCTTGCATACTCTGCTCAGAGTAAATTATCTGCCAAATGAAGCAATCAACTTCCTTTGGTCGTTTACAGTGGCCATATAACAAGAATATTAAAGCCTTTTATAGTTTCCGCTATATTTTACATCATGCAAAAAAACTAATGTCAAAAGCGCACAAAACAAAGACGCCAATAGGGGAAAAAACAGCAAAACCATCCCATCACACATTATTATCAAAGCGCAGACTTTACGGCTAATTAATCGCCGACGATGGCCTTTGGCGTTGTGTGTTAGTTTGATATCCATCCACTGATTGTTTATAATACATTTTATCCAGTTTTTGCGTTTCTAAATAAAATATGCAGCTCATTCTTTGGCACATACGCCAAATTGCATATTCATTGGATTATTCGAAATTAACACATTGGCCGAATCGATTGATTCCCATACAATGTGTTGACACTAACTCGGTGATAGTTTGCATTACTGTTTGCTTTTCAAATTACTGTCGCTATTCATTTTGCTCCGGCTCATTATAACTGCACAGGGCTCCTAAATATATTGTTGTGAATCTGGCAGTCGGACTGACAAATTGTCTGGCATTATGTAGTGTAGAGTAGCTGATGCTGCTGGTGGTAGTACTCCTGCCAGCTATCTCGTTTCGATGCCTTTATGTATGCAGGAGAGGGCTCATTTAAATCAGTAATTTTCCTATTGTGCTATATGTGGATTGTGGCTACAGACCGTCAGCCAAATTCAATTCAAAACTACATATAGCTATTATTTATTGGAAAAGAGTAGGTCATGCACTGGGCAGCAAGATTCCTTAATCAGAAATATTCGATTCATTTGGGTGACGTAAAAGTTTAGTAGTTTTTTACATTAATTTAATATCTAGATTTTAAACTAAAAAAAAACCAACTAATTGCTTTTAAATTCCACAACCACCGCAATATCGCAATATTAGACGCCATTAAATTAAACATTTTTCCAATCTACCCTTCAAAAAAAAAAAACTCAAACGCTCTCGCAATTTTTTCCCCAAACCAACCCAAAAACCTATCAGTTAAGTTGCTCAGTTGTTACAGGCACATGCTGCGGCTCTTGTACACATATATTTTTAATTCGGTTTCCATCGCTGCTGGGCTACCCCTCTCCCCCTCGCCCCCATCCACACACATACACAAGCAAATCAGTCAAATCCATTCGAACGAGTAATTCGACGTGTATACTTTCAAAATTGCCTTTTAAATTTTAATTCATCGATCCGAAATTGGGGTGTCCCAAGCCCAACAACCCACCTCAAATATGGTTACAACTCCTGCAAGTCAGGAAGGGTTTTGGTGTGAACGTGGCGCGCGTCACTCACAACATTAATTAGGTTTGAGAAATGTTCACAGATATGTTACTCTCTAGTGTACACGTCTTCGTTTCCATATGGAGGATCAGGAGGAGGTGTGTTGTTATTTTGTGGAGGGGTACAATTATTTTCCGTTGCGCCTGTATTCTAATCCGGTTAAGATTTACCGAGCAACATTAACAGCAGGATGAATTATGGAATTATGTTGCGAAAGATAGAGAGAGAAAGGTCTAATTAAAATACGTCCGGCTGGTTGCTCCATATTTTATTCATCAGATGGGCAGAGGTTTTCATATATGTGGGATTTTAGTACAATATGATTTTTTTATCATAGCGGAGTTTACCTCTAAACTGAACATCATATTAGTTATTATTAAATTTTTAAGTCAGATTACTGTTAGTATACATATTTTACCTATTGTGTATGTACTGAATTTTCTGTTGAGTTGCCTCCATGTCTTGGAAAATTTAGTGCAAACGTTTGATAATATTGCTAAAGATTAAACCGTTTTTTTTTGTCAAAAGTTTTTTATATAATTTCATAGTGTATTTTAGGATTGGTGTAGGTTTGGACGAATTTTTAATTAAAACCCCGCTCCACTTCACCAAGTAATTTATATAAAGTTTTTTTTGGTCAGAGATATGCCTACATTAGTTTCATAATTTTATATACGTGCTGTTATTATATCATTAAACAATGAATTGAGTTTTGTACTGTATAAACATCTGTTAATTAAAAAACGTGTATTTCATATGAAATTTACCAGAAACTCGAGTACGCTCACGCTATATGAAAATGTTGTATATATTACCAACTTTTAACTACAATGGTAATTAATTATAAAATTATTTTCTTGCAGAAAAAACTGCTTGAATTTTTCATTTTTATATGTTTAGAAAAGCGGATAAACATCCAATTTAAATTGATGGCAGGCATTTAACGCCTCTTCCAGAAAATTGCAAAGTGCTTTGCTGTCATTCCAAAATTAAATCAAATAAAAGCGTTCCGGTTTTCTTGTCAAGGAAACCGCAATGATTGGATCATATCGCATAAAACATTAACACAATTTACGATTTCTCGTGTCTTGACGTTAAGGCACTTCCAATTGAATTTTCTATAGAGGGTTTGACTGATAAAAATCTGGCGTCGATTTATTTCTAATCATCATCCACTTTCACCATGGTTATTTTTATTAATATATTGTGAAAGATCCATTTTGGTGATTGGTTAAATTGTTGAAGATCAAATCGGTGCCCAAAGTGCCCTTGGCCATCTTCAACCCCAGCTGGACGAACGGACGTATCAAATTTACACTGTGATGGATAACCGCCATGGGCATTCCGAATTCAACAGACTAATTCACCACAACCACCAGTCGAATGTACGCAAAATCGTGTTCCTTCTGGCGTTATTGAATTATGTTCGACACGCAAGTCCGCCCACACACCCGGAAAAACTCTGTAATTGACCAAAAGGATCTGATGGGAAACAGTGTGTCCACGAGAAAACCATGGAAAGTTGGCCTGAATTTCAATTATTCAGTATTAAATCAAGTTAACTTTGATCTGAATTACTTCTCAAATAACTGAAATTATTTTTGTGGTATAATATTCGAAATAGTCAACAATTATATACTTATCGTCCTTCATTTTTGTCAACTGAGCTAAAACCCCGGAAATCCCGACTTCTAACTGCCGATCATCCAACACTTAATAAACCTCGAAGGAGGTGTTCCAAAGCCAATCTACACCAAACCGCCGGAGATGTTATTAAAATTTACTGCTTCTCATGTCGAGTTGTCAACCATAGAACCAATAATAATTTTCCGGGCAATCAATCAATCTTTCTGTTATCGACACCTCCATTCGTTGATTGATATTTGTGGTGTGACTAATATAACACCTCAAACCCCACTCACCCTCTGGGTTTTTGTTATGGAGAATAAGAGAGTGGCGCAACTGTGACGATGTGAAACTTGTCGTCCAAATCCCCCTCTCTCAACGTCAAACTAGATACACATTCGGCATGACGGTTGACATTCATCCATCATGCACGGGAACTTACACTTTGGGTTTGTTCAAGTGGAAATCGTTATTTCTGTTTTGTTATCTCATTGTCCACGCAAATGTTGCGGTGGAAATCCAGATAAATAGTGCGGGAAAATTGATATTCGGGGTGGTTTGTTGATGGATCGTATGTAATTAGAATAAAACAAAATATAGGATCCTGACCTAGAAGAAATAGCAGCAAGGATATAAAGTCTTGATAACGATCGTTGCATCAATAAATAGTCCAGTGACCATCTGCACCTGCCAACATTTTTTCACACAACTCGCCCTTGAATCAATTGCACCCTCGACAATATTAATCCCCGACCTTGGTCACACCACTCTACAATAAAAGATATCCTTGCGGGGATGACGCACCCAAAATTCGTATAATAGCCATCCATCTAAAGGGGCGATGCACATTTAATATTTTATATGTTTATTGTTCAATTATTGTACACGATGGTGGAGGAGATATGACGTGCTATTCCCATTCACGCAGTAGCCTCTTCTTGTTCAGTTGCCAACCACATTCAGATTAATCATGCGATGAACATAATTGCGTTTCCGTAAGTGTACTCGGCCGGTAACACCCTGTGTAATTAACAAGGCAATGCATCATGTTCCTTGTCATATCAATCGCGTGTATACGCGGGAAGAGATATTTTAATTTTTTTCTCTGGGTTGCTCTGCTTCCCAGACAATTCTTTTCAACATGGCATGGGGATATATTATGCATGATCTGAAAGGGCGTATCTATAGGAACTGAACTGGACTGACCCTCCCTTCATATTAAATGAGGTTTGCGCCGGTGGTCTCCAACTCAAGATCATTATATCCCAACAATAACACTTGGACGCTTATTAACCACCCGAGCATGTGGTGAAGAACTATAAAGTGATTCTGGGGGAATAGTTCCGGAAACTTCAGTACATTATTTGGTGGTCCGGCAAAAGTTCACTCCTCCGCTCCTCCTAAGCGCATCCTTTGTTGATTAATTGTGTGTGCACGCCATCATGTTTCCACTGCTGCTATTTCTTATGTCCACAATCGATCCTCGAGGCTCTCTAACAACCACTTGGGCTGTTTTATGTGCTTCTCCCAATTCCTATTTGAGTTTGTCTTGTTCCATTAACACTCCAGAAATCGTAGATACAGAACTGCAGTTAATGGATATTTATCAATGTTGAGTATTTTATCAATTGAGGTCTAATCAGAATAGGAAATATTTCGGACTAGCTCAACTTAGATAAAAGATCTAATTGCTGTTAAAAAGATTGGCTCTTCCATAATCCAAAAAATAGTATGCTCTTTTGAAAACAGAGATTATAGGACAAAAATTCAGATTAATTCACAATCCTAGTACTGTGCTTGTACTTTAAGGGATGGCACTGCTTGTGATCTTATCATCATCATTTCCTTAACAGTTTATGAAGCTACAACCTCTTTCTGTTCAATAAAATTATAGCATTCAAACTTTTAAAGATTTCTTTATGAAATTCAGACTTTTGCAATAAAAAGAAACTAACTTTTCAATTTTTAAAGATACTATGAGAATTCAGAGGAATATTTTAAAGATACTTGCCCCAAACCGTCAATTTGCAGAAAAATTACCAGGCCGGCATTGTAGTGAGGGCGTCTGAATTGGGGAGATGTGTTTGTGTTTACTCGCATCGCAAATATCGACCGGCGAGAGATGAAAGCCACGCGCGCTCCACGCACCTGTGCTCCTCCAGTTTTAAACAACACCACCACCCACGCACTCACCGGATAGGTAAGCTCCTATTTATTTAATCCTAACTGACCAACAGAGAGAACAAACACACCCGAAACAAGAGGAATTAGGATGATTTGTTAAACTGCGTTGATGAATATTTTAGGAAATGTCTGAAAGTTTACAGAGAATTTTTAATTATGGCAAGAAATTATGTTGGAAATTTTGTGGTATAATACGATTGTGGTGGTGGTGTACATGACAATAACAATAATTCAGTTTTCAACTTTTCGCCGTCGCTTATAAGCAACAAACAATAAGAGCAAGAGTGGAAATAAAAAATTTTAAAATTCTCTCTAACTTAATTATAAAGTCTGTTCGGTCTGCATTAAAGGAGTTCCTCCTACTCTCTTTCCTATTTGTCACTCTTGCTAATGAAAGAGAACAACGTTTTTTTTGCCTGTTTGCCCGTTTCGTTCCAACACTTACTTCATTCGCTCTTAAATAAAACGTTTTGTTTGAAAAATTATACAACGAAAATTTATTAAATTTACCAACAAAGCAACATTCATAATTCCGTCTATTTATTATTTATCCAGCGCTTGCTGCCTAAATAATGAAACCGGAAATGACTCACCTGGAACGCCAAATCGAAAATATGGAAGGTAAAGGCTTACAGCTGGAATGTCCCGGTTCGTTCTAAATCGCCATACTTCCACTCAGGATATTAAAATTCCAATAAGGAATTGAAACAAAAATATTAAAATTCAACAAGGGGGACCAATAAATTATGACTGGTCTAAATGTTCTGAAAGCGAGATGATAATTTTACTATAATTTTGTTGGAGTATTCTTATTCGATTATTATGGTTAACTTGAAAACACTTTTATTTTTTTCGCACGGTAAAGCAATCCAACAAAAACTGCTTCTGTTTACATTAGCATTTGGACGAACGCAGCTTATCATCCAAAGCAATAAACACCCGCCAGTCCAATTTACAACAAACAAAAAGCAAAAACTACCACCATAAGTGTTTATGATTTCGCCTCTCAGCTCCTCCCTACGAAATAAATCTCAAAATCACTAAAAATCGTGCCTCGCGCCAAGTTTTATAGACGCCCGCGGCGCCGTCCTTGATCAACCCAAACGAAATCATTGTATTATAAAGGGTTTCATAGTGTAGACCTAAAGTGCCTGAAATAATGGCTTAAAAGTTTTATATCTACTAGAGCTGCATCGTGCCCGCTTACTCCTCCACCGGAGCATCATCCACTTCCCCCGGTATGTGCATGAATATTTATCAGGTTGTTGCGGTTCTTTACTGCTTCTGGATCCATATGGTTTGATTGCATCAGGAATTATTTAGTCACAGGATAAGATTTGTGATGTTACACTTGGTGGTGCTGTCAAAGTATTACATATATTATATATGTATTAAATTCCTAGCTTGTTTACACTGACAGGGGAAATAAAATATGATAAAGTGTGATAAAATTTGAAAATTATTAGAAAATCTATAATCAATTTTCCCAAAGTGACTTAAAATTCGATTTGCTTCTTTTTAATTTACTTATTAAAAAATTGAAATACGGAAGAAAAAAGTTTTTGAAAATTGTGATCACTGTCGTACACTTTTTAAAATTTGATCCTTTCAATTTAAAGAATTACTGAATTCATTTATGTAAAGGCTGCTTTCGAATCGAGATAAATTTGATTAAATTTTGTGCAATGTTAATTGAAAAAAATGTGAAACTTTAATCAGTTTATTTCTTGCTGCCTCATTAAAACCGTCGATTTCCCGAGTTCTCCACCAAAAAAAAACCACAACCGAAACATTAAAAGCTCTTTAATTAAGTATATTGTAAATGACAATCGAACGGCATAAATAAGTAAATTTGTGCAAATAAATTTCCATATAATTGATAAATCCATCAGAGCTTAATAATTCATGAACAATCCGATTGTGGATAAAACATAATGAATTCGCCTTAAACTAATATTTTAGATTTGCGAATTAATAAACATTGTACACAGTAGACCGCCTACAATTCATTGAATTATGTATAAAATATTCAAATATTCAAATAAACCAATATACATATGCAACCATTCAATTTAAGCTGAAACCGTCAGCGATCTGGAAGAAACATCACTGGAGGGGCGGTTGGGGGAGGGCACAACGGAGATATCCTGGTGCATTTCGATCACGTTGCATATTTCATATTTCGTTCAAAACGTTTTATACAATATTGTTACATCAATCGACGGTATATTTTATTTAAATTCTACTTTTCCAATGAGATCACTCAAATACATTTCAGTGTGTTTTGTACAATTTTTAACTTGCGCCTAGTTAAACATGTAAAACTGACAAAATCAAAGCTGGAAGAGAATTTATAAGTATGTAATAGAAAAGAAGCTCGAGTTTATCGGTTTATTTTTGGTGGTTAATCGCTTGCAACCCTCATCACAAAATGTTAATGAGCACAACTCGCGCAGACTGCCCTTGCTCTGGGTATAATAATCAACAAGCATTATTATTAATTATCCAATATTCACTCACATTTACATAATCATAATTATTTCGCTGTGTTGACAAATAGTAATATTAAATTTCTCCATCGCGTTTAGCATATTGTACTTTTTTTTATATTATTTCTACAAATTAATATTATAATTAAAAAAAATGCCATAGGGGTAATTTATGCTTGTTTATCGAGGATGTTTTATAATTTATTAGCACACCCCACAATTTTTGCATTTATTCATAAGTTTAAAATTTGTTTAATTTACAAAACAATATATTTTCAACCGATAAACTGTCTGATGAATTCAGCAACCAAAACTGTCAAATAATTTAATGTTTATATACACATATATTTTGTTGATCAATACCTATTGACAATTGGAAAAATATTACATTTATAAAATATAACAGGAGATTTGCAGGAATGTTGAACGAATTCAACAGTATAATATGGTTAATGTCCTGCGGCTTTTTCGTGTTATAATTCAAATATCGTTTCAAATCAATAATTTATTTAAAAGGGTACTAGAAAATTATCACAGCATAAGGATGAGAAGATGTATAGGTGTATAACATTTCTTTGGTTTATCTTAAGAACCATTGAAATTATTAATTTAAAAGATTGACAGTTAAATGTAGGATTTCGAAAAAATGAGGTTCGTAATATTTAAAATGAACATACAGGGTGTCTCTAAAAGGTCTTTACAAAATCCTACCACAAGTTTTTGGGCTCAAAATAACTCGATTGAACCAAACATACCTTAGTCCAAAAGTCCTTCCTTATTGGGTTACAGGGCGCTAAAAAATATTTTTCCAAATGGTTTTTTAGGTATGTCTACAGAACGGTTTAAAGTAGAGACTTGAAATGTGGTGGATCAATAAGTCTATAAGGAAGCTACAATGTGATGGTATTACAACCAAACTAATATTGTTAAGTGTCGTACTTATAGGGGGGACTCAATGTTTTTTTGGATATTTTTTGTAGGGTATTGAAGTTTTTTACAAAATAATAAGAATTATGATAGATACGCTAAAAACACGTAAAAAAGGTATACTTGTTTGACTTGCGTTAACTCAACTGTTTGCGAGATATTTAAAAAAAAAATTGTGCTATAAAAACAATTTGTGACTAACCCTGTAAGGTAAAAAATATTGAGTCACTCTAATACAGCTGATTCTACTCCAAAACTAAGCATAAATGGTTGTATAAACCGACCCCCAAAAATGTTTCGTTACTAAAATACAGGGTGTTGAAAGATGTATTTTTTATTCGCCCTCTATCTTTTTTAGGTATATCTACAGAACAGTATAAGATAGAAATTATGCTTAGTTTTGGACGTAGAATGAGCCGTATTAGAGTGACCCAAAATTTTTGTCTTTACAGGGTGTCACAAATTGTCGTTTTAATAGTAAAAAATTTTTCGAAGTGAAATATCTCGCAAACAGTTGAGTTAGCGCAAGTCAAACGCGTATACCTTTTTACGTGTCTTGAGTGCATCTATCATAATTCTTATTATTTTGTAAAAAAATTTAATCGCCTACAAAAATTATTCAAAAAAACCCAGAGACCTCTTCGATAAGTACGCCACTGAACAATATTATTTTGGTTCTAATACCAACAAATTGTAGCTTCCTTATAGACTTAATAACCCACCAAATTCAAATCTCTACTTTAAACCATTTTGTAGATATACATAAAAAATTATTTGTAAAATATTTTTAGTGCCCTGTAACTCAGTAAGGAAGAACTTTTGGACTAAGGTATGTTTAGTTTAAACGAATTATTTTGAGTCCAAAAACTTGTGGTAAATTCAAGATTAAACATTTTAGAAATAGAACCAACTATAATTCTGTATCCTCTTAAAGAATTGTGGATTAAAATAATATTTGTGTAGAGGCCTGACTTTGACTTGCAATATTTTTTATGTATACGAAATCTGCCTTGAGATTATTATGAATAAATTGTTCTTGTTTTTGTACAGTTTAAATTTTTGTCTAGCTAGTTTGAAATTGAACCTTCTATCAATTAGCGACTTAAACCGGCGAAAAAGATACACCAGAAAACATGCCATCTCGCTTTTTAATCACTAAAGCCCTAAAACAAACTTAACATTATTTCTCTTTCACATTAACAAAAAAAAAACAGAATTAATTAGCAAAACATAAATCTCTTTGTACACGACATTTTGAAAGGGTTTTATAATAAAAATCTCTACTTTCCCGGTACGCTTTCATGGAATATACATTTCCTAAATGAAACTTAATATATCATGAAACTGTTGCGGAATTACCGGATCATATGTTGTATTTATTTTTCCAGTAGCAACGAAGGGGCATAAAATAGTGATGGTAGTGGTTGGTAGTGCTGGAACCACACAACATATTTACTTAATCAAAACAAGACCTACCCTCTCGCACAAAACTGCTTAATTACAACAGTCTATTGTGTGCGTACACCCCTCTACTTTAATTAAACATTTTTATCGTTGTTTTCTGTCCGACAACCGCAGCAGCCCCACTTGTATAAGACTATCACGTGATTCATTGCCTCAGGATCAAGTGTTAATTCCATTAGACATTGTGTTAGTGTACAGTTCTGAGACACGAATCGATCACCGAGGAAATATTTTGTATTGAATACTTGACATGTTTAAAGTGATACTTATATCATTGAGGTTTTGATATCTCGATAGTCTCAATTGGAAAAAATAAGTTTAAGACACTAGAATTTTAAAGGATTATTTTTACTTTCTCATATTGATGGAATCAAATATACTTTTACTGTATTTGCTAGCTTATTTTACTAACACTCAGTATTATACGTTTGTGTACTAGATGCAATTGTGTTGTTGTTATCTTTTACCAATTCATAAGCATCGTTAGTGCATGCGACATTTTCATCTAATCTTGTAGGGTACATGCAGCTTTATTGCTTAATGGAATAATTATGAGGCAATCCGGTTTATTACCGTAACCCCCGCACATTTCTTATGCAGTTCCCATTTAAACTTGTAATTATACCTATCGTTAACTGTAAGCATTTATTTACGTATTTATAACCATAGATTATCCAGTGTTTCATTTCAAACTTTTTGCAACTTTTCATCGTGAAATTTTAATGCAATTTGGGGACAAAACCGATATTATGCACACTATCCTTTTTTACATTTTCCACAAACTTTTCTTCTCTCAACGATTTATTTCTTTTTGTATATAAAAACGTCATTGATCTGCTTATGTAAGTTTAAACTTGATTTAAGAACAGACACGGTGTTTCCTCGGTATTTTATAGTTAATTTCAGGAATTACTGAAGTTTATAAAGTGCCAAGAAAGTCGCAATATGTACTGTATTCGTTTAACTTGTGCGCGAGACTGTTGCACCGCATATAATGCTAAAATTTGCATGTTGAAAGAAAATAAAATGAGAGCGAGGTTTGTTCGCGCAAAAACTTTGTGTGACAATTTTATTTTTTGATGAGATGTGTGCCAGTCAAAATTAGTATAGACAGGAAAAAAGTGTCATACGTTGGTGGGTTTAAAGCTATTAATTTTTGAAAATAATTTAAATCGTTTGACTGAAAAGTTATTAAAACGTTATTTGATATGACACTTAGTTTAATGCCTATTCTTCAGCAAAAACTACCTGAAATATCACCGCATTGTCTCGAGTGTCAAAACTTCGTTAAAAAAATTACTTAATGAAAAAATTTTGATTATTTTTATCTCAACGTTTTCTGCTTATTTGGTAAAAAGTTCCTGTCCCTCTTGATATTAATGTCCTGTCCCCTCCAGCATCAAAATGCGCCATAGTACCTCAACCTAATTTAAGTAACTAAAACGTATAATAGTATAAATGTCAGAATCCCCGTTAATAATCGGGTGGGCCCCCGTATTGTTTCTGTTTTTATTGGAGCAGCGTCGCACTCCAGCTGAAACATTTTACGAATGCTAATGAGGTGTGCACCTCTCGTATTCCTTCTTCAGCCCAAAGATATCAAACAACAGAACTTCCACGCAAGCCAGTGATTATGCTAATTACTATAGGGATGCGCACAAATTTTTATTTACATTTTTTTTAAATGCTTTTCCTGCTGCATGATGTGCTGTTAAATACAATAATTGTTATTTCGCTTCCACAAACAACCGGTTATTTGTTGTTTTAATTCCTGCAATGTTCAGTTGTAACCTAACAACTATAATCGTGGAGGTATCATGCACATCATGTAAATCACAGGTTAAATTGTTATATATTAATATAGAAAATCCATCGGTTTGTCAGTTGGGTTTAACACTATGGCGCCCACAATATTTTTCCTGTTATTACTAGTGATGTTTTTGGGTGAACAAAACCAAGCTGCGGTAATCTTGAATCTTGAACCCAAAAACCAAATTCCCTTGTTATATTTTCCTGTTACAGATGACAGATAAACAATACAAATCCGCTTTGAAACTCGTGCGAAATGTATGCCAATCAAAAGCCAAACTCACAGATGGTAAAACTATTCAAAAACCGCAAGACCATTCGGTAATTCATTGATTTTTCAGCGGACATCGACGGGATGCGAGGAGGCGACTGGGAAAAATTTGACGACAACATAAAGGTAAGTTAGTCAACTAAAATAATTCCATATAAATAAATTTCCATAGTGCTATCTGTATTGCTTGGTTAATATGTATAAACTAATGAAAAAAGATAACAGTTTTGATACGGATGGTATGCTGAAAACTTTGGAGACTCAGGCACCAGTTAGCATTAGAGATGCAGCGATTGTTAGTGTTAAGAATTGTAGGAATGCTGGTGAGATTTACATTTGGGTTTTTATGTACAAGTTTTGTAATTGTGTGAGGTTTTTAGTGAGCAATTTCGATAAGAAATGCGTAGTGGCGTATGAGATGGTGAAATGCATTTATTTGGACAATCCTGAGGTAAGGAAAAAGTTGCTATGAAATTAGAGGTTTCTGCAGAAAATCTCGGGACTAGATAAAAATTATTTAAACAAATTTTAATGATTAACATGACTAATTTGAATCCAGAAATACTCAAACTTTGCACATTTATACAGGGTGTCCGGAAATTACGATAAAAAAACTCGGGGGGTGATTCTACTTGAAAAATTAATGTGACAAGTTTCTATAACATTTTTCCGAAAGCTCATTAATCTTGGGGTTACAGTAAAGTTTGTTTTTTTATATCAATTTTTTCCAGTAACTTTTATCTAGTGTACCGATTCGTTTGAAATTTGGCACACTTATCACTAATGTTTATTTGTATTCTTGCACCAAAATTGAAATAAATCCCCCAGTGTCAAAGAGTCGAAACTGACGTTGACCTTTGGATAAAAACCCAAAACTTTTTTGTTAGGCACTTTTTCTAAATTTTGATGACACCCTATTGAAGAGCATCGAAAAATCTTCGAAAAAGAACCTCTTGCTGCATCACGATAAAACGAGCCGTTTTCGAGAAAAACGCCTTAAATGAATACCAACTAACTACAATTAGTTTTCAAGATTAACAAAGCAAGCATTAAACAGAAGCGCGTTTTTCTCGAAAACTACTCGTTTTATCGATATTCAACAAGAGGATCTTTTTTGAAGATTTTTCGATGCTCTTCAATCAGGCATCATCAAAATTTAGAAAAACGTAATTGGAAAAAAATTATTTAAAAAAAACTTTGGGGTCTTGTAACCCCAATATTAATGAGGTTTGGGAAAAATGTTATACTAACTTGTCACATTAACTTTTCGAGTAGAATCACTCCCCGAGTTTTTTGGTCCCTGTATAATATTAAAAACAATCGAAAAATCTGTGATTATTAGACTGGTTACTAAAAAACCAAAATTCTCCACTAGCATTACAAATATCTCATAACTCCCTCGAATTAACTGTATTATTTTTCTGTTACAGAACTATTTCCTTTCATAAATATTAAACAAATTTTATTGTCACTTTTACAACTTTATAGAGTTAGTTACGTTGGGCCGACAAAACCGCTTGAACAAAATGTACACTCTAATATTTACTGCTGATTACACAATGATTTATGCACCAATAAAATAACCTAACGTTGTACCATAACATTTTTTTTCTTATCCCTGCGACTCCAACAACAATCAATTAAATTAAATTAATCAATTTTGTCCTAGCCCAAGTAAAACCCCATCAATACCTGCCTCTCATCCACCCAACTTTAATTAATAAACTTCATTAATAGCTCATCGATACATACCTGTATGTATGTACATTGTATATAAATCATTCCCCCCACGTGATTTGTTATTAATTAAAAACCATCCCTTCTCCGCCTGGTGCATTACGAATTCTGTGTAGTAGTGGCGTGGCAATAAACAATCATATAAATTTGATAGGAATACCACCCAGGACGCAGACATTGTACAAGCCACATTAATAAGGGATGAGGCGGTGTTAATCGGTGAATAACCACAGGGCGGCTACCTGTTTAATACAACATCGTTAGTGTCACCAATGTATTTATAAATGGCTATTAGTTTGGGTATTAAGTTTTGAGGTTTTTAAACTCGCATAGCATTGGATCAGTTTACATGTTGTGTCTATGGAAGTTATTTGAGTTTAGTGGAAAAACATCACAAGTTACTTTGGATTTAATTTGCATTTATTCAGCAGGCATTGTTTGAGTTTTAGTTATCCATGTTTTGGCTTTGAGTGATTTAAAATTGGATAATGTATTCGAATAGCATGTGGATGCATTATTTAGAAGTGCATAGTAGATAAATGTGATAGGAGTATTAATTATTTATTGAAGTCGGTTGCTGATGTGTCTTGATATTTAAGTGCAGAGTTAGCTTTTGCATTATTTAGTAATGATATAGAAATGTCAGATTGGATATGATCAATCAACGCTTTCGGATGAATCTTTAAACAGACATTATAAATGTAAATGGAAGTTTTTCCATTGAAAAGTGCATAAAAATTTAATAAATGGTTCATCATTAAGATATTCGAGAGATATAAGTCTGGAAAAATTAAATAATAAAAGCAATTTAAATAAAGGTTTTTGTGATATTTTATATTTTTCATATTTTATAGTTTTTAGCGTCCTAAATTTTGCGCTCTCCAAAATTGTATGAGAGAGTTTTTTTTTTTAATTACCTCTGTTGCAAAAGTGGGTTTATTTTGGAAAAAATTACGATAAAAAAGTAAAAATAAAATTTACTGAAATTTAACCAAAAAAATCCAAACTCCCCTCCAGCAACCTACTTTCCCCCAAACATTTTCGTTGATTTCCCAGTAATTCATCCACATGTTGTATATCGTAAAATACAAACAAGTGGCACTTTGGTATGAAATTTTCCGGTCGTTTCCCCGATTTTCTTTTGTGATGTATGCTATTTTACAAGCAATTTCAGTTAAGAATAGCTATTGTAGTAGAGTCGAGTAATCGATAATCTGCTTCTCTCAGAAAGTTGCATTCGAATGGATTTCCAATTGTTAAATAACTCTATTAAACTCGCAGCCGGTTTTGTTGAACGAAATTATTACTTTATACAACATGTAGTAAGTGTGTAGGTAGGGAAAATATAATAAAAATCTTTCGAGCTGTACAACAGGACGACGAGTAATTAATTTGGGAGATATTATGCAGACAAAGCTGGGGCTTAGCGACAAACCACCACACGTTTAGTATTATCTGGCTCTGAAATCTAATACATTATATCTGCAGGACAGTGGACGGTTCCTGAACAAACGGCCGCTGTTAACACAATTGCCGCACATTAGGAAATACACTAAAACGTCATCCAACCACATATTACATATAAATGGGACAAAAGGAAAACATATACGAAATGCTGGTCTTTAGCCTTTTCCATATTTTTGCTAATGTTTTGTTTTGGACGATTAGTGCGCGCCCAACGAAAAATTTCCACGTAAACACGTAAAATTATTGTGGCTGTTAATACTGAAAACCCAACAGGATTTTTGTGATATCTTAATGATTGTCGGCTTTCTCCACGCGCACCCCTGACAGCTTCAATAACCGCAATATGTTGATGCATGGTTTATTATATTCTCGGGGAAACTTTGCCATTCTCTCGTTGTTTAGCGTACGCTTCAACTTTACTCTCTGTGTAGGCTTTTGAGCAGCAAATGGTCTATGAAAGCAATTGCATTATGCCGAAAGTTGTGTTCCGGATCGACAGGTGGCGTCTACATTATACACACCTAGTCTAATGTATCGGAGAAAAGTCTTAATGGTGAAGAGGTTTCAAAAATTCGAATAATTTTTTGAGTTCTCTCTGCAAAAAATTTTAACTGGAACAGTATAAAATGTCCCGTTAAATCCTGACAAATTATTTAGTGGCATTAACGCATTGTATATTATCAGATAAATGCTACCACGGCACAAAGACAATACGTTCTAATATCAACAGCGAAATCCTTATAATTAAAATGACAAACGTGTGTACATTTTACCTAAAATTCGAACAAAGGCCAAAACTCCAACGAGAGTGTTTAAGTTTAATAGTGTGCGGTTAAACTTTTGCATAAATTTCACCTAAACAATACACAAAATAATCACAATACGATTTATTATGGTGCTGTGTGTGATGCAAATGAAGACAGATCTAATCCGGGCAAAGTTTCCATTACAAATAGTATTTCTTTCGCCAATCAAAACGAGGATTTGCGTGGAGATGATTCAAGTTTTCGTTTGCAAGTTTTCGCCACAGAAAAATAATAATGCAAGTTTGAAATATGTAATAATATTTTCTGCACTGCTATATTGTAAGTGCTTTTCCACTGTATCTAAACATGTATAAGGAAAACTTTATTTATTTACATTTTATTTGGCAGGGAACTCGTACAAGTTTCCAAAACTTATTTGATGTTTGCACAAGTTACAGCCCCACAAAATAACATGAAAATTTACCCCACCTCAAAATTAATATGCCGTTACAGTTTATTTGATTTACTGCCAAAGGGAAATCTCCCAAGCAACTCTTAGGAGTGGCGCAAAGGTGTCCATCGGTGCTTTATTGCTAAAGTTACAGGATTTATTTTTATATTTCGCCATTGACCCACTTTTTATCAAGGTTGGAGAATATACATAAATTTAATTTTTTTCAATTTATGTCATAATTATTGATATTTTTCTGATATTTTGAGCTATTTTTGGAAATTTGGAAAATATTGACCGGTGGGAAAGTTCCCTCACTCCTGAATATACCACAACAAACGTCGCACTTCGCAGGAAGATTATTTTCAATTAGATGGAAATGGGGCGCGCTGGAAAATACTTAAAGCTATACACAAAACGTATAACCGAAGCATTATCTCTCGAATAAGACACGAGTTATATTCAATTTCTGTTATGTGGCCTGTTAGATGATAAAACCATAGCCATAATCAGATCTTTCTTCGGTTATATTGCTGTGTTTAAATGTGTAAAATACAACTTTAAACTAATTGGAATTAGCTATTAAGAATTAAATGGGTCCTCGTTGGCTTATCGGCCGTATCAAAGCGGTTCCATATAGCCACTTAGTCAGTGTCTTAAACTATGTACATTTACATTTTGACTTTAATTCCGTGGGCACATTCCCTTCATACCACACTAAGACTAGGTGAATACACCAACAATAATTGGGTGATTCTTTTATTGATAAGTACGGAAGAGTTTTCGTATGCCAGATGGTAAAGTGCGGCTTGGTATAACGATCGTTGGCAGGAGTCCAGCTCTTAAAAGTCACGGTGTGTGAAGAGGCCCGAAATTCACACTCACCTGAGATTCAATTTGTTTGGGAGACGCGTTGGCATGTTGTGATGATACAGGAAATACTTCTTGGGGTGCTGTTACACATAGCAAATTGCAGTGAGGAGAAATGGGTCTGGAAAATTTAGATTTTTTCGGAATCGATTATATCGGTTCTTGGAATAAATTCACAAAAAGTGTATTAGTTTATAAAATTGCAGGAATTTTCGGAAAGTTTTCTTGAAACTTTATCTTGAAGTTCAAAATTGACTATTTCCATATCCCATCTAGGCGCCGGATTCTTGTCTTGGTTAACTTTAGTAGATGATTAAAAGGACAATTAATTATTGAAACAATTATTTTATAAGGCTTTTAGTCATCTACTAGACATAAGAAACCAATCCAAGACTTAAGTTCTTTGTTCGCACTTTTTTGACACCACATAAAAAATTCTGATTTGGTTTTACTAAACTGCCATCATCTTTGCATCAAATCTTCCAACTTGTCTAACCGTATTTTCCCAAGTCCAAAGCCTCCCTTTTGTCCCCTGAAGATTTCTATGTGAAATTAAACAAAACCTCATTGTTTTCCTTGGCAAAGAGACCCGGTGTCCCCGACAGGACACGCCGTCCTCCCGTACCTTCCCTGCCCCAGCCTTATTGTCGAGTTGGTCTCTTACAAACAAATAAAACGGATATGTGCTTGTTGTTGCAAATGTTCCCCGACCATCAACTGAGTAAAACGCTTATTGATTCAAAGTGGAACTGGTTGAATGGAGCTGTCAGGCGTGCGTTGCTTGATCCAGCCAACAGGACAGGTATATTGCTCCAGAGCGACTGTTCACATTACTAGCCCACTCCTGCCAGGACCAGATGCCCCTCTAATTACTTTTGTGAGTGCGATGTGACCACCCCCGAAACAACTCCCTATTGCTTCGTCTTTTTATCGTCGAGGGCATGACAAAACAATATTACATTCAGATTTGTGTAATTTGCATGCAAATGGACAATTGCATGATGGTTAATTTTCCAATATTTAGTACGCTTCTGATGCTACCTCTATTACCATAATAATGAATCAATTGCAGCTGTAACCAATATCGTTTTAATTGCACAAACAAAATTACAGTTGGGTTTTTCATCCGGATAAAATCCATCATATGCACGAGTTTTATTTTGAAGAAAAGCCGTTTTCGTTTCTGGATGATAAAGCTACAAATCTGGGCGGTGGAATAAAGTACAGTAAAAAGTGGTTTGGTGCTTTGCTGCTTTCTTTGTGGACTTTTCAGTAATCACATTACTCTTGTTTGACCGCGATCTTTGCGTTAAATTTATCTTGGGGCCATCTTTATTTTAGCTTTGTTTCCATTAAGACAAAATCGTTCTGTTCAATTTAATTTAAAAAAATAATAAAGGTGCAAACGATAAAGTTGTTTACGATGAAAACGAACATCTCAAATTAATAATTCAATCAAGTTTTCGCATTGGACATATTAAAGGTATGTTTGGACTTGGAGGAAATTAAATACGGTAATTAATTTAGCCAGTGTAGTAGGAAGCAGAATTTACTGTGGTGAATTATTAAAATTTAATATTGGGCGTTTAAAAAATAAAGAGGATAAGAGGAGCGAGCCCACACAAACATTTTCAGTGTGCGCGCACAAAGTATTTGATAAAAAGAAAACCAATAAAGCTGTCTCATAAAGTTTTTGCCTTCTGATAAAATATTAGCAAGTGCAAAGTTTACCGCGTTCATATAAATATATTTTGAGCGAATTTTTTCCGTTCGGCCCAAGTTTATTATACGCTAGTTTCAGACAGTTAACTCAGTGTTACCCAGGTCTGAGATATATAAATAATGAAGTGAATTGTACAGTTCTTCCTCGTCGTCGTGGAGCGAACGTAAAAGTTGCCGTTGTATATTATGTATATTTGATAGAGTCGGTGGTTGGAAATTGCTCCAGCACCTGACTGAAAGTTTCATTAGTCGCACTTTCCCAGGTGGCAAAGTCGATATACACAAGCAATGACATCGCTGGGACCCGTCTAGTTAAAAAGTTTGTCTGATCGTCGGTCTTATCAAATTGACGTTGATTCGACGTGGTGGCGCGAACCCTTCGAACCTCCGATCAAGCAATTTGGTCGCCCTCACATTAATCACAACTTTCACAATATAACAGCGGAAAGGCATTTTTCACACACACATACACATAAAAGGGACCATTCTGTTGGAGAAAAAGAACCAGCTATTATTGGTGAAAGAAATGATTAACAGGTGACGGTTTTTTAAGTCTGGAAGCTGGGTCATGTATACAGAGAGCATTGGAAAAGTTTGTACAAAATTGAAAAACATTTTAGAGTTAATTAGAATGTTTAACTAAAAGAAAATAAATCTAAAGAGTATTGATTCTGTCAAGTACAATGCACAATATTATTTGCTATTATTTGCCACAGTAATAGTTTAATTTATCGTTTGGCAGTTTGTAGCGTGCACTTCAGCGTCAAAACCAAAAGAATAATTAAAACTAAACCCCGCTACAAACTTGCCTCACAACATAAACGTCTGTTTGCGAAACAAATCGAACAAATTTCATAAAAACCACAAAATAAATAATACAAAACCGACTTAAACTTCAATAAAGCATTTGATAGAAATGTAATTTTCTATGACATAAAAGACATCAAAAGCAGATACTGAAATAGAATGACACGACTAAATCGGATGCAATGTTGAATTTACGGAAAGCTTTTGAGCCGGTAGAGCTTATTTCAGACTATAAGCTTTGTCGAGTCTGGTACATCATTCGTACTTATTTTGTTGAAATAACAAAAATCCAACAAATTTATTGTTGATAGATTCCAAGTCTTCAGGTTTCAACAAGGCTAGACTCATTTTTCAGAAAGGCTATGGCTGTTGGAGTTCAGGAAGTGGAATGGGATTAAAAAGCTTGAATGTTGAGCCCACAATAAAATGATTATACAAAAATTAAGTAAATCCCGCATTATTTTGTTCATTTAGATCGAAGGTGAGGTATGCAAAGAAATGTTTTCCTAAAATTGTACACAAGAATTTACAGTTCTAAGTCAACAAACCTTTTATATGTAGGCGGACCATCAGAAACCTCTGAACTCTCCCTTATGAAAACCTATCCTTCCCTACCACTTTCATATACATACATGAAATCATCCCAAAAATACCAAAAGCACATCGTCACTGTGGTCAAAGCCCCCTCCTCCCCCCACATACATTTTCACAGGCTTGAAATTCCCTCACAGATTTAAACTCACAAAACTGTTTTCTTTGTGTACAACTCCTGGTGACAAATACAAGGGATTATTTGTGTTTGCCTCTCTGTGTGTGTATTCCCAAATATACCAACATCTCCCCTGTTGGGATAAATAAGTTAAATAGGACGGTAGTTGCATAAACACTTGGCAAGATGATCTGGAGGCACTAGTACGGTTCTTGGGGCAACAAAGGCATGCATGCCCTCAGCCGAGAATTGAGGTCTAAAGCTGTATAGGTTGTGGAGAGGTTGCTGCTTGGCTTTGGGAGCATTGCTGACAGGTTACCATGTCAAACAAGGCGAAAGGGGATGTTTTGTGTGAAGGTATTGTGAAAGTTGAGGAGGAGAAAGTGATGCATTAGAAAATTGCTTAGTGGATGGTAATGGGTGGGGATTTCGAAGGAAATATATAACAAATAAGACAGCTAAATAATTTTTGCAAATACGAACAGTAAGATTTGATAATTTGAAATGCTTCAAGAAAAATAGCGCCATGAACAATATAATGATTATAGAAAGAGAGATTTTCATGTACGTAGATAATCAGTGGGTAAATTTCTATTTATAAAAATATTATAATTCCATTTTAGACCACATTATTAATAAAAACATGTACCTATAACAGAGTTTTTTCATAAAATAAACGTACGTTTGTTATTCTTATGTTATAAACTTAATTTGTTTATGTTCTTTCAGCCGTAATTTCCTTCTGAAAAAAACCGTACACACGCAAAGTTTTATGTCATTAATTAAGGGCAAAACCCAAGGAAAAAACCATTTCTCTTTCTTATTTATTGCAACCGAGCCATCATCAACTCGTGGTTTAACAACATAAACAAACATAAACCAATTTTCCACAGTCATTAACTTCTCCTTCATACTCTCGCTTTTCTTTCAAGCACACTATCAGCAAAAACAAAACAACCGCCACGAACAATTCCCAAAACCTACACTTCTACACATACAATTTTTTCCTCTTTCTCCGTTTCTTCCTGATAATTCAGACAAGTAGAAAATAAATTACCAGGCCTGCAGTAGCAGCAGCCTTAGTCGCTTGAGGTAAAACATATTTTTTGTAATTCCCGTCTGATGTACGATGGTTTTAATTCGAAAAGGTTTCCGTGCTCGTTATCGGCGTCCCAGTCGTCGGCGTCGTTGATTATGTTGTCCAGAAAATCAGATTAGAAGCAGTGCCGGGTGACGGAGATGGATAAGTGCACATTGTATGAAATGGTTTGTGTGTTTCTTTTGGGTGCAATGGTAGGTTTGGTCAGGATGAGCGGGAATTTTCTTTAGGGATGCAAACAAGAGGGGACTGAGATAGGATTAAGGACAATCTCAAAAATTACTGTCTTGTCTTATGGTTAGGATTCTCGAATTTTCATATTTAAATTTTCAGTGTTTTACGAGTGACTGGAGAAAAGTATAAATGCACACCTCTCTTACTCTACATTTTAGGATCCTCATATTTGTAATTAATGCAAACTGAATAAATAGCAAATTTGTGAAAAATGGGTAACGAATTTGTATTAGATTTTATAAAAATTGGACAGTTTATTGAATTTTAATATTCTATTGCCATGTTTAGAAATATATAATGTTGCTCATCGCTCCTTTAATATTAAATATTAAATTTTCTTTGGCGGGATGTATTATACAGAAAATTAACTCTGATTTAGATATAGCGAGTTCAACTAAACATAATTATAAAGAAATTAGGGAAGTCAATGCTCCCAGAAATGAAATTGCCTACTAATCGAAAATTAAAACGAATTTCTGCTACAATACAATTTTTTAAGTAAAAATAGTTGAAATATTGTACTGTTTTTTGTTCTAAAGTCGAAACATTGTAATAGAACTAAATATAAATTTAGAAAAAAGTTGGAGGTTCTTATATTAAGATAAAATATTTATATCGAAAATATATTAACTTATGTTTACCTAAAATATAACTGCAATGTTATTAGGTAAGAAATGTAAATCTGGTTTTCTTTCGGCAAAAATTGCTTATATCTTTGGGGTCTCATCTGGAAAAGCGGCCCCATTTCCAAGAGAACCATATTCAATCGCATCAGTTGGCGTGTGCTATATATTATTGAAAACCCAGAGAGGGATTACCAATTTGATTGATTGCCCTTTAACAATTATAATTACCCGCCATTTTGTCACACACACACATGAAAGTGGCAGCGTGTTTTTTAATCAAATTGCCTCTATGTTTGATCAGTACATTTTCCAATAAATTACTTTGACATCCCCGTCGACAATCAACAAATAAACCAACAACAAAATGATTTCGCATATTTTTTTCTAATAATACCCTCCACGTTTTCCTCTCACCTTTTCTCATCCACGCGAATCAACAAGCTAGTAGCATCAGGCGGAAGCAACACAAGTGCACACTTGCAACAGGACAAGCTCTAGGCTCCGGAGTGTCCGCGTTTAGAGTATGTCGTGAAGAGCCACGGACTGGCAGCAGGTTGTCGGTTCCACAGGAGCACCAACTCATGGAGCAAGCGCACGCCCTCTACTCTCCAACTTGATTTCATTACATCAAATCACATAATGGACAACTGCACCGGGATTCTTTTGATCTTTACTAGCCGGGATAAACTGTCTATATTAGCTAATTGTTTTGGTGGATTACCTGATGGGTAGTTCAACCCAGGATTAACCTGATTTCTGTTTTAGTTTGATCGATGAGTTGTAAACTTATAAATAGTGGCTTAGTGGCTTAGATTCATTTGAACAATGGGTGTAGTAATAACGAGGGATTTGTGGATTAGCACTTGTTTTTTCAGCTAGACACCAAATAGATTACTGTAACAATAAAACTATGCAAAACCAATGTTTTTGTTTTTCTACTCCCATACTTTCGAAAAAACTAATTATCTCTGGAACAAAAACTTCAATTTTTGTTCTGTAAAAGCAAAGTTTACTCCAAATTGAACAAGGAAATCAATAGATAAAAAAATATTTCTTAAAAATTACAGTGACATGCTTTTTTCTTTGAAATAATTGAGATATGGCCCAATTGCACGCCACTGGTGCCCTCAAAAATCGAAAATATCTTCCTAAAATTGTCTTTAGGGAGGAGAGCAGGCATGCAAAATTTTGTTTGAATCCAAAATAATTACTAACATCAAAACGTATAAATCCATCAAAATCTCAGACTCGAAAAAAATCACTATTACTATACTTCCTTGCTATTTCGTATAAGAAGGCAAAAACAGAAGCTTTTCTCTCAGGAATCCTCATTCTACTATCGCATTATTGTGTGAAACATTCTGTTAATTTCTAAATAATACCCAACGATAATAATCAAGAAATTATGGTGGTATCCAAAAGTAATTACATACTGCATACGGTGCCACTGGTGGCTTTATTTAAACTTTACGAACGTAATTTCACATCATAAGCCACAACTTTTAATAGGTCAAAATACGTAGACAAATGGTGCATTATAAACTAAATAATATACAGGTAGTAAAGCCATTTAATTTTCTCAGTTCATTTCATCACAGCTGCCATAAAGTAAACACCTAAAAATCGACATATAAACATTTTACGGCTTTGAAATGAAATTTAATAAACAACCACACAAAATAAACGAATACCCGTTGGGAAATTATGCAGTTCTTAACTTGGTTCCCATACCACTTAATTCAATTAGATACTTAAAGTGTTACGTAGGTTACCTACATGCAGACGATTATCTAGAAACAAACCATCAGGTATAACAAATCATTAGTAATTCAACAAAATTACAAAGAAAGATCATGCGCGATAATCCTGCAATTCATTGTAGAATACAATCATGTACAAAAGTGGATAATAAACTAATATCGTGTAATAACAGACCGCGCGCTCCGGTTTATATTCCGGACAACCTGCCCAGCGGGTCATCACCATTTGATGGACTCCTGCTGCAACTGTGCAGCATTGTGTCGATATATATGTAGTGTGTAGGCGTAAAACATATTCATTACGTTGGTTTATAGAAGTGTTCAGTGGGCGCGTGACAAGACGTTGATTAATTATATTGTGGTAAGACGCGCGCCCCAAACTGTCTTAAAACTAACTCCGATAGCGCCGTATTTGGACTCTATTCCAATTTCAGTGGGTATACAACTATACATGGAGAAGAAGCAGCCTAGTAATAGTATCATGATTATATTTTCTAAGATTCTATCGACATTCTGTTAAAATCAAAAACAGGTCTTACTTTTACGGGCGATGGATTAAAAGAGTTTTTGTACATCCTTTATATGTTTCTATTAGAAGAACTAAGAGCTATATATTATTAAAACTAATTGATAATAATAAATCAGCAGTCACCAATTATTATTCATTTTTTCAGTATCAAATGAAGAATTTTCAATTTTAGGATTACTATTCTGAAAACAGGATTTACATGAAACCAAATTGAATTCATTCCACTTCATTCTACTTAAATCTTAGTTGATTCTTGAGTTATTCCAATAGATTATTTCCCTCCAAGTATTACTATTATGGGAAATTGTTTCTTGTTTAGTCTTCTTTAGGACTATCTAATCTAAATAGTGCATCTTTTAATTGGACTCCATCTCTCCATCAACTCGCTCCAAATAAATATTTATGACAATCACATCGAACTGTATTCTTGAATAATTCACAAGTCTTCGATTGTCCTCGTCGTTTTTTTCGTGGTTTAAGTGGCGTTGCATTCCCTGCGGTGGTCTATTTGGGGGGTGATTCAATTCGAATTCCAACAGCAAAGTCTGCAACGCCCGTAACGGAAAACATGCGATCTGCATTACCACGTGCGTTGCACCACTAATCCCAAAAAGGACCAACTCACTCACTCTCTGGTCTCACTATTGCTAATTGTATAATGGACTGGACAACATCAGGCGTGAGCGCTAAATCAAATCTACAGAATTAAATAGCAGCATGTTGGACTTTAAGTTTGTTAAGGCCAAAAGGGGTTCCAGCTTCCAGTCAACCCACGCCAGCATTGTTCACTTGTAATAATGTCTTTGGAGTTAATTATTAAGTTTCGGAATGGGGGGCGTCAAACATGGGTCAGTTCACTTCAATGCTATTGTTAAATATCCAAGATTTCAGTTTGTAAGGCGATGGTGGTGTATGGTGGAGGCAAAGAGTGATGTAATCTTGGGGGCTTTGCGGTACGAATTCACGCTGAGAATGAGGGGGAAGTGCAGGGGACAGGAAATTTGTTTCCAAGACAAAGCAGAAATCAAAACTTGGGTTTCGTGTTAAATTTAAATGTATCCCAATTATGTGTTTTAAACAATAAGTTAATCTTCAGTATTTTGGGTATAAAATAATAGAAAATTATACAAATGTATATCATATATTTATACACTTTCCATATTTACAATATATTTTTAGTATATGAAAAATTAAATTGTATAATGTAACTTTAATGGCTTTTATTTTGAAAATGAGAAGGGTAAAACTTTTTTTATTATACTTATCTGAAAACACCTTGTTTTCATCTGTTTTTGCAATGACGTAAAGGTGACGTTTTCAGAACAGCGCACGGAAAACTTTTCCCGATCTCCTATTCTTTTTTCCGTGCACTAAATATGACAGAAACTAAAGCATCGCCGATAATAAACAAGTCGTTGCTATGGAAATGTTAATCGTGTTTGCCTACTATTTTTACGATGTATTATAATTACTTTGAAAATAAAATGTCCTTAAATTACTTCTAATCCTTTGTTTGAGTTGTTTTTAGATAAGTATAATAAAAAATATCGTTCATTACACGTCCAGAAATGGATTTTTCGTGCTTGCATGACTTCCCGTGTTCGGCTTCGCCTCCCACGAGAATTTGTCACGCACGCACGAAAAAATCCTTATTTCCAGACTGGTAATGAAATATACTATTTTGACCTTTCCATCAGAATCATCATACGAAGATTTGATTCCCTTTTCTCAACATCCCACGTTTCCACACAGTTTATTTTCCAACAGCTTTCACATAAATACCAGGTAAATAATATGTACGCTTTAATTCTGTAGTTTATTATATCTTTAAATCTAGAATAATCTATATTACGATATTTTAAAACCCACTTAAGACAGCTTTTCGTTGAGGTCATAAATAATATTCCATTGCATGTGTGTACACATACTAATCCCACAATATAATTCCAATGATGCTAAAAGATTTATTTGGTTAAATACAAAAGAGGAAACAAATCTAGTTTATAGTTACATGATATTTATAATGTCAGCACAAGCAGGATTAAATTAGTATGTGTTACAAATTTATGTTTTAAGCTTATAATACGACTTTATACTAAAATTATTAGTTTCACATCCACACTTGCATTTGGAATTATTACTTGACGTATGTAGAAATTACGAAGAAAAATTAAATTGCAAGAATCGAGAAAATTATATAGTTATTTACATGGTTGTCCATCTTCCCCGCATAAATAATTGATTGTACGATCAGGAAATTTATGAAAGGTCGTTGGTGTTAATTGACGGTTTATTCTTACACCAATATATTTTATAATTTCGGTTCTACAGCTATAGATCGATGAAAGGTTTGTTTGTAATAATGATGGACTACGTGTGTATGTACACACAAGCTGATGGAAAAATTGATACTGTAATTACAGGTCCATAAACAAGCCTGCACTTTAGAAGATTATTAACAGGATTATATTATAACGAGAATCTTGCTTTACATGATGTAGAGTTTACTATAACATTTCTTTGAAACTTTGAACACTAATCCAATTTTCCTTTTTTGTTTTATTAATTTCTCCTGCTGTGGGAACAGTTTTTGTGCCAACCCAAAACCTAATAAGAGCTTTGTTGAAAAACGTCTGTTTGCAATAAGACAGAAAGATATATGTTTGTAAATAAAATAAATGAGTGGCCAGAACCAAAACCAACAGAAAAAACTGCTGTGTATATACAGGAAAGGACCAAGGAGATTAGGTAATGAAATTCTTGGGAACATCCCCTTTCTAGAGGAAAAAAATCCGGAAAGTCGTAGTGTGTGCATGTACCGGAGTATAACAGCCTCAGAAAACAACAAACATATCAAAATGTTAGACGTCAGTTTACGATATTTAAGAATTTCGAATAAATTTTCAGTTATGCGAAATGAATTAATTATAGGTATTACGTGCAAAAACTTATAATAAGTTTTTATTTTTTCAATTTTTTAAACACTCCTTAAGCAAAATTCTTGTTTTTCATAAGGTATATATGAAATTTGTACCAAAATAATCTAATAGAAGCCACCAGGAAAATTATATTAATATTTTCTTTTGTGAATAAGACTGAAATTTAAACAAAATTCTTTTAATCATTTTTAAAACTATTGCAGTAAATACTATGTAGGTAACTCATTTAAATATAAGTTTTCAGATAAAACTGACTCAATTCCCTCATTTCTGTAACCGCTGGAATTTTGAAAATTTTTAAAGCGTTTACGTTATTCACCTAGAGTGTAATTCAGCTTTCAAATGCTGCACGACATCCACCGCCAAAGCAACTAATTATGCAAATTACGTCTAGTTAAACTAAAATTTTCACACCACCTAAACGACGTTAAGTAGGCATTTTCAAATGCAATTAACCGTGGCAAATCAACTAGACATGAGATGATGGTGCGTATAGTATGTAGTGGTTTGATCCATAATGATAAGGTAGCAAAAATCTCGGAAAGGCGTGAGGACTGCGTGACTGTACACTACTTTTAAATTGCATCCATGTAATTACCTGTTGTTTAAAAGGGGAGTGTTAAAGTTGTCCGTGGCTATCGAGGCGGCATCGTAATTATAGCGTGTCCATCCACTTTACCCGCCAGATATACTAAGGAGCACACGAGGCGCCCCAAAACGCCTCATATTTCGTATCATGTCTTGGGAGAATTAATCCAGATTGGACTGATAAGGCGCGTTGTGTTTACATCCTCAAGTAGATAATTATATTCGCCCCATTTAGTCTTGTTTCTGCTTTAATTTATGGCAGATGTTGCGCTGTAAATTTATGTTTTTGTTTTACGAGGTTCGTTTTTATGTTATTATGGAAATGTTACTGGAAAAAATGTTATATTTAGTGGGTGTATGTGTATCTAAAAAGTTTTATGACTAAATACATATTTTTATTTTTTTATCTGCAATCTGAAATAGTAAAAAAGTATATGCTGATAATTACAAAGATATTACAACATGGTTTTAAATTAAAATTTAAAATATATAGACGCCCTAATATTTATTAAGTAATTAAGTAGTAAGGATAAGAATCAACAGAGATATCTATGTATTTGAATAAAATATGGACTTTTGGAAAAATGTTTGTTTTTTCTTTTAAGACAATTCTTAAAATGAACTTGGTTAGGACATGTGTTCATAAAATCTTTTATTCCTAAAATAAACTCAAGGATATACCCTTATATTTTTTATACTAGCTTAGGGATCACCCTGTATATCAACCTTGGAAAAACGTATTTTAATTAATTTTGGAACTAATCACAGAAATTCAGTAAACAATTTTTTGTTAATTAAACTAATAGAAAAATTGACAATCTTCATTTTGAATCAAGTAAGTAACTGCATTTAAAATGAAATCTTTATTCCCATTATTTATATTACATTTTAATAAAAAGATCAAATATGTGTGGTTTGGTATAGGCAACCAGATATTCAACACTGTATTAGTAGTTGCATAAATAGTAATTTTTAATATTTTAATAAATTTTAATGTTAGTAATATGTTGGTTGTATTTAACTTAATAATTCATATTTACATTATTTTTCTCAACTTTTCTTTTAATTAAGAAAATACTTAAGTAGTTCATTACGTCAGTAGTTCAAATGACACAATTTCATCTTTTATCTCTTCAACTTTATTTTTAGGTTATGTCTGTATCGAAATCATCGAAATGTTCTCCACAAGAATTTTTAGAAATATTTTAGCAATTACTAAGTACGCTAAAAATGCAAAAACTACTACTCTTTCACGAGCAATCTCTGTAGGCACACATTTATCAAACAACCACTTCGCTTTGGAATTACAACCCAAACTATGCTCTCCAAAAACTACATCATGGTGTTCCCTAAGATATTATGCCAAAAATAAAGACAAAAAGAAAGAAAAAGGTACAAAATACCATTGTTAAATAGATAACTTTTACCATAGTTTTGTTGTAGGTAAGGGCAAAGTTCAAATAAACGAAGCTCAACTAGCCGAAGTTATAAATATTGAATCTCTTAAAAACAACATGGAAAAAGCTATAGCTCAACTAGAAGAAGATTTCATTAAGAATTTATCTCTTAGATCAACCACAGGTAAACTACTTTCATTATATGAGAGCGACACCAAATCTATGGAAGTTTTACATTTTCAGGATCCATCGAATCCGTTAAAGTAGAAGTGGATGGAAAGGAGCATTTACTACAAGAACTCGCTCAAATCGTACGAAAAAACCCCAAAACTATCGTTCTGAATATGAGCGTATTTCCTCAAGCTATTCCTGCTGCATTAATCGCACTGGAAAAATCCGGAATGAATTTAAATCCTCAACAAGATGGAACAACGATTTATATTCCTGTTCCCAAGTATTAATTTCCAATTTTTCATAGTAAAAAACTAACAATATTTTGTAGAGTTACAAAAGAACACCGGGAGAGCTTGGCGAAAAATGCAAAAATGTTATTTGTTAAATGCAAGGACGCTATACGGGACGTGCAGACGAAACATGTTAAACAAGTAAAGAAAAAGGATAAAATCTCTGAAGATCTTGTTAGAAGTGTTGAGCAACAAATTGTGACGATTGCCGATGGTTTTGTTGGACAAGCTGAGAAAATTCTGAAGAGCAAAGAAAACGAGTTGATAGGAGGGAAAGATTGAGTTTAACTTTTGTGTTACATACATTTTAAGTAAAATATTACAAGAGTTATTAAATGTTTTATTTATAAATACCTAACTTCATCATGGAGCTCATCAAAAGATTTATTGTTTATATTCTTGACGTATGAGTCCCGTTTTGATCAAAATTTATATTACAAGTATCTACTCAAGAAAAATATATTTATTACAAGTAATAATTTATTAAAAAACTAGGTAAAACTTTTTAATAAAGGAAAACTCTGTTTTATAGAAGTTTAAGCAAAATTTATTTAATTATAAAATACATGAAGCGCTTTCAAAATTGTTAAAGAACTGCCGTGGCTGCTTTATCAAAGATAAAACAGCCACGGCAGAGTTTCAATTAGAAAATCAGAAAAAAAACAGGCTGAACATTTGTATATCACTTTTCCGATACACAAACCCTCTTGTTTGTTTATTCCGTGGTATCCATCGCCACTTGTGGGACCGGTTCCCGAGGAGCTCCCTCCTGGTCCCCCGCTTCATCCCTCAAAGGAGCTGGTGGTTGATCTGAACCTCCACTGCCACCCCTGCGTTCTTCCCCAGCAATCAAGTTCAAATACGCTGCAGTGTCTCCTTCCTCAACCACAGTAAACGTTTGTTTTTCCCCTACGTATCCAATGGAAACATTCTTGGTGTTCAAGTCTACTTCTGGGGGTAAAGTGTCTCTTAAGGCACGCAGTCCATGCTTTATCAATTCTTCCAGGGAAGTGTTAGCCAACTCTTCGAGATGTTTTTCCAAATAAGTCCTAGCGCTTTGGGAGCGGGCCCCAATGGACATGGCCTTGCAGTCGTAGTAATTCGCTGATGGACAAGTCTGGTAAATGTGCGCACCTTTGTCGTCGTAACCAGCAACCAACAAACCTACGCCGTAGGGTCTTCTATCGTATCTCTGCGTGCACATCTGCATCTTATTCCCCAACTGACTTATAAGCCGATTCAAAGGCAAATATGTATCAAGGGAATACTTGTAATTTAAGCACTCGGTTCTCATATACCTGCTAAGCACCCTAGCATCAGCTGTAAGTCCAGATATTGTAATGCCAATATGATCATCGATGACAATAATTTTCTTCTGATGAGCAGACAGTTCGGAAGAGGCTCGTTTTAAGGCAATCAGTACAGCATGAGTTTTACTTTTGAGGCCTACGGTTGCCGAGCCCAAATTCACAGCTTCCATGGCGTATTCCACTTGGTGGAGACGGCCCTGGGGGCTCCATACAGTCACATCACTGTCGTATAGATTTCGGAACATTTTTTCTATAGAAATTACCACAAAGCTTCACCGGGTTGAAATAAGTTTGTAATGCTGTGTCAGGTTTGTCAAATAATTTTTGACAGATAATTTTAGGCAACTGTAGAAACCACAAAATATTCAAGGAAACTGTAGTTGTATTTATTAAGTAGGTAACTGTAATTATTGATAGATTGTGTTGTGGGTAGATGTCACTACAAGTACGGATTAGCTATAGTTTGAGAGAGAATTACTAGATGGTGCCACAAAGCGAATAAAAAATTAAATTAATAAATTTTCGAAATACTTCATGCAGGTAACTATGTACCTGTAAACCTGTAGATGAATTATTTTAAATTTCAGCAGATACCAATTATAGAAATTTATTTAGTATAGTAGAAGTTAAAAAATAATTTAAAATGTGTTGATAAAATTCTTAAGAATTTTTGTAGCTTTAATTATTTGTATTATAAATAAATATTTTATTCAAGTTTTCAAGAATAATTTAATACCTACCTAATATAACATATAACATAATATTAATAAATAAATTTACTATTTTTCCATTAATCTTTATGATAGAAATCTGAAATTTGGTCCTCAGTTTAAATATCATTCTATTGAATTATAATCAAAATAGTATTTTTCAGAAATATGTTTAGGAAAAGATGAGATTCAACTTTTTTCGAATATTTTTAGGGAACCAAATTTTTGTAAAAAAAAAACTAACAAAAAAATATGAAAAAATTACGTTACAAAATTTTGTGTAGGAATGTCACAGATTATTACGGCAAAAAGTAAGACTACCTACCTACTTGTATTCGAGTAAAAACTTAAAACAGGCACACAAAAATGCTTTCTATTAAAGTAAAGAGAAACGGGTATTGAAACTTAGATTTTTAATTATCCAAGTTCTGTAACTTTCATATTTTTGGTTATTTTTTATGAAATTTCAATTTTCAATACCAAAAAACCGGAGGTCTGAGGCACTCTCTGATAAATATGCCGAAAAATGTAATTTATGTTGTAATACTTAAAGACTTATTATCCTTAACATATAATTTATTGGCAAAATAATTTTCATGTCCTGTATCTCAGAAGTCGAACGATGTATGATCGATATTAATAATATAATAACGATATCAGGTACCTATTTGTGACTTTTTAGAATTTCTATAAAATTCTTGCTAATCTTTGTGGAAAAATACCAGAACCTAAAGGAATTTCATTATCTCCGGATCATATGACTTTTCATGGATAATAACTGGAAATTATTACTAAAACCAAAAACTATTTTATCTTATTTTATACCTAGGTACCTACATAATTTTGAACTTTTTTACAGTAGGTACCAATTTGTTTTTTCTATATTTTAAAAAATTCAAACAGATTACAGAAAAATTACATTTTTAGAAACATAAATGAAAAAGACAGTTTACATCCCCCATCATGATTTTATTTTCATAAAGGTGACCTTCAAGATGTAAAATTGTCCCACAGAACCAACTTGAAACTTCTAGGCAATAAAAAAACATTGAACGCTCTCCTCGAAATCCCGACAACATCAAAAGAAAACCCAAAGCGACGTCGCAAAAAAAAGGAAACGAAATCGTAAAAACCATCCTTAAATGCCCTTTCAGGAAATAATGTTTCCCCTCGTGCGATGTGATGTTCCTCCGCAGAGCTGCAATGTCAGCATCAAGTGTGATAGCAATAGCAAAAGCCAGAGCCGCCGGAAAATGAATGATTGACTGGCATTGGCGTCGCTGTGTGGAGGCGGTGCCGTCGCGACGCTAGGGGCTTGGCCACGCCCCGATGTCGACATGGCGGGTTATGGAAAAATGCCGCTAGAGGGCCCGGAAAATGCATGTGTAAGCTCGCTCGTGCTAAAAGTATGGATGATATACATGGCGGATCATTCATTCGATTGCTAAAATACTTGATTAGGTCTAAGTAAACAATTTAGATTTTTTGCGTTGGTTTGTGTTTGACGGTTGGGTAGAAAAGGCAGTTCCCTGGAGCTTTTGTGGTGTGGAAAAATGGGTAAAGTTTGATGTGGTTTATTTTTTGTTCAAAGCTTTTTTGTAGTGGAAACGCTTCGTAGTTTTTTCAGCTAAATAATAAATTGTGTTTGCTGGAAAGATAACAGCTTGAATCTATTTTTGTCCACAATAATTATTCTAGATAAAACATTTTAACCATTACCAAATTACTATTATAAAGAAAAAATTGTGTCCAATAAGAAATTATATAAATATAAAATAGGTGCAAAAATTATTTTAAATATTCAGTATACCTAAATAATCAATTTTTATTGGCCCTGGCAGATCGAGCTCATAACTCATATTGCAATAGGAGATTTGAAATATACGAACTTTTAAAATATAAATAAAGTAACAAAGGGACGTCGTCTATATTTCTAAATTTGTGTTAGTTTTTCCTATTATAATATTATTTCAATATAGATAATCATAAATATGCATATACCTATAGAATAATATCACGATTTGTCTGTTTTTATAAAACTGGTTTAAATCAAGGATAACATTTGATAATAGCATTTTACTAAAAATATCATGAACTGTATTACATGAAGCAAATTTTAGTTTTGATAGATTTTAATGTATGCATGTAATAACTATAATTTTATTGATACATCTGATAAAAAAGTTTTTTGTATCATACTATAGAATCACACTTTTTTTAATCGATTTCTGGTTTATGGTCCTTTAGTTATTGAAACATATTTCTATTTTATTGAAAAGTTTCATAATTTCTCTCTTTTTTAAACTTGCACAGAGTTTTCAATTAAAATTCTTTATACCAAATTTATTTTCTTTCATAATCACAAGCAATTTAGAATTTCTGAAAATCCTATGATATGTTCCTATTCAAACAGTAAATTTCTTGTAAAACTCACTCTAAATCCAGATAAACATTTGTACAAATTTGCTTACAATCCATTCATAATATTGTATACAAAATCTTCAACAAGCCACCTGCGGTATAACTTCCATCAATCTCTGTTAGCTTTAAACTTTCAGGGGCCTCGCGTCAGAATACATTTAACAAATTTGAGGGTGTTAATCCAGAACATAAACCCTTTGTTGCCTATTTAACTCTTTTAATCGCAATTTCATGCAATGTCATACTTATTCGTGTTTAATGCTCCCCTGGACACACAAGTGTTCAATTCTTAAACTTTGACAAAAATCCAAACTTTCCTAATATTAATAATAATAATAATATGAAAGCACGAATTCTATTTTTGAACAAATTTCTTTGCTTCTGTATTTTCAGTGAATGAAATCCCAGGTGGGCACTTAACCACTCGTTCTATTTCCGATGTCATGAGGTCGCTTGTCCTACACATCTGAGGGCAATTGCTGAAAGAACATTTAACATTTTTATTTCTTGTTTCCCCAGCAATTAACATTTCCACACCGGACTAAAACTAAAAAAATATTTCTGCACGTTTTGTAAACACATTGTAGAGGTGTTGATGCCCTACTTGTTTCACTGTGATCTCTTATTGGGGGTTAAACGAGTTTTTTATAGCTTAGTCGTCAGCTTTTAACATATTGTACGAGATTAGAATTTCAAGTATTTGCTTCAGATCTAGTTGTTGAAATATTTAAGACACAGAACTTAATTAAATTAAAAAAAAACTACCTATAGAATTAACTTTTGTTTGTTGTTTTAGCTCAATATGAAAACGTGTAATGTGACACCGAGACTAAAGTCGTATTTTGACTGAATCACCTGTAAGCCCATGTGAATTATTTACGCCCCGCAATAATAACAGGCCTGTCTGCCTATATGAATCAATTAATCACGCTTGAGCTAAGCTCAATAATCCCCCTACGATCCGATTATTCGGCTCTTTGGCGATTAGCTGGGGCTGCGTGGCCCTATATTAGGAGCCCCCCCAATTTCCAAACATTCTGCACTGTCTAATTGATAAAATATTCCAAATATGTTTACACATCTACGCACAACGAAAAAAACATCCACTTCTGTTTGTTGTACTCCAGAAAGGCTTTATTAAACAGTGAAAAGGAAATGAAAGGGAAAAGTTTGTTGAATGTTGGTTTAGGAAAGATATATGTGAGAGGAGATGAGAAATTGTTGTTTGTTTTTACAAGATTTCAAACTTAGAGACTAAGGAAAATATTCTTGAAGTGTGAATCATTTATGTAATTTCTACAAAAAATATATATATAAATTGGAACTTGAATTATTATCCAAGTGGAATTTTTATCACGGGCGCTGACGTTTCGTACTCTTTTTAATGGATTTTATCTCCGTACTTAAGTCACATTTCTATAACTCGAATATTTCTATAATTCGAACATTATTTTACTTGCAAATCGAATTTTTCGGGGAAGTCCTTAAATTCTTCGGCGCCGACCAGTTTTCTAATCTGTGTTACAAAAGTTAATTTAGAGACATTAATCCTAGTTCAAACATCAAGTTTTACGAGATTTGTTGTCATTTCATTTAACCATTTATTTTGCTGATTACAATACATATTTGGTACAAAAATTTTAAAATATAGGTATCTACCTAACCTTTGAAGACATTTATTCCTATATATTGAAAACTTACAACTTTTATAGGATCTATAGAAATAAAGTTCCTGATTATGTTTATAGAAATATTTAAATTTTGTGGGGGGTTTTGGAAAATATTAAGATAGAATTTTACTCTATATATAAAAAAAATTCAAGGGGTTAAGACAAAGAATGCAACTTTCATTTTTTTCAAAACCGTTTTTGTTCTCTACAAAAGTTTCCCTCTTTTGTTCCAGCTGCAGGAGTGGGCAGTTTGTGTGGCATGTGTTGTCGTCCAATTAACGATCGATTTCTTCTTCGCATAATGGACGTGTCTTATCACGAACACTGCGTCCAATGTTGCGCCTGTGGTGATCGTCTTCACCACACATGCTTCGTCAAGGACTCCAAACTCTACTGTCGGATAGACTACGATAGGTAAAATAAACCCAGATATTTATATGGTAAATTAACTTAGATGTGAATAATTTAAGATGATTCAAATCAAAAGGCCAAGATTAGAGAGTTTTATAGTCTATTCTATTTATCTTTTTTTGAACTAGAACGAAATTTCCTAAACCTGGCGATCATGTAGTTTATCAAAACTCTGAAATCTCACGGTCTGTTGAATGCAAACTTGGAGCAATATTTACACAACGACATCGCCTCTTGCCATATTGACCATCGTTTCAATATCCCGGCCCGGGGCCACCCCGCACGTGACCACCAACTGTACACATCAAGTCTCTTCGCAAAACTTTGATATCCTTTTCACTCAGTTTGCTACAATTATTAGTTTCAGTACACACAGAGATTCTTTATTATTTGACAAAACTTTGGAAATACCAGATTATGTTTTCCACGCGTTATTGTGACACAAGAGCAAGGATTATAGGAAAATAGTTCAGGGACAGGGAAAGGGCAACATATTGCACATGGATTTAGGGTTGCTTTTCTGCAATATGTTTCCAAGTGTCGCGTGCCGTAGTTTATATTATTATTGGGTGATGGCTAAACAGCGTTTAAGAGGTGCATCTGAAAAATAAAATCCACCACACAATATTTATTCTATAAATGCATCATAGTTTTCAATTTTTTTTAAAGTTTTTCCAAAGTTTCGTTATATCCAATTAGCCTAAATTATTGTGAAACTTTTTGTTTCAGTTAAGAAATTTTGAATTTTTTCCTGATGTATACAATAGTTAAACTTGCTGATATTGTTCGTGTCACGAGTGCAAAACCCCTCGCCGCCCCCGCACACTGCTGCAAATATTTGTAGAGTTCGACAGAAACTTTCCAACGAGTTTTTGTCAAAGACTGTCTCGTTCTCTTTAGGACTTTTGATCAATGGCGTGGAAACTTTCTAATTACTTTTGTGTAGAATAACTTCGGGTTTTATTCAAATAACAAACGCGCAAGAGGGAGTTTAGTTCTTCGGCGACTGTTTGTATTTTTATATTGTTTAGTGTGGGAGTATTTACAGACACCTGGTGGAAAATTAGGGGAAGAGATCGAAAAATCGTGAAGGTGCACAATCATGTATTATGTGATCTGGAGGGAGAGTTCAACTTGCTCCGGAACGCCCTTACAGCTTTTTAACTATGATATATGGGTGTATTATGGGGGCGAAATTTGGTATATGTCAGTGGTGGTACCAAAAGATTTTATCAAAAAAAATCGTATTAAAATTAGTAGATTAAAAGTAGTTAAAAATTATGACATAATAAATATTTTATATTAGGAAGAAAAATAAGATCCGTTGAAAGAAATTATACAGGGTGTTTTAGAACGCGTATGCAAAATGTGAGAAGATTTTTCTCTACAAAAATAACGAGGGTCCAATTCAGCTATTAATAAGTGATAAGGTAAATTTTGAGATATGAAAATAAATTGCCCAATATACTAGAATTATTTTTTGCAAGCATGTATGCATATTTCTTTACTATAAATAAATATTTCTTTGCTACAAATAAATATTTCTTTACTGCGTCCAACACATGATGCCTATGTTATATGATGCGCTATAGAAAAATACTGAAGCGGTAGCCAATACTTTCTCTTAGAAAAAACCTCTTTATGAAGTTTCTATATTTCATCCTTTTACAATTTTCCCCTATAATATTATTTCTACGCCCATGTTAACGCCAGAACAAGCTGTTCAATGCACAAAATAGTGGTGACGTCGTCGCACGTGTGGTCGCGGCGTAAACGACACCGCAATCATTTATTAATATATGCACAGCGTCGAAACTGCCATTTGATTTGATCCTATATGAATCAAAAGGAAACTATACAGGAACAGCAGGACGACCCCTTCCTGACAATATGTTATGGATGTGGTGGTGCATTTCATTAGTTTACTAATACAAATTGAATCGAGTGATGTAATTATACATGATTTGGTTTATCCTGATTCAGATTGTATATAAAAAAATGCCTTGGATGTTCCGAGAGAGTCTCACCTGAAGAACTAGTAATGAGAGCCAGCGACAACATTTTCCATTTGCGATGTTTTGTCTGTGTTGTCTGTGGAATTCGTCTGCAAAAGGGTGATTTATATGTCATAAAACAAGGCCAGTTGTTCTGTCGAATCGACTACGAAAAAGAAGTGGAAATGATGCAGGGCTACGGTTATGGTACATCTAAAAATCGCCACTTTCTATATCGTTACAAACGAATTTTTCTAGGTGAGTTTATTTGCGATGACCTGCTACCAGCTAGTAGATCACATGACGGAAGACGAGGACCCAAACGCCCTCGAACCATCCTGACCACACAACAACGCAGGGCCTTCAAAGCGTCTTTTGAAGTTAGTCCGAAACCTTGCAGGAAAGTTCGGGAGGCACTTGCAAAGGACACGGGATTAAGTGTTCGAATAGTTCAAGTAAGTTGGAGAAGATGCGCGGCTAAACTATCAAATTTGTAATTTCAGTTGCCAGTATTTTATTTTAATCAATACATTCCTAATAAATTTTTGTACCCTCAATCTCACTCAGTATTATATTATTTTTTTACACAGCGCGCATTACAAAGCCCAACATTTTTCATTCGGAACTAATTGAATCATTTCCAACAGGTTTGGTTTCAAAATCAGCGTGCTAAAATGAAGAAAATGCAAAAGAAAGCTAGACAGGATAACAAAGCGACCAAAGAGGCGGAAAATGATGACAAGAAATTAAATGTCAAAGAGGAGGAGCCTAGTATGTTTTAACAATTTTAATTAACACCAACACTGTCATGTCTTTCAATGATTAGGTCCACACTCGACGCCTTTCTTCAATGATAGTTGCAGTGATGCTGAGACGACTGCAGGCGATGATCCGGTGCTGCATTCATCAATGGAGAATGGGACTTTCCTCAACATCAAAGAGGAGATTGAGAATGATGGCAGCTATTACAAGAGCAGCAGTAATTTGACGATGCACGCGTTTACAGGTGGGAAAATTTTATGAGGCTACGATAAAATGTGTGTTGAAATTTGTTTGAGGGAAATTACCACAAATCTGCTTATAAAAAATTGAAAATTTCTACTAAAATGTTATTTTTTTTCACAATATGCAGGCTGTTTCACGGTAAATGGTAACACCTCAATAATTTTTTGATTCTTCGGTAAAATTAGCAAATTTTTTTTCTGTTTGTACAACTCGCAATTGTCTTTTAATGAGTAAAAAAATTTTACCAAGATTGAAAACCTAATAGCCTATTACGATAAAAAATAAACCGAAAAAATTTAAAAAACGTATTAGGCATTTCTTTTTCGAAAAATTTTATTAATAAAAATTTTTTGGGCTTACCTCAAAACCCCAAATCCCAATTTTTGGCTGAAAACAAAAAATATTAAAATTGTACAAAAAATTTTTTTCGTAATGAATTTTACTATCTTTTCAAGATTGCCATGATTCATTGAACAGTACCTAAACATCAAGAGATCTATCACATAAAACAATGATTATTTGTCAAAATTCTAATAAATCAATAAAAAAAGAATTTAAATAATTTTTTTTTAATTTATATTTTTTGTTTTCAGCCAAAATTGGGATTTGGGGTTTTGAGGTACGCTCGAAAAACTTTTTTTAATAAAATTTTCCAATAAAAAAATCCCTAATACGTTTTTTCGGTTTATTTTTTATCGTAGTAGGCTACGTTTTCACTACTGGTAATTTTTTTTTACTCGTTTAAAAGAGAATTGCGTGTTTTACATACAGAAAAAAAATTCTAATTTACCTAAAAATAAAAAAGTTATTGAGGTGTTACCATTTCTCGTAAAACACACTGTATATAAATGTAGAATTGTTTAAAATCTGCATAGTGTGATTTTAGACAAATTTACATTTTATAAAAATCTGTAATTTGTATGCTGTCCCGATATTTTCGAAAAAAACCTCCTTTCAGGCATCGACGTGAATAAAAGAAGTGACCGCTACATGGGGCTACCTTTCCCACCAAACTTGGATTCAGGACAAGCTCCAATGTTTTTGAATCCACCGATGGCACACCAGAACCAGACGCCAGGTGGCCCGGGACTCAATCCCATTGACCGGTTATACTCCATGCAAAACTCCTACTTTTGTGGCGAGGATCAAATTATGGAACAGTAAAGAAGATATTATTCATTATACTAAATTGTTGCTAATACGATATGGGCATATATTAAATTTCTGTTTAGAGTTATTGCAATTAAGTTTATGAAATTTTACATGATGTATAATATAAAATGAGACTGAATAAATAATAACAACATGTTTGTTAATAATCATATACTAATAATATGATTTTGTTTCGAATAATGTATTATTATAATTATTTGTGGATTTAATGTTTTTAATGAAATTTTCATTTAGCTTTCTGCTTTAAGCGCCCAGAAAGTAATTTGTTTTTAATGTTGGATATATCAATAAATGTTATAAATTTTAATTTGTGTTTTAAATCTGAATTAATTTCATAAATAAATAAAATTAAACATTGATATTTTCCAAACTTCCTAAAAAAAACTGTAAAAAAAATTCTTGGGATAGTTTGACGCAAATTGTAAACGTTTCCCTACTAAAAAACTAAAAAAAAAGATTTATGATTTCATCTACTTATTTTTAGAATATTAAAACATCAAATCGAATTGTTGTTTACTATGTTCATTATATTGGATAATTCTAGCTCCTTATTTTTAAATTCTCACTAAAAACTATAAACAACGCATACGTTGAAAAAATGGATAATATTTGAGAGTTTTTGAGGCTACAGACGCCAAGAATTTTTACAATTTTACAATATTTCAATTCCCATTAGTTCAAAAAATTATACTTAAGAGATAAAAAATTCAAGAAACTATGGTAGACTTCTAGAAAATCCCCCAGCTAATGTTGTTCAAGTTACCTTGCCTTGTCTTTTGGAAATAAAATAGTTTAGCTCCAGCGGCAGCAGGAGAGAATATGGCGCCATGTCGGCAGTGCAATAAGGCTTTATTATCCTTTATAAACAGGTAAAAGTGGTGAAGGAGGCAGGAGGCGGTCGAATGAGTTTGCCACCCCTGAGCTTAAGTTTACGAGCGGCCGTTTAGACGCAAGCTATGACAAGTGACGAATAATACTGCAGGGGCACAATATAACCAACGTACACCATTCCGGACTCCGGACTATCAGCCCCGGATATTGCTATGTTTATGCGTCAAGTTGTAAATCGTTTCGGTGTCGTAAATCGCTTATTGGATTCTATTTGCTCTAACATGTGCCTGAAATTTACTTACTTGCTCGCACAATAACATTCTAGTTTGGGGATTATTCGAATAATACGGCGCATTGGAATTGCTACTTTGTATCCGGGATTTTTTATGCGCACAATTTGGTGGAAAAACCCTTTTTCCACAGTGGAATTATATAAATAACGCCACACTGATGGTATGTATGAGATCTGGGAACACGTTTTCGAATCGGAAAAGTATAAAACTGCACACACACACACACACAAACACAGTAATAAAATCCAGCTATAAGTTGCGGTTGTTATAGAATTTTATTAGCGAGCTGTGTAATTTGAAAAACGGTGGAGAGAGACTATTTAGCGGTCACCAAAAACAGTATTTTTGCAACATTTGGCTCTTTGGTATTGACTATAATGTTGACAGTGTTCGGATATATAAAATTTTATTTGCTGAAACTGTAAAGTGAGTTTTGCAATATTTATTTGGTAGTATGTGGGAAAAATATCCGTGAAATGTACAAAAAGTATGAGGCACAGAAATGTTACTATACATATATTATACCTACATCGAATAAGCTTATATTTAAAAAAAAATAGTACGTAATATATTTTATGAAATAATTTAAATAAATTCCAAATTGTCAATAGATATTTATCTTCTAATTAGTGGAGTACCCAGAAATTGAAACATATTTTCAAAAGGAATTTTTGGTGAAACAAATTAATTATTTCTGTACGAAATTAAAGTTTTTATTAATTCCTGCCTAATTTTCAAATATTCACTCTTGATTTAAACAAAATCATGAGACTCTTTTATACACCATTTTACATTTCTCAATCTTAGAAAACTTATTTTTGTATTGTCGATATTTCCTAACAAAAATTTCAAACACAAAACTGCCATTATCATTGTAATTTAACATTTTTTCCTTCGTCAAAACCATCATCAACACCTGCTCCCCGAGGTCCATTTTATGTGGTGATTAATCGTTCGCTTTTTTCTTTGTTACATTGGAGGGGTGGCTCTTGTTCACCAACATGAAGATGTTAAAACAGCAATGATCATACTATGATCCAACCGGTTAACACATTCAACACACCCAGTGAGCTGAGATAATCAAATCACCATATAACTGTTTGAAATGGACCACAACTATCCCTTTGATACTGTTTTTTTCTCCGATAGTTATTAGTTTGATTTTCTAAAAGCAACCAGGTGGATAAAGTGACATTCATATAAATTTCCGGAAAAAGCCCCATCGAACACAAAATAAATATCACTGGGGCGCGCACAGTTTGCCAAGTTTTATATGGAAAAACCGGTATATATTGGGTATATCTCTGAAGAGTGTACACTTCCCTCTCTGGGCAAAAGTTGATCTCGAGCAAACGTTCCCCTCTTGCACGTCGTTCCACCCGCCATTCTCTATACCAGTTTAATATCTGACTGGGGTGTAGTCATCTATCAGATCCAAACAGACAACAGTTTTATTAAAAGTCAGAGCAAGCACCACGTCAATGGGCTACGAAAAGTATGTGGGTGCGGCAGAGAGGGAGACACGAGGAAATGAGGCGCTGGATGTGAGGAGATGCCGTGCCGCCCCCAAGATCTGATTTTTCTTAGCAAGTTTTTTCGTCTGCAACAAGCTAAAAATAGACTATATGATCGATTATTAATCAATACTTAATCAGTTTTTCAAATACTTGTTGCTGGATTTTGATAAGGTTTTGATAAGATACGGTGGTGAAGTAGTGGATCTTTTGCAGGTGTTCCATTGACTAGGGAATCAACACCTGAAAGTTATAGCAGGAACACGAAAAAATTCTCTTATTGTATATGCACTTGAACGATATCAGAAAAGACAATAAATTATCCAGTGTTTGTATTCTTGTCAACAAGACTTGTTTCTGACGAGATAACCATAGCAGACAGAGGGGACTACAATACGAGTATCATAAAATAAAACACTTGATTCGACGTTATATAATATTATATTTTATGCTCCTTAATCAAATTTTAATTATTGTACGACCCTGATAAAGAAAATTTCATGGAATAAACTCGTGGGGGACGAAAGGGACAAAATTCCTCCTTCGACTTGATCCTTCGGAATCATCACGGCGTGTCACCGGATTATGATGGGCACAGCGTGCTGCTGCCATTTACATGTGAATCATGACGCCAGTTGTGCCAGTGTTACTGCCGACTTGCTCACCCGGAGAATTTTAATAGCCCCCACACACACTGAGACAGGGCAAAGTGCCGGAGCTGTTAGGAGCATCAGCCAGGAGCCCCCCTTTTACCATAACAAAATTATGTGGTGTTGGCAAGAGATGGATTCTCTTTATAATCGTACTTCTAGGAATTAGTGAAAGAAATTAAGAAGTTTTTGAAATAGAGTTAAATAATCTTAAACAGTGTAATTTGTTTCTTTTTATCCATAAATATATTTTAATCTGCATTGATTACTTGAAAATCTGAATATCAGCTGTTACTTTGAATTTAAAACCTAAATTTCCTTAGTTCTCTGTACCTATAGAAATTTTGCGTCTCTCAGATTGCCGCCTTTTCTCCCAATTTTCCCAATTTTAAACCAAAACAACCCGTTGGCTTTACATAGGATCCTAGTATATACTCGTAAATGCGGCACAAGGGATCGAACTGGAGCTTACCCAAACAATGTCTAATGATAGTGTTGCTCACCATGAGGTCATGTCGGTTGTATTAGATAATGTTCGGTTATTGGGGGAGGTTCCCGGACAAGGCATTACTGTCAAACATTATTAAAGATTTACTGCAATAATTGAATTTACCTTTACAACCCAAAATTATTGCATAACGCACTTGGACAGGGAAAAGGAAAAACCCTCATCGGCAGGTGTGTGAAATGACGAAAATAAATGCGACTTTTGGGCTGTAGTTGTATTTTAGTGTTGGTGTGCACAAAGCGGCGAAATGGGAGATAAGAATTCTGGTCCGGCACAGCATATATAGATCTATATGGCAGGATGGCACACCAGGGTAAAAGTAAGGGGTGAGAGACTAAGGGCACGCTATGTGCAGGGAATCTAATATCGGCTGATCCGAGCATTCTTCTCGAGCCAGCCGGAGCTGTTGTCCGCGGGATTGCAGGGTTAGGAATCCGCACCGCACCCCCACTTACATCCCCAAACGCCGACGGTCGTCTCCTTAGAAACTCAAAGTCAAAGATAAGATCACTCTGATCAAGGTTGGCCGAAAAAGATCTGGAATGATTTTGTTATTAAATTATTTGATTTTTTCAAATTCCAATTTGGAAAAATCTTATATTTTTAAACAGATTATAAATTTTGGAAAATAGACAAAATTAGTATACTGAATTAGACAAGTTTATTAGCTCTATAGGCATGTAGGTATAACTCTAAACTAGAATCCAAAGCAGAGAATTTTCAAAGATGTTCTATCAAATTTCTCATAAAAAAAACGACTTAACCTTATTTAAAATAAAGAGCTGGGTGCTTTTTTAAAGAGAAAAGTTCCTAAAGAGCGCCTAATGTTACAAGATGGACTTACAAATTTTTACATTTTACAATATTTAACGAAGCCCTGGAGTTTTTGATTTTATAAAAATATTTTACATAATCAAAGAAACGCCCATTTAGTTTGGAAAATTCCGATCTGATTCTATTTCCAAAAAACGCAAAATTTTCAAAAAAATTAGACCATTTTGGTGACGATTTTCTTGCAATTTAATTAGTTCTGCCAGGTTTGGAAACTTCTACTAAAATAGACCTATTTTTGCTGTGTACTGAAGTAAAACCGTTGAAAGTATGATAAAATTTAAGTCATTAAATTTATATAGATTTTCTTGTAATAAATATCATAGATAACTTTTTGGCACTTCCTACCAAATCCACCATTCCCTCTCTATATGATAATTAAGACATAATGAATGCATAATAAGTTTCTGTTTTAATTTCAACTAAATCATTCATATTCTGTGGGTCACACTCACACACTTTCACATAGAACTGGCGCGTGAAATAAGCCACCTAAACGGCGCTACCAGCCATTTAGCCACGTGGCAGCAGCATTAGTTGGCCATTATTCAAAAGCGACCGTCGTCCCAAGCCACATCAGTTAATAGTTATGAGTCTTAACTTTATCGTTTGTGGGCGTGTGGTCCAAAATGCGGTCGGAACCCACAACACCTTTCCTCGGCCACAATCACACGAAATTATTCATCTAGGGATGGGAATTTTGAAAGATAAATTCAAAAATTTATCAGAGTTGATGGAGAAGGAATTGTGTTGCTTAGAACCCGATTTACTGATACATTTTTTGATTATTCTTCTCAATGTTTTTTAAAATTATCATTTTCCAAAGCAGTGATATCGGTATATTCGGCAGAAATAAATGCTGTGCAAAAATTCTTTAGATTTTGTCGTAATTTTAGAGATACGAGCAATGCTGTTTCAAAAATATTTTCAAGAAAATTGCTGTGAATAAAAACTATACTTACTTAAGCTAAATTAATAGTTTTTTTAATTCTATCTTATATCCAATTAAGAGTTTTCTGATGTAAGTTCTTTTTGGGTTTTGTGTAGAATTTTTGCGTGTAAATTTAATGAAAAATTTAATTTAAAGACGAAAAAGCAATAATATATTAGAATTATTTTCAAGTGGCTTTCCTTATTAAGAAACCATTAGGTCGCATATGAATATTTCAAGTGAATCTATCCATGCACACGACCATCCATCAAACAAGAAAAGTATTAAATAGGTGACTGGTCGACATGTATATAAACATATATTTCACGGAGCTAATCCTAGAGCTTAGGCACATCCTGTTGACGGACGGATTATTGGGTGAACGCCGGCGTGTGCCTGCCGTCCATTTCATACACAGTGAATCCTGCTGGACTGTTTAATAATGTGCGCCTGCCACCCAGGAAGCAACCGCTCAGCCCGACGTTTCGCTCTTTGTATTCACCGATTACAATAACTCGCTGCTTTGGCCCAAAAAATATTTATCATATTTGTTTCGGTCCGTTTTTTATTTACATGAGAATTACAGTGCTTATCTGGTTTTTAATTAAGTGCATTAAGCATTATTTATTGCTTATTGATTCGAATTATCTGCATGTCGACAAAACCCGACTTATAATATATTTTTTAATTTAATTCCACAGGTGTATATTGTATCAAGAATATGTAAATAGTAGATATATAAATTATATATGAATACTCGACGGTGAATTTACTATTGTAGATGCGGAGGGGTTGATAAAACGCAAGTGGAGACAGATAAGACTTTTATTAAATATATTCCGAATATAAAAATCATGAATGAAAATTGTGCACGACATGGAACCATATGCGGTTAAAGTACATCTCGGCTGGGCTGGAGTTTATTAAGGAAATTTAATTAAATCATCGCGTGTTTGAGGGCAAACAAATCTGTCAATTTATTGCATGCAAATGTCAATATTTCTGTTAGTGTGATATCAGGGACGGAGAATGTTTATTAATTTTCAGAAACTGGCTTAGTAGGTATTGTTTGGCACCTCTACATCAGTTTCCAAAAGAATGTTGCCAATACCTGGCGCTTATAAAAGATGGAAAAAATTGGTTCTTGCTTTTTGCAATAAATAGTACAGGCTGTTTCAAAAATACACCAAAATATTTCAAGGGGTGATTCCTGAGATCATTCCAAGAAAAAAAGTTCATATGAACATGGGTCCGAAAATGCCTACCCGCTGAGTTACAACCCCTTAAATTTGGGACCCTGAAGAAGGATTTCATTTATTTTCTCCGAAACGGTTCAAGATCAAATTCACCACATCCACTAATGATTTTAGGCTTAATAAGATAGAGTGTAAATCATTTTGAAATTTTCACCGGAGGCGGATCAAGCCTGGGGGTAAAAAAAAAGTTCTTTTCGGACCTATGTTCATATGAACTTTTTTTCTGATCTCAGGAATCACCCCCTGAAATATTTTGGTGTATTTTTGAAACACCCTGTATACAGTAGATGTTAGAACGTAAACTTACAAACATAATTTAACAAAACAAACTGCATGGGTGAATTTGTAAAATATTTTCTGAACAGTCCCTCACCCATCATTGGTCCAAAATCAATGCTTTGAATGCATGCTGTGCCTTTTTTAATTAACTCCATGTAGGGGCAGAAGAAGAGCCACTCGAAAATTCAATATTGATATTATACAAGGCTTGAATGAACTCGAAAAGGATCATCCAGCCAATTTCGATATTTGTACAGAACATCTGACACCCTCTCACAAAAAAAATCATTGAAATCCAAAACGCGAAAAAACCAAATTAGATTCGCTTCCATTTCCAAAGTAGAAATAACTTTTTCTGGATGAACTGGAAATATAAATATCAATGTCATCCGGACAAAAGCTGGCAACCCTCTCACTAAACGAGAATCAAATGAATTCTCACGGTGGGTGTGTCACCGTCAAGGCAAGTTCAAAGGGCTTTACAGCTGGTGGCCCACGTCCTAACTCGAGGCTCAAGGCAAACAATATGCCTTTGGGCACCAGGGGTGGCCTCGAACACACAAGTTCTACAAGTACGAAAAAATGTTACAAATTCGCATTATTTAACTATTAAGTATTACAACAAATAGTTCTTAAACTTCCTCCTCTTATTCACTGTGTCTTTTATCAAAAAATCTATTAATAATGGAGTACCTACCTAGTATAGCTTTTCTGAAACAATATACCTTTCAGTTTAAAACAGAGATTTAATAAAACAGATAATAGTCAATAAAGTGCTCCCCAAGGAGAGGGCGCGTTGTATTTGGCTTGTTGGTTCCCTTTAAACAGAACAAGGGTACTATGGGGGTGAGGGGAGAGGAGTGAGAGACCCAAATAGTCCCAATACGCATCACACCGTCGGCAATTTGTAAATAGCCGGAGCACGTGCCGCAAATACCGGTATTGAATGTTTTCTCGCCCGATAACACGTGACCGCCACCGTTCACTACCCCACGCAGCGCCCCATGAGCTATTTCAATCATTCGAATATATCAAACGGTGGTGCGACTGCGACATCACAAAGACTTTTCCAGTCGGATGCTATTAGACTAAGCTGAAGAACAATCGATGTACGGCAGGGTGGGAAGGGGGCAAGTCAGAATTTTTTTGGAAAAAATACTTTCGAGTTTGGTATGTAAGAATGGTAATTTCAAATTTTGTTTTTAAGGATAAAAAATGAAATAAAATCAAAACTAGGACCAAAATAATCTCCTCTGACTGTTCTAGTTTTTCTAATTATCGAAAGATAAACCACTTCTCAGACCTGCGATGTTTACAAAATCACCTAATTTATCTTAAACGGCACCCTGTAGCAATTCCTTGGGAAAAATGATTTCAGGAATGTTAATAGGGGAGATCATAGTTAAAGATATGAAAGTCACATTTGGCTTTACAAAGTACCTGATTGTTGGAAGTCATCAGATATGCTTGTTAACTTCCGGTGTTTTCTAGGAGGGTTTGAAATGGATCTCCTGCAGTTTAACGCGTGCCAATGTAAGTGTTTTATCGATAAAAAGATTTACAACAAGATATGGGAATTGAATTGTAGAATTTCCTGGGAACTACTTTACAAATTGCAAAAAACAACATATTGTTCTATTACAAATAATTAAACTTAACAAATAAAAATTAATTTTCTAGTGTTTGAATATAGGGAAAATATACTCCGAGTCAGATTGTTATAATTCGTACTTTTTAATAGCCTCTCTGCTTCAGTTTGTATGGAAATTTCAAAATTATCCCACTCGACAAAACTGAACTGATAGTCGATCCAGACAGGCACACACTTGAAGGATTAGAGGATAATCATTGAACGTTGATATAATCGATATAGCTCGTTTTACACGTGCCTAAGGCACGCGTTTCAACTCACCTGGCAAAATGCTTCAAGTTCCCACGGTAGCTGAAAAATGTTTAACAAAAATTTTTACAACATTATTGCCAATATTTTTTTTGGTATAATAAGCTAGATAAACAATGTTTGTTGGGGTAGGCTAGTTTGAATTCGGTGGGAACCACCGTGGAAAAGGGAAAATTTGATAAAATTGATAAAGTGGGTACTATAAATAACGAGAGATCCACAAAAAATAATTGTAGTTAGTTAAATTAATTCAAGATATTTTCCTTTAGTAAATACCAGTTTTAATTATAATTTATTCTAAAACTGTCCTAAAATATGTACTGAAAATTTATTTCTATTTTCTCGCAAATTCCATTGAGGAAAAAAACGAAATTGCCACTTTCCCTCTCGCTCAATTACTTTCGTATTTTTCTTTTTATTTCTTGTGGCCGCTACCGAGGGATGCCACTTAATGAAGATAAATTTAGCTGAAATGAATGACATGACAGACAGAGCCAACTCCAACTCAGTTGAAAGGATAAAACAACAGTTGATGTTTAAGGAAGTTTCTATCACAAGGCAAAACAATGCACAATACTCCTGGAATAAAGCTCAACAAACTGGAAACTAATTTTATTCATAACCGCAATTATAAAAGGTATTATTTCCTCAACACTTGTTGATTACCGATGGTTAAATCCCTGAACAGGAGGGGATTTGTGCTTTTACAACTTTTGCGTTAATTCGACGATGTTTTGTTTAGGTTGGAACAGAGTCGGATTTTGAAATTTGCTTTAGGTCAATTTGTTTGTTGGAAATACCACAAAAAACTAATATTTTATAGAAATCCATAACTTTTCTTTATTCAATTTTTCCATATCAGGCAAAAAAAGGTCATTTACCTGAAGCTACTGTCAGCGTTCTCTCATTTTTGAATCTCTATAGGTACTGCACTAAAAATTAGTTAGGTACACAAATTAAAAAATTTGCCATCCTGTTTCTGCTTAAAACTAATGGTATTTTAAAAATGTCCAATATTTCATAAAAAAAACCCTACTAATCTCTACTTCCAACGATTTTTCCCTACCATCGCGCCATAATAAATGAAACAGATTTGTTTTTGTAACAAAATCAATTAGCAATCTTTTCCAAATGGCAATCCGAGGGGGGAATCGTGCAGTTCCCATTTGGACCATTACGGAAATGGAGACTTTTGGCATATAAAATAAGTGAGTTGCTGGGCTGGCTGGCGTGGCGGTGGCGGCAGTTAGGAAGTGCAAGGCGGCGAAACTGTTTGTGAGAAATGTAACTCTAATTTTACTTTTAATTAAGTTCTGTCATTAATCAAGGGCAACACGGTATGGCACCGCGGCGGAGGCTGTTTAGTGCACGACGCCGTTCACTCACGTGGGGTTGGGGTTAGTGCCAATATCCAACAAGCTCATGCATGGCATAATTATTGTGGTATGCCTAAATTGTTTTTAAGGAAAATACTAATTTTTCCACAAATATTTATATGGTATTGTTGTAAAAAAATATGCAACAGTCATATTATGAAATCCAGCACTACTTTCAAAGTTTCACTATAAAGGGTTGAAATATATTTTATAAGAAAGTCATTAGATATTTTTATATAAAATAAATGTATCCAATCATATTTGCATAAAATGCAACTTCTCCACGCACACCAATCAAGATAACTGTTAAATTTCGGAAGGTATTGTGGTGAAATTATAAACTGGAATGGTTCTTCGGGCACTTGAAGAGCGCACAGTATCTCACGGGCAGCGTGAACTATGAACCAAACATTGTCCGGAATGCAAGCGCATGTGTTGTACGGATACACCACAAACACTCCTGATAAATTTCAACTTTGCCCTTACCCACCACACCTTGGTCCTTAGTCCATTTTGTTTTGTTCCGAGAAATTTTCCAGAGGAAGCACGCATCATCAAGGGAAAGTTGTTTACAAAATGTAACGCAGTTTGGAATGTTTTGTTGATGTAGAAGGGGCGGTGTACAACCTACAAGATTTTACTGCTGATGGCGTAATGTTGGGGTGGTGTACACATTACTAACCATCAAGAGTTGAAAGCTACACACAGCTGCTGCTCTTTAGTCACGGCAGTGAAGTTGCGTATGAAGTCTGACGCGCGTCAAATTCGCAATTTGTCCCCGAGAACAAAGGATAATCACCTGTTTGTGCAGGCTTTGGGCCTTTATTACACTCATCACGTGTTTTGGTTTGTACGACCCCCTTTTGGAAACTGCATTCGATATGTCCAGTTTATTTTGGGTAGATACGCTTGGTTTTATGGATTTTAGTTATTTTTCACCAAAAATATTATAATGGACTTATTGTTTGGCGGTTTGATTGATCAGGTTTTGTAAATGGATTTTATTATAATGTAGGATGGTTGATATGAATTAGCCACAAAAAATGGAATTTATGATTTGAACGAAATCGACAATCTATTGGATTAGAAAAAATGTAGTATCAATGGTTACTTATACAATACTGGAAAAAGCTGTCAAGTTTTATGATAATTTTAAAAATTTAAGGACACCTTGACATTAGAAAAATTTCTTTAGCGAGTCTCTAATAATAAATCAGAAAATTTCGAGAGATTTTCATTTTATGTATGCGAGGCACTAAAAAATAATCGAGTTACCCATGGAATGATTTTGTGGCAGAGTAAAATCCCCGTCAAAACACGTAGTAGGCGCATGTTAAGTCAATACAAGTTTGCGTTGCCGTCTTTGAAATTAGCATTTCAAAGTTTTCTCGCATCAGTTCACAAAAAATTGGTGAAGAAAATGAAAAAAAAACAAACATTTTTATTTAAACAGTGACAAAAATTTAAACATGAAGCTACAATGCTGCAAAAGAAGGTAACGCAAATTTGTATTGATTTGACATGCGCCTACTACGCGTTTTGACGGGTATTTTAATTTGCCACAAAATCAGTCCATGGGTAACTCGATTATTTTTTAGTACCTCAACGCTTGAAACTTTAAAATCGCATTATTTCAAAAACTTTCCTCTTCAACCTAATACTTTTTTTACAATTTCTAAATCAGAAAAAAATCTAGTTTTAAAATCCAAAAGAAAAACTTTAGTGTTTCATTTGATTTAAAAATTGAAAGTCGACGTCACTTCCGGTTAGACGGAAAACAGCACAAAAATAAAAACACAGTGTATTAGATGCAAAAAATGTTTCTAAATATGCCTGCAAAATTTCAAAACTCTATCTTTAATAATAAGCAATAAAAAGGTGTTGTACCAACTAAAAAAATCACCCGGTATTTCAACTTTTTTGTACAACTACTTAAATTTTCATGATATTTAGAATCTTTTCAGTTACTACGTTATAAAAAGGCGCTTTTAACATGTAGACGTTTTTTAAAACATTTTCCTACTTTCAAGGACATAATCTTTTTAGTGAGTTTTTAGTGGGCGCAATAAAATCCGGAATTTTTGGCGGATTTTCATTCTGTTTCAATTTTCTTTTAAAACTAACTTGGTACTTTGCCAAAAAGTAAACCACAATGAAATCTGTGAATTTTTCGAGATTGTAAGACACTAAAGTCTAAAAATGAAGCAATTTTTTAAACGAGATAATAATATCTAAATATTAAAGTCAGGAAATTTTCGCCGGGTTTTCATTCTATATCAATTTTTTTATATTTTTATAATAGTTTCAAGGACAGGAAGTTTGAAATAGGACAACCTTTTAATTAAGGTAACTTAAGCAAGTTTGTAGTTGGTAACAAAATCCGGATTTTTCGTCAGTCTCTTATTCTGTTTCAGTTTTTTTTAGAACTTGTTTGATATTTAGGAAAAAAGCAAACCATAAATAAATATGTACGTCAATGTTTCAAGGTTTTAGGACACTTATAAAGACACAAAGACTAAAATTTAACCAATTTCTTAAGCTATAATAGTCAATAAAATGCGAAAATTTCGGGAGATTTTCATTCTGTTTCAATTGTCAACTACTTGGATTTTCATTATATTTAGTATATTTTGAATTATTAAGTTATAAAAAAGCGTTTTTCATATATAGACCTTTTTTAAAACACCAAATATGTTGGCGAAGAACATTTTCAAGAAGTTGGTTTAAATTTTGGTGGATGCGCCAGTGTAAAAATTTACATTTTCATCAAAATACCTACTATAAACATGCAGGCTATTTACATTATTAAACAAACAAAAAAAAAACGTCATGATTTTTCAAATCGATAATACATATTAAAAACTAAATTAAAATTACGATTAAGTTTTTATATGAACTTTTGGACAAAACTAACTTTGGCTAAATGAGGAAATACAATTTTTCATTACTTACAGGCGATCCTGTCTAAGTAATAATTTAAATCTTGTGAACCTACGCCGATTCCAGCCTTATACACAATTCCTTCAATATTTCTTTGTGTCACCCATCACTAACGTAGCATTTTTTAATTTCCTCTCAAAACACCTCCTCCCCCCTTCGCCACTTTTTCTCATTTATCCAATTGTTCCATCTCTATAACAATCATCCGACGCCAGTCACATCCAGTACCAACGATATTATATTGAAATTTGAAGCGCACCGTGACACAGAAACATCAAAGCTTGGAAATGAATCAATTGTCATGACGACTTTAAGTGATTCGGGGGCGGGTGGCGGCAGGTGAGCCGTATGAAAAGCTAAATCGACGGGAGGTGCTGTTGCTGCATATAGACGTGATGCTGTTGATCCTCTTAGTTCGCTCTGTTTTAGCCGGGGATCATCCTTTTGTTGGTGACACGTGCTGACACGTGCCACCTGCGGATGGATGGACTTCTCTTATTTTCTAACTTCGAGGGCCAGGCGAAAGGTTATACGAAGAAATTCATCCAAAAACTGCCATATTTAATTGAATCGGATTTAAATAACATTATTCAAATTAATTTAAATTTGAGTCAATATTGAAGGCATTAAAAAATCAATTTTATTTGAACATATGTCAATCTGCATTGCACCCTGCTTGGCTGCGTATTATTTAAATATGATGCTAAACGCCGCCGAAACTTGAAACTATTACATGAAATTTGTTGGAGTATTGTCAATAAATCCTTGTAGACAGCTAGTGTTTTGCAGGACTAGACATAGACAGCTTTCACTCAATCTTTTGCTTCGTTGGTGTTCGTGTTGCTCTCTATCTTAATGATGCATGAGTTAGTAAGATGATGCTGTGGAAATCAGCAAGAAGACCGAACACAGGAAATGATGGAAAAAAAAGTTACATTCTAGTTACTGTCTATATGAATAGTGCATATGTAATACTAAATTAAATATCATGATCGTATTCTATCTAAAAGAGGAGAATTCTTTTTGAATTTTTTATAAGACATCCATTTATAGGCATTAATTTAAATTAATAATACATGGTGGTCCTTAATGTTTTTTGATAATATTTCATACTCCAGCAGCTCGCAATAATATTAAAATATACTTTTTTTTCAAAAAATTATACGTTAAAAGTTTCTGAAATTTTTGACAAGTAATACCTTCTCCATAACATTTCACTATTTCACGTACATAGTCCCTGAGACTCTCCTAGTTATCCTTACACCTTTCCAAATTCCACCCTTTCCAAACCGAATAATTGTCCATTATAATTATTTCCATACGAATTATTTGTCAACCCACCAATTTCTTTCCAATCGAAAAAATCTACATACACAACATTTGCCTCAGCTTGTAAACTAAACTCTCTATATTTACCCTCGGTTTTGTCCCAATACAACAACAATTGGACAAGAGCATCCATCATCACCGAGATGCAACCCAGCAGAAGAAGAGGGCTAATCGAAGCGTACACAAGTGTCCTAATATAACTCATGCACCTATGTATGAGGTCTTTCAAAATGCATTCGCACAAAACATGCTCGATGATAGTTTGTGGCCCCCAGGTTCTTCAACAACTTACCAGGATGTGTCTCTGTGGTTTGGTAATAATACAGTAGGTACAATTGTACGACGACCCCTATTATAATATTATTTAGGAAGTGTATGGAAACCCCTATTGATGTTTGTTGTTAGTTGGTGAAAAAAATTCAGGAGTTTTTTATAAGAATCTAAAGATATGTTGATTTGAAAATAGTTAAATCAAATAATTTTTTAGATAATATTTAGGCATTAAGGTAGTGATTGTATTAGAGCATTAGAATGTGATATTTATATATTATTGATTATTGTTCTCCTCATAATATGGAGAAATTTGGCGTTGGTAATATGCTCTGTTCAAGGCATCTGAAAAACGACACAACAACTTTTCAGCAAATATTTCTGTCCTTTTTCTTGCTTCAATTACAGTCGTAAATATTTTAGGATACAATAAAAAGCATTAATTAGTAAAAAAATGACCATATTAAGGCTCCTTTATTATAACAAAATTCTTGGTATTCTTTGGCAGTTTCAAATAAAATTCCCTCCTCAAAATTGGATAAATTGTTGTATGCAGTTTCTGAATAGTAGCGGTGTTATAAAAGATGTACTTTAATATAAAGTAAACATTTTTTTTCTTCAAAATTTACCTACTTATTACTTACCTAAACTGAAAATTTTAAAAAAAGTTCCAAATGCAAATATTTGTGCGACTAAGATTTTTTAATTTCGTCTAAATTGGAAATAATTTACAATGCAGATCGCTTATAGGTACTATAGAGATTTTAATTTCCTCATATTATTTACAAATTTTAATATTACCATCGTCTGGATGCTTTACATAAGAATATTGAAACTTGTTAATTCGGTTAATAGCTTTATTAAAAATTCAATTTCATTTAAATTTCCTTCGATCCAAACCAAATAAATTTCGTAAACATTTTTTTATGGAAAATCATCAAGATACCATCTAAATTTTTTTAAAGAAAAATTCAGGATTCTATAAAAAATCCCTACACAATATCGCCTCTTTCAGTTTTAGCTTTCAGCTCATCGATTTCCTGCTACAATCACTCTAATCCACTACTGTAACATAAAATTATAAACCTAGCGTATGTGTATCTAGCATATCTGGCAGATAATCTCCACAAGGGTGGGGCAAAGGCTCCTGCGCAGGATCCCAGTGGTGGGGGCACTGTTTACCCAATACCGCCCATTGCCCTCACGTAGTGAAAGGGCGGAGTCTAACCATGGATTACAATAGAACCGAGTTTACTCGCAGGAGATAACCGACGTCTTTCCGACCCCTATTAGGGGGGAGACAACCACCCTCAAAAATATATCCTGTCACTGACAATCTATAGTAAAAGGACAGTACCGAATCTTACATCATCGGGTAACTACAATATTTTCGTGCACCCGGTGGTGGTTTATATTTACGTAAAGTTTTGAGGTTACTATATGAAAGTGGTTGATTTGTGTGGACTTGGGTTTTAATTAGACATGTTGGAGTTTTATCCGAATATTAATTTGAATCCGGCCATGCTGCCGGAACATAGCAGTTTATCCGGACCTGAATGCAATGGGAGGACTGGTAAGGAAAATTTTGTGTTTGGTGGAGGAGCGTTCAAATGTTTCTTAGAAATATTAGGTACTTCGAAATCTTCGAATAAGTAAAACATCTAAAGCTTACACTGATTTCCATTAACACATTTCCAATATTATTTCTTTCTAAACATTCAGATTTCTTTATGTAGCTTTATTTATAATTATATTAAGTCTTTGATTTCCAAGATATTCTAACGGGGGAGCTAAAGATTTTTCTGTAAGACTCTAATTGTATTTGAAGTTTTAGTTCATCAAGAAATTTTGTGGAAAAGAAATTGAGATAAGTCCTGAAATATTAGGAGTACAAATTAAAATATAAACTGTGTACTTTATTTCAATTACAGTTTTTTAAAAGTATATTTTCCAATTTATAGGATCATTTCTACTTTTAGTTATTAATTTGGAAACTTCATCATCATTTATTTGATACATTTCTCACAGATCATCAACAAATCTTCTACAAAGATAGAGAATTTATTTATTGAATTTCTCTGCCTGTAGAACAAGTACTTATACCTACCTACCTATTTATTTTAATGTTTTTAGAAAAAAATTATCTCTTTGGCTCTTTGATTCTGAAGAAATTCTATTAGGTATAGTAACTACATCTAATATCTTCACTTCGTTTAATTAACAATTTCAATTAGCTTTTACTTACTATAAATATTTTCTAGTAGCATAATGAAATCCCCACCCCCACACCCAAGTACAACTTCTCCCAATCAAATATTGCCAGAACTAAAAGCTTTAGGTTAGAAAATCCGGAAGCAACCCTAATGACTGAAGCTAGTCGGCTTTACCGTCGGCAGGAAGTCTAAAGACAACGTGATACAACGAAAACGTTTTCTGGGACTTTTGGGTGCATTCTAAATGGAATAGGTAATCGCGGTAATGGTGGAGATGATGATTTTAGGGAACCACCAGTCCAAGTGCACTTTGTGTACGAGTGATTGCCTGTTTGTTGAAGCGGAACTCCTCTGATGGAACATCGACATTGTTACAACGCCGTTTTCCATCTATGGGGATGAGCATGAGTACGCCTCGTTGATTCGATGAGTTTGTTTGACAGATTGGAATAAAATATAACAGTTTAACTGGTTGAAGTTGATCTTGGGGTGACGGGATTCAAGAAGTAGATAGTTGATGATTGATCGATGAATTTACACAAGATTGTTCATAGTTTTTGCTAAAAATTAATTCAAAATCACCGATATAAATTTATTAACTTCGCTATGATAAAATAACCACCTTTACAAAGTTTACAGGTTACTTACCTTAAGTTTAAAGTTTAAGTTTTTGCTATTAGATAAGTTATTATATCCTCAATTTCACAGAAACTTTTATGGTTGTTAAATTTATCAAACTTCTCTACTGAAAGCTTAATAAACACTTTGAAGGAAAGTTCAATGATGAGTTTGTAGAAATTGTGTGAAGAAGTCGAACAAAATGGTTTGGAAATTATACAAATTTCGAGCAGTGATTTAACACAAGTTTACGTCTACCTATCGAATATTTTAAACTCACAAAATAATCAACGGCACTTTTAGAATTTTTAAAGATTTATAAGAAAATTTAAAGGTATCTTACTTTATACGCAATAATATCACCATGAAAAAAGTAGAATAGGTAGATATTACAGTTATACAGGGTGTCTCTAAAAGGTCTTTACACAAGTTTTTGGGCTCAAAATAATTCGATTGAACTAAACATATGTACTTTAGTCCAAAAGTACTTCCTTACTGAGTTACAGGACGCTAAGAAATATCTTTCCAAATCGTTTTTTAAGTATATCTACAGATCGGTTTAAAGTAGAAATTTGATGGGTTAATAAGTCTATAAGGAAGCTACAATGTGATGGTATTACAACCAAAATAATATTGTTCAGTGTCGTACATATGTTTTTTTTGATATTTTTTGTAGGATATTGAATGTTTTTACAAAATAACAAAAATTATGATAGATACGCTCAAGACACGTAAAAAAGGTTGTTTGACTTGCGTTAACTCAACTTTTCACGAGATATTTAACTTCGAAAATTTTTTTTGCTATAAAAACAATTTGTGAATTACCCTGTAAAGTAAAAAAATATTAGGTCACTCTAATACAACTGATTCTACGTCCAAAACTAAGCATAAATGGTTGTAGAAACCGACCCCCCAAAGTGTTTCGTTACTAAAATACAGAGTGTTGAAAGATGTATTTTTTATTCGCCCTCTATTTTTTTTAGGTATTATCTACCAAACGGTATAAGAAAGAAATTATGCTTAGTTTTGGACGTAGAATGAGCCGTATTGGAGTGACCCAATATTTTTTACTTTACAAGGTGTCACAAATTGTCGTTTTAATAGCAAAAAAAAATTTCAGAGTGAAATATCTCGCAAACAGTTGAGTTAATGCAAATCAAACAAGTATACTTTTTTTACGTGTCTTGAGCGTATCTATCATAATACTTATTATTTTGTAAAAAAATTTCATTCCCTACAAAAATTATTCAAAAAAACCCTGAGACCTCTTCGATAAGTACGCCACTGAACAATATTATTTTGGTTCTAATACCAACAAATTGTAGCTTCCTTATAGATTTATTAACTCACCAAATTTCAAATCTCTACTTTAAACCGTTCTGTAGATATACTTAAAAAATTATTTGGAAAAATATTTTTTAGCGCCCTGTAACTCAGTAAGGAAGAACTTTTGGACTAAGGTATGTTTGGTTTAAACGAATTATTTTGAGCCCAAAAACTTGTGGTAGGATTTTGTAAAGACCTTTCAAAGACAATATTTAATTGATAATAATTAAACGTAAGTCACAACAACAAAACTTCAAAACAAGTCTTTATTGCTTCTAATTCATAATAAAACTAAAAAATGACTAATATAAATAAATTATGTATTCTACGTCATAAAAATTAGTCACCTCTTATGTCACTTTACATTGCTCAGCCCGAAATAACATTATTTTTAAGTTTGAAAAATTAAATAAATAAATCTTTAAAAAACATATTTTTATGAAAAACTGCTTTTAAAATTAAATGTGCTTGTAAAAATTGTTAAAAGCTAAAATAAGAAAGTTTAGAAATTTTAAAATTATGGCGGATGCGCCAGTGTTAAAAATATATATAAGATTATTTAAATGGAAGATATCTGCAAATCATAAAACATTCTTAAATAAACATTGACGTTTGAGTTCAAATTAATGCAATAAAGAATCTGTAAAAAATATTAGATTTTCCATAAAATTATTAAAATCATTAAACATGCAAAAAATAATGTGATGACTTTTGAAACAGAAAGTTTTTAATTGAGAATAGATTTCGGCGTATTTTATCTAAATTTCTATAATAATATTCCGATTTATCATCATAAAGCTTTAGAATATTTTTTACCACGTTATAAAGAAGTGCTTATTTAAAGCTTGTGTATAATTTCAAAATTTTAATTATTGGTCTGATTTTGTACTATATTATAAAAGTAAATCTCCTTAGAAAAATTTTGGATACTTGAAATTCTACATACATTATTATTATTATACTTACATTCTTTGTTTGAAATTAAACTATGTTTATCGGAAATTCCAAAACAGGTTGTTGTCTTTGTTCCCATAATTCCAAATGATACAAACTAAACTAATCCCATACAACTATCACAAACTTGTCCATAAATATATTTGCATAGAAATTAGACACAAGTTTGTACACCTTGTCAGATGTATTTAATTGATATTACAAATATTCATCTCTTATAGCTGACCATACAAACTATCCCCCCTGTAATACTTTCTAGCTTTCTACCCTCTTCTCCAGTGGGCATATTATATTTTCCTATATACAATTTGTTGCAGATGGCGGACTAATAAAATGTGAAAAAACCTACGAAATGTGTGAGGGTTGCGGACAGAAAATCCACGATCGCTACCTGATGCGAGTGGCGGACGCAAGCTGGCACGAGCACTGTTTAAGTTGCTGCATCTGTGGCATCCTGCTCAGCCATTCCTGCTACACCAGAAACTCCAAATTGTATTGTAAAGCGGACTATGACAGGTAAAAAAAACCGAAACAAAATTATTTTGTAATGAAACAGTTTTTTTGTACTTTTGTATTTTTTCCTGGAACATCTAAGGAAAATGTTCGAGTTGTGTGCTTTGTGTATCGCTATATTTCGCAGTTGAACGCGTTTTCTCTTGTCGAGGCGGAATAGAGAAATACAATTATTCGACCTCCCCCCACAGATTCTTAACAAAGCCCTATGAGAATGGTGTAAGGGTTTTATTGGATTCGCTTCACCGCCTTTCTAAAACTCATATTGCCGGTGTATGAAAGCCCGTGGATATTTAAGAAAGCGCACAGACGAAGCTGAAGCTGCTGCTTCGCGAGCTTAATATAGAATGCACGCTTTCGCGTTTAAGAAAAAAATATGTGTATATCCAGAGACGGCGACAACTCTCATTTCCAATTACCTAACATTTACATGCGAACGGAATATTTAATATCCCACGCAAAAGAACAATGTCACAAGGGACTTGTACCCAAGTCTAGTCTGGAAAAATTTATTTAATTATTCTTCGATGCTGTTGTGGATGAGGATTTTATAAAGTCGGGAAATTTTTAAAAATTTAGGTACCTACACAGGAATAAAATGAATTACAAACAAATAGTAAAATGTACTTACCATTGTTATAATATTTAAATAATGTCAAATAAAATAAAACATCGTATTATGTAGATATGTATTTTATTACTATACATTTCTTCTCTTCGTGTACATAGGGAAATTTTGGACAATAATTAATAAAAACTGCAGTTTTCTTATTGTTTAACATTTATTTGATACCGTTATCTTTTATAAAAAATCTCATCACTATTCTGACATTTATTATTGTAGACTTGCACTCGTTAAAATTCCTTAAATATTTTTCCATCAAATAAATGTTTTCTTCCTTCCAGAATATTCGGTGTAAAATGCTCAAGATGCGGCGACCGCCTCCTACCCCATGAAATGGTGATGCGTGCCCAACAACACGTCTACCACGTACCCTGTTTTGTATGCGTCGTCTGCTGCCAGCCCCTTCAGCGAGGCGAACAGTTCCTCCTCCGTGCCGGCCAACTATTCTGCCGCCAGGACTACGAAAAGGAAATCTATCTAATGCAACAAGCCAGTCCAGGCGACGATGATTTATTAGACGAAAATAGTCGGCCCCGCGATGGACGAAGAGGCCCAAAACGTCCGCGCACCATCCTAACATCAGCCCAACGAAGACAATTCAAGGCATCGTTCGAGGTCAGTCCGAAACCATGTCGGAAAGTGCGCGAAGCCTTGGCGAAGGAAACGGGACTAAGTGTGCGGGTGGTGCAGGTCTGGTTTCAAAACCAGCGGGCTAAAATGAAGAAGATCCAACGGAAAGCCAAACAGGATGATGGGAAATCGCCAAGTGATAAAGATAAAGGTGATAAGGATGATAAAGTTATTAAGCAGGAATCGCCTTCTAGTGATCATGGACATTATATGGGCTTAGGGAATTTGAGTGATTCACATTTTCCAAGCTCGAGCCAACCCCTCAACCCTAATATACCGTACTCCCCAGATGGTAAATACCATTATGATATTTTAGACCATTGCACGTTTAAAAAAAATCTGGGAATTTTTTTTGTTTAGAGGAGGTGGTTGATTAATAAATACGAAAACCCTTTAAAGTACGATTTTGACAGTTTATTTCTTTTCTAGATGCCTATCCAGCTCATTCAGGAGAAAGTTTTTGCAGTTCTGATATCTCATTGGATGGCAGCACGAATTTCGATCATTTAGACGAAGGAACATCCGACACATTATCGTTACAAAACTTGGAGCTACAATCACATTCCCATCAGCACGACAACGTACCTTCTTCTGGATCCATAGCGAATCCAATTGATAAACTGTACCTTATGCAAAATTCTTATTTTAGTACCGAACAATAGGGACTTTGAGAATGCGACTAGTCGTCAATAATTATTACAGTTTGAATGTCATAATTTCAGTAACACATATTTATGTGTAAAAGTATTGCCACTAATAGTGAAAGAATAGCGAATGGAAGAGTCGTACAATTGGAGAGCACCACAGACATTTTCTATGTATATATTTTATTTTTATTAGAATCATTTTAAATATTATATGTACTTTCAAATACAAAGCCCAAATTAATTCATTTTTACGACTATCTCTCCAAATTTATTCATATGTTCCATTTAGATTCAAATAGAGAAATACTGTATAACGTCCAAATTTTTATATGTATTTGTGTTGATTCCATTTTTTTAACTAAACCCTTTTTTCGGAAGATAACTAAGATTATATCATGTCAAATGAATTTTATACGAGAAATTATGCCACTAAGCACAAGTTTGTCAATTTTGGTTTTCCAGAAAACCTCGTTTTTTAATTGTTTAGCAATATTTATCAATTTTAGTTGGGTACCCATAGAGAATGACGACTTTGACTGCGGTTTTCCTGCACTGGGTTTTCTTACGTAACAGAATCCAAAACCTTGTAAATATTTTGGGGAAAAACTATTTTAAATATTACATTAGAATTGATTGTCACTATTGTACATAGTTATGTTAAGTATTTAATAATAATAGATATCTCCTGAGTCGAATTATTAATTGTGATCAAATATTTATGCCAAATATAATATATAGTATTTAATATTGCTTAGATTTTATTATGTATATTTTAAATAAATAATGATTTAAAATTTGTCGTACTTCGCATTCCCGTACCCCAATAAAAAACAGACTATTAACTAATTCTTATTTTAAACTTAATGCGAAAACACGGATTACATAGTAGTTATTAGAAATTACTAGATTTGATCCATTTTATCGTGTGGGCACTGTTGATTCTTTTCGAGCTGAATCTTGTAATAACTGCGTGTCAACCTCATCTGCTGGTAACTGCACATATCGCACTACCGACCCCCTTATAAAACAGTTCTTAACCGAGAGCTTCAATCCAGAAAAAAACAGAAAATTTAGTTGAAATTGATACACTTCATTTGTAGTTAACTCACCATGTGTGGATATTTTTCTGTATCAGTTACAGTGATGTCTGTTAGTTTAATATTCAAGTACTGGTCGACTGAATGCAAAGTGCCACAAATACTGAAAAAAGCGGTTGTTTATGCGGCATTTTAAGCCTATTTCAGTTTTACCTTAAATCGTTTTTTAGCTCCACTACAACGTCTTTGCCCACTAAGGACTTGAAAAATGAGTAAAACAGCTGAAATTTAAAATTATAATTTAATGTGGGACCTTCTAGGGATAATGCGGAAATTCCTTACCATTTTTCAACGAAACTTGACGTTAACTTTGGAGGTTATGTTTGGTAAAGAAATACTATTACCGCCATCTGTAATTTTGTATTTGAAGTTGATGAAAGTGTCATCTGTTAGAGAATAGCTCAACGAATTTATTGAAAGCAAAAACCAACAAAGAATTACTGCGTTGAGGTTAGTTTCTGGAATTTGTATGTAATAAACCAGAATTTGGTGATTAAAATAGGTATGTAAACTAATTGAGGGACTGCAAAAATCTGCTTTATTATCCACAATAGTAGTTCCACGGTAGATAAAAGATGTCACTGAGGTCAGTTTTTCGTTACTCTAATTACAGGTAACTTGAAGACTATTCGCCCCCTAGTGTTGAAGTTGTAAAAAATTCCACTTAAAAACCAGAATCTCAAGATGGCTGACACTTGTTGGTCAAAAAATCCGTAAGCGAATCTCTCGAAACGAAAAGTGCCTTCTCAATAAAACAACCCCCGAAAAATACGTGATCAATCCCCAAGTGCCATGCATGTGTTTTACGAAAAATAAGTGCAACAACCTAGTGCAGTGATGTTATTTTGTGAAAACGTCAGAAATGTGTGCTGCTTCCGTGGACACTTGTTATTTACATTTGTGCCGTGTCAATATTGGATAAAACTAATCAACAATGGATAATACAACGCCAACATTACCCGAAAGGTGTGTACGAAAAGAAACCCAATTTTTTGTAGGGGTAATGCCATAATCATACATAGGAGAGTATCATAGTTAGCCAGTGGATGACACTTACGTCATTGTGGTTGTCTCACCTGGCACCTACACAAATACGCCACAACAAACCGGTGTGGCATGTCGGAGATTGGCTCGTGTTACGGTATTGTTTATTATGCAGAGGGACCTCCCATTTTTGTTGTAATGATGATGCTTCGGCATTACACAGTTTTTCTCGCTCTGTTTCACAATTATTCAGAGGGAAAAAATAGTAAGTTGTGTAGTTTACACCTCGTATTACAAATAAATAGTTTTCAATACCAAATAAATCCCAGGAAAAGAGAAGCTTTAAATAGACTGACTTTTGGTGCCATTACTAACTACATATTGTAATAAGCTGGATGGAGATGGGAAGAGTTGGTCACTATTCGAATATTTACGTAAACTAGTCCTTGTTTGTTGAAATTAACTGCGCATGAAAAGGTATGAATGGCCCTTGCTCCAGAAGAATGCAACAGGTTGTATTGTTGTTTGACAAAACATGGACCTTTTTCGGTTTGTTTGGTTTGCTTAATATGCAGTGTCGCGTGTCGCCACACTAATAAACAACAGGAAAAGTGTTGCAAATGTGTCCAACTAATTTAGCTGATAAGGCACCTTTTCTAATACATTTTTAACATACAAGTACATGAAGTAATTGGAGTTTAAACTTTGTAGCTAACTAATTAGACAAATTGTTCAATTAGGTGAGGTAGTAGCATTTGAAGAAGGTTAACATGTTATGTGGTATTTAGTTTTTGTACGATGTAGAATGTAATGTGAGGTTATGGCGAAAATAGTTTGGAATTATTAGGATTAGGGCAGGTTGGTAAAAATGTGAGTCATCTTCATTGTTTGAACATTGTCACAATTTATTAAAAGTGTTACTTTGAAATGGAACGAATTGTATAATAGGCGACAAGAAAATTCATAGCTCTTGCAGTTTTGGAAGCCCTGGCTAAATTTTTTTTAATTCACTTCTGTCAAGAGAAATATTCCCAAATCACAAAATTCTAATTGTTTTGTTATAATTCAACTCCCTTAATTTCTGTTTCCAGGGGTTCTGGAGTGAGGAACGAGAATGGCTCCACAGGGCGATCATCATCTGCAGCATCCCCATACCCTGGTGCAGGCGGTGGTGTTCGACCCTCCTCCCTGATGGACGCCACTCAAAGTCCAGCTCACGTGGTGCAAGTTGTGGTCAACCGCGATGACAAGGGCTATGGCATGAAAGTGTCTGGCGATAACCCTGTTTATGTACAAAGTGTTAAAGATGGTAGGAGCAAATATGATTTGGCTGTAAATGTGGATTAAAATTATTGTGGGTTTTTTTTTGTAGGAGGGGCAGCGGAGAGAGCCGGACTACATGCTGGTGACAAAATAATTAAAGTCAACGGTGTGAATGTTACGCATTCGACGCATACGCAAGTTGTTGCGTTAATACGGTGTAAGTTTGGGATTTTTTATATTGTTTAATGTAGTAGCGGTTTTTGAGGGAAGCTAAAAACATTTTTATAAAGAATATTGCGAAATTCGCATCTCAAATTAATGACAAGTTTTTTCTTTATTTTTAGGATAGTATAGAAATTCAAAGGATTAACATTTCATTTGTATATTATTTTTTTAGTTTAAGCTTATGTATAAATTTCAGTACAAAAAATATACTTTTTGAGGGAAATTCGGCTTTGAAAGAAACAATAAAGAAAAGTGTGTAATTTACTGTTTGCAGTGTACGATTTTTAAAATTGCTATTTTACGTGATATTAAATGAAAACAACAAATTACATTTTGTCCCTGATGAGTATAAATTAATTAGCAAGTTATTTAGTAAGGTATCATAACACCACATACGTAAATAACCAAATCTAGAAATGATGTGATGGTTTATTTATAGCTTTTTTTTCTTTCTGAAATAGCTTGGTGATTTCAAACAAATTTGCCACAAATTTCCTTTTAATCAATTAGCATAAATCGCAAATGAATCACAGCGAGTAATTAAAAACAAACCACTTCCTAAGCAAACTGCTTTATATTTTTCTTCGTATTGTAATACCGTCCACTTCGTGTTTATGAATGAATTAGTTTGTGGGATTTGACTTAGATACGAAACTATCCGAAGTGGGCTCGGTGGGTTTGTGTACAAACGTGGGGCGACAGATGTTTTGTTGTCCCGCATCCCGTTTTGGGTTTCATTAGTTTACCCTTGTACGAGTTTGGCTTAAGGGAAAATATAATTTATTACGTGTAATATATGAAATAATAAGTGCTTTCTTTGGATTGTGGATGTAAGATAAGCGTGATTTAAGTCGAGGGAATTGTGTTTATTTGATATCTTTTGCACCACCTGCCTATGAGTTGCTGCGCCATCCCGCTTGGCAGCATAACGAAATCAAAAGTTGGTCCAAGTGGTGCTGGAACCAGCCCGTAAATTTGCTAATAATATTATTATAGACATTTCGCGGTTGTTCCATATTCATAATTATGCAGTGAATGTTTGTGTGGGTATAATATAGGATCAGATTTATTTATAAATCTTTTTTTCTTTAGTAAACGGTAGGATTTTCTAAATGCAAAAATAGTTGTGTATAGTGAAAATGTAACCTTCGAAAATTAAATTACATCGTACTAAAGTCAAGTTAATTAAACAGATAGAGGTACTTGTATTGTTTGTGTTTGGAGTTATTTTGTGATAACAGTGTTGGTTTATTGTTTAGTGGCTTCACAACCAGAATGGTAAAGATAATTTTCAGTGTGCTTAAATAAAAATTATCCTGTTTTGTGGTTTGTTTGCAGAAATTTTATAGTCTAACGGTATTTTTTCGGAAATTGTGTATTAAATAGCTCTTAGTCAGACCAGTAATCATACATACCTTTATTGCTCAAATGTTTCACAAAAGTAAGATTTATTATTGTCATTATGTAATTTAAAAACAAATTTTCGAATGGGATTAACCTACAACATAATAAAATATTTAAATTGTCCATTTTTTTCTCCACCAGACTTATTTACACATTTCATTTCGATTTTGTTTTAGCTTCTTGTCAAGTGGTATTAACAGTGCAACAAAGATCCTCCAGAAATATGGGTTCACCCAGCCTTCATAACCGACCACTAACAACACCAACCAGAATCACCAGTCCACAACCAGTAGATGTGAGTATCAAATTTTTGACATAACTAAAAACCTACTCTTAGGGCCGGTTGTATAAAAATTTAATCGCGAGATAATCCTCCGAAAAGGATAAACTGCCATAGAAACGATTGTTGATTACAATTGAAACTATAGATATTTTGGAGGATAAAAATTTAACACCGCGATTAAAGTTTTATACAACTGGCCCTTAAGGAAGGAATCCAATAACCACACAAAAGTTTACAACTAACCTCAACAACTTTTAGTTTTGCAAAACAATCTAATTTGATTTTGTTTTGTAGCTCCAGTTTTAATGATTTTCCAAATTTCAGAATGAAAAACAACATCAACTTCAGTTGGAAAAAGAGCAATATTACCGATTAATGATAGAAAAGGAGCAAAACTATGTGGATTTGCTTCGAAGTCAATTAGCAGCGTGTCCGGACGAAAAAAAGTTTTCCGAACTGGCCAAAACCGAAAAGAATCTTCAAACATTACAGGCGATGTTGCGTCGCAGCCAAAACGAGGTAAGCACTACGTTCATCCCTGTGGGGGTAACATTTTTATTTTGTACAAAGAGAGGAAATTAACTGTGTATTAATATAGTGAGCCTGGTCTGTTTGTCTGTTATGCAACTGTATGAGGTACGCTTTTTTTAGTGGTTGTGGATGCAAACAAACAAACAAAGGAAACAACTCTTCTATGTGTACAGGGTGTTTCACGTAAGATACGCACCCTATTATTTTAGATATGAAAAAACATTTTCTAGGACATTGAATTGAGATCTTTTCATTAACATTTTAGTAAAATTAAATATTCATTTCTACTACAGCTTTAGAATAAGGAATAGTTATAAATACTCAAATATTGAATAATAAATTAGTAATTTTATATAGGAGTATCATTTGTTGATCAACGCTTTTTAATACTAGTTCAAATTCTTTAACATTAAAGATATATGCTTAATAGGAATACTTCTTCTAGTTACTGTCATTCTAGTCGTCATCTTTTTGCAACAATGTTCAGCTTCGTTGACTAATCGCACAGTTTTATGTGTTGACTTTTATATGATTTTTTCAATTTCTAAAATAAACCAAAAAGAGAATGTGTATCCACATTGAAACATCCCGTACACAAATTTCTGTATAGAGTAGAGTGCAGTTGGGGAGCTTGTGGCACGGTGATTGTTTTTAATATTTCTTTTGTGGTAACTGACTACAGTTTTACTGAAACGACATGGTGTTTCCTGTAAAACCGTGTGCGCAGCGCCACACCCCTGCCTGTGAGCGGCGTCAACACAACAAACTAACAACGCTTTACTATCTGTCTCTTACAGCAATCGCTCTCCGATAAAATCCCCTCGATACTCTCACCACTCTCACCTATCCTCACATCCTCTACATCGTTTAATGGGAATTCTGACCCACCGCCGCCACCACTGCCCAAAAGAAACCAACCACGCAATATCAATCCGTCTTATATTAACGGAAAACATCCGGCTTTAGATAATAGTTTGTTTCTTCAAAATGAGATCAATGCAAATGTGGCACAAGTGGCGGTGGTGCCAAATAGGAAACCGCCGCCGCCGCGCCTGCAGTTGGTGGTGGATGATCCAGATAAACCTCCTCCTTTACCCCCTCGAAATTCCCAATCGGCGCCAGTGGATCCGGACGCGGTCAACTCGATTAATAAACAAATGTCTTATCCGTTAGTGGCTACCTGTGCTACGTTAGTTAACAACTATGTAAGTAACCACTATTGTAGATTTTTTTTTTGAATTTTTGTAATCCAGTTAATACTATTAATTAGATTGTTTATTGAGTGTGCAGTTTGGATTGTTAGCCGCTGCTTGGCCTGTGGCTTAAGTACTTACTAGGTTGATACAGAAATTTGCTTCGAGACTTTTGAAAAATAAAGTTGAGTCAGCGGATTTGATGGAGTATAAAGTTGGATAAAATCATTATAATCTAAGGCGGGGTTGTCGCTAGAAAAACAGCAGAATAATTAATAATTCTTCCTAGAACTTGGTTCATCTTATAATGTTAAGTTTAAAGCAATCTAAATCCAAAAATGTAACTTGGCTAGTTTATCAAAAAACAAAAATTAAATTACAAAAGAATGATTTAATTCACTTGCTAATTTAATTAAATGATTAACTCAGCACTGATCCACGTTATTCTTGACATAATTAAAGCATATTTCTGTTGAAACTTTAGACATTTCTCTCTCTTAGATGCAATGTAAATTTGATGGTACTCTAGATAATTTGTACATAAAATATTAGATCGTTGTTGTAAATATTAGATAATTTTGTATATAACTTGTAAATATCACATTAATATTGTTTGGGGGTTGCACAAATTATTGAGCTAACCTCACTACAAATCACCAAGTGCACAATAAACCTAATAAAGTTACTTCAACACTTAATTTAAATCCCAAATGTTTAATTTAATTTCACACAGCTTTTCCACAAACACTACTTTTATAACTTATCACTTAACTTCACGCACACTCTCTTCTGATTTATCCAAAGATTTTCCAAACTACCGTACATAATATTGTAAATTTCCTTTTTGCAGTCACCGAATCCCACACACCACCGTACGAAATCTAGTCCCGAATCACTGTTAGTCCTAAGTGGCTCTGAAGCTTCACGAAATCTCATTGCGTCCGAAAGTATGCAGGATTTGAATAGACCTGAAGGATGGGATGGTTCTTCTGTGACACCGCCTGGTACTCCTCCACCACCATACCCTAGTCCATTGGCCAATAGACGAGATAGGAATTCCAATCATACTGATGAGGCTGAAGGTGCTGTTGATGAGGTGGGGTATAGTTTGTACACTGTGTTTAGTTTTTCAATAAACTCAGTTTGACTCATAAGTTATCAATTATTACTCTCTTTTTTTAGCATTTTGTGGATGGATCCTCTCCGGATAATTCACCATTTAGAACTGGACCAACGCGCCTTTTGGCTAATAGTTCCCCAATACACGCCGCCAGTCCCCAAACTGCCCAACAGCGGATCATCAGTATGGAGGACGATGAAATGTCCGATCAAGAGCTGGTGCGTTTCGTCAATTTCCTCAAAACTAAACATACTATAATAAGCATTTCTTTCAGAGTCAATTGGAAGACCACGGGCACTTCAAGTCCTTGTCCAGACTATGGGAACACCTTCCACATCTAGCCGTCTTCACCAACTATATTTTGTCCAACACCGATCCAAATAGTCTGCTATTTTACCTTTTAACCGATTTATACAAAGAAGGCAATGCCAAAGAAATGCGAAAGTGGGCGTTTGAAATCCATTCTTGTTTTCTAGTACCAGACGCTGTAAGTTACAAAATAAAACTACCTAACTAGTTTGTAATCTTTGAATTTTCCAGCCTCTTTGGTTGAGTAACGTGGATGAAAACATTGCGCGCGAAATCGACGATGTTCTAACGAAAGAATACGACAAAGAAGAGATCCTGCGCAAGATTTTCTGGAAAGCGCGTTCGCGCGCTAAGGAAGAACTAACCAAACATTTGGCGGATTTTCAGCAGAAACGCACAGCGGGTTTGGGTACGATTTTCGGGCCACCCGATCATGTTTTGCAGGAGGTGTACAGTGATAAAACAAAAGAAGGACGGTTGTATGAGAATTTGTTTTCGGACAAGTGGGAGGGGTATCTAGAGGATGTGGAAAAGGAGCATGATGATTGGAAGAAGTATTACACGGCGGCGGCTTTGACCACGGTGTTTACTAGGGTGTTTTCGTTGAAGCCTTCGAATCTCAATTTGGATAGATGTCCAACTTTTGTTAGTAAGGAGAAGTTTAAAAACAAGTTTATTGGACGCTATCTACGAAAAGTATGCCGATTTGTCTTATATGTTGTAATTAAAATATAATTTGCTTGTTTTTAGTTGAACATTCAGGGTCATCAGTACGTAGCACAACAATATTTTACTGTGATAGCTTGCAACCATTGCCATCGTATTATTTTTGGGATTGGACCACAAGGGTACCAATGTACAGGTATTAAACTGACTATTATTAATTTGGTGAATTATATTAAAGAATTTTGTTTTTTTTTAGCTTGCCTTATAAATTTACATCGAACTTGTGTGAAATTATATGAAGACATTTGTCCTGGACCTATAACGAAGAAGGATCGGGGTATTACGAAGTTTATTAGGATGACTAATGATCATCGAAGGAAACAAAGTTCACATTTTATCCACAGTAAGTTTAGAATGTATTTGTTTGTTCATAACCTTACATCGCAAGTCTTAGTTTATGTTTTTAAATATCAATAAAATAGAATTAAATTGTAAATGATAATCAGTCCAAGAAGAATTTGGAGAATTTAAAGAATCACGAAACTACTGATTAGGTTGTGGAAAAACATGTTTAATAATTTGCATTTTTTTGAAGATTATTACCAGAAGTTTGCAGGATTTGTTTTATCTCATTTTTGACTCATAACAGCATGATAGTTATTCTTACTTAGTTCTTTAACGTCGTTGAAACAGAAAACACTTAAATTAATGACAACAGTCCTAACATCACTATTCTTTTATAAAATGTTTATGCCTTATGTAATAATTCCAGTGGAAAAGGAAAAACGCCACATGGAAGAAAGCAACAGCAGCTTCGATCTCAATGAAAGTGGTAAGTTTACTTTTTACTTGTTTTTGTCCATATGACCTAAAATGCACTTTAATTATTATCCTGCCTTAATTAAAGTACTATCCCTTAAACTTGGCCACATGTCACAATAATTACCAGGTTAATTATAGTAACGTGATATGAATGGAAAGAGGGGCATTTAATGATTCGGTAACATGCTCCAACACTAAGTAGGTGACATCATTAAGAAATAAACACACGCCCTTAATATTGTTTTGTAAATATTTGCGTTTGCATTATTGATGTGGTTGCTGGTAACAGCAGCCAAGCCCCCCATGCGCCCCCCTACAGTGAGATGTGGAACAAAGCGTTTATTAATAATAACAATTGGAACAATGGCAGTTTCTGGACTAAATATAGACTTGAAAGGGAGTTTTTGGTTTTGACAATGTTATTTAACATCAAAAGGGGAAAACATAAAGCCAAACGTTATTTAAAATGTGTCACAACGATTTTGGCCCTGCCACCACAGGCATAAATTATTATTTTTGTTTTATTACACTAAGTAAATGTTAGTAAATAAACCGGTTTTCCTTTTCGCGTGCTTCCACAATAAAAATATAATATTTTGTGTGCTAATTTTACACAACTTGCCGTCCAAAAACTTGTAAATTGTGATCTTGGCATTTTCTTCTATTTATAGAGCGTTTTATTTGCAAACTGAATGTTTATTTTTTTTTAATGCTAGTTATTACTTTTGACTTAACTAACATAAAACCGTTTTTGAGTTTTAGTACCCACAGGAAGCAGAAATCATTTGTGTTGCGACTTTAATTGTTGTTTAAAAATAATTTTATATGATAATATAAAGTAGGTGATTGCAAATGCTGGCAAATTTCAATATGTTGTTTCGAATGAATTGGACAGGGAAAGTTAGTTTGGGTGGGTTGATTCGTCGTTTTTTATAAATTAAAAATAGAGGTTTGTTTAATCGTTTGTATGTCAAAAATTGTGGAGAAATATGCGGGTTTTCATAATATTAGAGCTTGTAAATGCAATCAGTTTTTTTTTTGCTTGAGTTATTCAGTCCAGTCTTTAAAACTACCTCATAACTGAAACTGTTAAGTTAGACTGCCTAAATTATGTAAAAAAATTGTTATTAAAAGTTTGAAAATCGATCAAAGTTATTTTATAATTGTAGTTCTTGAAAATTAGTCGTAATTTTTCGTATGCTTCGTTTAAAATGGAATAAAATGAGGTCCAAGTAAATTTAAGAATTGTAAATGAAATAACAGTAAATTAAAATCTCTGAATTTTGTCTGACGGATAGTAGAAGAATCACCTCAAAAAAATGCCGTAAAATAAAAACTATTTGTTTATTGAATATAAGAATGTGGGAGGAACAATAAAGAAAAATGATATGATGAATAATGAATGATAAAATGATAAATAGTTTTTAGCCAATAAAACTACTAATTTTCTTTTATTTACTAATTTGACATGATGATCTTTCGAATCTTAATAGATTACACGTTATCTTTGACTTTTTGAGTTTGAAAACTATCGTCAATTTTGTACTTAAACAATTTATGAAATAAACAAAATCGCTTAAATTATCAGGTCGTTTAAAAAAAACAAAATCAAAATAATACAATTAATTTTTATCAAACCCAATCGCAAATTACGAATTGTGATTGCTCTTTAGAGAAAAGCAAAACAAATTTCAACCCCTCGCCATGATTACGATTATGATGGCCCCAGTGCAAAAATGTATCGCTTGGATGGCACCGCAGGGTTGTATAATAACATAAAATACCTCGGCAACTATTTCTACAGAGATGTAGGCGCTGGCGCATTCCCGAGGCCCCGAGATTTTCGTACACTCCTCGTCGTCCTCTCTCATCTCGCAACTCGTATTCGGACTGAACCGAAATGTCGTTTAGGTTAGATAGGTTAGTAGCGTTGTAACTTTTTCACCGGGCGAACGCCGTTCGCACCCCAAAATCCGACGTCGCAACGTCGGCTGTTTTGCATTTGTGTCTGTCCTCCCCCAAGAAAATAATTCATTAGTCTTGTGACATGTGTGGTAAAGTTCTGGCGGATATGTCTGAGTGAAAAGTTTGGGGAGATCAACAAAAACTTGGAAACGAAGAATATTTTGGCAGATGTTTTACCTGGGTTAAAACGTTTGAAAGTTTCAAGTGCCACCAGATGGTTTTTTGTGTGCCTTTTTCGCATGTTCTAAACAAATTTAAATCGGGTTAATCACTCAAACTAGTCGCATTTAATTAAATAGAGAATCTAAGAATGGACTTTTTATTGATTTAGTTAAGCAAGTGACATAGACGTATTTTTATTTAATTGGATAGCTTTGCGGCACATTCTTTATTTAATTAACTAGTCTGTTATTTTTTTATCCTATTCAATACAACAGCAACAATACAAATTCTAATTTATCTAAGTCAAGATAAAACTTTCGCACTAATTTCACAACAATTTCCTTATCTCGGTTTTGGTTGGATGTCCAAAAAATTTATTTTTAAAATTGCATTGAATACCCGTCATCCAAACACAACTTGACTGTGAATAATAATCTTACATGTGTGTGTTGGTGTTGATAACAATAGCGAAAGCGCGGAAACTAATTAAATTAATTGTGTTAAAACTGGGGTGATGTGTGTTTTTAAGTGACCGGTTTTTATGGAGTCGCAGGATTATACAACGCGGTCTGGTAGCTTGAAACGTTCAAGCAGTTTTAAGAAGTTGTTAAAATTACCCAATTGGGGTTCTTCAAGTTCAGGTAAGAACTGGAGATGAAAAAAGGTGAAAGCCAGTAGGGGTGACAGAGTTCAATTAAAGAGCTATTGTATGCTTTTGCTGAAAAGGGGGGTGGTTTTGTCGGTGTGATGCACTTTAGGGGTTGATGTTACCTAACGGAATGCTAATGTAATAATTATAATGTACGGAATAGGGATGTGAATTGATTGAAAGTAAGCTGTTTGCATAAGTAATTTTATGCAAAATCCGATTAGTTATCAGAGAGGTTTTTTGAGGAAGATTCATTTTATCTAATTTAGTTGAGAGAATTGACAAATTTTTTGGGTATTTTGAAAGCTGAATGAACAATTTCAACAATTTTGCATTGCTGACTAGAATATTGGTTTTATACAAAGTTGGCGGCAGTTTTTAGGAATTTTAAAGAATTTTTTGGTAATAGAGAATTCGTTTCTGTTTCCTAAAATTAAATAAGTTTTGTTTTTTGGAACCAATGGAATGTCTTAATGAAAAACGTACAATAATGGCTAACATGACGTCACGCTAATGCAGCTTATTAAAAAAACGTCTGGCACATTTTAGAATCTAAAATTAACACTCTATTAATGCAAACAAAGGGTGGTTACTTTTACAACATGTTTATTTCATCTCATTCACTTGTTTTGTCATCTAGACATGTTAATGTAGAGTTGTAAACCAAGCAAATAATTTCCCTATATCAAATTTGATTTTTTTTAAACTTTTTTATGTTCACGTGCAAAGCTTTCAATTCCATTGTGAAAATGCAATTATTTACGAACAATTAAAAACTTCTCCGGCCAGTTCTTGGCTGGATCGTAAAATCAATGATTTATCACTTGTTCGACGCCTCCAAACCCCTCCACTACATGGACACAATACAAAACACAAACAGCATCCATTATTATTAACGATATACATGTCTGCAAAATGGAAATATTTTGCCCAAAAAAAAACCAAACTGTGGGTCCTGGTTTTCCGATTAAGTTGTACATAAATGCGGTTTTTTTGTGTGTGTGATGCCGTCTCATTGGTGTGGCTATTTTTAAAACATATTTATGTTATTTTACTTGACTAGTTCAGTTCACAGCCGCTTTTTGTGTATTAAATGCCTTCTGAGCTCCCTTTGGTTTTGTTTGATGCAAAACAGCCAATCATTCTAAAGATGATGATGATGATGTCAGGGTTATATTTATACTCTTGGGCGGTTCGATTAGCACCCGACATTGACATCCACGTTGTTTTTTACTCCCTAGGTAGCTTCCGCTTTAGAGGTCCTGTGGTACAAAAAAATTCTGAAATCTGGTGCATTTTATATAATTCATAACTTTATGAATGAATATGTCAACAAGAAATAATTTACGAATGCGTTGACAGTGGGTTTGTTTGTAAATAAACACTACTGGCAATGATGGCAATAAAGCAAGATAAAATAAATATTGCAGAACCGCACCGGTAAATTTAGAAATTCGTACAGAAAATTCATCATATTATTGTCACAACTTCATTAGCGAAGCTCAAATTGGTTGATTTCCAAAAACTAGAGTAGGTTTGCTACAAAATCATAAAACGCAAAATTCGCATACCATGCACTTTTTTTACTACAAGGATTAGGAAGCGAAATTTCTTGCATCATTCATGCACACTTGCAGCATCATCCCGTTGTAATTACACAGTTTTCGTTGTCTGATCCAAATGCACAATCCGTTTCAGTAGTGGTGGATTTTCTACATTTAGAGACACCCCCTTTATCGATTTGATGTTTCGACGCTGCCGGCTTTCCGGACTAAAATAACCGTGTGATTGGGATATGGCAGGGAACCTGTCTGTGGAACTAATTTGAAGGCGCAGTTTGTTTGTAATCTTCTAATGACGTAATCTGGATTCATTTGCCAGGGGAAAAGAATCATAGAAAATGGATTTTGTTAAGAAAGGGGTTGGAGTGTGTCTATGCTTTTGGGTATCGTCAGAAATTATTCGAGTCCTACAAGTTTTAAATCATTGTGAAGGCAAACAAGAAACAACTTACCCAGGCGTATTGGACTTTTTATGATTATTTTTGTCGTCAATTTGTGTTTTATTAGTTGAAGTACGTCCAAATATTATTCCTGGTGTTTTAATAATAATATTCGCTATCGTTGTTAATTTCTACATAAAAGCAGAAAATTTTGTTTTATTCGTTGCTATGGGGTTTCTAAGTACAGACGTGACTTTATTTCAATTGTTATTCAGGACTGAGTTCATTTAATTATTCTGATTTTTAATATCAATCAGAAGAAACTAAAAAAATTACTCATTATTCATTTTATGTCATTGTAAAAGAGTATTAGATTTTATTTGAATAAATCACACTAAAATAGTTGAAACCTTGACATAACAAGTAATAACATTTTTATCTTAGAGTCTCATGTATGAAGAGCTCCTCCTCCAAGTTCTTTATACGTAACCATGGAAACCCATATTTTACATGCTCAAAATTCAAATAATCAAACAGCTATATTTTGATTGGTGGCTCATATTTAATTGATGCTTTATGTTGCAATATTTTTCGTAGATCTACCGCCTCATCAAGTTCCGCTACATTGGTATATTATGTAAACAATTGGGGATGGTTTTTTAACGTAAATGCTCTTTAAAAATAGTCGACGTGATGTTGGCTATTTATAACCTATTAGCCTGAAAAACAGAACCAGGAAATGTGCGTATCGTACTGAGTGTATTAATTATGGGATAAATGAAATTAGCTTGTTACTAATAATAAAGCAATAAGTGTTTGCTGGCGTCTATATGAAAATGGATTTATCTGTCTGTGGTATTTTCGAATGCAGCACTAGGAGGAAAGTCGGTGAAAAAAATACCTCGAAAAGTGAGGGGGCTGTAATTATGACAAAAAGTGGGCTTTTAGCTAGTTTTGTTTATTTACTTTTGCACATCACGAGATATGTACCTAGTTGCCTTTCAATTATTTTTAGTCCGTTGGTTTTTTTAGCTGTGCTTTTGTTTGGATTTGACGTCAAGGCCCACAGGAGTTTATTCATTGATCAGTACATAAATTTGACCATGACATAAGCGTCTAATATTTACTTTATATTTAGTTAATCAGCTGATTGCAATATGTAGTATTGTTTTTCAATAAATTTCTTTCCCTGATGCAAAAACTGTTTGTCTACGCTACACCTGTTCTATTTGTTTTTATGAGGAAATAAAAATAAAAGCTGTTATTGGTAAAAAGTATATTTTCAATTAACCTTGAGCTATGGTATATAAATTATCGTGAAGGATTGCCAAAATAAATAAAAATGATAAGTTGGTGTTTACGAAGTTTTCTGTCATATTATAAATGTAACGTTATCTGTTATGCAAACAAAAATGATCCAATTTATCGCTAATAAATAAAAAATTGTATGTTTGGGCCAATCATGTGTTCAAATGCGGCATTTTTATTTAAGTGGATGTCATCTTTTTTGTCCCAGTCACTAAATGGGCGGGTTTTATTTACTTTATTTCACATCAATTTCCATAAAACTCGAAAAAGTATTTTATGACTAATACTTACTCATAGTATTTCTAACAGGTTTTATTTTGTTTTTGTATTAAATTGAAATATTAGGAAATTGGATTTGTTTATTATTTAAAGCAGCACATTTGTTTTAATTTAAATGTACCTCCTGCTGTTTTCCAATGGATTGAATGTTCGACGGAATAACTTATTTTATATAGAATATATTATTTCGTATAAAATATAAAAATATAATATCAAGAAGTTAATTTTTATTAGAATACTCATATATTCCTGGAGTTTTGAGATAAATATACAGAAAGAAAACTAAACGTCTTGGAAAACTGCATTCTTTGATTTGCTCTATTTTAAATTTAAAAATTCCCAGTACTTTTTCCTTAAACACAAACGCATATTATCCTAGAAAAGCAGGTACCTTAATTGATGCACACATGGTGTTTACAATATCCAACACAAAAGCCTTGCACCTTTCCGTCTACAAGGACTATGTACCTTGTGGAAATAAATGAATTTCGTGTATACCTGCAGTCAGTGGATCGGAACAGTTAGTTATGTTGAGGGGCGATTTACCAGACATGTAGGCAAGACAAACCTTTGTGTATTTTATTTCTTTCACTGTGCTGCAGGCGAATATACGAGAGGTGGCCAAAGAAATGCAGGTGTATTATTATCGTGCATTTTGCTTTATATGTACAGTCGCTGTTTAGTTTTTCACTAAAGCGTATAAGTATTAACTTGTGTCGAAGGATAATAATTATAAGAAAATCATTTATGAGAGTAGATAAAAACAGAATTTAACCGTTTGGTGTCAAGTGTTAAAATGTTTATTCTGTTCAAGAAAAAAATGTTACTTCTGCTGTTGTTCAAGACAATAAATCGCTTTATAAATTTCCACGAAAATCCCCAACACAACCCTACAGCTTTCTGACTAACACAGTCTCAAAGTTAAACGACCGGCCTGCCGCGATTCGATTATAGTAGTTTAGTTCACCAGCTAGCAGACTGAACGAACACAGTTGATGACTTCAACTGTTTCCACCGCCATTCGATTGAAATCCCCCATTGGCGTTTCGTTTCAAGTTGTTTGTTTTTTTCCTCGTTTTATTGTGTGTGTGTGTGTGTGTGTGTTTGCCGGTGCTGTACGATTAAAACGGGCTGTAATAAAATGATTGACTGAGTCATAAGTGTCGGCATTTCCATCTACTGCATCTACACCTGTGTGGTGTTTTGTAAAGGGCGGTGAAAGTGAGGTTATGTGATATATTTGTGCCTATTTGTGTGGTTTTTTGAATGGAATAAGACCGTTGGTTTGTTTTAACGGATTGACAACGATGACTGTTGAGTTTTAAGTGTTACATACAACAAAACAAATATTTGTTTAAACTTTTTTAATATATTCAGTTACATGACATTGATGTATAACTAACAAATTTGGCCGTTAATATTCAAGGCAGATTATACCGGATGTTGTAGTTTTATTAGAGATTTGTTGGATGAAGGTTTGAAATGTAAGTTTTGTGTTAAAAAGTACCTCAATGGTAATAAAAGTTTTATTGTTTTTAAATTGTTGTGACTTGTGACGTTGGTTTTTTATCGTGATATGTGCGTTGTTGTTGTACAACAAAATCATTTACTAAATGACTTTCCATCGTGGTTTATTTATCGTGCAAAAGTGAGATAAGACTGTCAAATGGTTTATATAATTGTAGTGTAATCTTAAATCACATAATAGCTCGAGAAAATCGTATTTTTTTCCATGAATAAAGACAAATTTAAGTTGTTCGGTGATTTTAGTGGATAAAACCTATGAAATGTGCTCAAAAATAATTGTTGCACAAGACGAAGAATCACCGTCATAATAATTGTGAATAAAATCGGTTTTTCGCTTAAATAATGTGGTCGAAACAGGCAGCGGATACGCGTGACAAAAACATGACATCATTCAAAAATAAGATAACAAACCGGAAACGGAAAAGTGCTAATCCCACTCCAACTGCTGCTGTGGTGACCATCGAAAGCAGTGACACCAATACCAGTGCAAACGTGAAGGATGGTAAAGTGGAAGCAAAAAAGAAGCATCAACGGTCTGGTAAAAATAAAGCCAACCGAAATCGTAACAAAAACCCAGTAGGAGCAGATGTTAAAAAAACTGAAGAACCCAGCGATGATATCACCAGATTAATAATTAATAAAGACCTTGAAACTGCAGATGTTGTCTTGAGGAATGATCCTAAACGCAACCCGGTTGATCCTGCTAAAAGGCACAGTGATAGTTATGTAATAGAAAATGTTAAAGTTGAAAAACCGGAACAGTTGCACACTTTAACAAGGGCTGTTAGTGGATTTTTCGTAATAGACCATACGAAGAAAAACAGCAGGCGGCTTAGTGATATTTTCCGTCACGGGACCATGAAACTGTCAAACTCGAACAGTACAGAAAATTTGAAAAATGCACTGAAAACCGAGGGGAAGAAGCCCACGAGTGGTGCGAAGAAGGCCCAAGGGAAACCTGCAGAAACCCCCAAGATAAAACCCGTCGTCGTCCCCACCACCACATGCAACTCCAATTCCTACTTGAAGCGTGTCAAATCAAAAATCTACAAGTCCAAAACGGATAGTAATAACACCAACAATGTCAAGGCAAACGGAGTGGTACCATCAGGAGACGAGTTCAAGAAACCGAAACCTCGACGAAGTCTGGATGTGACTGGACGGATACCTGAAGACGAAGTGGCGGTGCTAACGCCACCAGGTCTGGCCAAGTCCACACCACACTTTGATTTTCGTCTGATGAGACAAACTTCCAATTTGGAGCGGATTAGACCCAGGACTTTTGGTGTTGGGAAAAAGTGCAATGAAGAGGAGAAGCCGCCAATGTTGGCGAAAGCCAAAAGTAGCAGTGCTATTAATTTGAATTTATTGAGGGCGCGAAGGAATAAAATTGTGGATCAAATGTTGGACAAGTGCGGGAGTTGTCAGAATGTTAAGGATGAGTTTGATTTTATTGCGTTTGGGGGTGTTGGATATAGACTGGGGCAGAGTGTGGTGGATGTGCAAAAGACACCTAGTTGGATGCATTATGAATATGATAAAGGTATAAAAAATTAGAAAGTAATAGAAAATTGTTTTTCTTCAAATTTTTAAAAGAATTACCACAAAACAACGACTTGTGATTTGTACACCAAAAATTTGTTGATATAAAAACTTTGACCACTTTCAGCTTAGATTGAAATTTTTATTTCTAGAATATTCGTAAACGAACTATCGTAATGGTGGAAACTTTCAATACGGACCAGATAAAACTGCTGCATTTTATTTAATCTGGCTGGATTAGTAAGAAATGATCCGATTTTAGATTCTGTTACTTCGAATTTATCAAGATTTCCATAGTTTTGTTGGTTAAATGACTAGAACAATTTTCTCGGAAAATTCCTGATGCAATTGGAATTTCCTTTTCACTCTCTGGTCTCGTTAACGTATTTTATAACATTTTTTTGTAATAATTCGACTAAGCCTGTTATTTAATCAAATAACTCAAAGTTGTTTCTATAAAACAATGTTATCGATTTTCTGGTTCACATAATTTTGTGGGAGGGAGGAATGTTTGTATCCAGTTTAAAAACGTTGTCACCGCCGTCTCCCTCCTTCTGTAATTATCGTTTTTTTATCCTGCATGTTTACACGATGAGTACACTATTTTTTTTTAAATTGTTATTGTAGTGTATACTGATAAGCCAATTTATAATTGTATTGCTAAACAATCACATCACATACCAAATCTTTATGAAGAGATTATTTTTATCTGCTTTATTTACTTTTGGAATTACCCACATCTTATCGAATATTTGAATTTTATCGTACTTTTAAGACGTCTTTACGAAATGAGAACGAATTAAAAATGGTACACAACATTCATTTAAGTAACACATTTTAAGTAGTAAATTGATTACAGAGGTCAGTAACTTTACAACATCTGCATACAATAAGTATTGTAATATGGGTCGAGGTTGAAACTGGAACTGAAAAATCACTAGTGAAATAACTTGGGTGTTAGTTTATGGATAAATTTTTAAAATGCCTTGAGGTCCTGGCGTTTCAAGGATCGACATAAAGTTGAATCAAACTGTTTTTTATTTAGTATCATATTTGTGATTACGATAAAGTTTTCAAGTGTCAAATTTTAACTATGTAAATATTGTTTCTGTTTTTAGGAGAAATAAAGCCTGGTCAGCCAGTTTCGCGCAGCGGTTCCGACCGAAGACCGGACGCGGTCCGTGAAGAAAATCTCAAGCATTCTGAATCACTTGCCTCCGCAGACAATTCGCATGATGTCAACCAGGACAAGGATGAAGCCACCACGCCCGAAAGGTAAATAACACGAGTTTCTTCAAGCACTTCCTTGGAATGAATTTGCTATCATTGTGGTTGATATCTGAGAGTTAATGTTGATAAGATAAGATTCAAGTTAATGGCAGAAATTCAGAGTACAGTCACAATTCTGTGGCACAGTTGAGAAAGTTAAGAAAATAATGTGGCTTTGTTCAGTTGGAATTAAGAATGTTTAATCAACGTGTAGAACGTAATCATAGGTATAATGGTTTTAAATGTTGTGTGTGATTAATATTCGTACAGCGGATAATTGTGGGTTTTTGTTTAGTTTGGTAAATCTCGTGTTTTTGTTAAAATGTAATCATGATTTATGGTGACTTTTATTTTATTAGACAAAACGGTGATGATAATTGGATTCATATTCGTGATATAACTGAATGATTCATCTGATTTGCATAATGATTGTCTGTCTGTGCTACTTTTAGTAATAGTTGAGGGAAAAGTCGGACTGGTTCATGCACAGTTATGTCACTACCGCATGGGAAATAAAAGTGTATAGAAAAAATGTCATTGAATTCTATCGTATACTGTCAAGTGAAATGTTAGATTAGGTGATATATTTTTTTTATTTGACTAAAGGTTTTTTTGGTTTATCACAAATGTTGTTATTATTTTTACTAAAATAGGTAATTTAAAAGAAGTCAGGGTGACGTAGACTATGAATTTCAAATGACTTGTCTTTTCTTAATTTATATTACTTTATTTTTTATTTAAAACACCAAAAAGCGTAGTGTGAATTGTTTTGTTTGTTCTTCTTTTCAAACACGTACTTCCTTTCTACTTCACTTGATATTCAGTCAAAAGAGATAACCACATTAAAAATTAAAAACAAACCTCGGTAATTACTCAAAAATTCTTTTTCTTTTGATGAACCCCACCCATGTTTGTCTTTTCATTAAAACCATTTTATTCGAACTGTTGCTCAACTGGCGATACAAAATGAATATAAAACGAAAGCTTTAACTAAAGCCCACCTGCAGACAATCCTCTCATATCTATACTTGTTTTATTTTTGCAGCACAACGAGCTTACCAGCTACCAGTAATAAAAGACGTGCCACCAGCAACATAAATCGTTCGGAGAGCGTCAAAGAACAGTCAGAAAAAGTAAGTACATACATATATGTAGGTATATCACTATCCACTAGTAGTTTAAATAATTATCTTGCGTAATTTGCATTTGTGTGCAACCTAACACTATGTGTTGTTTTTCCAGCGAAAACAACGTCGGCACATTAGCGGGCGTAACATCAGTGATCCATCGCACAACAACAAAAGGTGAGTGTGATTGTGACTTTATCCTCTCACCACCCCTCGGGTATTTCCATTCAATTTTCGTTGAGAAATCGGCGATTGGACCCTCCCGTTCTGCTGTTATCTCGCCGGTCTGGTGGATGCCAGAAGCGCATGCGATCCGACGACCTTACCTATAGATCGTTCCTCTCCCATTGCGTCTGGTCCTGAAACGCCAACGGGTGCAACGATTTTCCTTGTTTCCTTTCCAGAATTTTTCCTGTAATTTGACAATCATTCTTATGGGGACGTGTTGTGTGTTGTGATTGAGTATTTGGGGGGCGACGATATGACACAGCAGGATGAGTTTGAGGTGTCCATGCCAACTGAAAGGTGATTTTCAGTGGCGATACTAATTTGCTTGTTAGATTTTTGTACGTTTTTTGCTTAATGGATCGTTTTTTTGTGTAGTGGCGATGTTGAACTGGAACAGCAGCCAGGCTTGTCCAACACAGAATCCGGTAGTTCTTCCAATTCTAGTATATCCTGCAAGTAAGTTGTATGAAAGCATTGTAAAATAATCCAGCGTAAACATAAGGATTTTGCTATTGTTTTCAGTAGTTTTTTTTATTGTTCAGAACATGTTTAAAGTTATGCGCATATCTATCTAAATTTAGTAATATATCAACATAACCAGTTAAAATAATTTTAATAGTTCTGAATAGATTCCAATTTATTATAGATTTTGAAGACGGCTTTGAAAGTAACATGTTTATTTAAGATAACTTCACCACACAGGTAACAGTTTCAATATCAAATATTTTATCTTTATTTTATTCAAACGGAAGTATTTTGCTTTGTCGTTATTTTTACACGAAACTTTCACTAGAAATTGAAATGAATCTTATGTTTACCATGTGGCTTCTAGAATAAAATATGATTGTGTTACACATGAACTTGTGTTTTTCAAAGTCATCTTTGTATTGTATTCTTTTGTTTTTCATGAAACTTGCTTAAATTTTGTGATTTTAATCTTTTCTTAGTGGGCGCTTATCAGAAAGTCCAAGCAACAGTGTTGATGCTGTGGCTCAGGGCTACCTGCGTGGCAAATCCGATTCTGACAGTGACATGGACGAAGTGGATCCCATCAACTGGCAAGATTTAGTGTCGGAAGAACAGCTAAAGAACTTAAACCCCCACGAAAAGAAACGACAAGATGTAATAAACGGTGTGTTGGATTTGTTTGTTGGTTTTTCCTTGTGTTTATTTGGTTTGTTTTGTAGAATTATTTCACACGGAAAGTTCCCACGTGCGCAGCCTAAAAGTGCTATACAAAATCTTCTATAAAAAGTTACTAAAAAGTCAAATCTTGAAGACTGAAGAATTGGGCCTTATTTTTCCAAACATAAAAGAACTGTTGGACATTCACACGGATTTCAACAAAGAAATGCGCCGACGGCGGAAAGAAGACCCCATCGTCAAAGAAATCGGTGATATGCTAGTGAACATGTTCGATGGTGAAATCCTGCAACGAGCCTCAGCGACTTTTTGCGAGCGGCAACAGTTGGCGCTGGAACTGATCAAAGACCGTCGCCGCAAAGAGTCCAAATTCGATGCATTGTTAGCGGAATGCGAAAAGATGCGCCATTGTAGACGGCTACCGTTGCAAGGGATCATTCCAACGGAGATGCAGAGGCTCTCCAAATATCCTTTGTTGTTGGAACGGCTGATCAACAGTGTGGAGGGCAATCAAAGCGATGCACAATCACAGCAGGACGAGTTGGGCAAACTGCGAAAGGCCCACAACATGTCCAAGGAAATACTCAATTATGTTAACGAGGCGACCAAGTTGGCGCTTAACAGGGCGAGGCTCGAGGATATTCAGAGGCATTTGGATACCAGTAGCTTTGAACGCTCCGATCACCCTATTGTACAGGTAAATTTATTCTAAAAGAATTAAAATCCATCCCATAGTTTTATTTGACGAAATTTCTATTTTAAATATGTAGTAATAAAAAAAATTGACTGAGATTTTCTTCTTGTTGCCGGTTTGCGAAACTTAAAAAAAGTGAAATGTACTAACAAACTTGAATTTCAATTTAATAATTTTTTTTCAGGAGTTCCGCACAATAGATTTGACGAAATACCGGCTGGTTCTGGAAGGCGGTATGCAGTTACGCAGACCGAACAAAGCTATAGTGGCTGTACATATCCTTCTGTTGGAGGAGGCTGTAGTTATTTTACATCGCGAAGGCGACCGATTCCTTTTAAAGTTCTTCCAATCGGGCAATTCTGCACAACCGCAGCCATTGTCGCCGATTATTAAAATGAATAATTTGCTTGTTAGAATCAATGCTGTCTGTAAGTTTTGTTTTAGATAGTGTAATTGAATAACTTATTCAGTTTTTTTTTTATTTCGTTTGTTTACAGGTAGGAATGCTCTCTTTCTTGTCAATACGTCACAAAACAACAGTCAAATGTATGATTTGTTAGCGGAGGATGATGCCAAAAGAGAAATGTGAGTTGGTATTTATATTATTCGTAAAGTATTTTCAGAATTGTAAAATTAATTCGGGAAAGTTTATGAAGTAAACATGACAATCCAGTTTTTTGACTTTGTTCTAGTAGCAGTTGCGCTTCGAATTCGTCTGTTTTGTGACATAGAAAACAAGGTTAATGAAATAAGGGTCGTGATTTCTTGATTTATCCAACGGAAGGAACTGCCCAAAAATGGAGCATTAGATAAATTAGAAGTTTTGGATTACGACAGTTACAAACATTTTCATGGCTAGTTTTATCATTCTGTACTCATCTTGGAAAATTGTATTTTATATAAATACATACAATCCTAAACTATTTTCTTTGAACAATTTTTTGTTGCACCGAAAAACAAATTGCTGTCGGTGCCGCTGTTTAACATAATCAATTTCGACAAGTTGTTTTTCTAATCGATTTTCTCTCGCTTTAAATATCCTGTTCTTGTTTTGTAATTATTTTCCAATTAAGCATCCTTTATTTATAAAATACTGAGCGTTCGATGAACTCCCTAATATCCAATTATACGATATATTTTTTGACTGATGGATAATCAATCTAAAAATATCGTTGTTTTTGGTGAAATTAAATATTTTAGTGAGTTGGCCCACCCAATGAAATATTTCCAAGAAGCGTCATATTTTCGTTGCAAAATTTATTAAAGTAGGCCCCCGTCATGTGTGTAATTAAAAACAAGTCCCGTTATTTTATCATTGAATCTAAATATTACTTACCACACGCTGACGGATTATGAACAAGTTTCCTTTTTACATGCACTGCTTGTAAATAAATATTCTTTGTGAAATCTGATTTTCATTACCATTAAGTTAACACCAATATAGACAAAACCCGTCTAGTTTATAATGTTTTTATGGTTGTGGTATTTAATTCGTTTTTCCCGTTGGGTTTACATAAGTATAATTGAAAAATTGTTTGCGTACAATTATTCTTATTAGGAGTTTTGCCTTCGAATATTTATTTTATGCTCCTGTCGCATTCCTGTTAGTTTGTTACGTCGATGAAACGCCGTGTGTTTGTTAGAGCAAATAAACTACTATATTTGTTTACTTTAAGGTAAAACACGTAATTAAGATGGACCTTGATAAATGCCGACTGGCCACACGGAGTTGATTTTTAATTAAATGCTAACACAGTGACTTGGTGGTGGTTGATTAGTGTGGTGTAGTTCTTTGGGTATTTAGTGTGGAAAAGAAATGTTTTTATGTGGGTGAAAAGGTGTCAGAATGTCTGAAAGACGAAAATCTCTTAGTGTTGGGGAACAACATCATGGGGGTGTGTTGTTTTGTTTGGAACGTCGGGGTAGTTTGACTTTGGCAGCTGCAAATGCTGCGGTGGAAAAGCGACGTGGTAGTTTGATTTCTAGGTAGATACAAAATTCGTATTGTACTTTGATAAAAATAATACATACAAGAGATTTTGTCATAAAAATTGTATACTAATCTTTTTAAATCAAGTACACGTAGTATAAAAGTTTATTTTAATTTAACTTTCATCTAGAAAAAAGTACACGGCGTAAAATTAAATAAATTTTAGTTAAAAACATGCGTACCATTTTTTTTGAAACAATTTGTTGGGGATTTTTGCAAGATTTACATGAATTCAAATTGCGTTTTTAATACATCAATCAATCAAATGGAAGGTCAAGTCAGCAACAAGGTTTGGACGTTACAGTAGAGATGGCAGTACTCGCGATAGTGTCCTTTAAATTAATAGTCTTTCAGAGTAAGTATACTACATATTTGCTCTTGAAAACAACGTCTTGAGATGAAAGAAGTACTAAACCAACTCTCGTATTTTAATAATTGTTTCATTAATGAAAATGTAGATGGCTATATCCATACTTCAAATTGGGAACGCCTTATTATTAATCTGGCAACATGAATTAAAATAATTTTGAGCTAAAAATAACGATCCAACCGTTACATGTTTAATTATTATTATTTTGACCAAAATAAAACTTGTGTTTACTGATGAACTGTTTGGTTTATTTAAAAAAACGTCCGTTGAAATAAATTTTGTGGGAAAACACATTAAACTCAGTAAACGAATAAATATATATCCTATCGGTTTCGTTCTTTATGTAAGTCTCGAGTGAAATTTATTATGTTTTTAGTTGTATAATGTTATTATACGGTTATTTTTAGTAGTAATGCCGTAGTAATAACTAAATAATCTCGAAAATTTATTTGAATATGTCATTTGCCTCTCGTCACACTTTAAGCGCAGTGGCTTTTCTCGCATAAGCCAGGTGGAAAGATTGATGGTTTGGCCGTTTGCCCAACAATTTTTTCACCAGTTTAACTGTGTCAGTTCCCCAAAAAACTCTTAGTTGTTCTTTGTCTCTAGTTGTCTTTACACAACTGAATTCCTGATTGTTTTTCTAGGTGGTTCAAGCATTTCTCCGACGCCGCCGATACCTATAATAAACGTGAGGGTAAAACCAAACTACCAGGTCCTGCAACTGACTCGGATGATTCGGAAAGTGTGCAGGATCTCCCGTTAACGAGTAGTGTTAGTGAACGAGCTGAAGCCGTTGGTGGTGATGGTGATGAGAGTAGTTTGTCGGTGAGTGACTCGGCTGCGACTAGAGTGGAGGATAACGGGGTGAGTGAGGAAAGTGGTGCGGAGCCGGAGCATCGAGATAGAGACAACGCTGCAAATAGTCCTGGTAAGTGTAATATTTTCTTTGTTTAACTTGGTTGAAGTTTTTTAATTGAATGTAACTGTTTTAAATTTTGGTTTGAGTTGGTTTGAGCGTGTTGGGTTGTGGTTTTAGAAATGGTGGCTGGTGGTGGTGTACAAACAACAAGGGTGAGTGCCGAGGAATGGCCGCTAATTCAACCCTCACAAGTCCACGTTGCGATACCGCCTGTTCACACAGCAGAAACTAAGCTCACGCCTATAGGTAAAAATATGCAAATGCACTCACTTGTATTATAAAATGTTTTTTTTACACCTCACATATTTTATGGATGGAAAACTACATGACACCAGAAATTTATGAGATTAATGGAATAATATTGGCTTTATAATATGAAAAGTGTGCAACATAAGTTTAAGCGCTTGTCATACTCACAAAATTATTTTTTTGATTGTTCTGTAATTTCGTCCTAAGAAGTTCCTGACATCCTGTTAGTTCACATCGCTTTCAAATTGGGGATAAAACAAAATAATTTCGTTAACATCATTACATTTTTCTAAATAATAATTTTGATTTATATTGGAGACTAACCAATAATAAAACTGACATCATTGTTCTGGCTACTCGCTATAATAAGAGGTACTAAACAGAAGTAAATTCATAAACATTTTGAAAGTTTTGTTGATAGTTTGTGTAAAAGTAAACCCAATTTATAGTTGTTTGTTTGTGAAACTATAAAGTTTAATATTAGTTTCTCAATGCCTCGTCTATCGCCATTTAATAGATTTTCCAACGACTTACCACCATAAAAACCCTTTTAATTTCTTACAGTTCCACTGTGTATTATAAAATTCAATTAAATTTTTCTCCATAAACTTTGTTTTGTCTATTAGAACAACTAAGGCGGAAAGATGCCGAAGTGAAACAGGCTCTCGCCGACAAGGAAGGCTTGGTGGCTGACTTGCTGAGCATACCACGCGAGCATTTCCAGCATATCGCTGATATGGCCAGTATGGACACATCGACGAGTCGCGATCTGTCTGAACGAGTCCTAGCCGCCATCTACCAAGTCGATCAATTACACTTGGCTGTGAATCAATCCTTCAACATATCGGAATCGGAAGCAATGACCTCCAAAGGTGGTAAACATCCTGCTTGTGCAAGTCAAAGTTTACCAACCGCTGAAGAGAATGCTGTTCTGCCTTCAGTTCCCACCCAAATCGTTGCCAATGCCGCCAACACACTTAGCTCTCAGCTTACAACCTTATTGGTGAGAACAAATTGGTTTGTTGTTGGGCAAGATTTGTGGCTAATTTTGTATTTAATGCTTTTAGAGCGAATTGAAGCTGGTGGAGGAGGAACGAGACAGGCTTCGAAAGGAGTTGCATAATGTTCGGGAGCGGTTACATGAGCAGGTTAATCTTCATGAAGCGGTTAAGGAGGAACCACCCAAAGATCTCACATCGACCGTGTAATTATTAAAGAATCAAATCAAAATCAATTAATACAGTAAGTTGGGTGGAAAATGCAGTTTTTTCAATGGATAAAAATATGTTTGATTTTAGGAATCCTTAACGACGAAAAGTGAGAGTAATCAATCGTCTAAGCATGAGCAATATTGTGAACAAAGTGAACTTTTCTTTTGTAAAAAAACCCAGTTTATGTTTGTTATATATATTATATTCTACTAAAAAATTTATATTATCTTATACTTGTGTAGTAGGTAATTATTAAAATGTATAAATTAATATTATGTAAGAATAATGCAAGTGGCTAATATATATAATCTATTTATATATTATCTATATATATTGTATGCATATACTTATTTTTATAAAAACCCGTGGAACGCAAGTTTTTTTTTGTAATTAACACAATTTTAGAAGCCTGCAATCACACAAAATAAAAACAACGTTATTTTTCCAACCCGTCTGTTATTTAGCCGGTGCAATAATGCTTATGTAATTGTTATTCATTATTATAAGTCGCTAGTGGGGCATGCAGGATCAACCACAAAAAAAGTATCAAATTACGTGTACATAAATTTTACAAAAAAGTCTTATTTGTTAATATTAATATATTATAACTACTCTGTATTATTATTATTATTTATATGTCTCTTTACCTTCTTACCTGATGATAGTATTGTAATTTTTGTTTCATATATATATTCCTCCAATTTTCAAATGTTAATTAATTGTTCTTTTGTATAATATAGATAGATTGGGTGTAACACAAACTAGCACTTTTCTGTTCTGTTGTCAAAGTACCAGTGTTAGCTGTTTTATTTTCTATATTTGTTGTCAATACTATAATAATATTGAATTGAATAAAAAAGTAAGTGCCTTCGGTGCACCCGTTTGTTGTTCATAATGACTTTTTGTACAACTGCTATAATATACACACAATGTGCATTTTTTGTTACATTTTTTTAGCATTTATGTAATTAGGTGTAACTTGTATTATTTTACTTTTTATTCTTTATACAGCGAAATATATATAATGAATGACAGCATACAAATTGTTATATGTAATTATATACAAATTAAAAAAAACAAAAAGAAATAACAATACTATTATTAAATAAATTATTTAAAAACTACAAACTTTTTTGTTTTGTACTTCGAAAATAATTCACCTGCAATTTTTTTAAATCTTATTAAATTCAAATTTATAATAATTGTGTTTATATATCAAAGACTTGGTTCTCATAAATGTAGGCACCCAATTTTACCAGTACGTGTATTTTGGGTTGTCTATATAGCGATGGGCTAAATGCTAAATTTTGAATTATTTATTTAGGGGCAGTTTTTAACTTTTAAACAATTATATTATTTTCAATCAACACCTACAATATAGTGTCAACAATATAAAACATGGTGTGGAAAAATTGAAAATGCAAATTTTGGCTAGTTGCACTCGTTTTGTGGTGGCACTCCTAATTTTTTATGGGTGTTGGGTGGCACCACTGATGTTTAACGGTTAAATATAGGTTAAATGCTAAACATCATCAAATTTGTATTTACAATTTTTCCACACCACATGTTTCGTTGCGTTCAGCATTATTGGTGACAAGGTAAATACCTGTTCGTGATAAATCAAATTGCTAAAGATCTTATCAGGTATTCAAATTTCAAATCACATTTACAGATGTTTTCGGAAGATACATTACCAATCACACCGCCATCAACACCAGAGGAGGTAAAAGTGACATGTAAGTTATAAATTTATATCATACAATAGACTTGTTTCTACACTGAAAACTAGTCAGTAAGTAATGTATGCTGTATCTAATTTGGTCAAAAAAGTGTTTCCAGATCCAGCTTTAATCCAAAGTGGGAAATCTCGTCAACCCTTATGGCAAGATTTGTTCCAGCGCTATGAGGATCCTGTTCCTACACCTACACCTTACGATGAAGATGATATAAAAGTTATCAAAAAAATTGTAGAAATTAAATTAAAAAGCAACTTGAAAAAATGTTTTAACAGACGACTGGAGTGTAAGTTTTTAGAACATCCTAAGTTTGCTTATTATGATCAGTTGGCTCGCGACGAGGTATCAAAATTAAGAAAATATCTAAGTGACACATTGATTGAAATATATATTCGACATCGAAATCCACTTCCGAAAAAGAAAAGTTTGTTTAAAGTCGTAGAAATTGACAATAGAAGCAATTTGAAAGCGCTGCTAATTGAAAAACTTGGGCGAAAGAATAAAAATCTGGATTGTACGCATATTAATAAAGAAATTTTCCAGGAGTGGAAAAGACTTCAGAAAAAGATAAAAAGGGAATATATTACTTTGTATGCCAGACAAATTTATACTACTGCTTAACTTATTATTATATTCATATGCTTAAATTTAATGTAGATGTTAGATAAAAACGTTATTGTCTTGTACTAATAGATTTTTAATAAAAATAAATAATACAACAGATACAGATTATAATTAATAACAGAACACCAGACTTTCAAAATTTTTACATAAAAATAAATCGTAAAATTTTACACTGCATATTTATTCCACATAATTAAATTTGATTTATAAACAAACTATTTTTGTTTACATCAAACGCAATTACTGTAACAAATAGTAGAGATCACAAGGACTAAGAAATTAATAAAGATTGACGTTTGATTATCCATTGTCACAAAATAACTTCTTCTATAAAACGTTACATTATTCCATTATTGTACTGTTTTGTTGATTTATATTAAAGTACGTGATGTAGGTAACAGTCACAACATAATGGAAAAGAACCTTGACTATTTACATCTCATATATTGAGCTGACAAGAAACTTGAGCATGAAACGTTATTTAATTAATACTTACAAAATACAACAAACAAAAACAATACTATTGAGTAATAGACAAAATAATTATAATAATAGGTAGTATTATGAAACTGATAACACTAAATAATAGTTAAGAACAGTTTTTAGTTGCTTAGTCCCAATTTTTATTATATTGTCCATTGGATTGGAAAACTTATCAAGTAAAACATGAAAAATAAAAACAAAACCTAATTGTACTTAGGTGTATTATAATTACCATCTAAAATGCCATTTATTTTTTTCATTCTAAACTTAATGTTACAAATCAGTCTATCTGGTGCCTAATTGAAAAATAAACTAATCTTAGGAACAGTTTTTTCTTCCGTAGGTACATAATTATTCGGGGATATTTTTGCCTCAAACTAAAACCGATTCCAACTTGCAAAATCGTAATGTATAAAGAAATAATCGCAATAAAGATGATTTTTATCCAAAATAATGTATAAAGTGTTTGGGAGCACCAGATTTGTTACATTAGGGCTTTATATAGCAAGGTTGACTAAAACTAATTCACATTTTCTCTTTCTTAAATTCGTTTTAGATGTCACTATTATTAACTGAGACAACAAAGAAAAAAAATGTCTGCATTCTCCAATATCACAGATTATATTTTCACACGATATTTGTCAATTATTTTCCAATATAGTAAGTAGTATCCTGGTGTTATTATTAATCAAACTACTGACTTCAGTTAAATAACAACAACATCTAACAGCAGAAAGGATATTAAACCGAAATTAGAAAATGCATACCTAGAAAACGCGCACTCACACACAGACACACACACAATAGTTTATGTCTTCAATAATTATCTAGATACAACCCTGCTCGTATTTGATTCAATATCAAAATCCAACACTAACAGTTTAGTTTCCTCGGTTCCATTTCTACTTCCCACAGCGCACACTAGTTTTGTATCATTGGCCCTAATCCGCCAGACAACACCGCCGGACCCACCACTTTCCAGCGCCACCAAATTACGGATAAATTCACCTGTGCGCACATCCCACAACTTTACAGTACCATCATCGGAGGACGTTATCACAAAACGATTGTTAAACTGTAGGCAAGTTACGGCTGACTGGTGCTTGTATGATCCTGCACAGAAAAATAAATCAGTAAACACTGTTAAGGCATCTCGTTGGTACTGAGTACTGACGAAATTTAGTCACCCTTAAATGAAAACGGGGGTAATGCCAAAAAATAGCATATGCATTAACTACAAAATGACCATAATTTCGATGTGCAATGAGACAAGTACATAAATGACGTTTTATCTTAAAATCACTTTTTTTTTAGCACTTAGGGCGGTTTTGATTTCAGGTCTTTAATTAAATATGGTATTAACTGACCTGAAAGCGTTTGCAGGCACTGTCCGGTTAGAATATCCCAAACTTTGACCGTTGAATCAGCATTACCCGATACTAGAATATTGTTTCTTAGTTCCATACCGGACGTGAGAGACTGATGACCCATAAGTGTGTGCTTACATGCGCCAGTCTCTACTTCCCACACTCTTATGCTAGTATCCAAAGAACCACTAACCACATGTATCCCATCAAACTGAAAACATTCCAAACATTTAAACAAAACAATAGAAAAAATCCTAGAAATGTATTAGGTTTAATTTAATTTAACCCTCATTCAAATTTGTCATCATTTACATTTGGAACTCAACCGAAAGGGAATTCAACAAACACTCAAACCTTTTACTAAGTAATCATCGGATACATTTACCAATGGACTTTCAAATAAATTTATCCTACCTGAAGCGAATACACCCGATTAGTATGTCCCTCTAAAGTATGCAAACACTCCTCGGTTTCTGGATTCCACACCTTCACGGTGTAATCGTACGCTCCTGAAACCACTAATCGCCCATCGTATTGCACACAACGCACTGCGGCATTATGACCCACAAGTACATGTAAAAAGTTGCCAGTCTCTATGTCCCATACCCGTAAAGTGGCATCTCTCGATCCACTGACGACCCTACACAAAACAGCAATTTAGTGCATGTAAAAAGGACAAAAGTTTTAGAATTCGATCCCTGAGGCGTTTTCCTTGGTAAATTCAAGTAGACACAAGTTCCTTTTGAAAATTTCCAAAGAGAAATGCCTGAGGCGTCGAATTTACCAACAAGTTTTTCATACTTTTTTCCATGTAAATGCATACAACGAACAGTTGAAGTGTGTCCGTAAAGTGTATGTATGCAAACTCCAGTGTCTGCGTCCCATACTTTTAGGGTTCTATCGGTACTGCCGCTGATAATCGTGTTACCAGACATTTGCGACGACCATACACCTCCTGTGTGCCCCACTAACGTCCGCAAACACTAAGACAATAGATACTCATCATTATACATGAAACAATTTTCAATTTTATTATTAAATAATACGTAAATAATAATGCAAGTTTGAAATCACAGCAATCGTAATTTTATACTGGAAATTTATTAGAAAATATCATTTTTTTCCTAATCATATAGTGGTTAAATTATCACAAAACTCTATTTACCTTTCCCGAAGTAGCCGACCACACCTTCAGTGTATTATCATCCGAGCCACTAACAATCTTACTACCACAAAACTGCAAACACGTAATAACATGATCATCATGACCCTTCAACATCTTCGGTGCTTTTATCGGCTTGCTTCTCCAATTCATTTCAATAGCATGCTGCCGCATAAACGCCGCTTTCCACGGTGACGAATACATCCCCGATCCTCTAGACGAGCTCCTCGGCCTGGAAATCTCCTCAATGCCCGCCTGTTTGCATTTCTCCTTCCACAGCAAGTTATCCTCGGCTAAAAACCTCCAACTTCGGCAAGTTTGCGCCGCCTTGACCAAATCCTTAGGCTCTAAGAAACTCAGCACGTTCAGCGCTAACTCTCGCGGCAACAACGAGATAAAATCTCGCTGGAACTGAGGCTCAATCACTTGCATCATATGTCGAACCTGAGTAGGCTCACATCGACTTATCAGTTCGTTGATGGCCATGATGCGTTCCGCATTGGTCCACGTCTGGAACTGGGCCAACCACTCGGTCATTTCGGGTGGAGGATTGGCCTTGGTTGGAATTAATGGTCGAGTGCGTGCCGTGGAGTTAGGCGAACCACCGACAGTAGAATTCGGGGAACTGGATGATGAACTGTATGGTGTGTCCGAACTACTCTCCGAAAGGTGCTTCTTGAGCGGTAGGTTGACATTTTGTGAATTGGACTTGCGTTTACGCTGAAAAAACACAAATTATATTAATTGGCTTCTAGTATTATCATTTATAAAGGTTTCTGAATTCATTTGTTGTAATCAGAGAGAAGATTAGACAACTAGTCATATGTTAGTCAACAACTTTGCTACTAACTCTTTAGCTGTGGTTAGTCATCATGATTTAACTACTTAAAGCTTGATTATTAGGAGAAACGCTAAAATGTGTACGTGTAATTCGTATATCACTTTTTCTTATATCTGATATCCTGGGTTATACTTTTAATTTTTCACATACTTTAGCTTCAAATCTTACGTAAGTATGAAGACAAACCTTAATATATGATTCCATAACAGAATATCTCGGATTTAATTTAATCATTTGCTAAAAGAAAATTTATAAATGCATAACAATGACTACAAATGATTATTTAGTTTTGATTTGTATCTACTTGATTCTGAAAACTTATATCTATAAACATAGGCGTCCGTCGTCTTCATATTTTCCAAGGGGATTCGACACGAATATCAATTTAATTTACTTTGGAGCATGGAGCATATATTTTGACGAGATTCTGTAAATGATTTCTATAAATCAAAAAACGTCTACATTTAGTTTAGTTCTTGATGAACAAATTGCCCGAAACCACAACAAACAATTTCTACTGATACCCATTAATTATTGTTACCTAATACCTCAATCACAAAAAATAAGTTTTAAAATTGTCATAAATGAATAGGTAACAATAAAAACTCAGAGTTGACGCCCATGTTTTTGAACTTGTTGTGTTCATAATTCCCATCCCATTAACTCAGAGTAGTCGTTATCAATGCACTTAACAATAAGGTTTATCTCGAGGAGGTTAAATTAACAAAAATTTCAATTTATTGTATTTCTTTGATACATTTTTACTTTCTTATACGAAGTATAAGGAAGTATAGTAATCGTAATTTTTTTCGACTTCGAGATTTTGATGGATTTACACGTTTTTTTTCAGTTCAACAAAGTATTACTAATGAAAATTTTGAAAACTTTGAAATGACTGTTAACATAAAAAACATACCCAGTATCGATCGAAAGATTCAGATTCACATTTCTTCGTATGAGAACTTTTTGGGGTTGTCTTATAACTGCCACGACGAGCTTCCTGAATGGTTTCTAGACTCGTTAAATCATCCTGCAAGATCAAATCAAATTTACCTATCAATGTAATTTTAAAATATCGAAAAACAAACCTCCTCCTCCTCCTCCTCCTCTTCGAATTCATTTTCTTGCGTTTCTTCCGAGTATTCACCCTCTGTACAATCCTCCCAGCTTTCCTCGTCACACTCCTCCAGACCCAGATTGTTTAAGAACGTAGATTTCTCCTCAACTCCGTTGTTATATTCAAATAAATTCAGCGGATCAAGTAGATTATTCTGCGATGTACCTGCCCAAGAATATTCTATATCACTGAGTTGCTGAGTTGTTTTTGTATTTGTCTCACCTGCCCCGTTTTCGGAACATAGTAACGATTCTAAGCAGACTGTTTCTGTAGGACTTGGACTAGTGCAATCTTGTTTCGGGAGCTCCAAGTCTGGATTGTTTATTGTAGATATATGATTGTTACTGTAATTTCTATTTCCTGACGAACATGATTCTGCCATTCTATAGATAATCTACAATCTGGAATAAACAATCATTAAGTGTGATTGTCAATAAGAAAAGTATCACATGCAAACAACGCTAATTAGTGCCACTAAACCAAAACATTGATAACACTCTTTTACTCTTTTAGAAAATAATTTTCTATAACTTATGAGAAACTGATATAGCAAAACACGTTTTTCCTATGCGTACTTTGGTAGTCGTAATTGCCTCAGCCCCAAATGCCACTATTCATACCCCGAACAACTCACCTAAACTAATCAAGCTTTTTTCTTCTACACAGCAATTAAAAGCTAATTACAGGTGCTAAAGCTATTAGCCTGGCTCACAACAAAAGTAAACACCTCAAAAATTTACCTAAATCGTGCTCAACTGATTTTTATCACTTGCCCCGATACCATCACGATGTATCAAATTGTTTAGGGTGTAGATGACAGTTCGGTTACCTTTTTAGCAAAACACACCACGCATCATTCTGAAAATACTACGATTTATTGGCACCATTACAAATATCTGGACGAGCTAGTAAATGAAGAATAAGAAATATCAGCAAAATTATGTGGTTAAAGCCACGAGAAAATTGTGATTGATATGGGGTTTTATAGATTTTTACACGGTTTTTTTAACCTGGTAAACACCGAGTTTATTAGAACTTTTTAATTTATTACAAGGTACTTATAATAATACTGGAAATATCTCACAGAAACACACCTATATTATAAGTTTTCTTACGAGCACGTTACTTGTAACTACAGCCACAATAATCTAGTTATATTTAATTTTGTAAGTTCGTGACAACCTGACAACATCTCCAGTGTTACAAATAGTCAAAACAGAAATGATTTTCTTAATTTTGCACATTGGCAACACTGACATTTAAAGCTGTGCCATCTATTACTTTAATTTAGAATTAAAGGTAGGTAACTATTATACAACATTCGTTTAGCTTTGTATTCCCTCCACAAGATGGTACTTTTATCGTTCGATTTTCAAAAATTCAAATTAATTATTACACAGTTTTTAATTTAGGAATGTTGTCAAGTATTGAAAGAAATTACGATATTTTTACACTTGAATTTTTTGCTATATTTAAAATAACTGTGTGTAATTTGGTATTTAATTACTTTAGTACTTACCGATATATGTACCCATCTGAGAAACATCGAAACATACTGCAAAAAATATAAGTTTTAGCGTTTTTTCTTTTTATTTAATTTAATTTTAACTATTGCTTTTATTTAGTTAGTAGGAAAATTTTTGTAACCTTTGGATCTATGCCGTTTAATTACAAGAAAATGGGACCAATCGGGACTCTATACTATACCTATTTAACCCACCGTTGAAGTCTCCGCTCTAAACTATATAGTACAAGTTTCGGAACAAACGGATAATTACGATATTACGATATTACGAAAGAAATAATGCCTATAGATTATCCAAATTGACTTGTGAAAATACTTTATACAAAAATGATGTAACTCCCCCATCATAATATTTGTTCATATTTCATAACTTGCATAATTAATAAATATTAAATTGTACTAATATTTCGTTACCTATAACCACGTGTTTCATTTCATTTGATCAATCTGAGCAAAAAAATGAATTTATTTAAATTTTTACATTTATTCAATGCTTTTTCATTAATTTTAGCCTGTGAAAACGAATCAGTAACAATTACTTATGAAACTTGCTGTCCCTCTTCGAATTTATTTAACGCCAAACTACTCAACAATGAAATACGAAAGTTTTGTGGTTATTTCATTCCAAGGCATCAAAATTATGATACGATTAATATTATTGAATGCAAAATACAAGAGTTGGGTCAAAAAATTTTCTTCAATTATACTATTAAATTTCTCAATATTCTGGGTAATAATTTTTCAGTGATTAAAACATTAACATTTGTTAATGTCCATGTGACGAATTTGGATCTATATAATAATGGTATTCAAGTAATAGAACCCAATGCTTTTTCGAATTTAAGTCAATTGATTATCCTGAGTTTTTTGTCTAATAAAATTTTAACATTTTCCTCAAATAGTTTTAAAAATTTACCTAAATTAACCCAGTTTTCCTTAAAAAATAATGTACTGGAACAATTACAATTTAAAAATTTTGAATTTTTAAACGACTCAAACCAACTGCAGATAGACTTAAGCGATAACAAAATTAAAATAATAGATGAGGGGGTTTTTTACGGAATATCCTACATCAGTTCCATTTACTTTCAAACATGCTTCTTGAAAGAGCTACCAGAAAAAATGTTTGAAAACACCACCGTGGCAAAACTAAATCTTGCTTACAATGAACTAAGACATATTCCAAAATTATTTTACGAGAAACCTGGATTGGAAGAGTTGGAAATTTCAAATAATTATGTTTCTGAGGAGGAAGTGAATAACATATTCAAATGGACCAAGATTAATAATTTTACAGTTAATACGTATCAAAATAGTGCATCAAATGTAAGCAATCATACCTTTTTCATAATCAAAACGCTTTTCTTGTTTATGTTTAATTTGATGGTCTTAGAACTTTATTAATAATAAATAATTTGTGTTGTAATAGTTTGTTCAGAGTTCTTCTATAATCGAACATATTTGTGGCAACCCGAAACTTTTACTATGTCTAAATAACAGTTTAAGGGTCAAGATGCAATTTCCAAAGCTTCTAGTCTTTCTATCGCTTGTTTTTTATATAAAAAGCCAAATTTGCAAATTGGTAAATATACAATTCAAAAATAAAGCGATAGTGGTCGATGAAAATGTTTTATGTATAAGTTTGAGTGAAGAGTATATTCCACAACTTAACACCAGTTTGATAAAATTAAGCGGATCTTTACTACAAGCTCTAATGATATACAAATGCGAAATTCAAACCATTGAACGAAATATCTTTAAAAACTATAAAATTGGTAAACTTTCTATTGAAAGTAACAATATTTCCGTGTTGAGGAAATCAACGTTTGTTTCAATATTAGTCACTAATATTGTGTTGCGTACAAATAATATAAAAGTCATAGAAAATGGTGCTTTTAAAGACTTGATCTTCTTGAATGAAATAGATTTGAGTAATAATAAACTGAAATTTATCAACGACGGAAGCTTTGAGAATCTGCCGTTTTTGCATATATTTAAAGCGAAGGAAAATCAAATAACAGCACTTTGGAAGTACAATTTTGACTTTATTAAAAACAAACTAGAAGACGTATTCATTGATTTAAGCGACAACAAAATTGACAAAGTTAATTTCGATTGGGGTATAAATAAAATCAATACGCTGTATTTAAGTGCAAATAACATGACTTATATTTCCGAAGAAGTGTTTAGAAATCTTGCAGTAAAAGTGGTTCATCTCGATATAAACAAGCTAAGGTTTCTTCCTGAATCTCTCTACACTCAACCCTTGGAACTTTTAAATGTAAATGGGAATGATATGAATGAAGACAGCAACGATGAAATCAGTTATTGGTCTACGAGGAATAACTATGTACTATGGACGGATTATGACAAACTCGATAGTGGAAGTGTGGTGATGAGTAAACTAACTTTAGGGTTGATTTTATTAACAGTCACTTCATATTTCATCTAAATAAAATACTAGTTCTTTTGTTTTTAAATTAGTAATGCCCTTACACAATTTCGACATCCCCTATTGCTTCGATATATTACAAAGTTTCCTGTGTACATAAAAAATGTGCCCAAAATTCATTTTTTTCTAATAAGCACTTACTACAATATTATAGACTCAACAATGCGAGTACAACTTTTCATAATTCCACTTTTATTCGATATTTTTACAAACACTTTCTGTTGTGAAAACGGAATGATATCAATTTGTTACCACAGTTGGGTTTGCTCAGAATACGAGGAAGTCGCTGCCAAAATCCATAAACAAAAAATTCAATCTCTCTGTGGGAACTTCATTTCAAAACGTCCAAACTACACTATAATAGAAGTGGATGATTGTCAAATACAACAACTAGAGCAGCATTTATTTTTTGGATATACCATCGGTCATTTAAAAATTATTCATAATAACATAATAGTAATAAAAAAATGGACTTTTTTTAACATTAACGTGATGGTGTTAACATTAGATGATAATGGAATTCAATACATCGAACCAGGCGGCTTCTTTGAATTAAACCGACTGATTATCCTCAACATTTGTTCTAATAAAATATTAGAGTTGTCTTCAAATAGTTTTCAATCGCTACCAAAGTTGAAAACCTTTAAGTTTGTCAACAATTCTTTAGAACGCTTAAACAAAGGCAACTTTTTGTTTCTTCACGACCAAAACAACGTTGACATTGATTTGAGCCTAAATCACATAAACAACATTAATGAAGATTTGTTTTTAGGAATAACTAACATTGAGTATTTGAAGTTAGCCAAATGCTCTCTACGAACACTCCCAAAGAAAATGTTTGAAAATAAGACAGTTAAGGTTTTGGAAATAGTTGAAAACAAACTGAAAGAGATTCCGGATGAATTTTTTGAAAAAGCTACATTTTGTCTTGTCGATGTCTCGTATAATCCTCTAAGTGATATGGAATTTGAAACTATTTACCAGTGGTCTAAAAAAAGAAATTTTGTATTGAAACGATTACTGAATGCGCCAGGTAAAAGTGAAAGAAAGAGTAGTTGTGTAGGAGTAATCTATGGTTTGATTTGGACTTCTTATTTGTTTGGGAATTATATATGGACTTGATGTGGTTTTGGCTCTCTTAGAAAATAAGAAGATGGCATTTCAACTTTTCTAAATATGAAATTTGTATTTTTTATCCATAGTTTAAGTAGTAGTATGCACTTTAAAATGAAATAAAGTAAAATTATCACAGATATGAGTAGTCGTTTTTATTTATTTCTTCGAAATACTAATAAAATTTATTTTCTGGCTTCAGAGAACCATTTCAAAACTATTTCAAATTTAAAATTATGGACAATAAAATAGATTAGGTACCTCACGGTGACGGGCTAATAGTAATATATCGCATATTTTTAACTTTGATAATTTATTTAGAAAAAAATTCGAAAAGTTATCGTTATTTACTTACATTACCTTAATCTCTTACTGTAATATAAAAACATAGATTATCCACAATTCAACTTAGGTACATTAGTTTTAATGTATTTCATCGAAAACTATTTTAATGAGTTCAAAAACTATTAACTCTACTGAAGTCCTCTAAAATGGTTCTAAAACTGGCATGTATTTTTCTGATGATCGCATACGTACAAAACCAACAAAATTTCCGTTTCGACTCAACACATCCTAGAAATAATGCCACAAATGTATATTTATTTAACGAAAACATGCCGAAATTATCTTCAGATTTACTAAATATTTATCCAGCTTTGTCGTCTCTAGCTATCACATTTTGTAATTTACAAAAAATCGAACAGTACATTTTTGAAAATTCTATTCTAGAAAGCATAATCATAAATGATAATAATATAACCGTTATTGGAGAATGTACTTTTGTTAATTTGAATAATCTGGCAGAATTAAAATTAAATAATAATCATATTCGAGTAATTGAGGATGGAGCTTTCATAAATTTGTCGTCATTGTATGATTTAAATTTAGACCGAAATGAATTGATGGAAATCAATGAGAATTCTTTTATAAATTTACCAAAACTAAGCAGTTTAGAAGCAAGGATGAATAACATTACAAAACTCCACAGAAATAACTTTAATTTTTTCGTAAAATCTAAAGAACCAATTTATATTATATTGAATAATAATTATATTCAGGAAATTGACAAAGAAGCTTTTAGAGGAATACAAATCATTAACATTTTAAAACTTCACAAAAATAAAATTAATTATATTTCTGAAGAAGTGTTTAAAAATGTTTCATTGGAAATGGTAATACTTTCATACAATTACTTAAAAGAAGTCCCAAAATCTATATACCAACAACAACTTGAAGAGTTGGATGTTACACATAATAAACTTAGTGCTGACAATATTGGCTTACTAAAACTATGGGCAAAGAGAGCTTATTACAAAGTATATTTGGATGATGAAAATGGTGGAATAAGGAGTAAAATATTTTTAGAATTGTTAATAATAGTTGGTTTTTTGCAACAAATAATAGGTTAATTTTAGGAGGAGAAACAACAAGTAAGTAAGAATAAATCCTGAAAAAAACTGACATATTATAAAAGACAGGTGCTATTAAAATTCAAAATTTGGATTTGCATTTCAATTTTTCAATATTGAATTTGTATTTTTTATTTATTGTTTATGGATAAATTTTTTAACCTCGGCGCCTCCGCCACAAAACCAAACCCACTCAAACTACATATATTTAGCACGCATTTTAAAATAAAATAAAATTATCATAGATAAGAATTGTCTTTTATTTATTTCTTCGAAATATTAATAAACTTTATGTCGTGGCTTCAGAGAATCATATCAATACTATTTCAAATTTAAAATTAGGGACATAAATATCCTAGAAACACATTAACTCATGATGATGGGTTAATAATAATACAGGGTGATCAGTAATTGACGCACTCCGAATACAGGGTGTTATAGAGCACATTAAAACTAAGGATAATCTGCAAAGAAAAATTAAATCTGATGGTTAGTTTCCGAGTTATAGAGTTTCCCTCATCCAAGTTACAAGCTAATTATTTTCATAACCAAGACAAAAATGAGTGAATAATTCATGCTACTATAATCTCTGGATAAAATGCAATATGATTTGTTCAATTTTTTTCACAAAACCTCTAATACAAAGAAATTGAAAATATTAAAATTTTATAAAATACCTAAATTTGAGAGAAATTTGAAGTTTGGCAACCTCTCAAGTTCGCCTTCTATTGCCATGAAAATATTAATGATGAATTTCAATTGTTGTTTCTATTTCTTAATAAAATTGACAGTACTAAATTAGTTTGACAAGTTCTCGCATCATAAAATATTGAACGTTTCTCTTTTTTTTTCTCGTCGAACCTATTCACATGTTCAATGCAGTGTTGCCACTTTTATTTTCACAAAAGAGATCATATCTTTGTAAAGAAATTACTTACAGCACTGCGGTAAAAAAATTCGTCATTCTTAAAACGTAAAGTTTATCACAGTATGCTCCGAGTGCGGCAATTACTGATCACCCTGTATATTGCATAATTTTAACTTTGATAATTTATTGAGAAAAAAATTCGAAAAGTTATCGTTATTTACTTACATTTCCTTAATCTCTTACTGTAATGTAAAAAAATAGAGTACTTATCCACAATTCAATTTAGTTACATTAGTTTCATCGAAAATTATCTTGGTGAGTTAAAAAATTATTAGCTCTATTATTGAAGTCCTCTAAAATGGTTCTAAAACTGGCATGTATTTTTCTGTTGATCGTTGACGTACAAAGCCAACAAAATTTCCGTTTCGACTCAACACATCCTGGAAACAATGCCACATATGTATCTTTATTTAATGAAAATATGCCGAAATTATCTTCAAATTTACTCAATATTTATCCAGCTGTGACATCTCTAGCTATCACATTTTGTAATTTACAACAAATCGAACAGTACATTTTTGAAAATTCTATTCTAGAAAGAGTAATGATAAATGCTAATAATATAACCGTTATTGGAGAATGTACTTTTGTTAATTTGAATAATCTGGCAGAATTAAATTTAAATAATAATCATATTCGAGTGATTGAGAATGGAGCTTTCATAAATTTGTCGTCATTGTATGATTTAAATTTAGACCGAAATGAATTGATGGAAATCAATGAGAATTCTTTTATAAATTTACCAAAACTAAGCAGTTTAGAAGCAAGGATGAATAACATTACAAAACTCCACAGAAATAACTTTAATTTTTTCGTAAAATCTAAAGAACCAATTTATATTATATTGAATAGAAATTATATTCAGGAAATTGACGAAGAAGCTTTTAAAGGAATACAAATCATCAGGAATTTAAAATTGGATGAAAATAAAATTAATTATATTTCTGAAGAAATTTTTGAAAATATTTCATTGGAAATAGTAATACTTTCATACAATTGCTTAAAAGAAGTTCCAAAATCTATATACCAACAACCACTTAAAGAGTTGGATGTTACACATAATAATCTTCGTCCTGACAATATTCGCTTACTAAAACTATGGGAAAAGAAATCTTATTACACAATATGTTTGGATGATGAAAATAATGGTACAAGGAGTAAAATATTTTTAGAATTGTTAATAGTAGTTAGTGTTTTGCAACAAATTATAGTTTAATTTTAGGAAAAATAATAATAATTTTATTTTCCACAGGATACGAAAGAATTAGGTAATAGAAAATTCCTGAAAAACTTTAATGTTTCTATTCATTTAATAACAGGCAGGTGTTATTAAAATTAACAACTTTGAAATATTTCACGAAATCAATAGAAATGAATTAGTTTCAACACGATTTAAAATACAGTAATCTAGCTGTAAACTTGCCACAATTATGGTTTAAGGCACATTGTTTAAGTGTACTAACACTGAATTTATTAAGATGATATCACGCATTATGTTAAACAGTAGTGTGCAAAAAAATCGTACAATATATTTATCAAAACTCTAAGATATTGATTTTTTTATGGAAAAAGAGTTGTAATAAAAAGTCTATTTTTGCTAACTTAAAGTTAACATATTTCATTATTCGATAATTTCCTAAATAATCCAGTAAAAATAAGATTTAAAGTCATGAATAAATATAATTTGGGAATTTTTTTGCACCCAGTGTTTTATTAAAAACATTCAATTTTGAGACCACATCCACCAGGAACTAGTCCTAAAAATACACTAATAAGCACTTAATAGTCACCTGAAAATATTGTAGAGAACTTGTGTCATTAAGATAAACCGACTTGGTGATGTATACGATTTTTTATTATTTGTCTAACAATAAACAATAAATATACGAAATTAAAATTACTACTAATTACTAAAATCATGCGAATAAGATATTTATTTTCATAAGAACAAATTTTCTCATTAGAGTTGATTATTTATTAAAACGTGAACTTACTCTACGTCTACTGTATTCTAATTTACATTAAATTCCAAAATAGTAAATATAGATACATAGTTTTATTACTACTAAAATAATAAATAATTTGAATGAACAGTAATGTTTTAATGCAGAGTTATTTGGGTTCATCTCTGTAACAAGCACCTCAAATTGATTTAATTTCGACCAAAAGTACAAATTTTCCAATTCCTGTGTAGGTACTTCACCTTTTCCAATTTGTATTTGTTTCAAATCTGACGAATTATATAACGATTTTGGAATTCTTGTCAAATTATTTCCTGTAAGATAAACAATATTCACATTTTTATTCACAAACATTCTCTCTGGTAAACTTGTTAGAGAACACCCCATTAAATTTAAATAGTAAATATTTGTAATGCCTCCAAAAACATTTTCGTGAATTGTTTTCAATTTGTTATTTCTCTCTAAATCTATGTATAAATTATGGGAATCGTTTAAAAAGTTAAAATTTCCTTCGGATAATTCTTGCAAAGAATTATATGCCATTCCAAGTTTAGTCAGCTTTGTAAGAAATTGAAATGAAGAAGATGTCAACTTTGATAATTTATTAGTATCCAAACCAAGGTTCTTTAATTCAGTTAAATTAACAAAGGCTCCAGATTCGATAGCTGTAATTCCATTGCTAGATAAACTTATGGTAACAAGACCAATAATGTTTACAAATGTTTCCCGTTGAATAATTCTAATGCTATTATAATTTATTGCTATGTCTTTTATTCTATAATTATAAAATAATTCTCTTCCCAACTCGATGATACCACAATTAATAACGGAGATGTCTTCATAAATTTGGTTATATGTTATAAAGTAACCACAAAACATTGGTATTTCCAAATTATATAGTACGGCTCGCCATATTGGAGTTGTTGAATATGGATTATTAAGATATCCTGCGTATCTTACATGAATTAAATTTTTTTCACAACAAAAATGTTGCTTCAACAAAATTATCATAAAAATAACAGCTGGAAATTGAGGCATCGTAAATTTTACTTCGAAATCAGGCAGCAGTAGATTTATAAATGAGGATTTCATATGAAATTTATTTAAGATGTGAAAAAACTCTAAGTGCACTCGACTTTTATTATTATTGTACTTGAATATTGAAACAAATTAAAGTTTCTTACAAGAAGACACTTGAAAACAGTTTGAATAAATTATAATTTTTCTTGCACCACTTTTTAATAAGGAAATGCCATTTTCATGTAGGTGTATTCAGGTCCTTTAGATTTTTGATAATAAATTGGTCATGGTAAATTTTCAATAAAAGTAAAAGATGGAAAAAAATTATGATTACTGAAATACAGGGTGTCCTAAAATTAGCCTGCCAAAATGTACCAGCTGATTCTACGTTCAAAAATAATGTAAAAAGTTTTAATAAATATAGGTTGGAAAATGCTTCCTAAGGGAGCTACAACCCTCTGAAAGGGGGCTCCAAAGAGGAGTTTTTTGTAATATTTTTGCAAGTGTTCGAGGTAGATTTATGAAATTTTGTGTCACATACAGGGTGGGCGCTGGGTAAATTATGCACCATATTTTTTGTGTGGATAATTTTTTAATTTTTTACAAAAAACGTCGTCTCAATCGGTCTTTGAATCTTGAACCGTTTTCAAGTAAAATCGTTTTGAAGAAGTCACGTCCATAAAAACTACACTAATATTAATATTTGACGAAGAAATGCTAAACGAAGTAATAAATACCTATAAATTTGAATCCATTGTCTACTTTTGATAAATTTTAGTTTTGTGATTATTTTTATTAGGGTGTAGTTTTCATAGACGTGCTTTTTTTAAAACGATTTTACTCGAAAACGATTCAAGATACAATGATCGACTGAGACTACCTTTTTGTGTAAAAATAAACCAAGTTTCAAAATTTGATAAAAAAAATTTAATAATTATCCCCACAAAAAATACGTGGCATAATACATAAAGCCTGTATGTGACGCCCCTAGCAAAATTTCAGAAAATTGGAACAAGAAATATGTGGCAAATTATAAAAGCTTGAAACTCACCAAATTTCATGAATCTACCTCAAACAGTTGCAAAGATATTATAGAAAACTCCTCTTTGGGGTCCCCCTTTCGGGGGGCTGTAACCTCCTTAGGAAGCATTTTTCAACCTATATTTATTAAAACTTTTTGCATTATTTTTGAACGTAGAATCAGCTGGTACATTTTATTAGGCTAATTTTGGGACACCCTGTATAATATCACCAATAACAGTTACTTTAAAAGTATAAATAATAGAACAAATATTTAATTATCTTATGGACGAAAGGGGTTAAATACAGAAATAAAACCCAAATGGAGGCATATCCACGACACTATTAGAAGAGGAAATAAAGGTGAAATAGAAAGTATGGTTGGCAAAAATTGATTAGAATAACGAACTTTTCCTTCCTAAAAATAATGTCCATGAATGAATTCTGGTAGGTACCTATTCAAAATAATTTTCAAATTATAGAAGTGCTTTCTTAATAATCGCATTAACAATTTTGTAATAGGTGATAAATTATTAACAAAATCATTTTATTATAATGGAAAGTAAAAGTGATAGTTACATATCATAGCTGAAAAAAACATTACACAACACAAGTACCTACTTTACTATTTAAATACAAATTATCTAAAAGAAATTTTTATTCATATATAAGTTACTATGTTTCAACTTTCTTATAATACAAAATAATGAAGAAGTATAGTAATCGTGATTTTTTTTAATGATAAGACTAACAAATTGTCAAAGGTTCAGATCATTCAACCGAATAAAAAAACTTGGATCTATGTGGCCACTACAAATACTACTTATCAGTTTTCTTACAACTGGCATACTTAATATCGTAATTGAAGACGATAAAACATGGGGATCGCAAATACTAAATGAAAAAAATCTCCCAATCATCCTCAAAAACACTACAACTAATTTGAGTATACTAAACGACAGCCTTCCAATTGTTTGCATAAATTTGTTGGAAAACGCAACATTAAAAATATTAAAAATTGAAAACAGTCACGTCGAATCCTTATGTGAAGGCATCTTCAACACCTGCAGCATCTACAAAGTACAAATAATTGGTAACAAAATCCAGTCACTAAAACCATTTACTTTTTTTCGTGCTTTTATAAGAGATTTGGATCTAAGTGGAAACAATATGGAAACTATTGGAGAAAACGCTTTCATTGATTTGTATATTTTGAAAAATCTTACAATTAGTGATAATAAATTACAAACATTGCTTGCTAGCGCTTTTGTGAATCTTCCTGAGTTGGAATATTTCGACGCATCTCAGAACAATTTGCACGAATTTATCGGAACATTTTCCCAAATGGTACCGGATAACGTGAAAAAAGTTAACTTGTCGTATAATTCTTTCATAGAGGCACCTCGACAAATCTTCAATTTATACTATATAGAGGTTTTGGATTTGTCGCATAATAACTTGACGGAATTTCCTGTGATTTCATATTGGATACAGAATTTTACAATGCAAATGCAAAGTGGAATAGCCGTTTTGAACATAGAATATAATAACATTAGGGATATTGTTATGGAATCGAAGTTTGATTATCCTAAAGTTACGCATTTAACGGGAAAATTAATTAGCTCTAACACTTCAAAATTTATTGATGAATATTGTAAGAGATTCAAGCAATGCCGGTTTAAATTTGAAAAAAATAAATGTTCTAGATGGGAGGTTAGTTATTTCTTGGTTCTTAGTTTTGGTGTAGTGGTTGTTCTATTGTAAATTTACTAAACTGCCATTTATGATTTGTATGTATAATATAATGTACATACAGGGTGACCAGATTTCGTTGTAATTGCGGGATATCTCGCTTACTAGCAGAGATAGAGAAATGCGGTTTTTGCGACACGTTGCTACTTTTTTATAAAACGAAAGATACCGTCAACGATTTTTTGCGAAATAGAAAATTTGCACTTTTACGGCATACCTCGTATCTGGAGAACGGCTGAAGATATTGGAAAGGTAAAAACTGCATCTTATACTAATTTTTACGTACAATCCAATGACGTATACTCACGTTTTTCTTAGAAGCGATAAATTTAGAGATATTTACTAAATTATGTTATTTTAAATGGAACACCTTGTATATTTTTCAGTAGTCGGATCCAGCTTGTCATAAGCTTGACAAAAATATAAAACACTCTATAATTATTTTCTATATTAAGCTAGAAAATGACAATTTTCAAAAATTTACCAAAATTTTATAAGTAGGCTATGAAAAAAGAAACAAATGTCATTATAGAAGATTTACGTGCTGCCACAGAAAGAGAATTTAGGGATTTACAAGCACAACTTCTCATATTTCTGAATGCTTTACGCAGGATAAAAAAAAATGTGCGAAATGTGTCTGAGACATAACGGAAATCAATTTGAATAATTTTTATAAAGTTTATTCAAACTTTTATTGGTTCTTGTGAAAAGTTGATTGTATTCCTTCTTTGTTTGTTGTTTTTCATGGCCTACTTACAAAAATTTTTGCTGAATATTTGAAAATTGTCATTTTCTAACTTAATATTAAGTTAGAAAATGACTGTAGTTATTTTCTATATATATAGAAAATAACTACAGAGTTTTTTTATATTTTTGTAAAGTATATGACAAGCTGGATCCATTTAGTGAAAAACATACAGTGTGTTCCATTTAAAATAACATAAATTTAGTAAATATCTCGAAATTTTTCCTACAGATTTTTTTCTATAGTCATTAGTACAATTTAAGTCTTTTATAATTTATAATATTATGTAAACTGTAGGCTAGGCGCAATAAATAAAAAATGTCATGATGATGAAAATAGAAGGATTTCGATATTATTTATACCCTACATTTAAAACTATTACACAATCCCCTGTAATGACTTAGCAAACAATAAAAATCAGTATATATTCCAGACAACAAAACCATTATCGTTAATTCGTTACTTTCCATTTCTACCCCATTTCTACTTACATAATATTACAGAAATATTAATGAAACATCCAATAAAATGGACTTTCTAACAACATTATATATTATTCTCTTGCACATTTTCCAAAGTAATTCTAAAGAAATTTCCATTACAATAACTTATCACAACGAGTCGAAAACTGAAGCAATTATCAAAACCCCTTTTGTTGTTAATAATAACACCATGAGTTTCCAGGCAGAAAATCAAAATATTCCCATGTTATGTACCGAGAATATCCTGCAAGGGAAACCAATCTTTTTCTACTTATTACAATTCCAAAATTGTAGTATACGACAACTCTGCAGGAATTTATTTAAAGATCATGTGATATTTTCTGTGAAAATTGCTAATAATAATATCAAAACACTAGATTCTAACACCTTCTTCGAAGTGATTGTTTACGAAATAAATTTGAGTGGAAACAAAATTCAACAAATAGAAAACGGTGCTTTTTGCAATTTGTCTATGTTGACACGTTTGATACTAAAAAATAATCTACTGACTACAATTAAGCACGAATCGTTTCACAACATACAACTAGAATATTTTGATGTCTCTTATAACAAATTACTGATAATTTCTGATACAGATTTTCAAATATTAAAGTGTGTACCGTTCTCGTACCAAGAAATGCGAAAAATTACGCCATTAATTGTGGAACTTAACTTGGGACATAATGAAATTAAGCAAATAGCAAATTGTTGTAATATACTAAGTTTCTTGAATGTGGTGAATTTGACTAATAACAACTTAAACGAGTTGCCTTTGCTGCATAATACTCAATCTGAAGATAAGAGAAGACATGTCGTAGATGTACAAAAAAATAACATAAGGAATATTTCATATTTATTTGGTAATATTAGTTACAATTATATTTTGTCTGCAAATAGTTTTGATGAGGGTGCATTCGATGAAATCGAACAATTTTGTAATAAGATTGCCTCGAAATGTCCGATTGTTTTGATGTTTGATGAGGATGGTTCAAGTCGACATCGTATCCCAACTTTTATGATAATTCTAATATTTTTCCTTGTAATTATTAGATCGCATTTTATGTATAATATTAAGCTGTTTCATTCTTTTCTCGATTATTTATAAACAAATTAAATATTCATGGATTTGTAGGTACATTTATAAAAGCTTCAATTATCTATTTTGAATTTTTCCTAAAATTATTGTGAATCTTTGAGTGAGGTTTATGTGCTGAAATTTTCGTTATTCAATAAGGTAGTAATTTATTAATATCAATTCCTTTTTTTCGAGTACCATTAATTTCATTATAATTTTTATTGAATATTCATAAATTTCCTTCATAAACTTTTTTCAAAATTTTATGCATGAAAAATTGTACCTGTTGTTATAGTAACATTTTCCTATATTTCTAAATCAGTAAGTATTATGTAAATCTAAATATTATGAAATATAAGAAAACTATGTTATAATCACTACATCGTTGTTTAATCAACAATAACATAATTATAATTTACACTGTAGTATTAAACGATAAAAACCACAAAAAGTACTTTTCTATTCCTGCCTTCTTACGTCGCCCCTCTGCCTCTTCCCTTGAAATTCCTAAGCTAATTAAAATAAACCATCTCTACAGAGCCACAGAACTTTCCTCTTATGTTAAACTATGGGTTAGTTTTTAAATTTTGGTAAAGTCTTTAGCTTTTCGTTTACTTTTCAAGTATAAAGCGATAAATAGTTTAGTGGTGCTCTAAAATAATAATTAATTTAATCTTTGTGTACAATTTGAAGGTCAAACTTATTATTATTATTAGATAAGAGAGTACATACTCCTAATGTTGTTACTATATGGTACTTTAATCATTTATTTGTTATTTGCTTGTAGTGAGTTGTAGCGCACAGACTCAGGTATGTAGGTAGAAATTATTGGAAACAGTTCAAGGCAAATTTATTCAGATTTGTTTGTTAATACTAAACAGTGCTTGTTTTTGTTGTGTTAATTAATTATAAATATTTAGTTTCAAAATTCCACAATGGTACCAGTAGTTGAACGCATTGTAGACAGTATTGAACTAGGCGAAGGCCCCCACTGGGACGTCGAAACCCAAAGTTTATATTTTGTTGATATTTTCGGAAAAGCCATCCACCGGTATGTTCCTGCGACTAAAAAACATACCAAAGCGACTATTGGTAAGCTAACAAATTCCAAATTTCCACAAACTTAAAAAAATATAAAAATTTTACAGGCACCAACCACGTCACTTTAATCGTACCAGTTGAAGGCCAAAAGAACAAATTCCTCATAAGCATTGGCCGTCAACTTGCCACTGTTACCTGGGACGGGGAAAGTGATAAAGTATCCGATATAAAAATAATCTGTGAAGTGGACAACAAGCCTGATATCTTGGACAATCGATTTAATGATGGGAAATGCGATCCAGCGGGTCGCCTGTGGGCCGGTAAAATTCCAATTTTGAATTTTTCGAATTTTCTCTTGATGTTATTTCAGGTACCATGGGAGGCGAGCCTGAAAATGGCCACGTAAAACCAAACAAAGGTGCATTCTACAGTTTGTGGAGAAATAAAATAACCTACCATGTGGGTGGTGTTGGAATTTCCAATGGTTTGGCCTTTAGTACTGAACTCAAGAAAATGTACTACATCGACTCGCCTAGACAAACCGTCGATGAGTTTGATTTTGATATCGACAATGGAACAATAAGTAAATTCAAAGAAATTTAAATTAAAAATAAAACACCTCGAGTTTTTTTCAGCTAACAGAAAAGAAATTTTCTCGTTTCCGAAAAATAATATCCCGGGAGTTCCCGATGGAATGGCTATTGATACAGACGGAAATTTGTGGATAGCCGTGTTCAACGGTAATAGAGTCATCAAGATTGATCCAAGGAAACCTGATACTTTGTTGGATACTATTAGCATTCCTGCAAAACAAGTATAAGCGAAATTTATCCACAAAATACAATTGTTTTTATTGTGGTGATTTCTAGACAACCTCCGTGGCTTTTGGTGGACCAAATCTCGATGAATTATACGTAACTAGTGCAGCTTTTACTGTTGATGGTGTTGTTTTACCACCACCTGACCATGGTGCCACATTTAGAGTTACCGGACTCGGAGTTAAGGGATTGCCAGGTGTTAAAGTTAAACTGTAAAGAGGAAAAATGTTGGTTGTAATGATTTAATAATAATATTTTATAAACTGAGTTTTTGTGTAATAAAAATTAATCCCTAACAAGCTTCAAAATATTGCCAATTAGCTAATAAAAAAATGCTTGAAATAAATTCAAAAGATCATTATAAAAAGTAGGTAATAATTATGATTCAGTATATCGAGGACATAGAAATTCGAAGCACTGACTTGAACATATTCTTGAACCTTTCAATACTTTTTTTGAAAATCTATAACTATTTATTCCGTAAGTTTAGACCAAAAATCCGTTTTTTTGACTTTTTATTCTAGACGAGATTCTTTCTCAAAACCCAATTTTCTAAAATTACAAAGTTCACATGTTCACAACATCGCATCCCCTGTCATTCTGTCATAAAATGAACTATCACATATAAATGAAACCAACAGTCGAAAGAGTCGAAGCCGTGGCAAATGTAGAACTAGGCGAAGGCCCCTACTGGGACGAAGAAACTCAAAGTCTCTATTTCGTAGACATTTTCGGAAAAACCATCCACCGATACGTTCCTGCAGACCAGAGACACACTAAAGCAGTGATCGGTTAGTAGAAACTCTAAAAATGCAACCAAAAAGTTAATATCATCTTCATCAGGTCCAACTGAAGTAACTTTTATCATACCAATCGAAGGCGAGCGCAATAAATTTCTTATAAGCGTTGGACGGAAGCTTGTAGTTATTAGTTGGAATGGTGAAAGCGACGAAGTGACACAAATCAGGAAAATTTGCGAAGTCGATAACGCACCTAAGACATTGGACAATCGATTTAACGATGGTAAATGTGATCCATCGGGGAGACTATGGGCAGGTAAGTAAGGATGAGCACAGGAGAAGACCTGATCCTGATGGTGCTCAAATATTTTTAAGATTATTTTCTGAGTTCCCAATTGCTTTCCATTTATCGTAGTTTTCAGGCACCATGGGAGGAGAACCACAATATGGTTATGTGAAACCAAATAAAGGCTCGCTTTTCAGTTATGCTAATGGTAAAATGATTTCGCATGTATGTTGTCTTGGAATATCCAATGGTTTGGCTTTTAACGAGGATTTGAAAAAAATGTACTATATAGATTCATCTAAAAATACTGTTGATGAATTTGATTTGGATATAGAAACTGGAACGATATGTAATTATTCAGTCAAAATTCTTTGAAAAATGGCGTAGCTATAATCGGTACAATTAGGCAACCTCTACATACATTCGTTTTAGAGAAACTTCGACTTGTTTTTAATGTTTTTTGATAACTTACGTTTCTTTCAAAATAATTTTAACACTTTTGTCGGAAATCTGTTTTTGAATATTTTAAAATAAGCAAAATTATCTATAAATCTATAAAATTATATTAAATTTAGTAGAAAATGAACCATAGAACCGAAGATATGAAACCATCATTTTTTTGTCTCTATTGACTAACCCCTCAAGAAAGTTCATTTTTGGTGTCTCAATTGTACCGCTTTCCCTCCCAAAACTCCCCAACCAACTCCTTATTTGAATTTTCAGCAAATCGTAAAACGGTTTTTTCCTTTTCAAAAAACCATATTCCTGGAATGCCCGATGGTATGGCTATTGATACAGATGGTAATTTATGGGTAGCCGCTTTCGATGGATACCGTGTCATCAAGATAGACCCAAGAAAACCTGAAACTTTGTTACAAACGATTGATATACCAGCTAAACAAGTTGCTATTATAAGATTTTTATTCGAAAAATCAAATTTTGGTATTTCCAGACAACTTCTGTGGTTTTTGGTGGGGCAAATCTCGATGAATTATACGTAACTAGTGCAGGTTTTACTGTTAATGGTATTGTGTTACCACCTCCAGAAAATGGGGCCATTTATAGAGTAACAGGTTTAGGTGTTAAAGGGTTTCCAGGTGTTAAAGTTAAATTGTGATGATTAATAATGTAAAATTGTAAATAAAACTATTTTAAACTGTTATGTAATATTGTGCTAGTAATCTGTGAGTACTATAAATTATCACATATTTAACCTTGATAACACATAAACTAATATATTATATCAATTTCCAGTTTGCACTACAATTTAGATTTGTTTTCTTGTGATAAAACTAAAACCAAATTTATTTTTGTAAGAAGTGCTTATTTTAGAGAGTAGGCAATGTAAGAGAATACATTGTCATTAAGGAACATATTTTTTAAAAGTCAGTGCTACATTTTCATAAGATTCTCTTTCTCTTTGATTAGAGAGAAAACTTTTAGGACATACATAATAGGTGGACTAGAACTGGTAAACCTCCAAGAAATGTCCACACAAATTAAACCCTTTGGTCCAACTTTGGAAGTAGGAACACGGCCGTACTACGACGCCTGTCGGAAACTGTTATTTTTTGTAGATGTCCCCACATCTAAAGTCTACAAATACAATGCACAAACAGGACAAACAGTCGTTGCAACAGTTGGTAAATAAATTTCTTATATCTAGAATATATTTCAAAATTTACAAAATTTTAGGTACAGATCCTATATGCTTTATGTTCCCTATCGAAGGCTCTAATACAACATACATAGCAGCCTTGGCTCTAAGACTAGCTTTAATAGAATGGGACGGGGAATCCCCAAATGCTACTGAAACTCAAACTCTTGCAACCGTCGATGGTCCTGGACGCTTCAATGGGGGGAAAGTCGATCCTTATGGAAGATTGTGGGCAGGTACATTAAAATACTTATAATTTCCCAATATTCTAACAATTTTCTTTTGTTAAAGGTACAATGGGGCCTGATGGTCCTGATGGCAATGTAGTTCCTGGTAAGGGAGTCCTTTATAGTTATTTCCAAGGGAAGCTTCAAAAACACGAGGATAACATTGGTATTTCCAACGGTATAGCTTGGGACACTAAAAAAAATAAAATGTACTACATCGACACGTTGATAACAAAAGTTTTCCAGTACGATTCTAATCCTGCAACTGGCGCTATTAGTACCTACTAAAAATTTCTTTAAAAACCTCCACTTACATCCGGTGTTTCAGGCAACAAAAAACCAGTTTTCGATTTTAGTTCTAATGGAATCGAAGGTCTTCCAGATGGACTCACAATTGACGCGTGTCAGAATCTTTGGGTTGCAGCTATATTTGGCTCCACTATATTCCAGTTTAATCCTGATAATGGCTCACTTCTAAAGAAAATTACCATACCAGCAGCTCAGGTAATTTTCCAAGTTTTCTATGCAGGGGAAATTTCATGTTGGTTTTCAGGTAACTGCCATAACTTTTGGTGGGGACGCTTTGGACATTTTGTATGTGACCACTGCAAGAATGGTTGACAAAACTACTGGGCAACATCCGCCGGAACCAGCAGGAAAAACGTTTCAAGTTACTGGTACAGGAGTGAAGGGTTTACAAGACGTACGATTTAAAAAATAAATACTCCTATTATAATAAGTTATTGTCTTTATTAAAAATATTTATAGAGTAAAATGTTAACAATATTAGTACGATATTTCTATTATATTTATGTATATACTATTAAACAAAAATACAGGGAATAATACCTATAGTTATAGACAGAACTTTTGTTATATGAACTTAACGTATCACATTCTTAAACTGTGTAGTTCCTATAAAATATAAAAGTTAGTATTTCTTCTTTAGTTCATTAAATCTTCTAGTTAAATCATCGAAGTCTATGTCTTTATCATCATTGACATTTGAGCCACTTGTTGTATTTGATGGAACGGAAGGCAAATCTGGTAAATCATTCATTTTGTATCTAGGCATGGGCTTTGGCTTGTCGTCCGAATTCTGGAAACAAAAAAATTAAGAAAAATCCTGCAAAAATTCATAACAAACAACTATTAATAAATATAAGAAGACAATCCATGGTTTGTTAGTTTATTCTATATAAATTAGATTGTGATTAGTAAACTCGTTTCACTCAGTTGCAGTTTTATTTATTAGTTGTGTTACTTGATAAACTTTGGAAAAGCTTTTTTAAACTATGATCCATACCTCTAAATTATCATCGTTCGGTACAGTGTTGTTAGAATTATCCTAAATAAGAAAAATACTTTGTCAATCCACAGAACACCAGAAACACGATAGATGAAAGGCTCTAGTATGAGCTTTAAGAAGTAGATGATTGGAAAATTAATATTTTTGTTAAAAAGTCGGCCAGTAAACCAATTAAAATTGCTACCAAATTTATTTATTCAAAAATGATTACAAATTCCAAAGTAATGTTAATAAAAAGTATAGGACAAACAATTAAAATTTTGTCAGTATTGCAAACCCTTGGACATTTTTTTGTATTAATACCCGCCTGTAGGCAAAAAGAGTTTAATTACAATGAGTGTATAAGTTTTTGAATTATTTTATGCGATTACTTTTAGAATTAATTTTTAATCGTTTACTGACTTCGTTATAGAAAAATATTGCATATCCGAACATTTACTTCTTATGGCTTGTATATCTAGGTGACAATGATGAAGTACCAGGTGAAATTGCAGGGTAACAACTTTCTTTCATATATAGGAGTAACAGTTTTAACGTTAAGTTTTACTCGAATAAACTTTCTTCAATAAGATGATGAAATATCGATAAAAAGAAATTACCTTAGATTTATTTACGTCTGGATAGATCATGCTATAAGTTGGCAAACTATCCTAAAAAGCATAATAAAACAAAACAACTACAGCTACAATTTGACTACAATAAATGATCATGACAAGGAAAAGTGCAAGATAAAAACACCTCTTCTAATAGAAATACTTACAGGGAAATCGGTGTTGGATTCCTTTTTCTCGTCCTCTGGTGGAATGTTATAGGAAAAAGCTGGGGGCGGCGCCGAGGGTCCACTGTTTATATTAAAATCCATAGGCTAAAAGAAGTAAAATTTAGAAAAAATCGTCACACCAAACAATTTTCTTACTGGATACGGATAGGACCCACCCATGGGCAGAGGAGGCGGTTGGGGATACCCAACAAACCCCGGAGGTTGCGGTGGACCACCGCCTCCCAAATTATTCCTATCCGACAAATCAATCAACAACCCATCATGGTGCTTTTCCATTTCCATTACTTGGGGATCAGGAGCATATTCAATGTTGTAACACTTGGCAATTTCAATCACATATTTCTCCACGAGTAGCTTAGCGGGACTTTGAATAGACAACTTGTGCTTCAGTTTGGCGCTGATTGTGTCAATGGTTTCCGTTCTGCAGGACTCTGCGTAAGCTGGACCATATTTCGACGATAATAAATCAGCGATTACTTTCAATTCCTACGGGAGAAAAACTGTAAATTGTACAGGGTCACTTGGAGGATTGTACCTGGCAGTCAGACTGAAGACGAGGCGCCACCCAAATTAAACTGGAAACAGCTTCGGCTATTCCATCGTCCAAGTCTTTCATATTTGTCACCAGACCGAATCTTGCTAGCAGCAAGTCGCAGTACATTTCAACGATTTCCATCGCTTCTACTAGGTAATCTTCCCTGTAATATCTCAATGATATTTCACTGTTTCAACGAGGTGAAATCATTTTTACCTGATAATATATTCAACTCGAATCTTCGCTCTTTCATATTTACCAGCGGCTATAAAGTCTGCAATTTCCCGTCTGGCTTTCTCTGTTAGTTCAGTCTTCTTCTTTTCCAATAGCTTCAATCGGGCTATACCTAAACGTAAATTAGTTTTCAATTTTGTATAGTTTGGAGAACTAGAAAACATTTTAATTAGTTGTGTTTCACAAGTTAAAAATAATTATGAATCATTTGCAAGTATTGAAACGTCAAAAATCAGGTGTACCAACAAAATTGATGAAAATTCCTTAAAAAACTATATGTGGCAGGACCGTAGCGGGAATATTTTGTGTGACGAGCAGGATTGGCTTGATTGATGAACAATGAAATAAAAACATCGCAAAAATACTTCTTTTATTTATTTATATTCAATTTCTACCGTCTACGAAGAAAATAATAAATAAACTACACTAGTTCTTAAAACTGAAACTTCCTCTATTGGATTATTTTTATAAATGTTTTTCATCACAAAAGCTCACAACTCAATAATTGTTTATTTATCCAGTAAGTCTATATTGCCTTCAGAAACTTATCACTTAGTATGTTTTATAATATTATTCAAATATCCATACTTTTTTGTCCTGTAATATTATAAGGTGCGTCCTTACTTTTACTGTCTATACACAAAATAAACTTGAAACTAGTGGGTCAAAGCATGATTAATACTCTGCGTCATAATAGGATACGATACCATCGGTTGTGACGCATTAGACATAGCAATCGCCTGTGAGGTATTAATAGCATTCATCTGGCTATTCCTATGCAACTCAATTTGCTGATTCTGCTGAGCCAACAACTGCTGATTGGTACTGGCCAACGCCAACTGTTGGGGCATCGTAGCAACCGCCAACTGTTGAGGAGAATTAGCCATAGCCAACTGCTGCGCTTGTGAAGTCAATTGCTGTGTGGTATTCGCCAGCGCCAACTGTTGAGCTTGCGACGTTAACTGTTGCGTCGTATTAGCCAAAGCCAATTGTTGAGCCTGCGAAGTTAGCTGTTGGTTAGCCAACTGCTGCGCTTGTGAGGTAAGTTGTTGGTTAAGTTGTTGATGCGTCTGGGCCAACTGTTGAGGTTGCGAGGTGAGCTGTTGAGGAGTACTGGCCAAAGCCAACTGTTGATTAGCCATATGTTGAGCTTGCGACGTCAACTGTTGAGTTGTCGTGGCCAAAGCCAACTGTTGTGCTTGGGAAGTCAGCTGAGGTTGCGCTTGTTGTGCTAGATTATTCGCCAGATTCTGCTGGGCAATGGCTAGTTGAGCTTGGGAACTATTCGCAAGGGCTAATTGACACTGCGTTGTGGGATTAGTTGTAACTGCAAACGAAAACCAAGTTTAGTCTAAAACTCTTCACACCTTCATCACAACTACTGTACCAAGTATTTGTTGACTAGGTGCTAGAATTTGAGCTGGTGATGCTATGCTGACAGCTGGACAACCAGCTATCGACACAGGATTGCCAGAAACTGGATTACATGTGGAAACTGTTGCTAAGGACACCGGAACAGTTGCAACACTGGCTGTCACAGTCCGAATCACTTGTTGGGGCTGCTGAGGACTATTGGTGTTTGTTATGGTCACCGCTGGTACGTTTACGGAACCATTGTGTTTGCCTGTTACGCGGAGAGTGGCGTTTTGGTCCAGGAGGAATTCATTGGTGGCAGTCAGATCTTGTACCTAAGAAAAATAAATTGTAGTTGCAAGTAATTTAATATTAACAATCTGAAATATAATTGTGAGTATTCATTTGTCGCGTACTTGTCTTTTAAGTTGGGCTATCTCCTTGTGCAGCAAACTGTTCTCCTCCTCCAGCATAATAGTCCTAGCGTCCAGTCGGCTCAACATAGGCGGTGGTGGATTCCCAGCAAAATACCCCTTGAAAACCCCCCGGTTTCGATTCGCATCAATCCCACTTAAATCACTAGTTAACAGCTCTGGCTCTTGTGCAACTAAGAACCTCCTCTTAGGCAACGACACCCCACTCTCATTGTACTCGTCAAAACTGACCCCAGTCCGTCGATGTAAACCATTAGTCGAACCTAATGTTACAAACTTGGCTTCTACAATATTATTATTGGCAACTAGATTGTGTTTGCGTTGGGTGTTGTTTTGTATTAGCTCCATTATTTCTGCGTCTTCTTGCTCTTTGGTTAGATGGCGATACTTGCAAAAGGTGCGTCTGCACATGCCTTTCTTGAACTGGTTGCAAATGGGCGGGGTGCCTGGCAACTGGTTTTTTCTTGAGGCTTCTGCTAGGATTTGGTTGGACATTTCACCGGTTCGCTTGTACTCCTCGACTTCTTCCATTGTACAATGTATGAATCTGGAAGGAAAATCAGAAATAAAGGAGAAATTTTATGCGGATTATTGGTACACTTACTTGCAGTGGGGTCTTGGACAAATGTTGTTTTGATAATCGTGGCAGAAGTTTAATGTGCGAGCTTCATTTTCATGTTTGAATTTGCAGAATTTACGCTCGCAAATGCCGCGAATGAAATCACGACATACGTTGTCTTCTTTGTCATTTTGTCTGTCGGATTGGATTGTTTCCTCGGAAGTATCTGACATTATTTCTAATAAACTTTAATTGCTACAGCGGAAGATTCTAAAAAGAAATGGAAACTTGTTAAGGATAGACCAATAAACAAATTTAAAACTTAAAGTACCTACACTACGAATTGTGTAATCGATAAGATACCTTCAATTTAAATGCTTATTTATAATCAGTTATTGATCACGATTTAATAATCAGTAAGAATATCAACAAATATTTAAAAATTTTTTTTTTTGTAAACTTTTATGAAGGTTTATAAATTTAAAATTATATTAAAAGGTTCAAGTAAATATATTCCTAAAACCCCGATTGTTATTTCTAATTTAAAATTATGAATTTAAAACAAAATTTTAAATTGTTCGTAACACTTTACACTAAAAAAAAAAATAAAAAACCATAAGGATATTGGTACAAAATATTTATCCTATTCATCGAGCTCTCTTTAACAAATAACATTCAGCCGATTTTTATTATAAAGCACTAAGCATGTTCAACCAGCGGGGCTCCCCCCAGGTCTCAGCCAAAGGGTCAACATCCACAAAACCAATTCAGTAAAACACCTATAAGTTCATTAACAAAATCCTCATAAAAACCAACCGAACAATGCCCTAGCGCAATTACGAAATTATTACGACAACACCACAAAACACAATCATAACAATTCATGTAACTGACTTTGTTAATGACCCGAGAACAAACTGAAATGAGGGTGAAAATGAGCTGTTTGCTTTGCCATCAAAACTGCTCTCCCCACTGCAATATAAAAGGAAAACCCTGCGGGATTTTCACAGTCAACTCTCGTAATGGCAATAGTGATGTCGTACAACAAATTGTTTATATTTTTATCATTCACTGTTTTTGGTTACGTTTACTGTGTTAACGATATCTCAGAAGAGACTTGCGAAACATTACCATCGGAAATACATCTAACTAAAGGTACGTTAATAGAAAAACTCATCATCAAAGTGATTTTCTTAATTTCTAGAGGAGTACGATGAGCTGGGACGACTGCAAAGAACTTGCAACGGGGAAGTGGCTGTTAATAAATGCGAGGGATCGTGCAAAAGCCAAGTACAACCGTCCGTGATAACTCCGACAGGTTTCTTGAAGGTGTTGGGTTCCTCTGAAAATAACTTTCAGAAATAGCTTATTAATTTGTAGGAATGTTACTGTTGCCGTGAGAGTTTCCTGAGGGAAAGGATTATAACTTTGACGCATTGTTACGATCCAGATGGTGTTAGAATGACGAATGAGGGTAATAATGCTATGGATATCAAGTTGAGGGAGCCAGCCGACTGTAAATGCTACAAATGCGGGGATTTTAGTCGATAATAAAATATTTTTATATTATACATTGTATATTTCAGTATTTCTATTGGGGATAATTTGCATTGTGTACTTATTTCAATTAATACGAGTTGAACTATTTGTTAACAGATAAAATTGTGCTTTCATTGTGGATGACTATTTTACGAAATAAATGATTAAACATAAAATGTTTCTTTTATAAAAATGGAAATTATTCATTTATGTTAACTTAAATAATAAATAGAATCTTACGTAATTATTTAATTTTACTCCTGACAGATTTATTGATTATTCAAAAAAGAACATACAAAAAAATTAATTTATTATTCGTGAGTAATTGAAAAATTGAATTTGCCACTCTAATTTATTTCCAATTTCAACTTTTTGTTGTGACCAATTTATATTCATAAAATCATCTTAAACTTATCTTGCATTTTTATATATTACTTTCATTACCCTACCACTTTCTTCATGATTTTAAACATTCTAAAATAAATTAATTATTATAAAATATGCAAACCTCGATAACTTTTATTCCATGGGTAAATTATATCGCCTGTGTAACTCAGCTATAGACACACTCTCCACATTAGCCAAACAACCCAAAACAACTTGCGTAAAATCTTTCATATCATTATAATCATGAAGAGCAACCATTTGTGGTTCCAAATCAGTAGTCACCCCCTTACTCTCTAACTCGGCGATTTCCTTATCGATTGCCGAATGTGCTTTTAATAGCTGTTCATATCTATTTTGCAATTCCAAATTAGAGCGTGCTTCCTCAGTCTCCTGCCTCTTTTCAATTTTTTTTCTATTATTATCCATTTACTAGTTTCAACTGCATGATAAATCTAAAAATGAAAAATAATTGATACCACCCCAAAGTGAAAAAATTACCACCTAAGGTGGTTAAGTTCACTAGTAAGTAAGGGATCATTGGGTGCCTGGCGGGGGCTCTTGAAAGCAACAACAAACATGAAATTCACATAAGTGTACTACCCTTGAAAAAAATGTATAACACCAATCTAAACGATGTTTAAGCGAGAAAAGTAAAGTATCATACAATGTTTTGTACCACATCCAGTGGCTGTTACTTTATAAAAGGCAAACCCACAGAAAACTTTTCTGGAGTCGTATTGGAAAGTGTGGCCTGGTCCGGTTGTGTATTCCAGAGATGCATAGACACATTTTTAACTTAGGTGACAAACAACTTAGTTATCCATAAACTATTTTGCAATGACAATGATTTTCAGTAGCTGTACAAATATGGAAACTTCTAGCAATGTGCATTATCCTAGGAAGCATGTGTCTGGACCCCCGATTGAAATCCAATACTCTCCAAGTGTCTGCATCTGCAGGCAGTGCAACAGATGAATGTCAAGTGACCCCCGTTATCCACGTCCTGCAGTATCCAGGATGTGTCCCGAAACCCATCCCGAGTTTTGCGTGCATCGGCCGATGTGCCTCTTACATACAAGTAGCAACTCGAAAAAATATCCACATCACAAAATTGATTAAAATTTGTTTTTGTTAACTCAAGGTGTCGGGCAGTAAAATATGGCAAATGGAAAGATCTTGCATGTGTTGTCAAGAGTCGGGGGAGCGAGAGGCTAGCGTTTCGCTGTTTTGCCCAAAAGCCAAACCCGGAGACAGGAAATTCATCAAGGTTTGTGTTATTTGTTTGTCATAACAAAAATATTGTCATGTGGTTTTTCGAAATAATAAAAAAACTTACATGGAATGTTCAGGGAAATGATTACGATGCACTGGACTGTAATCGAATATTTTCTGACTGAAATTACAGTTAGTGAATATTTTCTTTGCATAAAACACAATAGATAATCAAAACGTCAAAACTCAGCAATACAAGCTAACCTCCATTTGTCGGTATAACAGGACTCTGTAATAGAAGCGCTTAATTTTAAATTGTTGCTAATTTGATTATTTTTTTGCAGGTCACGACGAAAGCCCCATTGGAATGCATGTGCAGGCCATGTACAGGGGTGGATGAAAGTGCGATTATTCCACAAGAAATTGCTGGATATGCAGACGAGGGTCCATTGTCTAATCACTTTTTAAAATCGCATCCACAATAAATATTACAATGTATTTTAATAATAAAGATCCGTCAGATTTTCTTCATTTTGATTATTTAATACTTACTTTTTCATCACTTTTTGAAAATTTTGACTACAAATAATACGTTGGCAACACTGAATCTATGGTGTCGCCACCTAGAAATGTTAAATAAAAACCTAAATATTCTACAGAGAACTTTAAATTTCAAAACTTTCAATATCGTTTGTGTGTTATAAAAAAGTCTAAAAACCAACATTTAGGCATATAATGATAATAATAATTTTGTGAGATTATTACGTTCTAAATTATACAATTGAGTAAAATAATTAAATTCTTTCTCACTTGGTTGAAGATACCACTAACAGATGGCGACATCATGAACTTTCCTGTACTACTGTCAAATTTTGTTGTAGTGCAAGTCGAGTAGTTCTATTTGTGTTTTCAGACAAAACTACAGATATTTAAAAGTGAATAGAAGCGTCCTAAAAATGAATATTACTTCAGCTGGTTAGTTTATCTTTTCCAAATAATAATCTGCAACATTTTTACTGTTTTAACAATGAGAAGTTTAAATTTTATACAAATTTTGCACATGCGTTTTGCAAGTCATCAGTAATGACACATACAAAAATGCTAAATTTTACACAAAAAACCCAAATATATCTATAACTCTCAAGCTAAAGCTCACCTGTATTAAAATATGTACTTTATGTTTAAATTTCATATTTTAATTTTATGATTTTGACGAAACTTCTCGACATAACCTTATTTGCCTAAACCGGTTACTAAACCATGAAAAATCTTTAATTTTCCAGCGGGAATTATTTCCCTTTTGGAGGAACCACGACCGGAATTAAAGATCTTTGCCCTGAAGAAGCTGGACAGTATCGTCGATGAATTTTGGGCGGAAATATCTGAGGCAATCGAAAAAATGTATGAAACTAACAATGAAATCGCAGTTTTATTAATTTAAACTATTTTAGTGAAATTCTGCATGAGGATAAAGTATTCCAACAACATCAGTTGGCTGCGCTCGTTGCCAGTAAAGTATATTACCATTTGGGGTCCTTCGAAGATTCCTTAACATATGCCTTGGGAGCTGGCGATCTTTTCGATGTCAATGCCCGGACCGAGTATGTGGAAACTACTCTATGTAAGTTGGAAAATTGTCTATGCTTTCCGCCTAAATAATTTACAATTCAATGTGTTGAAAATACCTAAATTAAAATTGTGTGGGTGACGAAAATTGCTAAAATTTATTTAATGTTAATTTTCTGTCTTTTCCAGCAAAATGCATTGATTACTACACCCAACAACGCATTCTTTTGGGCGATTTTAAACACATGGATCCCAAACCGGTAGATCCTCGGTTGGAAGCAATTGTGGATCGAATGTTCCAACGTTGTTTGGAAGACGGTCAATACAAGCAAGCGATGGGACTGGCTTTGGAAACCAGACGAATGGACGTCTTCGAAGCATCCATCACCCATTCCGATGACAATATCGGCATGCTAAGTTACGCTTTTCAAGTGGCGATGAGTTTAATACAGAACCGACGCTTCCGCAATCAAGTCCTTCGCACCCTGGTCGGTTTATACCGAGGATTGACAACACCGGATTATGTCAACATGTGCCAGTGTTTAATCTTCCTGGATGATCCACTTTCCGTGGCGGAAATCTTGGACAAGCTAGTTCAAGGAAAGGAAGAAAGTCAACTGATGGCTTATCAAATCGCATTTGATTTGTACGAATCGGCAACGCAGCAGTACTTGGAGCGTGTGTTGGTCGCACTCAGATTAACAGCGCCTATTCCGTCTTTGTTGGAAGAGCGAGCCAAGGCTAAGACTGTCGAGTCGCCACCTACCACTAGTGGGGAAAGTGGTGAGGCAAGTTCTCCCGAACCTAATAAATTAGCGACTGTTAAAGAGGAGAAATCTATGGAGAGCTTGGTAAGGATTAAACTAATTCTATTGTTTATGTTTTCATGATTATTTTTTTAGAGTGAGAGTGAGCGTGAGCACCAGTTGAGAATTGAGAAATTGCATACGATTTTATCTGGGGAAGTGTCGATTGAGTTGCATTTGCAGTTTTTGATTCGGTCAAACCACGCTGATTTACTGATATTGAAACAAACGAAGGAGACGGTGAGAGTGAGCATTTGTCACACGGCTACTGTGATTGCCAATGCTTTTATGCACAGTGGCACCACCAGTGACCAATTTTTAAGGTAAGGAAATTTTGGTGAAGGCCAGTCGTATGCGTAAATTTTACTAGACTTGTTCGATAATAATTTTTTTTCGGGTACTTCTTTCATATACTGTTTTGTTATAAATTAATAAATCCTCCGTTTTTCAGAGATAATTTGGAATGGTTAGCCCGCGCAACAAACTGGGCCAAACTAACAGCCACAGCCTCTTTGGGTGTAATTCATCGCGGCCACGAACAAGAAGCATTAACTTTGATGCAAAGCTATCTTCCTAAAGAAGTGGGCCCAAGTTCTGGATACTCTGAGGGTGGTGGTTTGTATGCTTTGGGGCTAATCCATGCCAATCATGGCGCCAACATCATAGACTACCTCTTGGCACAGTTGAAGGATGCACAAAACGAGGTAGGAATAATAAGAATAAGTTTTTCAAACAATCAAATATTTAGAGTGTGATGGCTATGTATTTTCGGACGTTTACAGAAATTGTTTGCGTTGCCATGGAAGTTTGTTTACACTTTAAAACTTTGTTGGAACTTTAATGCCTAAGCTGCATCCTACGTAGTTTTATTTTTAGAAAAATGTTTTTTTATGCGATTATATTCCGGTCTTTAATTTACACGGCGTATATATGATTTTGGTTAAAATTCAAGTAGTTCCATAAGTAAATTCGAAACATTGTAACTTTTACGTGTTTAAAACTGGAAACTGTTTGTAAATTTTACGAGAGTTAACTCAAAGTAAATTCCGTCTTTATCACACTCATTAAAAGACGAAAGCGTTGCATTATATGTTGACTTAATTTCTCTCGGTTGATGCTCTATAGTTTTGCAAACTTTTTTTGCAGCGCCATCTATTGACTAATAGTCAAATCGCTGATTTGTAGAAAATTACAAACGCTTTTCCACAATAACAATTCAATTATTGTAACTTTTTTAGATGGTCCGGCATGGTGGTTGTTTGGGCCTGGGCCTCGCGGCCATGAGCACCCACAGACAGGACGTCTACGATCAACTGAAATTCAATTTGTACCAAGATGATGCAAATACTGGCGAGGCGGCTGGTATTGCCATGGGTATGGTGATGCTGGGGTCGTTAAATGGGACTTGTATCGAGGATATGGTGGCGGTATGTTTTGAATTTCAGGAAATTGTATTAAAGCAAATTGGACTTGGTTTATGTAGTGCAATAAAAAAGTTTTTAATGAAGCACTCTTTTGATATTCGCAACAGAGTTTTGTATATACCAAGTCGTAAATAAGTTGTTTGCATTGTGGATTTTATAAAAGGAAAATGCGATAATTATTGCTTCGTTTTCATAAATTTATAACTTAATTTATTAGTTAGAAACCGGAGAAATTTCTTTATTAAATAATATCGTTTCAACGTAAATTGTCGGATTGTGAAATTTTTTCACAGCTCTAATCGTAAATTAATCTAGTGTGAGGAAAGTTTTGTGCCAAGCAACTTTTTCAATATTAAATGACTATTAGGATGTACTTTAAAAGTTGTTGTAAGTCGTGTAAGTTATTTTTTCTTATTGTTCTATTATTAAAATGGTGTAGAAAAGTTTTGTTCTGTAAAATAAAATGTAATATTTACGGGAAAATGTCTGGGATGCGATGGGTTCGTTGTATAATTTAGTCGCTGCACCTTTAGCGAATTTGTCTTTGCGAACAAAATTAATATTTTATTTGATGGGCTGGTTAAATATGGGACACGTGTAAAATAATCAATTAAGATTTATTTATTTAAAGTTGTCTATTTTTGTCACATAGAAAAACAGAGTACAATATTTTCTTCACAGTATTTGATGAAATTGGAATAAGTATTTTATATTTTTTGTTGTGACTAATTGTACATAAATCTTGTGATTCAGCAAATTTTTTTAAATATTATAAATTATTTTATTTCGAAATTTACCTATATATTGTAATAATGTATCATAAAAGAATTTATATTATAACATGCAGCGGATTACATACATATTTCTCTTGGAGCATATTTTTAACGTCAATACAAATTCCTCTGGTAATACTCGCCAAAAAACAGATTTGGCTAAATGGACACAACGGAACGCATTAACATATTTGGTCTTGACTAAGTTTCGTGAGTGCAGCCGTCGCTTTGTTCTCGGAGAATGGCCGGGGCCATCTGCATATGTCATCCTTCACATAGTGTATATCCCGAAACTTGTCAGGATTAACCTAGTCCGCTTAGTATTTTGCCTCACCAAATATAATATGCTCTTAACATGTGATATGACTTTGGTGTTACCCGCACTCACTGTGGTGGTAATCTGTCAAGGGAAAATGCGACATATTGCACACAAATTGAATTTTAAACTATTAGTTTAGTTGGAAATGTTTTATGGTTTCTTTTGCAGTATGCCCAGGAAAGTCAACATGAGAAAATCTTGAGGGGCTTAGCCGTTGGTATATCGTTTACAATGTACGGTCGTCTGGAGGAGGCAGATTCGGTGATCCAGCTGTTAACCTCAGATAAAGATCCCATTTTGCGCAGATCAGGCATGTACACCCTTGCCATGGCGTATTGTGGAACTGGTCATAATCAAGCCATAAGGAAATTGCTTCACGTGGCGGTGAGTGTTAAAATAAAACTGACACACATTAATTTATAATTGTCTATTTGGTGTATTTTACTATCGTAACAAAATTGGGAAATAACTATCATTGGAAGCGATGTAACTTTTGATGATGCGCTCTTTCGCTTAATGTGTGTTTTACTTTTCGCTGCAAATCGAAACATTTAAAAGGCGAACTTTTTTTCTCGTGAATGATAAAAGTTTGTCTACTGTGCAGAAAATCTTGTTACCTACTGCCATCATTTATCTAAATGAATTTTCTTCTCTTTATGCTACTAACGTTGAATGTTGAAAGTTTGGAAAGAACTGCTATTTACAGTTGTATAGATTGTAAGAGAAGCACGAGCGGGTACAATACAACAGATATATCGTTAAGAAAGTTCACACACCCACAGAGACTGTTGTTGTGTCAATCGTGTACAGTGTTGCATGCAAATATGTCTTGGAAGCGTGTGTCACATCAGGCGGATTGATAATAAATTTGCTGCACGGGAAGGTTTTTTTTTACTTTTTTTTTGACTTGAGTGTTTGTACAAGAAATTTCTCATTTTCCACCGATGACATTTAAATCGGTTTAGGCGTAAATAACGTTAGATAGTAATAATATTACAATAATTTATTTGCGTATAAAAATATTTTTATTTAATAATAATTTTTAATAAAAATAAAAATTTTAAGGCAAATCTACAGCTTGATGGAAAATTTAAGGTTTCACAGGAGTCCCTTAGATTTTTAAGCAGACATTTTGGTGACTCTTTCGCGACTTTTATGCGAAATTTCGACACAAATTTTTACGTGGTGTTTACAATGAAATTTGCACTAGAATCGAATTTCTAAGATTGGATTTTTGTCACTTTCTTTTTATCAAAAACATTTACATTTTCTTATACCTCAAGGTTGTAACTTAGACCCTCTACTGTTTTTTTTTTTAGTAAGTCGTAGTCAATAACACACGATTCCAATCTTATTTGAAAATATGCAAGTTTTCGTAAGTTTTAAATTAAAAAGTAAAGCTTACGAAGATTATGCTTAGGACTATTTAAAGCGAGCAGGGCTTATACAGATTTTTAGTAAAACGGTTCTAATTTTATATTTTACTTTACCTGCTCTTTAAATATTATAATTTTTTCCACAATTGGTCTTTAATTATAATACTTTACAGGAAGCTTTTTAGTGTTCACTTTTTTTTTAATTTCCTCAGGGTTCTAACTTAGGACGTACTTATACATTTTTTTAGTAAAACCGTTCTACTTTTACATTGTTATAATTTTTTTCACATAAAAAATATAATTATATTTTGCACGAAGCCTTTTGTATTCACTTTTTTTTCACTGGAAGTGTTGCATGAGCCATTCAATTTTATTGCTTTACCTCAAAATAAAACCAGTATCTATATCAGATTTTAATTTCAGATAATATGTACGTTATTTATGCAAATTGTTCGGTTATTCCATCAATATTTATTGGTTGAATGAATCCCCAACAAAAATTTATTTTTACTCTCATAGTATTCGATTGATTGATTGGTTCATTCATTAACAATGAATCTAGTTTATGTTCTGGATGTTTCCGGTTTTTTTGGACGTAATTTGATGTGTTAGTAGGAAGATATATGGCAAATGTATAATTTTAATTAGAAATTTATAATTAGTGGGATACTATCCAGGGTTTCTGTAGCAGATTTTTAATTAAAATTGTCTCTCTGTGTTTGTGTCCGGTTCAAGGGAAACTATTGGGTCAGTATAACATGAACTTGGTTATGGTATGGTGGAGGTTGGGCTTAGGATACAAGAGAGGGATTACCTCATAATTAAGCTTGGGGAATGGAAAGGAAATTCGGTATATTATAGAGCGGTATGCGTGTGCACTACAATTATAAGAAAGGAGATTTTTTCAAAAAGATTGTGGTAGTTATTTTCTGTAGTAAATTGCACAAAGTATTTTATACTGAAAATCGGTGCTAAATTGATTAAAGGTTTTCGTCTGCTAGATTAAAAAATTAATTAGATCCACACGATAGTAAAATCTGCTTACTGCTAGTTGATATTCTGGTAAACCTGCAAATTTTCCCCTTTGGAGCAGCGAGTTTTCCACTGATGGGAATCGTTTTTTTTTTGTCTCGTCCGGAACTCATTTGTCAATTTGGTGGTTTGATTGTTTCCAGGTGTCAGATGTGAACGATGATGTGCGTCGCGCTGCCGTAACAGCCCTAGGATTCCTCTTGTTCAGGTGAGTCGATATTGACCTTAATTTTTTTTCAACCGTTCCTGTAATTTTGTCGCTGGCGGAACGTTTTGTTGTTTTGCATCAGAATGTGCCGCGCCATATAATGCGATTAAGTTGACGTTGAACGTTTCCTCGACACATATTTTTTGCTAGTAGTAAAAGCAATCCATCTCTTCAGGTTAAATATGCGAGGTAATAGGGTGGTTATATTTTGGGGGTATTTTTTGACGATAGATAGTACTTGGGGTGTTGAAAATTTGTATGTGGGAAAGATTAATGTGATTTGATTGTTAGATGGATGTTGAAAACAAAGTGAAGTAATAAATTATTGAGATGTCGTAAATTTGTTAAAGTATGTGATTAAATATTCAAACTGCTTTGTTGGTCACGCTAAATGTTTACTGCTTGGAAGTAGTTATTATTATTATTATTAGAAATACGACCAAGAGTTCTTTTTCCTCCCGAAAATTAATTTCAACCTTTTTGTCTAAAAATGATTTGGTGCGAAACTAGTTAGAACAGATGTGGTGTGTTTTCCTGACATAAAGTGCCCTTTGGAATGGTCACAATCTCCACAACTAGATTGGCCTGTAACTCGATAAAGAATTCTTGTCAAAACACATTCACGCCACAAACTTGTAAAAACCAATCAATCGGCAAGCGGCCCGCATCCAAACCGATACAAATTTAATAAAAACCACCGAAACCTAACAGAGGAAAGTGCATTAGTGTAAAATATTTAATAAGGTTAATTTACTAGAAAGATTTTCTTTTTATTGCTCATCAATCTTGTGAGATTGATGGTCATTTATTGGAACATGTTTTTCGGGGAAAAAAGCAGCCGACGCAAAGGGAAATGTCTTGTTAAACAGTTTTTTTTTTCGGAATAATTTAGAGTTTCTTTGGAGGAGGTAAACATCGCTGAGTTAATTACTGTTATGAATAATTTAAAAATTGTGACTGAAAACCTTTTATAGCTTTTCTTCGCCGCAGAGGCCAAGGTTAATGGATAAATCGAATATATCTGATTCTTTTACGAGGTGTGCGACGTAATAAGCGATAATTACCACGTTAAAATATTTGCTTGAATATTTGATTTTATGCGAAAGTGTTCCATTTGATGATAAGGCGTGATTTTTGAAAAAACACGAAATTATTATGATATTTGGTATAAGTAGGGAATTAAATGTTTGAAAAAAGTGAAACAAAAAAAATTATCCAATAATTTTTATGGTATTTTTCTATTAAACTTTTAAGAGATATTTTAAAGTATAAAAATATGTCGTTTTTTTATAACACGGAACTTTATTCTCTATCCAATATCGAAATATTTCGTTTGAATTATTTATGAATTAAACAAATCTGTTTGATATTTATAGAATAATATTCAACAAGTCTGTTTGTTTTTCCATTGGTTCCCCAGAATTTCTTTTTTTATACCCATAACATAACATTATTATAGAAGAAGCATACAGAAAGTGATATATAGAGACAAATTGAATTCCCTGGAGACATTTAGTTGCATACGATTTCCATTTACATACAGAAAGATTGAATGTATCAGAGAAAGGAAAATATGCCCGCACCCTCTATTCCTGATAACCCAGAAAATGCCCCGTGAATTTGAAATATTCTCTTTGTCGATGCTTTGAAATAGCATTAAAATAGTCATGTTTGAGTTGACACAAATGGAATTTACGTATACAGTGTGTGTATTTTTTTATTGTGTTGTCTTGTCTTAGTTATTTCGCATTATGCAATTCTGTTTGATCAGACATTATATTGGGAATAGGTACATAATATCTTTATGAGGGTCGATTGTTCGTTCCCAGGCATCGTTTAATTAACATCATGGTGATTTAGTTTTCCACGTGCTGCAACCCAGGTGGGGGATGGTGTGTACAAAACGAAACGATCTCTCGTCCCCCAAACCCTTATTATAGCTTACCTTTGTTCAATTCCGCTAAGCGTAATGTATTGTGAACGAACCTGTATGCAAAATGGAAATCTAATATTATGTAAGTTTGTACATGGGAGCGAAAGCTTGCGAAACTTGCAAATAATTGAAAAATATCCGGGGTGGATTTCGTATTTATTTTTAATATCAAATTTTGTGTGGGTGGTTTGTGTTTTAAATTTGTAAGGTGAGACAAGGCAGGATTAATCTACGAAAAAACGATAAAAAGATTCGTTTATTTCATTTTAGACAAAAACACTCTAGAGGGTTAACTTATCGTATTTTTTCAGTTATATGCGATAGTTGGTTCGGTAGAAGGTTAACAGATGGTGCTTCTAGTTACATGGTTTCGTGGCGGGATTTTTGAACTTTGTGTCAAGATTATCACACGATTTTGTGTCTTTTTTTATTATTGTTTCTGTTTTAAAAATTTTTATGAATGATAAATGTAATTGTTCTGGCCTCATCATTATTTCGCTTTGCCTATCGGGTTTTCAGTACGATGATGGTGATATTTGTTGTGTATTGGTGGAACTAGTGGTGCATTGTGGTGGTTTTTGAATGGGAAAGTTAATCGGGAACACGGTGAGCGCTTGATAAAATAATGAACAAAGTTGTATGTGAAAGCTAATCGTCCCTATCGTATTTAATAATTAAATAGAATAGAGTAGAGTAGAATAGAACGCAAAGTCGGTGTATGTGTAATGTGTATACAACACCACTACCATCAGCATCTACTCCGAAACCCATCAGGTTGAAATCAATTAATAAAATGTTTAAGCCAAAACGAACCCCTCTAGATATCGCTAATCCGCATAACGTCGGTGTTAGATATTAACCAAGGAGTTAATTTGAGGGTCCCGAAAACTCTCTCACTTGTTCTTTTCGGATTGAATATAAGTTTGGCTTTATCGGGAAGCTATTAAAAGCTTAGGTAGTTGTAGCAATTCCCAAACAGCTATTATCCAAACGCCGCGTCCGTCCCTCTGGCTCTCTGGCTTTCCAGCACATAGCAACACTTTTCGGTAATTGGTTTTATACGTCGGTATATCGCACTATCCTATCTTATAACAGACGGTGTGTTTGCACCGACGATCTCTTTTTTTATCTAATAAGCCACACGCTGGCTATGTAAACAAAACACTTTCAATTAAACCCACTGAGGAGGAGAGACAAAGGCGCAAAATATGTTGGGAGGGACGCCGGTTTTTTTCTTGAAAAGTTTGCCAATGGGGCTGGCTTTGTCTAATAGTGAAGGATGGTGTTGTTTCTAGAAACTAGCTTTATTCTAATTTTGAAGCTCACGCCATTTAACTCGAAATTCAGGCGGAAAATTCAAAATTTAGTCTTATGATTTTATTATACTTTTTTTCTTAATTAAGGCAACATCAAGCTTTGTAGAACCGTTATCAGTCTAAAAACTACAATCACTTTGTCTTTTCAGCGTCTAAATAAGAAGAACATCACAAATTCCCTTTAATTAATATTTCATTATATGAAAATGTGCCCGGCGCCTCCGCCATATTTAGCACAACACCCATATCCCCAGAGGACATTAATTATTATGATTCCTCGCTGTATTTACTTACACATTTTTCCACGACCCTAGTTTGTTATTGTTGACACAAAAGCAAAGCAATTGAAATCGTCAAACAGAAACAAAAACAAACATGAATGGATCTCATTACAGACTCGCAGAAAGCTGTTCCATTAATAGTATAGATTGAGCAGCAAACCACCAGCAGTTTGTTCTTTGCCTTAATCATCCAGCTCATCTAGAAACTGTGTTTACTTATCTCGCGGCTTGTTAGGAGATATTATTATAACCATCAGAAACTTACGGAGCTAATTAAGTTTTTTTTTATTTGGTTCAGTAAATAATTATTGCAGGTTTACTCGGAGCATTTTCTTGAATGCAAATATAATATTATTTATTCGTCTATTGGGAAAGCCACTAAATCAATTCCGGACCAGTGGAGGTCAGCAGACGTCAGGTGAGAAGATTTCAAACTAGACCGTTACGAATAAAGAGCACATAATGCGAAATCGACAAGGGAATAGAAAATCCAGTCAACTTCTGCCTATATGCGAGTAGAACATCCACGAGAATCATCTCCACACAGTTTCCGCACAATAAAACCCAATCCGCTTATTTCATTTCCAGACACATTCAAATTAGTTTCTTCTAATTATTAAGACAAGAAATTTTAGTTGCAATATAATTACTGTATTTCATTAAGTGCTCATGCCACAAAATTATTCCTGTAATTAGCAAAATATACACGCGAAAATATTTATAGTTGAATAAGAAGCAAATTTCATGGAGTGCACCGAATTAAACTTTCCTTTTTCGGTGTTTTTTTCCTTTTAATTAGCAAATCCGCACAACACTTCATTTTTCCGCTATTATAACGAACTGAACCTTGTTTTTCATGCGGAGCGCCTGATGCCAGTTCGAAGGAAAAGTTTGGCATTGTATAAATTGCTATAAAATGGAAAATTCAAATTGAAATTTCATTTTAAAAACAGACAATGGAAAAATGATTCCAGAGTAATGTGTTATCGACGAAAATATTTTTCTTTTCTCTATACGTACTACAGGCACTCCAAGTGTCGTAATTTCCCGTTCAATTATTGTACAAACATGCAACGTTTTATTTCCACTGCAAATTTAATTCTCAACATTTACTGCAGGTCACAAAATGTATAAATGTAAATTTTTATTTAAATGGCCGGTGGAATATATACAGGTTTTCATAATGGAAAGTTAGATTCTCATTTGGGTCCCTCGGTCAGTTAAAAACATTTTTATTTGCAAGAACTATTTTAACGAGTAGGCATTAAAAAGCGAGTTCAAATTTTCCGGTAAAACTCATAATTTAGTGGCGCAGTTACAAATTTTGAGGCCCTTTTATATTTTTTGGGCTCCAGCACCTAGTTTTGTATGTTTTTGTTTACATTATGCGTGGTAGGTGTTAATTTAAGGATACACTTATTTTATTGCACAAAATCTGTTGGAGGAATATCAATAACCAGCCTTTTCATTTATGTGTGGTATATTTTCCGAAGATGGTAGATGTTTACTTGATGTAATATTTATTTACTTGAGAGAACAATCCGGTAATAACTAGAAAATAAAAATAATGTATCTCATGTATATTACGTAGTTGTTGCTTCTTGATACTGTCAATATTTACCCAAAGTTTTCTTCTACACGTATGAAGCTTATAAACTAGTGATAAGATTCATAATCCGACTGCGAGATAATAAACCATGATTTTATTATGTTTGATTGTCATTACAGTTTATGCTGCATAAAATAAATATATAAAATTTCCTGTTTACTGGTTTTTTCCATTGATGGCTTTCGATCAACTCAATCGATGCTCCATGCAGGTATTCTATCGTTTTGGAATTTTATTGACATGTTCTGGTTGCTATGTAGGTATTTGACGGGAATATATGAATTGTTTATTCAGGAGCATGATTCATATAATACGGAAGGCACACTTCCATGCCATGTGTGTGTATGAGCTCTGGTAGTATGACTTTTGACTGTTACATATATCAAGCGTTCGTCACGTTCTTTCGAAATTATTTACATTTGCCCCCGAAATTTCCATATCAAACGACCAGGCCAGGCAGCAAGTGACGCACTTGTTGAATCCTGGGATTGTTCGGAATAAAAAAACATGTTGGCTAATGAATTTTGGTTTTGATGGGGGCGTGTGAGATATTTTTAATTAAAAAGGGGGCAAAGATTTCTTTTAGAAAAGACAGCTACGACTTTGTGTTGTTAAAATTGTCGTAAAAGTTTGAAGAATTCACTAATATCCTTGCGGTTTGCTTCAGGATAATGAAATAAGTTGATTTTAATAGAAAATTCAAACAAAATGAAAATCTCTTAAAATTCCGTTTATTACAGCCAACTATAGACTCACTTCAAGATTGATTCAATTTTAGACTTTTGTTCTTAAAACTGTCATAAAACCTCCGATTTTCTTGTCATTTATTTTTTTGCAAAGTACCAACTTAGTTCTCCAATGAAAATACATCGAAATTTTGAATTTTATTGCCTATTATAGATAGACTCACTTCAAAATTTGTCCAAATTTTTCTATAGTCTATAAAATTGTCAAACTATTTTACATTTCAACCAAAACTTGTACACCAGAATGCAATGCTAAATTTTTATATATAAACAATAGTTTTGTAGCTAATTTGGGTTAGGAAATAATTTTAAAAATGGACTGAATATTTTTCCTTATTATGAAATATTTACTATATTTTCTAAAAACTACAAACAAGTTTTTTTTTCGGAGGAAGTTCTCTAACGGACAGACCATAGAAAGATAAAATTATGTAATAAATTTTCTAGAATAATATGTTTAAATTGAAGACTTCTTTAATCTGGAATCTGGATGATCTGAATATTGTAATAAACGAGCTTTGGTTTGTGCAATTTGTATGATTTATCAGAATCTCCATTAGGCATTTCTGGAGAACATTGCGTAGGCAGCAGCGCCTAAAATAATGGTAGAAATTTCCCAACACGGCGATGTCTCTTTTTTATCATCCATATAAAACATTTTCCGTTTGATTTTCTGTGTGTGCTCTTTTGAATAATCATTCCGTCAGTCTTTGTTTTCGTGTGGGTTGAAATATTCCGTAAATTATTTTTGTTAAGCGATGCATCCAAAGTATTTTCATATAAGTATAGTCGTTTCATCTTTTCTAAACCCCCCCAATTATTTACTTGGACAGATAAATTGCTCAATACTTGGCATCAGAGAGGAAACTTCCAATTTATGTTATGGCATGGCCACTCGGACCTAAGCAACTTCCTGTTGGCGATTCTCTCGCCCTCCGCATCTTTCGGCCACATCAAGTAATAGTTTGGATGGGTTTCTTTTTCCAGTATGTGCCGCAATTATTTTCCAAAGTTTCACAATAATAATTAAAGTTGTTATTGGGTGTCTTAAATAACAATAATGTTTCTTTGTCTCGCACACAATTATCTGTACAAATATTTCAGTTAGAATATTGTAATAATAACTAGAATATGTGTGTGTGTTTGTTTGCATTTGGTATTTTGTGTGGGTGGCATCGCAACTTAATTAAATTGTCTTTTTCGCCATAAATTCCACGAAATTAATTACACATTACGAAAATTGATTTTATTAATTAATTACTGTGGTTGTAATTATCTTTTTTCTTGTCATGTCATGGTAAATCTAGATTATGGTAATTTTATTAAAATATACGGATTTTTGGTGTGTTTTTACAGTGTCATGCACAGCAATGGATTAATTTTCCAGGAAAACTGCTCTAAAGAAAGTTTCCTAATTTTAAGGATATTATTCATACTTTATAATCATATTTTATTTTTGACAAAGTTTTGACGGATTATACGTTGATGCTTTTATGGGAGAAACTTACAAATTTTGGTTTGAATTAAATTTTAAAAGGCAACTATCTAAGTAATGTGTGATATACAGGGTGTTCCACTTTTTTTTAGCAGAATTTCAACAGTTGATATAAGACCCTTTTTAGAAAGAAAAGTTTCGGTAACATGGCTCGTTTGTGAGATACAGGGTGTTGAAATTGAATTTTTTAATAATATTTTTGGTATATCTTCAAAACTGTTTCAGATACAGATGTGAAATTAGGTAAGTCAATAAATTGACTTTAAGTAAATTGTAATCTTATGGTGTTATAGCAAAAGTAATATTGTTCAGTGGCGTACTTAAAAAGAGTAGCATATCTTCAAGGAATTAAACGTTTCTTGAAAAATAACTAAAATTATGAAATTGAGGCATCCCTTTTAAAAAATCCTGACTTTGGCGCCAATATATTTAAGAATACCGATACAACTCGAGACAAATTACAAAAAAATTTACTTTCTTCTGCCCACTCCTTCAATTTCGAAATATTTCAGCTAAACCAACATTTTTTATTCCACGTGCAGATATTTCAAAGTCAATAAATGTGCCCACTGAAACATAAAAATATAACATTGACAATTCTCACGCAATATTCTATATTGAACGGGCCTCCTCTTCCTCAGATAAAAATTTTATAAGAGCGCCTTGGGACATTCAAGAATTTTCTCAAATACATTTCAATTTTAATACAAAAACATCCTACCAATCATGATGATGTTATTAGTAAAGTGTTTACTTATTGACGATGATGGTACGTGCCTCGTTTTTGGTATCTATAAAGTGCACTTACCCCAACATCCCTTATCAGGGTTAATATATTATTTGTTGGTATGGACGGTGGAACATCAGGTTTAATTTAATATTAAACCGAGCCGGTGTTGTGTAATTGCCACCCAGTACCTACATGCAGTTTCAATATTGATTAGATATGTCATATGTGTTGTCTTTGCTAATACAATATCCTATTCTTCCGGACAGCGTACGTGCGCCTCCCGTTGGTTGGATTAGACATCGTATTCCGAAATATCTATAGTCTAGTCGAGAATGTAAACTGGCGGAGGAGTTATTTTGTCGTAAGTGTAAAAAAGTGTCTCGCGGGGGACATATGAGATAATGTGAAATATTTCCGTAGCACTAAAATTTCGTTTTTCTTAGACAGAAAAATATTATTTAGAAAAAAATATTTTTTTTATGTTAAAGTTGCTACAAAATTTCTATAGAAATTTATTATTAATTTTTTTAATCCAATTTTATGCTACTTTTCTACTTATAACTTAAAAAATAGAAAATTGTGAAAAAGTTTTGGTTTCTAAAATGCTTAAATCGATTTTCTATAAATTAATTTTTGATAATATTGGCTTTCCGCGGTTGGTCTTTGAGTGTATTCTGAGCCTCATCGTGTCTACCTACGTATACATAAAATATGGTTGTCTATTTATGCCCAGATTAATTAAATTTTATCTGGCAACAAGTAATTTATAGTGCTGCTGAAATTACCCTGGATATATAGAGTGTATAGCATGTTTTAAATAATTTAGTTAGATTCTTGTTATAAGGTAAAACTCAATTTCATTTAAAACTACACACATTTCCCCTGTTTCCGGCTATGAAACTTCCCATCAGGGTCGTTTATTTTCGGCTTAGATAAATGTCGTGTATGTGACCCACCCCCCATTTAATTAATATTAGCCTCATCTTTGTCTTGCCGGTGTGCGATTTTATAAATTGACTGTCGTGGTGTAACAATGTTTTTAATTGCTTTTCCACCGCACTATTGTTTTGTATAAAACTCATACTCGTCAAATTTTGAAATATTTGCCATCAGTTTGTTTTGAATTTAGTTATATATTTACATTATACGTTGTATTTGAAAATCATTAATATTATCCCCAAAATATTAAGTTTACTTTTATGTGGAATGATTAATATCTAATTTAATCATAATGTATAATGGTGGTTTTATTGTTGTAGAAATATATTTTTATGAACTCGTTTTATCACTGCATAATGCTAAATTCAAAATTTTATTAAAAATTCGCGTGAATATCCAACACATACAGTGTCAGTTATAGTCAAATAGTTGCTTATGATGAATAACTATTATACTACATTAGATTATGCTACATAAAAGATAATGCCTCTAGTTTCATAATTTATTACTGAAGCAGTTGCATGAATAGTTTATGCAACTGTATAGTAATAAATTTGTTGATATTGAAGAAATGTCACTTGAAATTTATGGACGAATACCAAGATTATGAAATAGGAAAGGGGCAAAGGTCGACGAAATTGTAAACTTGTACTTACTGCCATACTGATGAGTTATAAAATCTTGGGCATCACTTAATTTTCTAGGAATTTTTTTTGTATATTTTTTATACAGCAAAAATTAAAAAAACACATTCCATTGAACATTATTTTTTAAATATCTTACTAACTTGGTTAAAAAAATTTAATCAGTGGCTCACAAACTACAAGTTCTCCCCTCACAATTAATTAAATTTGTAAATCTGAGTAAAACTAAGACTTATAGACTTGTACTTACGCTTTATTTCTCTTGAGCCGACATTAGCTATTTTGAGGATTGTTTCTGTTTTTAAAGAATGTTCCGCTTTATCCAACATTAGAGGAATTGTTTCATTTTTCATTGTAAATATGTTATGGTTTTTTCAGTCACAAGTGCTTAAGTAATAAATATGGATTTAGACAGAAACTTTAGAATCTGAAGCACCCAAGAAAACTTAAATTTACTTTGTAAGTAAAGTTATAAGGCCGTCGCGTCGTTTGATGAAAATGCCAGTTAGAAGTCAGTTGAATATACGTGATATCTTTGCCAAATTTCAACGGAACTAGTGTTATTTTACTAAGTTACACTCTCATCACACTGTATTATGGACTTACTTCAGCTCTGATTTAACTGAGATAAAACAACTTGGACGAAAACAAAATTGAACTTTATGTCCTCCTCAAAACTCAATAGATTTAGTTATCGTGCTAATGCAAATTTCTTTTCCTTGAACCAGGCTATAAGTTTAACTCCACAGCAAAAAAGTGTAAATGTGCATGGATTTTATTTAAACGTCCCGATCCATCTTCATTACGTTAACAAATTTGACACGACCCCATCTTGAGGGCATTGTGCACCACCGGTATTTTTCAATGAAGCAACGATTGCCGTATATATTGAGGGCAATAAAGTAAGTGTTGGTTCGTTGGGGGCGGTGTGGTTTTGTGTCGAAGTCGACGATTTATTCGCACAAAACTATGCCTAATGTACAATGCGCTATAGTGAATTCAACCAAATGAAAATTACATCATGTCAGGTATTTTGCTTTGGGTTAAAAAGTTTTTTAATTATAGAAATAGTGGAGGTGAGTTTTTTGTTGTAAGCGTGTAGCAAGCGGAAAGCACACATCACAAGCATACCCAACAATGTTAATTGTTTAATTTGTTGCGAAAAAATGTACTCTAGATATTCTTATATGTATACAAACATATAAATTTAAAAATATAATATACGGGTCTTTGTTTGTGACATGGTTTAGTAGATTTAATAGATTTTTATGCCTCGCCTGTTTCTTTTTACATTCGGAATTACGTAATTGTTGAAGGTTTTTACTGCAGACGACAGGAGAAATGCCTAGTTTCTTCCCATTGGAAGTTTTAACATGTAAAAAAATCATAAAAAGCAACAGTAGGAAAATATATGTTTTTCTATATCCTAATTTGCCCTGGAAAGAAAGAGAGTTGCATTCTCGCAGCCCATTCATTTATATAGCCAGTAAATTTAAGGACTCTTAAAACCTTCACGTTAACTAAAACATACAAAGGTTTCGGTCTTTATATAACTGCATACCGGAGCTTTTCTAAAAAATAAGAAGTTGAGTTGAAGTGTTGGTAAAAAGTTATACGAGGAAGTGAATGAATGAATGTAATACTTGGATATAATGTGAAAGTACGTACACGCCTAGTTTTCAAGTACGTTGTGCATGTGCCCGGTTTAATATTATTTAAGTTTATAAAACGTGAAACTTGAAACTTTCCTCTTGAAAATTCCTTTAGGAAAATACCAACATTCTCTTTAAGATAAAACGGATTTTCAAAACTGTAAAATTGCGCAAAGCATAGTTGGGTTGATGTGAATTGAAATCAACTGATTTTTAAATTTTTTTCATAGAAAAATTGGAATGTAGAATTTTGGAGGGCCGTAAACTTATATCTTCGACTTCTGATAAAGAACTAGAAGCCATTAGTTTTGTTTCTCATTGCTGTTTTGATTAATTTATTTAAATTATGATAAACTTGCCTGTTATAATTGGTGACGTCAGATAGTGTATCTAACCTAACCTAAAAATCCTGTAATACCAACATAATCTGATGTTAAGAAGAGCCATCACAGGCGCGAATTTCAAAAAAAATATATATAAAATATTTTTATTATTACTCGTATATTGGTATAATTTTTAAATAATCTGCACGCATTGTATCAATTTTATTCATCGTGCTATCCCATAATAATTTGTAATATTTTTTTCTGAAAACTGATTTTGTTACACGAAAATCCCCATGGTGCGAATATTATTGAGTTCCGACCGTGCGTGTATATTGTAAGTTATTAAATATTATGTTATTTTGTACTCACAATAAATAAAAGAAACTATTAGAATCCCTAATGTATTAATATAATTTCCCGGTGGCATCCCAAGCCTCGGACTAAATTATACCTGTTATACATATTTCCGTTTGTGCAAACAAAGAAACCCAATAGGAAGTCATGTGTATTCCAAACGGATGCAAAAGCGAAACACATCGGCTTTTAACAATTCTAATGTAAAATCTCTGTTTACGGATTTAACCCTGCTATACTTCAAGTGTCCCAAAATTGAAATTCAACTGAACGAAATATTGATAGAATATAGCGCGCACATAATCTCTGTGTTTTTTTTATATCAAACAAAAACTTCCAGAGGCTGTTTTCCTGTATTTTTTTTTATTCACCAGCACAACATGAAAGCCAGACCCAGGTATTATTAGGACGAAACAAAGCAAACGAAATAATTTTTTCCAACCTGCTGCTGCTGCTGCTATATCGTTCTATTGGAAAGAAATGAATTTATCGGATTGTAGATATGTATTCTCATATAACAATGTCGAAATGAAATTTGTAGTAGTAGAGTTCCAATCAACGATAAACAGACAGTCTATTTGTTTTTTCTATAACTCTTTCATGGAACGTGATCCGAATACAATATTCTATCCTAATGGTGATATTTTAATCGGGGCATGTCGGCATTTATTCCAAATCTCCAAAACGTGGAGGAAGAGATCGCCTGCAAATTTAATTAATATAGACCTTCACCGATTTTTGTTCAATAATCTATGGAAATTATTCATGCATACTGATGATATTTTTCCTGTGGTTGTTTGGGGAGCAGATCACATTTTTGAATATAATATAAAGCTGGTATGATGTGTGGTTGTCGTGTCAAGGGACACCTTGTATCTACGAAAACAAAGTGAAAAAGTATGCAAAAGACGATGTATTTTACATTTAAATGGATAAAGTTCCCTTTTATCTAGAGCTTTTTTTTTGTACGATTTGAAGTGTGAAATAAAGTCCGGGACTTGCCCTTAGATAATATTAACATAAATAAATATTATTTGTGTATTATTTTGTAGGATTAATGCCCGAGGAGGAGGCCATTCGCCCTTATACCTTCCTATTTTTTCTAGGTTGGAATAAAATTGTTTTCGAAATGTACACAACCCAAAAAATCGATTGGAGACTATAAAAGTCTTGTTTACATCCGTATCTTGTATCCTATCTCAAAAAATACTTTTTTTAACATAGTAGGAAAATCGGAACACAGTTTTTTCTAACTCAGTTAATTTAACTCAACAATATACATAAAATTCTGACAATTTTCGTTAATATTTTCTCACATTCCATTTGATTGAAATACAAAACTCGTGAGGTTTTTTCAGGATTATTTACCGGATTACTTTTTGGCGAAAATAAATTCAGTGACAATTTTAGATATTTTCAAGTCAGTCGTTTACACCTTTTCGGTGATTTTATCCCAATTTCTATTGATTGCATTTGGAAAATACCGACAGGTTAGCATGGGCACCAACGAACGTGCATTGCATGATAATGTTATAAAAATAAGGATACGGTGTTTGTAGAGGCAACCAGGAATTTTCGGGGGGTACTGAATAATTATTTGTGTTTAGTAATTTGATGGGATTTTGGTTAGGGATCCATGCCGTACAGTGGACTAAAGTCCAATATGTTGGATGTCGGTTTTCCATGGCATTACCGGTTTGATATTGCCTTTAGTATAACACCTTTGGCTTAAAAGGATAACAACAGCGAGTATTGAGTTCTTGCATCAAATGCCACCAGTGGGATTATGCGAGCTCATAGAGAACGCGAATTTATGGAGCCATAGAAATGTTACGACAAGCTGGAGAAAATATTATACATCGTCCAAACTGGGGGGCTATATAAAGGCCACTACGATGATATAAGATAATAATTATACGCAGGCAGTAGGCGAATCCCGGTTCTTTTGCGCGCGCTGTATTGTAAAAGTTCTTGGAGGCGGCTTTAGATGGATTAGTCTAAAACCATTGAAAGTATTCAGGGATGTGGTCCTGATAATAATTTCAAATGCAGGTCGATCGAGTATAATGCAATGGTAATCTCGGTGTGTGACGAATTCTGCAACGTCTTCATTTTATCAGGTAAATATGCGGCGCGCTGGATTTTGTCCGATAAAATTTGAATTTTTTTCGTCTCTTAAAAACCGTACCATCCAGATAAGCTGCGTTATTGTCAAAAGTAATACCCCTAGGGAAATTTCGTAAGATGTTTGTCTAATTCTATTACCACGCTCTTAAGAAAAGCCGTTTCGTAATGATGCTGTAAAGTATGAAAATAAAATTGCCGGTAGAGTAATTTTTTTAAAGAATTTATTTTAGTTCTAATAAATTACCACATCATTTAGGAATTTATATTTTTAAACATTTCTATAATCTAGATTTTACTTAGGTATATTTTTTTGTACACAACATATAAATTGGTTTTACTTTTATTATACAGTTAGAAGCATTTTTTCCCCAATTTTTTCGGTTTTTTGTTGATAAAAAACCGAAGTACTTACCACTAAATTTTATGTTATTAATATTATTTTATATCACAAGAAACTCAGTGCAGTGTAGCAGTTTAGGATAGGCCTTTGGTTTAACTAATTTAAGTTACAAGAGAGGTTTTGACGAACTTATCACATGATTTTATAACATTAATTATACACAACAATTAGTACCGCAAATATTAGCGCTAATTTTAAACAACAAACATAATCACATAAACTATTTTCTTGTTATAACATACTTGGTCAAACACAAAACTGTTTTGTTTTTATAGTTGGTCACCCAAAGGTGACGGTTTGGGTTTTTTGGTAATTTTGACTTGTCACCTGTGCGGTCTCCAAGTAGTTTTTCTGTAGCGACAAGTAAGCACTTTTTTGAAAGCCTGTCGAAACACTTTATTGAAAATCGTGTAGAAAATCGGATTGACCATTGAACTGGCGTATCCGAGCCATGTGACCAAATGCATCACCCACGCATCCATATCTTTGTCACACTCCGAACAAAACGCTGGTAGTAAATTTAAGATGAAAAAGGGTGCCCACAAAATCACAAAAGTAAAAAACACTACACCCAACACTTTGGTGGCCTTCTGTTCCAATCGGATGATGCGTCCATGTCTTGAGGAGTTACGCGAAATGACGCTGGAATTTCTACTGTGGTGGGAGCGAATGCTTTTGGTCACGTGAACACCGGAGTTGTTGTAGTTGTAGCGTTGGAGGAGACAGGGAGATGAAGGGTTCTTGCTTCTGTCTACTAGGGTGCCTCCTCCATGTCCGTTCTGACGAAGAGTTGCAGATCGGCGAAGTAGCAAAGGAGTTCTTTGGGTACTGTTGCTGAGGATTGTTGTTTTCGTATTGCCAAAACTCGAACCTGTCACAGAAAAACATTTAAGTAGTACTTCCTTGAATGAAATTAGTTGGTTCTAACTTACCTCTTCTATGCCCTCTACGCGATTCCCAAGTAACAATTATATTGTTCGAAGTCGCGTCTCCGCTTCCACCTCGACTTCGACTCAACATCGATTTCTTACTGGGCGACAGCGCTGGCGACAAACTCTTATCCATTCCACTGTCCAATTTCGCGATTTGCGTCTTGTCTTTGGCATCAGTTGGTTTACGAGTTGGTGATTTGTCACCGAAATAGGGGCATGTGCATGGTGGTGGCAGTGGAAAGGATGAGCTTTCGGTGGCCTCTGATCTGTCGTCAGATGATAGGTCTGATGAACGCGTCTCATGGAAACTGGAACCGCGTTTTCGCCAACGTGGCGATGGACTTTCGTCGCGTGAGTCGCCCTCGTGGAAGGTGGAGGCTCGGCGTCTTTTTGATGACCATGGGGATGAGTCGGAAGTGAGGAGGGAGGAATGGGAGTCGGCTAGGCTTTCGATGCTTCGGTCACCAGAGCTAGAGTGACAGAAAAATGTTAAATTAAATGGAGTTTACATTGTTTTAAAATTTTTATTCTTAAATTTTATGTTTGATGTCCACAATATAAAGAATTATGTTGTTCTATTCCAAATTTTATTGTCTTAACGGATTGTCCCATAACTTTTGATCCCTGAACAAAGTAAATTATAATAACGTTAGGGTAGCTTAGCATGTCATAAATAAGGTCACTTTTGACATCCTCAGCTAACCTAACTTTATGTCTCTACTATAAGGTGTTTGTTTAGAAACTAACCTTTACGTATTCATAACTTATTTTCTATTTTTTGTCAGAGTTTCAAAATTATCTAGTTTCCCGGCTTTATCCACGTGACATGTAAATTTCCCGTATGCACAACTTAATTCCTCATCAGGAACACGGTGACTTTGTATAAATTTATTTAAAGCGAGACAAGTTAATATTTATTGTGAACCTAACTTAAGGATAATTACCTGCATCAGTACTTGTAAGGATAATAGAGCTTTGCAGGTTACGAATAAGTAATTACTGTGTGTAGGGTTTTTCAAACAATAGCGACCCCGGCAATTTATTAGCATATAACAGTGAACCCACCGCCAACCGCCGCAGCCGCCGCCTCCACCTCCATACTCGTCACTGTATAAGACAATTATTAATGTCTGTTCAATTCGCATTAGGATTCCCGGAAGGTGTATCCGTTAATTAGTAATCGTAATTAGATTTGGGGTTATTATGATGCATTAGAATATACCGAATAATGTTCGTTTATATTAGAGACGTCAAAATACAGTGGGGATATCAATTATGCTTCAGTAGGAATATCAATTGTTTGCGTGTATTAAGGCTTATCTCCTTTGAGGTTTGCAATTCCGGGGTAAGCAAGTTACTTCCGGTCTTATAACATTATATTGGAAACTACAAACACAATTAATCGGTTAATAGTATTGTGGTTTGGATTGCTTTATATACGCAAATCAATGCAGCGTGTATGTTATTTATCATAGGACTATTAAATTTCCAATTATGTCACTTCCAAAAGTCCCTCGGATAAAAATGTTTGCTTAAAGGGAGAAATAATTGGTGATTTTTTACCGAGAGCATATTGACGCGCCCCAGCTTAATTTATGTTTAAATACAATCAAATTGGCATTAAAACAAGGCCATGATAATTAAAATCAGATCGCTGATGATGATGGGGTCATCTACTGAAATTTACGTTTAAACCCTCCGCCATTATATATTTTAAGAAAAGTGTAAATGAGTTTCATTCTACAGATAAAATCCGATGGATTGTGTCCCCTTTTCCAAGATTTCCATCGTTAATTTCTGATAGTACTTTTGATAATTGCAGAATAAAGTGTGATTAAATGGTTAAAAACGAATGCTGATGCTCTCTTCGGTTGGAGTTTGAAAAGCGGCGACGATCATTTGAGTCGAGTTAAAATTGTCGAGATTGCAATTTAGGCCAGGCGGTTTAATACATAAGTGGAGGATCGTTGAGCATTAATACTTTGCAGGTCGGGAGGGCGTTTAATCTGTAGTGGATCACTTTTGTGTGGTGTGTGTGTGTGTAGGTGTGTGGGAGAGGGAAAAAAATTGGTAGTTTATAATTATTGAGTACAAGTGGAATTGACGTTTTGAGTAATTAAAAAAAAAATCCGAGCTCGCGCGCGGTTCCGAACCAATGAACTATGTATAGGGATTTTCAGTACGGAAAATTGGATTTTTCCTAATGATATTTTTTATAGGTATATTTTTGCTAAAGAAGCGTGCATAGTTTAGATATAGTGTAACGCAAAGGAAAAATGCAAATCAACATTCTATTTCGTTTTCTTTGTTTAACAGCGCAAACATCAAGTCCAATTTGTGTAATTTGCTTGAAATGATTTTCCTTGTCTCGCACAACTGCATGCCGCGTTGCTATTGAATTTGAGACGAACGGTGAATTTTTCGCGTATACTTTAGGGAAATGAGACGATTTAATGTAACTGAGAACGATGTCACGAATCGGATTGTTTAAAAATAAATGCCGCCGTTTCGTTAAACAGTATACGAAAAAGCGGATATAAGCTTGTTTTTCTTAATTATTTAAATGCTGCACAAGAAGCTTTTATGGCTGAAATAAATTGTGACAAATTTGTGTTTGTATATTTGATTTCATAGAATTGCCTACCGGTAGGTTTTGATATTTTTTTAGATTGCTATCTAACCTTACTCGAACTCGAAATTATGGTAAATACTTTACGAAAAAAATTTATAAAGATTCGAACGATTTTTTAACGATCAAAATCACCTACCGGTAGGAACGAAATAAACTCTTAACATTCAAGGATTATTGATGAGGTTAGTGTGAGTGAATTAATAACCTAGAAAATGTCTTGGAATTTTATGAACCTTTGCTCTACGGAGTGTTTCAAATATCTGAAATTTCCGCACTAGTCACGTGACAAATTTGAGATTCTAACTTTTACGACGAATAAAATCGTCAGAATTTATATGAACTTCCTGATTCGCTACGCTGACGAGTTATTTTAAAACTAATTTCAGTTTTTCCATCAGCGAGATTCCTGATAAAAATTTTATTGTCTTGAAATTAACATGTGGGTTGGAATTATGCTCCTACCATAAACATTCTTTTATTACTCCACACCTACTTATCGTTAGTTAATTACAAATGCTAATGGATTTCTATTTCCAACTAATTTTACCTACTTACCCGATTTTAAGAGTGTTCTTGTTGTTGGGTTTGGGCGAGGTGGTGGTCATGTTGGACGCCGCCTCCAATCCCCTGGACAATTTGAGCATTTCGGCTCCAAACTGTCCCAATGCGGACATGGTGCATGGTGTTGGTTCTGATTCCTGTATCCACAATTCGTGTGTATCAATGGTAGTTAGTTCTGTATCAGTGGATGCGGCGGAATGAGCGTGCTGGGGGGTGGCTGGTTTGCCACCCGCTCTAGTGGTGGCATTCAGTAGTTTGCGCCACGTACAACGGCGTTCTGCACAACAAGGGAAATACCGGAAAATTAACTGCAATGTTTATGGCCGGGGAAATGATTCTGGTGTTGTTTTGTTTGGGCTGTTTGTGTATATGTGTGAGACATGTGGGGAGGAAAATGCAAGAGGTTTTCTATTTTTAGTTTAGTTGGGAGTTGTGTTTTAAAATATTTACATGAATTTATTGTTGTTGTTGTTCTTGTTGAGTGGCAAGTTTTTGTTATAGTTGCTCAAGTCATAAAAGACAATTAGTTAAAGTGGTAATAGCGACTTACGCATTAAATCGTAAGGTAACTATAGATAAATTGGCGAATGGCATTTTCCATGAAGTTTAATAAGTTTTAAATGCAATCAGTGAACCATTAACTTGTAAAAGCACATGTGAGGGATTTTGATACTCAGCTCTGATACTGCTAATACGCTTATACTGCTTCATCATTAAAATAACAACTCCACAAGGCAATTTACTCTGTACTAGAGAGAAGTCTTGTAATATGGTTATAAAAATAGCACGAGCTTATACATCGTAAAATTTTTCACACTTTTATTGAATTAAAGTTCTTGATGTACTGATGGTTGCAAAATCCATCAGTGGAGGTTTTCACTGAATAGATCAGTGGACAAAGTTTAAAGTTATGGTCATTCCAGAGCCGAGAGCAATTTCTGGTTTTAGGAGTTGCGCGCACCATAACTTTACCCGCACTTGAATTTTCAATAGGGGGTGAAGCCCTTTCATCGAAATCTACCATTGATATAATCCAATTCGTCGCCACTTTTCAATGAGTTGGAATTTTAAGGAAAATATTCATACAAAGGGAAATGTTTGTGGGTGGTGGTGTTTGTGGAAAGTTTGTTTATTCTGTGAGTGAATGAGAGTGTATTGAAGATTGTCCTTAAGCAGTTTCAACATTTTATTCTTGTTGAAAGTGTATCTTTTTGTATCTATTCTAAGTAGTACTTAAATATGAGGCAATGCTTCAAATCGGACTTAGAGAACTTTTCTGTTGTTCCATTGAGACCGTCCTCAGTGTTTTCCACGGTTTTTTTTACAGAAATATGCCTGTTTTATTAAATTTAAGTAATTTTTCTTAACGTGAATATTTCTTACCCAACGGAGTGCTTGTGGGTCCCCCCATCCAATTACTGGACCAATCGGGTGTCCCTAAATTTTGTTTCTGATTAGCTAGTAATCGTACAGTCAACGCATAAGTGACAAGCATAACCAGCAGAGGAATGTAGAAGCAAATGATGGATCCGATGAGTTTATACAGTGGATCTGGAATTTGGCAGGTTCCGTCAATGATGAGGGATCCTTGATCCTGTAACACAACATAAAATTGTGATTTGTGTGTGTGTGTTTTACAGGCGTAATCTGACGCTTTTTTATGGTGTGTCGTTAAAGCGTTTTAATGGCTGTTCTTACCTTTGAATACATTAGGGATAAGGGCAGGCTCATCGCTATCGAAAGCAGCCACACAAACACGATCTTCAAAGTGACTCTTCTCCTAGATTTATTTCGGCCGAATTTCATTGGGTATCTCAGTGAAAGGTATCTGTCGACGCTGATGGTGCACAGATGCATTATTGAGGCTGTGCAGAATAATACATCCAAGCATATCCATGCCAGACAGTAAATGGAATGCAGTGGAAAATAACCTGGAATGAAATATTAACCAGCTTGTAGTTTCTCAGGTTAAAAATTCAAAATTGTCAACCGCGCGATAACTACATTCACTTATGCAGTGACGTTATAATCCTGCAATTAAGACGGTGTAAGAGGGTGCATGTTTTGTACGCGATGTAGCGACACTTGACACGATTGTTATTAAGTGCAGCAATAATTCGATACCAGCTGTTGGCTATAAAATAGAATGAGAGCCACCAGTCCACCATTAGAGCAGCTGCGGATTCATTTTAAGCTCCAATCAATTTAATCCCCAATAGACATCCAACTCGCCTGTCTTATTATGACACTAACCAAAGATTGAATTGGCTGTAAAATGCCATGACTAAATTAATTAGTAATTTAATAAATGTCGATGGATGGGGTTGTTTTCTTTGTGTCTGTTAATGGTTAACTGTGGTTGACGTGCTGTGGAAGGTTTGTTTTATTTGTTTTATTATTCTTTCATAGTATTCTAATTTCCGGATAATCGATTTTTTATTCTCCGCGTCTTTCCTCCCCCTTCCCCGCCAGACGATATAATAAACTTTGTTTTGATTGATCGACAAAGCTAGAACTTTAATTAGAACCATTTCGTTCTTTTAAGTTCATATAATTTCTAGTTAAATATTCTTTTTTGTTTATTTAGTTGTTTGATGAAAAAGTTTAACTTTTGCCTTTCGTAAATTGCGACATGTGAAATAGAACGTAACATCTGCTCTGGGACATGTTGTTTACAGGTGTTTGTTTTCCTTCTGACGAGTGTTTGCCAAACCGGAAGTGTTTACTTCTGTGTAGGCTCGGCTATGATTTGCTCTAGTGTGCAATTTCATATTAAATTAAGCGCTTTACATGCAAAATTTATTAAGGTTGGACAGGGTTTTAGTTTGTCAATGGAGGGCGCAACGGGCTAGTTTTCTTTCTGCAAAAAGCTATACTCAACCAACAACCGTTTTTAGGAAGTATAAAGTTTTATTAAAGAAGTTTGTAATAGATTACTCATATTTGAAATTATACTCCTTGTATTTGGGGTTAGGTGCTATTTTGGTACCAATTACTGCAGCCATTCTGGAAAGTTATATAATCCAGGCTTCGCTTAAATTCAGCTGCAAAATCGTAATAATTATATTTTTGGTCAAAACTTGCTCAATATTTCATATAAATTAAACTAGTTTCATTTCAAATTAACCGTAAAATTATATTGATATTTCCATTGGTAATTAATTAAATTTATTTCAAAGCAAATTATCACCAAAGGCTATATTGAATTATGCAATTAGAATGTGCAGAATCATCACAAATTATGTTCACGAGATTTGTGATGAAAAAACGAACTTTATGAACTTGTTCGTTATTGCCCTCCTGTTCCTTAATCTGGTTCCTGTTTGTATTGAAGTCTGGCATTCTACTCTCAATCCCAATCTGTATTATCCAGCGAGCAAATTTCGCCTGGCTGGCACAAAACACAATTAAAGTTTCATTTACTCCGTCGAAAATTTTGAGAAATTTGTAATAATGAATGTTATTATTCCGAATGAACGCACCTTTGGCCCATTGTATCACTTGCTGAGTTTACGTCTATTAAATGAAATTAAATTGCGAAACATAACGAAATAGAGCTGACGGTTTTTTAAGAATAATTAGTCTGTTTGAATTGTGATGGTTTACAATTTAAATTTCTATAGTGAGGTAGAAGAAGCAAAATTAAGCAATTAATATGTTTATTGATTAATGATGTAAATAATTCATATTTTAAATTTTCTTTATTTTAACAGCTGGTCAATTGTAAACTTAACGTTAGTTGTAGAAATTATGGGAAAATTAGCAAATATGACGTTAGACCGTTCTTAGAAGAATTGGACTGTATATAAATTGCGAATTAATTGGAATATGGCGATTTTTGATCAGAAACATTTACATAATTCCTCCTATCTCGGTACACAATATTAGGATAAGTGCTTTATTGTAAAAAATTCTATACTTTAGGTACGAGACATTTTTTTGCTGTTGTAAGATGGTAAAGTGGTGAAAAATTAGTTCAGTCTAGAACTGTCGAGGATATTGAGTTGGTTGCCTCTTTAAAATCGACTGAAACCTCTTAGTTAGCTTTTCAAAGTGGGGATTAGGAAAATTTGTAGCGATATAATATATTCAAAAGTCATACCAACTCGTAAAATTTTTGTGCGCGCTGTCGTTTGTAATAAAACGGTGAGTGCTGACAGTTTTAGCATTCCAAATGGAAAAGTCCTTTCTGGCGCGCTTTTTATATGAAACAATCTTTTTCTTTAACTAATAAATATTTTATGTTGGATGGGTCTGCTATAAATCACAAGTCATATAATATTATCCCAATATCGAGGTTTTCGCAACATGGAATTTCGCATCTATTTCACACTTAACAACCACTCAGTGTAGGCGTGTATTGGCTTTTGTGTAAAAAATGTCGATTGGAATTTTGGGAAATATGGTCAAGTTGAATTTACGACTATAACTTGGATAACACAAGTATAAGTGTAGGAAAACACGAAAGGGAAAAAGTGTTTTCGTTGGGAATTTCAGTCACAGAATTTTTGCCATATTACTTGGGAAAACTGGGGCACGTTTCTACAATTTCTTTAAATTATTATACTCTAGGTACACACAGTTACTGAGTTTCCTTCCGAATATGTGGCACATATGAATAGAATCGAAGTGATTTGTCTGAAGTAGCTAGTTTTCTATTGTAAACATTCGATAAATGCACTTTAGAATGATGTCGGAGAAGAAATGATCAATACTGGACTTGCATTTGGTTTTCTTTTCGATTTATTTTTTAAATCCTATATACATATATCTCTTACGGTTTTCTATTGAATCTTCACGCCTCACAGCTCGTATTTATATTTCTGAATATAATCAAATGGACTGGATCGTTTGGGGACCAGTGAAGTTGGATACGTCAAAGCGCATACACGTACAAAACGTTTGAAAAGATGAACCGATATATCTATTCGTTTGTGCACGCCATCACTTTTGACGAGCACTAACTGGAAAGTCTGCGATTGCATCTTTGCAATGTTTTGATGTTTACACCGAAAAATCAATGCGGTTTAATTATGTTAAATACGCTATTTATAGAATATTAGCTTAATAATTTAAGGGTATAAATGCCCATTGCCCTTTTCTTGTACGCCCTCAGTTTTCGTGTGCATTTCATTACAGACAGAGTGCTGAAATTGACAAAAAATATCAAGTATACCTATAGTGTAAGTGGCGTCTTCAACAACGAATCTCTGCTTTGCAGTTTCAACTCGCCTCGGTATGCATGGCTAAATTTTAAGTGTGTCTAATCTAATTAGCACTCAAGCTAGCTGATGATGTAAAATATTTCAGAGTGGAAGTGAGATTTTTCCGTTAATAAATTATTTCAGAGCTCATCTAGCATGTTTAAGGCGTCATGATAAGATGAGTTTTTTTCGTTTTATTACAGCAGCTTATGCAAGTTTTCAAGGAAAATTGTTTAGTGTGTTGCATTTTGATGTGAGTTTTAATTACTAGGTCAAAATTTGGCGGATGCGCCGGTCACAAATTAAAAAATTATTTTTGTTATTCTCAAAGTTATTATCTAGTTTGCTACCTGAAATTTCAGAATTTTATGAAGGTCTAGTATTTTTCAGAGGCCCAAACAAATGATATGAAATAAATAGAGGTTGTTATACTATAATGTAGGTAGTATTATTTTCAGTACTTCATCAGTTACTTAATTCAAGATTAACTTAGACTTAGACCGTGGAAACGCTTATTGTCAACAATTGCTTTTGTGGTTTAATTCTAAGCTAACCTCAAATTAAGTTAACTTCTTTCTGCAAGTGGGTATTAGAAATTTGCACAATATTAATTTTCTGATCTATTCTCTTTTATTTGACTATGAAAATTTAATTAAGTTTTGAGCATAAAAACCAAGCTAAAAGATACATCTTGGTTTAAATTAAAAACTATCTGCTCAAAGGAATTTGCTTTTATTCTATATAGCGAAGCGTAATGGAAAATCAACTTTTTTTCCAAACATATCCAAAGTCGCTTTTTATATTATTGAAAGTTTTAAAGTGGTAGCCTCGCGCGGACGAAATCAATATTTTTTTGCAGCTTTTGTACGATTGTAAATGATTTTCGTTATTGTCTCCTCGGGTTCTATAGGAAATTGTGCAATATTGAGGTAGAAGTAGAAAACATTAAGAAAATGGTTAGTGGAAAAGAAACTACATCATTTAGGCTAAAGGAGAAAACAATAAAACTTCCGTTATTTGATGTGTTTTTTTTTGTATGTGTGTGTGAGTGTGTTTCGAATTGATTTGTCAATGTTGTGTGGATGGTCCATGTGCGTTCAACAGTGCGTAAACTAAAACCGAGTAAATGAGAGGCGGGCAGTCCGTTTTATCTACTAACGGCCAAACGATACTTGACCGCCGTGGGAAACGAAGGGCACTAGGGGTCTGCACCTCCCAACGCCTTGTGGAGCTTCTATAATCAGATATAACAGTATGTCTTGTGGCCCTTTGGGACCGCCAACTAACTCACAGTTAGTTTGGGAAACAAGTGTGGGTAGAACTAAGTGCAACTCGAAATAAACAGGAAGAATTATGTGTGATTGATTGCTGCACTCGGAATTTCTTTGTTAGAAAAAAAGCAGCGTTTTGAGTAAAATAAAGTGTGCTGTCAGTTTTGGGGCTTCCCTGTTCTAAAATGTAGTGCAGAATTGAGTGTGATGATCAGATCAGCTGGCATTAAACAGGAAAAGTTACAAGGGTCATAATTTTTATCCCATAATGTCAGAGCTTATTTATTTTTATCGTTAGCGTTTAAACTGATGAACTTTTTCTTTGCACATCGCGAGGAGTGAATCTTGTGTGTGGATATCAATTTGTTTTATTAGTGTCTTAGTTTTGTTGAAAGATGATTTTCTAACTTAATACTGTAGTAATTTATTTTTAGTTTCTTATACGAAAAAATCCCAAAAATAATCTTATGAGAAGTTTATCGGTATTTTGAAAATAAAACGGTCTCTCGCTTTGATATCAATCTTTTTAACAAAAGACCAACCAGCAACTACAAAACTCTAAATTTTGTATTCGTCGTTTTAATTCAAAAAGATCGTGAATATTCTGGTAGATAATTTTTGCGAGAATGGAAGAAAACCTAAAATTTCTGATCAATCTTCCACATGGTCCAGTGTGAAAATTCATACACATATCTCAGACGTTTCGAATTTTGGTGGGTGCGCCGGGTACAATTATTAGAGTATAGAAAAATGTTCTTTATTGAGCGCATCATATAAAAATCAATGAATAGTAGGTAAATAATAATCTTGTTGCATATTTGCTGCTTAAGTGGAAAATAATGAAACGTTCAATGAAAACCAATATATCTCTCCCAAATAGATGATGAATAAACAAAATGTATATTTATAGAAATGATTATTAGAAGCGCGACATAAATAGAAATAAAACAGTGTCATCTAATCGATATCGTATTCTATTTCCAAATCTATTAATTATACAAAAGGCATTGAATTTAAGTCCAAGGTCGAATACTATCTCTCCTCCAGTATTGTTCCGTGCACTTGAACAAAACTATACCGTGTTTAAGAAAATTGAACCCGGCTATTAATGGTTTTTCATATTGCGACGTCTATTTAATTTTCTGCGGTGGAAATACAGCAGAACTTTCAGTTTAAAGCAGATGTTTTTGTGTTGCTGGCAAGCTTTAATACCTGATGCTTCTCAAAGAAATATTATTATGTAAAATACAAACGAAAAACTCAATCATGTATTCTGTATTGTTTTCACATTTCACATTCATACAAAGAAAGAACCCTGAACAAACATCAAAGATGTCATGTCAAGTCAAGTCAAGAAGCATTGTGGCTTATTGGATTTGCAAATGTAGTAGTTGCATTTTTTCAAGTGTGTAATTATGCAGTGTATAATTATAATTGGGGTATATGTTTATTATTCAGGTAGGATATCAAACGCATGTATGCGTGTAATAATCTGGGTATTGTGTTAGTAGAGCCAAAACCGAGAAAACCAAGTTTGTTGTTGAACTGTGTGTAGGTTTGTGTGTGATATAATAAATGAATTTTAATCAGAAGCATACCCTAAGGTGACCATTCAGAGTTGTATAAGAAAAATGAGTAATTGCGTTATTTGTATGGAGGTGTATTGTTTGAGAGATACACCCTAAACAAAACATGTATATGATGTGTGATTTATTTCTATGGCAAATGCTTTGTCACCCCTCTTGGCAATATTCCAAGCGGAATAATTACTATAATTCTCGTCTATTATATTGTATATACTGTGTACGAATTGCCTAATGGAGTTTTGAATATATTTCTAGTGGACCGGTTAAATTATTGTTTAATTATTTAAATGGTTGATAATAGTTTTGATGCCAGGATTTTAAATATGTAGATGGATGGACAGTGTTTTACAAAACAAACGGTTTTTCTTTTTATTTATATTATCCAAATATATTTTTATTATTTGTGTTGTGAAATTTATGAATCAATACGGAATTTATTATTGTGTTTGTATGCAAAACATTTACATACAATTTCCTATGGAATATTCATTTTCGCCTTATGAACTCTTGTAATAATATATTCACAATCTATTTATTCAAAAGATCGCTATATTGCGTACAATTTGTTTTTCTACTTCCATACTTTAATTAATTTATTAGACATTTATACATGTACTGTAATGAGATTCATTATGATACAAGTTTGTAACCAATAGAAATGCAACATCACTATCAATATCAAATATAGCCATGAACATCTGACAGATCCAAAATTCAAAATTCATTTTGATTTTCTGACATTTCTGAGTTTATGATAAAGTTGCCATGATATTTTTTGTTTTCTTATTTTTCATTATTTTGGCTAGTCATCGAAAATATAGTGTATGCAAATCACATTTAATGACTTAAGACACTCGTATTCATTACGACACGAGCCGTAGGTGGGTGTCGTAATTCTCATACTCGTGTCTTAATAACTATCATTAAATGCTCATTGCATAATACAAAAGGTAATTACGGAGTCCAGTTAGAACATGAACAAGTGATTTTTATCTTAAATTGGAAACATCGTCAAAAGAAACTGTTTGGTGATAAAATACGAAGAAAAATTTCGTTGGCGAAATTGCTTTTAAAAAACACTATCCAAAATTTAAAAATTGTTCTAACGGCAGAACTTTAAGCAAAATTAACAAAAAGTTGTTTAGATATTCAACGACGTGAGCCGAATAAACAATTAAGAATAACTTTCTTAGATAATTTGCATCGGAACCGCGTCTTTTGAAACAAAAATTTTAAATAGCCCGTGCAATATTGTATAATGTTATTTTCGTGAGGTAATTAGTAATATCAGAGGAAATTAATGACTAATTTAAGTTTATTGTGTGCCTTGAATAACATTCATTAACTTACGCTATATACCTAAATTTTTTACATTTTTCAATATTTTTTACTGAACTGTAAATTAAGCTGTAATTTACCATTTTTCAAATCATTAGTTGTTTTACGTAGAGAGCAATTATTTCAAAAGTTTTCCGGTTTTTTCCTGGATAATCTTCAAGTCTCGCCGGTTTCTCACGATTCGTATCTATATTTAGCTGTGCCCTAAAGCTTCAAGGTGTAAATTGTTTTACTAAAAAAAAGTTAAGCTTTATTTGCGCTTCTCGTTTAATTACTCGTTATTAACACGCGGATTTGCATATAAATAGATGCGGCGATTTATAACGACTGTTCAAGGGATTTTTTTTTGTAATTTTGCGTTGGTGTTTGCCTAAAGTATTTAGTTGTTAAGTAAACGCGCATTTACGTCAAAATCAAAAAGCCAAGACGCCACAAAGAGAATGTTGTTATCAAATTAATAGTTTATTTTGTTTGACTGCAAATACTGGCGCTGCCTGCCGACATTTTCGTATTGTTTAGCCGTAGCTTTGGCTGTTTAGAATTCCAAACATAATTTCGAATTAAGTGCCAACTTCTCTGATGCCATCACGTTTAGGTACAGATATATACGATTACACATTGCTCCAGATTAATAATATTACAAAGTTTACATTGAAATGTTGTGTGTTGTTTTGTAGTTGCGTAAGTTGGATATTATCAGGTTAGGCATATTGGTTGAAACTGAAAAATTGAATTACAGTTTGGAACAGACTGTCAAGTGCAAGGGGAATTACATGAAATTCAATACTTTCTATATGTGAAATAGTTGTTTAAAAAAAATGTTAATAAAGTAGTTCGCGATATTACTTAATTTGGATCTTATAGTATATCACACTTTTTAGTGTCTTTGATCGGTTAATTTTGAGTAAACTGAGAATATTCTGCTTCACTTTGACATGCGGTTCTTACCCTCATTAGGCTATCAATAGAATCTTGTATAAATTATTTTACATTTTATCGAAAGGTCATCTAGTGGTGTAAACATAAATTAGGAGAAAATGATCATAGAAAATTAGATGAAAGTTTCGGGATTCTCTTCCAAATCTTATAATTTTTTTGATGATTATTTTTGTACCAAATCATGTTTATTATGCGGTCTACAGTTTGACGGATTTTCAACAAAACTATTTGCAAAAATTTCTAGCTTCTTGCTGGAAATCAATTCGAATTGGGATTACCATTGAATAGCCCCGACTGTTTTCAGGAATATCCCTCCATTTCAGTATCTATCATTCATGACTATCTGCGTCTGTTGACTTTAATACGTAGTTTGTCATCAAAGCGAATCTCGGAGTTCAATCGTGGATTTCTTCTGAAATAGATTTTTATTGATCGAAATTATGCGTTTGGTATGAGTGTGTGATGGTGGGAAAGTGGCCTGTCTTTTTCTTTTGACAATAATTTGGGGCTAATGCGTTCTGAGAGGGTGAAAGTGTGTGTCGTTGGATCGATTAAGGTGACAGGGCTGTATTAACGTGTAATCCAGTCCTTCCTCTCTCAGTATAATAAGCCAATTCACCAAAGACCTCACACACACAGACATACTTGAGCTGGCTTCAGTATGGCGTTGCGTTGTGTAAGATTTATAAAGTGAATCGTGTGTGGAGTAGACCCTTGCATGCTACTTACTCTCCTCCAGTATTCAAGACGAATGGATGGGATCATAACAGAGACGCGCTACCAGCAATTTAGTGGTAATCCTAAGGCACAACTATCTCAAATCCACCATTTAATACCTTCCTCTACGATTTTGGCAGTAGTTGATGAGGGTGGTGGGCACATTTTCGTTGTAATTAGGAAATGTGTTGTTGTCTAATGTTATTTTCGTCAACAATGCGAGAGAGTTATTTATAACTGGGTTATTTGTCAAGTTACCTAATGCAATGGAATAAATTTTAATAAATTGTATAGTGTATGGTTTCCATGATGATATTTTCCACTAGGTATAACGCGCATAGAACTTTTAATTATAACAATTTCCATGTTTAATAAATCAAATATCCAATATAGGGTGAAACTAATTTAAATTGCGTTTTCATTTTATGTTGCTGTTTCATAGATAATAACAAATATAGGTATGGAGGTTTTTGTTTGGATAAAGCTGATGGTCGTTTTTGTGTTGCAGTTTTTATTTTTTTGCCCTTTGCATTTTTTGGTGGTGTATAATCGTGGGATTTTCAAGGGGTGCCAGGCAATACAGTGGTGAAACTTTTCAATTTATTCATTTGTGCCCTTAGGCACGATTTGCAAGTTTTAAGGATATAATCATAAGTGCACTCAATTGTACGGTTGAGTTGGCAAAAAAAACCATTGCAAGCTGTATTTCTAATTTGCGTTCCTTTTGATCATTTTCATCTTGAATTCGCGGGCACAAAAGCTTGTTTGGGAAATGTGGGTTGCGATTTTCCAGCCATATTATAATGTATTTATCATCACAGACCCAAACTTATTTTTATATGTAACATAAGGCAGTTTGTTTTATTTAAAGTTTTTCGACAGTTTGTTTGTAAATTTGGTGAACACGTGGAGTTTTTCATACATGATATAATGCAAACATTTAGAAAAAAGATGCGGAATAAAACACCGTTTGTGTGTTGCTAATGGAGGAGCGAAGGAAATTGCTGGGTTTTCCAAGGTTTTTACTTTATACGAACTATAATCTCACAATTGCAAATATTTTCAGGCAAATTTATGTAGTGAATGTTTTAAAATGGTATCGTTATAGAACCACTGGTGGATTTTTGAAAGAAATTGTGGTTTTGCACAGAGTAATGTTGCCATTATTAAATAATAATAATAACGAAAACCTGAAATTTCAAGAGAAATTGCTCCAAAAAATGTATAGAATCTAAATTTGGAAAAATTTCTTTTTATATAGCCAAATATCGAAAAAAATCATTAACATTACGAAAGATATTTTATATAATTTGTGCGCGAATGGAAAAACTAGAAAATTTCTCATAATCACCACTTTAAAAAATCGTAGCTCTACACCAGATTTCCGAGTTATTAATTTTGTAAACCTCAATGTCATTTTTCTAAGAAAAACGTCATCAATATTGTGAAAGTTAGTTTAGACTTTTGCGAGAATTCATAACTTTAATTCCGAGTTTGGCTAAATAAAGTATTTCATATAAATTAGGTTAGGTTTGTATATAAGAAAGTGTGCTGGCTACATCAGATTTTTTGTGGTGGTATCTGAAGATAGCCAGTGTTATTTTTCATATGAAAAATATCCGTCCACGCAATTTCAAATAATAGGACAAGTTTTTCTTTATTATAGTCCACTTTAGTATTTTTTTGGATTTCGTTAGTATAAAACAACCATCGTACACCAAATAATAAATCAACAGTTGCAACCGCACGCAAATTTGGAATATTTATGAACAAAACGCTAAGTAAACCCCACAGGATATTTTTCTTTGTTATTCTAATAAAATTATTTCAACTCCAAGTATTAAATTTCCCTTGTCCGCAGTGTGTTTTTGTGCGAATTACTTTAGGTCTCAAAGAACTAATCAGCACTAATAGCATTAAAAGCTAATATTTGTTAGGAGTGAAATTTACCTGTGTTTAGTTGTTGCTTCATCCAACTGTACGATATTGTTGGTGAGCGTGTTATTCGCTTTCATTATAATTGACTCAAATGGTAGGTATGTTGAGTTTAACAGCCATTTATATAAATTGCGGCATTGTTAAAGCTTTTTACTTTAATAAATAATGAACGTTATTTATACTATATAACAAGTACATACATGGTGTTTATAAATAACCGTAATTTTAGTGCAATTTATTTTAAACAAGCACTCTATAATCTTAGATCTCTTAATTTCCATGCTATAAGGATGGAATGACAAAAGGCCCATATATGAAGTGTTACGTTTTTCTTTTCAGGCGATGATAGATGACTTTGGTTGGGTCTAGTGGACTAAATACGAATTTGCGATCGCGTGCACCATAAATTTCCCTAACGACATTATCTATTTTGTTATCCGCTTTCCGAAGCACGTGTTTTTGGGAATTGCCAATGTTAAACTTGTGAATTTATTAAGTTACATTTTATTTTCTTTGCGGCATAATTTTTAAACAAGCTGTTAAACGCACGCAAGAACCATTTTAAGTGATGTGGTGGATTAATACAATTTGGCTAACTTGTTTATAAGCAGTAAAAAACTAACAATGTTTTTCGTAATAGGCAAATTGAATTTTAAAAGAGAGTGCAGCATCGTAAACGGTGGGGACGAAAATTCAATTTGGGTTTGCGTTAAATTACAAAGAAACTTTTCAGTTTAATGTCTGCGATAATGTTGGGAATACGCAGCCATTTCGGAATAATTGGATTCACTGTGCTATAGTGAAAACTACTTTAGTTTTTTTCTGTAGGATTAAAGGCGGACTCAGTTTTATTAGTTTTTATGGCGCAGCAATCAGTTTTTAATAATCATCAAAAACTATAAAAGATTTACAGTCCATCTTTGAGTAGAGAGAATGGGAACTAAAAGTAGTTGGCGAGAAACTGAAAATAATTAATTTGATCGGTCAAAATGGATTTTAGCCAGTTTCCCGTTTGACAGTCGATTTAATTTTCAATTTTTTATAGCTAGAACTATATCTGTTATACCAAACTTTTATGGACTTTTAATTTCTACCTATTTTACATTAAACGCCCATTTAGTAGCGGTCATTCTGCAAACTAGCGATATCCGGGCTCCCTTAATATACAGGGTGATCAGTAATTGCCGCACTCGGAGCATACTGTGATAAACTTTACGTTTTAAGAATGACGAATTTTTTTACCGCAGTTCTGTAAGTTCTTTCTTTACAAAGATATGACCACTTTTGTGAAAATAAAAGTGGCAACACTGCATTGAACATGTGAATAGGTTCGACAAAAAAAAAAGAGAAACGCTCAATATTTTATGATGCGAGAACTTGTCAAACTAATTTAGTACTGTCAATTTTATTAAAAAACAGAAACAACAATCGAAATTCATTATTTATATTTTCATGGCAATAGAAGGTATTTTAATTTATCCCAAGGGGAGCTTGAGAGGTTGCCAAACTTCAAATTTCTCTCAAATTTAGGTATTTTATTAAATTTTAACATTTTCAATTTCTTTGTATTAGAGGTTTTGTGAAAAAAATTGAACAAATCATATTGCATTTTATCCAGAGATTATAGTAGCATGAATTATTCACTCATTTTTGTCTTGGTTATGAAAATAATTAGCTTGTAACTTGGATAAGGGAAACTCTATAACTCGGAAACTAACCATCAGATTTAATTTTTCTTTGCAGATTATTCTTAGTTTTAATGTGCTCTATAACGCCCTGTATTCGGAGTGCGGCAATTACTGATCACCCTGTATTTTTGCTGCTTTCATTGTTTGTTTTTCTGCAATGATGGACTGTTGCATCTGCTCAATTTCAAGATTAGATTGTAGCATCAGTTTCAGCTTTATTTTTTAAAGCAAACGAAACGTTTTGTTTGCACCTCGTCACAGTTGACAAGCTATCATAAACAACTAATCAGGTGTGTGTATTTTCCAGTTAAACAAGTCGCTGGATTTGAAACGATAGATTCATGCGTAAAATAAATAAATTGTGAGTTGTTTTTCGACTGTTGTATTCCAGAAAAGACCATACTGCTTCTCACCTCTTTTATACAATTTCATCATTTTCAACATTTAAAATTTCCTAAAATATCAATAATTGAAATTTTGAGAAAGAGATAAAAATTTCTAAACGTTATTAAAATAGCTAAAAAAATTGTGTTGGAATTTTTTCATCTACTCTCTGATTATCCATTAAATTTTTTAAAAGGATGACAATGTTTGAGTTTGTAACATAAGTACGTGTTTCCATAAATAATCTTGTGTTAGTGGTCGATGACCGTTTTCATTTTTAATGGGGGAGGGAAGTGTCAGTTTGATGGTTTAAGTGTAATTTATCTTTTAAGTTTTGTAAATGTCTGCCTTAAATAATTTATGTTGCTTCTTGTGTATTTTTGGAAGGCGCCCAACTAATTAGCCCAGGTTTCATTCAAATGTAGCTGGAGTTTTTCAGTTTTGTTCCCATATTGATTGCTTTAAATGTTAACCGGTTATATGGTGAAACAAAATTGATATAAATGTGCAAAGTACGCTGATGGGACGTGGTTAATTGGTTCCACAACGGTATGTAAACACAAATCGGATTATTTGTAGCAAATATGCGATTGATTATTATTAAATCGCGTTTATATAAATTGCGCAAAGGCAAATGACACTATTCAGTTATAATAAACAAGTTGAATTCGTTTAATTGCTTTAGATGATGTGAATTCATTGAAACAACTAATTAACGACTGTTGTAAATTGTAAAGCACAAGGTAACGTACAAAGGAAAGGAAACACACCATAACGAACGTGATTTTATTTATTTTACCTTTTCAATTGGTACTTACCACGTACTAAAGTTAAAATTCCCAAAGGCATAACCAGTATGGCAACCATTAAATCAGTTATAGCCAGTGACATAAGAAAGTAATTGGTAACGTTTTGTAGGCGTCGCTCCCAGCAGATGGCTAAGCAAACCAGTATATTACCAGCAGCTGTACCAATGGCTAAACCAATGGCCGACAACGCCCACCAGTTGTTTAATTGTTCTTCCGAAGCGGTAACATTACTGGAAAATCTTGTTGTGTTGTACAAAATTATCGTGGCGTTGTAGAAAACCCTGTCGTCTGTGTCAGCCATTTTGTGGGGTCAAAGTGGAGCCTTGTGGTGAAACACTTGGTTTTTATCTAAGAGATTTTTCCCCGGCTTCACTCGGTTTCAAACACTTTTTCTTTAAACAGCTGCACCAACTACTAATTTCCATTTTGTTTACCATCACGTTTCTATAATATTTATATAGTAGATGTTTAATTTTAACTCGTAAATTATTTTAGCGCCGCACTGTTTTTATTAATGATCGTTTGGCGCATAATTTGTACTGGCAACAGTTTGTGTTCATCAAGTTGCGTGACATAAAAGATTTACACGTTGGATTTCTATATCCCTTTTGCTAATGTGTACCTGTACAACAAACAACATAGAAATAAAAATTTTGTTTATGTGCATGCATAAAAAAACTATGATCAATTTAGGTGTAATTTGTTTTGTTGACCCCTTTATCAGTTTCTGGTAAAAATGATAAGCCAGAAATAAATTGTGGTGTAGTGTTTATATAGTGGATTAAATGTGACGGGTAGTGTATAGTAAATCAAAGAAAAAGTTTAATTTGTTGTCTTATCACCATCTAAAATAATAACAAGTTTTTATACAGTAAATAAGATTGTTATCTACTAAATTAGTTTTGCAAGGGAATTGTTGGGGTTTTCATATTTGTTTAAGCATAAATAAAATGTCGAGTGTAGCACTTAATGGCATGGTAGTGTTCGTAATGACTTTGCTTTATGTTAGTGTTTATTATTAATAAAATATATTACACGTAAATTTCAATAGTTTTATGGACTGTTCATAAATTTCAACATCGAAAGTTGACAATAAATTACTTTACTATAGGAGCTGTTTCCCCATAATATTCATATAATTTTTGCTGAATTGCTCTAGGATTTAATTTAATTTTGGTTGAAAATTTTGGAAAATTATTCACATTCACAAATTACCTACATGGAAATTAGTACAAAAGTGCTAAAAAATTCAAAATGTGTCTTCTGGAATGGTAACAATTTTTAGACATTACTTTTAAGAAAAGAAAAAAAATTAAATAGAAACTTTGGAAGCTCCATTTTTGTCAAATAAAGACTAGGAAAATTAAAATCAAAACTAAAACCGGTCAGTGTTTCCAAAATTATAAGTATCTCTAAAATTACAATAATTTAGTTACTTGGTGAAGTATATATACGACGTTTCACCAGTCTAGCTGCTAACATCTTCAGAATAGGGTTTCTGGGTGTTTTAAAAAAGTTGTACTGCAGTGATGTAAAATATCGTGTGTTAAAACACGCGTTTGAAATTTTGGCGGATGCGCCGGTGTTAGAAATATTCAATCTGTTTTTGGTTATAGCGTTTTTCAAAAATGTTAGATTGGTAATTATTTCTCATACATTCTCTTATTTCCAATTTCAACTTTACTGATTTTTCTAGCTACATTTAAGTTTGGTTTCTTGGTTTGTAGTCTAGCACCCTCTAATATGTCTATGTGATAGTTAAATGACACTTAAACGACGTTCAGCAGGAGGAATTAGATTAAGAAGTTTCATAAGTTTCGTGTACCTTTCCAACTTATTTGTTTTGAATTTTTAATCAACTTCGTACCTTCTATTTTATGCGACAGTGTGGCTTTGGTTTCGGTTAGTAATTGTAATCTCTACAGCCCACGCTTGTGTACTGATATGGTTATTTTCTTTCGTTTAAGATTTTTTTCCAAATGCGTAAACTTTGCCATAAAACCTTGTACAGAACCCACCTACCCACATTAGATTAATTTGAGTTATACAAGGTGGAGTTTGTGGTTTCGTCGAAACATTTTAGTTTAATAACAGAAAATGTGCTGGTAAATTAAACTGGTTTCATAACGTGGTGGTTTTTCTGTTGACTTGTAAACTAATTAATTGCGGTGTTTGGTTGAATTATATCGTGATTAATATTAATTTGTCTAGTTGGGTTAGTTTGGAAAAGCGAGGAAAAAGCATCTTTTGGTGTGTGTTAGTTTTAATGAATGAAAAGTGTATTATATTAATATTGGGCCAAGGGGCTCGTATGCCCTTGTCCGTCCCATTAAATGCACAACTTTAATATATTGTGCGTGAACAATGTAACGCGCGCCAGCCCGGAAATTCCATCACGTTTCTGCACCTTGCTGTATAGTATAGTATATAAGGTTTTTAGCAGCCATTTCGATGTAATAGATTAAAGTTCGTGTTGTAATTTTCAGTGTTTTATGAAGCATCGATTATAGTTAGGTTTTATGGGCAGGGATCGAACAATTCCATCGATGGAGGTGTCGACTTTGACATTGTATGTGTGTATAAGCCAAGCAATGGAAGGCAAACGGTATTTCCTAAACGACAATGGTTTCACTGGTGATTTATACTGCTATTAATTACCCGTAAACCTGACTTACTCACTTGCCGTCTCTCACATAATGGATGATTCATTTACACACCAGACTGTGCGCGCTAAATCATGCACACTGATGATCCAAGCCAACACTAGCTTGGCTGGCGTCGCGTTTTCTTTTCCGGACCTGGTGGTGTACTCGAGGTGGTGGTTTTTCTTTGTAATTTATGGGCAACCGATGTGGAGCCTTTCTGTGTATGTTTCCCGAATCAATGAGATGCTTTTCGTGCTGATGGATTAATAATTACGAGTTTTTGTAGCTAAAGGCTAAATTAATTTATGGATGGGATATCGGCGACCACGTAAAAAATCTAATCTAGTTGCATTCGAACCATTTAACGATTACAAAGAGATAAAAACTAGACAGAGAAACATTGCAATTTTTTTATTAAGTAATACTTAGTTAATTTTAAGGGTTGCTTAATTTCTTTCATCATTCTTTACTTATAAAATATTACCAATTTTCTACAAAAATATTTTTCATGTTAAAAAAATATTTTAACTAATTAAATTCCTATTAAAATTCTAAAATTTTGTTGACTCTGAAACTGTATTTACACATCGTGGTTATATACAAGAGTGTTTATGTGTATACAAAATATTTCCTGATGCTTTTCGTCACGAATTTGTTACCAATTGCAGCAGTAAAATTCAAGATGACTTTGATGTTTCAAAGCGTGTGTATTTATGATGTAGCAATGGAAAAACAATTTTGTACTATGTATATGGTTTTGTAGCATAAAATAAGACTCGCCATTTTATATATTTAATATTTGTGCTTTGGGCAAAGGTTCGATTTGAATGGTATGGCGAATTTTGGATTACATCTCTATATTGGAGTGATTTTGTAAAATATTTAGTCGAAATCTATGAAATGTTCGTTATATCCGAGGTTAGTCCATTGAAAATTTTAATTTTATGTCGTATTTCTCTATAAGTAGACTGTAAAATTGTCTATTGGTTCCCAAAATATTCATTTATTTTTTTATTAATAATTATTTCTTTATAATTAACGAGTTGGCTTTAACATTAAAATATATTTATTTGTGTTAAAACAAAATTTTCCTGAAGAGTAATAAACTTGATGTTTGGAAATTCCAAACTATAATTATTTTTGTCTGCATAGTATTATGTATTTGTTTACAAATAAGATACATTTTTAAGTATTAAGGAAGTTTTCTCGGTGTAGGTTACATTCCCAGATATTTTCATTAATTAGGATTTAGATGTTTACAAAAAGGGACCCGGAGAAAGTAATGGAGGGATAAAATTTCATTATAGTAATACTACAGTGTAGAAACTAGGAAAAGCAATAATGATCTCGAAATTCTCTTTGACATACATATTAGTGCAAATTATTATGCTTATCGTGGCATTCCACGATTTTTACATTTTGAATTTTTTACACTTAAATGTTAAAATTTAAATAAATATTTCGATAATTGCAGAAAAGTGCATTTTATTATTTTTAAGTCACCGTTTTTTCAACACATTGCACATTGTGAAATATTAATATAAATTTTCCGCATTCACCAAATCATAATAGCTTTTCAAAACATTAAACAATTTAAATTAAAATCCAAATAATGAATAGTTTTATGTTAGGTATATCATATCCAATATGTGAAACACCGCCATTGATTTTTTCCTAAAGTGATTATAAAATTCAAACTAAAATGTATATTAATAACAATAGCTCTTTTGTACTTTTCCCATGCAAACAAATTGATAAAAGATTCAATAGCGTGCAATGTCAAACCGACGCAAAAAATGTAGTAATAGATTGAAAAATTCGCTTTTTATTAGTGGCGACTATAATATCAATGCGTTTTTTTTTTTGTGAAACTACCACCAGAAAAAACTTTTGTACAACTCGAGCACTTTATTTAATTTTTTACATACTTGAAATTTGCACTGTTTATATTTTAAATTAGCACACTTAACAATAATATTCCAAGCCTGTTTTAATAAGCGTGGGAGTTTGAATTTTTTTTGGGTTTAAATGAACATAGGGCACCTGTGGCGCTCTCGCATATTCTACGGCGTCCGTTCGCGCCGATGTTCATCGTACAATACTGAGGTGGCATCGCGACGCATCCAAACGGCGCGACGTCATGTGTGTCACTGGTTAACGGGAGCAGAATATCCAAAACTGGTTGAAAATATTCCTGGCTTGCGAGGGTGCGCACTTGCGTTTACTTGGATGCCACCGATGCTGCCGTCGTCGTCGTCGAAGAGCAGCAGATGTTACAGCGTGGGGTTCCGACTGATGCGGTTGGTGTAGGTTAAGAACGCCCCCACGGCAACCCAATTTTAGGATGGGGAGATAGTGTGTGTGTGTGTATTATTTAAACAAAGGTTTTTTATCGCGTCGAGTGGAATTTGTTCGGGGTGAAGGGGGTGATTTGTCGCTCTCTCTGTAATATGATAATATATGCTAGGTTATTTTCCGGAGACCTTCAAAAATGTGTCATTTTCTAATTTTGTTCCAGTATTTTTTAAATTAAAATTTGTGAATACAGCTTAGTCTGTCGACATTTTAAATTTATGAATATTTTCTGTTTTTATAATTAAATGACCGTTACAAGGGTTTTTTATATCATTAGGTGTGGTTTTTGCTATAACAATAAAATTACTTTGTAAGTAGCCAGCGGGAGCTAATAATAAGCAAGAATCACGTATGGTGCCTAAAACTATAAAACTGCTAACTATCTCCATTAAAGCATATTCGCCTCTGGTTCCAGGTAGATACATAAAAATTTATTAACATCGTATGTTATAGTGTTCAACCATAGAACTACTCTATAATATATTAATATGCTTTATTATTATTATTCTGATAAAATGCTTTACGAGTACGACTCGATATTTTTCTAATATTGCTGTATTTCAATTTTAATTGGATATTAAAAATGTTATTAAAGCGGAGAGACAAGAAAATTACTATCATAAACTCAACCAACGAGCTCATATCTTAAATTAATTTCAACGCCAAATTCACACATTCCAGTTACGTAGAAAACTAAAATATTAATATTTCCCTGAAAACATTAAATGTTTTTTACTCTATCGTACGCAATAATAAGAAAATATTGTAATCATGATTTTTTCGACTACGAATTGTGGCTTAAAACTGCGATTTTTATAACAGCCATACAAAAATTGTGTCATTTTCATGTTGAAACCTCAAAAGTAGCTACCTGAAATCAACAGAAAAAACCTCCAGATTTTTTTGGTCAATAAAACGAGCATCCAACTTTGAAGTAAAGTAAATTTCACCAAAATACAAGTAACAAAATAAAGAAAAATTAAACTTTCTGATTAAAATCTTCTGCATAGAATGAAGATATTTTCACTAAAAATACAGTTATTCAAAGTTTAATGTTGTTTAAATTCAGAAAAAAATCATCAATGTTATAGAAAATAATTACGAATATTTTTGCGCTTAAAAATTAGGTTAGATTTGTATAAAAAAATCATCTGCTGGCCACATCAGATATTATGGTATTATGTGAATAATAAAATTCTCTTTTGAGGGTGTGTTTCCTTTCGCTGTAAGTATGTTGTTGCTAATTGAAACTTCTTTAATACCATAAAGTTTTCATAATGTTGCAAGTTAAACAATTTGTTATACTTTAGCTGTAATTATGGTAATAAGACAAAGTTTCAAGTACACAACTATGTGCTTAGAGGCTTAGACATTTCAAATGCGTATAATAATTACGGAAAGTTTTTATGCAAAGCCACAATAAATCCGTAAAATGGAATAAGGGTTCTTTTTGAGCTGGTTGGTTTTGAATGTTTACAAATTTTTGTGTGTGGGCGGTTTGATTAAATTGACAATGATTTCAGATGAGGATTACACAATTTTGTAAATTTATGAACATTTCAATAAATTATTTGTACCTATATAATTTGTATAAATTGTAAAATACTTTAAAGTAGTGATTTTAGTATTGTTAGAAGCTGTACAAAACATATTTTCCCTTTTGCCGCACCTGGTAAATACGTGCTCAGATTTATTTATATCAAAGATATTTTTCTGCGAGCAAGAAACCGCCCCTTGTGACAAAATTTCATTTGTAGAACAGTCTTACATTTTCTAAGGACATTATTTCAAATTATAAGTGCACCTTCCGGCTCTTCTAAGGCACTAATTTAATAAAATGTAATAAGATTTCTCTTAAATTTCCTCCTTTGCTTTCATGTTTAATGCCTGTGAATTTTTTGTTTGTTTGCTAATTAATGAGGTTGTTTTTAGAAATTTACTAATACGTTGATCCTGGGTGTCGACGATGTGACGGCACTTTCCGTTTGCATGTACATAATTCGAAAACGGTGTTGATTGTACACGCGCAATTCGATGAAACATATAAAAGCAAGTCATGCAAATTAATTAGTAAAGTGAAACTAATGGCAGAGAATTGTACTCATAGTGTTCATACTATACGAATGCTTGTGCATCAGGGTATTGTGTATGCTTTTTTGGATTAATTGGAAATGTAGTAGAGGTAAACTGCGATAAATCAAATTGTGAAAATTTAACTCTTTGTCGAAAATTTGCCAATTGAGGCTGTTAAAAGCTGACAAGGCATTCCAAGATATATTTTATCTTTTAACATATTATTATATAAGTATTAAGGAAGGTTATAAACTTCTTGTGACAGTTAATCTCCTGACATTTGAGTGTGAGCTGGTGTAAGTCCCCATACATAAAGGCTGCTTTTGTTACACCAAACAGATAAACAACTTAAATTACTTTCGCGAATTTTATGAAACCATCACGAAGGAACACAAAAAGCATTTGAAATGTTCTTCCATATTAAATAACTTGAGATGTGTTGATGGAATTTTGTAATGTAATATTGTGTAATTAAATATTAGGTGATGGTGGTGTCGGCAAGCAAAACTTGGAACTTGGTGGTTTGGAATGTTGAAAAAAGTTGTTGGCAAGAAAGAGATTTGTATCTAAAATAATATTATTTATATTATTTTATATATGCTATAAGTAGGAGCGAAACGCATGTTTTTTGTATTATCAGGATAAACTGAATGATGGAGAATGCTTCAGTGGGCAGGCACTAACAACTCGCTAACCTTTCCGTTTCCAGGAACCTACCACGCGTTTTACTCAAGAAATGAGTACTTAATAAGCAATTTAATCCAAATTTCAGAATACCTATACCAAAAGTGGGATATAAATGGTTAAATCGTCTCGATCCAATGTTGATTCTTGGCTACGCCACTGGTTTCCAGTACTTTTCTAAATTATTTTTATATAAATAAAATTACTAAATAAAAACTGTCGTGATGGTAGTGTTGACATGTTGAAATAATTCCGTAATCATTTCTATTGTGTGCCATGGGCGGTAGCTATTTGTGTATCTAAGTGAAAAGCTTTTGTTGAAAATTTAATATTCTCGGTAAATAATTTGTCAAGTGTCCCAATTGAAAAACACTGGTGTCATCCCTCTTCACCTATACAAGAATTAGCAAAGGAAAATCCGAAACATTTTATAGATCAAAATGGATACTCGCTACAAATAGTATTTTCTGAGAGCTTATTAATATGTTTATTGTATTTGTAAGTTATATTGGTTTTTCTGCTAATTGTGTCTCATCACGTAGTGTTTTCTTATAGAAATGGCTGCAATTTTTTAACGTCCACGTGACTAACGTGCAAATGAAATTAATGAGTGTTTTCCTCTACTTAGAAAACTCTTAAAATAAATCTCCTTTTGCAGGAGAAACAAAAGCCAGAAAACACGATTTATTTTGCTTTTATTGAATGAAACTTTTACTTTGGTTTGTTGGTGAGAATAATACGTCTGCATATATTTTCACTTTTTTATTCTTATAATTATACCCGAGGTATATTGTTGAGTCATTAGTAGCATGTAGAATAAAAAACCCTTAGAATATGTTTTTTTTCCAAGTCTTTTATCGAAATAACAATATAACAGAACTTATTCTTATTCCAAACATTTCACACTTGGTGCAATTATTTTATCATCATTTGTATTCGCTGTCGTTCGCAGTATGTTTGAATAATTTGAAACATTTATTGATTCAATTCAAGTTTCCTACATTTACCAAATCCCTAAAATATAATGTATTTAACATTTTTGTGGTTATGTAATGCAGTCGGTTTCATGGTTGCATAATTGAATTACCATTCAGAGTTATAAATTGATTATGGGTTTAGTAAGTGTTATGCAAAAACAATGTACATGCGGTCGGACTATTGGTACTCTTCAGGTCACTAATCACAAATGGCCACTCGAAACTCCCCAAAGCAATCCTCCAATTAATGTTCGCAACAATTATCTGACCATGTTCTGTACAGGGTGGATATATGAAAGACTGGACATGGTGCTGGATTTGGTTTTATTGATTTGTTCACCCGAAAGTAAGGGGTTACTTAAAATAACAAAATTAAGCCAGTTTACTTTGGGCTAAATGGAAAATACAAATTTACATGAGGAGTGGATAGTTTTCGTTCGTTTAATACACAAAAAACTTTCTACTATACAATTTCATCAAATTTAGAATACAATAAATTTTCTTACATTTCAGTTTTAATATTCCTGTAGTTTTTTATTATTTCTCAGGAATTTATACGATGAGCCACTTTCCAGTTTCCTTAAAGTTTCATATAAAAATTTGCACCTAATAACAGGTACATTTCCTTATTCCGCTAAAGTTCCTTTAGGATCGTAAAACAACATCACAGCGGAAATAAGTTTTATGTTAAGTGAAATTCTAAATTACGCTTATTATTTTATGGATCACAAGAATTTCAGCGGTTTTTTTTTGTGTGGTGCTTACACAATGTGTAGGTGAATACTCCGCCATAAAGTGAATAAAGTAACGTATAAAAAGCGTAATGGTGCGGAAACAAGTTGAAAATGAAGCAAAAGCAAAAGATAATTAACGTCGACAATGCTTTGTGTTTAAATTTAGAATGGAACCGCAATTTTTTACATTTCGTACAACTAGCATCGGAAGAAAAGTGTTTTTACTTTTATGTTAAATATTTTCGTTGGATGAGAGTTGAAAAAACGGTTTTATTTTTAATTACCAGGTGTAAGTATTTGCTACATTGCCAGTGGTAATTTAAAAGTTAATTTTGGAATGTTATTATAACTGATAAAGACAGACAAAATGTTGGGTTTTTTGCTGAAGGAGGGAAAACTGTCTGGTGCGAATAAACATGTGTGTTATTTGTAATATGTTTAAGGTGGGTTTGGAGCCTTTTATATTAAATGGATGCCGTATACAATAAAATTTAAGCGGTTTTATTACACATGAGAGACACAAGCTTTAACCATAAAACGCAGAAATTTTATGATTATCTGACTTTTATGGCGTTTTATAGTCTAATTATCAATTTTAAATTTGTCAAATTTTTACTTTTAATCTCATTTTTATTATACTGAAAACGGTTTAAAGATTCCAATTGGGTTATTTTGTTGTGTGAGTACTGGCGTGTAAATTATTTGCGTAAGGACTAAATGTATACCAAATAATTTATGAGAATTCTATTACGATGCAATATTAAAATCCCTAAATACACTATTACAGATTTATAAAATTTTCGTATAGAAATACTGAGAAAAGAGTTTATTATCTGGAACTTAATTTTGCTTACTAATAATAAAATTCATTTACTATTAACAAATAATATATTAGTTAATTTTCTTTGAATTTAATTCCAAGTGAATTCAGTATTTAAGCCGCTGCTACTCTAAAAATTTTTATTTATAATATAAGTCCTACCGATTCTTCTTTTACCAAACATTTTTTCTTAACATAAACTATTTCTATACCCGCATCCATCTGTAGACTCCCGATTTCCTCGCGTTAATAATTAACATTCGTAGGCGGAAATAATTAGTCCGGGGGGTTGGGCAGCGTAACCCGTAGCTGTCAACGTGGCGGCGATCGCTATAGACCCTAAAGCTTCAATGTGGGTGCCTGAATGAATGGTAGATACCTGGCTGTCTGTCATTTAATGCGGCTCTGGAATGAGGAGATGTGCCACTATGCCTATGCTCTACATAAATCAACGCCCCTAACATTTTCGCGTGTGCCTTTCAACTCCGGTTTCGTTTCGTGCAGGACTTTAAACGTCAATCTGGACCGAGTAGCAACTTAGTGTTGTTGTAGTCGGTTGCCTGCAGGAGCGCGCTTTGAAAAATTACAATATTCCTTTGTGGTTCTTGGCTTGTGAAGGTTTTTGTTTTGAATTAATTTAAATTTCAACAAAACAAAAAATTGTGTTACATCCTTGCTAATTAGATTTAGGAAAATGTGGTAGGTATAGTGATCAGTTAGAAGAGAAAACGCAAAATTTAACTTTTCTTTGTTATAAATCTCATGACATCACATTCTGTCATGTATTGATTTGTATAACCCCTTTAATAATATGGACTTATACAATTAATGATGATATCTTGATAGTAATATAAAATGAAGTTGAATTTTTTCACAAAAAAAGCGTGTTAAATCCGGAGCTAATGAGAACAACATCAGACGCAGATCTAGGAAATGGGAAATGCGTATTATTAAGCCACAAGTGTGGACTTGTCACCGGGTGATAAATTGTTAAAGGTCCTTGTAAGAACTGCTAGTGATCAGTCAATAGCGCCAATAAGTCATTTGGCTTGGCTGATGGAGGAAAAAGCTTCGACTGGTTTATAATAGAAAAAACAAAGTTAACAGTAAAGTAATTAATGTAGCTTTATAGCTACTAGCTACTCAAATTACAAAGTAACATTTCAATATAAACGGAACTGTAATAAACAACGTGCGGTAGTTTAGTTTCTCTATAACCATAGCACCTGTTAATATTTCTTGAAAGCTTCAGCTAAAACCTGTACCTACACAATATACGCTGTGCAACTTTTTTAATTTAAACTTTAACAGCAGATCCAAAGGAGATCCGAATGTTTATACACAAATTTATTTGTATTTGCAGTGTTATATATGTTTTTATGTGAACCCAGGCGTTGGAGTTGGAGTTGGAATTTGCATCTATCTATCGGGATAATAAATCAATTCCATTGACAGCTTTTCCAGATACAGTACATGTTTATAAGTGATGGTCTAGTAATAGATTACGATACAGTTTTTTTCAATCTTGTGGGTAACAAGCCTGAAATTGTTGAAAAGGTTTTTGTGATACTGTACAACAAACACTGGCGTTTCTCGCGCGTATTACTTTAAAAGTTTTATTTACGTCGTGGAAAAAACTAATTTATCATGTTCAGAATAGGCTTTTGAGGTGAAACGATAAAACACATAATTAAGAAATGCTACCCGACCTACATTTGGCTTCCGCTTTTATTAGGGCGGTTTAAAATGGAAAAATTGTTTCTTGACACCGCTGGAAGAATATCACAAACAGTGTCATCTAATATTCAACGTAATATACCCATTAAGTTTAGTCGTTTATATTACATTTCGTTTTTACGTCAAATTTCCCCTTGTTTTAATAATTTTGCATTTGTGTAAGAGTATTTATTTGATGTACAATTACGTTGAAAAAGTAAAAGTAATGTACTTAATATCTGGGAGTTAATTGGTGTAAAACCACGTACCATGTTCTTTTTGCCTATAAAATTTTATTATGACGAAAATTAGTCTGTTTTCTGTCTTGTACCTACGTAGCTACACGAAACTTATTTTTAGAACCGGCGCCTTCGCCAAGATTTCAAACATGCTGTCGCATTTCCCTCAGCTATAAAACTATACCTTACTCGTTTTTATGAGAACGAAATATCTGATGTGGCCAGCACATGACTTTCTTATACGATCCTTAGCTATATTATAGTGCAATCTAAGTACAATTCCCGAAAGTCGGTGTAGAGGTATAAATTTTCTTTACTAGGTAGAAGATTAAGTAGAAATTTTCTTTTTCTTAGTAGAAGTACAAATATATTCTAAATAATTTTCCATAATGTTGATAATTAAGGCAACAATAACCTTTCAAAACAGTTTTGTTAGTGAAAATCCATTCATCCGATGTAGATTTACGAATTTTTAAAGTGGACCATCCAGAAGATTGATAAAAAAATTTCGTTTTGTTCCATTCTCATAAAAATTATCTAAAAAGTATTGACGATTTTTTCTTGACGTTTACAAAACTGTATTCTATTACCAAAAAAAAACCTGGACGTTTTTATCTGGTGATTCCAGGTATTTTTGTGGCTTCAAAATCAAAATTGAACATATTAAAAGTAACAGAATTTTCTAAAGGCTGTTTTAAAATTGCTGGTTGGATTTTCGTCAAAAACGCGTTTACTTTACTTCGTATAAGAAAGTGAAAAGTAAAATTAAACCCGACTGCAACGCGTAAACAAAATTGATTTGCTTCTTGCTTCCTCCAGCGACTTGTGAAATTGTCACTGAAAATGTAGCTAGCTGAAATTTGTATTTTATTTGGTTGGCTCGTGTTCAGTTAAAAATAAAACAATATTCCATGCATGTCCAGTGTTGTTTATTTTTGTTGTGGATTCTTTATAAAGTCATCAAATTTTGATTGATAAACAGTTGTGTACAGGTATAGCAGTGGGATGCGGAATATAACCACTTTGGAAATGTTTGAAATACTGTTCAAATGAAAAACCAACTGATGTAACTTGAAGCACTTCCACTTGACTGCCAGAAAAACAAAATTCACTGTTGAAGTGGAGTGCGAGGAGGGAGGGTGGGGGTAGATGGTTAAAATCACGGTTCACTTCTCTCTGGATTTTGTCTCTGTTAAAGGAAAGAAACTTTTTATATAAGTACGTTGTTGTAAGTTATTATGATGAAAGTCTGAAGTTATTGTAGGTATACAAGAAATAATCTGATGGGCCTGTGACACGAATGTGTTTATATTATTTTGAAACTGATGAGATTTTATTTGTTTGGATATAATAGTGGGTTTTGTCCAGGATTGTTTACGTTTACTACAGAAATGTGTGTGATATAATGCGAGCATTTTTCAGTATAATCGGAGAAAAATGTAAATTTCTATTTTGGTAAAATTCTCAGACTTATTTCAGTTTTTTTATTCAAAAATACCGTAGTCATTTCCACCCACCGAGTGATTGATACGGGTAGCTGTAAATAATTTGAATCAGTCAGTCCTAAAAAAGAACGCATTTGACATTGGATATTTCAATGAATGGCTATTTTAAGCATCTGTAAATTTATGTGTGGGATTACAGAGTCGATTTTCTCTATTTAATAAAGTTATAACTCTGCTGCATGTCTGGAATATTTCTGAATTTATGTATTTTGTGATTCTTAAGAAACGCTTTTATATGAATTTTTAATGAGAAACGTAGTTGAGTACCTTCAAGATTATTTGAAGAAAGGTTTTTATATTGACTGTTTTTATTTAAATGATTCAAGGCTTATGAAATATTAATCATTTTTTGTACTGGATTTGTTATTTTTGGAAAAAAGAAAAAGTTATATAAATTACGTAATTTATTCTTATATTTTATTAAAATATACATTTTATTTTTGTTGTCTTTAACGGAAATCTTTTGTATCGAATTATAATTGTTTAGAAACTTTTTATAAATAACTGTTTTTTTTTAAAGTCGAATTATTTCTTGAGTATTTTGTTACAACAAGAAATGGGATACATCAGAATTTTTTTGTGTCGTACTGAAAACAATTATACCATGTAGATTGAAATGTTATGTTTAACAATTTGAGTGTTTCTCAAAATTCTCTAGAAGTCGCGATTTTTTCGGCAATTAATTCAGGACCTTTTTTACCTTCCTATTATTTTTTATTGTAGAGTAAATCATGTTTTTAATATTGTTATAAATAGCTACAGCCTAAATTTAGGTTTCAGACTAGGAGTCAAAAATGTTTATTCAGAATATCTGATAATTTTAATATGTAATTATGTTTAGTTAAGGAAATTCCCAGTCGTAATTTTTTATAGGTAATAGATTTTTCAAGTGAACTTACTGTAGTTACCTAAAAGCAGCCTTCCGATTCAACACAACTTTAGAAATCTATTTTAACTACATCGTTATTAAATATACACCGTCCGCCATCTATTGACTGAACTCAGCGCAAATTTTCCATTCCTGCAATCTTCTTCAGTGCTTTCAGGTCAGTGCTGAAAACTGTTACAGCGTGGCCTGAAACAAGTTAATCAATACAAGATGTGGTGGAGATCCTTGCTATAATAATTCTAGCAGGATTCTGTTTTCATCACTTTGATGAAGATTACAAATTTCGTGTATAGAGTGAATTATATTTTACGGTACTTACTTGTAGATGTCTTAGTCTTAGGCGATGTAGAATTTTGCTTGAAATACAATTTTAAATTTAATTAATCTCTTATCATGTAGCCGAGTTCGAAGCTACATCAAATTTTTGATAATTAATTAAAAACTTGCTGTTAACGCTTTGTTGAAGCTTGTTTCCAATATCCGTTTGGAAATTAGCTTTTAAGTATTTAATAAAAGAAACATAATACCGTTATAAGTACCTAAATATTATAGAAAACCAATTTTCGTGTTAAATCATCCCTAAGTATACTCAATTGAAACAGAATTTGTCAAATAAATATACTTAGACAGATTTACCATTTACAGCATCTATAGTTATACCATGAATATGCAACAACTCCTCCTCAACTACCCTAACCACATAATTCTTCAGTTGTGCACATAACACAGCATCAATTCCTGGAGATGTTGTAAGCTCTTTCAAACACGATAATAGATCAACTCCCGCCGCGTATTGTAGCACGTCTTGCATTCCCATTAGACATGCCAACATGACGAACAGAAGATGTGTGTGCGTGATTTATTAATGCCAGCCATTTGGTTGTGTATCGACGTTTTGTATTATTTGCCATTCTTGATGTAGCTACACTTGAGAAAAAAAAGTGTTACAAGTACTTTGATGTTACGATTTTAACATGGTTATTATTCCGAGCAAGAAAAAAGTAGCAAAGAAGGTTGGGATAAAGACGGGAAACAGGAAGTTGTTCCGACTAATAGGCCTACTATTCACTGGAGATTGTGGGATAAGGTTTAATTAAGCTGCAATCAGGGTTTACATGTATGCGGCTTGCTGAGTTTTTAATTCCTTCTGGAATAAAGGGTCGTAAAAGTGCACTGTGAGAAGTATAAAACAGTTATGAAATAATATAATGGAAGTTTTGTTTTCGCCAAGTTAATTGTCTAATTATTACTGTTTATAGTTCAAACGCAAGTTTTATTAAAGCACAAATCTTGTGGTGTTGGTTTAAACTAATTTCAACTGCGAGATTCTGTGACTTGATTGGAAGTGACAAGTTTTTATATTTTTTGCTGTTCGTGTTGACTAAAGTTTTTATCTTAAAATTAGAAAAGTTTTTTCGGCTTTCAACATAATTAAAACACCTTAACTGTGAATATTTTTTTAATCCATTAAGACACTGTGTGGTATTATGCAGGGGGTAGTTTGCTCTACGCCTAACAGCACTCTGTATGAAGTAGGGCGAAATATATTCAACACCCTGTGTAACTTTAAAGTTTGTTCAGATGATTGTTCCGAAATTAATTTAAATGACATTGAATCATATGCGGCAACATTATGAATTCAAACAAAGTGAAAATGTAGGGGTGAAATTTAAAATTTAAAATTAGTGGGTGTAGAGACCCGGACGACACCATCAGGAATGTATCCAATGTTTTAATAGATGCAGACCGATGTCTTATGTACCACTAAAAGCCGCTTCTAACCCTTGCCGCTCTCTGCAGTGCAAAAGCAAAATCATGTCGCTCTTTCTCACACATCTTTTCCGCCGCCCGTTTCAGTGCTTCCACTCTTTTCATATGGTAAATTATGAAACGCCGACTCGTACACTTGTACCAATTCGTTTTCCTAATGTCGGGTGATCTTGGGCCAGTTTGAAAGCCATTTATTCTGACAGTTTCTTCCTACAACTTCATTAAACAGCAGGGTCCCTTGATAAGGCAATTTTGCGTTTATTTGGGGTCGATTTGTATCTGGACCAGTGCTGAAGACTGGAACAAATGACTGCAGTTATGGGTTTTTAAAGGGCATAATTTGGTGTAAAAGATAAAGCCGCGTGTAGGCATGATGAGGAAATTATCGATTTAATTAAACGAGATTTTTTTTGTTTTTGTTTTATTAACATTAACATTATGTTTATCTTTCTAGTGTGATGCGTTTTAGTTTTGGCCATACGCCAGTGAATCATTTTGCCTTCATCAGCACCGATTATCGGAATAATCGCGTTATATAAAGTGAACTTCAAACAGATTTAATTTGATATAAATGTGTGATTTTAAAAATTTTGCTTTGAGAAAATTTAATCAAAATGTGGCTGTTTCAACAAAGTCATATGAAAAAAATATAGACTTAAAATTAATTGTACATAAAAAAAATTTTGGTATGAGAAGTTTGACTGATTTTCCTTAGACGGCTACAAATTTTACATGGGCGCTTACTCTAAATTCTAATTTGATAAAATACAATGATTTTGGTTCACTTTAAAAGAATTATAGCATGAAAATGTTCATAAAACTGCACTAACTGCCTATTCTAAAATGCAAAAATTTGACCCTGTCGGAAAATAGTGACTAACTATCGATTAAAAAAGTGGCCCTAAGAAAAAAATGCTCCGTCCTTCTTAATACACATTTTTGTGAATCCAAATCTGAATCTGTGCCAAAATTCAGCATTATAATAGAAGATTATGTCTCGTTTATAAAGAATCATTTAAGTGCTTGGCTGCACATAAAAAACAAATCTTTTCCATTTAATCTTTGAGCAAAAGGAACGACATTGGCTTTAGCTACACAGTAGCATTATAAGGAAGCAATTTGTTTTTCTTGTTAACCAACAAAACAAAGGCAAAGTTGTTTGTATAGCAGTATACGTTTTAAATGCCACGAAATACATAGAATTCCAGCACATAAAATATAACAAATGGACATATTCTTTAAACTTTTGGGAGACGTGCTCTTTCGATTTTGCCCAAATACCGACCGATAGTTTTTGTCTCAGAGTAGATTGTTTTATTGGATTGTTGTGGACATCAGTTCTGGATTGTTTGATGACATATTTTGGTTTTGTCTCCGTTCATCACGTGTGTCCTCTTACACAACACATACACACAATCCAAATGTTGGACGGGCGCCATTCAGTTTTAATTGCCCTTTGTGCGATACTGGGTCATTGTTTTTATGCTGTTGCCATTATTTTCACGATCACGTTGTTTCAATTCATTACCTTCGTTACCTATCATGCCTTAGGCGTATAACTTTTTCACAAATCCGGGCATTTACCATTAGATAGATAATGTTGTTGTATCCAACGATTACACTGACAAAATTCAGAAAAATCGGATGTAATTTTTTAGTAATAAAACTACGCTTTGAACTAAATTATTTTAGTAAAAATCCAACCAATGGTTCCAAAAGTTAAGAAATTATAGATCCCTAATTTTTACATATCCCGGTGGTATAAATAAATGAGAGTTTACTGCACTCCCAAATCTTCATCAAATTATCAAGTCTTTGTAAAGTGGCATTTATCACTCAAGTCAACATCCACCACACTTTCTTTTCTAAAATGACTGAAATAGAAAGAAACCATTATACGATCATTTGCGATTCGCCCACATGCACTTTACAATCTGACATCCTCCGTAACTGTAGCGCGGTTTCGCCAACAAACCTGATGATATGCTCAGCTCAGAATCGGTCGACTGAAAACTCCACACTAAATTTGAATGTCGGCCGCAGCCTCTGTTGGAATTACAGCGATCTAATACTCATCTTTAAATGATCTCCTCAAGCTCCGCTAACGCCTAATTTACTATGTAATTGCATTATATTGCCTGGTCGTATACAGTGAGAAGTCATGGGTCATGGATTAAGTTGGAGTCGGTCGCCACCGCGCCTACAACGAAGTGTGCTCCGGGTGGATTTTTTTTTAAATTTCTCTTCGTTTCAATGTTAACAGCTTTTTGATTACTTTTAAACACAGTTACGGTGTAATTTCATCTTTATTTTGATTGGCAACGAGGGAAACGATGGTAATAATAATGACAACTAGATTTCGGGGGATGAAATAATGAAATTGTAATGGAATGTGCCGAAAAAAGAGGGAAGAGTTGGAGGGATAAATAAATAAAACACCAAGTTTGAAATATTACATAATACATTTATTTTTGTCGTAAGTGTTTGAAAACAATTTGTCACTGGCAAGTGAAGTATAGGAAAATTATTTATTGGTTTATTGCTTTTTTATTATATTCAATAACATCTAACATCACATTTTTTTTTATATATATATTATGCAAGACTCGTCAAGAGAAATACAGTTCATACACAGGTAATTTGATGAGATTGTAAAGCACTAACATCATTTCCTGTTCATTTCCACCAAAATCTCCACAAGAGTCATATGCAGATTGCTATCTACATATGAGGAAATGAGGTCAGAGTTTTGTGTGGTTTATTAAAATGAAAAAATAAGTGTGTTCCGTTTATTTACGATTGTCATATCATCTACCTTGTATATTATTTTGATTATTAATACATAATAAATACATTGATATCTCTACAGGTACAGGAATATTTTTTGATTTAATTAACATTTTAAAATATTTACATTTTCTTTGGTTAATACTTATTAAGTACAGAAAAATACCATTCTATATAGATAAAAATTGTACACATCGATAAATTTAAAAATAATATTTATAATAGTTATCCTATTTTATACATGGTATGTTTATTTTAATCTTATTTTAAATTAAATAAATACTTGTAAATTTACACGGGAATTTGTATAATATAAAAAAGTTAAATACTGTTTAATAAATAACACAAAATGAAATCACAACATTCTTATGATGAGGTTACGAAATCTTTCTCTTTGGATCCCATCGTCCTTAGGCTATTTACCCATTTATGATAAAGGAAGAATTTTAGCAGTCGTGGTCGTCGTACGAATCATCCCTGTCACGAAAATTGGACGAGGGTGTTCGGATGATATACGATGAGTCTGTGGAGCCAGGTGTTAAAAGTGGTGTGCCCTGCAGACTGATTGCCAATGGTAATGCGGATGGTGTACACAGGCTTTGTGCCCCACGATTTTCGTTTACAGAACGATATCTTACTGGTCGTGATAACCTGCAACCAGACAAATATTTTCTGTCAATACAGACATTGAAAAACGGTTAATATCTTAATTAGGCGGGCGCAATAAAGTTTGTTAGTGTAAATTGTCAACATCGAGTATAACTTTAAAGTCGTTCAAATATTGGAATTGGAATATTGCCTGCGATATTTACGCGTGTTTAATATCTACCTACATAGTTTGGTAAACTAGTTTATAAGTTTTGATGAGGAAAAAATTGTTTTGGATATGAAAATAACCTGGGTAATGTTGAAGTTTAACGAAACTATAATCAGCATGCTGGCAGATACAATTAACAAAGTTCTTTGACAAGAATTCACCCGCACCAAGGTATAATCTCTTTCATGTTTCTCATTAAATATTAATCATTCGTATTTCACTAATTATACCTACAGTTGTTTTTCTATTTTCAGTTTCCAAGCAGTTGACTAAATTTATTAATTCTAAATTTGTATTTGGCGCCCTTTACTATTAGTGTTCACTGGATCTACTTAATCGATAGTTTATGAAAGTTGTAAACAATTTCGTTTTTAAATTTCTAGTAGATCGAGTTTCTATAAAATTTTCATGCGGAATTTGTTGGATTTTTTTTTGGAAGGGGAATTTACAAGATATTTGCGAGGAATTTATTTGTCACATACATTACTTTAAAATTTATGGGTAAATTAAAAAAATTTAGCAACATTTTTGGGTGTCATTCGTCATTTTATAGAATTTCCTTCTTTAGGAAGCGATATTTGTTCTTTCCATTCCATTTAAAATTTGTGACCAATTTGTAAATTGTAATTATTCAAAAATAAAATTTTTAAAGTACATATTTCGTTTAATATATTTAGGAAAAGCCGCATTTGACAAAAAATTAATAGATATAGAAAATGTACAATATTATTAACCAAAACATTTAATCTAAATTCCAAAACCTTTACAAAAACAATAATTAATTATTCGTGTTGTTTATTTACACTACCGCGATAACCCTTATTTGCTAAATTCTGATTTTCTCCTATTTGGTGGTATTTTTCCCGAAATCAAATATTAAGTAGATAATCCTAGAGCAAGCAGCAATCAATAGATATGCAAACGTGACATTACTGCAATATTCAATTAATTCAAATCACACAACATGGTGTTTGTTATTAAGATAGAGATAGCTTGTTAGTCGCCATTCCGGCATCGGGATTGTTGTCGTCGTCGCCAGCGATAATAAAATTAATAATGATAATTGCTTTCAATGTAATGATTGTTATGGATTGGTGATTATTTCGTAAAATATAATATAAAACTGATTTATTGTCTGGCGATATATTTTATTAGCACCAGTATCTATTAAAGCTATTTATTTAGACAAGAGTTTATTACTCGTGCGTGGCAGTAAAAGTTAAAGTTAACACTATTAACTTTTAATGATGGGTACAAAACAAGGGGCGCAGACTATCACATACTTATATGCCTGTGCATCTGACGGAAATATTAAATAAATGATTGAACGATTTTCGGGCTCCGCCATGTAAAATATTTACAATAACATTACGACAAGTTTATACAGAGAACGTTGATACTAATGGTTCATATTCATCACTTGCCTGATATCTGAGCTTTGTTAATCTTTCAGACCACTACCTCGTCTGACTCAATCCATTTTCCATTACTTCCAATCCGATGAGATTAAGAACTTTACCTCGACACTAGCAAGATTGGCTGTCACAAGATTAACGTTGTTCACTAACTTTGCCTTAAATGCCTACTTACAACGTACACACACTCATATGTCTTTTAGTTTTTTTGCTTTTCCGTTTTTAAATCAAACTCCTCCATCCTCAAGTAATTTCGATACCAACCAAAGTTTCCTAGGACATAATCTGTTAATAGTACTAAGGTGGAAGCTGTCCTTCGAATACAATTTCTGATAAACTTAACTAACATCTAGTGAAGTTAGACAATATTAGGCCGGGCTATGAGGGATATAATCCTGTTTGTTAGATTGGAAGACACTTAATAACTTACGGGAGTTCACGTGGAAATTCGGCCGCTGCTTGTGGTAACAACTAGTGGGGTGCTTGTGACATACCTCTGGCATCTGCAGAGTAACAGCCTTATGAAGGCTGCACGAAAGGTCTGGTTGAAAATTGTGTAAATGATGGGGTTAATGGTGGAGCTGACATATCCCAACCATAAACATACTACCACCACGTGTTCGGGCACATTGCAGTCGGGACAAGCCGCAAATAAAATGTTGAGGATAAAGAAGGGCGACCAGCACAAGACGAACGTGAAGAACACCAGTCCAAGGACTTTGGACGCCTTTTGTTCCGTTGCCACTGAATTGGCTGCCATTGTTTTTCGTTTCGCTTTTCCAGCTAATAATCTGTAAGAAAGGAAAATCGGATTTATTAGCGACAGTTGAAAAATAGATTTTTCAAGGCTTTGCTTTAGTATGAAAAGTGTCAAAAACATAAAGCTGTTGTGTAGTGTCTTATGTAACTTTCTTTTAGCACTTTCTCCCCCTTGTACAAAGTGGAAACAGATTTCCGTATAAGTGTGCTAAAAATACCAACCAACTGCTTTATCTATGTTTAAATTGCTTTTATTTATTTTTTCTCAAGTCGAAATATTTTTAATATCGGCACAAATCCAGCAGTGATTGCTTAGTTTTCCGGAACAAAATTACCTCTATTATCTAAACTAAGCTACTAACACTCCTAAATATAAAACGAAATGTTGCAGTTGTCTCAGACAATACTTAAAATAAAGCCCACATGGGAATTTCAACAACATTATAAGGGGGTTTGATCCCAGTTTCAGTATCAATTTAGGAAATATGGTTGTCATTATTCGCACACAGTAGACTCATCCAATCTAATGAGTAAAATTAAATGTCAAATGTATCAAGTTATGCCCAAATCGTTCACTGAGGATTCGCTGAATATTCTATACGCCCGAATTCATACATTCCAATGTGTCAGCAGGAATTTTTCTTGCGTGGGGGTGAACATATCGCCGGGGGAACGTGTTTACTAATTGAGAGCTTAAACTTAGTTTAGGAGTTTAGTTTTGTAATGTAATTTGATGTGAATCGGATTGAATTAGTATTAAAAGGGCGAGTAAAAAGGTTGTTTTATATCGCAGTTAGATTTTATGAGAGATCTACGTGGTTCTGTGTTATGTATGTGGAGGATAAGGATGTTTTACTGCTGGATTTTTATTTTGTTAACAGACTGCGGTAAATTGTTGTAGTCGTCCGTTTTCTGTACTATTTTCAGTTAGCGTCAGATTTATTTTAATGAAATTAAAGTAGGTATGCATAATTACTTTTTACTAAATTATACAAAATAATAATAAAGTATAGTAGGTACCTATATACTTACATATAGAAAGAAAAATAAAATTTCTCATTAATCCTCTGCATATTTTTAAAAATTTGCAAATTTATAGTGCTGCGGATTTTTACTTAGAATACAGTTTTGCAAGGCTGAATATTGGTTAAAATAAGAAAAAATCATCAATCAAGATAGTTTAAATCTGATATTTTAAGTTTAGGTTTTCTGAAATAATTGGTACATCTCAATGTATAAAATAGTAGCACGTAAACATTTAAATAAAGACCCTCGAATTTTCCCCAACGGTGATAAAAATCCAATTTAGTTGCTTTCTAAATGAAGCTGCAGCAAAAGTTTGCAGTTTAAAGCTGGATGTCAAGTTCAAAATTGAAGCGTTTAGCATCTTGAACACAATCGGACATCTACATTCTCAGTTGGAATAATGGTGCATGATGTGTGCAAACTATTCTCTCGTCAATTCAGCACCCTTCCTTTTTCCACACACCGGAACGATCTCCTCAGATGCATTCCTGCTATTTGTGTAATTGAGGATCCACTATGAATCCCCGCTGGTGTTAGGATATATCCATACCACTTGTTCCCCTGTTACAACGTACTGTCCATTGTGTCCTCCGTATTTCATCAGCCATTCCATTTGCCAGTGTAATTTATATCAGTTACACAAGTTAATTTGCTAATTTGAAATAGTAAATTGGTAACTAATACATTTGGAAAATGGATAAATAATCATATAACTGCATATTATTTTGAATAAATAAAAAATAATAAAAATATTATTTAGAGGGATGTTGCACAACAAATAAAAATAAATTGAAAAGCAGTCCTGTAATCAAAACGCCTCCACTCTTGACTATTATTCGGTAGTTCACCTATTATCTTATAAAGATATAAAGTGGATTTTCTTTTTAGGAAATCTTATATTCTTTCAAAAACAATCGTTCTATTAAAGTGCAATTATTCAGGTTGAATGCAATGACAATTTATCTTCTAAATTAACTTATGTAGGTGCTAATCCAGATGTCTAAGAAGTTCCCCAAGAAACTTTTCAAAGTGTTCGTAAACAGTTTTTTCCCTTTCTGCTCGATAACAAAAAACTGTTTTTAATCGTTAAAGCGAAATTTGTTTGGTAACAAGATTTGGCTATTATCAATAAAAGCAAAGGGAAAACTGGAACACGGAATTAGTAAAAGGTGTGGGTAAAATGCGGTAGGTGAAGTGGAAAAAATAAAACAGATACGATTTTGCACTTGAACTAAGTTTGAGTTTAACCGGTTTTATATACAGGATATCTGTGTCTCTCTGTGTGTGTGTTAGGACGGGGGGAAAACAGTTTTTCGAGTTCCTTTGTCCGCTCGGCGCGTTTTATTTTATTTTTTTATATAACAGCCTCTAGTTAACGGTGACTGAATTTTTAAGGCTTGGTTAAATAAGAATCCTGTCGTTGAATGCGAACTTGAGAGATAAATGGAAGGGAATTAAAAATTTGTTTTGTGTGTTTTTAATACTGTTTACTTACTGTTTTTCTCTTTGTTTCAGGTGAGTTCTACTAATGAGTCTTTAAAAGTCGGGCTCCTTGGGGAGGCGGTAAGTTGTAGCGTAGACAATTATGTCATCCCCCCGAAAAATTACAAGAGGATTTTACCGGTAAATTAATATTAGATGTGCGATATTTCAGTTTGAAAAATTGTTGGATGTGCTCGTTAGAAACAATTAATGGAAATTGACGTGGTTTGTGCTGTTTCATTTGAAGGGCGTCTAGTAGATAGTGTGTTTGAATTGTTTTGATTCGGTGTGATGATTTGAATTAATTGCTGTATGAGTTTCAAAGGGCTATGTTTAATTGGGACATTGTTACAGTGTGACTGTACCACTGAAAAGTTTAGAAATTTTGCGGAATTGTACTGCGAATAAAAGATTTCCGTCAATTGAGAGAAAATTCGAGTAGGTAACGCTTTATGTGTTAGTTTTATTCTAAATATATTTTTTTACTAAATTGTTGGAGGGTGATTGTTTGTTTCAAATCAATTTAAGTGTTTTATAAACAACCAAATATTTCTTTCAGTGTAGTAAAAAAAATTCTTTTGGCTTTTATATGGCATAATAGAACATTTGAAATAGCAAATTTTAACAAAATTTTACTCTCATCTCTAATACTGTTACCAGAAAATTGTCGAACGCCTACGCATTTTTATACCACCGAAATTTCTGTAAATTACAACCACAACCATTTCATTTGCAACATCCCCAGTTGAAACGACAAGACAGCAAAAGAAATTCATTACAAATTATTAACTACGCGACATCGGTTATATTTCATTCGCATTCACTGTGGGCTTTGAGTATTCGCAATTAACAGTGGAGAATTCTTTGAATTCCCAGCCGTCCGTTAAATCCCACATTTATTCAAATCATCCCCATAGAATTGTTGTAATTTCGTGGAAAAAATTATTGCCATATAGTGTGTATTTACCTAAAGTTCGTGAGATTGGAAGTTGTATTGTTGAGCTGTAACTTGAGGGATCTTAGCTTGCAGCTTCGTGTCTCCTTGGCTATATTTTCAGGGGTTTGTGTACTTTGATCTCTTCGTCCCCCAGATACCGAACCGGTGCCACCACCGCCGCCACCGTTTGCATACGGAAGTTGACTAGGCGATGAACTTATGCGAATGCTATTCGACGATCTGAAACAAAAAAAATTAAACAATTATTATTAGTATAGGATACATGTGTAGAAAACGCTGACTTGTCGCGTTTAAATTTAAGGATCTAAGTAACGCCTTTACAAGCTTCCATAAAAATAAATCAGCGCGCTTTTATAAGATCAGCACAAAATTTCCATAGGTAATGTGTTTTTTTTCTGTGGTTTAGGACGCCTGAACAGTGTCCTAGCGTCGTGTCTTTGTTGGCTGAAAGCTACAATCCGCACGTACGCTATGGAGCTGCCATGGCGTTGGGAATCGCTTGTGCTGGCACAGGATTAAGAGAGGCGATAGCTTTGCTGGAGCCCATGGTTATGTTCGATCCTGTTAATTTTGTCCGACAAGGGGCGCTGATTGCCTCAGCAATGATTTTGATACAACAAACTGAGCAGACTTGTCCTAAAGTCAGCTTCTTTAGGCAGACGTATGCTCAGGTCATTGCTAATAAACATGAGGATGTTATGGCTAAATTTGGAGCAATTCTTGCTCAAGGTTAGTTTGAGTTTTTCACACAAAAATAGAAATCTCGAAAATGATTTTTTTTAGGCATAATTGATGCTGGCGGTCGCAACGTAACTTTATCGTTACAATCTCGAACTGGACATACAAACATGTTGGCTGTAGTGGGTACTTTAGTATTCACCCAGTACTGGTATTGGTTCCCATTGTCACATTGTCTAGCATTGGCTTTCACACCAACGTGTCTAATAGCTCTCAACGCCCAACTCAAAGTAAACAATCTTTTAACTTGCTTTAAAATTATTTGTAATAACTAACAACAATTTTAGATGCCTAAACTGGAGTTAAAATCGAATGCCAAGCCAAGTCTCTACGCGTATCCAGCACCAATGGAAGAGAAGAAACGTGAGGAACGCGAAAAAGTCACAACTGCAGTTTTGAGTATCGCTGCGAGACAACGCAGGAGAGACCACGAGAAGAAAAATCGCGATGAGAAAATGGAAGTGGTAAGTTAATTAAATTATTAATTACAGCAATTGTGTGTTAACTGGAGTTATTCCAGGATGAAGACAAGGATGAGAAGAAAACCGAAGAGAAAAAGCCAGCAGAGGAGAAGAAAGATGATAAAAAGGCTGGCTCCTCCACTACTCCCGCTGCAACTCCAACTACAACTGATGATAAGAAGGACAAAAAAGACGAAAAAGAGGAGAAGAAAAAAGAACCAGAACCTAGTTTTGAAATTTTGAGCAACCCAGCTAGAGTTCTCCGCCAGCAGTTGAAAGTACTGTCTGTAAACGACAACAGTCAATATGTTCCAATGAAGGATGTCGGAATTGGAGGAATAATCATGGTGCGGAATTTGAAACCTGGTGAAGAGGAACTAGTGGAACCTGTCGCTGGTTAGTTTTGTGAAATTCTGATAGAAACCGAGTTTAATAACTATTTTTTTGTAGCGTTTGGACCAAAAGGTGAGGATGAGAAAGAACCAGAACCCCCAGAGCCGTTTGAATGGACTGAAGAATAAAATATATTTGGTTGATATCTAAAATTATCGTATCTTAATTTAGTAATAATGTCTCATATGTAACACATGCCTGTATCTGCGTGTGATAATAAAATAAATTAACCTAAAACGTGTTGGTTTTACCTTTCTCCTGATCCAGCTGTCCTCCACATACTATGTTGTATAGCAATATTAGGAGTGCGGTCCTGTTTATTAGCAAACCGTCCGCCCAACCTGCGAAATTGATCATTTTCCGGATGTTCAGCCGCAAATCTCGCCTTTTTCCTCAACAGTTGCACGGTGAGGGCATAAGTCACAACCATAATAACCATTGGCATGTAGAAGGCTATCAGTGAACCAAAGACAAAGAACGCCCTGTTGTTTATCACACAGGTTCCCGGTTCGGGCATTATATTTTCATGATTAATTATACCTGAAAGGGCAACAGCACACAGTGGCATAGTTATACACAAGGTCGCATTTTCATCTTACCTAACACGGTTATTGAGCTGGAAACGAGCATTGATAGTAGCCAGACAAGGGCAATTCGCAGGACAACCGTTCGTGTTGTCGTACTGTGTCTTGTCTTTAATGGGTTCCTAATTCCCAGATATCTACCAAGACTGATGAAACACATGTGCATGATGGACGCCGAACAAGCCAGCACGTCGCACGTTACATAAACGTTACACCAGATTACTCCGAAAGGCCAATTACCTGAAAAGATAAACCAATGCAGCTACATACAAACTTGGCTGGTTTTATGTAGTCAAAGTTTAGTCATAAATCTACTGGCTGCTACTACTCGCTCAAATTTGTGTCTGTACAATTTTAAATTATTAATTAACGTGTCGTTTAACTAGTTTGTGTCAGGTATAAAAGCCATAAATTTGTGTTATGGAATTGATATGCAGAAATTGTCGATTTTTGTACGGTGATTTAAACACAATACGACGAAGATATGTTTAAGAGCAGCAAGAAGACGGCTGGCGACAAGTTTAAGATTTATAGTCGCTAAAAAGTACGTGAGCAGCCTTTCCACTGTCTTTTCGTCGACACATTCTTTAGTAAGATATGCGGTTTTAAATTACTTTTTTCGGTTTCTACGCGGGTTAAATTTCTAACAATATTTATTATTATAATACTTTAAAATTTCTTATAATAAAGAAATATCCAATTAGTGTTATTGAGGCATAACTCAATTTATTACTCAAAGCGGGTATAATAATTTTGTAAAATCTGGTTATATTGAATTCTTTCAGCTTAAACAAGGTAAAAAACCTAATAAAAAGTAATGAAGAATAAGGCAGTGAAAGGCAGGTAAAGTAAAACCCTTGTATCTTAATATAATTGTTTGATAAAAATTTCTGCACGCTAAAAACTCATACAATAATTTGTAATTTACTTATTTTATATTCCTCGCAATTTCCAACGTAGCACAATAAATTCCTACAAAGTTAATCTCAATTGTAAATTTTGGCTGCTGTACAAACTGGCAAAATTTGATTAGATATTGATTTTTAGTCGAATTACACAAATCATTTACATGGAATCAATAACCCTAAGTGAAAATATGAGATACAACTCATAAAAATCGTGTTTAGTCTGTTTACTGCTGGAAAAAAAACTGTTTATCGCATTTCCTTTTTTTTATGTTTCACCAAAACTCTGCAGTAGTAGGTAATTAAGTAGTTTAATGAAAAACATCTGAAACTTGGCCAATTTAAAAATAAACTCAATTTCAACAAACACCTTGCTTCAAAAAGGTGCACATTATTAAACAAAACGTGAAAAGAAAAATAAACTTTCTCGCTCGCTTATCCAGCGAACAAGCAATGTAATAATATTAGAATAAAAATATATAAATCACTCATTAAGAAGCTGACAACCAATAACGAAACATTGTGAATGCAGGGGGAAGAGGAGGGGCATTTATGTGGAATTTTAAAAAGTTTTATAAAGGACACTACAAGCAAAAGCAAAGTTGATTTTAAAACTGTTGTAAAAATGGTCAAAATTGAAGAGTATAAAACTGAAATAATTCCTACCACTTTACTTTTGTAAATGTTATAATCGTGATTTTTTCGACTCTATTTTAACGCATTTTAAAATACAAGAGGGAACGCCTATAAAATAATTATACTGTCTGATTGGTTTAAAATTTTCTGTTGTGCGAAAATGTACCGAAATACTTTTCTCCAAAACAGTAAAAAATTTGCTAAATCACGTCGAGCACAAAACAATTTTTTTGTCACTCAAGAAACAATCTGCCACTTTTCACTTTCTTATACAAAGTAATTGTAATTTCTTTTTACTTTAAGGTAATTACTCATATTTTCAGCAAAATTTCGTTGGAAATTCTGTTTAACCCTCTGAATGAGCCACTGAATATGAATGGATGTAAAAAAAATCCACTTATAATGAAGCTATAACACATTTCCTAAACTGATAATGAATTTATAAGAAAACATAAACCCGCGTTAGGTCAATATTACAATATTACATGCCTTTATGAGAAACTAACAAGTTTACAGCAACACACTATAAGGTGGGTACCGTCTGTAGTAGTATATCTAAGTAGGGCAGTTTTAATGAGGTATATAAAGCGGGGCCGGTAACAACACTTTCTTGAAATTAACTTGGTACACATCGGCATAATTTTGTTTAGACATGTTTTTGGAGACAAATAACGTGGAAGGTCCTTTAATTTTAGTTTCTCTCGCGGCGTATACTAAAATTAATTAATACCGCGATGAGGAGGCAAGGGAAAGGGCCCATATTTTGTGTATTGCTTATTTGTTTGTGTGCGGTTCACTCACACAGAAGTTATTGACTTTTATTTCCTATTATAGTGTGCAGAACTGTGTGCGGAACACTCTAATTTGTATAATCAAATATGATTGTGTAATCGATCGCAAGTAAATTTCAAGCCAATACACACACAATCTGAAAACGCTGCCTTGCTTGGAAATTGTTCGTGGAGATATAAGAAAAATCATTTTCTATTATGGGGGAAAAAAGCCGTCGACACTAGAGCTTCAACAACGACAGCCCAATCGGTTGGTTTCCCTTAAAAATATATTTAATTATATATTTTCGAGGAGCCGCTCAAAAAAAGTCGTCGCATTATATATACCTAAATATCCACCAAATAATCCATTGAAACGGCGTGCTTTTCACGCCGGATCTTTTCATCGACCAATTTGTATGATCATAATTATGACGTAAAGGGTTTTGTTTAAAATCATAGTCCACATAAAATCACTCAATTAATCAAAATAATTACCTGTGCAGACATATTGATGGAATAATAAAACCCAACATGACTTTTGTTTACATAACATTACAATTTTCCCAAAACATTTCCCAAGTAAATAAATAAAGAAATTTCTTCTTTGAAATCCGCAGCGTCTAATTGTCCTTAACTCTATAAGCGCAACCTTTGAATTTCCAAGATTTAAGTGGCTCTCTTCTTTCATTGACTCTATATGTCGTATGGAAAATGTCAGCTCCCCCAAATAAATTACTTGAATCTGCCTCTTTACTCAAATAGGTGTGTAAAAAACCCCTAAAGTTGAACTAGACTAGAAGGAAAATTGTTCGTTCTGTGTGAACATCGCATATATCACGTTGCATTGACAGGCGAAAAATGTTTTGTAATCGTAACAAATTAGAGATTTCTCTGCATGGAGAGACATTTGAAATATTACTTGAACACAATTTTCTTTACAGGCTGCTATTAGTACTTCTCCGGACGATAATAGCTTTTAATTGTACAATTTCAGTTATTTGAAGGACTCAAAATACCTACAGGATGAGTAAAAAATGGAGTATCGAATTCGAACAAAAAGATGCGAATTGGTAGGCGAAACCTTCGGTAAAAAGTTATAGACAAAAAGTTTTGTGCACACTAGACTAGTTTATAAGGCAAACAAGAGATCTTAATGAATCCTATAGTATATTTGCCTTATCTCAACTTCTTAGCAACAATTCTATACCATCGAGTTATTCCTGATCTAGTTAAATGTTAGGACTCATTCGAAACAATATTTCATGCTCTACAAATTTTATATCAAGAAACTTTTTTGTAGATTTGATATTTTCAAAGTTTCCATGCCAAAAAGTTTTCAAAGTTTTAATATCAAGTAGCCATGAAAATTATAATTTTGTAAATTTTCAATATTTCCGTAATTTTTTCAAGTATTTTTCAACTTGCTTAAATCAAAATTATGATTGTTTGGTTTTAATAAATTACTATTCCGTTTTATGGCTACTTGATTTTAAAGAATTGCAAACTTTTTTTCATAATAACTCGCTTATTTTAAATTATTATCAAAAAAAGATGAGGACATTTTTTGTATAGAATTTAATTTACCATCGATTTTTGCAAAAATATATAAGGTGTTCCATTTAAAAAAATGTTATTTTTTTGAATATCTTGAAAACCAGATGGTCAATTGTTTTTTGTTTTCACCATTGTAATCAGCGGAAAAAATGCTACTAGTTTGCTAATTTAACCGACTTTGTAGCTCCAATAATAACGAAGTTAGCAATAGTGAGCCACTTCGCGCAAACACCCTGTATACCCTGCTAGATTTTATAGTACTGAGTCACACTTTTTATACATCCTGTTGGTATATTAATAATTCCTTTATTTTTTATGATTTTAAGGATACATTGGATGATATTCATTGTATCTTTTTGCTCGAAATTAATTACCCAACCAGACCTTAAAGTGGTGAGTCACATTTTTGAAAAGTTTAAGAAAAAATATTCGGGGCATATTAGGGTAGGTTATTGTGAGCTGTGAGAAGGACCATATATCAAAATTCGTCCTTCGCTGCTTATTGTTAATTAAATGAAAATACCCCCATCTTTGTTCTGCATAACACCAAACAAACCCACCTACCTCCGAATAAATTTCATACGACAATGAATTCAATTAACGAAAACAATAAACGGACAATCTATTCAGAATGAATAAAGGAAAACAGAGGTTTCAGCGAAAAAGTCAGTCGTCGAAGGGAGAGAAGAACAAAAAAAAATTGCAAAAACGTAAGCATTTGCAATATGTACCTGTCAGGGGTGAACGTGTTATCAACCGGAGTTAACATGAAGTTAATAATGGAAACGGCGCTCAACCTACAAAAACACACAACAATGCTTGTGCCCTATCAGAGTTTTACCAGCCGAAATGAGACGATTCATCAACGGGAACCACTACGATAAAAATTCAAACCACGAATTCTAGTGAATAGAATGCACAACTTGGTTACTATTTGTTTTGGAAAAGGCTACAAAAACCAAACAGCGAGAATCTTTTTTAAATTAATGCCATTATCAAAGAGGTTTTGTACCACGTTTGCAAGAAAAAATAATATTTAGCTTGGTATACTATAAGTGGACGATGAACCGAGTTTAATTGTTTGAAATTTTCGTCCACCAACAAATAAATAAAATCTTATTACTTTTACTTTTCAATAAAAACAAAATGATTAAATATTTATTTTAGTTTCAGCTTTTCATTAAATACTGAAATTCTATTGACTTTGTTCTTTTGATACAAAGTAAATGTCAATAGGTATATAAAAATAGAACAAAATTATACAAAAAACCAATATTTTTAGTAAATTACGGCAAACGTGAGGTGGTTACGACTATCAAGGGGCACCATTGATCGCTAAAGTTTTTTAATGTCAGTAACAGTTTTATACGTGTGTTTATATTTTGATATGCTGTACAGGAAAGCCATCAAGTTCGGCCGATGGGTCGTAAAGATGCCCAATAGCTACTTAATTCTGTACATGTGGGAAAAAATTGTTTAGGAAAATGCTGGGGATTTGAAAGTTTGGTAATATGTAGTCGAGTTTATTGAAGAATACAGATAGAGATATTCTATAGACAACAATAATTATAGATAGTTGGGATGTTATTAGTTTTGATTAGTTTCATTTTGTGACTGTGCAATATCTGCAGTTAAATAATTTGTGTTGAATATGAATTAAGAAAAAAGGACTAAAAAAATATTCAGCATCATTCTACATTGTATTTTATTTTTTGTATTTGTTCATACAGATTTCCTGCAAATTCTCTTTTAAAATTCAAATCTGCTATAACACCATTTATTCGAACGACGAAAATGTAATGCAAACTCAAATTAATGTCTGTTTATTCGAATATTTGCGATATACGGACGTATGTGCACTTTTACTCACTTTACTACCATACTTGACATTTCCAACTATCCTATGAAAATATCAAACATCTAAAAGATGCATCTTCACATTATACTCGGCTGTAATTAACAACTTGACATCTTATATTATACCAACATCAGACAGTCAGTATTCTATACAACAAAGTCTCTCGAGACCATCCTACGTTTCTGAATCGTGAAAAAATTTCATTTACTTTAATGTTATGTATTGAAACGTCGCATGTCCTAGTTACTCATCGACTATACCGCAGATAGTCAGACTATAGATCTATCGAAAATGCAAATTCCACTATAGGTAGCAAGGATCTAAAGTACCTACTACCAGGACTATTTAGATTTCTGTATAACCGTTTCAATCCTACTTTAGTTCATGTAGTCGTATTGGAATGTAATGTCAGGGAAAAATTCCCAGATATTAGTTTTCCAAGAGTTTTAAGGAAAACCTTGTCTTGAACTCCGACTTATTGTCCGGGCTCCAATAGTTAATAATTTCTAATTGGTGCTTGAATTTTAAATATCTGGCTCGCGGACGATTCGTTCCAGCGCTTACGTGCTTCATTGGTAATATTTTACTTTTAAATTTATTCCCAGCGATAATTAGCGATCGTTCTAATTGCTCTTCTTCCGCGGCCGTATACTACAATTTCCTTTGACACAAACAAAAGTACATAGTTCTTATAATGATCATCATCACTGGTCGCATTAGTATGCATTCGCCGAGGATCGCAATTTATCGTTGTAAACATCTAATTAAAGTATCGATTGACATTATCACCCTTTTCGTTTCAGCGTAATTACTCTTTTGATAGAGGAAAAAATCTGGCAAAGTTAATTCTCCTGGATCGTATTAATGCCACGAACATCTGGCGACGTTTTCAAACTTTGCCTTATGTTCGTTTTAGCTTATTATTTCATCACGAGGATGCTTCCTTCACCTAGAACAGCCTTAAATTGTTATTAGATTAAAAAATAAAGCCGGCACCCTATTTTTCAACATCACTGACATAATTATTGGGAAAAAAACTGATGGGATACGCGAATATTTACAAACCAGGGAAGTTATTTTTTATATTTTATGTAAGTAGTTCGAAGTAGGTACTACAACTTACTTCTTAAAACTCGAATTAAATTAATTCGGAATTAGCGTGTGTAATAGCCTGAAATTCTCGATTATTTCTTCGGTACTAACGACCGTATTTCAGATTGTTAATCTGCTTTTAAATTGCTAAATCCTCATAAGAAATACTCCGCAATATCTGAAACTCATGAATATCAATCTGCTGGAATAGCCAAGAATACAGCAACAAATTGCCTTTTGTACATTACACAAATCAAATAACATAAAAAATTGAATAAAGTCACAAAATATTGATGGTGCGGTGATGATATTTGAAATTCAAATAAAAGGAAAACGACCCGGCGCGCGGTTGGTCCGTAACCACACTACACTGCATAAAGGTATATTCTGCTGTCCCAGGATACAACGACCACTATTTTACTACATCCAACTGTAAAACATACTTTATGTAAAATATTGAAATGGGTTTTCCTCATTTTTTCAATTTAATATACCCCAGATAAGGTTTATGATCTAAAGGCGAAATATGTTATACCGTTATATCGCATCATATACGAGCATGGTATAAATAAAACGACGGAAAAATCTGATGCTGGGACGATGTCAATTTTAACTCTTCTATATTATAATCTAGCCCATCCAATAAAGCTTAATTAATAATGTTTGTGAATTAAATAAAAAAATCCTCGTTATTGGAAGCTTGACATTACTAACGGATATACCTGGATCAAACCCTCCTCACAACAACATACCATTCATTTAACAGTAACTACAGGATGTAGGTTATAGTAATTAAGATTTAAATGCTACAGCAAATACCTCTAAAAATGTGTGAACGGCTATAAATCCCATTCGGGTAGTTTATTTATTGCACCTATAGGAAGATTTACAACTCTAGGCGTTGCTTTTCATTGATACAGAACACAAATTAAACGATTTTAATTTCCAGTCATGTAAATATTTGATTCAGCGTTTCCTCTCGCATGGTGATGCAGAGAAATTTGTACTAAAAAATTGTAAATGGGCAAAAAATTACGAAGCTAGGTTAGATGCCTTTTTCGAATTTAATTTTCCAAAACGGCATCTAACCTAACTTAAGTAAAGTGTTTTTAGATGAGCTTTTTTGGAAAAATAAAAACTTACAACAGTCTCATTTACGATACTGAGGAGAGGAAGAAGAATAAGCTGAAGAAACTCGAAAATAACAAGAAGTCGTAGGCAAAAGCCAAGAACAGCTGGAATTAATGGAGATGTTTCAAGTTTTAGAAAAACCAAAAAAAAAAAATTGACTCTCTCTAAAACTGGAGCCTTTTGTGCAGAATTTGTTGAAATAAATAATACCTAACTAATATTTTCTTCAAATTCGAATATACTGTGTCCTCCTCAAACAACAATAGTACATTCTTAAATAAAATAGAACACAAGCAGTTCTACAGAAAATACGCGGAAAATTTAACACAAATATTATTCCACTTAAAATAGCAAAAATTAAAGAAACTCGCTTTTAACAATCGCCTCGGGTAAACGGGATTGCAAAAAATATTTCATATTTGTTTTGTTTAACAACTAAAAAACTAAACTATACAAAAAAAATGTTCGCTTTTTTGTATCTTACTACATAATGCCGAGTATTGATATCGTTCCTTTACACAAAATTGGCTTATTTTCTTCTCTAATAATGGAAGTTTCATAGAAAAAGTTGTAAATATTTAAACAAAAACAACTATTCAATTTTTTCTAGTTTATTTTGAAATTAAGGCTATAAAAATTGCACTAAAACTTAATGTTGGTGACAAATTTTCCCAGAGCTAATATTACAAAACTTAGCTCGAGTTTTCTGGCTCACAAACTTTAATAAATAATTTTATTCTTTGCTTGTAAATTTTATAGATTCACACATTATTTTATTTCTTTATGAATATCTACAGATATATCGATCTAAATCCTTTTAGTGACCATCTCAATCCCTGCGCAAAATTACAAAATTATATTATATCCTTTCATTATCGTCAAAATGCGATAATAATGCAGAAACTTTAAGAAAAGATCCAATTATTTTCACCAGATCCATAATGTTGTACAGAGCATGGCAAGGAAAGTTCGATAGGGCTTTTAGCTTTTTGGTCAATACGATCGAAGAGCATCATTAGGATAATTTAATTTATTCATCTGAGAGCTTCATTTTTACCTTTCTAGAGAATTGCTAAAAGACTTTCTTTTATATCCTGTATCCACCCTTCATCGACTACATTTCAAAGTCTTAATAAATAACTATCTAAATATGAGTATAAAAAGGCACGCGAAATATAAAAACTCCAAAAATCTTGTTGGTAATGTATTTTGTAGTAGGTTAATATACATTTAATAATTGAATTAGTGATCCATTAGTTGGTTTTTGGTTGCACTTGAAACAATTAATAATAAAGTTACAAGGACTGTTCGAAGTTTATAGGATTTAATTAAAATCTAACGCTATAAAATTTGGCAAATGTACGTTTTTTATTATTTTAAGCGTTTAATTTGAGTACTTCCAATCATACATGGTAAAATCCTGATCAATTACAATAAAATTAATTTAAAAAACTCGGCGCTTTTTTACAGTTTCATATTAGTAGCGTAACAAAATAATTAAAGCTATCATAAAATTTTAATGGCGGCTGTAAAATATAACACAAACATTTACACATAACGTAAGTTGTATTAAAAAAGCGGCAGGCTACCCCGAAATTGTACAAAACATAAAATATTTCACACCATGAATGAAGAAGGACAACATAAAATACATTCACTGAGGCTTTCAGCTGCCAAATATATTAATTTTAAACCGTAACTTCATTGCAAACAAGTTGTATAACAAACATATCAGTTAAAAATAATTTATCATTTATTTCGAATTCCTTTTTTTCGTGTATTATGGCTGGACGCCAGATACACTGCATTCGGAAAACTAATCTGGGAAAATTAAATGTTTGTTTATAGGCGAATTAACCAATGAAAATACCGATCAGTGGTGGATTTTTTAAATTTAGTAATGGCGAGTTAAAGGTCGTAAATGTTTACAAGAGCATTGGTTCCAAAATTTATTTTGGAAATAATTACGAACTATTTACATACATTTTTTCTGGGTTTTTTTTTGACAAAAAAGTAACAAACACATGATTCGTACTAAACAAGCAAATAAAACTTTTAAATATCCGTTAATTTCAACTTTATATAACATTATTTGATCTAAATTAAACCAGCACTTACCCGATATTAAAACATGAAAACAACCAACTAACTGATTATTCCTGAAATGTAAATAGTAAACAGCCCCGTAGTAATTATACATACATACATATATTAAGCCATTGAAATAATAGTCTTAAATATATTTTGGTGACATGGAGTTAGATTTGCTGAAAGTTTGTTTGTATTTAAATGAAATATGTACGTCATTATCAAAGGCAACGTCAGAATAATTATAGTTTCAGTGCTTTGATTTGAAAGCATGGAAAAAGAACCGTATAGGAATTTTCCTAAACAAATATTGAAAAACTAGCAGATAATTGTTATTTTATCGTGCAAACATTTACATCATTTGTTCCGGAGTTTCCCATTTGTATTTCTTTTCTCCCCCAATAACCCCATGTACTTTGCATCTACAATAAACTTTTATTTGATTTACTTTCCCCGTTTGGGTTTGAACTTTATTTTTGGATCAAGTATATAAGATGAACTTCATGATCGACGTATAAGTATATAGAAACGATTGAGTTGACATCGCACGTTTGCTCCTTTTATTTTGATATCCTCCCGCACCTAATACGAAATTTCCTCTGATGCTTTTTTGCCAAATAGGAAATGCAATAAAACTTCTGGACGGCACTTTGCGTTCCAGCACTCTATCAAAATATAATTTATTTCATTTGGAACCACCCCCGAAAATAGCAGGGAGAAGCATGCGAATCAATGTTGATTATTGCTGTATTTGCCATGCAGGAAAAATGGGATTTAATAGATTTATTTTCATTCGGTTTTTATAAAGTAATCTTAAATTTCTTCCTACAGTTTTATGTGTTTTTCCTTAATGATATTATATATTTTTTGTATCTTCCCCTTTTAGTTTTATAGCCGTAAAAGATGAGACAGTAAACCATCAGCATAAATAAGATGCAGGAAAAATATTTCGTGTATTTAAAGCCAATTTTTTCTATACGTATACATATTTTTAATTTAATCCACTTTTTATGTCTTGCAAAAGTCAAAAGTCAAATTGGATTAAATTTATACGGATATGAAATGTTTGTATAACCATCAAACATGACCAGTGGTTCCAAAGCTGCCACTTTTTAGTCTTGTGTAAGATAAAGAATAAAAAGGTAGGATTACAGTTAACTTCCACACTCCCCCGCCCTCAGGCCCCGCTTATAAAAGAACGTTGGTTTTGTAAAAAATGCGATTAAGTTTTGAAAGCAAAGGCAGCAAAATATATGTCAGAAGAATACATAAAATATTCTTATAGGATAGGATAAGTAAATATCTTTCGAGCCGATGTCACATAAGTACATTCGATATTTACTTATCATCTCGAATTTAAAATGGAACACTTTTATAACATGCACAATATTTTATACTGTATAGAAGCAAAGAGGCGCTTTTATAATATCTTTCATTATATTAACAAAAAATTGTATTGTTGCGTTAACCTGAGCTTATTACATCAAAATTTAACAAGAATCCATTCGAAATATTTCTATGGCCTCACTCCTTTACAATATTTAATGAAATGCAACATTTTAACAAAACGTAAGGGCTAAAGTAACTTTGCTCACAAATCTAAAGAGACTTAAAGTAATACCCATGTGGGGGGATTTGGTCGTATAAACTAGAGGAGATAGGTCCAGATTAGAAGGAATAATCGTTAGTGTTGTCGACATCAAGAAGCCCCTTCTTCTTACCTCTGCTTTTATCTACGAGCTTCCAGTGTTTACAAGATTATCAAAAAGTTTTCATCCTAATCGGACCAAGTACAGTAAGGTAATGAGGATATTTAGTTTGGAAACTAGTAGAAGTTTTCGTTTATGAATAAATTAATGTGGTGGAAAAAAAACTGGAGTAGTTTTAGTTTGTGATAGTTTAATAAAAGAAAAGTTTTCGGTAAAGTTTTTTTAAATTCCATGGACACACATTTGACTTGTAATCGGAGGGAAAGTCTTTGTTTTTTTTTCTTCTATAGTATAATATATTATTTAGTTTCAAACAATTTGGAATTTGGATGGTTATTCTGTTTTTATACCTTGCCTTTCCCGTTGGGATTTACTACAATACATTAAACATTTATATACACTTTTAAGGGGTTGCTATAAAAAAAAGTAACTTAGAAACTTTTTTTAATTTCAATCATTTTTAATTTATTGACGGCTATAAAAGCCTAAAGTATCTAATAATGCCAATGAGTCCATATCTTTAGAATGCAGTGCAAAAGGAGCAGTACTAAAATGTAATAATAATCATAAACGCAGGAAAAATTAGGCAATTTTTTGGGGGTCGGTATAAAAAAATATATTTGGTCATACATAAAATGTTTAGTTTTACAAGTTTTAAAACAGACTGTTCGAAATTTTGTAAAAGATTTGAATATAAGAAGAATATATGGAAATCTGGTGTAGAGCTGAAAATTTTCAAACTTGACTATATGTAGAAAATGAAGGAGAAATTTTTATTTTTTTAACATATGCCCAAAAATATTCTAAATTATTTTCCATATTATTGATGTTTTTTTCGTAATTACGGCAACATTAACCTTTGCAAAACTGTATTCATTTTGAAAATCCGTTGATTCGGTGTCGAATTACAAATTTCCAAAGTGTAAATTCAAAAATGTCAGGATTATTACATTTCATATAAGAAAGTAAAAAAATGCTTAGATACTAGAAATATTAAAAATGCAAATATTTCTTAATAAAAGTTTTAAATATCCGTTAATGTAAAGTCTGTTTTGGATATTTGATTCGAAGTCGAAAAAAATCAAGATTAGTTTACTTTACTTCGTATAAGAAAATAATCAAAGATTTTTTGCTTTTTTTCCATTTTTGTGCCTTTTAGTAGCCACACTTTTCTAAAGAAAAACTGTTTTTTTCACACTTCCCACTCACCGAATTTCCAAATAAACTATTAACTTACCCAGAAACCCCGGTATGGCTCCCAGTGGCATAACAAACAAACTCACAAGTAAATCAGCTATAGCCAGCGACAGCAAAAAGTAATTCGTAACATTTTGCAATCGCCTGTCCAATAAAACAGCCAAACACACCAAAATATTCCCGAGTCCACCCGCAATAATAAACACCACCACAAACAGGAAACTCCAATCGTAATACGGCGTACGACTCCAACCATCATTCAGGCCCTTGTCACACGTCCAATACACATCATCACTTTTATTTAATAAACTACACTGATATTTCACCGAAGCCCTTAAAATAAAATCACTTATGTTACCACCCAGGAAACTCACTAGTAATTGGTCATTGATGGTTGTGTTCGTGTCGCAACCCGTACAATAATACGCGGTTACATTTGAAGTGCTGTTATTGTTAAATTCACAATAGTAATCGAAAAATGTTTGACCGGGCAGGGTGCACGATAAAACGAGGGACGTGGTGATGTGGTCGCATGAAGCTGTCTCCAACGAGGAGTTTTGGGTGCATTTTAGGGGATCTGATGGTGGGGCTCCTGGCTGTAGCGAAGAGAGCATGGCGAGGGGTATCAGCCTGGAAAAAGGAAAATACATAAACACAACTGTTAACTGTTAATTATTGCTTTGTGAAATGTTGAAATGCATGGAATGGGTTTCGTTTGTGAAAATTGCGGCTTTTAAAACATTTACTCGCATGGATTTCAGTTTTTGAAGTTAAAAATTCATATTTCAAACATTAATATCAATTATCAGTAAAAAACGTGGTGCATTTGCTGATGGGCGAAGCGCGGAAAATGTTTTGTAGCACATTTTTTGTCACGCAGTTTACGTTTTTTTTTGTCACAGAGCCACAGGACAAAATTAATTAAAAAACTAAAGAAAAATATGTGGAATGCTGGCAGTTTTAATTAGGTTTCTTAGAATGTTATGTTTTTGACGGCGCATTAGAATAAACTTGATTTTTTAGTATGCTAGTAATATCATACATTTTTAATTCTTTCAATAAAATAGTGATTCAACAGGAGTCCGTCAGAGTTAATTGAATCAGTGATCAGTTAATTTTGAGTTTGTGTAATATTTATAATGTAACTTAAAGTTATCTAAACCTTCAAATTTACTTTTAGAAGTTATTCACAATTATACTCCAAGAAGAGGAAAAGGGGAGACAGTTTAGGTTTTAAGGTTTATGAAGGACTTTGCTAATGTTTTAGCAGACGAAGTGTAACTGCTCTGTAGATATGAATCAAGACGAAGTCGTCTAGGCCTGTTTTATAGACTACAATAAACCTTTCAATAAAGTTAGACACCATCAGCTAGACAACTGCTTAGGCACAAAAACATCAATTCACAAGATATCAGAAAGCTATAACGAAGAAAAGTAAATGAAGAGAAGAATTCAGACAGAGTTGTAAGTTGGCATTAATTTTCTTCATTTTATATTCTGAAGAAATTTTCAACGAAGCAATAAGGAGACCTATATCTGCATAAAAATAGCGAAAAGAATGTTCTGCAATGTGAAAAATCTATTTTGCAAGCGAGATTTGAGACCAAAACTGACGATTTAGTTGGCAGTTGTGCTCTGTTCTCTGATATGATGGGCTAGAAATATTACCTGCCTCTCACTAAATACTGCATATTTGGCGATTAGTCTCTAATCAGAAGGTTATCAAAAGAATCAAAAGGACCAAATAACTAAGACTAGAGATTAAAATATTTTGGACATCCTATATGATACGTGAAGAAAAAGAACAAAGATACATTGAAAATCGTTGCAATAATTTACTAAACAAATTTTCAGTAATCTTGTTGAAATATCACCCTCATAAATTGGATTTAAAATCATCGGGGTGCATATTTTAGTGAGTTTTTTCTAGAAAATTTACGAAAAAATCGAAAGTTATGTTGCATATAAAAATAAATTAAGTAAATGTTGTTATGTTGCTAAAAATGATGTTAGAATTTTGCACACTATTCTTAGTAAATGAACGCTATTTGAGTACTTACAGACATATCAAACTATAAAAAATTACAATTACTTTCACAAGAATTAAGTCAAATTTTCCTGACTGTTTTTAAACCAATATTTAGATAAATTCCACAATTTTCTTAACATTTTAATATACTGTTTATATTTTCATTACATGCACAAAATTCCAACCAAATTTATAACTAAATATTAAGAAACTTGATTTATTAAACCGGTAATTTTTTGTTATCTATTTTAATGCTAATTTTGTTACACTCGGTCAGGTACAAAGTTGAATCATGCACAATTTTTAAAATTACATACCTACTCGTATGATATCAACTAACCTGCTAGTCATGGTTTTAATTTAGGCAATTATTATATAATTTTGAACCGGTCTCCCATTAGAGAGATTGCCGAAATGATCTCAATTCCAATTTTTTTTGCTTTTACTGTAATTTGCCCATAACAAAGACAGCAAATTCATATACAACGTATAGATATATTTTTGCGAGTTTATTTTACAACTGAAAACGACCACGTTCGAATTCGAATTGAACTCCCATCAAAATTGCGTGGATATGGAGTATATAGTATAATACATCAAACATCAACTTTCATCATGATTGCAAGCGCATTCAATGGAATCTTTACAACACAAGAAGTTTCCTGAATACAAACAGTTTGTTCACTTTCAGTAGAGTAACTACTAATTATTCCTGCGTAATCCAATAACCGCACCATACAACATATTTTTCTCGCTTGCTTAAAGTTTCATGAAATTTAATCCAGCGTATAGAAGCAAACAAACAATATGCACACACCAACCAACTTTTTTGACGGACTTGTAGGTAAAAACAATAAAATAATATGTGTATTTACTGTGGTGTGTACAAAAACACATGAATCCGCCAGCATAAACGTGCGGTGTAGTGTAAAGTTCTCAACGTCCTCATATTAAAACTGGTGTATAACAATGCCGCCGCCACCGCCGCCGCACTGCCAAGCCTGCGAATAATCCAAATAGTGTATAAACTTATTGCGTATGCACCGCATTCACCACATTCACGTAGGTATCTCTAGATGGGAGATATATGCCACACAAAGTGCCGTTTTAGTGGTCGGTAGAGACAAGACTTGCCTTGCCAAACGACGGGTCTGGGAGATGAGGAGTGACCAACCATGTCAAATATGGGAATTGGGACATCGCAAAAATCAGTTCACACAAATCAACTTTATTTTGTAGTATATTAGGAAAAATAAAAACATAATATACAGGGTGTCTCTAAAATGTCTTTACAAAATCGTACCACAAGTTTTTGGGCTTAAAATAATTCGATTGAACCAAACATACCTTAGTCCAAAAATATCTTTCCAAACCGTTTTTTAAGTATATCTACAGAACGATTTAAAGTAGAGTTGAAATTTGGTGGGTTAATAAGTCTATAAGGAAGCTACAATGTGATGGTATTACAACCAAAATAATATTGTTCAGTGTCGTACTTATAGCGGAGGGACTCAGTGTTTTTTTGGATATTTTTTGTAGGGTATTGAATTTTTTTACAAAATAACAATAATTATGATATGTATATACGTTCAAGACACGTAAAAAAGGTATACTTGTTTGATTTGCGTTAAGTCAACTGTTTGTGAGATATTTAACTTCGAAAATTTTCTTTGCTATAAAAACAATTTGTGACTTACCCTGTAAAGTAAAAAATATTGGGTCACTCTAATACAGCTGATTCTACGTCCAAAACTAAGCATAAATGGTTGTAGAAAGGGACCCCAAAAATGTTTCGTTACTAAAATACAGGGTGCTGAAAGATGTATTTTTTATTCGTCCTCTATATTTTTTAGGTATATCTACAGAACGGTATAAGATAGAAATTATGGTTAGTTTTCAACGTAGAATGAGCCGTATTAGAGTGACCCAATATTTTTGACTTTACAGGGTGTCACAAATTGTCGCTTTAATAGCAAAAAAAAATTTCAAAGTGAAATATATTATTTTGTAAAAAAAATTAATCCCCTACAAAAATTATTCAAAAAAACCCTGAGACCTCTTCGATAAGTACGCCACTGAACAATATTATTTTGGTTCTAATACCAACAAATTGTAGCTTCCTTGTGGACTTATTAACCCACCAAATTTCAAATCTCTACTTTAAACCGTTCTGTAGATATATTTAAAAAAATATTTGGAAAAATATTTTTTCCTGAAAATCTCTGAAAAAAGATTTGACACATGATACACAGGATCCTATAAATGCAGGAAATATTAAAATAATTCAAGGGAGATGTGCATTTATTTTGGAGTTAAAGGAAAAAGTTTCAATTTTGCAAAAATCCAATATGCTCGTTTTATTGGCTAAAAAATTCAAGACGTTTTCATCTGTTGATTTCAGGTGGCTTCAAAGTTGAACGCGTGGAAAATGACACAATTTTCGAATAGCTGTTATAAAAATCACTGACTTGGAATCGCTGAATAAAATTTATGAATATTTTTGATGATTTACAAAATAATTACCCATTTTAACTTCTCAAAAGCTTTTTCCTCTCATTCTGCATTTTCTAAAAAAAACCTCCCTCGCCTGTTTTATTCAACTAAAAACCTCAGTGACAAACTATTAAAACCAGTTTATAGTGAATTAGAAAACGGCTACATGATAACAACCGTAAATCGTAAATTCTTGCTATTTTATCCCCAGTAATACCCTTGCAGTTGCATTTGGAGCGCAAAACATTATTCGCCATTTCATATGCGATGTAGTGAAATAAATCTGTATCACACACATTAATTTACAACAGAAAGAAATAACGGATATCTGCATAAGATAATAAGAGATTTCAGGATGAAATTTACATAAATATAAATATGTTGCAGTTAAAGTAAAGTTGTTGAACATAAACCAATATTTGTAAACATCTTAAATCACCATTAGTAAATATTTACAAGATTTTTATTTACATTTGGGGTACTACACTGTGTGATGATATAAGCATAAATTAGAATACAGCCTCGTGGGTTTTTTTAATGGAAAATATTAAGAAGCGAAGATTAGACAAGTCGCAAATTGCACTATTTACGAGCGCATTATACTCGCGTTTCCTTCATAAGCTTGACCAGAAAAAGCTTCTACGTTTTTGAGATAAGTAGCTCTGCTCTTAAAAGAAATATATTTAATGAAAATGAAAAGAAGCCGACAGATAATATTTTAACATAAAATAAAACACGCGGATATAGAAGTGAATAAAATTGTAGATACTTAATTGACTTAAAACTATGTTCCTTGTTCCTTGACAATAATTATAATTATTTTACACATGTTTTGCTGCAATAGAAAAAGTGAATTAACTACATAAACAGTTAATTAATCAATAGAGAATAATAACGTTGCACTTATGGTTAATACTTAATAATAATTTAAAACCTTGAGTGTTTGTTTCGTGCTTCCATTTTTAAACTTTTTTTTGTTGCGTCAAACAAAAGTATCTATAGTAATTTTTTTCATGTGGCATGCGGTCATGAACTTGACTTTTTTGCAATTTACAGAGAGAATTCTGTGTTGTGTACAAAAAACTGTTAATGTTACATTGAATATAATTATACGGTGGATCTTAAACACAAAGTAATTTTTCATGTATGTGGTATTTTCGTACGGATGTTTTGTAATTTTGAAAAACATTATTGATTGAATGTTTCAAATGATGTGCTAATGTTTATTAAATTAATTTATAATTTAATGTTGCGGATGATTTTGAATAAAATTAAATCGATACATGATGCGAAATAATATTTTTCCCAAACAATTATAGACAATAAAACTCAATTATATAATTGTTTACCATAAATAGAAAATTATACACGAAATATGAAATTATTATCAATTTCTGTATGCATGATATTTTTTTCTTGCCCCACAGAATAATGCATGTAAAAAACTAACATACCATAAATTATTTTTTCATTTTCTGTTAATTAGTTGTACTTGGAACTGTTGAAAAGTTTGAAAAAGTTACGAACTAAAAAACCCAACACTATCCATGGAATAAATTCGGATTCAGTGCAATAGTTCACTTCGCCAAACTGTCTAAAGTCTCTAAAGTTAAAAATCACACGGAAAACATCGCCCAAACACGAATCCCGTATTATTATCTTGTCGAGACCCCGACGCCTGCTTGAGCTTCCACACGCTAGCGTCGCATAAATGAGACTGACGCTTTCACGACCTAACTGTTGGGTGTTCAACACGTTCAAAGTGGGCGCTCACTTGCTTTTTGTATTATACCAACAACATTGCGAAAAATTTCCACGTTTTCCATTTCGACCAAGTCTATAAGTACACAATCTATCTTGAATAAACATTAAATTCTAGGTACATGGCGTTTAGGCGACAGTTATTTAGTTTTGGTTGCGTTTGTCAGGTTCATTTGTGTATGGCAGGTGTTTTTCATATTTATATATCGAGGGTTTTTCCGTGAGGATTTCTTGAAATCGATTCGAGGAATCTGTTCTCGATAGCAGTCAATTCTGTTAAGTAGGTAGTTGCGAACACTTTAAAACACATCATTATTAATTCAGTTTCGCTTTCTTCCTGGAGTTCTTGTTGGAAAATTGGTTGTAAGTAGTTTAACTTTGTCGTAAAATTACTACAAGTTATTATGGTAATAAACTACTTTCGTTCCAACAGGACGACTACAGAAATATATAAATCAACAGGAATTATTGATGAGCTACGACAACAAAAAAATGTCTGAATCCAAGTAAAATATATGACACTATTGATCATAGTATGTATATTATTAGAAAAATTGATACTTTTATCGCATAAGAGGAATCGTTCATAAATTGCTAAAATCGCACTTAATCAGAAGGCATCAGCAGTACAAGTAACATATGGTGTACCACAAGGTTCCAGACGTAAACTACCCCATATGATCATCAACAAATCTCTCCAATCAATCGATTTTTTCGTTTTCACCAATACTCAAACTCTTGAAAATTAGTACTTTCTTAAAATTGAAATAAAAGAGCCTTTTGACAAAATTTTTGAAAAGTTTGTCCTGGGAAGTTTATCGTGTCTAACTACAGTTTTAACAAAGACGGATAAAGAAAATTTCTCATTGTTTAATAGTCGTAAATAAAAATTGGAGATTTGGTACTTTGTTGCCATTTTTAACGGATAAAAGGGTGTATTCTGTAAGCAAAATGTAAAATTTTAACACCTGTTTATTTTTTTGTCTCTTTTTAACTTATTAAATTCTATAATAATCTCTTTTTGTTTTCCTGTTTAACCGACGTTAAAATTTAACATTGTACTTACAGAATAGACCCTAAAATTTTTTTTATTTTTGTCTCATCTAAAACCTCTAATACTCGACGCTTGCTACGCCACTGCCTCTAAGTTTAGTTTCCATGGGAAAAATATTACAATATTAAATGCAAAATAAGGCAATTGTGATGTACAAATAATTTCACGACTCTGTGGTCTCAAATAACTACATTGACACAATTTTCATGAACCGAATTTTATTTTATTAGTCATATTTTCATTCCAATTATTTTTCCAGTATTAATAACTCTAAAAATTTGTTGACAAAGTCTTAATGCATCGTTTATTTTTAAAACATAATACGATAGACTAGAATTAAATCAAAAATGGATACCTAAACTAAACCATTATCTTGTTACCCCTCCAAGGCAATTGCCTAACAATTCTCGGTGGCTTGAACGACTAAAAATAAACTAATTTGTTAGGGACTACCGGACTAAGCGTTGTATACCTTTTTGAGGAAATAAATTCAAGAGTGAAAGGGGTGCGAAAGACCGACTTTGTATACTGATATATCTGCACAACATGATTTTATAGCTAATAGAAATTTCCCAGTTATGATACAACTTGCTAAATGCAAATTGTATATTATGAATGTATGAATATAAATTGGTTTGGAAACAAACTGGTGTTATTATAGGTGACATTAATAATAATAATCTAAGTTTATTTATTTGTTTTGTTGGGATATGAATGGGGTTTTGTGTAGAAGTTCGTTTTAAAAGTGATGTCTACTACTCAATTTTGTGTATTTTAGCACAAAAGGTACTTACTGTTATCAAATTCTACAATAACTTGAAAATAATTATTCCTAATAATAAAATTTGAGTGCGCTATTTTTGCGATTTGATGTAAATCTACAATAAATTAGGAAATTTAATATTATACGAACAAAACCAAATTTTGATAAAAGGAATAATATTTAAAAAGACCTGCGTAATATTTAACAGTATAAGATCATCCTTTATTTTTCCTTCATTTCAAAGCAATATTAATTTTTTTGAACTTAAAGTGACAGACATTTATTGTTAATCTTTTATACGACACAGATTGTATATCTATGAAAAAAGCTTGATTGTACACGGAATCCTACCAGATCGATTTTATTTTGCATCAGTTTCAAATAATGTGCGCCTGACAGGACACTAAGTTTGGCCATCCATGCCTTGATTAGTCTCCATACTTTTTATTGTGTTTATTTCTATAGTTTTATAGTAAAAATTTCCCGGTGCCCTTTTGTGCCAAAAACCATTTCACCTCCACTGGTTCAAACAGAAACCTTCTGGTACTTAGCAAAAACCAAAGGGTCTAACGCTATAGCATGTCCCGTGCCATCCTCCAGCTCCAGGGTATAAACACATATCCTAGTTAGGAGTGATGAGGGCATATTATGCGCGGTCACGGCTCGGACCTAACTATGTATGATTGATATTTTACTCTGTGTAGTCAGCATCGGGGATCTGCTCTGCTGTATAATTTTTGACGGGGGGCAGGTAGTTCGTAATCGAGTAGTGGTTTGTCATCGACAGGCATCACCCCCATCACATAGAGTGAAAGCCCAGCGAATCTAATGACATCAATTAGCCGGTGTTGACAGAGCGTTCATGCTGCCGCCCCCCTGCAAAACCACCCTCGTGTTGGCATGTCTAATAACTAGGCCACTATCACCTGTTTAATCGAATCGTATAAGTAGTGGATGTAAGATGTAAAGCTGGTGATGAAACATTGATCTGACATTGATTTTACAATCAATGAGAGTGTGTGTGATTGATGGGGGGCGGTTAGGCGAGCGCAAGGGTTGTCGCTTGTCAAATAGTAAAGAGTGAAGGGGTCTTGGAGTTATTAGTCATTTGATTGAAACTGAAAATATAATTTCTCCTGGAAGAAACTTTAATTTTGGACCTTGAAATTAAATGGAAATAATAACGTAATATTTTTGCAAATATATTAAAAATTTTATTGGTGTCCACCTATTGAAAAAAAGCAAGAACAAAAACTATTTTATTTAAAAATGTCCTATTATGCAAGCTGTACATATTCTAATTTAAACAATTTTTTTTATTATAATATTATTATAAGCGACGTTAATCGTTAACCGGTTTCGAATCCCTCAAAAACCTCTTTCTAAACGAACATTATTCCATTTTCTCTCTACTTCCTAACAGTTTATTAAAGGAATCTAGCAACCTTTATATCAATGTCGAATGGAAGAACGGACGAAATTCGACTAAAGGGTAATAAATCGTTTCGTATTTTTATGAGAATGTTCACATAGCTATAAAATATAGTTATATATCTCTTATTTTCAAACGTAGAAAACTATTACATCATTTTCTTGTTTATTATTTTTCACCCAAATTTTTTTTGCATATTTTAAAAATATTTAAGTGTGAAAAATATAAATAGAAACACAATCAATCTTGAACTAAAGACAGATTATTTGTGTGACTAAAGCAGCTTTTTTTGTCTTAAAATAAATTGTAAAATAACGGAAATGAGACAAATTTAAATATAATTTACTTAAAGTATTTATGTTGCCATCTAGTAATAATAACGCAAACCTTCAGGAATTCTATAAACAGCGTTCTGTAATCTGTAAACCCAAGCCATCTACCAATGAAAAACTGCAACAACCAATTTAATTAAGCAAATTACTATCAGATGCCGCTTGAGCACAACATACCAATTTATTTTAAAAAAATCCAAAATTATTCCATTACAAATAATTATAATAATTACCAAGAAATCCAGGTGCCACCGAGTGTGAGTGGTTTCTCTTTTATCTTTTATACAGTTCAATTATTGTTTCAGATTCCAAGTGGGATACACGAATGGAAAGAACGTGGTCTCATTCATAAATTACAGATAATTTTATCACGATGGTATCAATTACAAGCACTATCGGTGTAAAATCACGTACCTTACTTAGCGAAAAGATACAGCACATGGTGGGTTATTTACCGGGTACTTGATAATTATGTAGCGAGATCGTGCTTCTAGTTATTTTGTTATTATGGCTCATCTCATCAAAATTAAGTATAGCTGATAGGGAGGAATTAGTACAAATGCAGGCTTCTTGTTGAGCAGTTTTTATAAAAATTATTTAGTGCTTATACTTGTCTATGTATATTATGCTGTTGAGCAAGAAGTTCAGTTTTGAATGGGAATTTATTTCATGATTATTATACAATTTCAATTTGTAGAGAATGAAGATATGAAAAAAGACTTTAAGACAGATTTTATAATAGTAATATATCGGAATACTCTTTGCATTTTTCCATTACTTTACATGGCGTCTACTGAAACTTCTTTTTCCCAAAAATTCACTTTATATGTGGCCACCTTCAGTAAAAAATTCGCAATTTTTCCAGGGACTAGTTTGATTATAAACATGTACTTATCATGCTCTGTCTCTTTCCATTTCATATACTTTTCTACTACTGAGCTGCTGAGCTTATAGAAGAAAGAGTGTGACTCGCATGTCTATACTTACTATTATTTTCAAAAAAAATTTAAAATAACAGAAATCTCCATGTAGATTTGAAGTGAGATGAGGAATAATAAAACATACGAATCTAAAGTGCTCTAAAAAATCAGTAGGAAGACTATAATTTTTAAAAACCGTCTTAAATACGCACATTTGTACAACAACTCCAAAACCCATAACACTTAATTAGCTAATAAATCCCCATTCATTTCCCACTACACACCAGTCATTTAGTTAAACCTACAAAACCATTTCGTTTTCCATGTAATATACGTATCTTGTTTCTTTTCCAACGCTTAATATTTAAAACAGACCATCACAGTGTCATGTTATACCTTAAATTTTCACGTAAAACCAACCAAAAGTCCTTTACTGTTGATTCTCTTCAACATCCACAACCGCTTCTTTGCCTTGGAACGTGGCATAAAATCCACCTGAGATGAATCAATAGATAGAAATCTGTGGTATTCCGTTAAACAACAAATTTGTCGGGAATTTTTAAGGTGTTTTGTTTATGTGGCTGGGCCAACAGCGGGGTGCTATTGTGAAGAATATTTACACCCTTTAGACGTTCATAAATTATGTTCTGATGTTATCTTGTGGAGGATTCAACCGTATATAACACTTCAGTTCAGTTGGGAGTACATAAATAATTATATTGTGTGTGTGTGCACGCATTTTGATAAGTTATAATTATATTCAGTAATAGCAGTATGTACACTATTAGTATAAAAGATGTAATAGGCTTCGTTACTAAATGTGTTATTGATACGCTCCAGCTACGCTGATGTCTGTCATCAATAATCAAATTTATTATAAAAAAAAAACGAAACAAATATCCGGAACCGCCCCATCATAAACAACCATCAGCAAATATATTATGTGCAGGAGAGGCAGGACGTGGTTGGGGTCGATGGTTGTTTTTACCTGGAATTTTAATTTTGCTGAATATATGGCTGTTAATAATGAATAGGTTCTAATTTAATGCTTGATCAACTTGGCGCTTTAACGGTCATATTAATAATTGGAAAAGTGCAAGAGTTTGGGGTTACATAAAAGTATTAAATAATGTGGCTATGTGTAGGTTAGAATTCTTTCAAAAGTTACTGAATTTGGGACCACGTAAAATACCCCACGTTTTCGTTCTTAGTTTTGTGCTCACTTAGAATTTCTTGCATTTTATAAAAAAATTCTGAGGCAGGTTCGTTCTTTATATTATAATTTCTCGATCAACCTGAAGCAATTTAATTCCTATATTAGTTTTTCCAACGATATTAGTAACTTAAAAATAATATTCTATAAGAGATTAACTATATGTTTTAATTTGTCTAAAAGAAAAGTATAACTTTTTTTAAATACAGAAAGCCTTTGCTTCAGCTCAGAACCAATTCCACAGGCGTAGATGATGACATTTCTGATACCGCGACTATGAAAAGCCGTGTGTTCAAAAAACAACACACATTTCGTATAATTATGCTAACCAGATTATAATTGCTTGTCACTACATGCGATGAATCTTGCCCCTTTTTTATTACATCTCATTTGCATAGACAACCGCGTTTGGCATCATATAGTTTGCTCTTCCCCACACTGCTTCTACTTCTGTAATCAGAAAAACTAAACTTTTTCTTTGTCTATAGATATTAGCCACCATGTCAATATTTAAAGACTGGATTTTATGACAGCACAAACATAAAATAATTATTCCAAGCCACTACTATTGTCTCGAAAAATCCAATAAAAAACCAACTGGACTTGGTTGAATGGTATTTCTTGTTTCTTGTGCTGGTAAACTAAAAGCAATTAATATAATGTCCTCTGCGATACACATCTCCACATCTCATTAGATCGAACACCGATACAAATAACCATAGATATTGGATTGGTGTGTAACAAAACGATAAATACATCAGTTAGTGATTATCAATCGGAATTCTTGTCTGCGTGTGGCACCATAAATAAGACAGAGCGAGGTGGGCAAACGCACCTATTATAGAATAAATAAATAATTAAATAAATAACCGCTTGTTAGCGAAGTGTGTGGTTAAGTCTTAAAGAGAGACAAGCAACTGGTTGCTAATCGCATGTAAGACAAAGATGTACAGGTGATAAATAAGGTGCCTAACAAGATGTTGTTAGTCAGACTACCCCCTGAGGTGAGAAACACAGCATATAACATTCATATACATATACAACAGCTCACACACACACATAAGTACAAAAGTTAAAAAGCCAACTTTTACACTCCTCGATTTTTAATTGAATTACGACACTAAAAATTAATTATATTTTACTGTTGGCATGTGAAAAATTATTGAACAAACAGAGAAAAAAAGACAAACAGTAAATATAACAGGAAGGCGCTGTTTATGGGTTGTATTAATCTGTAATTAATTTATTGGCTTGTTTATAATATGACTAAGAATCCGATGGAAAAAAAAAGAGTTGAACAAATTAAAATTCCTTGAGAAGAAATTATGAACAAGGAAACCATTAGGGAGATTCTACAGCCTTATAAAGACAAAAATATCTTAGGTAATTAATTTGTAGATAGCGATTCGAAAAATATTTGTATTTTTGAATGTTAATTTGGCTCTAAGATTATTTTAGAAAATATTGTATCATCTAGCAACCATATGCTGGAGTTCTGATTTCGGGCCACTCTTATCCAGTTTCCAGATCATCCATTATAGGCATTAGAACCAACGAGTTTTGACTCCTGCTTTCAGCTGCTGCTTCGTTTATTTTCTCTTAGTCTTCGTTCTAATATCTTTTTGGTCCACCTTCCGTTTGTGTCCATTTCATAATTTTAAATGATGTTAAATATCCTATAATAGTTCTTTGTCTGGTCTAATTTAATAAGTACCCCCTCCCTACATCAAGCATGGAACCTTTTGTTAGTATCGACGTTTCTTCTGATCATAATCATATCATATCTCATCAAAATCAGACCAAATCTTGACCTTTTCCCGTTGTCATTTTATGAGAAATCAAAACGCAACTCCAACATTATTCCTAACCACCTCCTACGAAAAAAATAAAAACGGTATCGTGTACAGAAGTCATAAAATATAAATGGCGAAACAATTTTGTAAATGAAATTTTAAATTACATACACAGACAACCTGAAAAAAAGTTAATGTAATGTAAAGACAAGATTAAAGATGACTATCACTGAAACTTATAACTCAAACTTTAATAAGAAAACAGTTTGCTTTTATTAATAGTCTGCAAAGTTACAGACCGTGCTTAAGTGCTACCTGGCACGAAAAACTACTATTTATTTTAATATCATCCAGTTTAGTGAGTTGCAGGAAAAGGACTTGGCTTTGGTGCATGATGGAAAAAACAAAGTATAAGAAAATCCCCCTTGGATTGGTGTGTGGTTGTGGAGGATTTACAGCTTAGTCCTTCATCGGATGTAGGTATCACAAGAGATTATAATAACCATTAAAGCAATAGCCTTACATCATATTTGACGTACATGTATAGAAAATCGTGTAGTTGTTTGTATATTAATTATACGGGGATATTTAATCTAGCTATGTCTATCAGAAGAAGAGTCGTGTGGGCGGCCAAAGGTGGTGGTGTGAATAACAGTCGAGTGAGTCTCGGGGTCAGGTAGAGACAAGAGAAGAGAAGAAGTGTTGGTGAAAAGGATGTTGGCTATCAACAATCTATAACAACACATAATGAGAAGCCGCTGCGGTGAATTGATTATGATTAATAGAGGGACTCTTGCTGGTTGGTTGAAAGTTGAAACACCGCACCACGTCTTTATGGTATTATATTCAAATTGCACTTCAACACTACCGACATGGTTTTTTCCACATGTTTAAGGACAATTGATCACACATAAATACGAATAATAAATATTTCGTTAATTGGTACTCAGTGGAATAATAACAATAAATACGACGGGTTTCACATAATTACAAACTTGTTATCGGTTGTATGACATATGTAAAGTCAATGATTTAAAACGGAATGTAAAATAAATAAACTGCTCTGTATACATACATTCAGTTGAACACCGTGGGAGGTGTTTAAACATGTGTTCAAATAAAATCTTATTGTTTCACGCTAAAGTCCGCCTCAAAGCCCACAGGGATCCACATCTCCTCACACTCTTTTGAAATATGGACGTTCACATCCGGTGCTGGCTTGTTAAGACACCCTGTAAAATTTTGTTTTTGTTTTGCAAACGAAAAAATTATCGTGGATTTAATGAGGGAAAATGCAAAAATTGAAATATGAATAAATTCTTAAAATATTGATACGATCATCTTCTTTACCTCCATAAAATATAGTGGGCTTTTTATATACAATATTTGGATTCCACGTATTTTTAAAAATATTGCTAGATTTATATCATTAAACTCGATCATATTTTTCTATGTTTTTATTTAGATCCCTCAGCGTTTTTATCTCCTTTAAAAAGTTGCAGCAATCTTTATTTTCGGTACCTACTACTATAGAAATTGAGGTATAAATTGTGCAGAATTATCGATGAAACCTGAAAAATTAAAAATAGAACCATGGGTTGGTTATTATTTAGAATCAAAAAAGAACTCTATTTAATTAATGAAAAGGACTAAAAATCCTCGAAATAAAAAGATTGGTTATATTCAGAATCATTTGGATATAAGTCTAAGACTTATTGTGATGAAGGCAGCAACATAATTGGCGAAACATCAATCAAGCTACTTAGCTATTAGACTCAACGCAACAATCCCAAAAGATTATTTTGGATATTTCAGAATGCATTAGTGGACTAAAAACTAGAAACTTAGGTCAAAAAACTTTTCCTATAGAAGTTACAAAAAACATAAATGGAGCCTGGAATAATTACTTCCGTATCTTCATCTAGGGATCAATACATTTTACTTCAAGAATCTTCTTCAAAGTCAATTTTTATGCAGTTCATCACAAAATCGCATTTAGAAGCTCTTTAAAATTTATAAAATGATATAATATGAATCATTTCCAAATTAACCTAACCTAACTCTCTTTTGACGTGGTTCTTATACGAGCCCTAACAACTAAATATTCGGACAAAAGTAAATTTTCCATATGCGCAAAAGTTACCTAAATTAACTTCTATAATATTGATGGTTTTTTCTGTTACAATGCCAACATTTAGTTATATAAAAACGTAAATTTCGTAAAAATCCGCTCGGCGGTTCCAAAATTGTGGCACTTTAACCCAGCAGGATGGGAAAATTGTAGTAACAAAGAATTATTATTTTCAAAACGTTGGATCTAGTAGTCGGATTTTGATGAAATTTACTTTATTGCAAAGCTGGATTGGCTTTCTTTGAAAAAAAGTTATACAAGTTTTTATTTGGTGATTTTAGGCATTTATCGGAGCTTCAAAGTTGCACCTTTAAAAATGTCAGAATTTTCTAGTAACTGTTTTAAAAAATCACAGTTTTGAAAACTGCTAGTTGAATTTGTGTCAAAAAATCTAAAAATCAAAGTTCAATAATCGTAGTATATAAAAAAATCCTGAAATGTTAATATGAATTTTATTTGCATTTTTTTCGAGTTCCACAGTTCACTTTTCAAAAAACGTGTTTTTTGAGGATGCTACCTACATTAAAATAATCACCGTTTTGAAACCGCTGGTTGGATTTTGGTAAAATTTACTTTATTGCAAAGCTGGATGTTGGTTTTATGTACGAAAAAATCCCCAAGTTTTTATTTGGTGATTTTAGGCAATTTTCGTAGCTTTAAAATTGCACTTGAAAAATGTGACATAATTTTCTAACGACTGTTTTTAAAAAATCATTGGTTTGGAACTCGGTGAAAACGATATAAAGGTGCTTTCACGGCCCTCATCCAGTCCGGACTTAAATGTCATTGAAACTCTTTGGCATAAAATTAAACGTATTCTACGCAATAATCCACCAAGAACCATTGGGGACTTAAAGACCAAAATAGAAGAAATTTGGGATAGTTTCACGCCAGAATTGTACCAAAATTTGATAAATACAATGCCTGCTAGAATATAGGCAGCTATTAAAGCAAAAGGAAACGTAACCTCTTATTAATGGTCCCAAATTAAAAATTATCCCAACATTTAGTTGCAAATTCATTTTGTAAAATTTGCTAATTATTAAGGTTAAAATATTGTTAAATCAAATAAATACTTTTCTTCCATGCATAATATTGTTATTAAGGCTTTATCTTATTGTATTGTTAGGTGTTTACTAATTATTTGTGTAAAATTTCCAGTTCTCCTTTCATACTTCAAAAATTTACTTTTGTCCGAACATTTAGTTGTTAGGGCTCGTATTACAAACTTTTTAATGTCTCTTTTTATGATAAAACTTTTAGCTTCTCTGCTCCAAAGTTCAAAATAATTATCTGCCAATCTGTAATCTCCCCAACAAGGATGCGTTTCACATAATATTCACTCAAGGCATTTTGAGTTCCAATCCTCCATAACTAGCCTACTTAAAAGACAATTCTCTGCAGTTTGGCTACTATAATTTCGTAACAAACCATTACTAATAACGGTTCGTTAAAATGCAATTTTTCACAACAAAATACACGTATAAGGCGGTAAACGATTTGATTAATATACCATATTCCAAAGATGATGGTGCAGAAGAGAGGTGTTTGCCTAAAATATACAACATTACCATACCAAGATCATAAATCAGATGAAGAATGGGCCAGCATGTACTAGATAGGTGTTGGGTACCTACCGAGAACTTGTAATCAATTTCTCACATAGCCCAAGTGCCGGTCAAAGTCTATTATTATGAAAAAGGTAATTGCAGAGATGTGCTTTAGCTTTAAGATGATGTGTGTTATCTTCCATCTTCGCCCATCAACTGAATCCAGAACATCACAGCCAAACTTCGTATAAACAATGGTATCAATGGGTTTTAATTTAAATTGTAAAGTTTACCTAGATAGAGAGAGGTAACAGTGTCCAGCTGGTGCTTATATTAGAGAGGAATCGTGTGGTTTTTTTAATGGGAAAGTGTGAAATATAAATCATTGTAACGCTATAAAACACACCAAAAATCAATTTCCAATTTGTTAACAAACCGGTTACATTGAACTACCTACTTTGGTACTATAGTATGATAGGATTTAAAGACTTTGGTATAATGTTTAAAGATGCTGTGATGTGTGGTAAAAGACCAGCCCATGGGTAGTTAGATATAACAGTTTTAATTTATGAGCTATGCAAACACCTCTTTTTTTTATTAATTTGCTTAGGTGTCCGTAAAACTAACAAATGTTTATTTGTTTAACTAAATAATATTTCTTCCGAGGAAGGTGAAAAAATATTAGTTACTATTTGCGTTAGGGATTTGGAGTAAAAGTATATGTACGAATAAATAATGATAAGACGGTGTAAGTTTCTAGTTAAACAATGTTGTAATTTTGGTGTATAATAGAATTTTTTTACTCCCATAGTTTAATTGATTTATTAGACACTTTATACCTGTACTGTAGTGAAATTCATTACGATACAGATTTTTCATTACCCTACGAGTTTATAACCAACAGAAATGCAAAATTACAGCAATATTAAGTCAATATCAAATATTGACAGTTCATTTTGATTTTCTGACATTTCTGAGTTTAAGTTAAATTTGCCATAATATTTATTTTCTAATTTTTCATTATTTTGATTAGTCGTACAAAAAATAGTATATGCAACTCACATTTAATGGCACTCGTATTCATTACGACATTCACCTACGGCTCGTGTCGTAATTCTCATACTCGTGTCTTAATAGCTATCATTAAATGTTCATTGCATAATATAACTATTGTTTTATCATTTTAGGAGAATTGTTAATAATTACAGTTATAGTTGATTCAGATTCAGATTCAAATAAACAGTTTAAGATTTTTTCCAAAATAAAGTCATTATTCAACTTTCAAATTAATTAAATAATTTCCAATCAGCGGTTCCAAAACTGTCTTCTTTTAAAAGAATCATACTCGTTAGTTGCGATTTTACAAAAACCAGATCGTGATTTAAAAAAATTAAAAAATGTAAATTTGGAATCTCTTAGAAGATTTTTAGAAAATTTGTCTTTTATATGATATGAAAGATAATTTTGATCATTTTTGTGCGAATGCGGAAAACTAAAACTTCTCATCAATCATGGTCCACTTTAAAAATTCGTAACTCTACACCAGATTTCCAAATTTTCACTTAGAATACAGTTTTGTAAACCTCAATGTCGCTTTTACTAAGAAAAAAATCATAAATATTGTGGCAGTTAGTTTATATAATTTTTACGAGTATTGAAGAAAAACAAAAATATCTGATCAATTTTCTAACATGGTCTTTTTCAAAAAATTCGTAGCTTTACACTGGATTAACGGATTTTCAATAAGTATACACTTTTGTAAAGCATTAATTATAAAAAAAATCATCAATACTATGAGAAAAAAAAATTCTCATTGATAGTCTACATAGTCCAGGTTAAAAATTTATAGCACCACCGGATTTCCAGATTTTTACTTAGAATACAGTTTTGCAAAGTTGTTGGTTAAAATTAGAAAAAAATCATCAAAACCATGGAAGATAGTTTAGAATTTCTTGGCTCATCAGATATTTTTACTTATAATTTCCCCCAAATTCAACGTTTACGATCTTTTTCGTATTACACACACCACAATATTTTGATCCAAAGTAATTACAACATGTTTCATCAACATTATCGCAGAACTACATGGCTTGTTTATAATAACGTTTATACATAATTTAGCACGTTTCTCCAATGTAACTAATAAGTTTAAATTTTTAAACGAAGCCACAACCTCACGCTACATTATTGCTTATAAACACGAGATACCCTTACTTTAAAGGTAGTAAATTGAAAATTAGATAATTAAAAAAATGTTCAACTTCACAATCACAAAATGAATATGTAGTTTAAACAAATTTACCCTCGCTATGTGTATAATTTAATTATAATTTCTACATTAACAACAGAAATGCAAGTTATATTCAATTTAAAAATTACTTTCGAAATTGAAATATGAGATTAATATTTGTTTGTTGAAATATGCTAACAAAATTACATGTATCGGATTACTGGTAAAGTTAAAATGATACTATGTGTATATCTGGCAGATAATAAAGTTTTAACATAGGGAACTTGACAAGTAATAGGCGTAAATCCCTTAGGATCCTTCCATTTATGCATTATTAATTATGTACCATAAAAATACAAGTTCTTTTTAAACCAAAATTTTAATTTGGGGTTGCATTATTGCAAATATCTAAAAAACAATAAGTCTGTTCCAAAACTTGTAGTATTTTTTCCAGTTTCTAAACTGCCTTCTACTAGCAACAAAAACCATCAATCCCTCATTCCTTCATACACTAAAAACAGCTGTCTCCCGATGGTAACCTGATACTTTTAAGAGGCATTGCCCCATCCTTGTTGCACCATTCTCATCATCAATTTTTCCTTCTCTTCCACTCTCATGCCAGAAAAACAAACACATTAAAATGAACAGCACTGAACATTGACAATGCCTATAAATAGACCATATACTTCTATATGGTTTTTAGAAGAGTGTTATCACCGCACAGCATCTCCAGGACGGACCCTCGCCGTTGTTGCCTTTGGGTAGATGCGCCCAAACTGCTCTTCATCCCATCGTACCGAAAGAATGCACACACACACATTGCCGAATAATTCAAATATAATTATTGCGTCAGAACAATTGGGGCTTGTTTTGATGAAAAGATGAGAGGAGTTGGTGTGCTTTTTGTTATATTTCAGGTATAGGAAAAATGCGAGGAGATTTGGGGTTGCAGGTCGAGATCAACGAGATTTTTTATTTAATTTAGTTCATTGAGCGTTATAATCGATTTTAAGAGGTCGGATTATCGGGGATTTTATCTGGATATCGACGGGGTAAAAAATTAACAGTTCAAAATTATTTATGGCTTTATAAGTTATAATAGGAATAGGGTAAAGTAGGACAGAAAATAATCATCGACATTATAGACTGAGGGTAATTGAGAAAATGTCTATAATTTAAGTGCGGAGAATTTTTATTACTTTTTAAAAGCTTGGACAAATTTTTAACAGAATGAAAATCTATCCAAAATTGGAATTTAGTGACAAGTCTAAATTTCATACTTGTTGCCTCAAAACTATCATAAAAAATCGCAAAGTACAGCAATTTCTTTCAAGTGTTCTTTTTACGAAAAATACGTAACGATGATGGTGCGTTTAAATAGAAAAAAAAATCGTCAGAATTTGTAATTTTTAGAGCCGAGTATGTAATGTAAAAAAAATAAAATGACGATTTTAGAACTGTATCACTTTGGAAACGCTGAACTTATTTAAATAAAATTGGCTGAATTATACAATTCAATGTTAGATTTATTGCAGAATAAGTTATTATAAGTAGTCCTAACCTCAGTTTTAATCTTTATTACGTCTAAAAGTCCTTTGAGCTTTATTCAAAAAAATTATCGCATTTACTCTTTAGGCAGCATAATTTTGGAACTACTTGACAGATCGTAACGAAATCTACATTATTATACAACGAATTTATTATAGAAGAGAATTACAGTTACAATATAATCTCATTTTTAATAGTTTTTTGAGAGGGAACATTTCAGGAAGAAATTATGTAGTGAATGTTTGAGGTGCAATAATTTTAGGACCGCTGATTAGTTTTTGAATAAATTTTCTGTTTTATGCAGTGAAATTATTTGGGTAGTAGATAAGTTTCAAACGAGATTTGTGGGTTTAAATCCGAACTGTTGTTTATTCGTAAATTTTACGTTTATAACACAAAAAAATTGGAAATTTGTTCCTTTTTATTAAATTTCTGCCTCCTATAGTTCAAAAAAGTAAAACCTTAGAAAAGTTGAATTTTTAAAGAAATTTCATTCAAGAAATTCTCTAAATAATATTTAAAATTTTCATGAATTTCAGTTTCTATCTCTTACGCTCCTTAAATAATGATTTTTTTAACAATATAATTATTCCCGTTTTCTGCAGTTTACGTTTTTATATTTTCATTTAAGATCTAAAGCCAGTCTTCATAGTTTTATTTTCAGGGTTTCTTAATTAAAACTGAAAACTTCACCTCAACATAACTAAGCCGTTTATAATTTGTTGCCACTTAATTTTTCACATTTCTTTTTTGTGAAAGTTCGCATACGATATCCCGACCAATTTCAAGGAATTTGTTACTTGATCCCGTCGGAATAACCATCAGAGGAAACTATATAAAGACAATAAGAGCATACAGGAAATCCACTATATGTGAGAGAGGCGTGTGCGAAAGACACATTTGGATCAAATTACTTACTTTTGCCAAGTATAATCAAATAAACTCAAAAAATAAACACAAGAAAAAAACGACCATATAAAACTAAAGGAAACGAGTTTTTTCTAAATAACTAACTAATGAATACGATAGAAATTCTAATAAAACTAAACCATTAACACGTAATTATTTGGTTTAATTAAATTGTAAATATTGGAACATTTCAGTTGACTTTTTTTACTACGCATGTTTTCTAAACAACTCCATATAATATTGAAATAGTTCATATGTTATCATAATAAATATTTCCAAAAAGGGATATCTCAAAATAGTCCTGAAACAATTTATGTGCTCCGGCTGTCATTTTATGTGTGGTACACTTACTAGGTGATAAAATTTTATTGCACTAAAAGTCAACTATTTTTAATTTGATATATTTTCGTCAACATCGGCGTGCAAGTCAAAAATAAAAGTATACGAAAGTTTGGAATAAGAGCTTAAACTGAATGGACAGCGCTTCTACGTTCAACATCAGCAATGAAAAGGAGCAGTGGGCTGGAAGAGCCCTACAAAGGCTCATAAAATTAATACTCATTGACAGGCTAATCATATAACAAGATGTGCTGGACGAAAACCTGGTGGACCGGCGCAGGAATTTGGTTTGGTTTTGGTGGAAAAATTGAAACGAGTTCCATAGTTTTTTGCAATAATAGTTTCAAGAGTACATAAGTCCCAATTTAGTGAAAACTCGGAACAAACATAATTTTTATAGGGTACTTTAATTATAGAAAAAATATTGTTTACAGGATAATTTCCCAGTAATAAATCTTAATAACTAGAACTACCGTCAGGTTATATAAGGGTGTTGCTGCAAATTAATTATTTTGAAATCGAATTTACTGTAAATGTAAATCTATGAATAATATGCAATTAAAATCGATGTAAAGTAGCAGGCAGGTAGGTATTAGGAAAGCAGTTAGCCCAAGTTATAATCAACGACGTTTTATCTTTAATACCGTGGCTATTTATCCGGCGCATTATACAATTAGAATACATTTTAGAAAATGAATAGGCAGGCTGTTACAGTTCCTATTAGGTAATAAATTTGTGTATAAAATATGGCATCCGTGATATTCAATTAACTGGGTAATTTAAAACACTATCAGTGTGTAGTCTGATATATTACCTTCTGAACCCTAAATTGGATATAGCCGTGATAATAACAGAATAGATCGTGTTGAAACATCGGCCAAAAGCCGATTAATCAACTCCCAGTTGTCAATGTATTCACACATTTATAAGTTGAAGGAACCCACCCAGGAATACCATTTTTCAAAATGGAAACCACAAACTGACCTTTGTTTTAGTTTTGTGCCCATGTAATAAATGCTGACCGCCAACGAAAACATGATTTCATCTATAGTGTTGTAGAGGAGGTGGATGAAGATGATGAATGGTGCTGGCATTAACATAATTGCATAATAAGTAGCGTGAATTGTATAATTATTATTATTTAAAATTAATTGTGGTTTATATAGTGAATATCTAATGATTTTCCCACTAGAGTTTAGTTTGTAATGAGGGAAAAGTGCTTCCGAAATTCCTCAGGGATTTTAGAATTTAACTTAATAACACTATTCTTAGGTGTAACATTCAAACAAAAAGCAATAATTTACCACGAAATTTTTGCAGTTTACATTTTTAATAAAGTAATACAGGGTGGGCCAAATTTTAAGCGAGAAACCTACACAATATCACAAAAAAATATGAATTTATCATACAAATTTATTGCTAAAATTTTTTGGGACATACGGCCTTGAAATGTAGCATGATTATTGGATTAAAAATTAACAATGACTTTAAATTTTTATTATCATTGTGTGAGTCGCAATAAGTGGGACATACATGCTTTACCTGTAAATACTAGGCCTAAAACTGAAACAATTGACGCAAAAAGTTGTTATACTAAAATGAATAACTAAAAAGTTGTAGGCGTTTGAAGTTTAAGAAAAAAAATATTTTTGCTAATAACTTCTAAACTAATTGAATGAGAAGAATCAGTTCTTGGTAGTTGCTAATGAATACCAAAGACCTTTAATTTGTGAAAATTTTGTTGAAATCAAACTTTAAGAAGATGGTTTTTTAAAGTAAGTAAAGTGTTTAACCTTCCGGAACTTTTTCGTCCTCAAAAAATCTTAATTATAAAAAAATTTCATTTCATAGGCAATTTAATTTAAAAACTTTTTGATCTCTTGTAAAGTTTTGAATAAACGCACCGTTAAGCTTTAAAAAATTAAAAACTAACAGCATGTTTTTACTAAGTTTCAAAAAACAGCATCAAGAATGCTGAGATTTAAAAGTTATTGACGGAGGACGGACTTCCAGCACATTATGCACGTCCTGTGCGACATTGGCTATCTGTCACCTATCCTCAACGATAGATTGGTAGAGAGGCTGATGCTCCTGTTGCATGGCCTCCTCGTTATCCTGACCTAAACGCAATTGAATTCTTTTCTTGGTGATATTTAAAATCAAAAGTGTATGCAACACCTATTCCTTCACTTCAAGAGCTTAGAAGGAGAATCGTTTAACACGCCAATGAAGTTCGAGAGGCAGTTTATAATTAAAAAAAAATCGGTTTTCAATGCAAAGAAGAGCTACAGGAGCGTCATCGTCGGGGCCTCCACCAATCCATCGTTGAGGATAGGTGACTGATAGCCAATATGCTAATGTCGCAAAGGACGTGCATAATGTCACTAACTTTTAAATCTCAGCATACTTGATGCCGTTTTTTTGAAACTTAGTAAAAACAATCTGTTAGTTTTTAATTTTTTAAAACTTCACAGTGCGTTGAATCTAAACTTTACAAGAGATGAAAAGTTTCCAAATTAAATTGCCTATTAAATGCAATTTTTTTTATAATTAAAAATTTAAGGATAAAAAGTTCCAGAAGGTTATACACTTTACTTACTTTAAAAACCCATCTTCTTAAAGTTCGATTTTAACAAAATATTCACAAATTAAAGGTCTTTGGTATTCATTAGCAACTACCAAGAATTGGTTCTTCTCATTCAATTAGTTTAGAAGTTGTTACCACAAAAATTTTTTTTTCTGAAACTTCAAACGCCTATAACTTTTTAGTTATGCATTTTAGTATAACAACTTTTTGCGTCAATCGTCTTAGGTCTAGTATTTACAGGTAAAGCATGTCCCACTTATTGCGACTCACCCTGTAGATACAAATGTTATTTTTTGTTCTTCTTTATTTTCATTAATGATAGAAGATGTTGAAAAGAAGAGGCAGTGGCGCAATATTGGGAATAAATTAAAATTTTTACGTTCTCTATCTCTAAAACCAAGAATATTATTTTCTATATTATTCTCTTTATGATTTCAGAAATTTGTATAGAATATGAGTATAAAATTCCGGAAAGTCTCTGCGTAGTCCAGATGATCTCTCAATCAAAGTTCTCAAACTAATCGAGGGAAATTCACTTGTAATTCTGGTAAATCTTTTTATTATAATAATAATATTATATTTATAATCATTAATTTCCACCCGAGAGGCTTTATACAGGGAGATTTGGAGGTCAGGTGAATTCTGATGGAAGACGGACAAATTTTGGGGAATTCAAGGAGGAAATAAAGAAAATACCATTTTTTATCCTATGACTGTTATTCAAATTAAATATTCTAAGCAACAATATTAAACTTCAAAGAACAATTTTCAAAACGGAAAGACAAAATTATTTATTTTACGACCCTAAAAAGTAAAAATTGGAAAATGTATCCGCAAACTACTTACTAATTTTAATTAAACGATATACAATTTTTCAAAATCCATCAAAAATAGCATATATTAGGAAATAATATTATGAAAAAAAAAAGAATTTTACAAAATTGCAAAATTAATAATCGACATGAAGTCTAACCTAACCTAATCTAAATTAGTAATCGCTATGAAATTTCATGAAAAAAGCAACAAAACCAAAGATTAACATGTTGGTTAATTTATTTTTTCACATACATTTTTATTCTGGTATAAAATCTGATTTTGCAAAGCTTCAGTTTCCAAAAATCAAGAACTTCTTAAAAATAAAAAGCCTTCTTTTTCCTTAGTCCTTTTAGACTCATTCTATAATTGCTGTAAATGAAACAGTCATTCTATCCAGGGATAGTTTTTATATTGAGTATGTGCGTCCTATCTTTATTGACTGTATTTGAAATAATATAGAAGGAAAATCGTGTTTCGGTCGAATAGGAAACAGCCAAAGCTGGTGCAAGCTGGTGTCAAGCTCCATTGCCACAACTACACCAAAGTTAACTATTATACTTATAAAATCTCCTCCTTGATATTATGGCTCTTTAGGGGTTTTGTACACCACCAAACAGGCCCGGACTATTTTATTTATTCCCAAAAATAATCAGTTTTATAAAATAAAATAATGCCAAGTGTTTGCAGCATATTAAAAACTTGAAAAAATGGTTAAAATTAGTCTGTCAATAAATTTAGAAGAAATGGACACGAAACTACAAATTGAACTTTTAAGGGTTCAAAAATAATAGTGAATAGGTATAAACCTTCCTTGGGGCTTCTTTGCCACTTCCGGGGTCTCCAGAGGACAATTTAGAAGTTTTGTTTATTTTTCTTCCAAATGATTTGCCTAAATGTGTTCACCATTCAAACAGCTATTATTTGCAGATGATTTTAAACTGTTTAAAGTAAATAAGAGTGTAATAGTGGAAACTTGGGTTTTATTTTAGTTAGGACAGTTGAAAAAACTAGTTTAGGTATTAACTTATACAATTTTAAAACTGATAAAAATTATCAGATTATTTTCAACTTTTCCTCATATTCCAACCCTGTCCGTCTAGATGATGATACATGAATTAGCGTTACGGAACAGCGGGGTGTTAAAGGACCCCTATTCACACACGGAAGTCAATAACAGTTAAACCATAGGACCGTTTTTCAACTAAGTTATTACTATATCATCGGTCCTGTATGTTGTAGCCGGCCTCTCCACTTATCTACAACACAATGCTCTAGTTAGTCGGTCGTTTATCTTGGAAAATTGGGAAGAACTGCACGAAAATCATGACAATCAAGTTAAATTATAACTTTATTGTTCAGCCACCGTTTTATTGTATGACAGTATGATGAGAAATGTGATTTTGGGTTTTTTTCTAGGATGGGATAAATTGTATGGTTTTTTTCAGTTTCGCTTAGATGGGGATTAATTGAAGCGTGTTTTTGTCTAACGGACAATATTACTGCTAGTACATTCTGTAAAATAATATTTTACAATAATAAATTATTCATAATTCATATACCTACAGAATCTTTCCTGTCAAAATCTTGACACACCAACAAACTAAAATAAATAAACACACAATGTTAGTTACTCCACATAAGGTAACTGACAACCCTTTTCCTTATAATTAAAGTGTTACTTATTTTGTAACTGATCTGATGACATGGCAGGACGATATTTTCATATTCGCAGTTCCCATCAGTAAAACTCTTTGTTTGATTTTTTCGTCACTAAAGGATCACATAACATGGAAAGGGTTAACTTGAATTTTTCAGGAAATGAAAGGGAAAACATAAACAACTTGGACCTTTTCCGTAAACTTACGTACCTACGCGTATTATTATGAACAGAGTCCAGTCGCCTATGTGTTTTATCAAACGAACAATCTAAAATGGAATAATGGAAAGGGTTCACACCTTCTGGTTCTTATCTAAAGCTCCTCCAGGCATTCAACAACCGGCCGAGGTATGCTTTTTATCAGATTTAAAATAAATCTTTGTCACTTGCACGATGCAGAAAAAAAATTCTGTGCCAAATACATTATAATAAACAATGCGTATAGAGCCCCTTTTTTAAGAGAAACTTTTAATAAACTTCTTCGGGCATATTTTCCATCTAATTTACATAATGACTGAAATAATTTTAACACGCGTGAGAATGAATATACAATATTATAGAAGAGCCTCATTGACATAATGGAGATGTAGTTTCCCTAATCTTGTAAACCCATGTCGATGGAATGACAACTCAAAAGCCGAGAGATGTCATGCCCCTAATCTTCACATTCTTACAACCACACACAATCCCATTATAAATTAAGAGGCAATACAACTACCATTGATTCGCTTTTGCATTCAGTAGGTACTCTGAGGTACCGGAAATTAATCAATAGTGATATTGACAGGGAAAATTGTGTTGTGGGGGAAATACAGAAAGAATAAAACAGTACAATTATTGGAATCCTCGGCGAGATCAGAATTGGTGGAAAGTTCAATAAATTGCGAGGAAATTTCAGAAGCCTTTAAATTGTTGGAATAAAATAAAATATCAATTTATTTAGTTGCAAAATATTCTTACTTACCTATTAAAGTTAAATTTTTGTCCCCTCCTATATAATGTTGAAAAGGGAAAAATTTCATTGAGTCAAATGCCTTAAATTCTGGAAAACCTGATGTTTATTGTTTAAGCCATTTATGATTTCTTCAACTTATTGAAATACCTACAACTTTTCTAGTAGATTTTTCACTCACTAGGAATCATTCTGTATACCTGTGACCTGTACTAATTTATAAGTACAAACATATTTTATTTTATAGTAAAGTTTAAGACCTTTGATGTTAGAAGGGCAATATAATCATTATTTGGCCATAGGAGACAAATACAATTCTAAATAAGTACTCTTGTAGATGATCCGATGAATTTTTATAAATTTTTTGAATTTTGTTCAAGATCCAAACCAAACAAATTTTTTCAATTATTGATATTAAAAACCACCAAACTTGCAGCCTTGCTGGAAGAACATATAGAGACAGGAAGGTAAAATTTGCTTGAAAAAATTAGTGTGCCTGTAGAAACCTCTTTTAGAAACAAAATCATTTCAAATAGGACAAATTTATTTGCTTCGTTTTCTTGAAATTAATTCTTGTTCCAAAATCTATACAACTTATTATTTATATGCTCAAAAGAAATTGTTATTGATCGTTCTTAGTAAGTACATGAATTTAAAAAATATGCATGCTTTGTAAAAAAACTGAAATTTGTAATAATTTTAGATTAATATATTTTTCTTGGATGATCATCAAAATCATTATACAAAGTGGCGAATTTATTGATAAGTTTGTTCATCAACATGTTAAAACAAACATTTTCTCACCTTTGAACCCACTAAACGGTACTTTAAGATTTATTTTATGTTGTAGGTACAGTTGTTAAAAGTACAAAATTATATATGTTTTCAAACATCTTTTCCTTCTACATAGTGTAAGCTTAAATCATTGTCGAAGAGAACGTTGATTACGATTTATAATAATTAACTGAATAAATTATTATCCATTTTAGTATAGCATCCTTTATCCACTTTTTCAGTGCACAAATTGAAGACCAAAGTTTATCTTACTAATATTTCTTCATCACTTATTTCGAATATCTAAAAGTTGATCTAGGACTTATAATCCATATTATATATTTTTTGCTGTTTTCGAATTTTAAAGATATAATAAAGAAGTTACAGATCTTTCTATGGTCTTTTAGACATTATACTTTTGAAATCCTTCAGCTAAGTTAAGATTTTTTTGTATTTAAATTTAAATCTCGCAAAAGCCACATAAGCTACCTCTTTAATATACTATACTATAGGTATGCTCCTATGCCATCAATATCAATAAAGGTAACTTCTGGATTAGATTGTTTCAAATTTGTTAAAATTGTTCACCTGAAAGGAACCAATAGAAACTTCATTTTCACAATAACCCCAGGGAACTCAACTGGATTGTTTTTATTGACTCATAGACGCATTTCTTCCAATATCCTACAATAAACAATCAATCATTACCTCAAACAAAAAATCTTTCTCCCTATCGACTTATTTCATTTATCATATTTTTGCATACCTAACACTCCGATAACCAATTACTCCATAGATAACACAACAAATTAAGATTATCTCACCTGAAAGCAACAAATACAGATAATGACAACACCCAATTGGAGGAGGTATGGACCCGTACAACTGAAAAGCTCCGCCCATCAGCCTAGGTTACCTCAGTGTACAACTCCGCCCCATCAGGAGCTTTCTATAAACCCAGCTCGTTAAGTTTCAGCAGTTGCTCAGTGACCGCGACGCTCTTTCTATGTGTGGTGTGGTTATCCGGTTTGTTTTATTATCCACAAGTTAGAAAGAGGATAAACGGGAAAATTTGTCGGAGACTCGGGGATGATGGTGGTTTCGTGGAAGTTTACAATTTAAACCTAATGTTAATGTTGGAGAAGTTTCAGCATCGGATTTATGTGTTTTTGGATTGGAAGTGATTTTTGTGTTACAGGAGCAGTGCGTTTTTTGTGTAAAAAACTAGGAACTTCAGAGGAATAAGCGTATAGTGAAGGTAGGTTCCTGATTAGGATTAGGTTTAATATTGAAACTGGTCAAAAATTTCATCTGAAAATCATCACACCTGCAGGGGATACCTAACTTGCTAAAAATAAATTAAATGGTAACTCCTTACTGAGAGGTATTTCTGCTTTCTCTTCTTATAAGAACATGCCTAATATTGAATAATATCCGACGCTCATATGTTTTTATTTTGAAGGTTTGCTATTTTTGATTGCATACCTTCGAGCGATGTTAATGGTATTAATAGAAGAGCGGCGGCAAAAATTGTGCCACATGTTAAATTACAAACATTGGATATTTATAAAACTGACAATGTGGTGGAAATTTTACAGGAAATACTGCAGTTGAAAAGTGCAAATGCCTAATCTTTATTACTATACATTTCTCATTATCCGCTTCCAGAATAAATTAGGCCTTAGGTACAAATTTTTGTTTACTTATTTTAAATAGTCTATCGATAAATTTAAATTTTTCCAATTTCGTGTCAAAACATAACTATTCAAATAAATAGCTCTTATTGGAAAACTTCAGTTTGGAAGCTGATGGCTGTTTTATCAATTATAGGTACTTTTATTAAAACTTTTACTACCGGTACTTTCAGTTTTTAATTTATTTTACTTAGTACACCTTCGCATTTTCAAGGCCTCGGAGTAAATAGATGTGAAAAGCTGAATGGAATATTTTCATCACGTGAATTTAGTCCTGTTGGTATTTTATAATTGGAAGAGTAAACGGTAGACATTGTTTTTAAATAAAATAAATAGAAATTATAATTTTCTTCTAGTTTTGGCGGTCCCGTACTTTAATTTTTTGCATTAGTAAATCCAGGATCAAGCCTAGAATATGATAAGATTATAGAATCTGTGCTCGCTGCGATATCTTTGCTTCTATTTTCAAAATATCTCAATGAATTTTTTTACATTATTCTTAGAAAGAAAGCTACAGATCGCGATATCGTCCTTTTGAAATACGTTCGAAGAGCCCAATAAAAATACTCAATTTTATTTAATGCCAAAACATAATGCCCAATTTCTTGACTCTTTCCACTGTTCTGCATCCACAATTAATTCTTAGGTCAGAATGATAAATTAAGCCTTTTTAATGTTAGATTTGAGGAAAACTTACCTCTAGAAGAAGAAGAGAAGTTGGAATCCATGAATGAGTGCAATTTCATCTGCATATATTTTCTTGGAATACAAATTTAAGAACAACTACAATAGAATAAAACCACATTATATGTCTCTTTTATTTAATATATAATTTCAGCCTCTCAGTAAGTCTTTATCATCAATACCAATTGTTCTTAGTTCCTGACTCATTACTCCGCGTTGTAGTCTATAAATCAAAAATGGTCAATAAAATGCCACAATTCACATCTCAACATCGTTGATTTTAGACTTGGATGTTAGAAAGCGCCTCTTTAGTTCCTATATCATTAAAGGATCTAAAAGAGTACCCATATCCCTGTCTCAATTATTTAGAGGTTAACTCTTTGATGTATAATTCGTACCAATAAATTCTAAATATGGCTCATTGTTTTGGGAATAGGATGATGTGTTAAGACTATTTTTCTAAATTTCTGCGATGAAAAATACTCAATTCTTCTTGTCCATTCCCAATTTCACTGTTGATTTAGAACAATTACCTCTTTTCGGATTTTGGTCAAATCTAAGTATATTTTTATTAAGCGAATGAAATTTTTTTAAATTTGTGTCCATTGGCTTAGAACCTCTGCTTTAAAGCATTCTGCAAATACAGGCTGCTAAATAATGTGCCATTCCTGTATAGTGTACATAATAAATTTCGATTAAGTACAAGAGATAGACTGCAAGACAAGAAATCTTATAAGTAATGTTAGTTAGTAGCTTAGGATTTCCTTTAATTTATGATTTGCAATTTAAATTTAAAAAAAAATTCTTGAGCTTGATCTTCTTAAAGTAAAATTTTAGCGGGAAATCATAACTTTGTATGTTAAACGTTGGATATTAATATTAATATGCGAAGTGTACAGTTTCAAAACACAATATATTTGGTAAATAATAAATTCTGCAATACCATTTTTATGCTACTACCAAAGTACCAAAACACAATCTAACACATCTCAATTTATTTTCCAGATGTAACCACCACAACAAACCGTTCCCAAGTGATCTGAATATGATTACAACAAAAACACTAATAGTTGATAACAAGTGATACTCAAACGGTGGTTTGAACCAAACCATCAATAATCCAGTGTCTTTTTCACATAATTGAAGAGGATCAAGCACAAAACCCAAAACTAATCCAATAATAATGCTCTCGCACTATGTTGGAGCTCCTGGATCAGGATCTGTTACTGGCACCACGCCTCCATATAGCCCTCCACCCCCAGCTAGAAACAGCCCTTTACCAAGCTTTGGTTTTACTCAGGAACAAGTCGCGTGCGTGTGTGAGGTAAGCGCTCCATGGGGGGATCATTCAGTTGATTTTGTTCACTATTATGCACCTCGTTAATGTAATTGATTGGGAAGAGTGCAGGAGTGCACCCCCATTATGAAATTTTAGGGGGGTGGGAAAATTGTTAATGGTAGTAGTAACTTTATTAGGTACCATAATAAACATTGCACATTAACTTGTATAATACTTAAACAGCTTATTTAAACATCCTATAGCAGAAATTCCAAATACGCTCGAGACATAACATAGAAACAACACTTGCATAAAAACTCACTCAGATTCAACTGTAAAACATTCAGCTGCACATTGTTTGCAAAATCAGCATCAGCAAATAGGTATTAACGACACATATATTTACATTCACCCACACACAGTCCCAATGCAATGGTACCCGTCCATTCATCATTCTCTTAACTTGCAGCTCATATTACGATTGTACCGTGGTACTGCATATGACATACTGTGGGTGTTAAGCTGACCATTAAATTATTTAGAAATGATGGTTGGGGTTTCGTTTACTGTTTTATCTTTAGTTAGTTTGTATCTGGATAATAATGTTTTAGGAGTTAAAACAATTTTATTTCTTGAAGAATAATCTTACTGATAAAGAGTTCTTTGGCGCGCCGGTTCATGATTTATTAGGTATATTATTACTCATTGTTTTGAAATGGAAATCAAATATTATGTTTATATGTTATCCCGAACAAAATTAATATGTTATGTAAGCATTTATCACATATTTGTCATCATGAACATTGTTTATTTTTTAATAAAGGTATAAAATCCAGCAAGTTCCAACTTTCATATTTGCACTTTGGATACAGATCACAAGATTAAAACTAACGTTGTTAGATTCAAAGATTTAAAAAAATAATTAAAACTCATGTTAGGTTAGGTACTGTTTTTTTGAAATATTTCCGCACCCTCTTTAGAAACTCTTTTCAATATTTATGTAACTTTCGAAGATATTAGCTCATAAAATAAAAAGTTGTGCGATGAGGAACCGGCAAATTTTCTATATATCTTTGTATCCCTCTGGGTACGCCACGGTCTTTATTATAGAACTTCATAATGGATTCTTTCTGAAAATATTATGAGACAAGAAAAACTCTCAATTTTCTGAAGTTTTATGAGAGATATAAGAACACGAAGTTAAAAATTAGACAAATTTTGTAAGTGTGTTTATAGCAGGCTATAAAATCCGGAATTTTCGATGGAATTTCACTTTGTTGGAATTTTCCAGTAGAGTCAAGTTATTTCTTTGTAATAAAGCCAACTGCAAGGAAATCTGTCAATTTTTTAAAGTTTTATGAATGATATAAGAACATGAAGTTAAAAATTAGACAAATTTTGTAAGTGTGTTTATAGCAGGCTATAAAATCCGGAATTTTCGATGGATTTTCACTTTGTTAGAGTTTTCTAATAGGACCAAGTTATTTCTTTGTAATAAAGCAAACCGCAAGAAAATCTGTCAATTTTTTGAAGTTTTATGAGAGATATAAGGACACGAAGTTTAAAATTAGACAAATTTTGTAAGTGTGTTTATAGCAGGCTATAAAATCCGGAATTTTCGATGGAATTTCACTTTGTTAGAGTTTTCTAATAGGACCAAGTTATTTCTTTGTAATAAAGCAAACCGCAAGAAAATCTGTCAATTTTTTGAAGTTTTATGAGAGATATAAGAACACGAAGTTTAAAATTAGACAAATTTTGTAAGTGTGTTTTTTTTGTAGCAGGCTATAAAATCCGGAATTTTCGATGGATTTTCACTTTGTTAGAATTTTCGCCAATACAGTTGGGTTTTTGGAATGATTTAAAATTGGAAAAAGGAGTTCCTCAGTCCTCAATCTTGGGGCAAAATTAATGACTTCCAACTCCAACTCCATTTTCAATATTTCTTAGTGCATAACAGAACGACAGATTACGTGAATATAATTATTAAATATCTACATGACTTTTTTATCATACTTATAGAATTTTACTGGAATTTAACCGGACAACCATTTAATTATCAACATTTTGTAATAATAGTGTTAAAACTAATCCACATCACAGCTTTTTTCTCGTTACTAAGTTAATTAGATAATGCTATCAAATAAAATACGTATTTTATATAAAATTCTAAAATAATAAAAACTATTCCAACACTTGAGGTGATAAAAACAGTATAACTGTTATCAACAGGAATATGATGATTCAGTAAATTGTAACAAAACATTGATAATTAAGTTTTGTTCAATTATTAATTGTATATTATAGGAGAGAAATGTATTATTCTTGGTACCTTGGTATCGCATTACTCACCCATGTTCAATAACAACTTACTCTGATAAAAGTGGAATTTTAATTTAGAAAATTTATCAATTATACTACAAATTTTCAACTAAATCAATCGTTAATAACAAAACTATTGGCACCCAAGTACTATTACGATTATCAATAACAGGAAGTTTATATTATTATTATTCTTATTATTATTATTAGTAATCTTACCACCATAAACCATTGTGCTGGAATTTTATTAATAACTTTAACAATTAAAGAATTCTCTAATATATTTTTTCTTTATCGTAGGTGTTACAACAGGCAGGAAATGTCGAACGCCTAGGAAGATTCCTTTGGTCCCTACCAGCATGTGATAAACTCCACAACAACGAATCAGTCCTAAAAGCCAAAGCAATCGTCGCTTTCCATCGAGGCAACTTCAAAGAACTGTACAAAATCCTAGAAAGCCACCAATTTAGCCCCCACAATCACGCCAAACTGCAAGCCCTTTGGCTAAAAGCCCACTATATAGAAGCAGAACGCCTTCGAGGTACCGTCCACCTTTCAATCCACCACCATCTTTTAACAATTTTCTTGTTTAGGCAGACCGTTGGGCGCCGTAGGAAAATACCGCGTTCGAAGAAAATTCCCTTTACCAAGGACTATTTGGGATGGCGAGGAAACTAGTTACTGTTTTAAGGAGAAATCTAGGAGTGTTTTAAGAGACTGGTACTCGCATAATCCCTATCCGAGTCCTAGAGAAAAACGGGAATTGGCGGAGGCGACGGGGTTAACGACGACGCAAGTTTCCAACTGGTTCAAGAACAGAAGGCAGCGAGATCGTGCTGCTGAACATAAGGACAGGTAGGTGGTTTTTGGAGTTATGATATTGTTGAAGGGTTTGTCAATTTATTGGGTCCAAAATATATGCTTATAAATTGAATAGAGTACGTGGAAATATTCAAAAAGTCGTAAATAAAGTCCGGATGTGGATGTTTTTGCAAGTTTAGGTTCTTAGGTTAGAAATTCAATACAAAAAAATATATACGACTGAAAAGAATAAACTTAAGATTAGCCAAAACTATTGGAAAATTTCCAACGGCTTCAATTTTTCATAGAATTGTGACTAGACATTCTAAAACTAAGGAGATTTATAAGAAAACTCTTTCTAAAAAGTTTTATTTTTGAAATGAACACATTTGATCTAAAATAGAATAAAAACTGCAAATTTTCCATAAATTTAAAATTCAATTTTTTGCCGCCATTACAAAAGACCGCCATTATTTATTTTTCTGTTGTATACAAAGTAAGCATTCACTTTTAAAACAACGCAAATTTGACTAAATTCCAACCAGGGGTTCCAAAGTTATCTCAGTTTTTTGTAATGTAAGGAAACGAAATTTCAAAATGTGATAATTGTCGAACCATTAGCTGGATTAAGTCAAATTTGAATGTGAACAAAGAATAATGTCGCCTTTATCTGGAAAATGATCGGAATTTTTCCCGCCGTTTTCTGATTCAGTGTTTCCGCTCAAATCGCAGCTACCTTATTTTGAACTCAAGTTTAAATGTTAACATTTGAAAATGTCATATTTTTGGAACCGCTGCTCAATTTTTTGTCAAATTTATTTTGTTGGAAAGGGAAATGCTTACTTTATTGGATAGTGAACAAATACAATTATTGTATGTGATGTATACTTTCGGTTCTTAGGCTTAAATTAAACTTTTGTTTTGAGAAAAAATTTCTTCCTACATTCTAGGACATAGCTCTAAAATTTAGAGAACAAACGGATAAATTTCCACGTAAATTCCTCAATATTTTTGTAATACAACTGTAAGACGCACTCACTGAAATTACTTGTTTATAAATTCAATTTGATGCACTCTCTGGTGGTTTTTTGATTTTAATTGATTGAGTCGTTTCGGTGGGATTTGTGGTTGGTTGGCCCCTAACAGTATTAAGATAGAATTGCGTTGTGTTGCTCCTGACGATGATGACGGGTGTCGTATGTCGGTTTATTGTGACTCATGTGCTAATTTTAGCACCGCGCCTGTAATCGAATAGTCAGAATATTCTTGCCTCTCTGAAATCCATTGTATAACCTGTTTGAAAAAAAAATCAATTACCCAAAAATTTAATGAGGATTAATGTAAAAACAACAATTGAAGCTATATTTTCACAAACATTTTCCTCAACGCGATGTGATTATTTTTTTTTGGAGGTTTTCAGTTTTTAGGTTTCTATCTGTATACATGATGGGTATATCAAATTACAGATGCTTTTGTTATACAACAGCCTAGCAGAGGATTAACAGGAAACAATGAAATGAAAGTAAAACATCCCCTTCATTTTTAGCTCATCACACCGGGGTATCAAATAATAGTTTGTATGGCTTCCGCTGAAATATAATACGAAAGTACGCGTAGCTCGGCTGCCTTTTCACTACTGATTAAGTCAATTAATATCGATCCTATCATGGGAAATATTATTTAAACCGCAGAGAGTAGCGAGGTAAATATTATGCACAACATTATTTTCACACACCCCCAAAAATGGATTTCTAACTGCAATTTTGTATAATAGCAGAATTTGTTTAGTTTTCTGTTGGAAGTCTATTTATTATTGTGGGTATTATTATTATTATTATTATTTACTACACAGTTTAAAAACCATGCAATGTTTTCATAATAGTTTCAGTTAATCTAATGGTCATTAAGTATGTTTGAACATTTTGCCTATTGATCGTGCAGTATCGAATTTCACAAAAACAACGCCTGTACAAATAAGCTTGATGGTCTAGCTAGGTTCAGTGGGTATTGCATTGGATTTTATGTTCTTTTATTTCAGTTATAATGTTATACACGTAACATAAAATCTAGGAAATGGTTTCCAAATAATGGTAGTAGAAATTCGCGAGAATTAAGTAAAACGAAAAAGTCCTGCCAATAATTAATTAATAATGTATGTCCTGAAGAAACCGAGAGTTTCCTAAGAAACGTCGATTTATTCATGTTTCATGTATTGTACCTTGCACTGAAATTTTTTTAAACCCAAACAGTGACTGCGTTTTTTCTTCCAACAACACGTTATATACTCAGCATTTGTTGTGAAATGTTCAATGACGTTTATATTTCTATTTCTAGTGTTAAGTATCAAATGACGATCTAGCTGGACCTGGAAACTGAGAATAGCTAACAGGCTGTGCTATTTTAGACGATACCACACATATACGAATCATACGATATGAGTGTGCCAGTTAATTATCTCACAACATGTATAAAAACTTTCTAAACAAAACTGAAAATTATTCCACGAGTAAATAAATAAATAAATGTAAATTGAAGAATTTTTCGCCCACAATATTTTTGCTACCCGAACCCGAAACTAAAATCCAATACTACTGCTTAAATTTAGATAGTTGTTTAGGACTGATGTGTGTGAAAGATGTGGAAGCTTGGGTAGAAACATCAGTTAGGCAAATTGATGATAAAATAAACACTTATTAGAGACCTTTCTTCAAGTTGTGCCGCCACCCCAGGCAGAAACTATGTGACAAGTGGTGCACATGTGTTTACAGAAATAAAAATGTGTAAAGACACCAATAGCGTGCCGTTTTGCTGGGAACGTTGGAAATTCCTTCGAGGGTCTGTGCCCTTTTAAATGTTAATAAATTAGCGCTTTGCGAGAGAAATTTCAACAAATTTAATCAGATTTTTAGGAAATGGGTAAAGTTTCTAATTTAAGTAATTTTAATTGTGTGTTATAACTTTCCAAGAACAGACTATACCTACATATTTTGCAATTTTTGGACAAATGATTTTTTTTTAAATTTCTATCTCATGAGTTTTTATTCTAAATTACAGCATTTTGTTACAACCGATCTATTCACATTAACATTTGTTTCAATTATGAAGTATTGCAGTATTTTCTAAGATAATTTTTTCAAAATTTCGTTAAATATGTTATATTATTGTATGAAAATAAAATTCAATAAATTTTGGTTTAATTTTACGAACTATAAATATATTTCTCAAAAAACTTTATATTCTATATTTATCTCTAATTATCATTTTTCTTCTTGGGTCTTCATAATGTCAAAACTAGATTCAGTTTTTGGTACTCTATCAGGAACTCCTTTATTATTATTTTTTTATTCTTGGTGGAAATTTTGTTGTTTAAGAATGTTTAGTATCTACCTAATGTTTAAATGGTTCATTTAGTTAAAAGTGTACGTTTTTTATGATGAATATCATTTTATAAATGAAATGCTACGAAACTGAAGACAAACACACCAATGTCTGTCAGTTTGCAGTGCTAGTTGGTGGTGGTGAATGAACATGAGTTCCCCGGTCGGCGTTTACGGATATCGGATTACTCGACGGAGGCAGCCCGCAGGTGTAACCCGATATGATAGACCAACCGGGTGAGCTCCACGCTAACACAGCGCCCTTAAAACAGAACGTGAACGTGAACGACTGGCTGTGTTGGTGGTCCCAAAATAACTATAACAACCACCACGAAACCAAAAAAATTAATTAATAATCCAATAAACCTAAAAATTGTTTTTGTTCCAGTAGCCAACCAAACGCAGATAAACAACACCTGGACTCAAGCGGTTCGGACAGTGAAACGGAAAGCCACAAGATGACCACGTACACCCCAACGGGAGCTGTAGTGTCCTCTCAGCTTAACCCTTACCCTACCCTACCTATGGGACAACTGTACCAAGGGCCAGGTCCCATTTTACACGACTACCAGGCATTGTGACAATGGTTATCTGGACCACAGGATACGTCTAATCATTTATGAGACGTTTATTAAAACAATAAACTAAAAAATGTGTTTAAAGGGACATTTCAGTTGTACTCGTCAAAATATTAGAAAATATGTAATGGTTGAACTTTACTTAAGTTTCTACAGAAATTGCTCTAGCGATTCAAATATTGTCTTGCACGTTTCTTGTATCTACAAATAGAAATTGATAAACAAATTTATAATTGTAAGATTTTTTATAAATTTGTTTTCTATTCTATAAATTGAACAAATGGCTTCTACACCGATTTTATTCCGCATAAACACGAAATTCACTAATAAGTGTAAACAAAATAAAAGGAACACTACTGTTGGTTCTTATATAACCCACATCCAACATTGTAAATAATTATCCATACTGATTAGTCGCCTAGTTTGTACATAAATATTGAAAATTTGTTATTGGCTGTTATTTGCTTGATATTGTAATAAAATTTATTTATTAAATTATATCTGGTTTTTTGTTGCAGGTATCCCATCTTTTTAACGTTTTATGTTTAATTTCAAAATTATTAATAATTATTATTTTGAATATCGTTCTATTATATCACAATTTTCATGATACATCATTTTATTATTACAATTTTCATCTTGATAAATCTTAGCTATAACTATAACAAGAAACAGTTCCAATAATTTTAGTAATTTCAAATTCATCAATGATTAGTATTATAGACTCAAAAACTAAATATAGGCAACCATATATTTACTTTCCTACTTGCGCCATCTGCACATCAAAGTCTTATTTAATTTAATTCAGCAACTAGATTTCTGTTATATCAAACAGATCCCTATGTGTTATTTGCATACCAACTCATAGATGGCTCCTAAATCGGTCAAATAGAAACCTGTAATTTTCCAATTGCCGATCATCACAAAAGTAAAATGGTAGTCATTGAAGTAATTGTGATTGAAAGATTATAGTTAGTTCATTGTATAATTTTATTTAAAACACAACAAAGCTAGTTCAAACTAAACCAACAAACAAACTCGTGGCTGTACATTGAATCTCCTACGGTTTATTGTGTTTCTTCACTAGAAAAACTTCACCTTCCAATAAAAAGTTAGGTTATGTAAAGTACCTCATGCGTTTATTATTACTGGATTAAATACGAGCCACGAAAAATGGGTGAAAATAGTAACAATACTTCGGTGATGACGGAAGTGACAACGTTGATAAGAACATGGGAAGACAAACATTTACAGCAAAATTATGATCCAGTTCCAACACTTACAAGGTAACACAAATCGGAGTAACTTCGATTTTATGCAATAATGCGCAATTTGTTTGTAGGCTGGCCGAAATTATTGAAATTGAAACTGAGAATTATCTGAAAATGGATCCAGACCCGTTTGACGAACGACATCCATCGAGAACAGACCCTGAATGTAAACTTGGACAAATTCTCAAGGCTTTATTCCGGAAGGATAATCTAATGAACAAGGTAGAGTATGGTGAAAAGTTGTCTGTGATTTCTGTGTAAATTTATCTTTGGTTTGCAGTTGGTTCACGACTATTTGCGAGACACATTCTATAGTAGATCGGGCATTACAGGACGAGATATAGACCAGTTAAATATTGCTGCTTGTCGATTAATGTTGGACATAATGCCTGGTCTTGAAACAACGGTTGTTTTTCAGGTAAACAAAATTGAAGAAAATAAGAAATACAACCTGAAACAATTTTGGAAGAAGTTTATTTAATATTTTTATTTGTTTTTACAGCAAGATATGGATAATTTAATCAACAGATTCATAAAATGGGTTACAAATTCCATTGAACCACTACAAAGTTATGCTACCGGTTTATTGGCTGCAGCTATGGAGATTCCAGACATTGCTACCAAATTCAGGTAAGTTTTCGATTGAAATTAAGTAAAAAAGTTGTAATAAAATTTTGTGTTTAAAGGGAGCAGAATAGTAGACTGGTTCCATTGTTACTACAAAGACTTCGCCGTTTGAAAGCTTCGTCCGAATTTGCTAATGCCACTGCAAATATTGTGAGACCCTTTGCGCATTTATCGTCCTTGAAATCGCCCCCTTATCGAGGAGACGGCATAATAAAAACTCCAACAGGAGGCATGAAGCGACGTAAGATTTCTCGTTTTAAGTTTGAACCTTATTTAAATTCGCTGTTTTTAGCACGGGAAAACGGTTTGGTTAATCTAGGCTCCGACTCAGAACAAACCCCAACAAAATCCTCAGATGACGAAGTTTGTCTTCGTCGCAAACGCCTACGTGTTGGAAGCAGCGACTCGCCAATTTCTGCCCCTGCCCCCGAATCCAGCCCTCATAGAGGAGGAGGCATTCTAACTGAAACCAGTAATTCTTCCTGGGCTGAATTGGAAAGTTTCATGATAGGCACTGTACAGATTTTCCCACCCACAACAGCCACTAGACAAATATTAATTTTACGCTATTTGACTCCCATGGGGGAATATCAAGAGTTTCTAAGTCATGTATTTGAACACAATGCACTTGAACTTATTTTATGCTATGTTAATGTCAGAGTAACAAAAGAGGCTCGCTTAGCATTCGAAGCGTTAAAGTTTTTAGCTTCGTTGTTGTGCCATAAGAAGTTTTCCATCGAGTTTATACAATGTAGGGGTTTAGAGGCGCTTTTGGAGGTTCCTAGACCGTCTATTGCCGCCACTGGTGTATCAATTTGTTTGTACTATTTGGGATATTGTGAAGAGGCCATGGAGCGAGTTTGTTTATTGCCAAACTATGTCATACGTAATTTAGTCAAGTAAGTTGAGTTAATATTTACGTAGAAATCTTCTTAGTTAATTCTTGATTCTCTAGGTACGCCTTGTGGTTACTTGAATGTTCTCACGATTCTGGGCGATGCCAAGCTATTATGTTCTTTGGTGTTACCTTCCAGTTTCGCGTGATTTTGGATGAATTTGATGCGCAAGATGGTTTGCGTAAGCTGCACAATGTCGTAAGTTTTTCAAGAGTTTTCTCATGACAAATGTTAAATTTATCCATTTTAGATTGCGACTTTACCAATTCTTCTGCCAGATGCAACCAGTTCGCCCAACGAAGACCAGGAGTTTGCTTCTAGACAGATAGTTCGACATGTTTGTGTTGCTTATCGCCGATATTTGGAAGCGCATTTACATTTAAAAGTTGAGTTGTTGAGGAGATCGCAGATGAGGCCTAGTGAGAGACCCGCACCGCCACCGGCGCCATCCCAGCCCAATTTCAAGGTAATACAGTCTGAACTCTTTAACGAGTCTAAAAGATTGCAAGAATTTGTAAAAAAAATTATCGAATTTGATTAAAATCACATAATTTCCACAGGCCTATAAATCATCCCCCGACGAAATCCAGCAACAAATTGAAACCCTACAGCAAAATATGCCTCTGAGGGGTCACTGGGCACCAGTCGATCACCTCCTGAAACTAGGCGATATTACGCTCTTCTTCAAAATCATAGCTTTCGCCTACGAGTGGAATTATAGTGGTCGCGCTGAAACAGTCCGTTCCGCCTTGGATGTCTTGGCAATTGCATGCGTTATGCCTAAAGTACAACTGTTATTCTGCGAGCGAATTGACATACCAGAGGAAAATCCGACACATGGAATTAATATCATTTTGAGTGCGGCTGATGGGGAAATTGTGGCCGATGTGGATGTACAAAAAGCCGCATTACGAGTCATAGGAAATTGTGTTTGTGCTCCAATACATCGGGTAAATATTTAGCAATTTCTACAGTGTTTTACAGAAAATATTTTCATTTTTGTTATTTTCTAGGTTGGTGGAGCAATAGGTCGTTTTTCCACGACTGTAACTAACTCACCTAACAAGAAAACCAAATACAAAAGTTCAGAAGAGTTAATTCAAAAAGTTTGGGATAGTGTTAGAGCCAACAGTGGAATTATGGTTCTGTTACAATTGATGAATGTTAAAACTCCAATAACTGATGCGGATTGCATACGAACTCTAGCATGTAAAGCTCTAGCTGGGTTAGTACGCTCTGAAACTGTAAGACAAATCGTATCGAAACTTCCAATGTTCACCAGTGGGCAGTTACAAAGTAACAATGAGATTCGTCTTGTCAAGCTTTTTTTTCTAATTGTGTTTTATTGCAGATTTAATGCGCGATCCAATTTTGCAAGAGAAACGCCAGGAGCATGTCGCATTCCAAAAATACGCGCTGGAATTACTTGAGAGATTGTCCGGGAAGTCCAAACAATCGGGTAGTGATTTAGAGGTGTCCTTGTCAAATATCCACAGGGTAATTTATTTTTTATTTCTAGTTGTTGCATAATATTCAACTGTTTACTTTTTTCAGGCGAATGTAGTTGCACAGACGAAAATTCAGTTTAACGATAGACAACTTTTGCATTTGATCCATCAGCATTTGGTCACTAAAGGTTTTATTGATACTGCCTCGATGTTAGTCAAAGAGGCTAATTTGAGTAATTCGATCATATCTATTTGTTCACAACAACCGTCAAAATTCAGATATTCGTCAACTTTAACTCCATCCAGGGTATGTATATTCTTAAGTGTAGCGTAAATTACTAAACAAGAATTTTTGTTTTATAGTTTAAGTTAAGTTTCTCGTCGCCTCGTCAGGTTACTCCAGCAAGTTCATCAGAAAACATTGTCAGTACTGTGGTTAATGGTACAAATCCCTCGTCTCCTGCTATAAAAATCATCAAGTAAGTTGGAATCATAGTTCGGAATTTGGCTGTTTTTAATTATTTTTTCTTAGGAAAAATCAGAATCAATTACCGATGACCCCTATTCAAAACTCGAGGTTACAAAAACAAACTAGCAGTAGCGAGCCGTTAACAATTCGTGTTCCAAGTACTAGTTTTAGCGAAGATTCTCCCAGCACGCTTGAGCAACCTCGAGTTAGTTTGGATTCAATTATTACAGAATATTTGACTAATCAACACGCCCTCTGCAAGAATCCCATGGCAACTTGCCCACAATTCAATCTTTTCGTGTATGTTTTATAAACTTGTTAACTTCTCAATGAGGTAATTTTTTTATTTGTTTTAGTCCACACAAATGTCCAGATCCAAAACCGAGGATAACCGCTAATAATTTTGCGTTGCGTTCAGCACGTCGACAAATTGGGTTCCAGTCAAAGTTTATGGACCGACGCCTTGTACATTCTAGGTTTTGTCCGACGCAAACTATGCGATCAAATTCAGACGACGGATTTTTCACTTGTGCTAAATTTATGGTAAGGAATCATCGTTTTGCCAGTGTCTTAATGTAACGTTATGAATTTGTAGCCAGGGGATCGTTCTATAGTAGTGGGAGATTACACGGGGGAAATTCGAATTTTCAACCTACATACAGGAAATGAAGAAAACATGTTTCCAGCTCACGATAACTATATCGTTAATATTGAACCGCACAAGTCTGGTGAACTTATTTTGACTAGTTGTACGTGGGGTAGACCATTTTCTGCTATGTGGAATGTGAAGGATTTCCACATGAAGTCAGTAAGTTTTCTTAGATTATTTGAAGACTTCTAACTGGTTTTCTTGTAGATTTCCGTTGGAGGAGGAAGAGCATGTGGAATTTAGCAAAGCGACTCAGGATAAAATTCTTGGAACTAAAGGGGAAGTGGCCACGGTAAGCGTTAAATAAGTTTCTACTTGTTAATTTTCATACTAATTCATTTTACTTAGATATTTGATGCTGCTACGGGTCAATCCGTCCACCGCCTTATTCCAACCATCAGCAACCAGTACAAGAAAAACAAGGCCACTTTCAGTATGAATGATGAGCTTGTACTTTCCGACGGGGTTTTATTTGATGTGAACTCGGGAAAACAAATCAACAAATTAGACAAACTCAATCAAACTCAAAGTGGCGTGTTTCATCCGAATGGTTTAGAAATAGTTTCCAATACGGAAGTGTGGGATATCAGAACTTTTCATTTATTGAAAACTGTTTCGGCTCTTAATCAGAACATCGTGATTTTTTCTCCTGTAAACAGTGCTATTTATGGGATTAGTATGGAGCAGGAATTGGATGATGGCGATACGGAATACGATTCTAGTTTTAAGACTGTCGACGCTATTGACTATACTAGTATAGGTAAAATTTTCGTAAATATTTTTAAACGTAATGCAAACATTTATTAAATTTTCTTGTAGCTACAATTGATGTCAAGAAAAACATTTATGATTTGTCTGTGAATCGTTTTGACACCCAAATTGCCATCGTTGAAAATCAAGGAATGTACCAATCGGTCCAAGAATCTGTTGTCCGAATTTACGATGTGGGAAGGCGCAGAGATGACGAAGATGAACAGGTAAAACGCCATCATACCTATTTACATCACATACAGTACATTTGAACTTGTCTTTTATAGGAAGAAGAGGACGATGATGAAGATATCGATAACAGTGATGATGATGGCTCTGAAAATGACGGTGAGTTCCTCAGTTAGTCGTTGTCTAATGTAGATTTTCAAATATTACTAAAATTATCTTTTAGATCACGTGTTAATCGAATTAGGTGGTAGGAATGACAACAATGATAATAATGAGAATAATGAAGATGCAGAAGATGAGGATGACGTTGGTAGTGATTCCGACTGGACAAATTTAACGTCTAGTGACTCGAGTGACTCTAGTGATAGCAACGATGATTCCATTTTAAGTGATTTATTCATGGATTTTTAATAAATAATTTATTTAGAACTTAAATTATTTTTTTAAATTTATTTCACAGCGTGTAATATTAATTTACATCTTATATTGTTGTGCGATAGTGTTATCTTCGGTTGCGTATTGTTTATTTAAAAGAAAAACTGTAGTGGGAAAACAAATTTAAATTAAAAATGCCAAATTGTATTTTGTAATTTGTGGTTTCTAGTAAGAATTTCAATTTGTTACAACTATAAATAAAAAAAGTTAAATAAAAAAATTGACATAATATATTAGTCTTTACTTTGAATAGATTTCAGGTTTATATTAATTTGTATATACTGTATAAGAATTAGAAATAAATACGATGTGCTAACAATAAGTTGTAGATTTAACTAATCTTAATTTATGTGCTTACGCTATTTGTTTATATTTTTAAAAATAAAGAAGTGTGTTCATATGTTGGATTAATTATAAAAATTAAAATTATTGACATGATCACAGTTCGAGTGGGGATAAAGTCAAAATGTTTTTGTTGGAAATCGTAATATATTTGAATAAATTACATTCAATTCACAAAAATAATAAATTATATATCTTGCATCTTAAATAATTCTAACATATTTGTACAACAAAATCAAGCGTTATTAAACAATAAAATAGGACTAAGTCTTTTCTATTCTAATTTTATTGTTTACTGAACACTTTGTTGTTTTGGCAGTGAGAGATGGAAATTACAATAATCTTCTATCCATAGTGATCCATAATCTTGTTGATCCAGTCCACATAATTAAATACTGAAGTGTAAATACCATATTTCTGTTTCTTTCCACATCCATCACCAAAACTGGTGATTCCTTGGACGCTGTAGGAAGGATATTTGGTGCGTTTATTGGGACACATTAGTCCACCCCCACTGTCTCCGGCGCAAGTATCAGCTTTGCCTGATTTCCAACCAGCACACAACATATTTGGTGTTAGCGTGTCCGAGTAGGATTGCTTGCATGTGTTGTATTTCACCACTGGGAGCTAGACAAAATAATTGCACAATAAGCTAAAGTACACTGCAGTTTTTGCGGTGTGAAGAAAAAATGTTATCTTAATTGCATACTCGTGCCAAAAAAGAAAATGCGTCGCATTCTCAGATAAGAAAACTAGTTTACCTACCTTAGCTTCTTGCAAAATATGCGTACCATAACGGTCGCTATTCCTCACTTTGCCCCAACCCATCACCGAACAAACCTGCCCAGGTCTTGGTTTTCGAGCTGGAAGGCAAGCAATCGGTGTCTTGACGGCCTTTGGTAACATTAACAAGGCGATATCGTTTTCTATGGTCTTCATATTGAATTTTGGATGTGGGAACATCATAAAAACCGTCATGGTGATGTCGTTTTTGTTGTTTTTCAGCTGAAGATTGTGAGCGTTGATTCGGACGCGAAGAAATTGGCGAATGCAATGACTAGCAGTGAGCACCCATCGGGAACCTATGAGGGTACCACCGCAGAACACTTCCTAAAAGAGAATAAAACTAAAATGCTTCGATTAAAATAGTTTTGGGGCTACTTAAAGTATCCGTTAAAAATGATTAGAACTAGACTAAACTTAGTAGGTATCAAATTAATATTTCGGCTTACACGATTTTTGTTCATAATAGCAACATGCCAAGGCCATTTATATTTCTTTGAATCAACCCCGCCAAGTATTTTCAACATCTTAAACTTCCTATTAGGAACCCCGCAGTTTTTATTCGAAGTGGACCTTCGATTGGAACCCACTTCATTATCACTAGTATGATTGTCATAATAATGGTACCGTCTTTGACTCTGAACTGAAAGCCTAAATTTTAGATATTAACAAAGATTTTGATGATATCCGTACAATTTTGACGTCTTTGTTCCAATAGGGAAAACACATACTCCTCGCAGTTGGAGTTTGTGTGGTAGCAATACGCCTTCTGTTCCTGCAGATTTTTCCTGCAAAGGCCTGGCTTTCGGCAGCGACGGATTCGGTACGTGCGACAGTCGATGGAACATGGAGACCAGGGTGTCCATCTGCTGAAGATGTCTACTGGGGCTTGCTTTGGCAAAAAATTACTAGTCTGAAGGAAAAAAAATTGTTATGTTAACTTAAACAAAATAGTTAAAATTATTAGAAAATGATGAATATGGAGGTTAAACTCTTTAGAGCGTAAAGTTGAGGTTTGTAAGGGGAAGAACAAGTAAGAATTTTCCAATATTTTTGCTTTAAAAAAATTCCCCAGCTCCAAAACTTTCCAAATTAATAGAAAATGATGAATATGTAGTTCAAACTTTTTAGAGTCTAACGTTCAGGTATGTGCGTGGGTGAAGAGTAAACCGCAGTGAATTTTCCAATAATTTTGACTAAAAAAAATTCCCGACCTCCAAAACTTTCCATTACCTCGTCCAAATGCACAATATGTGCACGTTCCTTCTGACGAGCTCTTCTTTGGCAGCGTTTCCTCTCACAGGGTTTCTCCTCGTAAATCCTGGAATCACCACAACTTCGATGATCACATTTTTTCATTCTTCTTTGGTAACAGTTCACGCAACGACTCCACAACGACCACTTCGTATACATTTTAATTAATTGTGGTGCTTCTATATCACTAATATCGTCGGCAGTTTCTTCTATATCTTCGAAAACATCGTCCATGTCTGATAGTTCGGATGCTATTTGATTTTTTGCAAAGTTTCGCAACTTTGATTTCTGTAAAAAAATTTAATTAGCTAGAAAGTTGATACAATTTCAGTAAATTATTCTGACGAGGGTTTCACTAGTACATAAAAAAACTGTCAATGTTAATAAACATTACATTGTTGATATTTCCTGATTTGTTGCTTTTATCTTTCAATTAACATCTTAAGGTCGTGTCAACCTAATTAGCATAAAACGAAATTATTGGCGTCATACATAATGTACAAGAGATAAAAACTCAACAGCTATTATTAATTCCTTGTACAGTACCAAATTTGGTTTTGTGTTTAGCGTTAAATTGATTGTGTGAGAAATCGTTGATTAAAATGCAAATTTATACCCACCTAAAAAAAGACATTCCCCATTACCTAATAATATTGTAATACAACAAAAGAATTGCCACAATTAAAGGTTTATTTCCGGCACTCAATTTTATTTTTAATCGCTAATCAATATGAACATGTCGTAGGTCAATAATCTAAACCCAAACGACCTAGTTTCAATTGATGGATGGGATGTTCCTCAGGGACTCTACTATTATTTGTTATTTGATATATTACATTGCAAAAATCGTCAACAAGTATTGTCGCCGTTTATTATTAACATTGTTTATTTATTGATCGCAGACTGTACTCATTAAATGATTTATTATTTTTATCAGAAGTTTATTCATATTTCGAAATTTTCTATAAACCCCCGTAAATTATAGAGGTAGCAACCTCCAGTTTAAGACCAGTTTTACCTACATGTACAACTTAAACATCGTAAATAAAACATTTTTATGTTTGTAATAAAATGATAAATATAAAAAATGAAAGTTGTAACAATAATAGAAGATATATTGTGTAAAACAATATTTTTTGTGAATTAAGTTTAAATAACTATGAGCAAGTTTCCTTTTAAGTTCTTATAATAAAATCGAAAGTTTCTGGAGAAAAAACTTTATAGGAAATCTATCAGAATAAATTGTAAAAATTTGGTTTCAGGGTTGATGCATTTGGATGAATAATATGCCCACACACTATAAATACTAGTTAGGGTAAACAATTCTTGAACTATTAAAATTGAACAGAGGCATTCATCTTATTTGTTTATGCGACAAATAAGGTCATAATACTAAACAAATAGTTTTAGTTTTCTGTCTTTATTTTTATGTAATACAGTGAGTTTTTCAAATTTGTTTAGTCTATAAAAATTTGAGTTTTTCTTACTATTTTAAAATTTTAATAAAAAAAATTTTGCCAGTTATTCCTAGTACAAGACGCAGAAATTTGTCAATTAAAATATAATAAATATCTCAATTTCAGTCATCTTAAAACACGATTTCAATCGATTTTAATAGAATTGAAATTGAAAACTATTTTTAAGTTTAATCACACAATGCGTCTTTAAAATCGACGTAATCTGCAAAGTAATTTCATAATTTTAACGATTTTCGCACTTAGATATTTGAAAAATGTGCATAAAACCGTTTGTATATTTCACCAATTAATTAACAAATCCATTAAAACACTTTTTTGCCCACATGCTAATGATTCAACTGAAATGTTTGTGCATTAAAAACCAGCAGACTTGATGTCCTGATCCTTGGGTTCACGCAAGTTCAAGGTATTATTACCAGATAGACTTTCGTTGAACTTTCAACACCAAAAATAGTACACACGCACTTTATTGTTTTTATTTGTATGCAATCGTTAAACCCCAAAGTTACTAGAAGAAGATTTATGAAGAAGTGCGGGTGAGAGTGGAAAGCGGACCGTAGTCTCTTGCAGAGGTAATAAGAAATAAAGAACGAAAACCTGTGTGTGCAAGGTCGAAGATAGACAGGGCAGAAATTTATGTGATTTATTTGTGTTAGTTTTTGTTGTTGATTTGATCACACACAAAAGTATTAAATTGCGTCAAATTTCTTCTGATCAGATTGCACCTTATATTTACTTTATATAATAGATTAGGTATACGGCAAATAAATCAAATTACCTAAAATAAAATAACTTACTTGTCGAGGAAATTCACCAAAAACAACCAAAATATTCAGCACAAGTACTATTAGAACCAACCAACGTTTACACATAGTTTACAAATTAAACCGCAACTTTTCACACGAAAAATACAAATTAAAAAAAACAATAAATAAATACCGCTAACTAAAAAACATTTTCTTAATAACACTAAATCATACAGTAGGAACCATTATAAATTATTTACTATTTTGGTAGTTCTGATCTTTGTGTTTCTTATCGAAATCAACTGGGATATAATATTGTGATGTAGTAAGAGTTAAATCTAAACTGAAGCCTCAAGTCAACTAGCAATAAGTACGATGTTGCATTTAAAACTGAACCGCCGAAACCTGATCTAAGCTCCCATCGAGTCTCTGTCACTAAACAGTGATTAAAAATACCACACACTGTACAATTTATATGGTGGTGTGGAAGTTTTGGGGGCCATCCCTATAGACATCTCAAGCGAGTTTTATGACAGCTTGTAAAAATTATCGGGTTTATTATACTTTAATAGTTTTTAGAAGGAGAATCGTTAAGGGAATTCCACTAATAAATAAGTTTTAATAGTACCTACCTAATAATAATCATTAGTATAAATTGTAAATTACGAAATTATTTTTTTTCTATTTACACAATAAATTTAATATTTTTATCAAAATCGAAGCTACTTTTATGTCTGAATAATAGATAGCTAATATTTTCAATTCTTTAACAAATTACAGTTAAAATTTGGGCAATTTTGATACAGTTAAAGTTGGACTAGGTATGTTGATATATTATTGGTTCTCATTTCAGAAAATACTGTAGTCACGAAGTAAGTTCAAGAAGGAAGTATCAAAATATGATAAAAAATTAGAAAATCTGGAATAAGAAAATATTTAATTTTGAACTCAACTCTTTAAATTTCTTATATACAGGGTGTCTCTAAAAGGTCTTTACAAAATCCTACCACAAGTTTTTGTTCGTTTAAACCAAACATACCTTAGTCCAAAAGTTCTTCCTTACTGAATTAAAGGGCACTAAAAATATTTTTCCAAATAATTTTTTAACTGTATCTACAGAACGGTTTGAAGTAGAGATTTGAAATTTGGTGGGTTAAGAAGTCTATAAGGAAGCTACAATTTGTTGGTATTAGAACCAAAATAATATTGTTCAGTGGCGTACTTATAGAAGAGGTTTCAGGGTTTTTTGGAATAATTTTTGTAGGGGATTAAATTTTTTTACAAAATAATAGGAATTATGATAGATACGCTCAAGACACGTAAAAAAGCTATACTTGTTTGATTTGCATTAACTCAACTGTTTGCGAGATATTTCGCTTTGAAAATTTTTTTTGTTATTAAAACGACAATTTGTAGCACCCTGTAAAGAAAAAAATATTGGGTTACTCTAATACGGCTCATTCTACGTCGAAAACTAAGCATAATTTCTATCTTATACCGTTCTGTAGATATACCTCAAAAAGATACAGGGTGGATAAAAAATACATCTTTCAACACCCAGTATTTTAGTAACGAAACATTTTTGGGGGTCGCTTTCTACAACCATTTATGCTTAGTTTTGGACGTAGAATCTGCTGTATTAGAGTGACCCAATATTTTTTACTTTACAGGGTAAGTCACAAATCGTTTTTATAGCAAAAAAAAATTTCGAAGTTAAATGTCTCACAAACCGTTGAGTTAACGCAAGTCAAACAAGTATACCTTTTTACGTGTCTTGAGCGTATCTATCATATTTCTTGTTATTTTGTAAAAAAATTCAATACCCAACAAAAAATATCCAAAAAAACACTGAGTCCCCCCTATAAGTACGACACTGAACAATATTATTTTGGTTGTAATACCATCACATTGTAGCTTCTTTATAGAGTTATTAACCCACCAAATTTCAAATCTCTACTTTAAACCGTTTTGTAGATATACTTAAAAAACGATTAGGAAAGATATTTTTTAGCGTCCTGTAACTCAGTAAGGAAGGACTTTTGGACTAAGGTATGTTCATTCGAATTATTTTGAGCCCAAAACTTGTGATAGGATTTTGTAAAGACCTTTTAAAGACACCTTGTATAACATGATGGAGAGGTGGTAACAGATACAATAAAGAAAGAAGACGAAATTTGGCACAAATTATTATTAAAAGTCAGTTACTTTACAATTCTATTTAATTTGGTTTATGTTGCATTTATTATACAAGAAATATCATCGTGTATGTACACCTTTAATATTCTTTAATTGTTGGAACTACAAGATACAGTAGATATGCAAAATTTCGCATGAATTTCCAGAAATTTTACTGAAAGTACATACTAAATATTCAGTGTAATGGCCAGTTTTATTTCACATATTAAAATAATAAAGAAAGAGAAAATGTACAATCTGCAATTACTGTTTTTTAGTTATCTTATTACCAGACATATGTACAATATTTACTTAACATAATAATATTTATGCAATTTTTAAAATCAATATATAAAGTGAAATTCATTGTTTGCATATGCGCCGTAAATAAACAAAATTTAGCACCAGTACAAACCAAAACCTATAATAAAATTGATAATACTATTTGCAGAACCACTGGATTTTATTTCGAGAATTGAACGTAATAAGCTGATTTTTGTGCACTTCATGATATCATAAAAAAGATAAAGAAAATGTAGGTAATAATCTTGTAATTTCCTACATAAAACTTAAATAAATTGTTTCAATCGAAGGCAATTGCAATTTTTGAAGAGAGAAAAAATGAAAACTAAAAAGAAAATTCTGAAGAATGATACAGTTTAGTTTGATATTTTCGATAAGAATAATTTTATTCAGATATTTTATAAACATTTAAATAAAGTTTTTTATTCATCACAACTAACAAATAATTATGTGAACGTTATCAAAGAGACAAGTATTTTCAAAAAGCTTCCACAAGAAATTTATCTTTAGCTATATAATTTTTAATTCCAATTTCTATATCAGCAACTAGTTAAATATTAAATATTCTAAGGAGTATTAACATAAAAAAATATTTTTATGTGGACATTAGACAACCTAAAGAAAAATCGCTACGCTTTAGTTCAGGTGATCTTCAAATATTTTACATCATGTAAATTTCTTATGGATTTTGAAACATACGGAATATAAAACAATCTTCCGAATAGTTTACTCTAAATTCATTATCTGCGTAATAGGTACAGATGGGCTTTCCACAATCCTTTTCCAAATGTCCGTGTTTTTATCGATTTCAATGCGTCCTAGTAGAATTTTCTTGCCCATGGCCGTTTTACAAAATAGTCTTATCAGTATTTTCAGTTGTGCCAAATTGTGGGTATTCACATTGGCTCGTAGGGTTTGTTGTTCAATTTTCAAACTTATCGTCGGTTCAAATCGATCGCTTTTCATTTTCTGTATTAAATCGTCGAATTCGTCGAAAGCTGTGATTTTTATGTATAATTTACCTGGAAAAGGAAAATTTTGAGAAATAATCAAGCAAGTTTTAGAATATTTTTTGATTTTTCAAATAGAATCAAGCATTGAAATAATTTTTTTTGACTTAATTTTCAAATAAGTATATAGGGTGTCTCGGAAAAAGTGGGAAATCTCTCGGATTCAGATAAGCCATGAAAAAATAAGATGACAAGTGCCTATAAAAATTTTTCCTACAGGCCCTCCCTATGAAGATATGTAGCCTTGAAAAGCGTCTCTGGAAATCGTTTTTTTTAATAACTTTTGAAGTACTTAATAGAATTTTATAAAAAGTTAATATGATGGACACTACTAAGGACCTCTTGAAATAATGTCCTTGACACATATCTAGCTTGTTTAGTTTACCAGGGGCAGACTAAGCTTTACAACTTATTGCTTAAACTTTTAACACCCTGTGTGAAAAAGACTTAAAACAACAAAATCAGGTAGCTTGAACCTTAGACTAAAGAAAAGCTACTCTTGTTTATTGTCGATAAAGTGGACCGTTTTCGAGAAAAAGAATAATAAACGAATTCATGTTTTATTAAGTCATTCAAAAAAAATCTCATTCCAAAAAAAAATCAAAATTTAAAAAATGCCTGTAGGAAAATTTTTTATAGGAACTTGTCATCTTATTTTTTCATGCCCTACCTGAATCAGAGAGATTTCCCACTTTTTCCGGGACACCCTGTATATTTTTTAAATTATTCATAAAAATATTACGAACCTCCCAATTGTTCATGCTCGTGCATTGTCTGTAGACCACATCGGAATTTTGTTACGCTTATTTCTACCACATCATTATTTCGATTTTCTGATATGCTGTATTGTAATGTAACTTCCACATTACCTTTCACACCTTCTCTCTGAAATTGATACCATAATTAGAATATAAGATAGTTATATTTAAATCTTAGCAGCTGGTTCCGTAGTGTAGCGGTTATCACGTCTGCTTTACACGCAGAAGGTCCCCGGTTCGATCCCGGGCGGAACCACATCTTTTATGCGATTTTGGATTTTTTTTTGAATTTTAAAGTGTATATTTATATTTCATGCTTCCTCAAACAACAAACAACTGTTTTCATTTAGCAGAAATTTAATAATAATTGTTGCCTCGCATCTTAAATCGTAAATAAGTAATTTTTATCTACAATTTTTTTGATTTAAATCAAATGTTACATTTTCTTCACAATTTATTTAGCCAATTAACTATAGAAATATGAGTTTTTTGCTTTCATACATAAGAACAATAAAGCTGAATGCTGAATAAAATAATTTGGTAAATGTTGACTTTAGCGACTTATGGAATATTCGCGTTTTTTTTTTGACAGACGCCTAGTAGACGTTCTTTTACGTCGATTGGTATCAATAAAAGCTTGTGCAAATGCCCCAAACCCCCTCAACTAACGAGAATAATAATTTCGCTGTAATGAGTGGAACAAGGACAGACATAGTTATTTCTATAAGTGCAAGAGAGATCAATTTTTAAGGGCAAGGAAAATGAATTGGATAAAATAAATTTGAATATTTTCACATAAACTAATAGAAAAGAAAGCTAAATTTTCCATAAAATATGTCTTAAATTTTTTACTCTTAGCAAGTTTGAAATAATTTTCGGATGTCTCTCTCGCACTTATTGAAATAGCTCTGTCTGTCCTTGTTCCACTCATTACAAAGAAATGTTTAATTAATGATTTTATCGTTGTTAGAGCCATTTGCACAAACTTTCGTGGTGTGCAATGGAATCAGGAGACAAAATACAACAAGGTAGGCAATGTCGCAATCCTGTAGTCGACCAGTCGCTAAAGTCAACAATGACCAATAATTTTAATTTTTAAATATATATTTTTTAAAATTCAGTTAAATTTAGGTTCTATAGTATATGGTCATTTTAGGGAGAAAATTTCTAATGTTACGTTTCATAAAGACGAATTAACTTATTCCTTTATGAAATCACGCATAAGAGCAATAAATTTAAAAAACTATTAACTAGTCATGTGAAAATACAACATGAGTTTTTTTGCGCCTCAACCAAATAAACCCATAAAACCCAAGTGTTATTATCCGTAATAAACATTGCAAATATTTAAATATTTACACCACATATGCACCAATTACAAGATTATCCTCATTCTTACCGGCTGTGTAATAAATCCACTATTAATTTCCTTAACACTCCTCCATATCTCCCTAGTGGAAACAACGTCATTGCCTAATTTCTCCGTAAACAGCTTGTCATCCAAATTATACGTAATCGCCCCCAAAGTTTTTCGATTCGCAGATGATCCAAATGTTTTCTCTGCGGTATCGTAGTCGTTAAATGACAATATTCTGCGGAGGGTGCTCTTTGTCCTGCTCAAAGTCCTGTCTCGTGAATTGTCTTCGAAATCTGCGTATAGGGTTAGCGACACAAATTTACCTTTCAAAGGGTCATGAGGAGGCGAGGAACGAATGTTTTGTAGTTTGAATTTGAATTCTTTGTTAATTACTGTCCATGAGTCCTTGAAGCGGGGGGTTTCGTGTTTTTCCCTTGCAGGAAACAGCCGAACCTGGAAAAGTTTGATTATGAGGATTTTCAAAAAAATTATTGTGAGAACAGATTCTCAAGTGTTTTGTCATTGTGTATGTTATCAGGCGTTATCAGGATTACTACGAGTTAGAAACAACTTGATCAGATGAGATCTTCTTACCTTTATTTGAAAACCAACAGGTTTTTTATTTGCACATAACTGTGGTAACGATTTAACTCCAACTACCAAAACTCCCAGTTCCTTTCTGTTTTCCGTGTAGTTTAATTTGAAGCCAATTTGTGGTTCGCTGTTTTTTTCTGGATTGGAATATCGAACACTAGGCAAAAATCTAAATATATTTTGACGTTCTTCAACAACAACTGCCATTTCCCACTGGAGTAAATAAATGTCTAAGATGCAATTGAGTACAAGATGGTTAAATTTAAGTGAACAATCAGTAGCAATTTACTTTCAATTACTTAAATTAATTCAAACTGCACACACACACACAAATAATTTGTGCGCTTATTTGTTAAGTTTAGTAGATGATACTGAATTTTCAAGTGCGACTGTATAAGTTTATCTGGTGGAAATCGTAAAGTAGACCGATATAATTGTGTTTATGATAAGATTCCTAAATCTAAACAAGTTATTAAGATTATTGCAAACATTTTTTTTTAATATGTGTAAATGGGTGATAAAGAATACACTTGGTTTAATAAAAAATTAGAACTTTACTTAGAAAACAAAACAAATTATATGATTGTGTTTACAATATTATTGTTTTTATTAAAATAATTTTATAATTTATGTACACAGATTTATATGTATGAGTATACCTACAGCTAATATTTACATTTAATACATGTACAGTGTATATTATCTAGTAAAAATTAAAGATAGGTGTTCTCGTTATTTTCAAGATCGGCATCATTTTTCTTCGAATTATCATCGTTAACAGACTCACCATCCGTGAAGTCATCTTCATCATTAACTGATTCAATTTGCATCTTTTCAATATTGTCATTAAATGCCACTGATTTCCTTCGGTCCTTCTTCTCATCATCGACATCATCAGATGATTCAAGGATGTCGTCCTTCGGAGTATTGAAGATGTATCCTGTAGGCCTCCGAGTTTCAATCGCTTCGCTTTTTCTGAAAACAAACCAAAAATACATCAAAATCACAGGCACTATTTACCACTTACGTTGTAGATTTCAGATTTTTGGAATATCTCGATGCGTTTTCAGTTTCACCGAATTCTTCTTCCATTTCAGAGTAGCGTTTGTTCCTGTAATAAATTTTTGTATTAAGTTTATTGCAATAGTATGTTTGGTAGAAAATACCTTATTTTGAACCAGTAGAATGCCACAGTTCCAGCTATATAAGCTGCTAATAAAACAGCTAGGACTGCGATTCCGGCGATTAGACCCGTATTAGAATCATCCGAGTCATCTGTTGATTCTTCTACAAGGATTAATGCGATTTAGAGCTTGAAGGAATTGGAAACTTAACTTACTTTTAGGACAGCTAACGAACACAGCTGTTTTAGTAGAATCCGTGGTACCTTTCACAGTTGCTACTATAACTAATTTAAAATCAGTTAAACTGGACAAATCGTCATCTGGAATATTGTCCTTAACACTCAAACTAACGGCATTCTCATTAGTGAGACTACAAGTGAAATATTTTCCATAGCCTACAATTATTAATTCAGTACTTATTGTGTAACAGATTATTTTTCCACGTACTGTCTTCTAAACTTAAGCTAACTACCGCGTCATCCTTCTCAATTTTCAGTTTGATTGTGCTAGATATATCCAGTTCGTCTTTGCCGTTCTCCTTGTGAACGTACTTAGCATTGTAGTAAACATCCTCGAAGGAAATGGCTCTTGGTTCTACAACACGTGGTAGAAGAACCACCAGAGTTGCTTGCCCGAAGCTATCAGAAGTGTGAGCTGTTATGGTAGCGACTAAACTTTCCTGCTTCTCCAGAATTTCATCTGGAAGACTATTGTTCACCTGTATACTGTAGTAGTCATTTTCGGGTTTGAGGAAGAAGTACTCGGTGTAATCTGAAATAAATTTTTTTTTAAGTTTCCAAGCTTTTTTTTTGTTATCTAGAAGAGTACCGCCTTGAGACCTCTAACTTACTGTCTAATTCAACAAGTGTAATACCAACGGTACTATCTACTAGTTCTATGTTATTATCTATCAAGGAACCTTTTCCATCGGATACAACATACGAAGCTCTGTAATTGGTTTGAGTAAACTCAGGAGGATCCGGTAAGCTAATCAACAAAACAGCTAAACCAGTTGGAAGAGTATCTTCAACTGACGCTGTTAATGTTATAGCAATCTCAGTAGTAGTCCAATTGTCCAATGGTTTGATAACCTTAACACTATTCCACTGCTCTTCGCTTTCATCGTAAACAAGTTGGAAGTTTTCAGAAAATTCTATAAAATTATTATTTAAACTCACTAAACTTCGTGTTAGTACCTAACTCACTATCTTGTTCGATTTGAACATTATCGGGTTTTTTATTGGAAATAGTGATGGGCTCGTCTAAGGTAACTGTCGTTTTGTCTGCTAGAGCCAAATATTTTCCTGTATAATGCGACTGGGAAAACATCGGAGCTTCGGATTTCGGTAAATTTATAACCAGAGTCGCATCTGAAGTACTACCAGCGTCTGTTTCCGTAGCTGTTAGAATAATCACGAGGTTAGTCTCGTGTTTTAACGTTTCGGAACTTAGAGGATTTTCCACATGAACTGTCCATACTTTCTTGTCATCGTCTGATTGTTTCACAGAGAAATTCCCTGTGAAGCCTACAAGACCCAATAAAATCTTCCACTTAGCAACTCATCATATCGATTAACTTACTATTAATGGTCACTTTTACTTTGTCGAGATCTTGGTAGGTAACAACGATGTCATCCATAACTACGCTAGGTTTATCGTTGGTTACCTCGTATGTTCCAGTGTATTGTGTTTTGGAAAATTGAGGAGCTTTACTCTCGTCGTTTTTCGGAAGCATCACAACGAGAGCAGCTTCAGCTGAATCGAAACCATCAGCAGTTTGTGCCGACATTGTCATGACTAAACTATTTAATTTCAGGATTTCAGCTGGAAGTATACTAGCAACTAAAGTCCATTCGGAACCAGACCCTTGGTCCTTGCTTAGTTGGAAATATGTTGTATAATCTGAAAACACACACAAGGATTTCTCGAATTTTTTTTGTGTAGAATGTGTGTTTTTGTGTTGATGGATTTCAGGTTTGTGTTGAGTTGTGTTTTTGTCTTCTACTTACTGTTAAGATCGATCTGTTCTACATCTTTTGTCAGCGAGATTTCCTGTTCTAAGGTTATATTTGGCTTGCCATCAACTACAGAATAGTCTGCAGTGTAATGTGGCGAAGAGAATTTCATTGGATCTTTTTCAGGTAAATTCACAACTATAGCAGATTTTCCTATGTTTCCTGTATCTTCATTAGTTGCCGAAATATCCAGTACTAAACTAATTTGCTGTTCCAAAATATCTACTGGCAAAACTTTAGCTTCTATGGTCCATTGTCCTTTAGTAGAATCTGCTTTTAATTTAAAATATTCACCGTAACCTAGAGAAATTATAAATTGTTTAATGATAACACGAGGCGGTACTCTATGACTGGAGGAACAAATTTAATCTCTTAGTACTTACTATTTAAAGTTAAGCTAATTTTATCGAAATCAACATTGGTTACTTCTATAGGAGAGTCCAAAGAAACGCTTGCAGTATCACCATCTAACGTATAGTTAGCTGTGTAATAAGCGGATGAAAACACAGGAGAATCACTAAGTGCTGGTAGTTTAATAACAAGAGTGGCTACTCCAGTATCATCCGAATCATCTTCAGTTGCCAAAATGAGCATAGCAAGACTTCGTTCTTGCAGTACTTCGGTGGGTAAAACCTCACTCTCAACTGTCCATTCTTGTTTGCCTTTTGTTAGCTTGAAGTAGTTGGCATAATCTACTGAAGCTATAAGAGTAGATTAGCACAAAAGTGATTTGAAGATTAAATTGTGACTTACAATCTAGTTTTAAGGTTATTTTGGTAAAATCGGCGTCTTTTATGGTGATTTCATTATCTAAAGTAACTGTGGCTTTTTCGTTATTTGTTGAATAGTTTCCTGTGTAATATGGAGAGGAAAACTTTAAGGTGTTGGAAATATCGGTTGTTATAACTAGAGTGGTTTGCCCTACATTGGAAGTATCTTGTTCTGTGGCGATAACAGTCAAAATTAGGCTCTTTTTTTGCAAAACATCATCCGGTAGTTTGTCGCTTTGTACAGTCCACTGTTCTTTATCAGTATCGGCCACTAACTTAAAATATTTAGCATATTTAATACTACCTAAAAATCGAAAATTTCAATAACAAATCTTGGGATTTTTTTAAAGTTTCACTTACTGTCGAAAGTAACCGTCACTTTTGCGAAGTCTACATCTTGTACTTTAATTGGATTATCTAGAATAACGCTGGTTTTATCATCGGAATCAATTTTGTATTTTCCAGAGTAAAATGAGTAAGAAAACGATATAGTAGTAGCTGGATCAGTGGTAACAACTAAAGTAGCTTCTCCAGTGTTTTTTGTATCTGAATCTGTTGCCACAATGGTCATTACTAAAGTCTTCTTACTCACCACATCAGCTGGTAATACGTCACTTTCTATAGTCCACTGTTTATTAGCAGCATCGGTTTTCAGATGAAAATATTTCGCATAACCTACCGAACCTACTCAGGAATACAACATAATAAACTATCACCTAACTTTAGTCTAACTTAACACTTACTGTCTAGTTCTAAGGAGACTTTATCAAAATCTACATCTTGAACGGAAATTGGATTGTTTAGTTCTACTGTGGCTGCTCCGTTGTCCACTGCATAGATTCCAGCATAATTTGATGATGAAAATTTGATGGAGCCAGATAGATCTGTATTGATGACAAGAGTTGTTTGTCCTACGTTAGAAGTATCTTGTTCTGTAGCGGTAATAGTCAAAATGACGCTTTGTTTTTGCAAAACATCATCTGGTAGTTTGTCGCTTTGTACAGTCCACTGCTTTTTATCAGAATCTGCCACTAACTTAAAATATTTGGCATACTCAATACTACCTAAAAATCGAAAATTTCAATAGTAAATCTTGGAATTTTTTAAGTTTCACTTACTGTCGAAAGTAACCGTTACTTTTGCGAAATCTATATCTTGTACTTTAATTGGATTATCTAGAGTAACGCTGGTTTTATCATCGGAATCAATTTTGTATTTTCCAGAGTAAAATGAGTAAGAAAACGATATAGTAGTAGCTGGATCAGTGGTAACAACTAAAGTAGCTTCTCCAGTATTGTTCGTGTCTGAATCTGTTGCCACAATGGTCATTACTAAAGTCTTCTTACTCACAACATCAGCTGGTAATACGTCACTTTCTATAGTCCACTGTTTATTAGCAGCATCGCTTTTCAGATGAAAATATTTCGCATAATCTACCGAACCTACTCAGAAATACAACATAATAAACTATCACCTAGCTTTAGCCTAACTTATCACTCACTGTCTAGTTCTAAGGAAACTTTATCAAAATCTACATCGTGGACGGAAATTGGATTGTTCAATTTAACTGTGGCTGCTCCGTTATCTACTTCATAAATTCCAGCATAATTAACTGACGAAAACTTGAGCGTATCCGACTTTGGGCTAGTCGTAACTACCAAAGTACTTTCCCCAACAATATCTGCGTCTTCATCATCAACAGCCAGAATACTCATAACCAAACTTTTTTTGTTTACAACATCCGTTGGTAATTCATCGCACTTTACGCTCCAGTCGTTCGTTTCTGTGTTTTTAGTAAGACTAAAGTAACTGGCGTAATCTACGGAATCTAGAAAATAAACCTCAGAATTTTCTTCACACACCCTATACCTAACTTTAACTTACTGTTAACTTGCAAAGTAACTTTACTAAAATCGAAATTAGCAACTGATATTGGTGTTGATAAAGTAACGGTTGGTTCTTTGTTTTCTAAAGTATATTCTCCAGTGTAATAAATTTGGGAAAACTTGATCGATTTCTTCGCCTCATCTTTGGGTAAGTTAACCACTAAGACAGCTTCACCTTTGTTGGTGTTTCCATCCTCCACAGCTATCAAACTTAAAACCAAGCTAACTTCGCTTTGTAACACGGTTTCATCTAGTGGATTATCCACGACTATCGTTCCTTTATTGTTCGATGAATCGAATTCCACGTGAAAGTTGTCTTTGTAATCTGTAGAAAATAACGCAGATAAACAAGCTTAAGTATCTATTGTATTTCATGACTTACTGCCATCCAATGAAATTGTTATTTTAGACAAATCCTTGCCGTTTTTTATGGCAATATCGCTATCTAAGGACACGTTTGGGTTGGTTTCGTCGTTATTATAGGTCCCTGTGTAGTGCAAAAGAGCAAATTCAGGAGCGTCCTGCGAAGTCTTTGTTGGTAAAGTTAACACCAACACAGCTTCACCTTCTTTACTATCCTGTGAAGCGGTTATAGTTACTACTAACTCAGTTTGCTTATCCAGAATTGAATCAGGCAAGTTCTTGGAAACAGTCACACTCCAGATTTTTTTAGATGTATCGTACTCAAATTTGAAATTCTCCTTGTAAGCTAAAACAACCATGTTTTTTCGTTTCCAAAAAAATATCCTGAAACTTACCGTCCTCAGCTGTTATGGTTACAGTTTCTTCTTTATCGGTTACCACGTTAATAGGGGTACCTGCATCGATTTCTACTAGGTCCTTATCAGATGATGAGCCATGCTTGTAATCGGCTTTGAATAGTGGTAAACTAAATTGAAGTTTTTCCGCCGCAATTGGAAGGTACATTATGATGGTAACAGTAGAAGAAACACCACTTGCTTCAGCGGTTAACGTAAATACAATTGTAGATTTGTCTGTGTCTAAGTTATTGTTAACGGCAAGTGTGCAGATTTTCGTTTGGTCGTCGTATTCTGGGGTGAAGGTATCGTTGTAATCTAGAATTTTATGAAATATGTTGGTGGTGATAGTCTTCAAAAATTTAGAAGAACATATAGAGAGATAGTAATTCGTTGGAATTTTTAAATTACAATAAATTGAAAAGTTTCATTTTGTTCCAATTACAAATATTTCTAAAACGCATTTTCTTACTTGATAATGTAAATGTTAGAGCTGTTTTGGCTTCAACGTAAATCACATCAATAGGAACCACCTCATTGTCTTCTGTATATTGCGCCGTGTAATATGATTTGTCAAATTTTGGTGCATCCTCACTGCTCGGATCAGGCAAATAAATAATTAGCGTGGTTTGAGCAACGAAATCAGTTTCAATGGCCAAATTTAATAAAATCACTTTATTATCATCTGGAAGCTCATTGTCATCCTTAAGCGAAAGGCTAATTGTGTTAGTTTCAGTATCAGCTTCAACTTCAAAATAGTCTTTGCTCGCTGGAAAAGAAGAACTATTAGATTCATTGGAATTTTTGGTGTTATTAGTTGTTACCTCCAGATAATTTTGGATCAATTAGGTTTGATTTAGTTGTAGTGTATGTAATATCGCCAGATTTGGGCACTAATACCGGTTTTTGCGTCTCATGGTCTATTTTATAGTCAAACTCGTAGCCAGCTGATTTAAACAACGGTATATCCAGTGAATTATCCGTATCTTCTTTTATTACAAATTGCGCAGTTGTTCCGGGAAGTGATGGAGTTCCACTGTCCTAAGACCAAGGTTTAGTTAAAAAATCATCGGGTTTATGTTAATACAACTTACAGTAGCTGTTATGGTGTAGGTGGCATCTTTACTCAAGAGTTTTTTTATCTTTAAAACAGGTATGAATACGTGGTCATGTTCATTTAGACTTGATGTGATATCAAAATCATCTGGTTCAACTGTGAAAGTGATTTCTTTTTCTGAAAAGTCCAAGTCTGTGGCTTTGATGGAATCTCCATAGCCCGTCACCTCGACTTTTGGCATTATTGGCATTGGTATCGTGAAGGTGTAATCAGATTTATCAAAAGTTGGCGCGTGTTCGTTTATGTCAGATATAACAAATGTGACCGACTGAAATTAATTATCACCACAATTATTAGGGTCCAATTTTTCAATTAATAGTTTATTGACAATGGTAACCATGAAAATACATTATCGACTGAAAAACTGAAATGAAACTTACTAATTCACTGTCTCCATCGCAAGTTATGATACAATCCATAGAATATTTTAACTGGTCGCCATAGACCTCGGCTATACTATTATTAGCAGCATAGTCTTTCTCAAAATTTTCAAAATCGGCTGTTGTAAGTATCTCCAAGTTATTCTCAGAATTTATTTTGAAATCAAAGTAGGTACTGTCACATGATACACCCACTGCAAGTAATTTTTGTTTTAATTAACCAAAAACACAAATTTTTAATTTTTACCTAATGTCCCTTTATTTATCAAAGTGTTTATTACTTTGTTAGTATCAGAATCGTTTACGCTCTGATAAAAACCTGTTACAAAGTTAACTTCGTCTATGTTACAATTTCCACCTGAAAATAATTTTTGTAGTAATTTTCTTCTAGTGAACAATACTTTTATTTTAAAAGTCTAGAGGTATTTAGCTGATATTGTGTTTGAAAATTTCGAAAAATATTAAGTTCGCTATACATATGAATAATTCTGTGACAAAATAGAAATTTATTTATTTCGATAATACGTCACTCAGTTAAAATTATTCAAAAAATTTGTTACTGATTTCAGTTACCCCTCTTAATATTGTTTATAATTAAATCCATATTATGGACTTTGTAAAAATATTAATAGGCAAATAATATACAACATATGGTTGCATATCGCATAACAATTCGAATAAATACTCACTATTATCGCTCAAACTAAGATGTATAAACAAAGAACACAAAACGAGAAAAAGTGTCAATTTCATATTGTTAGATTCTATTCCTACAATTTTTCACAAACATTACTCTTCATTACACACACTAATTTTGCCTAAAATGGCTGCTGAATAGAACAAAAGTTTGCAGATAAGATTATTTCAGATAAAACACTATACTTCAATTTAGTTCCTATTGATTATAAATATTATTCGAGTTGGCACTTTGGTTTAAATTGTGTGATAAATTCCTAAAGTATTGCGAGTTTAATTGAAATTTGGGGATCAAAGGATTAATGGGTAATGGAAACAATGACAAGATAGTATAACTGATAAAATTAATAAAAATATTATATTTTCATCTCTACGTAAAATGTGGTTTATTCAATTAAATCTGTTGTTTTTTCTGTGCTGGTCTGTTCTGTAGAGTGTTTAATTGGTATGCGAGCAGCTAAATTTTGCATGCTGGCCCATTGTCCATCACATAGTTTATCAAACGTCATGTCTTTCAATAGCGCCCCGCCTAAGTCTCCTGGCCCTCGACAAGTTGGTTCTGAATCCCACAATTTATTTTTGTTAGCATCCACCCATCTACAATAAATTTCAAACAATAACATAATAAAAAGCGATTAAATTGAAAATTTCCCCCTGAGAAATTCTCAATAAGTGCAGAGTAAACAAACATACAATGCCAGATAAAGAATATTACAATCGCAGTGCCAGGGATTTTTGGCTAATTTAATTGATACGAGTTGGGTGAGATGGTCCAAGGATTTTGACGGAAGAAAATGGAATTTGTTGCTGTCCAAGTGACTGAAATAGAAAAAATTGTATCTCGTTAAGGTGTATAAATTCGACAATAATATTAAAATTGCCACAAGGGAAACTAAAAATATTTTAACTTATAAAATTGTGACAATTATTTCAGCCTCCAAATTTCTTCTCACTTACAGTTTTTGCAAGCTAGGCGTATAAAAAAACACATTCTGGTGTACGCTATTCAAAATATTGTTGTTAATTAACAGAGACGTCAAACTAATCAATCCGTTAAAAGTACGCTCTTTAACATGCTCCAAATTATTGGAAAACAACAGCAGCTTCTCCAAATTCTTGTTTTCCACAAAGATATTCTCAGGCAAATCTGATATGTAGTTTTGCTCCAAATGTAGCTCAATCAAATTGGTAAGTCGGCGAAAATCGTTTGAATTTATCTAAAACAATGACCAATTACTTATAATTGTTGATAATTCTAAAACATACCTGCGTTAATTTGTTTGATGTTAAGATAAGTGTTTTCAGATTTTGTAAATGATCAAACAAATTTAATGGTAAATGAGACAACTGGTTTTTTCGTAGATTTAAATATTCCAAGTTAGCAAGCTTATTGAACACCCCTGAAAAACTGGTTTATTTTCAGAAATTCTTAGCACGTCTTCGTACCTGATGGCAGTATGGTGATATTGTTTTCTGCCAATAAAAGCCTTTTCAACGCAGTTAAATCATTGAACGCAAATTTAGGTAACGTCTCCAAATAATTGTTGCTAAAATCCAAATCCTCCAATAGGACTAGTTGAGTAAGAAGCGCTTCCGGAATGCTCTGCATGTGATTTCTTGACATGTGAACCACTATTAGATTCAAATTACCCTTAAACAGACCTACTGGTACTTTTTTTATTTCATTATCAGATAAATCAAGCGTTTGTAAGTTGCGTAGTTTCAACAAAATATTTTCGGGAATTTCCTCTAATTTGTTCTTGTTTAAGCGTCTAAAAATACGCCAAAAAATTATATAAATTAAACTAGTACTTTGAGCATACAAATATTTAAGGCTATCCAAATGTTCGAAGATAGTTTCTGGAAGATAGTCGATTTTGTTGTCGAAAAAATCCAGTTCTGTTAGAAGGGATAGAAGTTGGAAGGCGTTTTTGTTTAGCGTAGTTAGATGGTTAATTCCCAAATCGCTGAAAAATTTAGGAAAAATTAAAATATGAGGCGGATATGCTTAGAAAAAAATACATAGTATTGATATCTTGAGGAATAACTTGAAGCGGAGGTACTTCTAACAAGTCCTGCTGCCAACAGCTAACGCTTCTTGTTTCTGGTCTGCATTTACAAGGGCCTTTGATACATTCCAACCAACGTTCGTTTGTGTTTTGTATACTCCAAACTGTAACGGAATGGTTTCAGTAAAAGAAAAGCAATTTCTATCACTAATTCACTATCCTGACGATAAGTTTATAAGCCATCTCTACACACTATACAACTTCTAACATAATAATTTGTACCTGGTTGTTCCAAGGATCTAACTCTGCGCTCCAACTTAGACCTGGCATCATTCAAACTCCTCTCTTCCAAAGTATCCATAAACTCCCTCAGGTTCATTTGGCTGCGATCCAGCGCCTCACACGCATTAATATCACACGAATTACAGTCACAACCCATAAAAAACACCACAGGAAGTGAAAAAATCCACATGAAAATTTGCATTTTGCTTTCGGTTTGTACAGAATCAAGTTCAAACACCCAATAAAGATGTGCTTATTTCATTTTGTAATAACAATTTATTTTTATTAAATAATTTGAATTGTTTATTGAGCGTAAAAAATTGTGTATCCTTGCAATGTTTTATCTGTAGGTATCCTAGTTTGCATTGGAAAAGACACAACTGACAACATTAACTCATTTTGACAAAATCTATTCTACAAAATAAGTCTGCAAAAATTATAATGTATAGTACAGCCCCGCGTTTGGGTATTCAGTTTAAACCCACTACCAATGAATTTGTAGGCCCAAACACATACTTTATCAGCTGCAGTTCACATAAAAGAGGTCAGTGAATTGTCGATTTTCGGTAGAAAATATAAAGTATAAGAGACTTAATAAAAACGTTTTGCTCCTAATATAATTATTAGATATATCTGTAATCACAATAATAAAGTTAATGTTTCCAGTTAATGTTGCACCATTCTTAAGTTCCGATAAACGAAAATCTCTAACAGAAGGTATTGAAGGTTCAGGTTCTGGCCGACTATACAATGTAAAAACAGCCTCAGCCCATATCAAGGTACCCACAACGAACTTCTCCGAGATTTTTTAAAATTTCCTTAACCCACAGGGCGGTTCTTCACTTAAAAATACAAGCCGTCGATTTGTTTACAAAGGTTCCGATACTCCAGGTCCTGAAAGTTACTATCCGAAAGATACAAAAAAATGTCACAAAGTTAAAGTGTCTGGTAACAACGGAAAATTGTACGCTTGTAGGGTGCCTTATACAACACAAGGAAGCGCTCCTTCCATTCCAACGAAAATTCATAAATATGGGTATCAGGTGGATAAATTTGGAAACATCAAGGCTAATGAGCCGTTGTTTAAACCGGACGAAACTTTGGGACCTGCGTTTTATGAAGTCGTAAGGAAAAATCATTCTGAAAATTAATACCCAATCTTGATAATCCCCCTAAAAATTATTACCTACATTCCTGCATTCTTTTTATAGCACCTGATTCATCATTAATTACAAGTGTTTACTCTCTAATAAATAAATTTTAAACTATTTTTTAGATGGCTCCATCTATAAATCAGTAGCCATCTTACAAAGTTCTAGTAATTTATTTTAGAAGCATGGTACACCGTGCGAAAATTACAAAGGATGTAAGTGGTCAAGCAGATCGGAAAAACGCACATCATACAGCGTTGGTGATGGTCCAGGTCCCACCACCTACGATTTGGAGTTACCTGTAAATCTTCACAAGGAGAAGGACGAGAAGCACCGTGAGATGGCGCGGGTACTCAGTTTCCTGCCTAGATATCTCGAGGACCAAGTATTGAAAACCGTAAAAGAGGTGATAAAAAATTAGATTTAAATTAAATATTTCGTATCACGTGGTTGTGTAATATTATTTTTGGTGGTAATTATCCACGGATTTATATGCTTATTAGCAGAGACAGAAAGACAGAAAATAATTTATACTAATTAAAGAAGCAATTCGTATATTTCAGTGTAACTATTTCGCAGTTAAATTAAGCAAGCGAAAGTATGCTTTCATCCACAATATTCATGTACCTTGGACTCAAATTAATATTGTTGGGTTTCCTTTCTGCGTAATTAATTATTTAACTCTGTTGCTAATTCGAATAATATTTTAACTTAATATGCAATCTGGAAGAAGTTTAGAGGAGAATAATTAGAGAATATTTTAGTGATTTGTACGAAGGAGAGTTTATAGGACAGAAAAATCAGTAATGGCGAATTATTAGGGGTAGACCTTGATTTTCAAAAATAGTTAACATTAACTACTTAAAGATTGAAAAACTGGCCCTTAAAATATAGTTTGTGTATCAAGGCCGTAAAAGTGATCTTTTTTGGTCGAATCTGTTATTTGGGGCCGAGGCGTTAGGCGAGGCTGCAATTCAGATGAGACCAAAAAAGCACTTTTGGCCGAGGTGCACACAACGTTTTTTAGGCGATCATCACGATAGAATTCAAAAATTTGGTCACAAAATTATTTTTATTTTTGGACATTTTCCTGAAAAACATAGTTACCTTTAGACAACTAAAAACCAAAGCATCTCTTGTCAAATTTAATACTAAACGTCACTTTTTATATCAGTTTCTGTCAAAAAAAAGTAACATCTGACAGAAGTGTACAAAAAAGTAACATTTGACAGATGTGTGCAAAAAGTAAAACTTCACGGCCACAAATGTGAATTGCTTGATTTTGTAACAGTCGCCTAAAAATAACTATTTTTCCCCAATGTTTCCAACGCAACTTTCCCTTTTTTATTATCTATTTTTGTCTCTCAGAATAAACCAGGTCCTGGTCACTATCAAATTCGCACCCCCTCCTGTACATCCTCGCGCTCCAGAAGCATAAATCCCCGTCCATTTGTAAGTGGTACAAGCAGATTCAAAAACCCAATCACTGCTTGTGGCCCGTCTCCCGACTCCTATGACATTACTTCAAATGCCCGTCCAAAAATCTCGCGATTTAGCGCCTTTGGTTACCAATCTCCCCGTTTCCCCAGACGAAACATCGTTGAAACACCAGGTGAGGAAATAAATAAAGGAGTAATTAAGGATTTTTCCAGCTTTATTGTACATATTAGGTCCTGCTTCGTATGATATTAAAAGTCCCATAATAGCAAAGCTTGAAGGCAAAATAAACAAATATTCATCGAAGCGTGTTCCATTTAATAATACGGAACGACGCGATGCAAGAGTTGTGATACCGGATGGGCCATCACCAAGTGACTATCATGTGAAATTCAACGAAAAATGCTACAAGAACCCTTGCTCAGTTTTCACATCGAAAACCAAACGATTTGATATGATTTGCAGAACTGTAAGTAAATGTTAACATTTTATTGGTTTAAATTAAACATCAATATTTAATTTCGCATCAATCTTTGTAAGCGCGACGTTTGGTTATTCATCTTAATTAAGGGCGTTTTGGGTGTGCAAATCCTTTTTCATTCTCTTGCAGGAAAGTATCATTAAGACTTGAATTTCCTTAAAACATTTATTATGTTTAAAAATGATCCCTTCAAAGGGGCTGTCCTGTTAACTATGGGAATGAATAACGTTCAGTTGCAGTTTTAACGCTTCAATTAATTTCTGACGGTGATTGTAGTGGTCATTAGATTAATTGTGTTGAAAAATGCGAACGTGTGTGTGTATGGGTCTGACAGGACATCAACTCTTTTAATACTTTGTTTACTTTTGCTGGGTGCGTTTAAATGTGTTTCTGAAAGGTAGGTAATTCAGTCAATAAAGGTTTAAATTAAACTAAACTACACTAAATCAATATTAATTTTTCTCAAGGGTATTATAGTAAAATTTTATAATTATCTAAACACGTACATTATGCTCCAAACCAAATTCTGGAATTGAGTTGTTTTGGCACCACAAGGGAAGAAGTACAATTGTAATTAAATAGCTTGCACATAGAAAATTGGAAACTATAAACATGAATCAAGTGTTTGTGCCTTGAAGTATGAAGTGGTTAGCAAACGTCATGCTAAAACACTGATCAAAACGCTGCACCGCTAAACAATCAGCGCCCAGACAATATATTTCAATTAACGCCGTTCTCTGTGCCAGCCATACAACTAGCGACACTGTCACTTAGCTACTTGTTTGTTATTTACACCCCCCAATACATTTCCAACTTACTATAGCAGCTATCAACTTTGTCGTCAACGGGGTGCCCTCCTAAATGTAGACCCTTTTAGATTATATGGGTTTACAACTTAAATTGCAACCGGTTTGCGTTCGATATTGAATATTATAACGGTTATGCAATCAGTCTGGTGGTGTTTTAGTTTTGGTGTCGGTTATAGATTTGTTGTGAGAAATTTACCAAAAAAAAGTTGGGGCACAAAAATGTTTTACTTCTTTATTAAATATTTAAAAAGGCTTAGGTATGGAACATTAAAACAGTTATTTAAAAAATGTACCAAAAATAATTAAATTTTTCCTTGTAGCTGAAGGAATCACTAACTTTTTACTTTAATCAAAAATAAATATACAGGGTGTCCCAGATTATATCGTAAGGATTTCACCAGTCGATAGTTTAGCGAAAATTAAAGGTGGTTTGTCTAATAAACTAAACCTTTTTGACGTACAGGCCATTAAAAAAAATAAATTATTTTAAATAATTTGCTATAAATCAATAACAAAAAAAGTTAGCCTTCTGAAATTTTGCATAGATCTTTTTTTTTGTATTCTCTTATTAATAGTGGTTGCAATTATTTTATTTAGAACACAGAGGTGTGTGTACGGGTTTCCTCAAAAACATTTTATTGAATAAAACGTACACCACTGGTTTTTTTTGCAGCACCAATATGCAGACAGTATTTTCCTTTCAATTTAGAAACTTTTTCGTATTTTTTGATAACTTAACTAAATAACTTAATAGTACAGTAAATAAGGAAGAAAAAAAGGCTTCAAATAGACTTTTTTTACCCTACAGCCAATTTTTGTAGAATCTTCTAGAGGGTCACCCTGAGTTTAAAACTGAGTTTGTGTATTCGTAGACCCCGCCCTTCCTTCACCAGCCCTCAATTAAGGGTTGGATTTTTTTGTTTATTGAATGACTTTTTTCCTATTAAATTTTCGAAAAAAAGAGTCAGTACAAAGTTGTAAAGAAAAATATTTCCTACAACTTATCTTTTAAACTTTTTTTGATATTGTCGATATTTAAAAAGTTATTCAACAAATTAGTTGAAAATTTTGGGGAAAGAGTAGTAAGTAGTAGTAGTAGTAAGTAGTACCTAACTAGAGAAAAATTTCCCTAAAATTTGCAACTTATTTGTTAAATATCTTTTTAAATATTGACAATATCAAAAAAATATTCAAAGGAAAGTTGTAGGAAATATTTTTCTCTACAACTTTGTACTGATACTTTTGTCGGAAATCTAATAGGGAAGAACCTCTTTAATAAATAAGAAAAAAAAAGTTAAGTTATCAAGAAAAAAGTTTCTAAATTGAATGGAAAATACTCTCTGCATATTGGTGCTGCAAAAAAAATTAGTGGTGTATGTTTTAGTCAATAAAATGTTTTTGAAGAAACCCGTACGCACGCCTCTGTGTTCTAAATAAAATAATTGCAACCACTATTAATTAGAGAATACAAAAAAAAGATCTATGCAAAATTTCAAAAGACTAACTTTTTTTGTTATTGATTTATAGCAAATTTTTTAAAATATTTTTTTTTCTATAATGCCCTGTACATCAGAAAGGAAGCAACATTCGACCTTAGTTTATTAAACAAACCACCTTTAATTTTCGCTAAACTATCGATTGGTGAAATCTTGACGATATAAACTGGGACACCCTGTATAGAAATTGACAGTAACTGGATCTTTTACATTAAATTATTTTTAAAAAAATGTTGGAGTTTTCAAATCCTTGATTTTAATCAAATTTATATTTTTGGAAATTTTTGTATTAAATCGTAAAGATTGCTGTATTGTTCCCATATTTATAATTTTTGTACACTTTGAAAAATAACCATTAAAATTATTGTGCAATTTTTCGAGGTATTTTTTATAGTGTATGAATCCCTTTCCACAATTTATATATTTTTCAGAGTGAAAAAGACGAGATCGACGTCATGGACGCCTTTCGCAAAATGAACACCGCAGTTTCCCACAACGTAGCCGACGCACCCTTTAACGGAAAATCCCGTAGAAAAACAGAATTAGCTCGTCCACCAGGCCCTGGTACAAACTGCAACATTTCCAACAGTTCTCCCTTAATTCTATAAAACTCTTAGGTCCAGCTGATTATTTAGGTAAAGGAGACATCGGTTCTCGTGGTCATACATTCTGCAACTCCCCGAGATTTGAAACTTCTAACGAAACAACTCCAGGACCAGGAGAGTACAAAGTAAGCAAAGAAAACCATTCAAATCTATATTTCACGTGTGCGTCATTTGCACTATTCGAGCAAGTGTAACTTAATAATACTTTAAAATGTCGCAAAGCGTTGTAACCTCTTACACACCTCTCTAGATTTTAAATGGGCAAAATGGCGCGTCTAGTAAAGTGATAAAGTTTAACGGCAGTACTTGAACTAACCATAAAGAGCACTTCCGGTCGATAAAATCAATTGCATTTCCGATTTACCGGCCCACAATCAAAACTAACACGATCATATCCAGCGACTAAATGCACCTATTGTAACCGTGTCTGTATTAGCGATGGTAGTTCTGTTACCTGAATGGCATGCAATCAGACGGATAGATAATTAAACAGAGGAATTTGTGGTTATCGTTTATAAGTGCAGTGGAATTGTCAGGAAAATTCAGTATAAGTTGGAAATTTGGGTAGGAAAAACTGGTGATAACTCATACAATCGCCATCAGTGTGATAAATGCTTATGCCAATAACAGTTACCGCAATTGTCGACTTTGGGGACAGACAAAAATCGCAGCTATTCTTCACAATTTAGAGCTATCATCTCCAGCAGTGGCTTTGGTAGGCTCAGAGCACTTTTAGTTATTCTGTTCTAGTTTCTTCTACACCAAAGAAAAATTAATGGTTATAAGAGAATCTTGTATAGAATAATTGGATTATTATTCGCATGATACCTACTGAACAAATAATTAATAATTGTGAATTGAGATGTCACGTCGATGGCTTAACTAAAAGATAATGCCGCCCATTTAACGCAGAGAGTTGATAGTAAACGATATTACGCGTCGGCAGACGGGCTTAACTAACGGCCGATTTCGCTTCAGCGCTTTCAGCCGCAGAATTTAACTCTGTATAGGACGCACAACTGATATATGCTGCAGTGCCACTGACATTTGATATATAAGGATGACTCACAGCATTTCATATGGTAACTGCTGCTGCGGCTGCTGTTGGAGAATCGAATTTGCCTCTTTTAAAACTTGGCACAAATTCCAAACAAGTTAAATTGAAGAAGCGAGAGAAAAATATGTGATGTAGACAGCAGATGAGTTTGTTAAACTAATTATAGTTTACTATTTCGCTAGGTTTAAACTGATTATTTGCAGGTTGTCCATTTATGTAGTAATTTTTTATTTTATTTAAATTTAATTTATTTATTTATTATTCAATTAAAATTTAAATTTCTACTAAAGGCAAGCTTGAGATTATGGTGGATGCGCCAGTGTTAAAATGTTGCATATTTTCAAAGCTCTATAGCTTAGGAATCGGGAAAGCTATATTGTAAGTTTATACTAATTTCTCACGGACGTTCGATCTTCCTATTAAATTCATCTAAAACTCTTAATTTCATAATATTTTAACCATTATCTCAAAAAAATCTAAAGAGAAATTTCTTGAAATTTTGGCGGATGCGCCAGTGTTAAAATATATTTTAAAATTTTGTAATTAACTGTAATTTTGTGATAAGACAAGATAAATCGAAACTATTCAAACGCTTTTAATAAAACTAGATTTTGTTTTAAAATCAGTGTACTAATTTCTACAAGAATGTTATAATTTTCTCATACAAATTTGCGTTTTATTACAAATCCTCAAAAAATTTTGTTTTCCAATTTTTATAATTTCTCTGAGCATTTTCAAAACTAAAATTATAGAAATAGAGCTACTCTTCGATGTGATGTAATAAATGTTAAAACCATCTGGCCATATTTCCACATTTTTGCGGTGAAAGTTGATAAAAATTGAGATTAAAAGACCAAAAATATTTTAGTGGCTTTTAAGAGATTATGGTCAAGTTAAAGCACTTTTAAACTATATACCAATTCAATGTGTTCCACCCAAATTACCAAATGTTTCTGTACGTCCTGAAAATACACAGACGTAGCAAAAAGTTTTGTCCTTTCACCAAAGTTTATTTTAATTATCTTCAAACACACTTTTGACGAAACCCAACTAAACGAGCCCAACGTACAATAAACTCTTGTCTGTAATGGTAGGCAAATAATTTCTCTTTGGAATAATAATAGGAAGGGAGATTTAGCAAAGGCACACGTCTTTGGTGTATAGTTTGTGGTAGTAGAATTAGTGTGTGTGTGTTGACTTTAGTGCTTACTAAGCGACAGAAACTGCTTTTAAATGAGACCAAGACAGAGGCGCGTTGGTTTGTCCGCATGTGTCATCTTGTTCGGTACTTTAACTAAAACACCCCAAAGCCCAACCGCCAATTCTGCGAGTTTAGCACGACGAGTTATAATTTAATTACAACTTAAATGACAGTTGTTGAAGATGTATGAACATACGTAATCAGAGTGCGTCGAGTAAATGTTTACGACTTGAGTTTACAAACTAATAAATAAGCAAGATGGCATGATGAAGATGGGTTTAGGTTACATTGAAATAAATGTCTGAAATCTGCAGTACCTACGTAACTATTAGAGTGAGTTAATATTTTTTACTTTTAATGGTGAGTCAGAAACAGTTTAAAATTACGTAGAAAATTAACAAAAAGTAATTTTGTAAGTATAATAATTCCCTCTCATGTAATTAAACAGCAATAATTTACTATGATGCCAAATCGCCACATCAACCAGAACCAACCAAAGAAAAATTAACAGAATTACTTATCCATCTAACCAGTTTTGTTTGGTCCAAATCAGTGACTCACTCTATTGTTCGTCTTTTACGAGCCTATTCAAAAAGTCACAACTATCAAAATTTACTATAAACATATCCATAACAAAAACTCCTTTCAGATGATAGTGCAAATTTAGCCCTTTTGTCCTTAGTCCCCAAGAAAAATTCACTTGAAGACGGTAAAAACAGTCTGAACTGGTGTTTATCGCCTGTAACAAATCGCCTAGGGGTGAATGCAGCACTAGCCCATCTCGTTTATCCACATCGATTGTATGGATCGTGCATGCTATTGCCTTGTCCAACTGTATACACCCAAAAGTTTCTTATAAGAGAATGGGGGATGACCATGAATTCATCTTCCGCTACACTGCTGGACCTTAAATACGTTATCAATTGGAAATGCTGCGAGTTTTTCTCCAGTTTTTATTAATGCACTTCCTGTCTGGAATGTCACATTTCAGCAATGATAGCTTCATGTATGATGTACAACTTTTTTTAAGACTTTACGAGGGGAATATGCAACAGCACGAAGGGCATAGCGGAAAAAAACGTCTTGTGAGTTTTCTAAGCTCTAACAGGTTTTTCCACTCTGTGAAAAGGTAAGCACGGAAAACTGTGTCGGATAATGTCTTTCCCTACACTTTTCCATCACACACAAGGACGAACCGAGCCTTTAAATGTTGATGAGGCACGGAATATTGCCAAGCGACCAAGCATAGGCTGAATTAGACTGGTAAATAAATAATCAGAAAAGCGTTTGACGGCAGCCCAACGAAAATGGATGGTTTTCCTTATTCCTACAGCTGCAGCCCTTACAATGAATATTTTTAAATATATAAACGCTGCAGGACTCATGTAGCCAGCTGGATATTAAACGTAAACATTCTTGGGATGTCTGCAAATTGTCGAAATGCGGGAGCTGTTGAGGTTGAGAAAAAATACTGTGTTTTTTATTATAGTAATCTGTTTATATGTACGTACCTTAGACCCAAATAATAAATAAATATCATCAGTTTCAAAATTGTATTATGTAGTTCTTTCTCTAATTAATATAAAACTAGAAATCAAGTTTATGTACCTAAAAGAAAATTTAAAATACATGAAATTTATTAGCTCTTCCGATCTAAGACTAAAAGTTAATCAAATTAATGTATTTTAAATTTCGCGGTAAATAATTTAGTTTCAATTATTTTGGTTTACCCCCAAAATTTACACCGGCGCATCCGCCAAATTTACAAAATTTCTCCAAAGCTCTATTTAGATTATTTTATTTTGTGCAGATTAATCCTTACTTGGAAGGCAGTTTGGAGAAGGCATTCGTCACGAAGAACGTAAGCTTGAAAGAAAATGTCCTCAGGAAAAAGTTGCATGTTCACCCAGACCAAACCAGGGAGTGCTGGGAGAAATACAAGAAAAAATCCAAGAAACTTCGATGGTTCGTAAATGGAGGTAAACACTACAAGCATTGCTTGTGAGTCTATTGTACATTTAACAAATAAATCATTTTACTCAAATGGTTTTTTTATGGAATTGTTTGTGCGCACCTTGGCACATTCTCCCCGTTTTTCATTCACATATGAAATGTTCAATTTAGAGTGCCGTCAATCTGAAAACGTTCCATAATGCAAGTCGGATGCGAACTCTAGCAATATTATCGGACCTGCAGATGACAGCTTAGATTTTGTCGACACCATGCAAGTTTTTAGGAAATAAAACGCATCTTAGTCGCGTTCGCACCCACATTTTTGTGACCATTGACATTTCAATCTTGTGCCGATGATTGAAGAGCATTTGGTCACTATTTTAGCAATTTCACGTGTTTTTTATCTATATTGCGCGTGTTTGGTAATGCCAGACGATAGATTGGTTCGCCTGTCATCGATGAAGTATACTACATAGTTTATGTAAAAGGGATCGCGTCTGAAATGTCTCGGTGATATTTTGCTTGTTTTGACATATTTAAATTTTCGTTTACGGATCACTAGCTCCAATGCTGAGGGGGCCCGCTATTAAACGTCAACATAAACACGATGCGACATTGTCGTTTTAACGTCGTTTGCCCAAAAGAGTGAGGACGGTATACGGGAAATTGTAATTTAATTTGTAACGATGTATGCAATAATTGCTTTATTTCAACTTGGTTGGTTATATATTCCAATGTTATTCAGTTGGGTTTATGACGGTTTAATAAAGTCGGACGGTTTGTTATGCATATTAAATACAGGAAAAATTATCAACACGAATCGACCTTTATCAGCTGGGGATCAAGCTTTATTAAAATTGTTCCCATTATGCGGATGACGGACGTTGAAATCTAATTAACTCAAAAGTACAGAGAATTGCAAAATATTATTTATTTGTTTATTTTTGTACAAGAATTAATAAAATCTAATGTTGCTTTTATTAAACATTTCAAATCTTTTTTGTTCAACGTCGAAAACCAAACCACCCAACTCAAACATTTCCCTGAAAATAAATAAATAATTCAGCGAATTTCCCCCAAACCCCACCGACCCAATATTAGTCAAAATAGTGATGACTCAAATTTGCATCATTAGAAATTTTGATGACGACTTGTAAATGTACATTGGGCTGAATTCGGGGGCGGATTATGGCGGGCCAAATGGTTAACGTGACTATAATATTGATTTGACTTGGGCCAAGATAATGAAGCAATAAATGTTCAACTCGCCAAACCGAAAGATGTTTCCAAACATATAAAATGCTGATGGGGCGTTAATATTTATACCAAACATATCGAACCACCGCTTCAGTTTACGGTCTTAAAGATTCACTGGACTGAAAACACAGAGGACAAAATATATTGCATTCAAAAGCAAGGATTGCCCAGACTTTTGTACGAAATAATAAAATGTCAAACCAAATATGATCTTGGATACCGATAGGAGTTGACTATACGCCTGAAAAATTTTACATTTTACATATAGAAATCTCGCTTTTTGTCATCCTGTCCGCTTATTGTAACTTGCATTGAAACAACGCTGGGGGTACAAGTTTGATCAACTCGGGGCCTCAGCGAAACAATAGCTTAATACTCGACTCTAAGTACGCCTTTAGGGAATTTTGATACTTCAAAACGATTTTGTTAGGCGTGCGGTCATTATTAAACGTTCTGCGGTTGGTAACATGTGTTTAAGGGTTATTACTTGCAGCCAAAGCATTTGTTCCATGTCGACAACTGCATTTCTATTTATTATTAAGCTATGTACAAGTGCTTATTTAAGAACAATTTAATCACAGGCATGTTGGGTTTTTTAATTGCTACTATTATTTCCGTCTACCGCCGGTCTGGTTCCAGTCTTTTGTTTCATTTATAACATGTGATTATTACGGTAATTAATAATTGCAAGCGTAAATTGTTAAACAATGAGTAGTCATCGATAGGAATAATATTGTTCTCAGGATAACACATTTTGCTTTAGTTCGTGGCATTAACGTTATTAAAACGTTATCTAAGACTGCCTAGATTTTCAGCTTTATTATTATTCTTGTAACAATCTTAATAACTTCTTAAATAAACAATTTGCAAACTACGGCTTGAAAATTCGGAAATCCGATGTAGAGCGGCGCAAAGTAAAGTACTCTTATTACGTCTACGACTCGCGTAGAAGCCGAAAGAACATTCAGCAAAAATTTGGCGTCGATATCTACAACGGTGTAGATTTGTATAGAGGACAAATTTTCACTTTTATATTCGCGCGAAGTGTTAACTTCCTTATTATTGGAGCTACAAAGTCGGTTAAACTAGCAAACTAGTAGAATTTTTTCCGCTGATTACAATGGTGAAAACAAAAAACAATTGACCACCTGGTTTTCAAGATATTCGAAAAAACAACATTTTTTTAAATGGAACACCCTATATATTTTTGCAAAAATCGATAGTAAATTAAATTCTATACAAAAAATGTCCTTATCTTTTTTTGATAATAATTTAAAATAAGCGAGTTATTTTGAAAAAAAGTTTGCAATTCTATAAAATCAAGTAGCCATAAAACGGAATAGTAATTTATTAAAACCAAACAATCATAATTTTGAATTTAAGCAAGTTGAAAAATACTTGAAAGAATTACGGAAATATTGAAAATTTACAAAATTATCATTTTCATGGCTACTTGATATTAAAACTTTGAAAACTTTTTTTCAAAATAACTCGCTTATTTCAAATAATTGTCAAAAAAGCATAAGAACATTCTTTGTTCAGAATTTAATTTATGATCGATTTTTGCAAAAATATGCAGGGTGTTCCATTTAAAAAATGTGATTTTTGTGAATATCTCGAAAACCAGATGGCCAATTGTTTTTCTGTTTTCACCATTATAATCAGCGGAAAAAATGCTACTAGTTTGCTAATTTAACAGACTTTGTAGCTCCAATAATAACAAAGTTAGCAATAGTGAACCACTTTGCGCAAACACCTGTATATTAAAAATATTAAATAAAATAGTAATATTTCCGTAATTCTTTCAAATTTTTTTCAACTTGCTTAAATTCAAAATTATGATTGTTTGTTTTTAATCAATTACTATTCCGTTTTATGGCTACTTGATTTTAAAGAATTGCAAACTTTTTTTCAAAATAACTCGCTTATTTTAAATTATAGAAACAAAATTAAGGACATTTTTTGTACAGAATTTAATTTGTCATCGATTTCTGCAAAAATATATAATTTAAAAAAATGTTATTTTTGTGAATATTTCGAAAACCAGTCAATTGTTTTTCTGTTTTCACCATTGTAATCAGCGGAAAAAATTCTACTAGTTTGCTAATTTAACCGACTTTGTAGCTCCAATAATAACGAAGTTAGCTATAGTGAGCCACTTCGCTCGAACCTCCTGTATAAGATTAAAACTAATGAGGTTAGATATAGAATATAATTTGCTACTCATAAATAATCTAACACGATCCTGCTCTGATATAAAACTAAACCATCAGAAATTTCCATTTTCTGATAACTTATTAATGAGCACATCTTGTTCAATTTCAGTTCGTCGTGATTTGTTTAAATTCGGCCTGATTAATTTCACGTAATTGTTCGATTGAAATGAATTCTTTGAAGATGTAATTTAAACTCGGCTCAGCTTTACACTCAGGACTATGCCATTGTCTTATTGAAATTCAACTCTGAAATTAAACTGTAGTATACCGGAAAATGTCTCAATACGAAAATTTAATTATCTCAGGAGAAAATTTCCATTGATTGCTGTTTTTTCCTCTCAGCTCCACGGTTTTGTTTGCCATCCAAGTAAAATTAGATTTTCCGGTTTAATAACCGAATAAATTTGTATAAATCTTCGAGATTTGTTACACAGGGATTATTTGTGCACTTATCAAATAATTGTACCACGCGCATGAGTAAATTCACAATGCACTAATTGGAAAGCACATAATTACAAACAAAATTATTTTAATTACACGTTAGATCTTGGGGACAATGCGCATGTTGATTAAACAAAGTTTCAAATATCCACTAAATTATAAACTGAATATAACGAGGACAAAGACTTTGGACCATGAATTACAGCTCATCATCAGAGCAGCGTATACAGTTGTGTAATTATGGCATATTTAGAGCCAGTGCGAGAGCAAAAGGCCCTCCCAATCGGATAGCTATCTTGTCATTATGTATTGTGAATTCCTATAAATCCGCAATCAGAGCTCTTGTGGCAAGAGAGACTGCGTGCGTGGCTCAAGTGATTTTTCACAGTGATTTCATTTGGAATGTGGGGCTCTTCGTTCTGGCTGGGTGTACAAGGGGGCTTTCGCCAGGGGAATATAACAATTATGTTTGCGTCGTTAGATATAGAGAATCCGGTATTGAAATCTTCTCAATGTGGTCATCGGACGCGACATAAACCACACAGATCTTAAGCTGAACAGAAAGCAGACTTTTCGAGGGGTTATTTCCCCATTTGTGAAAGACTTGTTAACTTCTGATGGCTAATAGCATATAAGAAAAATCCAAAGTGGAAACTCAAAGTGTGTTTGAAATATTTTCGTATAGTTTGAATACAATCTGAACATTGTCTAAGTTTTTAAGCTCCATTTCCGCTATTATAACGCTGCTAAGAGATATTACGTCTTTATTAAGTTCTCCAACTTAGCAGGAGACTAAAACCCCAGACACAGTAAACTTCTACAAATATAATTCTTCAACAAACAAAGCAAAAACTGGAATAGGTGCACGGTTTAACCAGGACTGGATTTTACATTACATATACACAATAGGGACTTTGCATGATTTTCAAAATATTTTTTTTTGAAAAGCTGAGAACAAATTATTACTATCAATATTTTTGAAAAAAATTTTTGGTTCGTACTTTCGAGTAAATAAATAAAAAGTATTGTAAAATTTGAAATTTCCACGCATTGCCCGGAAACGCCCGAATCGGCCCAAAAGACTGCTGACGTCACGAATCTAGGTCCACAGTGCAGCACGCCGCATTTTGACTTATTTTGAAAAATGTCAAACGCGTAAAAAATATTTAGACATGGCAACGTCAACTAGATTCGTGACGTCACACAGGACTCCCCGATCTCAAAGCGTTTTCGGGCGGCAATAATATATTTGAATTACGGTCAATTTATAATCGTTTTTTTATGTACAAATATTGAGTAAAAAAAATTTTTTTGCAGTAGTGTATTATTAATATAGTCGTTTTACATTTCTAACAGAAAAAAACGGGATTTTAAAAAAATGCAACATCCCTATTATTAAACAAATATATCAAATTTGTAGATAACAAAAGGTAACTAATAACTAAACTATTTTAATAAATTTATTTATCGCCATTTCCTAAAAGTCTCCTTAATACTTTTACTACTCGCACAAACCTGAATCCGACCCTGTACACCAAGAACAAATTGTTATGAAAACAATTAAATTAAGTCTTTGGGCTACAAACTCATTAATAATCGATCTTATCTTTCGGTAATAACCAAATTTCGCCTGGAGCACACCAAATGTGATTGTCAAAACATTCTGTTAATTTCAAGTTATATTTTTTGGAACAAACAATGACAATAAATTGAAGCTTCTGGTGATGGAAACCAGTTCAATACATCGAGGCTACTCAAACGTGAGGGTCATCCGACGTCCACTCGAGAAAATTAATCGTAATTAAGTTGTAATTAACATTAACAATACATCACAAATCCATTCGAGCTAATCCGACACAAAACACAAATTTCCGATTATTCAACGCGCAATTGTTGGATTAATTGCGGTTTGTTCTTAACTAATTAATATTAATTATTTCTTCACAATACTGGATTTAATTAATCTTGTTGGCTTTTACAAGGATGTGCTAAAACATAAACAGAGGTGTCTGCACGGTGTCTCGCTCACAAGAAAATAACGAATTTTTATTTTAGCAGAAGAATTTTTAGACATTCGTCAGAAGTTTTTTAGTGGACAGATATTCTCATATAATGGAAATTTCTGATAGAAAGTAGCAAAATTTGTAAAGGTTTTATTGAATAAAATGGTTTTTATACATGCAGAAGTGGTGTAAATAGTCACGTGACCAAGTCCAGTGGTGCCAGTCTGAAATTGTTACATCTGAAGCAAACTGGAAGCGTTATAAGGCAAAACGAAAGGTTTATGATTAGAGTTCATCAAAAAATCTTGAATGTTTATTCGTTTTTCCTGTACAAAAACAAACCATGTTTATGAAATATTTCACTCGATGTTGACCTCAATGTTGACCGGTGTTATATAAAATTTCCAAGCTGAGCACATCCACAAGATATAACAAGCATGTTATTAATAATATCCAATTATAATTTGTTTTGGAAATATTGCTCTGTGGAAAATTTAATTTAAATAGGAAATGCCCATGGATTTTGGGGAAATTAACGTAATAAAGCGCCTGACGGTCTCGGATTTCAAATGGTAGTCGTGGAAACGAATTTTAACTACTATGCTAAAGCAGATTCGTATACCTGAACGGGCGGCCTTAATTAAAAGGTCAACAGATACGCTTTCAGGTTAATTAGTGTAGCATCCTGCTAGTAAATTCCTACTGGAATCAATTAAAATTGTTTTATTTCTTACAGCTACACAGCTTAAATAATACCATCATGTTGTCTATAGCTATACACTAGGTAAGTTTGCATTAAACCCCTCAGGAGGGTAGTTTGTAAAAATATGGTATAAGTACTGAACACGACGATGACGGTGTATCGAAATTAAAGGACTAATCCCACATATTAAGTGATTCCATCGTGCAAGTGGCAATAATGTACGCTTTAATAATCTGTTAGCATCCTGGCGCAATATTAGTATTCACGTTGATGCAAGTCAGATGTACAGGAGTTTACTTGCTGGGAGCCACTTGAAGGTGGAGGGTCCTTTTGGAACATTCTGTAGTTAGTGCGACCCATTGAGCGATTAAGAAGCGCGATCCAGTTTTCACCCTTGCAAGCCCCGAAGCTTAGCCTGCTTGCCACAACTAACACACCACCATTGTCATGCAAACACACCCCTATAGCCTCTGGCCACTGTTTAAATAAATCCTCGCAGCGATATTTTACACCCACAAAGCCGGTATTACATTCGGTTTCGGTTAGAAGTACAAAAAAACCAATTCAATATTATTAAATAATTTTAATATTTTAGCAAAATTATTAAGGTTAAAATAGTCTTTTGTGGAAATAATGTTTTTGCCCTAAATAACTTCCACATTTAGCCCAACCAAAACAAATGCTCCAATCTTCGCTACGATCTAATCAGATAAGAGCAAATGAAGGGGCTCGGCATTAATTTTGTTTCGGTGTGAAAATTTAGTGCAATCTGTAGTTTAATCTCACCAGCTGGCTGCCAGTGTCATTTGTTAGTGGGTTGAGTTGGGAATAATTCACGGGAACAAAGCAACATCTCACTCGGATGGATAGCACCCAGAGCAATATAAGAAAACTTGCCACTGTACGCTACCACTTCTATTCCAGTCCAGTTTTAATAGAAATCCATCAAAAAGTTGATTTGAGATGTTGAGCCGCGATAACAAACGATGACAAAGAGATAGAGATAATGCATGCGGCGTGTCCGCTTTTGCTTTTTGGTCGTTGGATTTACGCCAAACAGATTACTTGCAGCCTCTTTCCACTTATGCTCTTATTTCTTAAAAGCTGATATTTAATACCGCGCACGACAAATTGTCATGCATCTCAATTTCAAAACCATTCGCACGTTCTTGTGACGCTTACAAAGGCGAATGCCAAAAATACATTTTGATTCAATGTTGTTTCCTGGTAAATTGTGACACAGAAAAAACATTTCAGCAATGTTAATGTTCCGTTTCAAGTTCGGGGTGCCGGTGGTCGAAGTGGAATAGGCCGGAAGAATGTTGGAATAAATTTGAGGTTTGTTTTGGGGAAATTGTGATACAATCTTGATGATGTTGAAAGAAAAGTTTGATACAAGAGAATTACATGTATTTTTCACTTTTTTGTCTAAGCACAAATTTAACTCGTGTCTTAATCTTACTAATAAATAACCCTGTTAAAAAATATCCGATGTAGCCAGCACCTTAATTTCTAATACAAAAATAACCTAAATTATTTTATGTGATAGTAAATTAAATATTCTTCTGCAAACTCACAATTCAAACTAACTGCCATTTAATTAAAGCAATATTGAGGTTACCAAAACTATATTCTAAGGAAAACTCGAAAATCTGGTGTAGAGCTACGAATTTGGAAGTGGATCATGATTAATTAGAACTTTTACTATTTGCAATTCGCACAAAAATTATCTAAATTACCTCTCATAATATTAATTAATAAATATGTCCTTACTATAAATAAATATTTCTTTAATGTAAATAAATATTTCTTTGCTACTAATAAATATTTCTTAGTAAAACATAGCAACGCTTTACTTGATTAATAGAACAATCAAAATTCAAAAATAAGTCTACAAGTTTGTGTTCATCTGCCTGCAAACGCCTCTAGCTTCTTCCACACCTAGACCAAGCGGCTGCTGAAGAAAATCGCTAAATGAGCAGTTCCAAAGACAACTAAACACATACACACTTTTCCATAATTCATCGTCTTTATAGAGCAAAATCAGAGTGCAATATTTCAATTTTATAGTGGTGTAACGAGCCATTACAAACAGGATTCTTCTAGACTCCAAGTTGGAAATTACTTCAATAAGATAATTTGTTTCGTTCCATGTGCATGTGTGTGTGTTTCGTTTCGTTGGAAACTGTTGGCTGGGCACAGGCAGTGGAAACACTAGCGCCACTGGACCGTATCTCGACGGATACTAACATTAGCCAGTTGAAAAGTTCCATTATAAGTCAACCGTACACTTAAATTAGTCGAATTCAAAGAGCCATGCTCTGTACTTCTAAAGAACTTCCAATCGATACACCATGACAATAAATGATGCATTTTATTTTAATGGGGCACATCAGGAAATTTAAAGACATGGCTCTTGGAGGGCGCACGGATATAATTTGCAGAAAAATCGATTTAATTTCTTTTAAGCTGCTAAATAATACATCAATGAGCTAATAATCATACATGATTAATACTCGGTGATTTAAATTTTAAAACTCGAGGACTCTAAGAAATTACAGTGAAATAAGAGTGGATATATTGCACTTTTTTGTTGCTGTTTATTTGCAACTTACAGTCTACGGTAAAATTTCCTTAGTAATGATGTACTAAAAGCTTCTTCCAGTAAGGCGTCCAAGCGACTTTAAACGCTGATTGATTGGAGTAATTTTTTAAACGTTTATATACCGACTAGCTTAGGAAATGACGAGAGATAAAATATGAAACAACTTGGAAACTGTCGTCGCTTTACTGGAAAATAAATCACGTTGTTGCACATGAAAAATTTAATAATCGAAACTATTGTGTTGGGTCCAAAGGATACAATATCTGGGCTTTTTTTAAATCTAAGTAATTGTAGATGAAGAAATCAACGCCATCTAGTAGAAAACCTTTGTGGTGGAACATAATATTTCTACACTATGTTTTTTATAAATTATGTCTTTTAGAAATTCAGTTAAAATATATTAAAATCATTTGAAATATAAACTAAAAATCCTGTTAATGAGCCAAAATAAAATTTGTTTCCTCGGCAGATTTACATAAGAACAAAACCCATTTACAAGATTTTGTCATCCTCCTTGTTCCTTGGTGTGTTAGTAGCATGTGTTTGAAATTAATTAAGAGCGGGTTAAACAGTGCTGTTAATTAAAAAATAATGAGTTCTCCGGGGGAAACTTATGTTCCGGATTGACTTGTGAGAAATCGAGAGAATAAATTCAACTAATTTAAATTACTTACAGTGAAGAAATGTTAGAATATGAAACGAAACAGTGTGGCGCGGAGCAAAATTCGTTTAAATTTCTTGTTTCCCGTCTGCCTCGTTATGCACTTGACTGACAGCATATTTTGTAGTTTTAAAAGAGCATAACAGCCACGGCCTGTCAAAATGTCTCTTTAAAGCGACTTTTAGTATCCAACTAAAAATATAACACTTCACTGGATGCTCTAGTCTCTGTGTGATGGTGGATCCAGGTGTTTCTGATTAAAAATCATCGAAATAAAATTTGCTTTTAACTTTGTCGAGTCTCAATTTACGCGTCAAAGTGCCATCCAAGCCAAACAAAGAAAAACATGAAAACTTAATTAATATCAAAAGAAAACAATATGATGTTTCGCTGCGGTGGTGGTCTTAATTCGTCAGGTTTTTTCAAAGAGCTTAACGCCACTTAACCATAATTAATATCATTTTTCCTGCTGGAAATTTTCGTTGTTGTGTAAGTGAATTTCAGGCAGTGACACGCAACACTAAATTAAATAATAATAATCAGAGTCTTGTAATAATTCCTATGACATTATCCCTGTGTTGTATGTCATTTAATGTGCAAGACGATATAAATCCAGTTCCGATATGATAAAATCAACGTAATGGAATAATAAATGCCTGTGTAAAGGGAAATTATTAACCAAACACGCAAAGGTGAGAATATATAATTTATTTTTCATAGAAATGCACACACTTCCCGTCATGTAATTGTAATTTCTCATAACAAAACAATTTTAATAATAAAATGTAATAAACAAATTGTGTCCCATTAAAGCAATTCGCTGTAAACAAATTAAACAAAACCATTGGATGTTTATTTATTTATAGTACCTATGTAATTGAGCGAAATGTTGATTTAAGTTGAAGATATTTAGCATAATTTGATGCAATTCCATACCGTCTTTCCGCAAATAAACCGGATGCGCTACAACAACTACGATGATTCCTTTTAAAGGTAAATAACCCATGCCGGAACAGTTTATACATGTATGTAAATATTTCAAGTTGATTAACTTGGATATAAATAATTCAGAAGGTGGATAATAATTGTCAATATCCCGCATTACGAGAATAATGGCTGGATTAACAAATTTTTTCAACTTAATTTGATTAGATGTAGGTGCATCACTAGAAAGGAAAAAATCTGACATGAGTATCAATTTTCTAAACATACTTTTGAATATTATTTGAATTTTAATGTAATATGGCCCTGACATAGACCCAAAATCATAAGACTTCTCATTAGATGAATTAAAAATCAGCAACTACGAGCCCTAACAACTAAATGTTCGGACAAAAGTACGTTTTTAAAGTATGAAAGGAGAACTGGAAATTTTACGCAAATAATTAGTAAACACCTATTATTATTAATTTTTAATTTAGGACCATTATAAGAGGTTACGTCTCCATTTGCTTTAATAGCTGCCTGTATTCTAGCAGGCATTGTATTTATCAAATTTTGGTACAATTCTGGCCTGAAACTGTCCCAAATTTCTTCTATTTTGGTCTTTAAGTTCTAAGTTGTTCTTGGTGGATTATTGCGTAAAATACGTTTAATTTTATGCCAAAGAGTTTCAATGACATTTAAGTCCGGACTGGATGAGGGCCATAGAAGCACCTTTATGTCGTTTTTCCCAAGTTCCAAAACTGTGATTTTTTAAAAACAATCGTAAAAAAATTATGTCACATTTTTCAAGTGCAATTTTAAAGCTACGAAAATTGTCTAAAATCACCAAATAAAGACTTGGGGATTTTTTTGTACATAAAACCAACATCCAGCTTTGCAATAAAGTAAATTTTTCCAAAATCCAACCAGTGATTCCAAAACTGTGATTATTTAAATGTAGGTAGCACCCTCAAAAAACACGTTTTTTGAAAAGTGAACTGTGAAACTCGAAAAAAATGTAAAAAAAATCATATTAACTTTTCACGATTTTTTCAATATAGTACGATTATTGAGCTTTGATTTAAAGGTTTTTGACACAATTCCAACCAGCGGTTTCAAAACTGTGATTTTTTAAAACAGTTACTAGAAAATTCTATCATTTTTAAAGGTGCAAACTTTGAAGCTCCGATAAATGTCTAAAATCACCAAATAAAAACTTGTATAACTTTTTTGTAAAGAAAACCAACATCCAGGTTTGCAATAAAGTAAATTTCATCAAAATCCGACTACTAGATCCAACGTTTTGAAAATAATAATTCTTTGTTTCTACAATTTTCCCATCCTGCCGGGTTAAAGTGCCACAGTTTTGGAACCGCCGAGCGGACTTTTATGAAATTTACGTTTTTATATAACCAAATGTTGGCATTATAACAGAAAAAACCATCAATGTTATGGAAGTTAATTTAGATAACTTTTGCGCGTATGGTAAAAAGACAATCAAATTTACTTTTGTCCGAACATTTAGTTGTTAGGGCTCGTACAATCCCTCTTTGAAATATGAAAGTTATCTCAGAATATTTAGGAAGGATAGTAAAGATTGGCTTTTCCAGTAACAACGACAGAGGAAATCGCTTTTTAGGCGGTTGTCTATTGAAAACTATTTAGAAAATGGACAACCAAAATTTTGTGCGACTATATACAGGGTGTTCCATAACACTCGCTGTTTTTAGTAAAATGTGGGACGGATTTTTTTTAACATAAATTGAGATAACCAACCCAGTTGTACCCAAATAATTATGGACTTAAATCTGATTGATACCTTTAATCCTTTTAAACCTTTGAATCCAGTTACACCTTACATTTCTTAAAAAACCAAATGGCCTCGGATTTTAAAAACAAACTTGCTATTACGAGGAACTACGAGTTTTCTGGTACATTAGAATTTAGTAACATTTCAGAAAAAACTTTTATATTCACAGAAACAGCTAATGGGGCACAAGCAGTCATTACAAGCTCTAAGTCTTTTTAAACTTGACAATATAATGCTAATTCACAGCGAACAGACACATATCTTGTGTGTAGTTAGAGACAGGGCCAATGGTACATGTGAATGGGAAACTGTTGTAAAAATCATAAAAGTCAATCCCCCATATAACGAGACACGCGACAGGCGGCTGTCAAAAATGGCATCCCCTATAATATAAAGCAGTGCCCGACTTAAAAGCCCCTGAAATAATTGTCACTTCGTAAATTGGCTCAATTCTATTTAAACATGTCGTGTGCGTTCGATTCAGTTGCATTTAGCTGCAACGCAGAAATGTAATTTACTATATGTACCATTATAGCGATACATACACAAAAATTCCATGTAGTAAATTTTACAGGATGTGAAAATTACCATAATTAAGCATAATAGTTTGCTTCGTTTATATAAAAATTGTCTTCAGTCATCATCATCTACACCAAGGTATTTTAAGTGCCTTTTGACTTTATCTGTAGACCCAAAGTGTATCCGAAAATTAATCAGTGCCATTTCGAGGCGATCAGAGCGAGGTTCATTAACAAAACAAATACAGCTAATATCATCGGGGACGCATAATGGACTGTCTTGTTGGTGGTCCAACTAAATACAGAAAATTTATCTTATCCCTGTATTAAGTGCTACGCAGAATGGCTATATTGTCAAAAAACCGGACACATTTTATAAATCTCGACGAGTGCCGTCTTTGTCCAACCAGATAACTTCATTGGTTGTCTTCGTTCCAAAACAGTTTTTCGGTCGTGTCAGCGAAAAACACACAGACATGTTTTTGTGCCAAAGACAAGAGGGGAAAAAACGAGGAAAGGAAACTAAACCCGCTTACCGAACATGCATCAAAGAATGTGCTGGAATTGTTGGGGAGGTTGTAACGTATATAAATCTAAAATGCTGGGATTTGTTTACATTCTATTGTTCGATGAGATTTAACTTATATAAGTTGTTTTAAGAAGTTTGGGTTGGGTGCGCGGTTTCTCTTAAAGTTGTTTAATTGTTTTTGGTACACGTTTTCGAATTATCCCACTTAGGATGTATATTGTTGAAAACTAAAATGGATTTTATGAAAATGTTTTCAGTATTTTAATAAAATATGACAGTGTTGTGGATTTCGATGATAGAAATCAACTGCAAACCAAACAAAAAACAAAAATTATTGACCAATTTATTGAAAAATTTTGTACTTTTACATAGGTAATGGAATTTGATGGTTCTGTGTTATTCAACTGTACTAAGAGCCTAAAAGTCAATCTTGTATTATTGGCGCAAGCAGAATTCCAAAGATGAGAAAATCTAAAAGGATCGAGTTCCAGTTTTGCCCATTTCGGCGTTTTGAAAAAATACCATGAACGTCATTTAAACCTAAACCTATTATTCTGTGCCTAAACCTTGAATTTGCTTAATCTAACAAAACTGCGTTGCATCAAATTGCATTTTATCTTGTGTTTATACAAAGATATCAAAGTTGACTTTAAGCTACTCTAAATATTTGTCTTCATCACCTGCAGCTTACAAGGGGACCGTTATGCAACGCCAGAATACTGCAGTTTATTTAAATACCTACCAAAAACTAACTTTGGTTACCTCCATCCTATCCTAACCCACCGACCGACATTTCTGCTTACTCTACAGACAATGTACTTCTTTGTGACCTATGCAGTCCCATCGTCACACTAATTCTCGTTTATAAAATAGTTGCATCACCTGCCCAGCATGCACATTTATGTATAGCACTCTCTCTGTATATTCTTCTGGGAGATTATTATCCTACAAAAGACCAACCACTCTATTGTGTTTTGCGTACTTGTACGCCGACTTCTGTGTAACATTATCGCAATAAACATAAAGAAACTGTGAGGCCATTGTATACACCCTTATATGTGAAGAAAGTGAATAAGGCTTAAGAGGAAAAATTGTTCTCAAACGAATTTGTTGGCTTTATTTCACGTTAACCTTATTCAAATGCGCTTGTATAGTTTTCTCAAGTACCTTAAGGTATTTAGTTTTTTGTAACACAGTTTCCCTATCAATTGAAGGCAAACGGATGGATAATGTTGAAAACCTTTCAGCCGTATTTCCCCGGGTTTTATCAATACAACAATCAAACATTTAAATCAATCAATCCTATGGGAGAATTCCAATCAGTTAACACTTCAGGAAACTCCTCGAGAGTTTACCCTTTGATGAAGTTTAATGTGTGCGAAGGGCTGCTGGTTTTCCATCATAATTCCCAGCGACAGTTTCCATGATGATGACCATCATGCGCTGTAATCCGAGAAAACCACACACAAAAGATTTTTGGGCGTTTTTTCCCTTCATAACAAGTAAAGCAGACAATAACGATGTACTTTACCTTTATAGGGCTTAGGGTGGGGGGTGAATAACGACATGTGTTTGCCTTGTGATGTTGAAAGGTTGTTGGACTATCTTTGTGTATTATACATCAAGATCTTCGGTTTTATTCAATACATTGGTGTCAGTTTCATGAATTCCTTGGCATTACGTCTTTTTCGATGTGTTTATCTTTCATTCAGTTTGGACGGTACACAAAAAAGAAACAACCCCACAAATGAGCTGGCTATTCTGTTTGAGTTATTTACGAATTTACGAGCTTTTCGACTGTGTTATAAGGGCAGAAGTTGCACCAGTTGCTCTTTTTTTTTTGTATGTAAGGGTACGCGAAACTGCACATGGTAGTTTCTGTAAAGTGATATTTTCCTGGAAAGTTTGTTGTTGTATAGGTGCAGCAATTATTTTTAAGTTTATTTTCTGTGAGGGAGCAAATGAGGATTAATTTACATAAGGAAATGTGAGATTGCACCAAGTTTCTACTAGACTTACTTCGTTTTAATTAAAAAAGTTTTTATACATTATTACATAGTAATTTACTGTATTATCGTTTTGATTACAGATATCAAAATCAGGTTTAAAAGTCTCGTCAAAATACTAACTTAGGATTAAGCAATTTTTTGGGCATTAGTACAAAAATTAGAAAAAATTACTTACCATATGCGTATATATATAGTTTTATTACTTAAAACTAACATAAACCAAATTTCAGCTAAACAATAGAACAGAAAAACATAAATTAAAGCATTTGGGTGTTGAAAAGTCTAATGACGAATTGTGTGGGTTTACATAATAAAACAGTCTGTTACACTTGACGTTCTGACACAATCTGTCTGTATAGAACAGTGTTTTAAGCTCGTCAACATCCTGTAATAATTTTCTCGTCTACACACGACAAAATTCAAATAATCACATTAATTCAACGGGTGTGTACCAAAAATAAAATAATTTCTGAAAAAATCAGTCTACAAAAAGAAAATCCCTTCAACGTCACCAAGAGCAAACTTCCAAGTGCATGGCGACTAGACACTCTTTGCCAAGTTGAAAAGATCAGATTAGCATCAATTGTACTTTAATACCAATGGCTGCATGTCACATGTACGGATTTCCCTCGTGCGCTTTTCTCTCAATGCTTTAAGTATTTGTTTTTCAGGAACAAACTGAAGAAGATGAGGCCGACGACGAGGCATTACTTGGTGGATTTGAATCCACTTTACGGATTAAATATGGGGAGGACTCTGTGTTTTAAGTACGAATGGGCTTTGTGAACATGACAAAAGGCTTGTTCGAGAAATCAGAAGTTTATAGCAAATTAGTAAATTGTAAATGTGGAAAAAATTTGTTAGGTTGTTGTAGAAATGAAACTTTTAGTTTTATATTTGAATATCAGAAAATTCATGTAAAACTGATGGCTTATTTTTTCCAAAACCGACCAGTGGTTCTTGTGGTTATATAAAAATGCAAATTTGATCAAAATCTGTTTTAAAATTTTCTTGGTTGTATTGTAGTAAATTTACTTTATTTCAAAGCTGGATATTCATTTTATTGACTATAAAAATTAGAACGTTTTTATCTGGTAATTTCATGTCTTTATGTAAATAGTTTTTTAAAGTATGGAAATTTTCGAGTGGCTGCTTTAAAAATCACAGTTTTGTATTTTTGTCAAAAAAGTGGAATGACGATTTTATTTTGAGAAAAAAAGTCATATTTTAAAGAAGATACCGTAAAACCTTTCCCAATTCTTATAAATTTTCATATCCTCCAAAAACTTCCTCCGATTTTGATTGAATCATATCGCCGAGATATTTCATGCTAATTAATATTGAAATCTGATAAACCAACTAATAAAATTTTCTCGCCATGTAGTGAGAATTCCTTACGCAACTTTTATTGCCTGGTATTTCTGTAAGAGGATTTATTTAACTTTGTGGATGAGCAATTAATTTCAGATTTAAACCCATACAAATTGTTCGGTACTACCGCGTGTTGGCACCGGCAGCAAAATTCCACTGTGTGGAACAATAAGTCAAATATAATTTATCGATTTTTTCTTCCCGCCGAAGATAAAATAGAAGACAATTTCTTTTGAAGCGCCCACACACCGATTAAGTTTGTGTTAAGCCTTTGGGAAAATCTCACAAACACACACACACACACTCATATAGATTCGTATGATGATGAAATAGCTTTAAATTTTCTCTTATCGCGCGCTGGTTTTAAAATAAATATCACAGAGGAACACATGTAAAATGGAAGTTCATAAGTTATTTTAATGAACTCGAAAATCTAAACACACACTTGACATATTATTTACTGCATGTAATTTAATATTATTTTAAATTAACCGAAACCTTATATCATTTTACAAGTTTTTCGGGTAGCACATGTTTAAATTATAATAAATGAATATACATTTTAGATAGATTTATTACCAACATTGATATAATTATTGAATTAATTCCGAGTTTAATTGGAAATGATAATTGTAACTGTATAGGTTATAAATTTAATTTATATGCATTACAGATAAATTTACCATCATGTTTAATTGCTAGCTTGTTTATCACGCATACAATTACAACCAATAATAATCAATTTTAAGGAAACTTTCCTTCTTATCTTCGAGAGTTGTCTATTCCACAAAACTTTTATGAATGCATAATTCAATTAAATTAATGTTTGGTTTACTTTTCAAAACCGTATACTTTGGAAAAGTTACGGAAAAGAATATCGTGAATATTTTATTAACTTTGAATATTAAACCGTTTTATGCAAGGATTCCCTTAAACTTTTTCCAACTAAATAGTTATCGGGGTTCACTAAACTACTTTGTTTGTTTTTCCTACCAATTTTATACTTTTGTTATACGAAGGAAATTTGAATAATTCTACGTGTGGCTTCTTTCAAAACTTTCTTTACAACAAAATAATTAATCACCTCCATCAAAAATTATCAAATTTTTTTACTTTTTAAATACATTTTGAAGTAGTTGTTTGTTTCCCAAATAATCTCCTGTAAAACTGTTTTTGAAACTTTGATATTTTCTCATATAAAGTACGGCTTTAATTTCCTAAGAAAACAGAACTTTTGTTTATATCATCTTCCCGAACTTTTCTCCCTTACCACAAATTAATTAATTACCCACTATCACCTCTCCTCTATCAAAGCTCCACCAAACCTTTTTGTTGTCAGCTGGATCTCGTTGTAAAGTGTTTTGGCGGCTCGGTCTCTGGTAAACGCAGCATGAAATAGTTTTATGACAAAACACAGATCAGCACTTGAGGCATGGTGTATCAGAGAGGGTCTGCATAGCAGCACGGTCCTAAAAGCATTTTTAAGTAACCTAAACACTTTTAAAAGATATTTTAAGTCAAGTGCAGTATGTACATGCATCACGTTTGAAACATGTGGTCACCAAATTCATGCTAATGTGATTCCAAAACAATAAATTAATGCACACAGGGATAGACAGTTGTTTGGGCTTCTATATTTCCATTCATAATATTCTTGTAGTGTGAATGAAGAGTGTTTATGGATTATAGTTTTGTAGTTTACAGTTTGTAAGTAGGATGTGGGGTAACACCTCCACAATTTGGCAGGTCGAGGAAGTGTGTTGTTAACAAGGATGTTTTTTATTTCTTTTATAGTTGCTTTATTTCTTCCATACAGTGGAAAAAGTGGTTGTAATTCCGTAGATACTAAACAAACACTTGATTCGTAATAAATCAAACTTTTTGAAAAATTTAGTAACCATTAATTAAATTTGCAATTACATAAATAATTTCCTCGATTGGAATAGTTTAAAGAAAATGCGAGTCAATTAAATTTAATCACAATCAAAACCCAAATTCGCAAAACGCAATCATCTGATGCTATCTGGATTCGCCCCAATTTGTCTTATGGCCAGACACCAAGCAAAACCCAGTCACTTCTCATTCACTTTCTCACTGTATCTACCACCAAAATGAATATTCATAAAGGATTTTTTCTTGCCTGTTGTGGTACATCCACCCACATTTCGAATGCACTGTTTTCTCATGGTCGGCATTAAATCAGTGATAGTTTGTAATGCTAGAACACAGGAAGCGAGCGAAGGGTTATTCTTAGTTCAAAGGTTCAGATCGGGTTACCAAAATCTTTGTGCAATATTTCCCCAATCTCCATGGATCTTAATAATAGAGACCCAGGATGAGGGTTAAGATATTTAAATTTAAATTGGAAAATTATTTCATATCAAGTTTCATAGTTTTTTGCATGGGTGCCCTTATATGAGGGCGTGATGAATGAAATATCTTATTTGTGGGGGGCGACGACAAATATCAAACGTGCCCTTATGAACCGCCAGCCGGTAATTAAAACTAATTGCAGCGCGCGCAAACGATAAAAATATAAAGTCACAAAGAAATTTCGCGCAGGGCGTTGTAAACTTTTTATTGTTTTATTATTAAATAGTTGCATTGTCAAGCGGTTTATCGTATCGAATAGGATGGGATTTGAAAATTTTATTGCAGTTTTAAAAACTTATCGGCGCCGATGTTCCCCGACAATGTGAAATAAACTGCACCGTAAAAATACCACAAAATCAGTGTGGATGTACACAAAAGTGAAAAAGATCAATCCACCTTGTAGTAGAGCGTCCTGTGGAGGAGAGGAGGATAAAACGAGACAGGCTCTGTTTTCCCACAGCTTCTTACTTACAAGATTAAATTCTTAAATCTTATATCTTGATGTTAAAATTGCTCAGATTGTACTAAATTCGCTTGCCTCTGACACAACGCGCTGTGCTTACATGATTTCAAATAAATTACTTTTATAGGGTACTTGCGGGAAGGAAGTACTAAAATTCTTCTTAGCAAACACAATAAAACCTTTGAAATATGCACCGGGGCGATTAAATTATCCACACGAAAAAAACTTCTTTTACGTAATTTTATATATAACAAAAAGAAAATTTGATCACTCGGTATTGTTTATAATTCAAATACAATATACTTTGCAGTTTTCAGTACTTGAACATTTAAATTCTTTGTGAGGTTTGGTATATTTTTCCTGGATTTAATAAATTTACTACAAATTTAGGAATATATTATAAAACTGTGCAATAAAATTTCTATTGCACTAATGCAATAAACGGCAACTTTCGCAACGATTTTCAATGAAAAAACCGTCTACTTTTTACACGATCGGAGATAAAAATAGTTGCTTTCAGTAAAATAAATTTTATTTCGTTAAAGTAGACTTTTCTTAAGTAATTCTCAATGTTTTTTAAGGAAATAAATAACAAATAGTAAATTAGCCCCCAAAAGAGATTACAAAATTCCCGCGGGGTTTGAAGAAGAAACTTCCCGATTCTTAACAATTTCCTTTCGCCGCCAGGAACAAAAAGCAATTAAACAATTACACCATGTACAATTCATAAGACAAACATCCAGCCCTACAATTACCCCTCATTATAAAGGCAATTAAAAACTTCCGCACTATACCATCATTACAAAACGAAATCTATTAGAAATTTTCGTCTTTTCCCCAATATTATAGCAATTAAATAATCCAGTATTGTCGTGCTGGCTGCAACATCCATTTATCCAATTTCGTTCAAACGAATATTTTAAACGATATAGATAGGATTTTCATGTATTTATACGAATTTTAAGTGAAAATGCTGTGTAGCTCTGATGGCATGATGGAAGGCGCTTAAGTTTTAGGGTCGATGTGCGGTGGAAATACCGTAAAAGCTTTGTTTCTGCTTTATGAATAAGTAACGTAGGAATTGTCAGATGCCTAATTCCGCCATTAATCCATAGTTTTATTATATATGTATGTACAAGTTGTTTTAATATTATTACGTGTCTCCACCCCTTTACACGAGTGGGTTTACGTGATGTGCTATTGAAGAGGAAGCAAAAAGCAAAGAAAAACACGATTTGAATATAATAGACAAAAAGGTTTATGGTAAGTAGTCAGTGCAAGCTATAATCATGTGGTTTGCTTGATACAACAGATTATTATTTCCTTGTGTAGGGTTCTCTTTTTGTTTACTTTGTAGTTTATGGTTACTAGAAACAACAAATTAAAAACGATTTTAGGATAAACGATTAATAATTAACTTGAACTTTAAATGGTGCCACGCCTAAACTAGATGCAGCCAAGAGAGTTACTCAAGGTTCTTTCCTGATGCATGTTTTTTTCGTAGTTTTGTCTCCTATAAAACACTGAACTTGATTTCTAAGTTACAGTTTTTTGAATACTACGAAAACAGTAACTACTATAGAAAAATGAAGGTAAGCACAACCATAGTACTGAATTGCTACAACATATTAACCAACAATTTTTTTATTGTTCATTAATTTATAATTGTGTATTTGTACATTAACATTTAATTGTTTATTAACTTTTTATACATTTACTTATTTTTCAGTGTGTTCTCGCAGTTCTCTTCGCTTTGGCAGCAGTAGCCTCAGCTCAATTCCCCTTCGCTGGTTATGGCTATGCAGGACTAGGACTAGGATATCGTAGTGCCCATATTGCCGCTCCATTAGCCGTTGCGCCAATTGCCGCCGTCCCATCTGGGTACGTCATCGCAATTGCACTTGAATCAATTGTAATTTCTGTTTTTTAGATACGTTGCTGCTACTCGTGGGGCTGTTCATACTGCGCCGCTTCCACAAGGTCCTTTTGCTTTCAGTCATCATATCAACACGGCCCCAGCTCCAGGAACTTTCTATTAAATTATTTGTAAATAGTTTAAAATAAAAAATGTAGATAAGAAATTGTTTTGTTGATTTCAACCATCTTAATATTTTTGAAATCGTTGTGGCTTGTTGGTAAACTTTTTTGTAAAAAATGACTAAAAATACGAAGACTTAGTCAAAGTGAGAATGCTTCAGTATGCGTAATTGGGCAGGCATAAAAACTAACTACCCGCTTTGTTTCTTACACTCTTACTGATCATAGAAAAGCAAAAGGTTTGAATTGAATTACAAATCAGTAATTTCTTATTGTACTAAAAACAGCCAACGGCTTCTTCAGCGTTACATAAAAAACCTCTTTCCGCGAATTCATTACTCCAACTCTTCCAACACCTATAATTTTTCCAATGACACGATATATGTTAAAGAGCAAATTTGCTGTTAATTTAACCCACCAGCCATTAAATAACATTATTAGTGATAAATTCGTAATGAATAAATAACCATGTTGTCTTTGTCAGTCATCATGGCGCAATACAATATCCACTCTTGTACTTCATTATTAATAACATATCAATATAACACTGAGACAGGTAATTTTGTGAACCAGCGCCCAACACCGACAACTTGCAAACTATAATTTATAAACACCGGCCGTAACGTATTTAATTATTTAGTTTTAGTACAGTATTGGCAATTGCTTTGTTGTTGGTTGGGTTTTGTGCACGAACAAAATCTACAATAGAGGAGTAGGAAAAAGTACACGCTATATATCTAAATAAGCAAATAAATTAAAAAATAATTGAGAAAAATATTTTGTGTATTTGTAGCAGAAACTTGATATATGAATATGATTTCGGTAACATTCTATATTCATTCAGTTCGATCATCATACATCGATTTTAATTAATTTTTAGTGCTGGTTGACATGTACGTTAAAACAATAGTAAAAAGAGCGAAATTTGAACTGATATACGATACGATATTTGTTTGTTCTACTCAGATTTGTGTATATGAAATTTAAACAATAATAGAGTGACGTATCACACGAATATTTACAAAAGTGTATCAGATTTTAATTTGAATGTTTGTGTTTAACCTCCGAACAAATTCCAAACGCCTTGTATGCATATGATGGGAACCGTGTTAATTTATTTGGATAAACCGGTGATCGATTATAAATTCCATTAAAAAACGGTGTCAAAAACAGACTAAACTTCCCATTATATGGCCAGCATGTTCCCCAAAAAAAGACATATTAGATTACCAACATTAAATGTAGCACTTCAATAAACATACCTAGAGGTATCTTAATTAAGACAGTTAAGATAAATCGTAGATTAGTATGGATGTTGAGGAAAAAAATGATATAGGTCTTTGTTGGGTTAAGAAGACGATATAAATTCAGCTTAGGCAACATACGACATTTACGTTTTAAATATTTTCACATGTTACAACGACATGTGTCGTGGGTAGAGACAACGAAGAGACAACAGGGTCGCCTTAAAAGTGTTTTGAATTAATAAGAAAAATGGTTGTTTCAATTTAAAGTGGCATACAAAGTTGAGGCGCAAAGGAAGTACAGTCACGGTGTATTTACATCTTACGAAAATTATGAGCTAAAATTATAAATAAATTGGGGGGGCAGACGCGGGTGGCCACTTGAATAAATTGGACAAGCACAAGAAGTTTCTCCGGTAATATCGAAGTGGATGCATTTTATTGCGCGGTTGAATTATTGACAAAACCTCGGTTTAAAATCATAATATTTATGTTGGTTTTGGAGACGTAAACTGTCGGAAATCGCGTGTGTATCCGCCATTATTTCAAGAACTGCTGGCTGTAGTCAATTAGAAAAGCCAGCTTTTAGATAGGATATTAGTGGTTTTACATTAGTGTTAAGCTTTAACCGAAATTACGACCATTTACTAGATAAACTCACGGTATTGTGAGCTAAATTAAGAAACCGGTATTAATACGCTATCTAAATTGTTGTGTTATTACCCGATCATTTTTCCTTAATTGAACAGAATAAAACAAGTTTAGTCAGCATGTCGAGTTTACGTAAATACTATTTAGGGTTACATTTTGTTTAGTCCCATAAGGGACCCCTCAACTAAAATGATAAATGAATTTATCCCTCTCATGACTAAATCTATATTATACAGATTTTATTGGGGTTAGGGTTAGAAACAAAATTGGCACCTTGACATATTATCTAGGTATCACCAGAATTAATAGAAAACATACGAGAATTTTAACTGAATTCTGAGGTGTGAGACCATTTTTAGTTCAAATACTTTAGGTGCCAAAATAATTTATTTTTAGCATAAAGCTTAAAGAATTGGTGGATTAAATGAAACTATTCGATGACTTTCTTATACCTTTATTCTGATCGTTAGAAAATACTGAAACCAAAAAAGAAAAAATCACGATATCGAAAATGGTCACAATAAATTCAGGAACCTCCAAAAATATGCGTAAATCATCAACATCCCGAAGTCGAAAAAAATCACGATTCCTAATACTTTCTTATTAGTATAAGAAGTAAATCTAGCTAGAGAACACTCGTTAACGACTAATGCGCATTTTACTAATCATTTCCTATAAATTTATTTTTAAAACACTTTATTTCGTTTTTAATTTACAGCTTTTCCAATACTTACAAGCACTTCTAAGCTCATCAAAAAAAAGTTCCACTTCCTCCAAATTTTAAGCACTTAAAAAATAACAAGATGTAAAAACGTCATGAATACTTCCAGTACCAAGAACTAAGGCCATAACATAATAGTAAATCAAAAACCCCGTCGAATATTTTTAGTTTTAGAACATTAGTTTTATATCCTCGAGTTTAATTACAAACGTAAATCATACAGTTTCTTTGAAACTTTTTGGATTGTACAGGAAAATTGAATTTTTCCTTTACTTATCTTATCAGGTTCTTGCGCGTAGCTTCGCGGATTCCTCCTCACCAAGTACGGCGCACTCCAGCAGACCTCAACTTCAACTTCAACATTCGCTGACTCCAGTCCGTTTCGAACCTTCGTCGCGCAAGGCTGTGCAGCTCTTGACGTCACCGGGTAGAACGTGTGTTCGTGTGATCGCAAAATCAAAACATTGAAACAGAAATCAAAAACCAAACAGTGTTTGTGAGTGGATCTGTGGATAAGTGAATTCGTATTTTCGGTTTTTTTTTGTGGGGCAACTAAGCCGAAGTCTTGGGATTTAGTATTTGATTTTTTCTGCGGATTTTGGCTTAGGTAAGCGATTTTAGTTTGATGGAAACTGTTGGAAATTGAGATTGTTTGGAAGGAAGTTTTATTAAAATTTTCATTATGTGGGCGTAATTAAGAATTTTAATCTTTTATTAAGTCGCCATCGCCAGCAAAGCGAGCGCATAGTCTATAGATGAAAAGATGTTATCTTTTTGCGAATAACTTTTCAAATTGATTTTAAACTAAGTACGTAAGTAGTTATCGTGTAGAAGATATCTTTCGAATATTAACTACATATTTGTTGATGGTTTTCTACGCTAGTTGTGAGATGAAATCCGAGAAACCACATTTTATAGTTTTTTGTTTCTATAGGCACCAAGTCGGAAAATAACAATTTTTATGACTTTTTATTTATGTTGAAATTTAAGGGATTTTTAAGCGAAGTGTAATCGTTTTATTAAGGGGTTTATGACTAACTGTTCGTTTTCTTTGTATAGGAAACAAAAAGTCATAAAAAATATAGTTTTCATATTGTTTTAATTAAGACTATAAAAATGAAGAAAGTTATGGGAAGTACCTTATAAAACTATTTATAGCAACATCTGAAAAACAGTTTAAAAAAAAACATGAGAATTTCCTTCGTCGCACTATCGTCGCAGGGTGCTGTGTAAATTTTAGTATGGAATCCTAGACTGAAAACAAAAAGTGGGTTTTTGACACGATTTCTGATTAGCTCGACAACATAACTTAGTTAACTTAGGTTTAATCAGTACAGTAACTCTCGTCTCAAAAAATACAATAAAGGCTGAAAAATAGGTGTCTTTCACATAAATAGACCATTTTCCGTATTTCATAATTTGGAATAATTAAGACTAAAAATCATGTATTAAGTTTTGAGAACTACCTAATTAAAAAATCATTATTAGAATTTTCTTCGCCATTCTGTATATACAGGGTCCTTTATAATTTTCACTATGGAATCGTAGACTGAAAATATAAAAAGCAGCAAACCTTCAATCTTCTATTTCAATATACTTATGTAGGTACTAGTAGTTTGAAAACTGAATGAAAAATGAATTTGGCACGATTTCCGATTAGCTCTCCATAACATAAATCAATTACATACTTAGGTTTAATTATAAGAACCAAATTAACTTGAACTTTGATGTCTTAGAAAATGCAGAAGAGACTGACAAAAAATGTATCTTTAACAATTTTTTCTCGTATAATTTAAAAACTTTTTGGATCTACATTCTCAACAAATCCCTTATCGAAATTTGTGCTGAAATTTGAAACCGCAGCCAGATTAAAGGAAACCAAATTCCTATTATCCTTATTTTTATTATTTTCTCCTCCCCCTCCTCAAATTTTCTGAACACATAAACAATCCACTAATTAATTTATTTTTCCACTCAGTTCCAGCTCCATATCCAAAGTCCGCATCTTCAGTAAGAATGTTTTTTTTCCTCTCTGTTATTCACTCGACCCTACTTGAAAACTAATTGTATTTTTATTATTGAATCAAGCAATTAGTGTTCCAATAGAGTCCTTGTCTGCAATAAAATAATTAGCCTTAATTGATGAATTAAATTTTTAATTCAATTAAACGAATAAATGAAAATACACAATGAATTTTTCTATATGTACAGTTAATTTGGGAATTATTGTTACAGCTTGGCGATGATAAGCAACATTTCCAATGTCCAATCACTAGAAATTATGTTTTTTAGTTCAAATTGATTCTGATGGATAATTTAATTAGTGGTCGACGAATAAATATTATTCAGGATGATTGATATCCTTTCATTAGATCAAATAAATAGTCGACGAGTCTGTTTTAAAAGGCTACACATAAAGTGCACGATAATTGATATAGTAATATAATAAAACCATAATTAATTTGTTCTTATTCTAACGGACTAACCCAACGATCCATCAAAAAAGCAAAGTAAAAACCCATCGGAGGCAAATGATTTCCTGGCAAAAACTGTTTAGATTCAAGCTCATTTATTGATGTCGTGGTGGCGTTTTATTTAAACTGATAGTTTTTAGCGGAGAAAACACGCAACACCGTTTAAGTGAAACCATGTTGCTCGAAACAATTCCCAATTGTTCTCTTTCATGATGTGAAATAGTTGCACAGAGTAAAAAAAACTACAACTACAACACTTTAACCCTTTCATAACCTTTAAATGTCAACAGGACACGAGGAAGCGAATCTGTGTCGCCACTCATGAAACTCCCATTTAAAATACCAATTTAACGCTTGTTGGCTGTGTTGTTTTTTGGCACAAAAACTCGACGACAAGACAATTTGAATAACCCAGTGAGAAACTCGGCTAAAACCCACAAAAATCATTAATAATCTGCCCCTAGTATTGACAATTTCATAGCAGCCCCAAAACCTCCTTTCCTGTATTAAATAATGAGGAGATAATTTCCACTCTCTCTATTCTGACTTGATTTATGAGTGGCGTCCTTTTACATATAACCGAATTGCGTGTATCGGCTAGAAACCACAGAGGGGTAGATTTTCTAGTCCAGGTTCAAAAAGGCAATGTTCGATTCGGTCTCGGTCTGCCCCCAGGCATCATATGCTGGTCATCAACCATAAACCATATAAGAGGAAGAGCCTCTTAGGTACAGTTCTTGAATAAAGCAGCGTCTTTGGGCTTGACCCACTTGGACCACAGGCCTAATTAACTTTCTAAGAGGGCCCTTATGCCATCCAACCGCACTCTATTCATTTCGAAAACTCATACTACGGATATTTATAAGATGTTGGGCAGAGGAAAAATGTAATTTCATAAGAGGATTTCGTTTTCTTGTGTAGTTGTAATTTGGAAAGTTGCCAGGTAATAATGATGAACTTTTGTCTAGTATACGAATGCTATAATATAAGATTATGTTTTTAATTATTGTTCTTGACGGTTAGAAGAAACAATAAAGTGCACAAAAAGTTTAAAGAAAATTTTCATTAAAGCGACTTTTTTCATATAATTAAGTACTAAAAGGCAAATTTGAATAGTTTTCGATTAGTGGATCCAAAATTGAAACAAAAATTATAAAAAAATTTATCACATTTTTTACTGTTTAACCTGAAAAAAATTATGTTAAAACGAAATATAGGATTTTTGATAGGGGGCAAAACATTTTTGAGATTTTTTCAACAGATTTCGAAACGTATTTTAGGAATATGCCAGAAACTGCAGAAATATCAACTATGTACAGTTTTACGAAAATTCGATTAAAGCGTTATTAGATATTAACAAAAATCATTAACTTGGAAGATAATCTCTTCGGCCACAGAACGGTTCTATGACTTATAATCCTCGGACAAAATATCCTCGACAAAAAATCCGAGACAAAATATCCTCAAGACAAAATATCCTTTTGGACAAAAGAAATTGAAGACAAAATATACTTGGACGAAATATTCTTAAGATAAAATATACTTGGATGAAATATCCTTAACATAAAATATAGTATAGTCAAAAAATTGTAATACTAAATATTTTCAGAACAAAACGAAATTCAATTTATTAACCCATTATAAACATTAAAAAATATTATTTATATTAAGTAATTATTTCGGTTCAGGGCTAAAACTTTGAAACAAATCTTGAAAATGAAAAATAAAAAACCTAACCTAACCTACAATATTTTGTCTCAAGGATATTTTAACAAGGATATTTTGTCGGGAATATTTTGTCCAAGGATCAAAACGCCGATTACCCCACAGAACTATTCCTTGAAGTACCCTCGTCCTAAATTGACAGTAATCCCAAGTCGTGTCTCTTCATTTTGGTTCATTATTAAAAAAATGGTTTTAAGAGAAAAGACTGAACTTTTAACTATTAGGTACGTTTATGCACAAACTAGAGAAAGTACCTTTTAGGATAATCCAAGAATAAATTTCTTTAGCTTTAGAGATTACTTCGGTTCCTTTAAATCACTTCACACCTAAACAATCACATTTTAGTGAAATTTGTCTCGCTAAATTTCGTTGTAAATTGTAAAAATACTTATGATTTTTGTTTGTTTGTGTAGCAGAGACTAGGATGTAAATAATTCAATTAAAATTTTAAGATTTTACGTCAACACAGTAAAACTTTAAAGTGAAGTGGTGTTAAATTTAATTTTATGACAAAGTACATTAAAATGAAGACCGTACTTTACACGCAATTAATTACACAAGTTTCTTGTGTATACGCTTTCGCATTTTTCGTTTGCCATCCGTTTTTAAATGACTTCCAGATTGAGCTTAGACTGCATCGCCTAAATCATAATCATCTTTGCTGTTTTGATATTCTAATGGACAGTTTAATTAATTTCCATCATCAAAAATTTGAGTTTGTTTGAAACGGAAATTGTACAAGAGAAAAATTGTAGTTAATTAGTAATCTGTGTATAATGTGATTTATTGCTATGGAACTCTTGACCATTAACACGATAGAGGAAAGAGGTCGTGTTCTATTTAAATTAGCTTATATAAAACACTGATGATAAATTGTGGTTTTACAAGACACAATCGGACTTGAATCAAAGGCCTTAAGTACACTTTTTCCCCAGTTCACGCAATCGTTCCCCACAACACCTCGTTGTGATTAATTCAAATAAACCTGGTGTATCAATTTATAATTCCCACACCGCCACCACCGCCAGCACGCAATTCCGGTGCACCTTATAGATGAAGAAGCAGGGTGCGGCGGCGCCAAACAAAGAAAATAGGCATTTCAACTGCTCAATGATATATAAACCCAATTAAAAGTCAGCGGTGTTTAATATAATACCTCGGCATCCGCAAACACGCGTTCTTATGTTCAAATAATAGTTCGCATTGGAGATATCATCTCTGGCCGGGTGGCGTGCTCTTGGGCCATTCGTATCGCCATCATGGTCCACGGCTAATGCAGACATGAACAAAGCGCCACACACTCATCAGACTGTCTGCTGAGTTCATACAAAGCTGTAAACAAACCGGGGTACCAGTCAACAACTAAATCAGATTGCATGAGAGAGTCAGAAGTAAGTATGTTGTATGCGCGAAATGCAACCAGAATTATCGAGGGCACTGAAGAAGTTTTTAAAGTACTGTATGGGAGTTCTTAATGAGGATTAAACCGCCATATTTCGGTTTAAATTGTTTTTACTTAGTTGGAGGGTAATTGGAGTTTGATTAGTTGGGAGATCAAAGTTTTACCACAAAGTATGATAAGGGATAAAAGTTAGAAATCAGATTTATACAAAGATGAGAAGAGAAGACTGTTGGTTATTTTTATGTAATATCCATATTCGCCAGTGCTTTTATTTAAAAAAGTATTTCCTCTAATGTATCTAAAGTATAAATGCAAATTTTCTAAATGTTCCTCCTTCTGGAGTTAAAATCACGTGTTTTTTTTTTGACAGAGATTTGCAGTTACGGTTTTATATAATCCCCAAGAAAAAATCATGTACTGAGATCTCACAGATCATTTTCAACATCTTTTCGTCCATGTCCTAGAAAATCTCCCATTCAATACAATCAGAAATTCAATCATTCTCTCACAGAAACAATATAATGAAGAGGATCGTCTTATTAAAAAAAATATTAATTTCTTGGAGAATTACGCCTCCTTTATCATCGATTTGATTTTCCAAAAAAAAAATAATAAAATTAAAATTTAGATTTTATGGCAAGTAAATATTAGTCACGGAACTGTCTGCATGGTTTTATTTTAATCGAATTTTGTTTACTTTTTCCTGTAATTTAAATTTCTGACTACAGACGCACTCTTACGAATTTTCGAGGTATTAACATAATCTGCAGATATTTTTCCTGTTTTGACCTACATTTTTCTAAACACTCAGAACGTAAAACATCTCCGTCATAGCTTTACTAATTCTCCTAAATGTTTAACAAAGAACGGAGTAATTAAAGCTGATACAAGGCTTTTGTTTCTAATTATATCAATTAACACAAATTCTCGCTCAAATTCTTTCCCGTTAATTTCATTCAAATAAGTGGGAAAATTATTTTAGACTCCAACTCAACTTAGAGTTCAGTCTTAATCCTACCAAATGTAGATAATTATCTGTAAGTTGCGTAATAATAATAATACCTATTTTAGATTTGTTATCTAATTAGTTATAATTATGGAGGTTTCTGTTTGAGTATTGTTAGAAAAAAGCAAATATTTGAAATTCCTGAAATTCTTTCATGCTTTTTTGTCTAATTTGCGTCTGAAGTTAAATTTAATTATGTCCTAAGGGTTTTCAGAGGAATAAACGATCGGGTCTTTATTCCTGTTTAAGATAACCTATACCAGGACATTTTATATTCTGTTTTTTTCCTTATAATTAACCGTCGGTTTTTATTCGAATGGTAATCTAAACCAGGCCATCAAATATTCTGTATAACAGTTGGAAAAATGAACGCCACATAACTCATGCTTGTACACCAGCACAAGTCTCAGTTATTTTTAATCATAAAGTCTTTTATTTGAAACTGAACATGATATTTATACCGGTTGTTTTGTCTACAATGTGCTATATTATGATATAACAACGATTTTTGTGTCTTATTACAACACGATGATCTTGGTGCGTTATTTTTAATTATCATCGCCGGTTTACGACTGAAATTATCATTAGATCCTGCATCGCTTTTCTTTTTGGTGCTGTCGTAAAATATAGCAACTTAACCTATAAAAATATAAAGTGTAGTTTCGAAAGAATTCTGTTTTCGACATAAAACAGTTTGATGGTTTCATGAAAGATTCAACAGTTAAGTACCTGAATAAGTGAGAGAAAGCTCCTGCTGCATCATCGAGGGGCTTTGTGTATGGTCGTTTGTTGTCGTCGACGTCCTCGTCCTCGCCGTCGTGACGGATGAGAACTGAAGAAGAACGATGACAAGTATCTGAGAGTTCAATCTAAGACGACTTCGATTGTGAGGAAGGAAATAGTCCCACTGGGTGATAAATTAAGGCTAGGCGCATTGTTTCGCATAGTGGGGTGTCTGACAAGGATATACGCGCGCCGGCCCTCTATTGCTTGGTCCTGCCAAAGGATTCTTATAGGAAATGCGCCATCAATTGAAATCGCCTGACAATAGAAGTTTTTTCGTAATTAACGGGAATTTTGCTCGAGTCTCTTTTGCACATCCCCAACATCTCTTTGTTAATACTTTGCAAAAGCGAAAGTGATGATATAATGTTCGAGAACATGATTAATTTTCCTACATCAACTGATAAAAAAAACCGCTACAAATTTTCTTCCTGTAGTATTTTCCATACATTTCGTACATTAAACTTTGCTTGATGTCTTTGTTCGCGGAAATTATTAATTTCCTTTACGATCATATAAATCCTATAACTATAAATTTCAAACTACACTCGCTCGGGCTACTATGCTATTATTTAATGACCAGCGCTCGAAATGCCAAAACAAACAAACTAATTACATAGTTTAATTTAACCAAAACAACAAAGTTTTTTTAATAAGGCGCGCTCGCAGCTTAAAATTTTTCTTTCACATGAATTTGATTTGGTTATAAATAAAGATAATAAGCATAACATCGTTAAAAACTACAATACGTGATTGAATGAATGTGTTCGGAATAGTGCTGATGTAAAAACAATAATCCTAAAATAAAGAAGTAATAAAGCATCTTAACAGTGCGTGCAATAGTACAGCATGTATCATGTTGGACTATAATGGAGAAACAAATTATGCTCTACCAGGCTTTATGTGCTATAGTCTACAGGATTTTATTTATTTCCTATTCTCTTTCAACTTTAACTGTAATAGGTTTCTTATAATAATAGCCAAAGAGTTTTTCTTCCACCTTTATTTCGTGTTTCATTGAACCGGGATTCTGGGAAACGAGAAACTGAGCAAAAAGTGTTGGTTTATGATAGGTTTTATTAGCAAACAATGGCTGTTAGGTTTTCTCAGGGTTTGAGAAGAAAATCACGATGCAAGGAATCTAAGAAGACAAGAGGTAATGTGATAATGAGGTTAGATTAGAAATTACGAATAATATAGCGAGGATATTTCTAAAAAACTTATATGGCAAAAAGTGAAAAAAATTACAAGTTTGAAGCATTTTCTTTAAAAATTGAAGATTTGGATTGAGCAAGAAAACTTTCAAATATTCCTTTTTAAAAACCAAAAAATTCCAACAGTTTCCTTCGATGGGGACCAGAAGTTCCTTTTTTCATAAAAATTCCACATAAATACCTCAGAATTCTCAAAAAACTGATTATGGTAACGGTGGACGGTTGGGCATAAAACAAAATTACGTTAGAATTCATTTTTATTAAATGACAAAAAATAAGTAAATGTACAAAAAATCGTACTTAAAATTAATTTAAAAAAATTCTTAAAGACTATCATTCATAATCCCCATTCACTTTCCACTAATTCCCTAAAATTTGTTGAGAAAGGACTTTAACTAAACACTTTGTCACTTCAATTTATCCACCTTACCATTATCTGTTTCATAAAACAAACAAATTTGAGACTCTGACAAAGATTCAATTAAAATCTTGCAGGGCAACAGAAGCAAATTGTTTGACAAATCTAATAAAGGCAAAGTGTCCGTCATCCTCACACATTCAGTAGCAATTCTCCACAAATGTACCGTGACAATACACAAATATTTTGCATAAATTACGACCATCCTCTCTCAACATTATAATAAGATTACACTAATAAAATCACAACAAGAAGATCATTTGATATTAGAACCGGCTAAAGGACGTTTTGTCTACCTGACGATAACTTTAGTTGTTAGTTTGTGATAATTCCAGGTTGAGTTGTGAAATGCGGAAAAAAATATATAGGAGCGCGGTATGTTCGACTACCCCGGGGGTTGCCACCAGCAGATAATATGATAAGCAGAGGGTGCAAAAGCAGGTAGTTTTTAAATGGATTTTGGGACCCCAAGTTGTTAACTTCATAAAGATGAATGGCTTACACTGAAAACTTACAATTAGGACCAGCGTTATAACGACTTTTGTACCTATTCTCCCAGAAAGAGATAAGTGCTTTTTGTATGTTTTGTGCCTCCTATCTTTGGGGATATATAATTTAATACAGTGAAATTTTCACCTCTTTAAAATACCATTGTAGATATCTACGAAATGCCTACAATTTATACCGAGGGACCACTTGCGTAAATTACTTGATGACAAGATTGTGCTCCTGTCTCATTAATTTTATCAGACGCAAATTGAAACATTAGAAGAAGGTGGGTGCATCATAGGGAAAAAATGATTTAATGACGTTTTCAAATTAAATTAAAAAGGGCTTTTGGACAGGTAGTTTTATGCTAAAATAAATTTGCATGGGTAATGGAGAACAAATTGCTGGAGAACTCGAACCATTAAAAAGTTTCAAACGTTTTATTTGATTTTATCACGGAAAAAATTCTTAGTTGCTAAAATGATGGGTCGCCCGAGCAGGGACTTGAACCCTGGACCCTTGGATTAAAAGTCCAATGCTCTACCGACTGAGCTACCCGGGCTACTGAAATTAGTATGCGTGAGATTGTGGCGCAACATTGATTAGTAATCAGTATTTTTAGTACAAATTCTAGTAAAATTTATTGCGCGATGAACTGTGTATTGTTTATAATTATATATTTTTTCAATTAGTATACAATTATCTTTATGATGGTGTTGACTTCATATAATTTGTAGTCTTAGTAGATAAGACAGAGAAAAATATTAAGATCTTCTAAAAAAATTTTTGTAATGATTTAGCACTCAAAATTTAGGATTCCTAAACAGATTTCATACAAATCCAAGAAGTGGTCTCCAAGTCGTAGTCTTTTTTGATCTAAATTTGACGCAATTTATTGAACATTTTTCTTAGGAGCAACAAGAACAATTTTAAATTTAAGTTATGGTAACTATTAGGGTGGCAGTTATTTTGGCGATGTCGAATTTTTTTCATCCCCCCCCCTAAAATCAATCAGGGTATATAAAAATTTGGGTAAAATTTGGAAGGATTTGGATAATATTAACCCGTGCCCCAGAGCGGTTGAAATTTTAAACGGGAAAATATTTTTTGCGTGTTTTACTTGAATATTTCTAACTTTTACAAAAATGCTCGGAAACATCTGAAACTTGGCAGAGTTTTAGTACATGGTGGAAGGTACAACACCTAATTTTTTCAAATTTTTTCATTATCATTATCACTATGTCCCGGGCTCTTGCAAAATACACCTTGTTCCTGTTTTATCATCCATCCTGTCATAGTGATAAAAAAATGATCATGAAAAAATTTGAAAAAATTAGGTAGATAATAATGTACCTTCCATCATGTACTAAAACTCTGCTAAGTTTCAGATATTTCCGTCCATTTTTATTATGAATGCTGACATTTCCTAGCTTTTAATGCATTTTTATTTCCCTCAACAAGTTGAATTTATAAGTCGAACTAATATTTCACTCGTAACTGGAATTTTCCGGGGAAGTCCCAACATTTTCCCCTTGAGATTCGTCATATTTCAGTAATGCATGTAAAAACCTTTTAAAAAAATATTTCTTTCTGCTCTAAGAAACCATTTTTGGGTGTATAAGGAAAATGTGTAATTTGACTTCACAAGATCATGAATTGTATGATTTGTGTTTAGGCGCTTTACCCTTTCTGTCCTATTTCCAAAAATATTTTTCTCTTAACAATTTTCATTGAAATTTGGCACAATTAAAATCAAAGCCTGAAAATATTAAAAATAAAATCCGACTGCTTCATTAAAGTTTTTAGTATATTTGCCCACACTTGTTATATCTCTAATAAAAACAGATTATTAGTAGATAGTAAACTATCAATAAACCAGATTTTAACGTGCATATTCTGCATTTGTAACGGCTGCCCATTACCATTTTGGTTTTATTTCGAATACACACATACCTACACACACGTTTATTTGCTAGAGAAACATATAGTAAGTTATTATGATAAGTAACTGCAAAACAATAAAATCTTCTGATTTATACGAGCATGAACACTGATATATAAAAGCAATAATTTTTATAATAAAACTTCAACTTAAATGATAATCACTCTCTTTTATAGGACTATATAATAAAGTTGAATGGTACGTGGAAAGGTTATTTTTCCTCTATAAAATTCAAACGATCTATGATGCGCTAGTTTTCTATAAAATTTTTAGAGGTTGTCAAAAACTACATGAATGTATTTAATTAATTGTTTCGTTCTCTTGTAGCACAAATACAAATGTGCGTTCCTCATCATGTTTTTTTGTGTGTCTTTATTTGATTAGGTAGTTCAACTCACAGCGTGGCGCAACAAACAACAAAAAATATAAAGTAATCAATGTCATAATAATACAAAAGCAACGCCTGCTATTTATCAAGAAAACTGTAACATAAATCAATTAATTACGTCAATAAATCTAGAAAACAGGTAGAGAATATAATGATAATGTAGAAATAAACGATGGATATGTGTTAGTGTTCAGTGTGATTCTATCCAAAGTTTCGTTTTTAACTTTTCTGCAGCTCCAGATGCCGTAATTTCTAAACTTAACAAGGAAGAAGCTGGCGAAGTAATTCGATATTTCAGTCGAACTTCTCTGAAAAAGTAACTTTAGATGTCAATGGATTTTTGTCTCTTGATGTCTGGTCTTGAACAAACTTGCGAAAAAACAACAAATTAATTCTAAACATCACAAAATTTGTACGGGATAATATCCTAGAGGTAGACGATGTGTAGTGTGCTTAGAAACTTTCCCAAGTGCCTTCACAAGTGTTTTCTCAAGCATTCTTTCAGGTTTTATTTGTTTAACTTGCTTTATTATAATTCTGCTGCACTTCAATTACAATAAAAAGGCAACTGTTTGTTGTATTGTGCTGGGGTGTTTAAAAATTAAGTAAATAATAAGCTGTGCTTGCTTGAAAATAAAAACAACCTGTCATAAGTGTTTTATTTTATCTCAAATATAAATAACTAGAACTAAACAATTCCTCTCTGTAAATTTATTGGGAATGATTTATAGTTACGATTCCCAGCGTGTAGTTTAGATAAAGACTATAAAACTGAACTGTGGAAGATTAAAATTTGTTGGATCATCAGTAACGCGTCTGTATTGTCTTGCTATGATGATGTGAATTCCTCTTTGGTAAACAAAAATAATGAAGATGCGCTCCCTAATTGACAGTCCATAACAATCAATTAAAATTGACTTAAAACTTTTGATCATCGGAGCATTTCAACTTTTCTGTTCTGTTGTACCTGTCTTGGGAATCTCGTTTTTGTAATATATTTTTTGCCTGTCCCGAGGATCCTGTCACGTTGCGTGGACTATGAAATACTGTTTCTCGATTTTACTTCAGACAATGAGATAGATGTCTTCTTAGCTTAGTGCTTGACAAACCTACACAAACGAGGATTCCTCCTCGACCGAAAGAATTGTTATTGATATACAAAGTATCTCGGATAATTTATGGGAATGTTTTAAAATGATTTTTGCGGTTGAGGTTTGGTGCAGCAAAGCAGAAAAAAATTGCTGGAGCGTAGGGAGATATCATGTGTATTTATAATACTTGTAATAATATTGCACGTATTTCAGTGCTGTTTTTCTTTATTTTCTTGGGTGGAGCTCGACGTAAAATTAAAATTTCATGCTCATTAACCATTTTAATTATGTTCGTCTAGCACCACACAAGCTTGCTATTTCCAAGCATAATTCTGTATGTTACAACTAGACACTCAATGCTAATTATCCCATTTTTACATTGAATATCCAAGGATCCAAGGGTGTGATGTATATAATTTTCTCTCATCCGTATTGTAATAAGACGCTAGAAAATAACTCAATAATATCGCTTCGATAAAGACGCGAAGATTTATTCACATCAAAACACAATTGGATCGTATGTGCATCAACCACATTATTAATATCAAATTTACATATAAAAATATGGAATAGAATTGTAAATTACACATTGTTTTCTTTTGTAAAAACTACGAAATGGGCATATATAAAACATTCAACATACTGATTATTAAGTATTGTTTGTTCAGAACCAGTTTTTTCTTCAGCGTTGTTATTGTGGTGCTTTATTGTATCCGCTCAATCACAAGCAACATTTAAATAATGGGAAATTTATAGAATGGTAATGATTTTTTATGTATCCAAAACGCAAATTAGTTGGGAGAATTTTTGCATAAATGAATTGATTAGAAGAGGCGGAATAAAGAACTTGTCGAGCAGTCTGAAGAGAAGATGAAGAAATTATAAGAATGGTTCGGTTGTTGTCACTCTCGAAGAAAATTGTTGAATTTTTTGGAATTGAAGGGAATTTCCTAGAAATGGTAAGGGAATTCTAGGAATTGAGGGGAATTTATCATGCATTAAAAATTAAAGGGAAATTAAAGGAATTTAGAGGCATTTTTGAGGTGATTTAATAATTTTGTGGGAATCTGATAGGAATTTTTGTACGAGCCCTAACAACTAAATGTTCGGACAAAAGTAAATTTGATTGTCGTTTTTCCATACGCGCAAAAGTTATCTAAATTAACTTCCATAATATTGATGGTTTTTTCTGTTATAATGCCAACATTTAGTTATATAAAAACGTACATTTCGTAAAAATCCGCTCGGCGGTTCCAAAACTGTGGCACTTTAACCCAGCAGGATGGAAAAATTGTAGAAACAAAGAATTATTATTTTCAAAACGTTGGTTCTAGTAGTCGGATTTTGATGAAATTTACTTTATTACAAAGCTGGATGTTGGTTTTCTTTACAAAAAAGTTACACAAGTTTTTATTTGGTGATTTTAGGCATTTATCGGAGCTTCAAAGTTGCACCTTTAAAAATGATAAAATTTTCTAGTAACTGTTTTAAAGAATCACAGTTTTGAAACCGCTGGTTGGATTTGTGTCAAAAAACATTTAAATCAAAGCTCAATAATCGTACTATATTGAAAAAATCCTGAAATATTAATATGATTTTTTTTGCATTTTTTTTGCATTTTTTTCGAGTTCCACAGTTCACTTTTCAAAAAACGGTTTTTTTTTGAGGGTGCTACCTACATTAAAATAATCACAGTTTTGGAACCACTGGTTGAATTTTGTTAAAATTTACTTTATTGCAAAGCTGAATGTTGGTTTTATGTACAAAAAAATCCCCAAGTCTTTATTTGGTGATTTTAGGCATATTTCGTAGCTTTAAAATTGCACTTGAAAAATGTGACGTAATTTTCTAACGACTGTTTTTAAAAAATCACAGTTTTGGAACTTGGAAAGAACGACTAAAAGTGCTTTCATGGCCCTCATCCAGTCCGGACTTAAATGTCATTGAAACTCTTTGGCATAAAATAAAAACGTATTTTACGCAATAATCCACCAAGAACCATTGGGGACTTAAAGACCAAAATAGAAGAAATTTGGGACAGTTTCACTCCAGAATTGTACCAAAATTTGATCAATACAATACCTGCTAGAATACAGGCAGGTATTAAAGCAAAAGTAACGTAACCTTTTATTAATGGTCCTAAATTAAAAATTATCCCAACATTTAGTTGCAAATTCATTTTGTAAAGTTTGCTAATTATTAAAGTTAAAATATTGTTAAATCCAATAAATAACTTTCTTCCATGCATAATATTGTTATTAAGGCTTTATCTTATTGCATTCTTAGGTGGTTACTAATTATTTGCGTAAAATTTCCAGTTCTCCTTTCATACTTCAAAAATTTACTTTTGTCCGAACATTTAGTTGTAGTTAGTATAAGTTAGGTAATTATGTGGCTTTTTTATGAAAAGAGGAATTTTTGGTCGTTGGCTAACGAGTGGAATTTGTCCCCCTTGAAAGAAATCGTCGAAATTAATAGAGAATGTACAAATTCGTTGCACTAAAATGAGCCTTTTACGGGGAAACTAAGAAATTTAAAGGCATTTTTGAAAATGTGAGGCAATAAACCAATAAACCAAAATTGTGACTTATTATTTTAGTTTTATTGTGTGGATCTAAAACAAAGTTTAGAACCCTTTTTCCCAGTCAAAACCACTACGACCACAATGTGTTTAAAATTTTCCCAACCCTGTTCCTTTAAGAATAAACGTCAAATTAAAGTATGCCCTTGAGGAAGCTATTCATCTCTCATAAATTTCAAAAACAAATACGAAATGGAGCTACATTTTTTGTAATTTTCCCATGCCGCGTCTCATCACTACTACCACCTAATATAATAAATTTATAGCAGACCTTAGGGTGTTGCCTTCCACCAAACTACCCATCAGCAGATTGTTTTTACCTGCCATGGACTCTTTCTTTTTGTGTATGTCGGAGGGAACATCGTATTTATCTGAAATAGCAGTTTGAAGTAAAAGGAAAACGCGTCTAGATACATTAAAAACCACTTAACAGTACAACATTTTAAAAGGTTTCTGTTTCTGTATTATATGGACATAAAGATGTGTGCTATGGATAGCTTGGTTAGGCACATATGGCCCGAACATTTTTGGGTACTATACTCCATTTAGTGCGTCCTCTGGTTATTACCTAATGCTTTTATATTTATTTTAGGCATGTGATAATTGCCTTGGTTTAGGATATGGGTGCATTTTATTTTAGTGTGAGGGGGATATGAGATTTGTCGGAAAAAAGGGGTTCCATTATATTATACAGTTTTATTAGTATTTTACACGCCTGTTTTGTTGGCCTGACACAACCAAAACAACATTAAACCAACTTCAATTGAATCAACAAGGATTTTTACAAACTGATAACCTCTTTTGAGTGCAATGGTTTTGTATTGTGTAGTGTACAATGTGAATAAAAGGGTATCTGTATTTATGTTAATCATTTGTTCAACACAAATCGCCGCTTTATGGGTTATTAATTATTTATATTGGAAAACACTAATATAATTGTGTACCTTTAACAACAGAACCAATAAAATACTCAAGTACTAAACAAACAATTTATTTACAAGTAAAACACAACTGATAAAACAAACTTTTTATGAGTAACTTGACCGATTTTCTGTGAAATTAAATTCAATCTGACAAGAATGCGATAATTCGGTCATTTGTCCACAAAACAAAGCTTTTTGTGATGGTCACTACGTACTAATGACGTTGCATAAAAGTTCTCTCGACTCAACCTCAGACGCTTACGTTATTATTTTAATTATAAACCTACGCTGTATGCTGAAGAACTGGTTTTAAGTAATTTTTTTCACTTGGAAAAAATTTATTATATAGAGGCATTTAAAATATTCCCAACCATAATTATTTATAATGCACAAACGCTAATCGTTAAATTCTCAAACAATTATGGTGTAAAGGAGATAAAGAGATGCTTGTCATGCCTTAAAGCTGTTATTACAGGGGTTGTTTTCGTATACTGATTTTGATTTATTTTTGATGTTGATAAGTTCGTAGATAAGTTATTCAGTTTCTATAGCTTGGTTGGCTTGTAATCGCAAGTTACATCAAGTGATTGTTTAGTCATTTAAATAAATGGAGGCAATTAGTAAGCGAAGGTTTTAACTAGATAAATATACAATAAAAATTGGTTAAATATTTTGTGGTTTATATTGAAAAAAGCTCCTGAAAACTAATTTATTGAACTTTAAAGATTTCACATTGGGTTTTGTTTAAGAAACACTGAAATATAACCTAAACTCTAAACTTTTTGTCTCTGATTTACATAAACTTGCACTTGCCCCGTTTACCCAAATTTAACTCTTTCTCTGGATAAAAACAATGTTAATATGTAAAATTATGAAAAACTCCAATTGCTCCAAAACTTTTAACAAAAAACTAGCCTAACCCAACATAAAAACGAATATTTATCCACCACGAACCTCCCAATAATTTACAGATTACAAACTTGCATTTACCTCGTTTACTCTAATTTCCCTTCACTTTCTCTGAATAAAATTAGTATAGTCTTCCCAAAACTTTTAACAGAAAACTATCCTAATTCCTAACCAAACGCAAAAACGAGTATTTAACATAAGCCCCCTAACTGACAGCATTCAAGCTTGCACTTGTCCCACTTTACCCCAATTTCCAATACAATTCCACCCCACACGCTCCCTGTTCTATTAAATAGTAAAACCGATCTAGAAAACTTCACACAGTGGACATTTCCGATTTATATCGTCCTTTATTTGAACTACTCGAAGTTGTAAATCCTTCTCAGTGACATGGGGGTATCACCCACTACACAGCTCGAGGGACTGTGCCAACTCTGTGGCGATCAAATCAATTATTTTAATTAATCATCAAGTGAATTACACTGTATTCCACAGCTAAACACGATTAATAATAAACATGGTGTTATTTGAGGATGATTCCAAAGTAATTAGAGCTGCAGTTTGCATCATAGTATCATTTTCAGCAGATTGCGTCTGTATTTTATTATATAGGTAAATACATTTCACTATAAATCAAAGTAGTGGAAATGCTTTCGTAATAAAGTGCCTGTAGCTTCCACGCATTATCCTAGTGTGAGGACAATAAATTGATGTATGGACAAATTGTGGTCGTAAATTTAGAAAAGACTTGATAAAATAATGTTGCACTTGTACTATGGGATTGTCTCAGGGGTTAAATTGATGTGTCTACGAAAGCTCGGTTATCTTTCAGTTGATATTGATAAAATTGTTGTTTTATCTTGAGTAAAGGTTCATAAAGATTTGTGTGTTACCAAACAAAAATAGTTTGATCTTGACTACCATTCCGTAGACAAACATTTTATAAATAATAAATAAATACCCTATGTGGATATTATACATAATTTACTGTAAATATGGAAAATATATGGAATTTAGTCGCATCATGATATATTGATACAATTTTATATGCACCGAACTCGCACAATTTCCCATGACATTCTCAACTTTTCCTTCCATAATTCCTAAAATGATTTATCTGCTCCCCAGACCATTGCATTTTTTTATATTTTTTGTTTTGTTGCAGCCACATCTGAGGGGCACATCTAATAAGTGGAGTGTCAGAAGCTATGTGACAGACAGACAAACCTCGTGTCTCGTGATGCGAGTGGGGTGCTAGTGATGCCAATGTTTACCCCCTAGAGTCGCCCGGGCCACTACCCCACACTCCCCCCTTTCACTCGCTCATTCACTCAACCACCCCCGCATCTAGTTACTATGGCGTCGTCTCCCCAACTGGATTGTTATGGCTTGTCAATCATCCTTCTAATATTGGCATTTTTTCTGAGAGGCGTTCAATGTAATCAAGGTTCGTATATCGGATTATGAAATATATCAACATATCAAGATCAACATGCTAGTGATTTGATTTGTTGTGTGTCTGGATTATAGAGCACGAATTTTGTGTATGTGTCATTTCATGTCATTATTTATTAAATCAACTGGTAATTGTGTGGTGTTCGATCCAAAAGTTTGAGCTATGTGGGAGAGGTGGACACAAAACATGCTATTTATAAATATTTATTTAGGTATAAGCTATTAAATAGCTGGTGATGTTAACCCAATTTTGAATTTTAGATGAAAGTTGTTTGGTTTGATGTTGAATAATAAACGATTCCAACTATTTATTTGCATAGTTAGAAGATGTTAGATTTATTTTGTTATAATCGTTTAGACTTTCTTTCGAAATTCTTCATTAAAAAAATCACAAAAAATTATTCACAATGAAGTAATATTTTTATTCAAACTTATAAAATTATATTACAATGAAACACAATGAAGATTTTTAGTACCTACCTACAATTTTTTATACTTCCATAATTTTTTTACAATTTAATTATTTTTATTAGAAAATATAAATTTAAATGGTAGATTATACTTTCTACTTTAATTTGAGTAAAAGTACCTAATGAATAAAATATAAAACATTAAAATTCTGAAAAAGCTTCATATTTTAATTGTTTTCATCTTTAAGGTACAGATATTTAGATAAAATTAGATTAGTAAATCGTGAAATAAATTTAATTGACTTTTGATTACGAGCGTTTATTATACAGAATGATGAATTGTAAGTACGTTCTATAAATTAAGGACGTATAATGATTCTTTTTTTGCATGTCTTTGTAAAACTTAAGGACTAAATTCGTTGTAGAAAAACATGGTGTTTTTTTATAAGTTACAGATGATTAGACAGTTTAATGTTGTACCTAAACTTAAAAGAAATTTAGTTTAGATAACAAAACCAATGTCTGTTATACCATATGATCAAAAATTAGATAAAGGGTGGCTTTGGAATTCTGAATTTACCTTGCATGTTTGATTCATCGTCAGTAGTTGAAATTATATAGGTTTGTTAGCTATTCAGTTTGTCAAATAAAACTTAGGCCCGGTTGTTCCACCTTCAGATATCTATTAGGTAGTTATCTGGAACTTAGAATGTAACTTAGATAATATAAATAATGATAATAAAATTTACATTCTAAGTTATAGATAATTATCTAATGGATATCTGGAAGTGGATCAACCGAGCCTTAGTTATTAAACTACGGGTTTATTTTCAATTTTTTTTTATTTATGGCCACCCTTTATCTAAATAATTTTTGATCGTATGGTAGTATGTTAGAATTGTACTTAACTGATTTTTAGATTGTGATGTTTTATGTCGAAAAGTAGAACACAAAGTTTGATTAAACCTCAGATCTATTATACTTCTTTACTCTCAGAAAATACCTTCATATATCGCTTTCTTTTACAGTTATTTTGTTTGCGGATATTTCTGAAAACTCATAAATTCAGTGTTGAATAAAAAAACCGTATAATGATTACAATTATTACGGGCACAATTACGAGTAAAACACATAAACTACATATTAATTAAAGCTTTTCATAATGGGCCCCAAAGCACCAGATGGCAAGTGCAATTGAAAAGTTTAAACGGTTCATAAAAAAACCCTCCCGCGGTTGTTGGAACTCTCTGCATGGCTTTTATATGATAAAAAATGCAATAATTGTCTGAAAATGTACAATTTAGTGAGTTAATTTACGTTGGGTTTTAGTGCACCAGTGAATAATTAAGGAGTAAGATTCATCTGGTCCAACATATCATTAAAGTGGAATCTAGTGACATGATTCTCTTAATTACCTTAATTTATTTTACGAGATTGCTAAGCAGATAGTTAACTAACAACTTGAACGTTTGTGAATATGTTAGTGGATGGTATAAACTTGTTTATATGTTGGACCCTCTGGCAATCGCGTGGTCGGTAACTTGGAGATTTCTGTCGATAAATCACAGCCGCGCTCTTACTCCAAGACCAAAGACCAAAACCAAGCAGAAGCACACACAGGCAAACTAACCTTATAAATACTTCCATATACTTTTCTGTATTATCTATGCGCGTCGCACAATGTACAATTTTTTCCCATCAGATTACATTTGAAGTATTTACTGCCACATTGGCGCAACTTGTTTACTAGTTTTCTCAATCCACATGTGGGCGCGCGCGAGTTTCCTCCTTCCTCTCTTAAACATTAAACTGTTAAACTGCGAAGAACTCCAACGGCTTTTTAATGCTAAAGCTAATCTTCTAAGTAACCTAGTGGGGTAATTCCAAAAGTTTTATGGCCACGAATCCGATACCACTAGGATTTTATTTGAATTTTATTCCTGATGACGCGAAGCCACCTTTTCCAAATGCACTAAGTAAGATGTTAAGCACATGAAATATTAATATTGACGTTTCCTAATCAGCATATTAATATCTAGCATTACACATCCTTTTGGTCTGTGCGTGTGTGTTGGAGGAGGCTAACCGCCGTCTTATTCTAGACTATTAATTAGAGAAAGTTAATATGTACCTACTTTATGACTTTTTGTAGTATCAGTTGACTGTAACTTATTCGAATCTTGTATTTATATTGTTGACAGCTTCATAAACAACACTATTAAATATTATATCGCACAAGAAGCATAAAATAGAGATACAACAATTAATTGAAAGAGGATAGGGGAAATGTCAATTGATGTAGGTCTTCATCCTGGAACCTTATTGGGACGGTTAGATGGCTTTATAATAATATAAAATAATTTCGAAGGCAGTGTCTCATAAACTGGGCGAATTTGAACAGTGAATCAGAAACACGAAATTTTTGAAAAATTAGAACGTCAATATGCCAAGTCATCTTAATTCTATAAAAACTTTTGTCATGAAGAAATCCTCAAAAATAGAAAAGATAACAATTTTATATTCCGAGTTGATTTTTTGGAAATTAGATTATTTAAAAAAAAATTAAAAATGCGCAAAAATACCTAAAAAATATGGATTTTATGACAGTTTTTATGGACTAATTTCGAAAATTTGTCTAGATTTTTTATAAAATTCGTAAAAAATAGAAAATTGCCCAATTTGCTATTCCGGATTGATTTTTTGAAAAAATTCAACATTAATTTCGTATGTTTTTAAATTATCGTCGGTCGGTTTGAAAATGTTTTCAATTTGTGGGGAGGATGAGCGATATATGCCATCGTGATTGATCAAATTTGCATATTACGAAGTTTTCAGTGCTGCTTTTTACTAGATTATATTTTTGTACCAGTAATTTCTTTAGTGTTGTAGTTCTAGTTCTAGTGTTGTAACTTATATCGAGAAAATTGGCTGTTGATTGGAACAAGGGGTGGTGAAATATTTTTCGGAAAAAAGGTCGCTGATTGCCAATGTTGCAAAAACAAATACTTGCCAATATATCTTGTGGTCAATTAACAGCCAAAGCAATTTACCACAGAGCAAAGTATAACAATGTTTCCATGTGTGTGAGTGTGTGTGTGTGTGTAAACTAAAGGATCTTGGGAGCTGTTATAATGTGGATGCGGAGTTCTTATTATTGACCCTGCGGCGATGGTTACAGCCACAGCCACTGTATCAATCATGCTAAATGCACGTGAAATTGGAGGCATTTTACTACAACATAAAAGCAATTAGACCATAAAAGTGCATGCAGCGGCATCCTTAAACATGATTACAACTTTATCTTTCATTAATTATTGAAAAGTTTTTAAATGGAAATAAGTTTTATTGCACAGACAGCTCAATTCGTCCGACTTGAACTCGAACTTCTTGTTGATGGGAAAGGGGGCGCCGCGTGCGATCTTGCAATATTTATTTAGCTGCTCTCTTTTCCATCAAAATATATAATTACTTTTTCAGTTTGGGATTTGAATAATTGTTAAAGCTAAAGTGTAATGATTCGATATAACTTTTTTAAAAAGGCCTTTTTAAATGCATTGAATGCCGTTGAACAAATGTTTGGATTTCATTTTCCAGAACAAAGTTTCAAACGGAATTGGATTTTAAATTATTCCACACTTTATCGCAAATAAATATAGATATATACGTAATATTGTAGTAGATAACATCACTCAATTGAGCTTCTGCTCTGAAAGAGAATGATGATAGTTTTGCAGAAATTTCAAGTAGTGCAAGTAGATAACATCATCGGAAAAGTGGCAAACTTGGAAATATTATCGAAACCCGTTCCTTTCGTATTATAGAGCGATCTAGGTAGACTATGAAAAAAAAAACTCTTGGTTGACTTGATTCATCTGCTTCTTAAATTTACTTTTATCAACTCTCACAATATTCACATAATTAATATCAACAGAGCGTAAATTTTACATATTTTAAATTGTGGATAAATCCAGTACGTAAGCTCTAATTTGTTGTTTCTTCTTCTTCACAACACCAGATCCGAAACAAACTAAATTTAAATGGTCAACAGAAATATTTTGACAACTTCCTTTAATCCTCTGTAGATAATAATACATCCTTAATTTACCTAATATACAGGGTGTCCCGGAAAAAGTGGGAAATCTCTCGGATTCAGATGGAGCGTGAAAAAATAAAATGACCAGTTCCTATAAAAAAATTTCCTACAGGCGTTTTTTAAATTTTGATTTTTTTTCGGAATGAGACTTTCTTTTTTTAATGACTTAATAAAACATGAATTCGTTTATTATAAGGTTCAAGCTACCTGATTTTATTGTTTTAAGTCTTTTTCGCACAGGGTGTTAAAAGTTGTTTAAGCATTAAGTTGTAATGCTTAGTTTGACCCTGGTAAACTAAACAAGCTAGATATGTGTCAAGGACATTATTTCAAGAGGTCCTTAGTAGCGTCAATCATATTAACTTTTTATAAAATTCTATTAAGTACTTTAAAAGTTATTTTAAAAAACGATTTCCAGCGACGCTCTTCAGGGCTACATATCTTCGTAGGTAGGGCCTGTAGGAAAAAATGTTATAGGAACTTGTCATCTTATTTTTTCATGCCCTATCTGAATCCGAGAGATTTCCCACTTTTTCCGGGACACCCTGTATGCTAATGCTAATTATTAAACCCACAAACTATTATGTTGGATCATTAAAGCAAACCGTCAATTGCAATTTATTACGTTTTACTAATTTGAACCGTCGACTTTAGATTTCAGAATTTAGAATGAAACATGAATCTTAATATTAATCCATAAATTCCTAAAATTAAATCAAGATTTTTTTCTAGAAAACTGACTATCCTTGGAATTTCTGCCTTATCTTTGCAAACTACTTGATATTACATAATAATCTAGCTGCAAAGGCGTCAAAGATCACTAGTAGACAACACTGCAGAATGCCATAAAATTAATTAAGAATCTGTAAGGAAATTAAAGTTATTTGTGAAAAAGAACAGCAAAATACCAATTAAATAAAAGGAAACTTGACGCACTAATGGACTATGCACGAACGGTGGGCGTTGAACAACTCTTTGCCAGATTGTAAATTAAATGTCAGAGGAATTGCGTAGAAGGATGGTGAGTTATCGCCACACAAATTTTCAACACTTTTCATGTGGTACGTGAGAGAACCCGCTCGTTTTAATGGATTTCATTTTTGATAAACTTGGACATGTTGCTTTTACAGACAGAAGAATCCTCACTAATTAATGAAGTTTATTAATACGAAACACAAACTCCTGCAAAGTTAAATTTGTGCACGGTATAGTTTCTAATTATGCGCTGGAACGATGAACGGTGAGGCGTCCAAGAAGTTTTCATTAGACAATTTCAGGTTCAAAAAAAGTTTGCAAGTTGCATAATCACATGTTTATAGTTCTATAGGCGACTTTATGGGTATCTGGTGGGTTTGGTTTTATATGGCAGTTAGTGAACAAACCACACAAGGAAATTTGCATTTGCGCTATCGCTCTATAGACTCGAATTAGTCATTTGTGCAACTCACCGTGAACTTGGTCTTAACAGCCAACATTGTTATCTAATACCACTTCGGTTGGCTGGCAGACCATACATTCACTTGGCAAGGTTCTTAATAAGGCATTTACACCCCGTAATCCGATAAGCAAATGTTTTTACAACCGATACAACAACATTATATTTGTGGCGATTCTGATTATCCAGATTTTTAGCAGAAACTGATATTGGTACTCGAATGAACAAGTTTACATACTTTATTCTAAAACTGTGAATCGATGAAAATTGGAACAATTTGCAAAGTTTTAATTTGAACGTCTGAAAAATATACAAAGACAGTCATTGGGATGAGTTTCTTCTAATGAAACCTACATTTCGTTTTGGAAAAATGTAAATTTTCTTAAAATCTGTTCATTGATTAAAAAACTGTCTCACTCTGAAATTCGCTACTATTTTCAAAGTTTCACTTTACAATCGGAAAAATATACAACAAGAACCTTTATACGAAGTAATATTTTCAGTTTCAGAAAGTAATGTGCTGGACACAAAATATTTTCGTATGCTGTTTAGTGTTTCACCCATTATGCATATTTCCCGAGTTTATCGAACATAAATTATGCCGAACAAAACCATTTTTGTCTGTGGACAATAGAGTCTTGTACTGTGATGTAATTAAACCTGTCCTTAAACTTATTTTAGTTTTTTCCTTTGTGTGTTCCTCTTTTCCTCCCATGGATTTATTTACCAAAAGTGGGCATAAAATCAGTGTCTATAGTAATAAAACATATGTTAAAATGCAATAAAACCAAAGTAAAATGCTAAATGGATATTATGCATGTACACTGTCAAAATGTTTCATGTGTACCGGTTATTCAGCATGTAAATTTATGTAAAATGGCTCGGTTTTTGTAATGCGAGCTGTAAGTTAATTGTTATATATTCTCGGAGACCAGCGCCATGGGATTTACTACATAAAATGACCATGGCGATGGCTAAGCAGCGAGCTTATACAACATACACACCACCACACAACTAAAATCTACTATATGGCGTTTAATTTTATAGTAGTATACGCATATAACCCACGATCCACAGAATAATAACCTGCTGCCATCATCCTGTGTACCACTCGCATTATCTCAGATTAATTTAAAAATCATAATACATAAAATCCCTTTATAGAAGTTGTTAACACTAATCTTAAAAGTTGTTTACGACTAGAAGTATCAATAAAATAGACACATAATTAATATTTAACAGGTTTATTGCTCAATGTAACCTACAAATTCTGAGGCTGGACGACTTCATTTCGTGACGTTTGGCCCATCAGGGGATCCACGAATTTGAATAATTTAATTCTGTTATTAATTACCACGATTTCCCCATGGATGGCTGTGTGAACAGCCCAGCTATAAATTACTCAATGTATGAATGCATGGCAAAAATAAATAATATTTGTTGCAGTTAAATAAACATTGTTAAAATATTGCAAAATTTTAGAGTATGAAGACCCGGCACGGTTGTGAGTAGAATTATTGTCAGTTGAGATGTCTACTGAAAATAGTTCTAATATACGTAGATACAAAATTTTATAAATATTTGTGTGTGATAAAAATATTTAATTCAACGAATACAAAATTGAAAAATTTCTCGATTTAATTCGCAGTTTTCCTACAGTTGGTTGCCATTACTATTACACTTTTTTCTCATTACCTCCATTTCCCTAACAACCGAGTTCCGAGAAACTTTAAATTCCGCTTTTTAATTGATTGATTATGATGCATCATTCCAATGCTAATGCCATGCTTTGATTCCAAACAGTTTTTCTCAACAACAACATAGAGGAAAAACTCCACCGCCGCCTGTTCACATGCACTTTAATTGCCATTGTTTTAATTCTTTAATTTATATCGCGCTATTTTTATTTCAGTATAATGCTTAAACATCAGTATAATGAACACAAGGGGCAAGTTGCAAGAATGGAAAAAAGCAAACTCATAGTTGCATTGTGTACAATGTACTTCTACCTATGACATCGGAGAAACTGCTCGGTCGGGACATTTTTTTTTATTTCTAAATTAAAATTCAAGTCTGCTAATGTTGTGTTTTTCTTTTGTTTTGTTTTGTTTTGGTGGGAGTCTTTTGTTTTAGGCCGCATTTTAATGTACAGTCGTTGGTTCTGTAATAAAAATGCAAATTAAGCTGAACCTACCGTAATATTTAGTAAAATAGAAGACTTTACGGGTAATGTATTGGAGGCCATTTCTTAAACACGAAGGGATGTACCGGGTGCATGTAAAAAGTTTAAGGAATATGATTTGAAGGCGCTAAATAAAGCCAGAGGATTCAAGATAAAAAAACGCACAAATTCGCAAAAATAGATAGTTTACCTGTTTTCCTGTTTACCTGGAATAAATTAAAAGTGAATATGATAAATGTTAAGAGTATAGAATTTCAGGATCTTTCTGATATAACAATATAGCCATCTCCCATAATATTTATTTTTAGGATTGATTTTTGTGGCCTCCTTATACACATCCTTTATTTTATGACCAAACCTAAATTAATGCAAAAAATGTGTAGTAATTCCTACATTAAATATGCAGGAAGCGGCAGCCAAAGGAACAAATGTTGCGTTTCCGATTTATTTCCAGCATATGGATGAAGTCTTATACATTACAGACATAATAAAATGAATCCTGACTTTGCTCTAATGTAACATATGGCAATATAACTCCACATGATATTCACCGGGGCGTTTCAAATTCATTTGTTTGTGTATATGTACATACATAATTTTGTAAACAGAAGCAAAAAAGTTCCGCGTGTATTTATCATCTTACCACTCTATATAGTCTCGCTCATTAAGTTGATTGAGTTTTAGTTTGACCATAACACAAATTACCAATTAGCGTTATCGATTCGCACCTTAATGTTCTTTTCGGAACAAAAGGAAACCCTCCAAAAACCCAATAATTCATAAATCCGAGTATATCGAAGATGAAACTATTCGTTCTTTGAATTATTGTGTTGAATTCCCGTCTGATGAAGTAGATGTGTAACAAACACAGTTGAAAAAGATTACACGACATAAATTTAATGCGGATTATTAGTTTTGTCGGCGGTATGAAATAACCTGTACAAGGAATGGATGACATCCGGCGAATTGCCGGAGAAAAGAAAAATAGAAACGCCAGGACGATTTGTTGCTGAAATTTGACAAGAGAAGTTTCGTTTAAAGTATTTTTACTATGTGGATATGTCACTCTGGGTTGAAACAATATTATTATTGTAGCTGAAATTAAAAATGTTTGTCTGCTATTCTAGCACATAAATCTTGTCAGAAGAACAAACAATAATTGTTTTTGTTATTATTTACAGCAATTTCAATATATAATTCCATTTACAATATTATATATTTATGACTGTTTGCATTTAATTTCGCCTACGTGTGCAGTTTTAGTGTTATTTGTTTTCGTTTAGATTTATTTGAATAATTCCGTTTATATACACATCATGTAGTGGTTTATAACATGGGAAAACTCATGATGATGTATTCAATTTCCTCACAAATTCACACAAAAGGAATAACGCAGTTTGACATCAAAGAAATCAAAAACCAAATTCACGTGGGTATATTGATGGATGAATTCCGTTAGGATCTAGTTTTTACTTTGGTGACCCTATTGTCCGGTCAAATAACAACCTGAAAATTTGTAGCCATCTCTACCTTCGTCACTTATTGTGCAACACCATTATATCAACTTGGTTGTAAATTTAATTCAAGTGGGCATCAATAAGAACGAACTGGACATTAAAGGAGACACTTTGCAGATGTTTGGCAAAACTAATCGAAATTAATTAGCAGATTTTAAAATGTGAAAGCTGTTTTTAATTGTTATGTAAATTTAATTTGTATTGAAAGCGGTGTATTAATAATTAAACATAAATTCATTCTGTCATAAAATTACATGAGATAGTAGTAATAATGGTTTTATTAAAAATTAAATTATGCAGATTTGTATAAAATAATGGAATTTATTGAAACTGTAAACTATAAAATAATAAACATAAAAAGTATACTTTATTAAGGTTTTATTAAATCGAAATGCTGATATTTTGTGTGTTTCATACTCTTTCTAAAAGATAGATATCTGGGCAACGTTTTTATTTCTTTGCAAAGTAATTGAAGGTTATAAAAAGAGCCTAGAAAAACTTACTTAATACTAACTAACTTAATATTGATTTTTACTACACCACAAATTGGAACAATTTAAACCTCAAACTTTCTGGGTCAAAAAGTTACTTTTTGTAGATTTGCAGTCTTCCAAAGACAATCGGGATCGGAAAAGATGAAGAGGAATTTCAAGTAGGCAAAAGATATACACAACTTTTTGGTCCAGAAACAAGGATAAAATTCTGTGATTGTCTTAGAATTTGAGTTGCTTTCTTGTCTTTTCAAAAATAATAAAGCAACAGGTATCAAAATGAACTTTATATTTTTAAACTAGTGTTTCCAAATTATTTCCTAAATATCTGTTTATAAAAAAAAACATTTCCTAAAGCCTTCGGTTCATCAAAGTGCATATTACACGTGTATAAATGCATACACTACATGAATATTCAGGATTTTCCATAATTACAGAACCAACATTCAAAAATATTACATGTATATTTAAACAGTTTTCGTAATTGAAAATTATTACAATAATAAATGTAGGAATTCTAAATGTCCATCACCAGTCCACATTGCATATCATTTCCATTTAGCAAACAAAAACGAAATTTCCATTGAATTCAATCCACACAACCGGCAGTCATTTAAAAAAAAACGGTCCGTAATAAATAATTTTAACACGACGCGTTTGTGTCAACCGCTTTGTATACGAAACATTCAATTATCTATGATTGCATAATTTAGAGCAAATGACAAAATTATCAGTGAAATCAGTGACGGGCATTGTCCCCTATTTATGGCCGGTCATAAATCGAAACGAAACTGAGGTGATATATCAAAACTGAAATATAATTCGATATGAAGTATCGTGTGTGGTGTTATATGTATGCGGTAGCGAACAATGCCACAATGAAAATCGATGATGATAGTACCCACCTAATTGAAATTTCCCTAATGGCATTTCTCTGTAAACAATCGGCACAGTCTGCCGGGAGTGATCTGTCACTTATGGGACACGCGGAAGGCGGGACCGCACTGTTACATTTTATTTATACCATCGGCCATGGGGATGAAGCGCTGTCCCATGGGACACATCGAATCACGTGTTACACCCGCGAAATCTGGAATCATTCGCGTGTTTTTCGCCTTATTTATATGCCTGTTACACGCCCACTAAAACCCACTGTAAATTTTACCACATATCCTGTAAACACGGGAGTTTTTTCAGGGACAAGTACTTTTAAAGTAGCATATGAGGGTCTGTAAAAATTGCGTATGTTTTTCTTGCCAAAATAAATGAGATTCAATTCAGTTAAAATTTTAATTCTTGACAATTTTTTTGTAAACTTTTACTAAAATTATTTTTTATTCCAGATACTGGCGCCCTTTTCGAAGACTCCTCCACATCAAAACCAACATCCGAACACCAGGACGAGTCCCTTCTACTCAACACGGACTTGCCCATCTTCCTGGCGGAACCACAAAATTCCTTCGTGGTGAAAAACCGTCCGGCCAGTTTGCATTGTCGTGCCGCCCACGCCCTTAAAGTTTACTTCAAATGCAACGGCGCCCGTCATGTTGACACAGCACAAGCTGAATTCGTGGATCCCCAGACTGGTGTGCGTATCATCGAGGCAGAGAGCAACATTACTAGGGATATGGTAGAGGAATTCTTTGGTAAAGAAAAATTCAAGTGCGAATGTTATGCGTGGAACGGCAGAGGCAACATCAAAAGCCAACCAGCCACGGTGGAAGTTGCATGTAAGTTGGCATGATGGTGATGATAATTGTTGTTTGGGGAGGGTGGTTTCAGGCGATGAGGCTTGTTAGGTGGTGTAAAAGCGAGTGTTTGGGCTTAGATTGGGAATAAACGTGGGGTAATTAGAATTAGATAACGCTATGACGAGTATGGCTTTGACGTAGCTTATAATCCGGAAGTTCGGTGAAAAATTATGAATTTTTAAAGTGGACCATGTTGAAATTGGTCTTAAAGTTTTACAATTTTTCGAAGGGGCCCAAAGTAATCTAAACAACCTTCCACAAAGGTTAGCGATTTTTTTCTAAAGAGCGACATCTTTAAAGTTTACACACCAATAAAAAATCTGGAACTTTGGAGGGAAACTATGATTTTTTATGTTTAGTGCCACATTAATGTCATTCACGTGATAATAAAAAAAATAAAATTATCTTCACGATAACAAAAGTTACCGTACATTATTATATTTTCAATTGGTTAAATTATGTTTTTAACTGAAACACCTTGCAACTTTTCAAGTCTGCTAAACTAGTTCCACTTAATCAATAATACCAATCAATATCTGTCTTGGAAGTAAAAAATATGCCTTGCAAGCAACCCCCTTATTACCATACAAATAATTTATGTAAAACGGCCATCATATAATTGAAATCATAAACCATCCCTTAAATAATTACAGAAGAAATTACAAGTCTTGTTCCCTGGCAATCTAAAAATACCATCCGTGGCGCGCACTCACTGGGTGAGCCTAGTAAAGTTTAGTTTTCTCTCTTTCCCCGGCGTTGGAAAATAATTATGGTGCATTAAAACTGTAATCTATAATTACAAGAGAGTGTAGGCTATTATCTGGAGATATCCATCATGCAATTAAGGTTATGCCAGCCGCACACACCACGTACATACATGCGTGATGTCCCGGCCCCACATACGGGGCGATCACTAATGAAGCTGTACAAGCACAAAGCCAAATTGTTACTACGGATGATAATGATAAAGGCGATTAATTTATCCCGCTGGGTGCACGAGATTTAGGGGCGGTGGCTTTGCTAAATCGCATCTAGTAGTCTGAGAGACACGGCTATCCTTCGGCTACTTAAAAGTAGTAGTTTTTCTGGTAAATTCACTCAGAAGTTTTCATTTCTAACAATTTCTATTAATTCGCACTTATCAGTTTCTCAAATGAAGTTAGCTGTAATTGTGACGTACTAGCCAACTTACACGTCTCGGACTATAATAGCAATCCAGCAATGCGTTCATTGACATGTTCAAGTTTAAGTAGCCTTGCATAATTGTTATCTCGACATAAACCATACCTCTATTTTAAGAGTACTTATTACAACGAGAGAATGCGTGTGTACGAGTGGTAAGTGAGTGAAGGAAGGCTCTTTTCAGCTTGTCTGCGTGTGGGCGTTTAAATTAGAAGAATGATGCTGGAATTGTTGATGCGTTTAAATGAATAAGATGTGTACCGCCTCCGGGCATGAGTATATTAAGCAATTTTTTTCTTTAAATAGGACCCTGTCTTGTGTGAGCTGACTGTAAAGATTAAGATTAAATCCGAATCAAGTGATGGCCACAGCTACAAGTCAAGAGTAATTAAAACAGCGCGATGGGGCTTTCAGTGTAAACCTGTAAAATATGTAATTGAGAGTTTTACGTTTTACGGTATAAATTTTAAGTGTGTTTCAAGGTGTGGTTTGGAAATTTAACTCGAATTGGTCGTTAATTTATTAAGATATGACCAGTGGAAAATGTAATTGTCAGTTTAATTACTGTTTCTGTTTGCTTATAGTGAGCTGTTGGGAATTTTTATACGGGTTTTCTAATTGAAATTAACGAATAACGTTGACCAATTTATTTGCTTTTTATTATTTAATCAAAACGAATAAAGCGCCGGTCGTACGATCGTAAATTAATTCTCGCTCCTCTTGATATGAACACATAATTGAAACTGAATTGTCTTTAGGCATGTTTCAAGGAAAACCTTTCGAAAATGACAGGCATTACATAAGTACCTTCAGGATTTTGTAATCAATCAAATATAGACAAGATTAATAATAAAATATGTCGTGTAAATAAAAGATGATACCAAGCGACCCGTATTATATGTTTGTAACAACAAATATTTTCATTGATTCATCAATTATAGGCTTAGAGCCAATGTAATCGATCTATTGAGGGAAAGGATTGGACAAATTGGTGCGGTTGGAGCAACAGGAACAGTGGACTTGTTTCAAGTTTGAATGTTTATCATTCCAATGTCGCGAGTTAATTAATTAATTGGAGCTTAGAATATTTAATCGTCAACAGTGTTGTTGGTTTTTTTCTTATTATAACCAACATTGAGCTTTGCAAAACTGTATTCTTAGTAAAAATCCGTTAATTCGGAGTAGAGCTACGAATTTTTAAAGTGGACATTTAATTTTTGCCATTCGCCCAAAACTGATCTAAATTATCTACCGTTCATAATGTTAATAATTTGTTTTCAGTAGTGTCTATAAAAATAAGGCAAATTTCCTCAAAATTTACTTTATTTTAAAGCTAGTTGTTCGCTTTATTGATAAGAGAAATCAGGACGTTTATATCTGGTGGTTTCACATTTTTTTGCGACTTCAAAGTTAAGTTGTACGGAAAATAATAGAATTTTCGAAAGCTTGTTTTAAAAATCAGTTTTGGAATCGCTGGTTGAATTTTTAAAAAATTAACTATATTGCAAAGGTTGTTTGATGATATTTTAGAGAAAATCACTAACTTTTTATATGATTTTTTCTGTGTAAAAAATTTCTTATACCAATTATTACAAGATAATTTCAAAACGCCAAAACGATAAGAAACTCGGTTAAATATCTAACATAAAAGTGACAACACCGAAATAAATTGCTTATGTACGTTTAATTTTTTTGGTCCATTCCTCGTGTTCGCCGAGTGCCCTTTCCTTTTAATTCCGTTGCATGAGAAAATAATCAAGAAAAATACGCCGACAGTAATTCCACAACGAATAATGCAAAATTGTAAGGCTGTGGGAACGTAATTTTTCCATTATAATCCACGGGCAATTTTCTATAATAAACAAAATAAGTGTGAGAAATGAGGAGGCGTAAAAAGATGCGAGATAAGATGAAAGGGAACGGGGTGGAGTTATCTTGTCAGGCAAATTGGGAGTGCTGAAATGTAAGAACTTTTGAAATATGACCTAAGATGGACGAATTTATGTTTGACACAGTTTCGTCGGTTATCCTTTCAAAGGACTAACGACGCTGCTTTTCCGCGAGCGCACGTTTATTATAACAATAATAGAGGAACATAGAGAAAAACTACATACTCGTATAAGCTGTACGATTTATCATCAACCTGCAGGAAAAACTGGACAGTTTATCGTAAATTAGGACCATCAGACGACTTGTACTCGTATAATAATCGTATTAAAGTACCACACGTTTAATTAAATTAAGTCCTGCTTTTGCATCAGACACTATTAAATTAATAACCATTTTCATTTTATTTTAAACTGAATGTTTAAGATACACAGACTAATTTACATATAAATATTAGTTTGGTTAATGGTGGACAAAAGCGTATTAATTTAAAGCACGCACACGAACATTGAATTGCTGAGTGGTGTACACAATTTCTCTTCAGCAAGCGCACCAAACTGTTGATTAACCTATTAACTGACTTGTTCCTATTTAGTTAATTAAAAACTAATTTATTTCGTCTGTCTAAGTATGACAATATGAATTCATCATTTGCCTGATGTTAACTAGATAAATTATTAGTTTCATCACAACGGTTTTGAATAAATTACCGAACGCGTACAAATAAATCTGTTTTTAATTAATACAATATTTATAAAACTTGTATGGTGGACAGTTTTTTTCGATGGGGCATTAAACCATTAACCACACACAAAGTCTCTCTCCATCAGAGATATTTTTGTACAAACCGGCGTTATAAAAATATTAAAAAGCCAACAAGATGCACGATGGTGGTGCTTGGCAGGCATGAATATTAAACAGCAAATAATAAATATTGATGATTGTTGGCAATAAAATTTTTATATACTTGTATAAATGCATATTTAAAGGTGTCTGCAATACTGTTGTGACGGGCTGTGTGAAAAAACACTGTAAACATGGAAAAATTATCAAATAATTGGTGATAAAGTTTGGTAACTAGTAAAATGTGGTTTAATTAAACAATTTCATTAAAAGGGGAAAATTATGTCGAAAAATTGCACTAGATCCTTAATATGACAATTAATTAAATGTTATGGTAAATTATTATTGAATGTGTTCAGGAAACAGAAAAATAAATGATACAATTTATTTCAATTTTTCTCACCTCTAAACTTTTGCTATACCGGTATATAAATTAGGATTATAATATTTTTTGGGATCAACTGATTGTGACGTGGAGGTTTAAAAAATATTTCCTGATGAGATTTAAAAAATTATTCTGCCATGCATTATGCAAAAACTTTAATCTCGCATAACATAAATCGGATGCAAAATGTTCTGGTTGCAGGAATTGTATAACATTTTATTTTTATTTATCCAAAAACTTTGGAAACAAATTCATTTTGCGCGTACTGTTTGAATAATTCATACTCACCGGGTAACGCAAAAATAAATCCGCAACACATTAAATCAATATTTACTTGCCGAAAATTCCCTCTACTCGTAGAAACTACATTCTAAAATGTTCTTTTAATAATAAATTTAAATTTATAACTCGGTATTGCACCCTGCTGCTTTACATTCCACAGCTTTTGTTTTTACTGTGGATTAATGACCGTCCATATACCAAATCCGAAGTTTTTCATTTGAAGCAGCCACCAAAAACAATGACAAATTTTCCTGGCAACTGATTATTTTAAAACAATATTTCTTAAATTCTCCAACCACATGCTTTTGGAACATTATCTATAAATTATGTGCTTTTTCACTAGAGGAGAGGTATTATAGTATATCTGCTTTGGAAATATTATAATAATGGCCCGCAAGTTTGAACAAAGCTTTTTTTAGCGTGCGCTTATGAATTATTACGGCTGCTGGTGTGTTCGAGTTCGAGAGGATAATAAATAGGTCGTCTTTTTACGTATATCTGCAAATGCTTTTGTCACTTTGTTTTTCTCTTTACTGTAGAACTGTGGAGGAAGGCGAAGGTTTTTCATGGTATAAGCGCGCACCTGCGAATCATCTAAAAAAAGAATTCGTCAAACAAAGGAATTAAAATATTGAAAAAAACAGTTTTTTCTACAGGAAACAAAGGTGGCACACCGATGATGACTATATTGTTTTTTAACACCAATAGTTGATAATTAATGAATAATCAGCATTGTCTTTCAAGCTTCATTCACCAAAACAAAATTGTTGACATGATTGAAAACATTTCATTTATCAAAGAGGATCACACACACCTTTAATTTTAATTAAAATTCAGCGAAGCGGAACAAGTCAGATATTAAACTCAGATTCGTAAGCAAAAAACACATTGAGGCTAATCATTTTTTAGTAATGTTGGTAACAAAATCAAAATTTCACCGCAATTTTTCGATACGAGTTAGGTAAGGGAAACTTACTCACTATAGCAACGTTGCTATGGTAATAAAACTTTACTTACAGTTTAACTGACTTAAAGAATATGGTGCAATTTTGAAAAACATACATTTTATAGAATCCCAAATCCAATTTAAATTTAATTTTTGATACTTTTCTCTACCTACAAATTTGTTATTTTTTTAATGATTCTTTAATAATTCTGCTAAGCTATAAAGTGAGCACGAACCCATAAATCAATAATTAAAATTTTTCCAAATGACTTAGGTACTTGACATGATTAACATCATGCACAATTTAAATAATTTATTCTATCTGAAGCTAACCCTGCTCCTAACTAATTATCGTTTAGTATAATCTAAAATTCTCGTCCTTTCCGCATATAATATATCTTTAATTAGAAGGTATACAGTAGGAGAGATATTAAAGCTGGTGGCTGTCATAAATTCATGTCAGTCATACCCAGTGGCGTTTCCGGTTTGGCAACACAGGGTGATGGGGGGTGGTTAGCAAGGGACACATGAATTTCTATTGTTTGAAGCGCTTTCACACCGTTAAATTTTCAGCAACTAGAAATCATTACAAAGGATAATTATTCTACCATGATTTCTGGCAAACAATTTTCCGAGTTTAGTGTGCATAAATTTGCTATATGCGGACGAGATTAAACGGTCCGTTACTATGTTAATTAATTGTTTTCAACTAATTGTTGTCCTTCGTGTAGCTATTAATTACCCCCATTTAAATGTTAATGTAAATCGAACGATAAACTAATAGATTTGTGCGAGCTTTCAAATGTGACAATTTTACTAAATAATATAATAACACTGTTTGTCTGGACTGTAATTTATTAAATTAAATTTCAATGAAATTGCTATAAAATTTTAAACACCACCAGCGCGCTTTAATATTGATAATTATTCGAATCTCTTTCATTACAGCTAATCAAACAAATGAACAAATGTACCTTTCTTTATTATTAGATAAAATAAATATTGACGTGGAAACACACATTGTTTACACTACACAATATTTGTTTAATTTATAATATATAATTTAATATTTTAAACAATTAAATTCCAATATCATTTGTAATTTATAATAGGTACGCTGAAATGTAATTAGAAGTGAATGTTGATTTATTTGCTGAAAATTTCTTATACATCATTTGCGTCAATCTATTTTCAGGTTGCATTTGAATTATTAATATTTAGTTTTCTGGGAAGAGCGGAGCCCTATGCGCACCCAGTTATATTTAAGAAGTGATTTCTTACGTTTCATACCACAGTAATTTCGTGGGTGTGGTTAGAAAATTAACTGGTTCTTTAACTGAACAATAAATAAAATTTGTGGGTTTTATTATAGATACAGGAAGATATATCGTTCACTTATATTTTGTACACAAACAGTTGCTTTAAACTGTCTTAATAAACAAACGGTTTCCTATTTATTTGTTTATATTTATAGGCTAAGGTGTTTCTCTCCGGCTCTTAACATTTCCATTAAAATCAAACGTCTGCTAGCTATGAGTAATGATTATTGCATCGGGGACTTTCTGATTTCTAGATTGTGGCACCTGTTTGGGTGTAGGTTCTCCTGCTGCATCCCAGTAATTTACTATAAATTAGGTTTAGGAAATAATCGGACAAACAGATGTGGAAATGTTCAAGGCGAACTGCTGCGAGTGTTTCAACCTGAAATGGTGTTCAGCAGGAGTAAAAAATGTTTTAAAGGGTATTCGGAAAAAAACTGAGAAGTAAGCAATATTCTAAACTAACAAGTTTTTGTTGAAATGTTTAAAAAAATGGGCTAGTTATGAACGCAATTGGTATAGGTTAGAGTACCTAATTTAAGTTAGGAACTTTAACATAATAAATTTTTTTACTAATTTTGAAAAACTTTAAAAACGGTCTAATTTGTTAAGTTAGAGAACCTAATTTAGGTTAGGTACTAATTTTCTTGAAATCCTAAAAAAATGGGTCAATTCTGAACCTTATGGTATTCAGTCAGCTTCTTTTTGTTTAATTATAATATAATGTTTTTTGAAATTTCGCTTTTTTAAATTCTTAACTCAGCCATTAGTATTGAAATAATAAAGTACACAAACTACTTCATAATTATCATAAAACCCTAAGTGCTTTCAGCACCCCAAACTCAAACTATCCCAATTTAGCTCCATCACAAGTGATTTTTGAATAAAACCGGATATACCAAACACAAAATAACACCAAACTTTCCACTGTTGATTCCCCAAACTTTCAGTGAATGAACTGCTGAAAATTGCCGTGTTGTCTCCCTTCTCTTTCATGTAGCTGTTTTCGCCTGTGTTGAACATTCGGGGGACAGAATATTAGGTATAACCACGGTGCTCTGCACCACATTTGAATACCGAGCCAGCTAACTTTGTCATAGATGTATGTTAAATGGTTTATGCAACAGTAAACTCTACCTAACCGCTAGCTTCACTTCGTACACTCCCTAAACCAAGTTAACTGCCAGCTAGGAGGCGGTGATGACTAGACGAGACTACCATCAACTGATAAGGAACTTCTTGAGTTCAGGTTTTAGACAAAACCTAGCGAGTTGCTTGAAAGTTTCCGGGTGCGCCGCTCATAGAAAAATAGCGAATTTATGTGAGTTATTATCGAGCTTAATGAACAAAGTTTTTCTGGGAAGATGATCCAGATCCAGAACCAGAACAGCCTGGTTTATGTTGTGGAAACATCTGGCGTGGACTGTACCTTTTCCGCTGTACAATTTGATAACACCATCACGATGAATTGTACGCTTCAACTCCAACTCCACACACTCAGTTTAGTGGAATTGAAATTGACGAACCTAAAGTGTTTTTGGTATTGCATTTTATGTCAATGTACATCAAAAGTCATTACATTGTAATGCACAGACCATATTGTTTGTTATAATTTATTCATGAGTATATACTGCTTAGATTAATATTAACAATGAGATGTTAATTTATGCTGAGTTTAAACGTTGTAAATTAACAACTAATAAAAGTAAACAACCGTTTTGAATTGAAATTGCCTCGTGGTAAATTGGAGGAGTTGTTTAGCTTTGAAGTGTAGCTCAAGCTAATACAAAGTGTGTTTACTTTAATCTGAATAAAAAAATCGGTACATTAGTGTGCTACATATTAGATTATATCCCAAGTTCTCACAACTTGTGTAGTTGCACTTGCACCACTCGCTGCATAATATTATTTTGTACAAGTTTGCTGGAAGTAATTCAATTCCTGCCAAGTGTGAATATGAGGGAAGTGTTATAATATGCTACACTGTAAAATCCCTTATGGAATAATTTATTTCAAAGCTGAGTATTTGTTTTATTGATCAAAAAAATCAGAAAGTTTTTGTGTAATGATTTCAGGTGTTTTTGTGGCTTCCAAGTTGAAGGTATAGAAAATGACAGAACTTTGGAATGCAATAAAGTAAATTTTACCAAAATCCAACCAGTGGTTCCAAAACTGTCATTATTTTAATGTAGGTATAGCACCCTCAATAAACACGTTTTTTGAAAAATGAACTTTGGAACTCGAAAAAAATGCAAAAAAAATCATATTAACATTTCAGGATTTTTTCAATGTAGTACGATTATTGAGCTTTGATTTAAATGTTTTTTGACACAAATCCAACCAGCGGTTTCAAAACTGTGATTCTTTAAAACAGTTACTAGAAAATTTTATCATTTTTAAAAGCGCAACTTTGAAGCTCCGATAAATGCCTACAATCACCAAATAAAAACTTGTGTAACTTTTTTTGTAAAGAAAACAACATCAACCTTTGCAATAAAGTAAATTTAATCAAAATCCGACTACTAGATCCAACGTTTTGAAAATAATAATTCTTTGTTTCTACAATTTTCCCATCCTGCTGGGTTAAAGTGCCACAGTTTTGGAACCGCCGAGCGGATTTTTACGAAATTTACGTTTTTATATAACTAAATGTTGGCATTATAACAGAAAAAACCATCAATATTCTGGAAATTAATTTAGATAACTTTTGCGCGTATAGAAAAAAAACAATCAAATTTACTTTTGTCCGAACATTTAGTTGTTAGGGCTCGTAGTTCTTAAAATATCTGAAATAAACTGAAATTTTGCCAAGCGGAATCACTGTCTGCTGTGGGCTTTGCTTTGTATACAGCGTCACCATTTACGTGTCCATGTCTAGTAAATAGGTACACACCTTGTATATAGAATAGTGCATAAAAGTGATTCGTCGATTGTCAAACTTGATCGAACAAAAATTGTAAAAAAAGTTCACTCAAAAAGATTCATAGATTACTCAACTTTGAACTACGTAAAAATCTTAGAATCTTAAAAAAAGTATGTCTTCTAATACTAGTAGCACAAATAACAATTTTATCTAAATTATAAGATACAATACAAATTGTCGTTTCTAATGCTAAACATATTTTCCACACAAACCGCTTTAACCTTGCTGCATATTACTGGTTCATACAAATTTAAATTACAATAATTCAAATTGCTTTTCGTTTTAATTTTCGTGTTGTGTAGATTCCTATCCGAAGTATTGGCTTCTTAATCTGATATTTCGCCGAGTGCAACCAACACAAGAATAAATATCAAGGATATTACTTGATGGTTTTATTATGTGGGATTACAGGAATATTGTTTTCCGCTTAGACACGTGGGTCGAAGCTTTTAAAGTGCAAATTGATTTCGAAAATAATTATAATACGCACAGAACAGTGCAGTGCATGCATGGAAATCTTTGTGAACTAATTTTAAAATGTGTTTTTCTGAAGGGGCACTCAAAACTAACACGTGACATGGAATGTATAATTATCTTGGAGAATGTGGCAGACGTGGAGTATGAATAAAATGACAAATGATTGTCGGAGTTAAATTGAGTTTTCTATCGCGATAAGCCACTTGGAAATTATTAAACTGGAACGTCGAACCGCCTCTAGTTCTGTTGTATAAATTAGAAATTAAAACAAGTTGGAGTTTTTGTTTCACACAAACTGCGATGTGCATCCCATCGTATATCTATACATAATATCCACAAGTAAATCTTTTAATTGGTTTTAAATAATAATTAAGATCCAGTTCAGATTCGCTTCTCCTATACTGTTTATTACACTCGTAGAGACTGATTTGTAATTAAGTTACAAAATAAAATATTTATTTTAATTAAATCGCACAGGAATATATAAACAATTTTAATGGCATTGATTGCCCCCTTAAATGTAATCACTTTTATTGCACAATAATTGAAGTCCGGTACTCATTTTACGATGCATTTTAATTTATACACTTTTCTGCTTTGATTACTTATGCGGAAAATAAAAGAGCGAAAACTAAAGCCAATGAACAACAAATACATCAAACTGTGTGTATGTGTGTGGTAATCAGGGCCGGCGCTACAGTTTTTGCCACTCCGTAAATTAGAAAATAATCACAAAGGCATTTCAACAATCATCTGCAGTGTATTTTTGAAAATTGTCCAAAAATTATAACGTTTTAAAAATATATGACAAATTTTCCTAGTTTAAAGTGCTATAGTTTTGGAACCTCTGACCAGATTTTGGAAAAAATCCGATTTTACACAAAGTAATGTCGGCAAATAATTATAACAGTAACCATGACATCAGTTTTAGGTTAGGTTAGATAGCCGTTAATTTTCGAGCAAAATAAAAAAATCAGGATTTTTTTTTTATATTTGTAAATTTGGAACCGCTAAACGAATTTCTACGCAATTTACCATTTCATTTAGCTAAATATTTTAAATATAGATAGTTTAGATAATTTTTGTGCGAAAGGAAAATAATCTCATAAATTATCGGTCCACTTTAGCTTTATATCGGATTTCCAGATAATAACTTAAAATGCGGTTTTATAAAGCTCAATAATTTCGAAATTAAGAAAAATATCATTAGCATTATGGAAATTATTTTAAAATATTTGGTGAAAATAAAACTAAAATTTCTGTAGAAAAAACTCAACTAAAAATATTTTTCATTATTCCTCCTATTTTATTAATTCATATCGAGATTACAAAAAGCGTTACAGAAACAGAATTTGTTTCATTTTGTACACCAAGAAAACTATTTTTTGTGCATTATCTTTAACCTTAAACTTTAAAAATAAATTCAGGGAGGCCTCTGTGAATTTATCACTTCAAATTTCCGCTGACTTTTGTACATGACGCCGCGCCGGTCCTGGTGGTATTGTTGTCGAATAATAATCTAAACGAGCGGTTTTTTCATCCTTATTCTGTTGTTTATTAAACACAGATTACACATTATAACCGTATCATTAAGCCTGTCCTATACATAAATTGAATTTATGCGTCATTGGTCCAACCGTTATAAATAATCCAGAGGGCACCCTCTCTGCATGTCGTTCCAAATCCATTTACATCGTATGCTTCAAGGCTCCAAAAACAATGCGCATGTTACATTTTCGTAACATCCGCAACGAATTTGTTCTTGTACAAACCACACATGTGATATCAATTAGATAGGGACTTAAAAATAATGACTTAGAAATCAACATATCTAACATTAAACTTTGAAATTCGTGTTTGGTTTTTTGTTGGGGGTTCTGAGTGCAACGCCGTGTTTCCGCTTGAGGCTAAGGTACAAAAATACACCAAACCAAAAAGTGCACATGATGTGTTTGTGTACAAGGTGCACCACAACGCTGAGGATTTCGTCTTTCGTTCGACAAGTTGACGAATTCGATTTCGCATATAACAAACAGCTGGAATATCGAATAACGTTCTTTTTGCCTTCATCAAAACTACTTTATCATGTTTAGTTTAGTAAATTTATGCGCATCTCTTTATGCCGGTGCCCTCTCGGCTGTAAGAAATAAGTTTATGAATTCTTGCAGGAAATACTATTTCAATAAATTGAAAACTGGTTAAAGAAATGAACTGGTTGGGTGATATATGAGCGCATAAGCGAATTCCGCAATTTATCCGATCATGTCTGAGCAATCGACTGATTTAATTTTGTAATTATGTCGTCGTTTTATATTAGGTATTGGAGTTGCATCGAGAGCTATATTTATTTGAATTTTTCATTGCATTGAGTTTCTGGAGAACATAATTATACTCTTGGGTGAATTTACAGAGAAGAAAAACAGTGGGGAATTGGGTTTTTCTGCTAAAGATTAAAAAATAAAAGCACTTGGGTTATTGAAAATTAATATGAATAAATACACTTGTCTTTTTAACAGCTTTATTTCGAAAATAAGCACCAAAACTTATACAATAAACAGCAGAATTATTTTCTGTCGTCACACTATCCGTTAAGAGCGAGAAAAAGGGAGAGGTTCACGTGTATGTCTTCTGAAAATAATTCTGCTATATTTAGCCAAAATTTCAAACTTTAAAATTAAATTCATCCCTTTTTAGAGATTTAGAGCTTCGTTCAAGATTCTAGTCTCAAATGAAATCTGGAGTAATTTCAAATAGAACATGAGATTCATAATCATCCTCAGTTTATTTCAACAGATTTTTGCTACGATTTCAAGAATGTTTCTGATAAACCTCGTCGAATATCTCCAAAAATTACAGCTTCCCCCGGCATTTAACAATAACCTTGCGATAAAATGCAAATTTCCGTATGTTATGATTAGGGAAGCAGTAACATAAATTGTCAATTTGCGTCAAGTGTCACAACCAACAAAACCTACTCGTATGCTAACAAATTGAGGGTGTTTCTAGCATGACTGTACTAAAATGCATAATTCCGATACAGTGTGTGAGCCTGGTATAGTAATTAAGAGCGATCTGTCGGTTTGTCATTAAAAACCGATTATAGCCCACAAGTAGTAAATCTGCATTTGAATAATACTTGGCACGACCTCTTGACGTTCATATAAAATCCCGTGCATATTAGATGATGGCGAACTCAAGCACCCAAATCTGCAATTCTGAATTTCATATTCTGTATCACGTTTTCTTTGTACTGCTAAGACCATACGTCTCGACTTATCCCTTCCAAAAACCGCATACACACATGATAAATTTCCGCTTTTCTTTACTATCACGTCCTGCCATCATGTCCTACATTTTATCAGATGGTTTGCGGTGTGTGTCGTCAACCACATAAAATAGACAGCTTGCTTGCATATTCCGACATAGGAAATTGTTTCTTAAAAGATTTGCTGCAATAGAGAAACATGTCAATATTTTATCTTGGGGTGTATCTAGATGTTTTCTTTTAATAACCCAAAACAACACAGTTCAACTCGATTGATTTCCCAAGTGTTAGGAAAAAGCTAGCACACTTGAAACTTTCTCTAAAATCATATTTAAGTCTAATTGAATGGAGCTGAATCAACAACCGGTCCATTGCAGCGCTGTGCATTTAGTTACAGAAATGAAAATTAAAGCCGAAATGAAAGGAAACTGGTTTGAAAAGCATAGAACCGCACTTGAAACGCGATACTATTTAAATACATCCACATCATTTCCCCACTACACTACACAAAAAATCAATAAAAGTTTTCCCTCTTTCCAATACCCCACAACGAAACTGAAAACTTGAGTCATATCAAAATGTCATCTTAAGAAAAACAAATCTTATACAAAGTGCAGAAGTTGTCGATGGGGGGTTCGCTTTTGCGACGCGCACCATTTCTATTGTGAACAGGGGACGGCGCGGGGGTGGTATAGCTTTCTGGCGATTAGGGGAGAAACAAGTTTCGGCCACCCCCGCACTATTTGTCATTGCTAGTGATGTTTGATATATTTATGTTCGTTGGATTGTCTGCAGCAAAGTGCGTTGTGGATACTCCAACTATTAATCGCAAACGTTGTTTATTCTTTAATGGGTTTCTGCACACAGCAGGAACTGAGGGGGTTGGAGTTGATCAGCTGGAGAAAATTGAGGGAAAAATATTTAGTAAGTGGCATGCAAATTGGATGTTTTGTCTTCATTGGAATTGCTGGCAGATTGTCATTCTCTGTATCGGAATTTTCCATCCTCTTCATGTAAGCATCAGAAATATGGAAAAAAAATTTAAACTTGAATCTGATGCTTCAAACTTGGCATCTCTTCAGGGTTGAAAATTCTGAGTAATAAAAAAAAAGTCCTTTCTAAGAACGAAAGAGATGTAAAGTATGACGAGTTATCTACTGAAAATAATTCAAGTATATTCCCTATGAAACTTGGGTATCTTTCCATGATTCACGTGATACAATTATATCGATTTTTTTAATATTTAATCTATTGAAAGGAAACTAGCTTTGGTGTCACTATTTTTCACTAAACAACCAAATTCCTAGAATTCAAAGTTGCTACTGATGCAAATAAGGAAGTTGGTAGTTTGCACCTCCTCCAGCTGCGACCTGAAGGCTTATTACTCGCCTGTCAATAAGACGATAGGAATTTCCAGTCAATCAACAGCTTAATATGCAAATTCCCCTCTCGCATTTTAAAAATCATGTAGCACAAAGCTCTTTTACAATAGCAAGGTACATCGTTCATCTTGTCTTGTACTTTCCTCCTTGATCATCACACCACACAAAGCCTAATCGATATGGTTTTTTCTCCTCATGGATGTGTTACTCGCACATTGAAATATTATACTTGTCATGAACTTATTCAAATAGGTACCTACTACCTGAATAAAACAGGCTTAGACGACAATATGTTCAAAATAAATGTGCTCTCATTCATACCCATTCACGTACAAAGGCTCAGAATATGATCCGATATATTTCTGGAGTGTCATATCTGCTGCAATCGAGGCATCTCTCGCTTCTGTTGCTCTTAAACAAATATACGTTCCGCACACACACAGATTATACTACCGCACATCGTACGATTGTTTCCATGATGTTTTTGCGTGAATAATAACGTTTTGTGGAACGACTGAATTAATTTCCATTTCTTGTGCCTCTGCCGCATTTATAAACCTCGCCGTGTAATTATTTACAATCGAACTAGTTGTAATATACCAGCAAAAGTAATAAACTAAACAACCCTCTTAGTTCTTGTGTTAAATTATACTAAAGTTATTCATCTCGTATTAATAAATGTCTTATGATGCATTAGTTTTTATTACAGAGAGCGAATTCAAAGTGTGTGTGTGAATGTGATGTATCTGGAGGAATGGATGTTTCCTAATATAAAGGAAAAATGCCTGCATTTGTATGTAAATGAAAGGGAATAATAATGCTGGGCTTTAAATGTGCTATAAAGCTGGCGTACGTGTGCAATATGCAAAAAACACAGAAGGAAAGCTACACAATAAGAAATTCTGTGGAATACCATTCAGGTTTTACTACATGGATGAATGAAAAGTTGATATGGTGCAGGTAATATAAAAAAGTGTTAATTAAGGATCTATTTTGATTTTGTATAAATTTTTAGTATGTGTACTAGGATTATTTTCAGAAGGCTTTTTCTGTCTCTCTCGCCCTCTGAAGAGATGAACGAGAAGTAGAGATAGAGAGAGTGTGACGTACACGACTTCTGAAAAGAATCCTACTATACACTCATACATATTTTGATTTTTATATACCTACTAATTACTTATATAATATATTTACAAAATTAGAGCTACAGTTTTTTAACTTTTAACGAAATATTCCGAAATTTTGATCAATTAAGAACGCACTTTACTATCCAACATTTTAAAATTTCTTATACAAGAATATCCTCTTACTGTCCACCCCATAGAAGCTTTCCTATCAATTCCGAATACCTCCATATAAAAATTCCTCCGTCTACCACCAGTGTACATTGTTAATGCATTCTGTGGGCTTATAAACGATCCGGCTGACTTGTTTCGAAAATTAATGTCCACAGATAAGTCAAAAATTCGAAAACACGTATTAAGATGTTAACGAATATGTATAATGAAGCTTAGCTAACGACTTACATTTATACACTTAATTGAAAACGGGTATTTCGTTGTTGACGTTATCGCATAAAATGTTGCTTTTTATCGTTTTGTATTCCTCTAGAAGTCATCGATTTTTATTTGAGTGAAGCTTGAAATTACAAGCGCATATCATTACCAATTATAGAGTGGAATTATTGTTGTTTTATAAGATATGCGGTTGAGAGAGTTCACAAAATGAAACATAAATAATTTTTAATGTTTTTCAATTAGATAAAATAATGGGATGTTTTTGAGCATGAACACGACAGACACACCAAATAAATCGTCGTTTGAATCATTGGTGGTTATAATTGAAATTTATTTGTTGAGTTGAGTTGACATATCAAAGGTACATACAATGAAACAACCGTCACATACTACTTGGCATTGGATGTCATGCTTTTTATTTCGATTTGGAGCTAATGTGGATGCCATACACCCTTCTGCACTTTGCAGACTAGCCAATTTCCATTGTGGACATCGCGCTGATGATATATGGGGGGATGCTACCCTCACACAGGCATTTTTTGAAAATTAAAATCTGGAAAGATGGATTTCCATTCTAAAGAGTCTGTGAACCGTGCAGTACAGAAACCTTTGCTGAATTTATTCGCTTTTACTTGCCGTTTTTTATTCTATATAACCCACCCCGGCGGTGTAAGCCGATTGATTCAGCAGTCATATAAAAGACGTGAAATGTATTCCTGAAATTACTTTCGCAGATTACAGATAAATTTTTTCGGGGAATATAGAGGAAAAGGCAAGCGTAGCAATAATTAAAAATGCTCGGAGTAAAGACAGCAATTTCACGATATTAAATTTGATGTTCCTATGGATACCTACCCAACAAAAATTGCTTTGCTGCTTTGCCCTGGTTTGTATTGTTTGGGAAACGATGGAATGATTTATGTGGCACAGTTTACAGCTGACAAGGGCTTATATTGTACAAACGGCCAGTGTGTGTTTATCAAACGTGTTGAATTTTGGAGATTACGCCTGCCGCCACCAACATCAGCCACCGCCCCTCTGTAATATTAATCTTCATGCGGCACCACAGTCTGATTGGAGATGCGATTACCTATACGTCTTGTGTTGTGTAATGCATGGGTTTGGCTTGATCGAATTAGTTTAGTATTAAGGTGTAAATGGACAATGATGTATTTTCATTCGACGACCACGCGTTCTCAGTCGACGCACTCCTATACTTGCTCTGGTAATCAACAAGAGGTTAACACTGGCAGCAACCTACGAGAGGAGATATATTTTCTCAAATAAATGTCCTTAGGTGGCTGTAGACGACCACCATCAGACCAGAAAGAATCGAATAATGGTAAAAGTATGAGGCGGGTGGTATGATTTATAAAATGATAAGGTAGACGTCTTAATAAAATTTATAGAAGCCTGAGTTTGGCTAGGTACATATTATTCCAATAACAGAACGCTTTTGATGAAAGGATGAATGATGGTTTTATTTTGAAAAAATCATCAACTGTTTATATGAATTTTTCAGAGTTTTTTTGAGGATCTAAATTGTCTCCTTAAAAATCGCACTTTTCGAGGGTAGGTACGAATCATAATTTTGGAACAGCTGGTTGGGATTTTTAAAATTAACTCTGATGATGCAAGGGTGAATGATGGTCTTATATTTAGGAAAAAATCACGAACTGTTTATTTGAAATAAAAAATCACATTCTTCGAGGTTACAAATCACACTTTTAGAACCTGTTGATTTTTATAAAAATAATTATTAATTTCAAAGTAACGTAACGGCTTTAAAATAATCGCAAACAGTTTGAATTTTGTCTGCGTTTTTTTACTATTTTCCAAACTACCAAAGTTTCTCTCCTTCACAAACAAACGCAAGATTAAATCTGGGGGTTTGAATAAATCAAATCAATCCCGCCATTGTAAATCAGTTTAAAAAATGCATTTTCTCATTTTCATTTTCTTCACTATAGATGCGTGTTTCCACTCCACACGCTCTCTAATAATTTATAGGTTATCTCTGAGGGTGAGTGGAGGGTCCCCTTGGGTTTCATCAGTGCTTAAGTTTTGTAATGGTTCCTTGAATGATGCATAGCGATACTCTTTGCTATTTTCTCTTGTGCGTTATATTAAAATTTTAACGCGCGATTTCAACGGCTTCGTATTAAATTTAATTAATATATACACTGGTGAGGCTTCTTCTTTCTCTTTTACCACAAATTATTATGCAGCAGCAGCAGCAACTTTAGTACAAGATGCTGATCTAGTTGAACTTGAGGCTTACTGTTTTAATTCTTGTCCATTGACAATGCAAAAACTACTTAAATATTTCATTAACCAAATTCTTCTGCTGGCTTTATCTTCTTAATTTACTTGAATTATTCATGAAAGCAAGTGGGGGACCATCCGAGTAATAAAATCATATTTTTATAATTCAACGGGATATTTTAATTTAACCACATTACTTCTTGGAACTTTGCATCGTGACGACGATGATGATGGCCAAATTAATATGCATGCAAACTTCCGGCACCCATCAAAAATCCCCTAATGAATTTTTATTGTCCCTTGGTTTAATTGTTTTGTATTATCGGAGTCTCTTCTCCAATAACCCAGGAAATTTTTCCAATCTCAGCAGATCATGAAACAATTTTTATTGTATTTTTCCTGTATAAAATCTTAGATACTTTGGCAGTAAGCGCGCTATAAAACGAATTCAATTAAGAAGCCTTCAATTGTAAAGGAACGAAGGACTGTCATGGTATTGATCCCCTATTGCCTTGTAAAGAGATTCCCTCGGTCCAGCATCAGGAGCTGCAGCATCACATAACTACGTACTAAGACGCAGGATTACGAGATCGTTAAGAGATTTAGAAAATCGCCAGCTAAATGCCGATGGATCAGTTGGACATGTTCATTGAACTGCACTAACGCCCCCAAGGGATTTCACTTACTTGTGTGTGCGAGTGTGTGCTGGTGGTTCGTTGGAGGGTCCCACCAGACGTTAACTGATAACAAACAACTAGCGCTTCAGGAGGGCATGAAATTTACTTCTTTTAACACAAATGCAATTAAATTTTGGCGCCAGACAAGCGAAACTATACACAGTTAGATTATGTTTTACATTTCAGATTTTATGGGTGTTCAAGTCATAAAGCAAACATTTAGTTCATGTCCCCTAAAAATCGTAGATAATAATTAAGATAGTGAGTTTTTGCGTTAAAGTTTTGGTTCATGAGTTTTTAAATGGCATCAAGGGGACGCTAACGAGGAAATCGATGATTAACTTGAAGGAAACTACTTGTAATGAAAAGGGAAACGTACCTACTTGACTATTGTAGTTGGCAGATTTTGTGCAACATAAGATGAATTAAACTGAGCAAAAATGAAATTGTGGCTCCATCACAAAATATCCCAATTTTGTTATAGATTTTTTAAACTCAAGGCTACACTAAAATATGATTTTCTTTGAGGCAACATACACCTAAAATTACCAGATAAAAATTTGGCTTACAAATACCCACAAATGTTGGAAATCTTTATTGTTTCATTTAGCGAAAAAGTCATCTGGCAAAACAACTACTTGGTAAGTAGCCTAGCTCTACAAGTACCAGTACATGTCTGATATGTATGCGTGGATATTGGATTTGAAAACATAAACGGGTTGAAACAATAACAGAACTGTAGCTGTAGCATATAATTTTCCACGGTATGGTTCGAAAACAAGCACCATATATTTCCACTAGGATAATCCCAGAGTCCCTGCTTCATCTTTTCATTGTCTTCTGTCTCTGTTGCATGCCTTGTTGTTGAATATGTAGGCTAGACTTAAATAATTCACTGTACTTGTTTAAATTTACATATAACTGTGAGATCTGGATTTATGCCTTCATAATACTGGCGCAAGTCTTTCCCTGGCGTGATATTAAAGTGCTTCCCATCTACAGAGTTCTCTCTTAAATATTGTAAAAACTTACACGGATGTGGAGCAATGCTACAATGAAATGCTTCTTATTATTTTGGTATTTTTCGTCGTAATTTCGTTCTTTTTTTCCTACAAGTTTTCTGAAGTTGTCCACGGATATTCTATATTAATTATTCACACATACACAGTCGGTTTAGCTAGACAATAAAATTATTCCCCAACTAATTAGAAAATATAAGGACCGAGTTAATGTTTAATTAACAGTGTGTATGTGGGAGAATGTACAAAATTGGGGATAATAAAGGCCGGACATAACAAGAGAGGGGAGAACGTCAACTACAAGAAGATTTTTCTACAGAATTTATGCCACAATAACTTTAGATTAGTTAGTACGTAACAATAACAATAATATTCACTATCTAACCTAACTTCCAGGCTTACAAAGTTCTGAATTCATGTAAAACATTCGCCCCCTTCATGAAACACTTCTTCATGCACTCAACTATTCTAATTAAACACCAGAAGACAAAAACCTGGAAACATCAGATGATGTATAGCTTTTGATAAGTTAATAAGTTGGGCTTGGGTCGAGAGTGTAATAGAAGAAACTGGAGAACCCTGCCGCCACCCTGTAGGTCGTTAGATTACATGTCTGAGAAGCCTCTATGGCCGGATTAGGGTTGCGGGGTTGGTAACCCGGAGAAGCCTATATATGGCTCACGTTGGCACGCCTGCTGTCTCACACTTTCTCCCTGTAATTGGATGACGAACGTCTTATTCTTAGTCTATATCGAATATCAGTTATTAAGTTCGAATATCTTATTAAGTTCATATAATCAACTTGTAGGGATTTTTTTTCCTCGTAGCTTTATTGGATTGATTATAGCCACTTTATTATTTACAACTCAAGAAAAAGTTTTTTCCATTGTAAGCTACTTTCAATGTGTATGTATGTAAACATCGCGTCCTTGGAAAATAATTTTCTTCCTCAATACCTCGCGTCTGTACTATAAATATGGTGGTTGATGGCATCGTCCAAAGTAAACAGAATGGAGCAGCTGCTAAGGATTCTGTATGTTTTCAATTTGTTCGTATCAAAAGCCTTCCAATTTGCAAGTGGTAACTTGGGCATTTGTCATGTACAGACTGACGGCAGTTTCCAGTTGACAATGTGGACTTTTTCTGCTTTAGTCCAAAAATAAATTTCAAAGGATTCGCGTAGAATGGAAGCGTGAACATTCGCCATAAAGACGTGTTGAATGTTACGCGTGCCTCCAATTGTCACGAGTTCGAAAACTTCTTAATGAAAAATAATGTATAGGGAAATTGTTAGAGATCCTCGAGGGTGTGTGCAAGTTTAATTTTCATGATAGTTTGGCTTAGCTTGCAAATATTGATTGTTGTTGGGGGGTAAAATATAAAGCGCACAATGGTAATTGGCAATCACCCTAGTCATAGACACAGCAGGTAAAACAGTTTTATGTTCCAGTTGACTCACTATGACTAAGAATGCATTAAATTTCAGTGTATAAATGTTTCAGGTAATGGCAGAGAGTTGGGTGATTCATGGCTTTTTGAACAGTTTTACTTTTAGGATGCTTTACTTTTATGCGTTCCAAGCACTACCTTCTTGTAGTAAACTTTCTTTTAAGCGCTAGTTTACGACCAAGTACAGCTATTTACTTAGTGTATAATTATGAAGTTTCAGTCAAAGTTAACACACCCTAAAATAAAGTTAAAACTGTCGAAGAAGCTGTTTCAAGTTCTAGTTATCAACATCATATGCCTGTTTAGATTTCCAACGTAAACAAAAATTCTCTCAACACTGGTAATTAATATTTAGAGTTGGAGTTTTTTTCCTCTAGGATATGATGTGTGAAGTACAAGCAAAATTTAATTTAGGTTTAGTGTCAATTTATTAAGCTGTTGTCAAAGATGTTGGGGAGCGGATGAGTTGGCAGGGTGCATCATCTGCTTTAATATACGTAAAGTGGCTGAAAATGGTGAAACACCGGTTCACATAACACTCTGTTCTCACGTTAGTCACTAACTAAACAGTAACCTTATCTTAAATACGCTTGCAAATAGATTTTACCATACCACCCCATCTTTGTAATGGTATAGAAGCACTCTCGCCATGTCTGGGAAAACCTCTTTAATCACCTGGTGCACAGTCTATTATTACTAAACAAATTTCTAATTTTATTCCGAGGATTTCGTCAATTTATAATCAACTGGAAACTGGAAAAGTCAAAACATTGAATTTGTAACACAGTGCTTAGTAGATTTTCCGATTTTGTTTGCTAGTAAAGGTCGCTAAGTGCGTTCTTATGTTCATCGATCGGCTTATTAAGAGTTTGTTAAAGTTCTTTCGGGCAGTAAGAAGTTAGAATTGAAGATTATAGCGTCGTTTTCCTCAGATTCACATTTAGATTAAAAAAACGGATGTAAAAACATTCAATAACGATCTGTTTTTACAACGTCATGGTAATTAGGAGATGTTGGAATAGAAGAGGAGGGTTTAGTTATGTTAATAGACTATAAGAAAGTCATGTGCTGGACAAATCAGAATTTTATAAGAGCTTCTGTAAGTTATCGCCAAAAAAAGATGGTCCATAAAAATCTTATTACACTACTACAGTTTCGGGTAGATTCTAACGATTTTACTCGCTTTTTAATCTCCTTCCAGAAGACAATTTTTACCGTAACGTTAAAATATTTAGAGACTTTCGTAAATTTATAAAAATTCCGAAATGTACCATAAACGATAATCCCAACTACACATTTCCTTTTTATTGCAGACTTAAAGAAGATATTCGAGGTAAATCCGGAAACCCGCCATCAAGTGGAGATTGGACACCAGATGGAGCTGAAGTGTATGCCCCCAGCGGGCATGCCGCCTCCCAGAGTGTATTGGTTACGTGGTAGTCAGGTGTTGCAGTCAGATACGGCTGTTTTGGTCACTAGCGAGGGCCACCTACTCATCGGCCAAGCACGTACACAAGACACAGGCAACTACACATGTGTCGCCGAAAATATTGCTGCCAAACGCACCGCCCCCACGTCCCAAATCATCGTGTACGGTAAGCGTATTATTAAAAATGATCTAGTTAAGCTGGAAAGCTGGATGGAAATGTAATATTTAGAATTTAGAACGTTGAGGCGTCGTCATGGTTTAATTTATAGTTGAGGTATTTAAGGGTAATAAAATCCAAGCCACTACGTTCACAATTAATCATAAAATAATCCCTAGCAGGCGCTCCCTCGTAAGTTACACCTAAGTTGTAAGAGCAGAGCGCGCTATAAGACATTGATAAGTACCGCGCGTAAACTAAACGATTTAAACGCGTCATTAAATTCCTTAACATAAAAACTTCTAACTTGTCCACTACAAGGAATTACTGGGCCAAGTCAGTGGGAAAAGTCGATAAATTTTTCAAACACATGGATATAAAAGACGGAAATTAATGGCTGTGTTAAGTTTTCTAGTATAGAGAAGTTGTTATACCACTGTGGTAACAAGCCAAAGATTTCTAATCTCCGGTTGTTGTAAACGGTTTAAATTTGTTTCAGGTGTGGATAAAATATGTCGGGAGAAATGTTTATGAAGAAATTCGGTACATCGTTGAGACAATCAGAAATATAATTTGTACTTTAAATTGCCTATTTTGTGAGTCCTTCATATATTTTTTGTTATTAATCTAAACGAAAAATTTTCAAGACAAAATACGCGTCATTATTAAATATGCACAATTTGAAGTGTGTGATATTTAACAATCGATTACAATCACCCTGTATAAGATAATTTAACTAAAAGCGCATCAAAATGTTCTCTAGACGTTTCTTTTTATAATTCTTACTTGTTTTTTCTCAATGTTTTTCTGTGGAAATATGAATATTTTTGCAGAGATCTGTGAATTTTTTTTAAAATAATTGAAATAATTCGAAAACTTTTTATTTTAAGGACATATTACTTTTATAGTTTAGATCGAAAAAATTCGTATGCCCAGAAATTTGTAAATTTTGAGAAAACTTCATTCTATCAAAATTTCCAAGAAACAACGTGAGGATTTCTCCATTTAGAGGACGTTTAGTATTTTTTTGAGTGCACTGAAAACATGCTAAAAATCATCAAAAACCATCAATTTTCCATGTTTTTTGAGCTATCCGACCACATATCTCGAAAACTATTTATCGTATCAATGTGAAACTTATTTGTAGATGCTTGTAAAGAGTTGCTGAAGAGATTGACATCGAAATCAGCAAAATCGAAGACCCATTTTTTTTTACTCTCAGGAATGGACACCAAAAAAAGGTAGTTGCAGAAAATTGACAATAAAAAAAAAACTATCCAACCGAACCCAAAACTATGGCTCATTTTGAATTCAGAATGAAATTTTCCTATAAGAAAATGGTCTTGTTGAAAGGTTCGTCCGCTTAATAACTATAGGACATATATCCAAACAAAGTTCTAAAAACAGGGCAAAATCGAAAAAACGTCAAGGGGTACCCCTTAAGATTTTTTCGATTTTCGTCACATCACAAATCTTTCAAAAACAAACTTTTTTTAACTAATTTGGGGGCGTAGAAAAAAAATATCAAATCCGTTTTTCATTCAGAGGAAATGGGAAAATTTTGTGGAACTTAGAAAATATTCGAAAAAGTTACCTATGTTCAGAAATTTGAAAATATTGAGAAGACTAATTATTCTATCAAAATTTCAACGACATCACTGGATTCACAAGAAAATTTCCAAGAAACAACGTGAGGATTTATCCATTTAGGGGACGTTTAGTATTTTTTTGAGTGCACTGACGTACTAGGTATACAGTTCTTGTGGCGATGAAAATTTTACATTTCTTCCGCTTATCTTTTACAGCAACTAATAAATTATGGTTCCTAATCTTCTTGTAACCCATCATCTCTTAATAAAATTACACTCTAAACGAACAAATATATCGAAATGTGAAATCACAACCTTCAAATATATTTCTAACATAACAGTGATGGAAACAATAACAAACCTATGCGTGGGTGTGATTTGTGTGGGTATGTTCACATTTTACAGATCCTTTATTAGTTAACTCGCTTCATTTACCGAAAACTTCCGATATTAAACCAAACCAAAAAATTCCTATATTTACAAGACACAAATATAGCAAAAAGCACACATTGTATGTAACCCCGCAACAAAAATGTTTAAAACCAAACCAAACAAACAAACTTTAATAATCTTTAACTAACACTGCAAAACAACCATCAAGCTAAAATAACATAAATGTGTTGAAACAAAAATCAACACACAACACCACAACCGCTTTCGTGACCACAACATCTTGTACATTTTCCTCCACAAATATTTAAGAATTCTCGCACACTGTTTGCTTTAAAGACTTCGTAATATGCCTGACATGGTTTTAAATTTCACCTGTCTTAGGTACCGCAGGTGTTCCACAAAAAAGTCAAAAGTAATTTACGGTATTAACAATATTATTTGTAAATGACCTTTTTATCCCTTTCGCATGGCACAGAGGCACCTGTCTATTAAGCTACTAGCCCCACTAGAAAATCCGTCTACGAGTCCACATTTTTTCACAGATGAATGAATAGGCCATCGTTTGCTTATCTCCGAATCAAATTATGATTAATATTGTTGAGTAACAGATGGATCTGTTGGTAATTAAACTTCTATTTAAGTAAAAGCCCAAACAATTTTTTATCCCACAGCTTCTGCAATAACAATAATTACTTCTGTTTATGTACAGCTTGATGTGCCGTGTTAATTAGGGAAATGTTTTTTGGGTAAGAAACAAGGGAATTAAGGCAAAAATAATCATTAACAACTGGTGAGGTTCTCTTTCCCCTAATCCACACAAAACCTTCTTCTTAATTGTGTGCACCTTCCTTCGGCTAGATAAGACATGACAGCAACGCCCCATGGTTATTTTTGAAAAAATAATTAGTTTCGGCAGCTCAGCTTGTTCAAGCGAGAATCGCGTTTGGAATCATTAACTAGAACTTTGTTCATTTTTAAAGCAAATTACGAATAAAACTAAATGCAGCCTTTGCAATTAAACTAGTTCGTTAAAATTGCTGTGAACGCTTTAAATTAGTAGGTACCTACTCGAGTTCTAATAAAAATTTAACTGTAAAAGTAATTGCTTCAAGTTGTTTGGGTCTGAGAAATAAAGTGGCTCAAGTTAATTTTACAGTAGGAGAAAATATTTTTCTTATATTCCTCTGAATGGAGCGCGAGTTTTACACAGGGACCTTGACAATAAAGCAGCTGAATTTTTGTAGATAATCAATCATTTGGTTGCCCATCTTCTTTTTCCATTTTGTTGACTTTAATGGCAGATGGATTTATAATGCCCATCACAGCGCAAACACACACACAGTAAGCGCTGTTTTTAAAATAATATTTATTTTTATAATGTACATAATACACAGTTTTTATTGTACACACAGTATTATATTACACAAAACAGCATATTTACCTCAACTCTGTATGTAATGTATATTTTTCGTGTCATTAAAATGTTTAATGACAAATATTTAAGCATTTTCTATAATGGTCGTAAAGTACGTATAGGTATATTTTTATAACCTATTTTATGATTTTAGATGCAGACATTCTTCAGGTGCTTCGAGAATTGTAAATCTTTGTGATGGTAATGAATTAAGATTTAATTTTGAATTGTGCAATTAATTTGTAGTTAATTTTGTATATTACAGAAACCATATAGGATAGTTAAAATATAATTACAAAACAATTTTAATGAAGGTAAAGCCATAAAGGAAATATTTAATAATGTAACAGACGAGACATGATAATGTGTGAAATTACAATATATAATAAAATTTCAGCTGTAAAGACAGTTTTAAAGGTATAATTTATTTGAAAGAAAATAAATTTTAACTTAGCTAATCTGGTTATCTCAATTCTTCTTTTACGAAGGATTTTTGATAATCCAATTTTAATAATATATCAAATATAATTTTTAAAGAGGTTTTAAGACTTTTACAGCAACTGCCATTAATTCTCTCCAAAATCTCTTTTTTCTAGGTATTCTTTTCCTTATTATTTCCGAGTCTTGTATTAGCTGAAACAAATATTAACCATGCTCAAAATTTTGCGTAATTTTGTTAAAATCAAATCGAACTTTAACTTGAGCTTTTTTACGATCGAAATTGTGACATCAAAATAATACCTCCAAGTGACTTGGCAAATATTTAGATTGTCTCAGAGCTGTGCCCACCTACGCACTGTAGATCTACCCATACAAAAGGATAATAAATAAATACGACCAGGCCATTAAATATAAATACACCGACAAGCAAAACCACCTTTTTTTAACCCGCCACTTTAAATATGCCTGTCATAATATTCTGGCCATATTTTTTGTTGTTCAGTTTGGTATCCCCTTTTGAATATCGGCGGGGGGTAATGGGCAACCCATTGTCTTACCATAGGAAAATCTCATGTTGAAAATATTCCACAGGGCTAATGGATTTCAAGATGGAAATAAATGTGAATTTACAGCGAGAATTAAGCTTGAATGTGGGTGGGTAGGAAAAAATTACCGTATCATTAAAGACCGACACAGGATCATAACACGGTTTTATTAGTTACAACTTTAAGTGCGTATAAATATTTTATTCAATGTTTACAAGCGGTAAAAGGTCCCTAATGTCATAAAATCTTGCGTAAACACCGGAGATTTTTGCATGTTGTCATATTGGTATTGTATTGAGCCGAAATAATTAATTGATAGATAAAGATGTGTGCTGGCAGTTGGACTTGTAACATCTGATTAATGTTGTATGTCTTCTTTTTAAATATCATAGTAAGATGACTAGTGTAAAAACAAAATTAATTCCCAAAGCATGAGAATCAATTTGAATGTAATTTATTTCTAATGTTAACTCGTGACTCCTCTCTTATGGTGAATGTGTGTGTTGTTCAGGCATCTCGAAAAGATCATAAACTTATGACATAGGTTAATTAACAACTGGGAGAAATTGATTTAAACTTAATGTAGGTAGGTATACAAGTAAGTAGGTAGGATGATGCTTGTTGAAATTGTGGATAGTTGGCATAACTTTGACAAGTTAAACGTCAACAATTTATGTCACATTTTCTTTATATGAGTTTTTTCTGTCGGTAAAATGTTTAGTTGGTTGAATAAAACACCGGAGGTCCGGCAGGGTTGCTTTGACAATGTCATAGATGGCCTCAAAAGTATCTACAAGAACAAACTGTTGCCTTTAGAACAACACTACCTCTTCCACGAGTTTCATTCGCCACCACTCAACGATGCAGATTTCGAGGCACGACCACTAATCCTACTAGTTGGTCAATATTCCACTGGCAAGACCACTTTTATAAAATATCTCCTGGAAAGGGACTTTCCCGGTATGAGAATTGGTCCTGAGCCCACAACTGACAGATTTATTGCTGTGATGTACGGCGAGAACGAAGGTGTAATACCGGGGAATGCCCTTGTCGTCGACCCCAAGAAACAATTCAGGCCACTTTCCGCATTCGGGAATTCTTTCCTAAACAGATTTCAGTGCTCAAACGTGAAATCGCCCGTACTCAAGGGCATGTCCATTATAGATACACCCGGGATACTTGCAGGTAACGCAACCAAACTGAAATATAGATATAGCTACAGCTTTGGGTCTGATTTACTGCCCCTTACATGGCGTCACATCAAATATTAATTGCACCGAACCCACACCACCAGTCATGACTTCCAACTAACTTTGTTTACTGGTACACCAAGACCCAAACATCTTACATCAGTAAGTCACTCACGAAATTTAATCACATTACGACGATTCGCTCGGGGAAAGGGTTTAACTTGAATTGATATAGAGCAGAATTATTGGGGTTTATTTTGCTCAAATGATACAAATATGTATAATATCAAAAGTGTATGCACAATAACTAAAACCACAGGACTAAAAATTAGAGATTAAGAAATTTGTCTACAAGATAAGAGATGTTTTATTCGTTAACATTGGGTCAGATTAAATAATTCGTACTTTTAGTAAATATACGAAAACAGCCTTTATAGCCTTTAGCCCAGTAAAATTAGATTAAAAAATGGCAAAATTGACACTATGACCAAATTTTTGAGAGCAACTCAAGGGTCATTGATGAAACTCCAAAACGCAAAAATCCAACAATATTTCTTTGTGCGTCACAAATATTTCAAATAACTTTTTTTGATAGCGCTTTAGAGCCGTTTGACACGACACTAATTTTAGTACTAAATTTGATACTAATTATGCGCGCGCAGATTTAGTAAACTTGTTACAAAATTAAAGCATGTTCTATTTTTTTGTATACAATCTGACTAAATGTGCGTAAATTCGGTGCAGGAGTGTACAATGCTGTACAGAAGAAATTGAAATTAGACCTATTGTTTACTATTTTATTATTATTATTAATTTTTCAACTAAATCTGCGCGCGCATCACTTGTATGAAATTTAGTACTAAAATTAGCCTCGTGTCAAACGGCTCTTAAAGAAAAAAGTTATAAGCAAAATACTGCCCTTTTTTAGGGGGTGAGTTTCTTCAATAAAATATACTTATATATTTTTCTATTGCAATAATGAAAAAAATCTTCTTACAAAATCTGTAGAGGATCTTATTTCCTACAACTTTCATTTCGTATATTTTTTTGTGACGCAAAAAGTACATGAGGCGGAGGACGCCAAAGTCAACTGCGCTTACAAAATATTACTTGTAATGGTAAAATCCGTGTTTTTTGTTAATCATCGTTATTAATTTTTTTTAATTGTAATACTTAAGTATACATACATATTATGTAGGTATGTATATTTGATTTAAAAAACTCCCCCCGTAAAAAGACCAGTGTTTTGCGCCCTCTACCTCATGTAATTTTAGTTTCACAAAAAATACCTGAAATAAAAGTTGTGGGAAATAATATCCTCTACAACTTTTGTTTAAAGATTTTTTTCGTAATTGTAATAGAAAAGCATATAAATTTTATTGAAAAACTCATCCACTAAAAAAGTGCAGTGTTTTGCGCCTTCTAATTTATGTAATTTTTGTGTCACAAAAAAATACTTGAAATAAAAGTTGTAGGAAATAACATTCTCAACAAGTTTTGTTTGAATACTTTTTTCATAATTGTAATAGAAATATATATATATTTTAATGAAGAAACTCACCCTCTAAAAAAGAGCAGTCTTTTGATTATAACTTTTTTATTAAAAGAGCTATCAAAAAAAGTTTCAAACAAAAGTTGTTTGAAATATTTTTCAGAATAAACTAAAAAAAAAACTATATTAAAATCCAACCAGTAGGGACCCAGATATAAAAAAATCACCGTTATCACGTGACGCACAAGGAAATTTTGTTGGATTTTTGCGGTTCGGGGCTTCGTCAATGACCCTCGACTTGCTCTCAAAAATTTGGCAATAGTATCAATTTTGTAGATATTAGGTACTTTTTGATCTACTTTGACCTTTTTACTTTCTTTAATTAAAATTGATATTTATAGAGTTTAGGTCCTGTGATTTTACGCTTGTGGAATAAGACCCGTAGGTTAAGTAGCGGCTAAAATCCAAACGAAACTAGTTCCGTTGTTATAATATAAACTCGTTAAAGAGTGAACATTTCTTTTTGTGTAACAATTTCAGGTGAGAAACAACGCATAGACAGAGGCTACGACTTCACAGGGGTGTTGGAGTGGTTCGCAGAGAGGGTCGACCGAATAATTTTACTGTTCGACGCACACAAACTGGATATATCAGACGAATTCCGCAGGTCCATTGAGGCGCTCCGAGGGCACGACGATAAAATCCGAATAGTTTTAAACAAAGCTGACATGATAGACCATCAACAGCTGATGAGAGTGTATGGGGCATTGATGTGGTCCCTAGGAAAAGTGCTTCAAATGCCCGAAGTTGTACGCGTGTATATTGGAACATTTTGGGACCAGCCGTTGCGCTTCGACGTAAACCGAAAACTGTTCGAGGATGAGTCTCAGGATCTCTTTAAGGACCTGCAAAGTTTGCCCAAGAATTCAGCTCTGAGAAAGTTGAATGATTTAATTAAGCGCGCTCGACTAGCCAAGGGTCACGCCTATATTATAGCTGAGTTAAAAAATCAAATGCCGATGTTTGGGAAGGATAGTAAGAAAAAGGAACTGATTAACACTTTGCAGGAGGTTTATGAGAAGATCCAGCGAGAGCACGGTTTGTCCTACGGGGATTTCCCCGATATCAACAAAATGCAAGAGCACTTAGCCAAACAGGATTTCACTAAATTTCACTCGTTGAAACCGAAGCTTCTAGAAGAAGTTGAGGACATGTTAACACAGGACATTGCACAAATTATGACGATGATGCCGCATGATTGCAGTCCTGTTAGCATGACAAAAATTTGCGGTGGGGCTTTCACTAATGTAGAAGATAAAGTATCGCCTTTTGGGTATAGAAGGGGTGAGGGATGCAACGCTGGTTTCGGTGAAGCTGATTGGATCGTTAATAAGGAACGCGCCACTTATGATCAGTTATTCGAATCCTTGTCGCCTGTTGAAGGGAAAATATCCGGTGCCACTGCTAAGGAGGAACTGTTAAAATCCAAATTGCCCAATTCGGTTTTGGGGAAAATTTGGAAGTTAGCCGATGTGGACAGGGACGGGTTTCTGGATAAGGACGAGTTTGCTTTAGCGATGCATTTGATTAATGTTAAATTAGATGGGAATGAAATTCCGTTTGAGCTGCCTGAGCATTTGATACCGCCCAAAAAGAAAGATAGATTATGTACCTGTTGAGGTTTCAATAAAATAATGCTTACTTGAAATATTTAGCTTGTATTATTTGTTAGAGTTTTTCATACATGTGTGGACAAAAATAAATTGTCACGCTTACGATGTAGAATGTGTCCGTGTCTCATTGATTGGTTAAGGTTTAATCAACGTAGAAGGGTAAAAACATTAATTGAAACGAATCACTTTGTGAGAGCAGAAACTAAAAGCGACAATCTGGATGCCAGAATCGGAAAATGGTCTCTTTAGACAGCTGGAGGCCAACGCTAAACCAATTAAAACAAAGAACAACCAAAGCTTTTGTTCTAATTGTATCTGTATTAGCTTGTGTTTAATGACCGCTTTTTGCCACGATTAGTTCTGAATTTTCGGTGATATAACAACGTGAATGTTTGTATAATATAATACAATTGTATGGGCAAACAAATAGTAATCGAAATTAAAGCTCGCATTGGCGGCGCTGATGCTGCTGCTTTTGTAAAGATAACCGAATCACAAATTAATAATGCAATTTAAACTCGATATCGAATAATTTGCATTGATATGCTATTCACAAAAACCAATATATCTTTTTAATTGAATATTGGCGTTGTTTGTGTCCGCTTTTCAAGGAAGTGATTTGTCTGTTTAGCTAAGTGATTCATGCAAATACTTCGAGGGGATCCAAGGCGAATAATCGAATATCACATTTACTGTAATTGGAGAGCGTAATTTTAAGATAAAATCTTTCGAATGTCCAGTAGTGCTACTACTACCAACAGTTTTAATATAGGAATAGGAAATGATGAAAGGATTTATCAAAATATTTCAGATAAGCAGGTAATCAAAGTGTTTCTTAGAATGTAATTCTCTGCTTGATGAAAAAAGGAAGAACGTAACTTTAAACAATAGGAAGTAATAAAAAAGGTAATTGACAACATTACAACATGTACTTTGAATATAAATCAATCTGTTTGAAGTACGTTTTACATTTTTTACATGTTGTTGAGAATAAACTTTAAATACTTAATAAACTGAAAAAAACTGAGGTATCTATTGGTATAGTGAAGATAATTGAACTAGGTACTCATATTTTCTTTAAAAAATTGATATCACACGATTTTAAATGCCTTTTCTCTTTTCCAATACAAAAATACTTACCTTAAATTTCTTTGCAATCTTCTACATGGTTCATTTTAAACAATTGAATAAAAAAATATCTGATGTGTCCAACACATGACTTTCTTATACGGATAGTACCCAATTACTTTTCCTAAAGAAATTAAGTTGAATTTCTTGTAAAAATCGTGTTTCAATTTTGAGCGTTTCCAGTAATTTTCAAATAATTTTCGGAAGTCTCTCTCGCACTTATTGCAATACACATAAATCTGTCCTTGTTTCACTCATTATAACCGAATTTTACGACAAAAATTTGAATCTAATCCGATAAGTCGTTTTTGAGTTATGGTGACACACAGACAGACATCATGGCGAAAATGGTCAAAATGGATTCAGGGACCCTCAAAACGTGTAAATCCATCAAAATCTCAAAGTCGAAAAAAATCACGATTACTATACTTTCTTATTACTTCGTATAAGAAAGTAACAACGTTCTGCACCTTTCCAAAATCTCAAAAAAATTCTCAAACGTTCATTGAACATTAACGAATAAAATTCTGGAAAATCTGAGTGTCCTACATGGATATCGGACCCAGATTTGAAATCAGCGGAAAATTTCCTATCCCCACGTGAGGTTTCAGCGTTTTATGAAGGTTTAGTATATTTTTCAGAGGGCCAAATAAAAAATCAATTTTTTCCTTACATGTTTGGAAAATCTTTGATTTTAATGAAGTCCTGGATTGTCATGAAAAATAGTTTCTTAGCTAATTCAAGGGCATAGAAAAAGAATTTCGAATTAATTCTTGTGTATTTCATAATGGCTGTTGCAAAATGACCAAAAAGTTCCATCACTTTAAGCACTCGAAATAAATTCAAAAATTACTAAATGCACATTAAATGTTACCTCAAATTAAATCTATGACAACATCAAAAGATTTCCAACAAAGAAATTTCAGTTTAATTTTGTACAGTTGTTTATGAAAATACCTAACTACTTTTTTTCTCTATCCCATGAAAAATTCGTTCTCCTTGATTTACTTAAACTAAAGCTATAATAATAAATCCGGATAAAACCCAATTTGCCTAAACAACCCAGCCTTCCCTCTACGCCTCTGGTCTGCACGATGTAGCGCCTTCCTCACACAATAAATCGTCGAAGACGCGTGTGTTATAGAACAATGTAGATAAATAGTATCAAGATATATCTTAGAAAAACATTAGAGAAACTTTCTAAAACCCTAATAAACAACCCAAGGTACACTCGAGTAAAATTTACATAAAAAACAAGAAGCAACGTTAGATTATTTTGTTTAATCTTGGATCAGAAAACCAACAATTCCTATTTAAGTATAAATATTAAACCACATAAAAATGTGGGGCTACTAACCAACAAAAGCGCGATGGTTATCATGAAAATACTTCAGATAAACTGAACTGAACTTGGGGAAATTCTTTGTGGTTCCTGGTGAGTTATTTAAAATTAATTAAGTACTCAGAGTCAAATACGTTGTGTTTAATTAATGATTTTGGAATTTCTGCTAAAAAATTTAGCTATTTTTTCGCTTTAACAATGTAATATCGTCTGGGAAAAGCTTATAATCTGTTCGTTACTTAAGTTCCGATTCCTTTGTACTCTCATTCGAACAAACAAAGCGACTAGAATTAATTTAGATTCGCTGCTATATTCATATTGTCTTTTAATTTAACTCAGCAAAGATTAGGATAATTTGGTTCTGGATATTTTGACAAACTCTGGAAAGAGTTAAGCTGTTGAATAATTAAGACTGTTGCATTGTAAGTTTACCTTATCACTCGTATTAATATCTATAAAAATAATTTCAAAACCCCTAGTATGTACCTATTCTTAAATTGAAATTCGAAACTTGCTGCCAAGATGGAAATCTTATCCAGTTTGTGGTAATTCAATCCACTACCACACAATCTATATCTTCTGTTCTGATATCTCTTTTAAAGGAATTAAACAATCAATTGTTCTACACAATAGAAAAAGTTTGTTAAGTGAAGCCAAACACATCGGCGAGTTTTTCAACTCGAAACAACAAATACAAACAACAAAGAATGATGATGCAAGTGGGGTAAAAAAAGTTTAGGAAAGTTTAATTCAAAGACTTAACTATGCTTTGATTTCGGTTGTTTTTAAGCCGCAATTCCGTAAATTGAAATGATGGGAATTTGCTGAAACATTTGTTCGTTGCCTCGCAGAACTATCGAGAGCCAACTGGCCTTTGTTTTACAGTTAAACACATTTAGACTGGGATTCAACTACGGAAAATACCTTTTAGTTTACTTATGTTAACATTAAAATCCAGTTTTCGTAATCAATTCAATGATAACTAGAAGAGATCACATTAAGTACTTGAAAAAATCATTTTTTCCCATAATTATTTTCTCGGAAAGTGTCCATAACTTCTTCAGCACACCTTGACGTTTATTAGTCCATAAAATCCAACCAGTTATTCTCATTAACAAAACCTAATTTCATATAATTTTTTACAGTGAATGGCGGTTGGTCACCATGGTCAGGCTGGACGGAGTGCCGATGTCCCGGAGCCACTTTGGCTGCTGGAAAAATGAGCACCAGAACCTGCAACAACCCACCACCCAGCAACGGTGGCCAGCCATGTCAAGGCACCAGCATTCGACGAACCAAAGATTGCATTCCTTGCCCTCAAGGTACATATAACACACATGTGTTTTATTTCATCACATAAATTTCATGTGGATGGGCTCTAGGCTTTTAGATGCGATTTGTGGTGGAGGAAGCAAACTTAATTTGGCGTGTCATGATGGTTTTTTTTCCATTATTTATATTTAATTACTCGCAGTAAATGTTTGATGGTGTTTTTTTCTTGGACAGTTAATGATTATCACTGTAAACGGCGTTTTTATGTACGAAATAAAAAATAATCATTTGTACCTGCGGTAGAGTGTCTTGAAAGTTTTTATGAGGAATTTTGGAGAATTTTCTATAGAAATCGACTATAAAATAACCAATAATTTCATCATGACTTTTTTAGTAGGTACCTACTCCCTTTGTTTTTACTTTTTACATAATTTAGATAATTTTTAATGGAAATTGTGTAAAATATTATTTGCCTTATAGACCAATTCTATCATTTTATTACATTTCAAATGGTTCCGTAAATTTTTTCAACATCAAACCTACTTGTAAATACATATTTATAAATTTATAAGGTTTTCTGTAAAGCTAAATAGAATTGCAGATTTTGTATAGAAAGTTACAGATTTGCTTATAGATCGGCCCATCAACATAATTTAAATTTTAAAGACATGGATTTTTTAACTAGCCTGGATTTAAGTTTGTTATCTCCAAATCTTTTGGTTTAAGTACGAGATGTAACAAATTAAAACTCTAATTTCTGCTTGAAATACAATTTTTCTACTCATGTCAGCAAGTTACCCCTCGCCCTTAAACACCCAATTTCAATCACAATTAAACGTACTTTAATTCGCTAAATAACCCGTACTAATCCTTCCTTGCCCTATGCTTACGTAGAAGAGCTGATTTTGGACACTGCTTACGACTATGATACTAACGATAACCCATACGGTAAGCTTCAGCCTTATTACATAATAACCACCCCCAACCCTTCCACAAACTAACCTAATTTCCGGCTTCCCAGTGGAACCAGCTCGATGGTCCGCCTGGTCCGAATGGACAGACTGCAACTCCGACTGCATCAAAACGAGAAAAAGACAGTGCATCCCTGGTAATGGACAAGGCAGAAAATCCTGCAATGGCAAGGACACCCAAACAACATCCTGCTCATCGGAACAATGCCGCTCTATGGAACTGACCCGGGTTAGAGAAGGTATGTGTTAAATTAAATTGGGGGGGTGAGTAGGGCCCGAAGGGCCATGTGGAAATCGAGTTTCATTATCGGTGTATAGGTGCGAGATATTAACTACTATACATAAATGGTGGACTGGATTAGCTGTAATAATTTCTGTAGCTTCATTTAAATTATTCACAGTGTGGTGAGTTTAAATGTGTTGGGGAAATTGATACTTTTTGGTGTTTGGTACAAAGATATTCAGTGAATTATTGCAGGTATAGAGTTAGGTAATTTATTTGTATGAAGCTGTCCAAAATTAATTTGTTTAAATTAGGAAAAATCTCCTGTGGGTGTATTTTTAACTATTACACACAATTATACCCAATTGGTAATTAATCATGTTGAAAGCACACCGCGAACGTATTAATGCAGTCACGTATCTAACAATATTTAAGCAAGAATTTGTCTTGGTCGAAATGTTTACGAAATCCCCGTCGAGTTTCGTTTGCTTTTCCTCCATTAAACCCAATTAACATTATGGTAATTATCTTGGGCTATTAATTTAACGCTTATAAGACAAACACTTATATATTTTAACAGGTAATAATTAATACTATTTAGATTGTTTGACTAATTGTTCGGTACATAAGGTTAACACCTTTTCCTATATTTACTGAGGTTGTGTGGGATTAGAGAAAAAATTATAAATCCATTAGATTCAGATGATAAATCAATAGAGGCAAAGGTAATTGTATTCAAATTATTAAATTATAAAGAAAATTGTGTAGGTTTCTGAATGAAGAAATGTTTATATGCTCTACTCCAAATCTTGCGTATTACGGCATGCGAAATTGAAACGAGTTTTTTATCACATTCTTTCGTAATTCGTCATAAGTAAAATGTAATGTTATTCCATCGAGTAAATAAATAATAATATAAAACCTAACTGAAATAAGTAGAATAATATCTCTTGACAAAACTATGAAGAAAAGTCTTATTTATTTTACTGCTTGAGATTATTTTATTATATATACTTATTCAATTTAATGACAGTATATAAATAAAATACAGTCTGGTCGGTTACCTACTTAAATTATTATATTGTAAACTGCAAGAATAAAATAAGTTGTACTGTGTCAAAGAATGAATTCCCAACAATAGCAATTGTATATAAAGAGTTAATTTATGTCCTCGGCAATTAACAACGGTGTGCAATTCATCCGACTACACACAACAGTAAAATTTTTGTTATATGTTGTATTGAAACATTGCAAAGATTGATGTGCTCGTAAAAAGAAATGAAATATGACAAAATACTAGTAATTCCAGTATTTGTTTTTGTGTTATTTATATAGCTTGGTAGTTTTGTTCAAGTTCCGATGAATGCAATACTAAAATCGACAGGCATAAATCAGTAAATACATGTTACATGTATAAGACAAATATACTGTATGTGCTCTCTTATATACATGATACACACACCGAGGAGTATTATTTTTATGGTCCTATTGTTCTCTGTGCTATTGATATTGCCATTGCTTGGAACACGTGTTTCCAGGCATCGACTTCCTTTAATAATAATCGTAATAATAATAATATGTCCAACTAACTTTAATTTATTACCTGCATCAGAAAAATCACTGTGAACCCATTGGGATATGTTACTAATTAAGTAATAAATGAAACCACACACATGCACTGTACTTTTGCCGGTCATAAAGTCTTTTTTGGTTTTGTTTTAGTTTTAGTTCTGTAGCTAAAGTTAATTTTATTACTTGGGGTTAAAAATGTTAATGAAAACTTGGTAAGTTTGCGGAAAAGGCTCAAGGTAGGTTTGGACCTTGAAAAAAGCCTTGTATATCTACTGTTGGGCATAGGTCTTCTTTAAAATTTTCTACTCCTCCCGATTTTGGACTTTTCTTCTCCTGGTTCCATCAGCTAGTCGCTTATACAGACATCAAAAGAACGACTTGGTTATCTGCCTATCGTCTCTTACCTTTATTTCTTATATATGAAGAAAAATAGCCTTTAGAGCCTATGATTTTTTTCCTGTAGCAAAATCAACATTCTGTTTTGTAAAAATACAAATTAACTTAAAATCTGACCAGTTATAATAAAACTGTGACACTAAAATTGTTAATCCAAGAAAATTGGTGCTATTTTCAATATTTTAATTTGAACGTCTGAAAAATATACAAAGACAAGTATTTTCTAATAAAACCAATATTTCTCTTTATAAAAATATAAATTTCCTTAAAATCTGTGCAGTGGTTATAAAACTGTGACACTAACAATGACACAATCACACTATGAAATTTTCAAAGTTTCACTTTAAAAGCCTGAAAATATACAAAAAAGCCTTTACTTCGAAACTACCAATTCCTCAACTTCTGTTTAGGAAACATTGTTTTTTTTCTAACCCAAAACCCAAAACCGCTGGGTCAATTCCAGTGTAAATCTTCCAACCCCATTCACAAACCTCTAAACCATATTGTGCGATTTTCGGCAGTCGGCCCCCCCTCATTGTCATTCCACAAACCTCGCTACCATTTGAATCGTCCTGGGAGCCATTCGGGCGCCTGGTGGCATAATGTAAATGTAAACAACCATCGCTAATGCAACGAGGTAACCGTTTAACAGAGTGTCTTAGATGTTATCAGTCCGAGTTATATGGTGGGCCTCAACATCGGAAACTTTTACGGTTATCGCGGGCATTTGTTGCTGCTTGTCCGTTGGTTTTAATGATGCGGGGCCTCTGCTCTCTCCGAACAGTGCCGACACAACAAGCGCACTTGGACTTGACTAAAGCCAGCCAGCACGTGCTCTTAAATGTTTTCTCTCTCGCTCGTTGTTAATTGCGGAACTCACTTCCGGTTGAACATATAGAGAGAAACCCTTCACACGCTGGGAATCTGTTTATGTGTGGATATGTGAGGAGTGGCGTGAGGGCCTCTTAAAAAATACTCACGTCTACCGGGGGCATCTTCGGCTGCTGCATTTTAATTTGCTGCCAATGTTTTGTGCACCAGGCGCCACAGTGCGTTTAAATTTAAGGAGCCCTACAGTTTACTGGGACTATAACAAGAGGGACGTGAACTGCAGACAAATTGGTACAGAAAAGTTTATGTGGGGCAATGAGTGAAACGAGACAAAGAGCATGGAATTCAACTGATTTTTTGAAGATTTTAAAGTAACATTTTTCCCACCCTTGTTTAATCTAAATTGAAGTTTTTGAATACTAAATTAATGTAATAATTTTTGTTCTTCTTGGTTGAATTTTGATGTAGATTAATGATGAACTAAAAAGAGTCCTTAAAATTCTAATTAATCACAGTTTAACTGGGTATAAATCTATTAAAAATTAACCTGCAGGTCCTAGAAAGATCCTTTCACAAGTCTTTCCTTTCATATAGGAATTCTCGACGAATAATCGTTCCTATTTCGTCCTTTCAACACAAAACCTAGTGCCGGTGGCACTTCCGCGCATGAAAATTTATGGCCATGGCTTTAGGGGAAAAAGAGAAAAATTATTTTAAATGGCCGAGAGAATTGTCTGGACCATCGTAGGGGCGGATTAAACATTTTTTTGTACTTCCTCGTGCCACACACACGATTTAGGGTGGGTTGATGCATAGGCTTGTCCACTGGAACAAAACTAGAAAAAGGTAGAAAGAGCAGCGTAAAAATTCAATGTGAAAAAAACTGGAACAAGAAACCAGTTGTGGACGCCACGGATGATCCTGTATAGTTGAAAACTCGCAAAGTTCACGTGGAAGCTCATTTATTCTTTTTGTTTTTTATAAACCTTTCTTCTTGTCAAGCGGACAGATTACACGGTTATTTTTCCCGACATCTCGAAGTAGACAAATTGCGATACGTGTTCGTCTCTAACAACAACTAATAGACTGTGTTTGGTTCATTTTCTTACACGTCCCATTCGAATTTTTCCCATCGCACATTCAAATGAAACACGCCAGACAAGGAGAAGGATAAAGTACGACGCACCGAATTGAATAATTGGGTTATTTTTAAAATCACTGGAGCTCTACATACAAGCGGAAACGGTTTAGAGCCGCACATAATTTTTTATTAGTGAGAGAATCTACTGTGGCACCCCCCACAAAAAGCAATAAAAAATCTTGGAACGGGAACATTGTTACTAGGGGGTATTAACATCCAGTCACCAGGGCATTGGGGCTATTCTTGGAAATCGTTGCCATGGTAACGGATGTATTACAGGTGTCAAAGTGTATGCAAAAAAAAATTTATAGATTTTTGCAGTTGTTGAATTATTATTTTTCTGAAAATCAAGCTTTCTTCACTTGTTATGTTATAAATAGTTTTTATTAGCCTCAAATAAATAGTTTAAAAAGTATTTTCTTCTGTTCCTGATAATTATGTAAGTCTTTTTGGAGCTTGCAGGATGTATCCAATTTTGTGCATAAAATCCCCGCCCCTAATTGTTGTAACATTAGTCGTCATGCGCCAGAATCTTTGTCTTAACCGAATTTAGCAAGTTAGAGAGAAGTTGTCGCAAATTGTTATGTATTGTAAGGAAATATCCTTGGTAAATTACGTACACAGGATAATGCAAATATCCTTGATTTAACTTTGACAATAAGTGAGTTTCCGTGAAGAGTCTTTAGAGCATGTTAGTTGTAGCGAAATTGCAGAATAAAGAGCCCTTCGTGTCCTTCAGACAACTTCAATTATAAATGCACCCTCTCGAAACTTTTCCGCCCTTCACACGGTTTCTCTAATTGTCTGCAAAAGTATTCGTGGAAAAAACGGGCTGGCGCTTAGATATTTTAAATGAAATTCAAAACGGCGCGCACAAACAAACAAACAAATCAAACAACAATAAAAAGTTATGGTGGCTGTAAAATCACACACAAAAGTATTATGTTTATTTAGGTAAGTTGATACAGTGATGCAACAAAGTGGTTTTTTGAGCCAGTTGAAAAACTACCTAATATTTTCCACGTGTTCGAAATTACATGTTACGCTTGACAAACATTTAAGTCAATTTGGGAGCGCGAATGACAGAGGAGGGGGTTGTTTTCATAACAAATCTTCCACGGGGGGCAACTGGAATATTAAAGAGATCACACAGCGACTAAGCTTTTATATTTTGCGTGACAATAACAGCACCGGGTATTATTTTACACAAATACCTTTGTGAAATGTCACTTTCAGGGTGACTTACTTCTTTTTCACTTCCTCTCAGTAAATACGTTCATTTCCAACGGTTTTGTGCTGTTGTTATTATTGAATCAACTTGACATATCATTAGCTCTCGTATTACAAAACTTGAAACCCCCCGGAAGAAATATAATAAGCAATTTTTATACTTTTCTTGTACGATCTTTCCAGTTACAGTTCAGTAGAAATTTAATTTGTTCAAGCAAAGGACATTCTTCATATGTGACCTTTTATTGTTGTTGTCGGCGCGACGGGTTTAATCTTGTTGAGGCCAAGCCACTTTTGGTAAGTCCCTAAATTGCTATTTCAGCAAGTGCACACACAATTTTTATCTCAATTTATCTAACACCAAAAACAGGACGTAAATATTAGGTATGTACTAGAATAGCGTATGTTGGTTTGGAATATTTCCAAAGCACCACGAAATTCAGGTAATAAAATATAGACGCACATGGAATTTGAAATATTTCAAGAGAAATCACATGTGAACTCGACGAAATGATTAATCTAAGCTGGGGATCATTATCATGGTTTTCTTATTTTGGAATAAAGTGAAAGGGAGAGTTTGTGTCAAAGGAAATATGTAGTCACTATAATCAAATGTTCAAAGAAAAATAATCTTGATAATTGCCAAATTTTAGAGTTGATTTTTTTGGATGGCACAATAATCTTTTCGAATTAATATCCATGATGTAAACAGTTCTTCTTGTGTAGTGGAATTTTTATGACTGTTTACTAACGAGCCATTAAACTAATGCATAAAACTTAAATCTTGTCTAATTCTTCACACTAGAATAAATATTTCACTGCTAAGCTCCAAGAAGTAATAAAAAGCGAGGTTTCGCATATTCTTGTGACTTTATACATACACAACATAAAAAATGAAACCACCCACAAACTAACCAGCTTTAATATTATAATGATAAACATAAAAATGGAGGCTTAGTTGAGGAAGGATGTAAGAAACATTTTTCCAAGCTGAAATATGCAAATTTCCTTTTGATAAATTTTGGTCTTTCCTTAATATGCAATATGCATATAATTCCACACGGCTTATGAAGTTATTACTCAACCCAGCTCACAAAATGAAAGGCAGTTGCTCTTGCGTGGAAATGAAAGCTCTTCCTATAAGGTCTTCCCTTTAATTCAAAAGATTTTCATCTAGGAATAAAAACTCAACAAGCGCCACAGTCATGCATTTCACTGAAAAATGTCCGTAATTTATGGTAATAATTTCGTTTGTTTTGACGGGAATTCTCTTCGGATCCGCAATTAGTAGAAGTGTTCATTTGATGGCACAACACAAGAGGGGAGGGCTGTAATCCCTATGGCAGTCAATATTAACATTTCTAGGCGTCATAACCAGCCGCCAAATGTCGGTGATAATCCGGAGTTATGTCCGATGCGGTCAACAGACTCCCAAAACCATATATAGATTAAAGATCGTAACCTAAATTGGTTATCACTGAGGAAAATATGTAATTAGGGCATCGGCGTAATTCCCCGGTATATTGCTGGGTATTACGGCGAAATTTATGTGTTTATTTGTTTGGGGCATAGATTAAATTTTACAATGAATAGCAATTTAATCGTGAATGAAGAGAAGTGAAATTTATGGCAACGTTCTCTAAGAAATTAAGACGGTCGTTGTTAATTTTTTGCCAATAGATGTTTTAATTTAACATATAAAAATTTATACTTAATCATAATTTCCAACACTGTTCTTATGCCGTTTGTATAATTACATTTTCATTGGCTTTGCTGTCGTCACTCAATCAGTTTTCCGATAATTCCCCAGCCCCAATAATAAGCTATTGGTAATGAGAAATTGATGGAGTGTAACAAGTCGTCGACTTCATTGACTTTATTAGAATTCAATAGGGGTGTGCGTGGAATACTCATAGGTATTTCGTTAAGATTTAAATAAAGCACCCCAGTGTTGAGGGTGAGGTCGGCGGTGGTGGTGGCGGCTTTTGTCGCTTTGAGGGTTGAAAGCCTACGACACAGAGAGAGGGCCTCCACATTTCCATATGTGACAAGGGTGAAATACTTATGGAATACCATTACATTTCTATATATGCGAATGTATGACAGTATAAAGCGATATATCGTCGAGTCTTTGCCGGGTTTTGTGTGAGTTCTTCTTCTGCCACATAAAAGAAGAAGAAAAACAAGGGCTTGTGGGGTTTCTTTTGTGATAAAGAACCACTTTGCATTGGGACTACTTTGGAAATAATATATTTTCATTTTAATAATTGACGATGGATGGATTTTTCTTTCGTTTGAACAAAAAGGGCGTTTGGCTAGAATTTATAGCTCAAATGGGCAGAGGATAAAAAAGGCTTTACAAGAATGTGACATTCTAAAATGTCCTGCAACACACAGCGAATTCTATACTTTTATTACTATAACAATAACAAATTCTCTGGTAATTTTTAAATTTTCAATTTTTGCCTAAGTATGTTTTAAATTAAATAATGACAGCCTCTCCAGAAAACTTCTTTGACGATCATCAATAATTAAATCGTCGCAAATTTCCCTTTGATCAGCAAGACAGTTTTCGTGTCCCTTGTAATATTTCACAGAACTAATTAAATACATGTCAGTGTTACACCAAAAAATAAACAAAAAACAAAGCATAAAAGTCCCTCATGTTTGAATTCAATTTTAGGCAGTATAATAAAACCAGTGGAAAACAGTTAATTTTACGGTCTATTCTGTTCTATTTTTACAGCCAACAATAGAACTGTCAGCGCGATGAGACACACTAATTGAAAGCAAAAGCTGAAGGAAACACAAATTGGTTCCAGGTGACGACGACGGCGCGCATCTTGTAACATTGAATAATAGACGCTTATCAATTCCTTTCTTAAATAATATCAATAACATCTCTAAATATAGCAACTTTGTATATACAATTGTCTGAGGATTCTAGAGGGAATTGAAAGAAAAATTAAGCGTTATAAGGCACAAAAGTGACATTACAGTGGAATACAGTTGACGTTTCTTAAGGACTACCTTTCTACTAATTGCCATGTGATGCAAAAAGCGTGGGCGCAAAAATTTTCCCATGTGACTCTCCATTCTAGTAGCAACGTACAGAATAATTCATGTCATATAATACAATAGCCCAAAGCGAAGGCAAATTACAGGCGTTAATATTTGTCGTTGTGTGCAGCGTGTCCTTTTCAATTCCTGCTTCCTTGGAAGTTGACACGTCGTTATTCAGTATCTCTATTTGTAAAAAATAATATCTTAAGAATTACCATAAAATCTGATATTCTCTTCTATACAAATATGCAACGAAAAACGTCCTCACTTAATTTTTCCTCGGTTTAGCTCGCAACTTTAAACCCATTTCACATGTTTACACCTTTCTATAAATACGACCGGATAAATATATTAAATGCAGTTTTATTCACCAAACTGCCTGGTGCACCGTAAATTACCCTGTCATAATAAAATAGTTATAATGTTTATTTAACAGCAATCAAATAGTGCGTGCTCTCTGAAATCTTCCAAATCATCTTCATTAGGGCCGTCACGAAAATAGACACGATGTGCGAGACACTGAGTTTTTTTCTTCGCTAGTCCTGCTGGTTATTAGTAATTATCCTTGGCGGTTTATTACACAGCGATGTATAACTTGTGCAATTTGCGTACCAACTCCAATAAAACCAGTGTAAATTAAATGTGGCTGAGCTGTTTTGTGAGCGCGAAACAATTCAATTTTAAAGATTATTACTAGAATAATTACCGACGTTCCGCGTAATTAATTGTGGCTCCAATTATATGTCGCATTCTCCATCCTATTGATTTTCAGTACTTATATGATGAAGTGGTTTTATCAGGAGAGAGAATGCCGAGACCACCAAAGTTTTGTCTCGGGGAGAAATTTAGTAAAATAATGTAGACAAGAAGCATCGAATTATTTGAATCGTAGACAACAACGTTTATTTAGTTTGTAAAATTTTGAATGCGAATAAAGTTGAGAAAAATAATTTTGAAAAATAAATCTTAAGTTCATAAATCGAATAATCATGTTTACAAGTACACTTGTGTATAATTATTATTAAACTGTGATAAAACTTGTAAATCTTGATAATTTAAGTACTGAACACTTTAAGTATCTTCTGTTTACTTATTTACTTAGCTAGTCATAAATCAATTGTTATTACACAGACTTTAAGAGATATTTTCAATACTGCTTATAATAAACCACTTAAAAAAAATCTAAAACCCCTACAAATATTATTTAATCTGAGATTGGATTTTAACAAAAAAAAATCACAGTATTCATTAACCATTTCGTCCGAAAAAACCGAATAAAATAAGTATTAGAGCTTACGACGTGCTGAAGTGGCCGATTCTAGATGATGAAAAAGGGGAACGATTGAATCACTGAAAGAAAATCCATTTCTCCAAAAATAGAACCCACAACAAAATGATTAAGCCATGGGATTTATTATTCAAGTATCTTTCCTCCTATGAATCACTGTGCCACTTGTAGCCCCCCACAGGAAACCCTTGAAACAATCCAACATTTAAATAGAAATAGACGAAATGAAGTGCAACTAAAATGTGTGTGCTGTAACGAGTACCGGGAAATTGTTAAATTAATTGGTCGAAATTACAGCGCGGCTTGTACGATAAATAGTTACAAATTAACTGATTGTAAATGCACCCCTGTCAGGGGGAGGTGGACAAGCTAGAGGAAATGGACAAAAAACTTGGTCCCCTCATGAAAAAGCGATGGTTCTTAATTAATAGCCTTCTATACTTCACTGTAGAACTAAATCGATACATAATCACCCCTATAGTGGGTTTTGGGAAAGGGCGAGGCCAATAAAAAATTGTGCAGGTTCAACAAGGGTGTATGATACTTGTTGACTCTATTCTGTGTAATGTATTTAGCACTTGCATAGGGGTAGGTAAACTAGTTTATATGATTCACTAAACCAATAGCGTGGTTTCGGGGGGCGGGAACGCACCTACATACTTAAAATTATAATGAATGGATTTTGCTGTTCTTTAAAAAATTTAGTTCCTTGCAGAATTCTTTTACATTTTTCATTGCAAATTACCTTGACTCCTACACGATGTTGGAGTACCGAATCTTCTTTGTCCCATCAGCACCATAATTTTCCCGCATACAATAATTCGCTTCAACTTTTTGCACTTTTACCCATATATAGTGGCGCTCAGTGTATTATATTCATGGTCTCACGGTTTTCTTTTGCCTGGTTTCAATATTTGCACCCCGTGGAGAGAGGCAAGGTGACCCGTGACCCCCGGTGTAGCCCCCACGTCGTATAATGTGCCTATCTACAGCACCCCTCACGTGCCTCTACACGACACATGTGCCCACCAGAGTGAGCCTTTATGGTCTCTAAAGGCTGTAGGCCGTGTGTGCATACTATACATATACACACTCCTACTAGGCAAAGGTTAGATTTATGTGTACACAGCCACTGCCGCGTCGTATATTTCGTTAAAATAAACGTACAAGTCAAATATATTAAGTCCAAAGTGAATGCTGGCGTGATGGTGGTGTTTGCCATCGTGGAGGTTGGTTTCTGTGTGAAATGGCAATTTCCCAGGAAGGTTTTAAAAACGATTGTTGTTGGAGATTGCAGGATGGAATGTGTCCTGTTAGTGAACTTTAAAACTAACTTTCACCTTCATTTCTGTTGGCGAGTCTAATATGAGAGTAGATTTAAATTTACCGCCTTCAGGATATTTTTTTTGGACTTTGAGAATAATTTACCGAAGGTCACGATCTGCTTTCTGTCCAACTAGTTGTTTAAACATCCAGGTTATTTTTGTCCAAACATAACGAAATACTTTTGAAGCGGCTCATTTATTTTGTTATTTACGTTTATTAGTCTTTGAAAGCATCACACAGCAGCCGATCTATTATTAAATCCTTTTCGGAAAACCTTTTGATTATTTGTTAAATAGAAACACATTTTATCCAACCTAATAATATATCCTGTTTCATGGCGAAACTCGTTCGGTATTAATGAAGCAACCTTTCAGCAAAAGCGATTCTCCTTTTCAGCGTACACTTACATGCGTACCAAACGATTTTAATTAGTGTTTGCGCGCAAGTACTTGGCACAGTTTCAGTTGGAGTTTGAATTTATCTAAAACGGAATATAATATAAATTGGGCGTATTATCCCACCACACAAAGCGTAATTAAGTTTTCAGTTTTTTTTTTTAATAAAACTTTGAAGGATTTGTGGAAGAAACGTCGGGAAAAAATCCCGCGTATCCAGAAATAAATATACACGGGGCGGAAGTGGCGGGAGACTGCAGACACAGGAAACACGAGCTTGTCTTCTGATTATTTATTATTATGGTGTGCATTGTGAGGGAACTCATTGTGTTCCCCAAAAACTTTCTGTCTTTTATTGCGTTTTTATTATACCTAGATTGTATGCGGCTAATGCGACTTAATAATAACCAATTTCAAATTATTACGGCATTACAAACCGTTATTTAACATCCAGGACAATACCGGATTATGTAAGAAAATTCTATACTTACCCCCTCACTGGGAATTTTATTACCAATTGAAACGCAATTTAACGCCGATTATATACCTTTGTGATTTACGCAGGTATTATAAATTTCCACACATCCCCTTCAATCACCCCTCCCAAAACTTGAAACTATTCCCATTCCTTATTTTGCATATTGTTTGTTAAGTTTTCCTAGTTTTCCACGATCATCATGCAAATTTCCTTCCATATCTATGGAACTTGTCCTGGAAATTGGAAGGGAAATATCCGGCGCGCATTGATACAAACATCATGCGAAACTTTTGAACTGAATATTTAAGGCTATCAATAAGACTCTGTATATAGTAAAATGCCAGTGTTGCAGGAATTCCTTGAATAGATCTTTATATGCTGATTTGAAAGGATGCATGAATGGTCTTCCCTTAGATTTCCCGGCGATACATGTACCGCAACGCCACTAAAAGCAAGGAGATTGCCGCCTGTTTAGCTCCAAAGATCGGAGGCTTGTTTAATTCAATGACGATTGCAATATTGGGTTAACTTTGATGTTCGGATCTAACTGTATTGGCTTTGGGGTGTATCAATGGAGCCAAATAGGTTTTTTTGGGAGGAAAATGGACAGGGGATATTCTGCTCAGTTCATATCTTGTATTAGGAATAATAAAATCATATCTTTCGAAGATTTATCTACAACTTTTTGAATGTTCTCAATTTTGAGTTTTATTTCCATGTCGAAATCCGTTTTCCTCTTCCACCTACTAAATATATAATTACTTCAGCTTTCCTAAATAAAAATTTCATGGAGTTGTGAAAGAAATAAAATGATAATGTAGAAGTTTTGTTGGTGGATTTTATGAGCTTTCTATTGCTGATGATGATGCACATTACATCTATGTAGACGTAAAAGTTTTAGATTTTGTATGACATAATTGAGATTGTTTCCAAATAAAACATGTAGTCGAATATGCTAAATTAGAAACCCTAATATGTCATCTAACCAAATTATTAGAGTCTTTTCTTTTGATTTACTCCCGAAAAACATTCTATTATAAAGATGAAAAAATTATTTGTACCCTTTAGGTAGCCAAAAGTATACTAAGAAATGATGTGCCCTATCTAACTTACTCTATTTCGGGATTATACGGAATAGGTCAGAATTAAACTGTATAAAACTATGTAAAAATTTAGTCTTGGAAATTCCGCTCTTAACTTCGAAATTTGTGATGAACGATTTCCCTCTCCTTCATCACTTTCTGTAACGATTATAAATATAAATGTGGGCATAATATGAATCATTTTCTGGATGTTTTTGTGCTCGTAAACTTTTACAAATCCCATCACCCAAAAATTTGTCATACATTTGCCGCATCATTTTCCTCCTGTATCCATCTAATAAAAACCACCGAACAGAATAAAACGATATTTCCATTTAATAATATTCATATCTCCACACATCGTGCACCATTACTTCCATGTCAAAAGACTGTGAATTTCCCGCAAAAATTTAATAAATTTTTTACAACCTCCTCGCTTGTCACATCGGCGTTTCTTGTGCAAATGACAATTCCCCGGTAATAAATCAATTATTGAAGCAAACATAATATTTTCCTTGTATAAAATATGTCATCATGAAAGCAGCGATGTTGAGGAGTCGTGCGTTCATCCCCTAAACGCGATGTTTGCTCCCCTAATCGTCGGGGGAGCGAACCCATCACCCAGAACTGTGACACTCTGCAGCAGTGCGTTTCCGGTTTTGGGAATTCCGGACATTCCCCACGACCCCGCTAATTGCCGCCCCCCAATAAAACACCTCGTCCCCCATAAAAGCATGTGGCCGCCAGCGGCACACATTTCTAATTCTTCGGGTCCTTCGGTAAATTGCCATCGATGGGTGCACACACATATATGGGTTTTAATTTATTAGCTGATCGTGGGTCATTATTTTCGGATTATTCTCCAACAACTAATTGCGAGCTGTAACGGTTATTAGAAGCTTAAAATGTGACCGTAAGCGCCTGGTTTGGCGGGGATTTATTTTTATAAAAAAAGCAAGCTGGAAAAAGCTCCGATTTATTGGCAGGAGCTTAAACAGAATCTATTTCAACACCATCAGACTTAATTTTTCTAGTTCTAAAATTCCGATAGCAAAAATTGAAAGGGACAAACCCTTTTATGTTATTATGTTATCCCAGTCATATGTTACCCTTTTCTTTCTTGACAATAAACGCGTGAAAAATCTTTTTCCTCACACTATATCGTCAAAGGATATGCGAGGACCTTTTCCCCCTCAACGCGACAAAGTAACAATAACTTATATAAGGATAATATGAAATATTTTCGACCTATATTACGCCTTCAGGGGTGTTGTTTTATCTTGAGGAATATTGGTTAGGCCGAAACATATTGTCCAAAAAATACCGAGGGGATCAGGAAACGTTATGCGTGCAGATTTTAGTGGATTTTCCCAAAGGACATTGAACAATAGAAATTGAAATGATTGAAAGGTATCTAAATGTTAGGAAAATAAAGCGTGACATTTTGTGATTTTATACGAAAATATCCATTGTTGATGAAATGGAAAAGAATGGAATATAGCCACAATTTTTTAAATATTTATTTACGATTATAAAATAAATTGTCACATACTTTTAATAATGGCTCATTCGAACAACGAAATTTTTTTCTAAAAATAAACTAACATTCAAAATCTCTAAATGATATTTCCATTTTGATTGCCTATATTTATTTTCTCTAAGAATACTGTTTCGGCCTTGTAGTGTCCAAAAACTAATATGAAATTTACGTAGTTTCTCCAAAACTACTAAATTATCCTTGAACTAACTCTAGTACACTTCTTCCACCCCAAGAAGCTAAGATAAACCAAGAAAAACGAGTGAAAATGCTGTCGCTTCATCCAAAATGATTTTCCAGTCCTTTGTGTGTAACTTTCTTTAATTGATATTTGCATACTGAGTGGCTAAATAAATTAAATTCAAACCTAATTAAGACACCTCTCGTTCGAGTTATCCCTATTAAAATATTTAATTGTTAAATAGAATAATAGCATCCAACAATTTCCAAATAAAGGAGGAAAAGGGGAACAAACCAAGTCGTGTTCTCGCCCCTTCAATGGAAAGAACGAACATCTTGTACAGGATAAAATTTAATTTCAGCGTGCGCACGCCAATCTTCAGGCACATAAATCGCGAAAATCACTTAAAACAGCTGTTCTATAATAAGCCGCAACGGGGTTTCGAATCCACCATATAGAACATAGATCAATTTATTCTATTGACGTTCAATTCTATAGTCCAAACGGCAAAAAGTTGTATGACTTGTAATTTATAACTCTTTAAGTATGCGATTCTATCTTGGCTATACTACACGAGTTCGAGACTATAATACAAGCTGGCAGTGGTGTGTGTAAATGATTCAGCTGGATATGCATGTAGGAATATTGTTTGTTGTGATTGGAACACAAGGCGGAAATTTAAAAAAATACTTTCTGCAAGCAAAACCCTTTCAAATCAAAAAACAAATCCTGCAATTCCGTTTCGAATGGCATTTAGTCAGTAAATACATATCAAAACAAATGTTTCGGATGGGTGATGGTGAAAACCGTTGGCTTGTGCGCCATCACCCCATCTGTAACAACATTCAAACTGGCATTATGTATGCAACGGTTGTAACATTATGTATCACATAAAACCAACTTCTTACCCCCTTCGGTCACGTAATAAACATTTCCGAAATTTCGTATTCAATTCCAATAACTATGGGGATTGCTAGTGTATTCCAGAAAGTAGAAACCCGATTTCATAATATTTTACCACTGATGGGTACATTAAGTCTCGGGGTGGGAAATCAAAAGTACTAGTAAATTTCAAGGTAAAGGGTCTATTTTATAAATGCAGTCACGTCATAAATATGTGAGGATATAATAATACTCGTATAGGTACCCGTTTTGTTGAAAATTTATAAGTATCCCCTGAAAATCCTGTATACTTGTCTGATTTTTGAAACTGAACTCAATTTCTTGTTGTTTTATGTGGATATGGTTTGGCAACACTGTACCTAATTTATAAAATGGACAAGATGTACCTAGTAAATCGAAACATAAATAAAATAATTGCTAAGATTTACTCGGACTCGCATCCAGGTATATACAGATTACCTTACATTACTTTTCCCTTCCCCACATAAAATAGTTCTGGAACGTGCTTTTGATGGTCCCATTTCTCCCTCCAAAATCTACTTTACCATTTCCGGAGCACGCGCTTTTTGAAATTGTTGTCAAAACCCAGCAGAGGAAAACTCGTTTAATTCCGTTGTGCTCAGCTAGCAATAATTGGTATGCAAGAACTGGAGACTGTAATTCATAACGAAAATAAATCTTTGTGCAAATAGTCTATTTGGAGATTACAACAAAGGTCCGGACCGCAGTTAGTGCATTTGTACGTATTTTGGCGTTATGTGTCATCAACGGAGCGCAAACGAAGCTATTAGTTAACCTCTAAGGCGCACAAACCCCTTTACCTAACCACTATATTTAACCCAAAATCCACCCCTGATTCATTTATTTGCACGGCGTGCGCGGCAACGGTGCAGTCCCGTGCGGTCAACCGGAAGTAATATAGCCGTCGGTCTACTTACTAAACTGAAATCTAAACACAGATTGCATGGACTGCTCCTCTCTCTGTGTGGCGATGTGAGTTTAAGGCCCGTCTCTCAAAATTCGATTGAGATATTTATGTGTAAACATCGCTCAGGAAATTTCAAACCCTTCAAGCGTTTTGCACGTTTTCACACACAAACATGAGGAGTTTTATTTCTGCTTTTATTTCGTATGGTTCAAGATTGAATTTTGAGCAATGATAGTGTAAATAAAAACCGAACATAACGCGCCGCAGTAGACCGGAAGGAACAAACAAAATACTGAGGTTTATTTTTTATATTTAATGCCTTCTTAGTACAAAGATATTTCGCCCATAGACCTAATATTTTTGGAGAAAAGTTTTTTTCCTACAAATATGCCTTCATTGGTCTTTAAAAATAGATACGTAAATAAAATATAAATAAAATCAATAGAATTTGAAGGGATGTTCGAAAATTGTGGTAGTTTAGAAAGAAAATTCTGACGACTCTTTATCGGTACACGAAGCTACTCATTTGTGACTGAAACTAAACTAAAATCACTTAGGTCACTCGAACGTCATTGCACATGGAATTCAATGCGATATCCCTTAGTTTCAGTCACAAATCAATAGCTTTGTGTACTTACTGTTAAAATTTAGGAAAAACTGCCAGAATAAAATACGAATTTTTGAATTTTTTCACACAGATACACCTTAAAAATTATTAATTTATTTATGAAAATCTAAAATTTAAATTCCTCCTCCTCCACGAACCTTTATAACCCAGAAAATAATTTTTACATTAACTCACTTCCCCCTGCTCCCCTCGGCCTCTTCCCCAATGCCCTGAATAATTTATTTCACTTAGATGCAAACCCCCGATTCCATTCGCCATCAGAGCGATTTGGTGTTTGCAAATCCATAAAAGCTGTAAATTAAAAGCCGCATAAGCATGGCACGCCTAATTTTTTCCTGATTAATTAGAACAGCAATCAAGCAATGACGTCTCTACTCTTCTTGTAATGCAGTGCTTTCCACCACAGGCACATTAATTAAGTGAGCATCTGTTTTTCAGCACATTGCCCGTGAACTGAGAGCTGTAAAAGAGACCCTTGTCCCTATTTTCCTGACCCAAAACTTTGACTCTGGTAATGCATTTAACTTGTAGTCTACTCAACGCTGTTCTGCACATATTTTGTTGGCTATTAGTTTAAAATATGTGTGGGGACAAAGTTTTGTAAGCACCGGAAGTAATTCTAGTTTTTTTATGTTTCAGCTAACTTCCAAAATACACAAAATGATATTTTGTTGTATGTGGGGGTGATCGTGGCGATATTTTTGGTTTGTTTTCTGTCGTTTTTCATCGTGAGGATCTACCAGAAAAAAGGACAACACCAAAGTTTGTACAACATGGCCTCGAATGGTAAGTTCCGAAAATATCCCCGTAGAAAAACAAATACCACGCAATTATTTATCCTAGAACTCGATTATATGTCGCAAAGTTTACTTTGTAGGTCAGAACGATGGCGTATAACTCAATTGACCTTTTTTCGTTGTTTTGTCGTTTCTCCTCGTTACTAATCCAAGACACGACCACGTGAAATAAGACACACATCCAGATGGAAATCAAATAAAAGCACAGGGGGAAACAAATACGATACCCGATGTTGTTTACATAATCGATTCTAATCCCGCCCAACCAGTCAGCAAGAGTTCAACTGGAAAATATTATTAATAACTCTCGACTCAACGTCGTCGTCGTCGTCGTCGGGTTCTTCTGAACCACCTGGCGTAGTCGACCAATTAGTGACTTTTATGACATTCATTTCTCCAGTCGAGCGGAAACTCAAGTAATTGACGAATAAAATTCCAAATATTTCCACTGTGTATTGTTTTTTGAGGTGAACTTAAGGAGCACATGTGGTTTTAATTTGGTTGATCGTTAGAGGCGACATAAAACTTTAAGCATGGGCTTAATTGACCACAGCCGAGTATTTATCATATTTTTTTTAATATAGCATACGATGTTTCATAGGGATTTTCGGGAATTTATGCTCAACACACTCTATTCAAATTAAACTTTATTCTATGGCTCCTGATAATTTATTGGGCCATTTTTTTATTTTCGCCGCATCAGGAACAGATGTTTCATGTAAATTTTACGATAAACATTTTTTAAACTACACCACAAACGCGCTATCTAAATAAATATCGGTGCTGGTGTTATATCGGGCGACCCGGTATCTTTAAAATGCGGATTTCACAAAAATGCAGATAATAATTAATTTCGAAGTTACTCTTAAAAATGTTAAGTTCTTTTGGCGCTTTGAAATGGAAAAATTTATTTAAAATGTCCCATTAGTTTTACTTTTAGAAGCTTATGCAATTTTTATTGCTGAATTTTTCAAAAATATCCGACTACATATGTAAGAATTTATGAAGCTCTAGTTCACTATATTAATTTTTTATCATGTAATTGCGATTTTTTTCGACTTGGACATAGAACCTTAAGATTTGTAGATAAATTTCCCCCTTCCTGAAAACTTTTATGTTAGTTTTGTTACCTAGTGCTTCCTTAGTTGATGTTCAAGCACAAATTATTCATTCTCGTACTAGTGAAGTAAGACAATTTCACCGAATGTAAATATCAAGTCTTCATTTTATAACAAAGAATTCACACATTATAGATAAATGTTTAACGAAAAAATCGTATGTAAACCGATTTATTAGGATATTAAGTTTCATGTCACTTTGGAAAACGTAACTCTTGGAAGTTACTTTGTGCAATCTTCGTACAAAATGCGGTTTTACGATATGCTTGAAAGCTGTTTTAGTGCAATGATAATCGTAAATGACCAGCTTTCAACTTGGTTAACTTGTAAGAAAAAAAAACCACATACGAGTAAAATTTGCGTAGGTATTTTATTAATATTTATGCAAAAGCTATTTCTCTTATCTCACAAGTTAAACTCGTTGTACTACTTTATTGTCATTATGGCTCATGCATAATATATTTAAAAGCAATTGGAAGCAGTCGAAGCCCGAAGCACTAGAAATAAATGTTTTGTCTACAGGAAAACTTATAGAATACAGCATAATTAACAATCTATAGAGTAGAACATCAGGTTTTTCCTCTGATATAATTAATTTTCCGTTGGTGTGCACATTTTGCTCTATTTTCCCCCCTCATAATTCCCGTTGTTTCTCCTTCGCAACAACAACGTAAAAAGGAAGCTGTAGATCTTGAGAACAATAAATAAAGTTCGCAATTAGTAGGAATAAAGGCTCGTCATTAATATTAAACATAAAACCATTGTGATAAATGAAGTTTGAATACGATAAGTCATCTCTTGGTGAAACAATCCATCACGCTAGATACGCCAATTTCTCTACGCCATGCCAGTGCTACCAAAACTAATTCGCTCGAGAGCATCTCCATCATCTAAAATATTATCCAACAAACCGTAAATAGAATACGCATGACGCGAGCATGCAAACCAGTAGTAAAAAGTTGAAAAGAATTTAAATGGGGGGTCGCGTTGAGCAGCTCAGAATAGTTCTAGAGTTTCAATTTAGACATCTTAAAGATTAACGACGGCTTCTAAATTGTCGATTTTACGACTAGCTCCACAGAGGCGAAGTGTTCATGTGTTTTTGAGTGTCAGTTGGTTATTGAAAACAAACGCAACATATGCCCTTATAAATAATGGAAATGCGACAGGATTAAGGATAACATTTCGCCGGTCTTTGGGTAATACCGCGGATGTTTATGGGGGCTTGTCTCTAATGTTTTTGAAACGTGGAAAAATGTTCCGCGCTCTGTAGTTTGTTGCTTCAAACTTAAAAATAGCGATTAGTTTGGTTGTCACAACAAGGACATTTATTCTAATCGGCGCGGGGACTGGTACAGGGCAGGTTTCTGAAAATTAGGCAATTTGTTTGTAAATTAGGAAAAATCGTCAAAAATGTACCAAAGATAATAATAGCATAATATTGATCGAACTTGATGCTCCTCCTAATTTCAATTTTATAAGTTAATAAAATTAACGTATAAATTCGTGAAAATAATCATTTTGGATTAACTTAAATTTTCTAAGTTTCTGATTTTATTTTTTTCCAAAGTCTAAAAAATTGTAGTTTTTATGCTAAATGTGAATATGTAAACGATAATTTCGTATTTAATTTGGTTCAGAAAATAGTTTCAAAAGACATTGTTTCAAATTTTCCAAAAATTGTTGGGTTTGCTTGAGTTTTTCGTAATAGAAATAAAATTATTTTCAAAAAATTACTCTATACGATTACTAAACTTTTAAATTAGTAGAGAAAATTGGAATTAAAATTATTTGACGAGAAATTCTTTAAATTGATTGCCATTTTTTCAATGTACCCAGCTAAATTTTCTCTACTAAAAAAATTAACATTAGTCTAGTTTAACATTTTTTTCCTATTAACAAAATCGTTAATTTTTCAGAGTACCACCCGGAGTTCTTCCCGGAGCACGACAAAAAATCCCTCAGTCTCCAACCGGACTTAACCCAAACCGTCGTACCACCATGCTACGAATACCCATTCACCACCCCCGCGACATCTGTCACCAGATCCGTCTCCGAGCACCACTACGACGTCCCCCACTTAGCATCAGGCAGCGACATTCAAATGTCTCCTGCAACAAGCTCCACACTGGAGTCCTCTAGTGGCAAACGCTCGCAGCTCAGCGGCTTCACCAACAACTGTAAGTTGCTGGGGAAGTTTTCAGTTTTCAGCCAGGACTAATTATTGATTTTTCAGCCGACTCCACCTATGAAGTGGCGACGGAATCAGTGACGCTTCCCCTGCCAGCGGCGTATGCAGTCACCCCAACCACCAGTGGAAACTATACGAGTTCAACAGTGACACATAGCGGCGCTTTTTTGAATTTAATCGAATCGGGGGTTAGCTTAGTTGTGCCGGAGGGCGCTGTGTCCAGACCAAGGAAGCAAGAGCTCTTTTTGTCGATTTTAAACGAGGATTGTTTCAGGCCTAAACTTGCAGAGAATTTAACACAGTTGAGTCCTGTGGTATCCTGCGGGCCTAATGTTTCCCTAAATAAGGCTGTGGTTTTAAAAGTACCCCATTGTGCTGAGTTAACAAGGGGCAATTGGATGATTTCTGTTCTACAAAGCGACTGTAGTGACTCGCAATGGCAAAACGCAGTAACTTTGGGACAGGAAACTATTAATACCAGTGTTTTTTGTCAATTGGACAAAGATGCTGCTTATTTAGTGACGGATTGCCTGTCTAGATTCGTTGTAGTTGGACGATCAACTACCAATGGAAACGCAGTAAAAAGACTTAAACTTGCAGTATTTGCACCTAAGCTTTGCTTCCAGTCGTCTGTTGACTATAATGTTAGAGTATACGTTTTAGAAGACACTGATAGCTCGATGGAGACTGTTTTCGGACAGGAAAAGCGCCTAGGTGGTTATTTATTAGACGAGCCAAAATCCATTAACTTCCAAGATGGTGGTAACAACTTATGTTTGACTCTAGATGGAATCAGCGAGGGTTGGAAGGCGAAACCTTCATCCAATTACCAGGAGATTCCCTTCCGCCACCTCTGGCAAGCCAACAGCAACAGTCTACATTGCTCTTTTACTTTAGAGTCGTTTGAGCCAAACCGAGTGCTCTCGTTTAAAATACAAGTAAATCAAAAGAACTTCGAGCATTATCAAACCTTCGACATAACCTGCCGCGGCGATGAAATTGAGCCAACAGACAACAATCTCGGACGATCCAGTCTTGGTAAACTAAACCACAATGAACTAGTGCCAAAAATAACGATTCAAAGTGAGACAAGTCGATCGAGTGACTCGAAAAAATCCTCACAAGTTGAGTTTGCACATTCTCCGAAAAGTGCCAAAAGTTTCAAACAAGAGGACAATAACTCAGCAGGAAAACTAGCCAAAAATTTGATTGTAACAGATCGGGGTGTGTCGACTTGTGATGATTTTACATTTAGACTTAGTAAGCAAATTAGAAAGCAACTATGCCAGTGTTTGGATCCCCCAACGGTGCGAGGGAACGATTGGCGGATGTTGGCCCATGCTTTAGATGTTGATAGATATATTAATTTCTTTGCAACGAAACCCTCGCCGACTGACTGTATTCTAGATCTCTGGGAAGCTAGAAATAGAAATAGTAATGCCTTGACTGAGCTAAAACAAATATTTAATGATATGGAACGGTTTGATGCCGTGATGGTACTAGATAATTGTTTGGGGCCTAATTGGCTGTAAAAAATATTGTTTATTTGTTTTCGTTGTAGAAATAAAATAGATTTTAGATACGTACCTACACACACACTGACACACAACTTAATTAGGTATTCTAAAGTTGTCTGGAACCGCTTAATTACAACAAAATTTTGCTTTTAATTTATAATTACAATAATATACCTATTATACGAATTTATGTAATTGTATAAATATGACAAAAATTATTTTTATTATAAAATATAAGTTGTTATATATTGTATATGATAATAATGTTGTCTCTAGATTCGGAGACGGAACGGCGTTTAATGGACCAGTTTTTCCAAAAATGTGCAATTGTGGAATTAAAACAAAATCTACTTAAGTATTTATGTTATAAACTTAGTTATCTTAACCGAAACACGAATATTTTCTAATATGAGTTATTGTGGAAATATTCGTCCACTTGTTAAAATGTAAAGGCACCGGATAATCGAAAAATTTATTTAAAAAATACAATATTATAATCTACTGTAATAATCGTGCGAATAAAATTAGAATATAATATTATTACATACTTTATAGAGAGTTTTATACAGATGAAATAATAAAAATCAAAAGTAGTTTTCTAGAGATTTTAGAATTTTTTGTACAAAGTAATGTTCGTTGTATTTAGATGCAGTTCAACGTTGATATTGTACTATGTAGTTTAGACTATATAACGATATGTATATAAAGTCATTATATTGGCGATTTTTTTAACACTGAGTTTTATTTAATTACCTTCCGCTAAAACCACCAGATTACTCTACTTAACCCAAACAGGATTTAAAAAAAAATATCGTTAGGTTAGATTTAATTGAATTTTTCTTCCAAGCCAAGGTACTTTTTTGGCATTAAAATATTCACATGTTTTTGACTATACGAGTACGTTAAATAGAAACCCAAAATTCTTATCATCATGGCTTTTTATTCTATCGTAGAAAAACACACATTTTGAAGTGACTACAAAATGTAGTTTTAATAAAATATTCGTGTGAATTTTATATTTTTGCTACATACAGAAAGCTACACAATTTTTCAATACCAAGAAAGCTATAAAAGAAAAAATTTCTGCATGTAGATCCACTGTTTAGAAAATATATTCTTTGTGATATGTTTCATTAGAAGTAGTTCTGAGGCCCAAAGAAAACAGACATTGGGTATTCATGATTTATTTAAACTAGTGCTCCTAAAATACGTGAAATAATGGCTTACAAAATGCAAAATAAATCAGTAATAACGCAACCAAGAGACTTTTTTTACAAAGTTAATGTATTGACATGTACAGGGTGTCCCATTTTAGACACTTTTAGGGGGTATTGGCGTTATTATCAAAGATAGAGTGTTGCGGTTTTCACATTTCTTTCCTATTTTTTTACGAAACGAAAGATTCCGTGGTCAAATTTGTCATAGCTCTCTTAGTTTTTAATCTACAGTAGGCGTTTACTTGTCAAAAAGGTGAAAACTGATCTTGATAGAGTTTTTTACGTAGAATTCAGTGGCGTAGGCAGTTTTTATGTAAACGGTTTAGTTTTAGAGATATTGCCCAAACTTATGTTTTTTTTAATGGGACACCCTATATATTATTTTTTGTATTGATTAAGCGAAATTTGGGCTTTCCAAAAATATATAATACTTAATATTTATTTTGAAAAGCAAGCTCAAAATTCGATATTTATAATAATTTACTTTATTTATAACAGTAGGCCATGGCTAGTTTATTAGAAACAAATGCAAAATTTGACAGATTTGTCAGATTTCCTTTATTGATGAAATATTTTTGTTAGGTAGGTGTTTTTATTTTACTTTTAATTTTTTATTACAATGGCTGTTTATGATAATTATGAGAAGTATTATATTTTTGGTATGTTTCATACAATGCATTAAAATTATCTTTTGAAGTGTTTAGCTTTAGAATAATTACGCATTGTGAAGAATTTGCATTTGTTTCTAAAAAATTAGCCATGGCCTACTGTTATAAATAAAGAAAATTATTAAAAATATCGAATTTTGAGCTTGTTTTTCAAAATAAATATTAAGTATTATATATTTTTGGAAAGCCCAAATTTTGCTTAATCAATATAAAAGATAATATATAGGGTGTCCCATTTAAAAAAATGTAAATTTGGGCAATATCTCTAAAACTAAACTTTTTATACAAAACTGCCTACGCCACTGAATTCTACGTAAAAAACTCTATCAAGAACAGTTTTCACCTTTTTGATAAGTAGACGCATAACGGAAATACGAGGGAGGGGTGTCTAAAAAGTAAAGATTTTCAGAATAACTCTGTAGATTAAAAACTAAGAGAGCCATGACAAATTTGACCCCGGAATCTTTCGTTTCGTAAAAAAGTAGGACAGGAATATGTGAAAACCGCAACACTCTATCTTTAATAATAACCCCAATACCCCCTAAAAGTGTCGAAAATGGGACACCATGTACACATGAAAAACCAGCAATGTCGAATTTAAATATTTAACTAACGAGAAAAGGCGATTTTTTACCGGAATCCTAATTTCTAAAATCCGACAGTCAGTTTTGGCGGTCCGTAGTGTGATTATTATTTCTGTAGACAGTTTCGTGGTCTACAAAAAAGTTCCTTGGATGTTACGTTTTTTTTGCACCCGTTTTGAGAAAAATAAGTTTTTTAATTATAAAATTGTTGACTTTTTATCTATCACAATTTGTATAAACTACGCCAAAATACTTTAAATCAGAGTTTAGCCTGTTAGGACATTTTCTGAGATTCTGCTAATAAATTTTGATACTGATAACAGAAACCATTCAGTTAATTCAGCAGTTTGCTATAAGATGCCGCTAGTAGTTTTATTTTTATTTAGTTTTAAATTCAAAACAATTTTTATGAAAAAATTGATCAGTAACAAAGTTTTCCCATAAAACAGTTTTTTACACATCAGAATTTAATACTAAAAAATTATTAAATTTTGTTCCTTGCATCTCACTATATCGCATTTTTTTATACTTAATATCCTTTCTCTAAAGGTCTTCATAAAGCCATAGCAATCAAAATTGCCAGTCCCCGCGTTAAATTCGTTTAAACTGAAATCCCCTAGAGCATTTCACATCGAAGGTGGTGATCTCAATTCTATTACGATACACGAGATGGACATACACTTATTTTATATAAGCTGTCACATTCGCAATGTTGCCTAAGGGCCAATACAGATGCAATATAACATTTTTATATCCTAACTTGTAAGCTGATGGGTGATGGGTGAAATTTATTACTCACGCATAAAAAAACCAACACTGTAGTTGGAGATTTATCCAATGAAATAATGACTGTTATAATACGAAAGACTGATAAACAAAATACAATTTAGAACTATGTGGAAAATGTCAGAAAAGCAATATATATTCGATTACCGAGGGTGCGGGATGTATAAGCTGATTTAGTCGATTTTAGTTCTAAAGAGAAATGTGGAGAAAGGTCTGTCGGGGTTCTTTTTAAATAACACTCAATAAATGACGCCAGTGAGCATATAGCCGTTTCCGAGACGCTCCAGAATATGGCTGCCAATGTCTTCTTGCTTGGGCCACCCGAATTATTAACCCATATTAGGCTGCGTGATAATTTTTTTCAACTGAAATTCTTGACTATATTTTTAGAAAAATAAACGTTTAATTATTAAATTCTTCAGTAAATTTATAGGACTTGAAAAATAATTGTTTTTGTGTACCTACTAAAATATAAGTTAAAAGAAATAGCAACATTTTTCAATTTAAACATAACAATTCCCTGTATAAAAATCCGCTAGTATAAATTTTCCAACATTGTACTTTATTCCAGTGGAAGCTTATTGGGACACAGTCGTTGCCCCAGTGGCCATAAAGGATCTGAATCCTGGTGCCGATACTGTAGGAGCATACTGAAAGTGAACTGTGAGGCGTTGAAGAAAATCGGATTTTGTGTTATCTTTTTTGCCATTCCTGATTATGGGCCCCGGCTTTCCACCCCCTGCCCCAGCGCCACACCAATAAATTACTCCCACAACTTCAACTTGATTTCAACCGCAAGTTGCACCATCCATACTTTATTAAATTTATTGCTCGCGTCGCCATTCCCAGCTCTCGCCTAATCACAATTATTTTCCACAAGCAAACATAAAAATTTCAATCAATGTTTTAACGACAGAACCAAATTATTTTATATTGCCATCTCGGGAATTTCATTGTCATTAATCAAGTTTTTTATTTTTAAGGAAATTTGTTTGTTGAATATTTAAGTCAGTTAAACCTGGCTGGGGGTTTTGTGTTAATTCATTATGAAATCATTGCACGCAATTCCAACGATTAGCAACTCCTTAAACAAAAGGTCCAAACCACACACACAGTACGCTATCTGATTACATCAGTATTCCACTCGTTGTCATCTAGATCTGTCCTCAACTACTCAATTTACCACGAATGTGTCCAATGCTCATTCGTTATTCCACAGACAAGCCACTATTACTTCAGCCAGGGTTTTTGCAATGCCCCTTTTGCAATAAGGAGGCAGTTTAGTGACGAGAGATTCACGAGAGATAGATTTTGGACTTGATACGAACTATTGCAAAATGTAACTTTGTAGTTTTCCAAATTTTGGCGAAGGTGCCAGGGTTACGAAATATTCTATTTAAATCAATAGATACTTATTTATGAAAGAAATCGAAGCAACAACATCATTAATTTACTAAGAAGAAATTGTAGAGGATAAATAAGGCGTATTTTTAATAGATAAGGTGCATTAAATAATTGGTTATTAATTTTGGTGGATGCGCCAGGATTAACAATTTATTGTAAAGGTGAAAAAACTTTTCTATTATTAAAGATCTATCTGCTAAGACAAACTTAAATAATATTTGACCTAAAATTGTAATAAAATGAAATAAATAGTACCAGAATTTTTTTAGAAATATGTAAGTGTACAAAAAATGTAAATTTATTATTTATGTTTAAATTTATTTTATAAATAGCAAAATTTCAAATTTTTTAAATAACTATTAAGTAGGGCATTTTAATCTCTACTTATATTCGTATTAAGTAAAAAGAAATGTTGTCATTTGAAAAAGAGAAACATGATTTCATAGCTTAAAAGTGAATAATTTCGTGTACCAAATTTCTGTATTTCAAATAATAAAAAAAATTTAGTGGTGTACATGACCCCTCTAGGCCATCCTGTATATTAATTAGTAAACGAAATACTTATTTATTTTCGTAAACTTGTCCAGACTGTTTGTTTTCCAAGCGATATAATGCCCGCCTCGTCTTGAGCGAATTCAATCTTGAATTAGTAATAGTTTGTTCCCGTCGATAGAAACCGCAATATTCGCATAAGTCATGAAAAGATGGCGGCGACGTCGCACGATGCTGCTGATGCCTCCTATACGATTTGCATAGAGCGTCGTTTTATGCTAATGTACCCGTGATTTATGATTATTTTTATTTGATTCTCGGAATTATTATATGGACTGTATCCGTATGGATGAAAATCATATTTTATATTATGCGCTTAAAAAGGAAAAGGAAAAGCTTTCTATGCGGACAAATCGATTCTACAGTGCGAATTATTTTTGTATCTTTGGTTTTTACGAGCCGGTTTATTTTCGTGCTGTGGAAAATACAAATAAAACCCGACACAGGCATATGACGTGGGGATGAAGCTGTATGTTTGTTTATTCAATTCAAAATTCAACACATTTTTTCCGGCATGCGAATATTATATAATACAGTTTGTTGTGGGGGGCGATGCGATTATGATGCTGGATAATTACCCCGTGCCAGAGTTGGCGTTACAATATATTTTCTGAAAAATTCGCGCACCACCCCTGAAATTTAAATGAGACACTTCTTATTCGCGGCGTGTTTAAACAGTGGTGACTATTATTCACCACTTTGTATAAGATAAAGAAACAATTTTATCAGTAAAACAGTTCAACTGCTAACCGAAGGCAATCTTGTTTCAGGACCATTAAGTTAATTACTGAACCCTTTTCTCTAAGAGGGAGATAGCTTTATTTGGAAAATTAAAATTGGAATAAAGATGCGAGATGGGAGATTAGCAAGTTTTGATTTATTATGCCAACTGTGTTTCTGGTTTATTGTATATTATGTTGCTACTACTTAGACTGTTTTATACTTTTCAGGAGTATATTCCTGATAATACTATACTGCACTGTAAAATGATTACACTACATTTCACAAAATGATGAGGCTTCTATAGAAAAGGCATTACAATTTGAATTATTTTTCGTCTCAATAAATTATGATTATAATGTAATATTAAAACCAGGATAATGAATAATGTAGGTACAAGTGAGACGTAGTGAAGTTTTTCAAAAAAGACAAAAATTCAGCAGATACACAAAATCCCAATTTTTTCACACATTGGTTTTTTTCCAGTCCTGATGTCATTAAAGTATACAAATATAAAATGCGACAAACTTTTATACTTTAAAAACTGTTTTTTCTTATTCCAAATTGAAAAGATCTTAACTTTCTTTGCTTATCACGAATAAAGAACATTTACATTCCATTATTTCTTAGGATAATCACAAACTGCGATTTGGGTTCTTACTGACAAAGTAAAAAGTAGATTTATTCTTTAAAATAATTATTTAATATATCAAGTTGAATAAGAGGACAAGAAAATCTTTGAACCATTTCAGGATTTTTGTTTAGCGCGCTCTTTGTGTTTTTGGACAAAAGGATATTCCTGCAGTCTCCTTAATTTCATGGGTTAAGTCCACGTGAATTTTCCTGCTTCCAAAAAACCACAGAGATTCTGGGTAAACTTCCAAGTGAAAATAATGTCAATTAAGGACTTTCAGTGTACTGCTTTCAGCATTGTTTTGTAGAAGAAGCAGTGTTTTCGTCGGTATATGGGGGTTCGCAATGTATACCTGTGTTGACGAAGAAAATGATGATTTGTAATAAAGTTATTGATAAGAATAGTTATTTACATATCAAGTCATGAAAATTATCTATTACAGGATGAAGAGAAGCATTATTGGGAGTACGAGGCTGTAAGACCGAGTACTTTTAAACTTCCTGAGTCCTGGAATAATAATTTTCATGACGTGTTATGTATAATATTTTACCTGAAACCTTTAAGAAAGTCAAACTCTCAAGACTATTTTGATTCAAGAAAATTGATCATTGCAAGACTAGTACTGTAATATTTTACATGTAATGACCGTCATGTAAAATATTACAGTACTAGTCTTGCAATGATCAATTTTCTTGAACCAAAATAGCCTTGAAACTTTGACTTTCTTAAAAGTACTCTCAATAATGCTTCTCTTCGTCCTGTAATTGATAATTTTCATGACTTGATCTATTACAGGTTTACAGAATCAGTTTCATCACTTTTAAGGCAGATATTTTGTATGTCCCTTATCTTTTAATCTCATTCATATAATAGATAAATAATTTTTATTTTATTTAGACAGAAATACCAGATTTTGTATTTCCTATGATAATAATCTGAACCTGCACTCTGCACTCGAAATTGTTTGCAAACACTTTATTATTAATCAGTTTATACTTGATTTTATATTGTGCTTACAATTCTTGTGATCACATTAAATTTTTTTCAATAAACTAACCCTTAACATTTTTGAATATTTAACCCCACCTCCCTCCAACCCCAAAAACTACCAATTCCTAATCTGTCACAAAGGCCAATAAATCCTGTGAGTTTTTGCGTTGTGCTCATGGTTCGGTTAGATAAATTGAAATTAGCCCGACATCATATTGGGTAACCATTAATCAGACTAGGGCTCCTCTCTCTCCGTGTGCTGATCCGCTTTTGCGTTGACGCGATTATGGCGATTATACGTCCAGGATAACGGTGCCAACAGTGTGTTGATTATAGCCCGCCGAAGCTGCTCTCTTGCGCTCTTTGGCAATCAGAGTATGCCGATGCTCCAATGTCCTGCTGCTGTCAGAGCCACCTTGCCATTCTCATCGGTTTAAGCTCCGCCCCAACGAGTTGTGCTTATGCTTATATTGGAATTTCCATTGTACCGTAAGCTGTACCATAATTTATACATAGCATTGGTTTGTAGTTTTAGTCATCCTTTCATAATCTAATGAATATTAGATGAGGTTGAATTGATTGGAAGTGGAGTGGAGGCGGTTCCTGAAACAAAATTCGTATTGTTTAAACTTTCTCCTGTAGGAAATTTTACAATAATAAATATAATATACCAGAATTTATTCCCCAAGGTTTGCTTTCTTTGCGCGCCGGATGTGCCGGTTCCATATCGGCATATATTATTGGTCAAAAGACTCACTGAGCGTATTCCGATTGTGAATTATGATTTTCAGTGCGAAACGAATCATATTTTCAGTGGATTCTCAAAGGAGCTGTGCATCCTTTTCGCACCCTCACGCGAACCTTGCATGTTTTTTCTTATTTTAACACATTGATATGGCCACAAATTACAACGAGACGCTTTGGAAAACCTATTGAAGTCGTAACCGTGAAAATTATTATTGATATGTAACACTTTGAGGGTGCCAAACATGTAGAGACATGTTATATTCATAAGTGGATGGGGTCGCCAGCCGCCGGCTTTCAATCGCTACAATAACACTCACTGGACCTTTCTTTTTTAGTTGTTTAAGGATTCTAGACGCATGGATTTGTTGGAAATTTGGAGAAAATTCGACAGATGTTAGGAAACAATAATTGGTGGATTTTTTAAATTTATTTTTAAATGAAGACCCGATTACAGATGTAGCTATATTTGCATACAAATACAAATTAAATTGCACTACAGAAAATATAATCACCTCAAAGGAAATGTAAAGGATTATAAACTCAAATTCGTTTTACTGTTCTATTTAATTTAGTACTTTGTCCTTTTATTGTAATAACATCTAAACATATTTAAAGCATATTAGAAGAAAATAACTCGAAACTGGCCACCACAAAGTCTGCACTTCAAAGGTAAGTTTGAAGTGCAGACTTCACTATAAGAATGCACTGATTTGAAGACAATATATAAGAGATAAGATATAATATTGATCATATAAATCTTGATATGTTTAACTTTTTAATAAAAAATATTTAGATACACAGTGATTTTATCTAAAAGTAAAAATGACTAATCTGGGCCAAGTGTTGAATTCCCTGGCCCCGCTGACAGATTCCCACTAAAATTTTTTAGCGCAGTAATCTGATATTGTTCCTTGTCCGCTCTATGTGGCTCAGTTCACTAACCGGAAAATTAAGTTTGTCCTCTCTCCGTCTCCCTTCCGCACTTACCACTGTAAAAAACCTGAACAAGTGTTAAAGCACAGCTTATTTCGCAAGTCCGCACACAAATTTAACACTTTAACAAATAGGAAAAAAGTTTGTATCATCATGAAACATAAAAATAATAATCTCCACTGTTCGTTGTAAATGTTTTACAGCTAACTTTTAGATTATCTGTGGGAGAGAAAAGCGAAAAGTTTTTATATTATTTTTGTATGGAGTGCAAAGAAGCAAAACGGAGCAAAGTTTCATCAACACCCAAAGAAATTATTAGATATTAAAACTGAAACTGAAATTATTTTGATTGTGTTTTTTGTTTCGTGTTTTGTTCTTCTCTTACGAGTTCTTCTAGCTTAGGTGAATTTCTCATACAAATGAGGTTTTTCTCTTGCTGAAATATGGTTAATCTAGTCAGGAGAAACCATTGAAACGAATTTTAAAATGTAAAACAGTCCTATAAAAATATTCGCTAAAGAATGTCCTGGCTTCCTGCTTCCTGCCATTTATATCAAGCGCTCTTCCTGCTGCTGGAAAAAATCCTGTGGTATTGTTCTCGTCCTGTGGACGTCTGTTTAAACATTAAGTTTGGTTGTTGGTACAAAACTGAAATATGGACGGAATTTACAAATTTCTATAACAACAATATCGTTGTAAAATATTGGAAAAAATTAAACAGATAAGTTTCATTATCAAAATAAATGATAAAACACAACAAATCAACATTTTTTTTCCTATACAAGTGGTACCTACAATATTATTTATTGTGAAAACAAATTATATAGTAATTTATTATTTATTGGTATATTCAACCTTAGATATTATAAAAAACACAATCCAAAATATTAGTACACGATTTATTTTAAAGATTATCAGAAATCTAAACAGTACCTACTTTTCAATGAATCACTGTTTTATATACCTATACGTACATTACAGATTAGTAGCCTAGAGATTGGGCCGCTAACTCTTCATGTAGTACATTTGGATATAGTGATATATAGTCATAGTGAGTTAAAAATAAAAACTCGAAAATATGTAATTTTTTATTTAATTCACCTTTGAAATTGACCAAAATATTCAGTTTTTAGTACATAAATAGTTTTTAAAAAGTTTTGAGACTTTAAACATATCATGCGACACTAGCGGTCGCCGCGCGAACTATTAAAGATGGCCGCAATAAGGGCAAAGCGTCAAAATAATAAATTGTCATTCCTGTATACTATTAATAATTTGTCTCCAAAAAAATTGTGATTAGAATAATGAAATTTCGCTTTTGTGCGGTGGTAATTTTCTTCTTCGTATATCGTATGTATGTAATGTTAGAAAAGAAATTAATTTTTAATGCACTACGAAACACAATAATTTTTTTCCAAAATCTAACTTTAAAACAGAAAGTTTTTGATTTTGTAATAGGAAAATATCTGATGTGTCCAACACATGACTTTCTTATGCGGATAGTAATACAATTACTTTTTCTAAAGAAATTAAGTTAACTTTCTTGTAAAAATCGTGTTTCAATTTTGAGCGTTTCCAGCAATTTTCAAATATTTTTCGGAAGTCTCTCTCGCACTTATTGCAATACGCATAAATCTGTCCTTGTCCCACTCATTATAACCGAATTTTACGACAATAACAATTGGTTTTTTTTGAAATTTTTTAAACGGAATTTAAAAAAAAGTTCAAACTAAATTTGTACAAAATTCAATTCTAAATAAATCAATGTTAAAGAATAAAAAATCTTTTAAATTGTTTATTTTTCAAGATATTCCTAGAAAACCTAAAAATGTCTTCAGGTAAGTATCACTTGTGTTGGTGCTAGATGAAAAAGATTTAATATAGCACCCACAATTTTGTTCAAACTCTTAAATATAAAATTTGAATCATATCCGATAACTTGAGTTATGGTGAATACAGAGACACACAGACAGACATCATGGCGAAAATGATCAAAATGGATTCAGGGTCCCTCAAAACGTTTGTAAATCCAAAATCCATCAAAATCTCGAAGTCGAAAAAAATCACGATTACTATACTTTCTTATTACTTCGTATAAGATTGTCTAGGTCCACATTTTTTTAACGTCTACCATGCGATTTTATTTTTGTACAGTCAATTTATGAATTTTTGGAGGGCACCAAGGCAGAACAAAGCACCCCCTAAACACTAATCCCAGTGAATACTTTTCAATACGAATCGTATAACCAGCACATATGTTCACATATACCGGTAGAAAACACTATCGAGTCGATTATGTGAAAATTTCCATAATGGACTAGTAGTCCAACTCAAAATTTACTACCCCAACTACTCACGTCTGATCACAAGGGATTGCTAATTCGCCTAAAGCCCAAGTATTTATTCATTTCATACACTACGGATCTAGCGGACTAGTTTTAATAAGGGGTAGCAGTAAGTCACCCAGAGAGACCAGTGGCGGGGATTGATATTTTATTGCTAATTTGTTTGAAAACTACTGAATTATCTCGTTATATTTTCCATGAGGTTTTTCTTAAGCTAGATTAATCTTCAATTGATTTATCTCTAATTTACAAGTTCTTCAACTGTATAAAAGAGTTTATCTTTTAGCCCCCTTAAGGCCCCATACAGCCACCACTGCGTGGTCCATGACAAACCCCCAGTTTTACCATATGTTGGTCCCGGCCGCGAACATTTGAACAGATGGGTATATACGCCAAAAAGTCATTAGAGGATATTGTGCCGGATTGACAAGTGCTTTTCTAAACACCACTTTATTTACAGGGTTTTATTTCACCGACAAAATAAAATAAGGATGTGTATCGGTTATTTATGACCTAAGATGTAGGTAGGTATAATTGTTTTCTAATAGAAAAAGTAAATTGCCTGATGGGATTGTGTTATTTGATGTGGGAAAAGTTGACAAGAACAAATCTACAGTCGATTGGGTATTTTTAGCTCAGATGGTGTAAAAACGTATAATCTTCTTTGGTCCTTAGGGATGCTATTGTAGGAGTATTGGGGTTCGTTTTGTTTAAGGATGTTCTACAATACGATTTTTCATCTACAAAATGGAATAAATTAGGAGTATAGATTTAACTGATATTATTGCAGATGTATCTTAAGTTCCAATTTTAATATTATAGTACCTATTAAAAAAATTTAAAAAAAATCTAAATAACAACAATATTCAGTTTTATTAGGAGGATCATTATACAAATTTTTAAACTCTTGTAGTCTTTTTAATCAAATTTCTGACGAAAAATTATTGTTTAAGTAATAAATAAACTCAACATCTAAGTGAGACGACGCTCTCAATGTAATGCGAGCAAATCCATGTGGACAAGTTTGATTTTCCAGTGCCAGATTATCTCCAGAGAATTCAGACAATTATAAGCACATGTGACCTTTGAGAATTCCATCAATCACGCGACGTGCACAAATCGCTTTTTCCACAAAACTCCCAAACAAGCAAAAATCAAAATTAATACAATGTTTTGGATATTTGGCCCTGAAGCATAAAAGTGAGAATTTTGTAGTCAATAAAACAAACATCCAACATTGAGATAAGATAATTTTTAACAAAATTATAACGTTTTAAAAACAGTATATCATATTTTTTTGTTTATACTAATTTTTTCATTTTCCTAGTTAATGCCCCAATTTTAGAACCATTAGCGGAATATGACTAAATTTCAATTTTTATATAACCAAACACTTGCATCATCTCACTTTTTTTTAAAAAATTGCAGCCAAATTTATGCAGTGAATGTTTTCAAAAATAGAAATACTAAAACTTTTCATTAATAATTATGGTCCATTTTAAAAATTCGTATCTTTTCTCCAAAATTCCGAATTTTCATTTAGAATAGAGTTTAGGGAAGAAGTCATTGTGGCAGTTAGTTTAGATAATTTTTGGGAGAATGGAAGAAAAACTGCAATTTCTGATATTTCATTTTAAAAATTCGTAGCTCTACGCCAGATTAACGGATTTTCAGTAAAAATTAAAGCTTAAAGTTGCCTTAATTAAGAAAAAAATCGTCAATATTATGGAAAGTAATTTAGAAAATTTTTGCTGTTATGGTAAGAAATATGATCATTAACTTTCTTCAGCTTGGAAAATGTAGTTTTACACTGGATTTCCAGATTTAGAATTCAATTTTGCAAAACTCAATATTGATTAAAATAAGAAAAAATCATCAATACATGAAGATATTGTGGAATTTATTGAACAAACAAAAAAAAATTTTGGTGGAGTTTTCCGCGGTCATTAGGAATTTATAAAACATAATTGGAATTTTGGATTTTTACACAGATTGCAATACAATACAGCCCAGGATTTTATTATTAAAAAATTACGAACGGTCCAGAAATTAATTTAAAATATTTTTGACCGTTTCGTAAAAAAACATTAATAGCTTTTCTTAGAATTGCATTTGCATTAGTATTCAAAATATAAATTAGGTTAGGTTTGTATAAGAAAGTCATGTGCTGACTATATCAGATATATTACATTCTTTTATCCATTTTCGTTTTACCACAACTTTCAAAGTTCATAATAAATAAAATATTTTTGCATAGTGTGATGGATCAATGAATGAAATTATATTTTGGGGTGTCATCAGAAAATATGCTAGCTATACGAGGGTAGAACAGACTAGCCAGCTCATATACGTATTGTATAGCGAATAAATAGGTTTTGACAGGTCTCTTGGGTCATACATAATACCACTTGTCCATATGTTGCCTTAATATACATTTCCAAAGTGCACATTATGCTCCCCAGATTTAAAAGCGTGGCACCACCACAGGTTACAACATGCATAAAAAAATATATTTCAACATGCAAACAAAAAAAATCTAATCTAATTTACTCGTCCAAACAAAAACTGTTATCTTTTTGGTAACTAATGGACACACTTTGTGAAACAAAAGCCAACAAAAATATAAAAAGAGTGCGAATTCTTTTAGGCCATTAACTTATGGTATGCGGGCTAGAAGCATATAGCAAGCACACTGTCATTAATCATTTTTCTAATGAAACAGCAGTTTTAATTCTGACTGGTGCAATTCGAGATTGATTACCGATTTCATCCGTAAATGGACCAAAAAACTTTTTAAAAGTTCCTCTCAACAAGCGTTACAAAACCCATTAATTATCTTTTTCAGTGGAAATTGTGATTTGCCAACAAAATATTAAATACTTATAAATAAGGATTTTGCGATAAGGGTTGGAAATGCACCTGCATATGCGGTGTGGTGGTGCACATATGGTCCCTGGGAGACTCAATAGCACCCCCTGGTGTCTAGGATAAAAACGGGGACATGAGCATATTGTAAAGTATTTATCGGGGTTTTAATTTTGCGTCAACTGGTTTTGTCAATGGGATTGGAGGAGTGTCATATGGTATAGGCCACAATGTTTATTCCAACTTAGAAGAGGAGAACTCAGAAAAATTCAAGGGGATTTCCAAAAGTATAAGGTGCTAATAAAAATTGTACAATACTTATATCAGAAATATCTCTCATCATATCAACATTTGAGCCTTCGGACTATTTATCTTAGTTCGAATTAAATTTAAAATGATAGTAGGTTCGAATATCTTCAGAAGCCTCAAAATCTCTTGGATGGATAATGAAAAATTAAACGAATTGTACGAGTACTTAGGTAGGCACGAGAAACGCATTCCATCTGACCTTATTCTTAAATCGATAGAATGCGAATCGTATACGAATTAATTATTATAAAGTCAAAATCATTTCATATACCAATAAAATTCGATTGATTCGAGACAGGCCCCCATATAATCTGTAATAATACGCCATTATAAGTATAACTCAAGATAAGACTAGATAAATTTATTGAATGAATCTATCTATTTACATAAATATGTAGGAGACAGATTATTATCAAACATTTTTAACGGCTTTAAATAAACGAGGTAATTTTTACCTATAATAATTCTAAACTGTTTTAATTGAAAATTGACTTCTAAAAATTCCTCCATAATGAAAAAATCGCTAATCACACTTTTATTAATTCACTCCAATCCCCAATCTGGCCGATGCCTACACCACAACATTAAATACGTTTTACAAAACAGGATCTGTTCAAATTTGGGGCGCATGAACATTGAAAACCGTATTGGAGGACCGTATTTCGAATCCCCGCCCCCACCTAAAACTCCATTGGTCCTTAAAACTTACGTTTCCCCTATAGGAAGGTTTGAGTTACACAACGAAATACGCTTTTCAGACCGTATGCATCATTTCTCCTTCTAACTTCCCGTCAAACAGGATAACGTTGTCCTTGTTGGCTTGTAGGGGTGGGATATGGTTTAAATCCAGCTGCTTTGAAGGGTAGGTTGTAAAATCCAACAATATTTGGACGTTCCGTGTCTGTTTTTCCACATTGTGCTCTGCACAGTCGAACAGGAAACATTCAAGAAAATCTTTGGAAAAGTGTGAGTTGCAGTGGTGGTTATATGCGGAGAAAATATGGAGGTGACCAGTAGGAAAATTGAGTTAAAAAGTGAGAGTGATGAACAAACGCAAGTTATACCGGCGAATAAATCAATTAAAAGACCGTTTGATGTGGCGTTTCTCATGCTACCTGATGAAAAGCTAAAACAGAAGCAAATTAAAAAGCATTCGAATCAGGAAAAGGAGTTGGAGGTTAGTTATAATAATAACGATGAGGATGAGGATGTGGATGTGGAGGATAATCCTAGAGACTACAAATTGTTGCCGCATCAAAAATACTACACACAAAAACAACAAATTTTCGATGATCCTAATTTAATTAAGACGAAGAACTTGGAAGATTTACGCAGTCACAACAAACTGTTGTCCTTAAATCCAGCAGACCAAAAAAGTGCTTTTACCAAGGTAAATTTTTCTGCTAAAGACTCACGTATGTCTCCAAATTTATCCATAAGCCCCGATTTGAGCTACCAAAATTCCTTAAGCCCGTCACCTCCCATCCCCCATAGAAATTACCAACATCAAACATTTCCCAACATTCTAACATCCGGACAAATCTTCAAAAACCAACAGTTAACCGCAGCATATCAAAACAGCTTTCTCCCTGATAATTTCCCACACCACCCGGCCACCAGTCTAGAAAACCCCTTCAAACCCGAACTAATCCAACCCAGCACAAACTTTCCCAAACTACGCCCCAGTTCAACCATTTATCGCCCCGAACTAGCTTACAATTATCAACAATTCCCGAACCATCAAGACGTTTTAAAGATAGCAAATTCTGACTTGAAATTCCCGGCCGACATACGTAATCCTGCGGCGGCGATCCTCACATCACTGCTGCCCCCATCACTGGCAGCGTTGTCTTTACCCGCGCAAAACGTTTGTGCCAAATGCAATATAACTTTTCGCATGACTTCTGACTTGGTCTATCATATGAGATCACATCATAAAAATGACACCACTGATATGCATCGCAGACGACGTGAGGAAAAACTCAAGTGTCCAGTGTGTGCTGAGTCCTTCCGGGAGCGACATCATCTTACTAGACATATGACTGCACATCAGGACAAGGATGAGGATGAGAAGGAGCCGAAGAAGGGGGCGGTGTAGACGGTTTATGTATTTGTGTAATTGTAATGGAATTATATCATGATGTTTTGTTGAGTTTTTCGTTTTTGAAATTTGGTGAGGATTTGGTGGGGGCGGAAATTACATTAATTTATTTACCTGTCTCTGGCGTAATTATTAATATATTGGGTTTGTTACAACAGAATTAAATAAATAGTGCGAAAGATTTCTGATGGTTCCAATAAATCTCAGTAAATGTATTATTTTCTTACTCTATATTTTTTGTAAATATTGTATATTTCCATTGTAGATAAATTCGTTTGTCTGTTAAATATTCTGTGCAATATAATTATAATTTTATTGAAGTTATAACTGTGAATAAAATTAAAAAATCTATACCACAACTATTGTAGTAACAGTTTTATTTTCCTTTCTCATTTTGCACAATTTCAACATTGTATCAAGGAATAGAATTCCCATGCATAAATTCCTTCTTTAAAAAATATTTTGTCACATATTTGGCTAGGTAGAGTAGTTAAAAATCGATTTTAGGGCCATCTTTTTCATAAAATAATTCCTTAGAGATATTTTGAATTATTTCAATATAACATTTTTACAAATAATTTACAGGAATTCTTATTGTCCCAATTTTATCACATTTGAAAAATTTAAATTTTAAATAAATAGATTTCTCAGTTGTTTTCTGAACTCTTCCTTGGTGCTTTTAGAAATTTTAACTCAAGGTAAAAAAAATTTTTTTGTTTTTTTTTTCAAGAAGACCTTTAGGAATCCGTAAGTTTCCCGATTCCGCCGTGGCTATAGACTTGATATTGTTCAAGAAGGTAAAAGTTTTTATAGCTCCATAATTAGCAAATTAAAAAAAATGAATTTTATCTTACAGTAATTTTATATCTAAAATTAAATAGAGAAACGAAAAATCCAATAAGTACTCCATTTAAAAAAAACTAATGAAATGAAATAATAGCTATTTATGTAACAAATATATAATCTATGACTTTATTGACGAGTCTATTTTATAGGACGAGTCAATAAAATCAGATTATATACGAGTTGCATATTATGTTCGACAGCTAAAATTTCCTTTTAATTATCTAGTAAAATTATTAATGACAGAGTAAATAAATTTACTCTGACAATATTTATTTTAACACTGATAGCTGATATATAGATAATTTATAGTAACAGTAAAATAAAGTAACATTATACACTAGTGTATAAAGAGCTACTTTATGATCGCAAAACTATGTCATAAACAGTACTTTATGATGCAGTCGTACATCAAATAAATTTATTGGTGGGTAATATAAGAATTATTGTTGCAACTTATAAATAATAATAATAACACAGAAGTATAAAATGGACAGTCATTTATATTTAAAAGAGACCAAAAGTGTGCTTAAAGGTAAACTCTTTAAATTCTTAAATTGAATAAAATGTAAAGTAAAAATGATCTTATTTCTCTTTTAATTCTCTTTTAACTGTGCTAGGTAACTCCGCTTCAAGATTTCTTAAATTGGTGAAAATTATAAAGCATCCTGTATTTTTGAAAATAGTTTGGATCGACTAGAATTTTCATGTGGTTCTTGTATCAGACATCATATATAATAAAGATAAATTAAAGAGGCAAAATAGTTATTTGGTATTTTTTAATGACAGAAATTTTAATGTGGCATCACACAGGGTGTCCTTTAATTACAGATCCTAAATTTATTCTTTTCTTTTTATTTATTTTTATGTCAAACCTAAAATAAGAAGCACATATTTCGAATCTGTTATCTCTTATCATTTTCTAAACATCAAAAAAGCAAACTGATGATCTATGGTACTTCCTGTTTATAAAGTACCAGGTTATTTTATATAATTTCAATCTAATTTCGACTTTAAATAACAGATACGACGCATATTGCATATTAATACAAAACGTCAAATTTAATTACTGGTTTCCGTTTTGTGCTAGATATTTAACGTGGACAATTTCCAAACCGATGATGATTATTTTATTATAACATCAAGCCTTTATGCGAATATTAGTGGTAGTAGTATAGATTTGAAAATGTGATTATTAAACTCATAAATTGAATTCAAATGAAAATCCCAATGAAACGCATTGGAACAAGAAGATTAGATAAGTATAATTACTGATTTATTAGAGCTAACAGGCTGGTGGTAAAACGGCGGTTGCGGTTGATGAGGAGGGTGTGACGTAAGCGTTGGCTAATCACCATAAACCAAAGATATTTTCCTTTTAAATCTATAAAAAAAAAATCTAGAAATAAATTCTTTCTCATGTCAATAAATGCAGACATCATTATTATATCACCCCATAATACAAGTGCCAAAGTTTTTGGCTCCCATGTAATCCTATGTCACGGTGTATTCAAAAAGGCCGCGCGCTCACAATCCATGCAGAATCAATTATAATTGGCTCAGTGCTAACACAGAATAGATCCGGATTGGCTACGCTAACGCCACGTGACAAGTTATTTGTTCTGTTTCTTGTTAGCGAATCGTTTATAGCTCATTGATCTTTAATGGAAGCCGAAGCAGATTTGCTCGGTGTCAATGACAAGAAGGGACATTATGTCCTAATTTAATTTGAAAAATGTGCGACGGCGTGGTGGTGGGGACGGCAAAGAAAATCGGTTGTTTTGTTGAAAGTGGAGAAACTTTTTACCCAACATAATAACCGTGTTATCAGGCAGCAGAAGTAAATAAAAATGCATTTAAATGTTTATTGTAGTACAGAGAGGCTATGTGGGGGTTGTGTCGGGGGTGGCGCGGCCGCCAGGCCAGAGAACGAGTATCTCCGAGTGCAACTCGCTTATCACAGCATTTGCACACCATTAATTCCAAATCATGTTACCGGGATTCAAACATTATAAAATGATCACTTCATTTCACAACCACCTATTGTTTAAGAGAGGGTTAAATAATTGAATCAACCATTTCCGGTCTGTCAGCTTTCTGGCTGGGCGAACCCAATGGGAGAAACGACATTTTCGTATATTAGATAGTAAATGCGTCGCCCTCATTAGCAACAAAACATTAAACCATACCGGGGTGGCAATATGCTTGGGCTCAGGCACGTTCCAAAAATTATCCTCAAAACTTTTATTTGTAAAAAGATGTAGTACCTACATTATTCTAGTTTTATAATTTTCAGAAATCACCTTTAGTTAGATAGATTAAATTAAGCTTTACCATAATAATAACATTTTCAGTAGACATGTGCGTAATATTGTTTTATTTCTATCGCACGTTGTGCTCTTTTGAGAGCAAGAGAGAGAGTTGCATACGCGTCAGGTTCAACTGGAAATTACCTAATTTACTTTAAAACAGACTATCTGGTTCTATTGTTGTTTTTTTAAGGTGTCAAGATTTGTTTGTTTAATATCCTTAATTATTTTTTGAATAAATGTCTAGATTCCCGGCTTTGCAATAAAATTCCGGACTTCAGTTGTGGCAAGTGAATTTACAATCTTGTGGAGTAGATTGTGTGTATCTAGCATATTTAGCCAGCATGTATAAATAATAATAACAAAATAATAATAATAAAATGTTGAGACCCAAACAGAACGAAGCAGAAATCATATATCAAATGCAATAAGATATATGAATCACTGAGACACATTTTATGCAAATTAACGAAAATCTCATACATACAGATTGGGTGGTTTGTGGAAATTAGTCTTTATGTGTTGGTGTTGTTAGGAGATGGTGGTGGAGTATCGCGGGTCACCACTGCTGCTTACAATTCGCTTTCGGGCATATATCCATATTAATGTTACCATATTTCATTATCTCATTCATATGGAAATCTCCAAACAATTAGTCAAAATTCCACCGTACTTTGCCTCTCCCACCACCACTCTTCTATACTCACTATATAATATAATATTTTACGAAACAAAACCATCCAGCTAAATTCCATTTTGTCACAACGAGCAGAGGAATCGACCTTGAAATGATATCTAAATTACCTTTAATAATAAAAAAACCGCAAACTGTTTCTATGAATATTTACTCTATTTTTGGGGCTCTAAATTGTCATTTTAAAAATCGCATTTTAACAATTTCCTTATTTTAGCTCCATGCAGCGGATAAACCTATTCTATCGCGCACAAGGGTGTTCACCCTTAACTTATGGGTAAAATATCTCATCATATTCCATCTCATGAGTAGTGGAAGAAAATTGCAACAACTTAGTAGTTTAATCAATCTAATAGGTCCCGTTAAAACGATACCAATAATTCAACACTCTAATATCGCAGTAGCATGAGTATGCCTGGTGTAGTGTCACCCTTATTTATTCTTTATTTGAGGTCCAAACTGTGCCATCCCAGATAATAAATCGGGGAAATATGGCTGGGTCATATATTATCATAAAACGTCATTTAGTAGATTTATTAAATCATCTCTCTTCCAAGTGAATCTGGTTATATGAGGTAATCATTTTTAAAAGATACTTATGGCTATTTGCAGTTTTTATAATTCGATTGATTTCGCTTGTGTATAGAGCGGAACTGTTGGTCCATGAAACGATAAATCTCTTTTATGTTTTTACTCCATATACATTTCAATAAATATATTTAATGCATGTTTATATATACAATAAATTGTTATATTGTTTTATCGATAATTATTTATTTGTATCTAAAAAACTGTAGGCGAAAAAAACCATTAGCAATAAATTTGTGTGATAAACTGTCCAAACTGTATGAAAAAGTCCTGAGGGAATAAAAATAACATGCATGTAAATGAAAAAGATTTTTGAATATTGTTGGACTCGAGGGAATCTCGTTCTTGGTCAGAAGCCAATATGTGCGATCAGAAAATAGCTTTCAGGAAAATATGGAGCTGTAAGTATTGGGTTGCCGCCCCCCAAATATTGCATATATTGACCGGTACATTCTGCAACAAAAGTCGCCTGTGAAAACAGGATAATTCTCAAGGAGAAACGAGAAAAACTTTTTGTCAAAATTACAAACCATTTAATTAAAAAAATTCTGGTTTTATTAGAATTAAAATTTTTCTTATCCTACATGGAAAAAACAAAATATCGACACGCCATGTACTGACAAAAATAAAATTGTTTGCACCTTAAGACTTAGCTGCGACTATAAGACACAAATCACCCACCCAGTGCTAAACTGGTTAAATTCGTATGCACGTACGCGAACCATTCCAACCAGAGCAGCAGGATGCAATAAAGTAAAAGGCCAATTAGTATGTTAATGTCTAGATATGAGCAATTAGTGTTAAGGAGACAAGCTACTTCCTACTAAAGACACTCATCGTCGTCGCGAGCGAGAGATGCTTAAGCTCAGCACAAGCTTGGAATATTCAAACAGCGCCCAGAACAGACACTCACATCACGTCTACACTGTTAAGATAACAACCGACATGCACTACCATAAGATATTTATATACCTACACTGTTAACGGAAAAGTGGAAAGCGGGGATAATTTCAATTGACGCAAATGTAGAAAAAAAAGTTGTAAGTTTGGAAAGTATGGTTAGCAAGGATTCAAGGAAGAGGTTCCGAAGAACCCTGCAGAATTAAGTTAATAATTATGGGAATTATTATTGATTTTATTCATTATTTCTACCTAACTTTCCTGAGCTCTGTTTTTGTTTAAATTATTGTATTTTTCTCCAAACTGTACTTTGTAATATTTCCGAGTGAAATATTTACAAATTTTTCAGTTTTACCAGTGTAAGTAAGATATGAAGTCAAAACGCGCCATCATCCACCCGCACTTGCACGTTGATCTTTTGCCATGTATAATAAGAGAGCAATTAAGCATCTCATCTTAATTAAAATTAAAATGGCGCACTTGTGCCAGGCAAGAGTCGTCTTGGTATCACTTAAAAACACCGATAACATCTCACTGCGCGTTCATAACAGCGTCCGCATTGAATTCCGAATTAAGAATACCAAATTCAGATCCACCCCCGAAAAACATTCATAATATAACTATTTTTATTTATTTCATTAAATTCAGACCCTCTAAAGTAAAAAAAAACTACAGGTTTAATTTAGAAAGTTCATTTTGATTATCCCTTAAAGCAAGGATAATGGACGAAATGAACTTTGCAATATTTTATTCTGGGCTCAGATGCAAATTACCTACTTTGAAACAATGTTGTTAAGTAAGTTGGATTATGAAAACAGTATTTTAATTGTGCATTAAAAGTCAGGTATAGTTTCGGGATGCGGGAATTGAACGTTAAGTTTGTAAAGCACCTAACCGAGTTAGTCGCGTGTCATGCTCGCTATATACACACAATGGGGCTGTGGTGGCGCAATCTCGCCCCAGGACACTTTAAATAGCTTCCATTTCAACCCAATAAACATGTAAAACACCTTATTATTATACCCACTCCGGCGACCTTACATAAAATATCTAACCGCAAATTTACAACAAACGTAGTGCTACTAACTGCTAACACCAATGCATGAGTGGAGATTTTATATTATTAAAACTTATTAAATTTTCTATGTAATTTTTTAGCATTTTCATGAACTGATTTTAAATAATAATTTTCAAATATCAAATTTGAGAACCGCTGACACTAAATAGGCTTCTTTGATGGTCCACAGGGAACCATATTGGGGCCCGTATTTTCTTTAATTTACATATACAATTTTTTGGTAGTTTATGTAGTAAAAATTGTCTTGTGTTAATTTTAACAGAAATCTAAATTTTTGTACACAAGATATATTTCCATACATTAATTTATAAAAAAGATAATGTAGAGCTTAAAATTAGGATTAGGTGCCTAACTACAATAATTTAATATTTGCTTTTATATCATTTTTGTAGATTTTACACCAGTTTTCGACACTGATGGTAAAAATATACGTTGGGTTATAGGTTTATTTGTATTATGCCAAAATAAATATAGAATAGAATTTTATTTACCATCAACAATTTTATAAACCATATTACAAAATAAATATTTATAATAATAATAAATGAGGTGAAGCCTAGTAGGAATCTTTTCCGAGAATCTTCTAAAAATTTTCTGTGAGACAAGGAAACTATTTATTTTATAAATTCTAACTAAGTACCTAAATATTAATTTTTTTTAACCAAAATTTAGAGTACCTATAGTGTGACTGGTGTGCAAATGCAAAGTATTAAAAAATGCAAATCATTCTATTCCAAAAGTGCACATTAATTTAAGTTCATTCCAATATGTCCGCTTTTTTTAAGTTTTCCAAACTAAACTCCTTCCTCCTATTTATTCTAGCCCCATGAGTATCCTTGTCCTGTGTCTGATATTCTACGACAAGTTAAGCTGAACTCAAACAAATATCACTGTCTGCAACAAAACAACTCATTCTAGAGTGTTGTTTAAAGACAAAGGCGGAATAGATTTGGAAGCAGTGGCAGGAATATCGAAAATGTATTTTCTCCCATTATAAATCGTTTAGTGATTTGGGTTACATGACGCGCTGTAATATAAGAGGCAAGCAACTCAACTTCTACTGCTCCAGGCTACACCGGGATAATGAACTGAAATAAGCTGTCTTCCTGTTTCCCCAGCACGTTGTTTATCCTTCCGTCTTTTTCTCCTTCAATAGTAATAATGCTTGTTCAACTTGTCCAGTTGCTATAGTAAAAGTACACTTGACGATCAATTCTGTTGTAGAAAATAAAGATTATTATTAGGGGTTTTGGAATTGTTGATAAGCGGCTTAGTTTTCATATGAATTAAAAATTATTGTCGTGTTGATGTGATTTTCGTCCCAAAATGTATTTGTATTGAAGAGGACCAAAACAAAACGAGCACAAAAGCAATAAATAATAACATGAGCGTTTTTATCATCATTGCCGGGCGATATTTCAAAAATTCAATCTTTTAACTCATCACTTTATAGTTAGGTGGGGAATTTATGGCACCTGACAAATTTATTGAAAACGTTGGCTCAACAGAAATACATTTTTTTAAGTGCTCTGTGAAAAAAACTTCCCACACAAAAATGCAAAATATAAAAATTATTGCCACCACAAACTGAACGAGATAACGCGGAGGGGTGGCACGAATATACTAAAATAAAAAATGTTAAATACGATCTGTATCAGAAATTTATTAGTAGAATGTCTGCTTTAGATAACTTTCTATTACTAAATACAGTCGTCAATGTTTTAGGGGAAGGAATCTTATGGCTCAGAGATCCCCAAAATGTTTTAAGGTACTAATAACGACGATGTAACTTTATTTTAGGGAAAAATCCTTTTGTTGCTTTATTGATACTTATAAATAAAAAGTTATTGAAAAATATTCCAAGATCTAATGTACTTAAGCACCGATTTTTTCGTTTTAATTGCACAAAATCGTAGTCTCGATTGTTAACGAAATTTCCGAGGAAATTTCAGAAGCTCTGAAGAAATTCAAACATAAGTGAGCGAAACGTCAACAAGAATTCTGTCGAATATTTTAGTCATAAGTATTTATGTATCTTATTATTATACATACAAAAAAAAGTCTGTCAAGCTAGAAATAGCCCTTTTTCAGACCTATATGAATTATACAGGGTGTTCGCGCGAAGTGGCTCACTATTGTTAACTTCGTTATTATTGGAGCTACAAAGTCGGTTAAATTAGCAAACTAGTAGCATTTTTCCGCTGATTACAATGTTAAAAACAAAAAAAACAATTGACCATCTGGTTTTCAAGATATTCTAAAAAATAACATTTTTTTAAATGGAACACCCTATTAATTTTTGCAAAAATCGATGGTAAATTAAATTCTATGCAAAAAATGTCCTCATCTTTTTTTGATAATAATTTAAAATAAGCGAGTTATTTTGAAAAAAAGTTTGCAAAATTTTAAAATCAAGTAGCCATAAAACGGAATAGTTTAATAAAACAAAACAATCATAATTTTGAATTTACGCAAAAATTAAGGAAATATTGAAAATTTACAAAATTATAATTTTCATGGCTACTTGATATTAAAACTTTGAAAACTTTTTTTCAAAATAACTCGCTTATTTTAAATAATTGTCAACAAAGCATAAGAACATTCTTTGTTCAGAATTTAATTTATCATCGATATTTGTAAAAATATACAGAGTGTTCCATTTAAAAAATGTTATCTTTGTGAATATCTCGAAAACTAGATGGCCAATTGTTTCTCTGTTTTCACCATTATAATCAACGGAAAAAATGCTACTAATTTGCTAATTTAACCGATTTTTTGTATATCCAATAATAACGAAGTTAGCAATAGTGAGCTACTTCGCGCGAACACCCTGTATATCAGAATTTTGAGCTTTTTTGGATTTTTTTGATGGTAATAAAAAATGTTGGGCTCAAGCCTTTTTTGGGGGGCTTCTAGCTTGTCGTCAAATCAGAAAGCAATTACCTTACCGTCATTCAATTCCGGCATAAAATGCATATCAGAATTTCGGGCTTTTTTGGGATTTTTGTAATTTCGAATAGTAGGTATATTTAGCTTGACGGACCACTAAAAAAATCTACTTAAGCAATTTTTCCTATATAAAATTCTCACAAAATCATGTGTCCTTTACATTTTGACTACCGCTGCCCTAATTGATAGTTATCACCGAAAAACATTACAACCGCGACTTTATTCGACTGTGACAAATCAATTTGAAGATATACATATGTATGTAAGCTGTGCATAATGTATGCACCCTCTCTCCAAACATCCCTTAATACGAGAAGTGCGCCACCACAGAATTACCATCACATGGGGGTTGTTACTGTGTTACTTGTGCATGTACCAAACTAAACACATCATTATCATCAACAACAAATTTTTACGCGCCAACCTAATTTACTTTAAGAGTTTAGTATTGGACGAGATTGATTGGTCTCCTGTAGGGCTGACTGGATGGTGTCTCGTTTGTCACTTTGAAAACAACATATTTTTAGTTTTATTTTCAATAAGGCAATTTGGAAATGTCCTGTAAATCTTGCCATGGCGTGGTGGTTTATTTATAGTTTTGTCGTCGGGTCGCAAACATTTTTGATTGATATTTGGCAATTGGATACTTGGAGGAAAGTGTAGCATTTATAGAAAATTACCCCCGCTTGGAGCCCCTTATAGTTATTGCTTTCGGGAGGACTGGGCACTTAGACGTATCAATTTGCTGTATTAAACGTGCGAAGCGGGTCATAAACACATATGCAATTTGATAATAACCATGCTTACCAGGAACGGTAAAGATTCGAGATAAACAGTTCCAAAAGTTGCATGAGTTTAACTGTTTTTAATTTTTTTTTTCAAAAAAAGCACGAAAGTTAGTTGTTTGATGAATAGAAATAGTTGAGCCACAGCCCTCAAAATTTCAAATATTTAATTATTATTTTTGTATTGGTCGTATTTCTGGAGTCCATAATATTGATGACTTCATCAGAATCTGCAGGTGATTTTCATAAATGCAAATCGAAACAACAAATAATTTTTTTCATTCGTGAGAATGTAGCTTAGATATTTCTGTTCATTAACAAGGTATAAGCTTATTTTGGACTTTAAGATTCAAAATTGCATGTTATTCAAAATTTCGCCTCAAATCATTTTTTCCAATTTTCGTATTCGCACATACATATAAACTCCAATCCAATGCATCTTCCGCGCTGACACATCTGAGGTTTTGAAGTTATATGACGTATGCATAGAGCAATATGGCTGGTCCTGAGTACTAGCGGTGGTAACACAGAGAAATGTGGTCTGAATCCATTTGTGAGATTAAATTTGTGATTCATTGTAGTGGAATGGAGAGTTGTCACATATGTCGACTCGGTCTCTGGCTAAGTGGTTTAGTTACGTTATGTAGAAAATATTTTAAAGCAAAAAAGCTCTATTCTCTAAACCAGTTTGATTTACGTATAGCCTCCAGAACAAAAACTCCAACGCTCTCTGGCTTTTGAACAAAATTACCTAGTTATCATCTGAATGTACAGCCTAGGAGCACAAATAAATTAGTGATGAAATTATTATACATCATCCCGTTGTCCAGTACTGTGGAAGTATGTAAATGAACAAGTGAGCGAGGGACAAAGTTGGCGGCGGCAACAGCGGCACGGGTCACTTGATATACTAGCGCGGTATTGAAAGGAAACGAGCTCATTAATTTGGAAGAGTACAATGGGAGCAGGAAAGCACATGTTAAGTTTAGTTTGTTAATTATGACGTCACACACAATGGCTCCGCTTCCGCGCCAACCGCTACCGGAAATGTGCCACTCGTTGTCCTGTTTCAAAATTGTTCCAGTGTTGTTGGGAATGGGGGTGGCGTGTGCCGCCACACTAAATCCCCCAGCTTCTTTTCACTGTGGCTTGGTCTAATCCACTGTAGAGTAACTAAGTGCGAGACACTATGTTGGTTATTTAGCACTTTCAAATGCAAACTGAAGCATTTTGCAGATTGTTTTCAGGAAAAGTTTCGTGTAAAAGTTTTGCATGAAAAGAAAGTTGGTTGTGTACCTACTGGGAATGACTTCAAAGAGGATTGCCTTCATTTACGTCTGATTCAAATGATTTGCTTATACTTTTACTTATCCAGTTTTGAAAAAAATACAAAATAAATGACGGCTGAAAGCGTATTCAGAAAAAAATCACTTTATTATTAAGTTTTAATAAAACACAAAATTGAACAAGAAGTAACCTACTATACCTAATATAATATAGCCAAAATTATTTTTTTGACATTTAACAGTTTAAATTTATTGAAAAAGCACAATTTTAAAACCACTGACCAAGATTTTTTTTAAATATTTAAAAATATCTCATCTACAAAAATATAATTTATTTCTCTAGCAGCTAGAGGTTAGATGCAACTTATTCTATTACTTTAAACTTAATATATCATCATCAACATCAGATTTTTCCTTGAAGAAAAAAAAAAGGTTAGAAGTTAAGATTTGTATAGGCAGAACGAATGATAATGTTAAGTATATTCAAAATTTATTTGGAAATCAGTTCCGCCACGGCAATCACCGCTGACAGATTTATGAAAATATTTGTTGAAAACGGCAGTTATTTTAAATATTCGTCGACATCATTCGATTATGCAGATATCCAAAACACATAAAAACAAGAACGAGAACGTCTCAAGTAGCAGGCGCAGTACTGTTTGGTTGGAGATTTTATATATTTTCATACTTGAAAAAGAAAACTTGTAATAATACCTATGCTAAGAAGCATTTTTTTCAACTATACCTTATAACCAAGCGATAATTTTTCTCATTCAGATTTTTGTTGATAATTTGTAAAAATCACTTTCATAAACAAAATTAACATTCCCAATATAATGAAACTTTCTCGTTTGAAATGATTTGATGATGAAATAAAATTCCCCTCAACAATCGCAGAAAATCATAACATCTTGCAGAAATAATCCGTTCCCAATAAAACATTCCCCACAGCAATTAATTTCTTTGTTTTTCACAACTATCGCCTAACGATGTGAAGTTAAAGTAATCCAAAGATGTTTTTTTTTAAACTATAGTGCTGCAATGGCACAATAAACGTTTTATAGCTAATTGTCATTGGTTTATGACTCAATATGGCGACTGGTCTAGTTTAAACATGATTGGTCTCTAGGGAGTAGGATCATAAAACGATTCAAGCTTCATAAAATGTTAGCCGATGTCTCTAGCGAAGTGATCTAATAAAAGTTAATTGATTTTGGATATATTATATTGTGATGAAAGGCAAGATTTTTCTGTGAGACTTTAAGGAACAGACAAGGAAAGCTGGATGCAAGAATAAAATTTTATTCAGTAGGAAGGCACATAAAACAATTTTTTTTTCAAGATGATGCATTATGTAATTATGTATTATTATGTATATATATTACGTTCTTTTTGAGAAAAAGTCCATATTTGTTCTATTCTATATTAGGACGTTTCAGACCAATAATTCAATACCTATAACTTATAGTGATATAAGTGATAGGTGTATTACCTATTGTATTATCTGTATTTCATATTATACATACTTAATAGATAACAGATTAGTTCGCAAAATTTTTATAGTAAGTGGACGTGCGATTTGTGTTCTATAAAGGTGCATTATATTAGTGAAATGTCGGGAAGAAATATTTTTTTTTTGATATTGGCTGTACTCACTGGGTGCATAATGATCTTGTACATATTGTTTGGAAACACTGCATCAAGTACTACATCAGAAAAAACAGTCTCTGCCCAATTAACTTCGGAACAAAATAAAAATCAGTCTGAAGGTAAATTTTTTATGTTTTATGTAGCTAGTAGCTAAATAATATAAAAGTGTAAACAAGTCAGCCACAAATGTTTTGCTTTTTAACATAAAATGTTACAAACTAACGAAACTAAAAGTTGACTGATTTGTGGTTGATTAATTTAATCAACCGGCCGGCCATAGCATGGAAATCGGGAAGACATTTAATTGATATATTTTACAGGATACAGAATTTCCAATCAGCCTACAATAATATATCTTTATTATGGTTGGTTTTTTGAAACTAATAAACGTATTAAACATGTTTTTATTTAATCAGGAGATTCACCAATCTCGTCATTTTACTCGTTTTTCATACCATCATTGTTGACAGGGATTAGAAATAGTATATTATTTTTATGAGGAGCCTAAGTGAAGCTTAATGTGCAGAGGCTGGTGTTTATTGTTATTGTTTATCTTATTTTAGATTTCTGAATAGTGTTCGTTCCACTAAATCAAAGACTAAAGTGAATCACTGATAGGAAAATTCATAAAATCTGTTTGTTGCGACCTCTCTTGTCAATACGAGAAAGTTTTATCGTAATCATACAATGAACTCTACTCAAACTCAGAATCGAATTTAATGTACTTCGAATAGATGTCGCAAGCTATCAGAGAACATCTTGAAAATTGGATATGTTTAAATATAAAAGTAATTATTTACAGATTTAGAATTTTATAGTTACAATAAAAATTTCTTACCAAATAAATGCACTGATAACTTATCACGTTTAAGGAAAATTTGTAAAAATATTCATTTCCACCACAATAACTATCTAGATACTTAATATAATTGTTAATCCTTTAACTTTTGTTTCAACAATATATTTTTTGCACAAATCAATTTTCACCCACTGTAACTTATTGTGAATTTTTTAAATAGGTTCTAGATAATATTTCAAACATCTACTAACTTATATCTGTATGTATCCAAAGTTTTATACAATAATAAATTCTTAAATAAATATTATATAATTCGTTACTAAATTGGTTTTTTATGATAAAAAAAATTTAAGTTTAAGATTAGATAAAAAGTAGGATTGTTATTTATTTGATCATCTTACAAATTTCTAATTGAAATGATGAATTCAACACAACTAATTGTTCTTGTTACATTTTTCATTTCTATTTTACTGTTTTTTACATATTCTTCACATAATTTCTTTAAACATTTTTGTTAATAATTTTTATCACTGTAATTTTGCAAAATGTGTTTCTTTTCCTCCATATCAAATATGCAATAATTTGCCTGAGATCGCCAAAAAAGTCAGATTTATATTGACAACAATAAAACACATACGCCGATTTTTTAAATTTACGTTTAACATCACTAATAATGTTTATACAAGATACCTGTATAAGTTCACCTCATCTATGGCGCCTGATTTAGATTTCGACTATTTATTATCTTAATGTTCTCGGTTTTATAGATTCATATAAAATTTCAACATCTAAAATTAAATCCGTTTCATAAATCCTTTTGAACCTAAATATTTATATTAAATATTTAAAGAATGATATTTTTAAAAGAGCGGAGAATGTTGCAGCGAATTAATTCGCAATTACCAATTATTATCACCGTTTTTTATCCATTTATTCTAATTCGTTTCCGAAATAAACCAACGATACACAAAAATCATTCTCACGACAATTAGAATGTTTACGGCACCTTAGACTGGGTTACACCCCAGCCAACTTTCAATGAGTCCTTCACAATCTCACACCAAAGCTAATATTTGTGGAAAATATTAGTGTCGTCAGAAGGACTTTACGGATTTCTGAATGCTCTTAGCCACCCCGAGATATTTATTTGAATAGAAGCTAAATCCGTGAGAAAATAATTCAAAAATATTTTCTTATTATACAAAATATGTTTATCTAGTTAAACACAACATTATAATTGCTAGGTATAATAATAATAGGTTAGGAATATTGTGGTCCGAATTCTGTTTAGGAAGCTGATGGGACAAAACAACAACAGGATGGGGTATTTAGGCATTTCGAATCGTGTCAAAAACGACTAAAGACAGATTATTCCGGGTGTGTACCTACCTGGTGTTCTACAACAGTTTCGGAAACGGATTAAATACTTTTTGATTTTCACCGACGAAATTTAATATTATTAGGTATGGGGTTGACACAGGAAATGTGGCAGGTTAACAAATACATTTGAAGTCAGAGCAGAAGCGGTCTAAATTAAAGCAAATTGTAAAGTGAAAGGGATTTGAAATGGGATTATTATTAAGTAGGTACAGTGACGGTTTCAAAAAGAAGTGAAAACTACATGAAATTTTTCTAAAAAAAAAAATTGCATGAAAAGTATCTGGACAAAATGAAATAGGTAGAATTTTTTGACTGGTTAAAATTGCATGATTTTGTAAAATGAGGCCATGAGATTTATACAATCTTAATAAATTCGAAAGAAAAGGGAATCTTCTGGAATGATCTATCTTCAACAATTAGAAGGGTCAATATTGGGGTGATTTATTGACGGTTTTTACAAACTCAATCAAATCTTGAAATTGATATTAATAAAAAGCTAAACATTGATTTTAACCAGAAAAAAATTGGGAGAGATTTAGGGACATTTTTATTTTATTTTGTGGAAGATGAAATATTGCTATTAGAAATCGCAATAATTTTCGAGTATGCTTTAAAATTCGGCAGTGCTAGAACCACTTGAGATGTTTTTTTGAAATTTTTGTGAATACGAAGTTGAACATTAGTTCTAACTAGAAAATATTGGTAGCGACCTAGTAATATATGAACTTCTGATTGGAAATTAACTAATCTGAGGTCTTGATAATAAGAAATATAACTCAAAACTAACACATTTTTTTTAATAAATACTTAGTTTTATTATAGATATTAAATACAGAAATATAAGTATTTTATAAAACATACTATATCTATAAGACAACAAGGAATAATTTGCAATATGTTACAAAACTGAGGTGCCAAAAATATAAAAATATTTTTTCCTTCTATCATGGATTCTAATGAAATCAGTTTTATCAGTTTTAATCGAGCAAACTTTAATGGTACATTCTCCTGGTCATCCTGAATCGGAAAAATGTATATTATATAGCTCTATCTCGATTCTTAAGAAAGATACAGGGTGTTGAAGTTTACAAGAAAAAAATATTTTTTGCAATAACTTCCATAAAAAAGCCTGGATTCAAACAAAATTTTGCATGCCTGCCCTCCTCCCTAAGGACAATGTTATGAAGATATTTTCGATTTTGGGGGGCACCAGTGGCGTGCAATTCGGTCACATCTCAATTATTTCAAAGAAAAAAGTATGCCACTGTAATTTTAAAAAAATATTTTTATCTATCGAATTCCTTGTTCAATTTGGAGTGAAATTTGCTTTTACAGAACAAAAATTGAAGTTTTAGTTCCAGAGATAAATATTTTTTTCCAAAGACTAAAAAATCCGGGAATGATGACAGATGCTGTTAATTCATTAGTTCGTCGTTGTCAGAAATGCATCGAGGCTGGCGGGTTGCATTTTGAACAGTTGCTGTAATTTTATAATTATTTTTTGTTACTTTTTGTTTTTTAATAAATTTCCTATTCGATTTGTGACTAATTTCAAGTTGGCATGCCTTTCGAAAAAACTAATTTTTGTTCAGTAAAAGCAAAGTTTACTCCAAATTGAACAAGGAATTCAATAGATGAAAAAATATTTCTTAAAAATTACAGTGGCATGCTTTTTTCTTTGAAATAATTGAGATGTGGCCGAATTGCACGCCACTGGTGGCCACCCAAAATCGGAAATATCTTCATAAAATTGTCCTTAGGGAGGAGGGCAGGCATGCTAAATTTTGTTTGAATCCAAGCTTTTTTATAGAAGTTATTGCAAAAAAATAATTTTTTCTTGTAAACTTCAACACCCTGTATTTTTCTTAGGAATCGAGATAGATGTATATAATATACATTTTTCCGAATCAGGACGACTGGGAGAATGTACCATTAAAGTTTGCTCGATTAAAACTGATACATTAAAGCTCTAGTAAAATTCCAAAACTTCTAAATTTTCCTGTCCTAAAATATTCTTATTAAAATGTCTTTTTTAAATGATTTTAATAAAATATCGTCCTTGTTTCATTTTAATTTTGAAAATTAAATCAAAGTTGTTTACAGTTTACTGGAAATATTAAAAAATGTGTCCATCCTTGAACCACAAAAAAAACTACTCTAATCCACAGACCAATTTACAGTTTTATTACGCCCTTTCCAATAAACAGCCGTATTTTCCAGCCATAGTATAATGCGGGCGTTTCATCCCGTTGGATCCTGGCATCCTTGATACACTGCAATCTAGATTTGATACGGTCCTTTCCCGACATCGGGTCAACGACACAATCATTTTGAATAGGTAAACAATTTTATAAAATCGTTTACTGTAAAAAAAACTATAATACCCAAAAAACCGAATTTATCTAACTGATCTAAACCAGCCACCGTTACATTCACCATGAATTTCAGCAAAGTCTGCATTTTCAACAGTTAGACTGGATGGCAGTTTTTTCCATTATCCTTTAGATAAATCAATTGCAAACTGTGAGTTTTACTTCAATACACACGGACTTATGATGTAACAACATTGTAACAATGTTTAATTGTTATCATATGTAAGTTGTGCGAGAGTAGGGAGGGGGGAAATGCTTCGCTGACTTCTAGAGTTGATACGCCGAGACGCCAGGCGTCTACTTGATGCTAGCAAAGCTGACGCCACCACTAAACCATATCGGCGCCCGCGGCGAGTGTATTCAATGTCGTATAACTGATTGCTATCGTTTATTCCAACTTGAATTAATAAAGAGCTGATTAAGCTTTAACAATAACTGATATTCGGAGGTTTTCGAAAGGTACCCACAATGATTAATTGGAAGAATTAGAGGGGCGAGTGGTTTTAATGCAAATTTTGCAATAATTTTAATAAGTAACTTATTTTTTATATGTATAAAAAATATGTACTTTTTATTGGCAATTTATACCATTTTTGTGAAATTCTTAAATGTCAGTTATCTAAACTTCGTCGACTTTTTTTAAATTTGGGGTTTTATTATTTTATATTTGGGTTTCAAAATGCTTAGAAATTTCTTGTATGTACTAGAATTACTTTCCGAAGACATATACCTATGCGTCTTTTAGAAAGACCATGACGCACACGCCTTCTGAAAATAATGCTGGTATACATTTTTTGATCATTATTGTGCCATAAGAAAAAATCACAATTACTAATTATTACTTAAGGGTAAAAAGGTTAAATAAACTTTTTTGAACTATTATTTTTACTGCTATGCTGACGAAAAATTGGAAACAAAATGACATTTTTTTTTATTATTACGATACTTTTTTAATGTTTACCTTATACAAAAGATTATCTTTTTAGATAAATGATCACAAATATCACAAATATTATACATTGTTGCTTATCTGTATAAATACTTGATGGCAGTGATAAAAAACCATTACCAAAAAATATATGCATTTATTCGTAAAAATTAGAAGCCAAGACTAACAATTTTGTCACTTTTATTAATAAATTTTTCTTTTTAATAAAGTGCCTACGTCCATAATTTTGTAGACTTTTTGAAAATAGCTTGAAACCAAAGTTAAAACAATCCACATAAATCCTGATGAAAATACCCAAAAGTCCGTCAAGATGGCTATAAGAAATCGTAGATTGGTGTCCGCGGTCTCAAGCGACGCGTCTAAGCTGGACCGACGTCGTCCTCAAGAGCATAAGAGAGGACCCCGTTCGCCATACAGTTCAGGCGTCTGCCGTCAGATGGTTTGGTGGGGGCCTCACTTCAGTATAGTTTCAACATCTCAGCCGTTAGCATCGTAACAATTGCCCTCTTTCAGCCTGTTCGGAGCCTATTAGCCGGCCTTTACGATAACAACAATTTTTATTTAAAACCCCGCGCGCCAGTTTGAAAAGTGTGCCCAGGTTTCAAAACCGAAACGATTGGATTAAGTTTGAGTTTCGGTACTACTTAGCACGCACGGTGGTGGTTTATTTTTTTTGTAATTTTCGTTTTTGGTGCGGTGTTGATTATTTTTTTGGCACTCAACGGGTTTCAGTTTATTGTAATTAGTAATATGATGATGAAGTGTTGCGAGTGGTTTATTTGGTGATAATGTGATTGTGGGATGTCTTTATTAAAAAAAAGAGTTGTGACCAGCTGTGAAGGCTGGGAAGATGAGGCATCACCAGACGGTAATACAAATCTTATTTCGGCACCTGGATATCAGATATCATTGCTCCAATCATTCAGGGCCGTGAAATTCGTCGAAGCCTAAGAGAGAACTCATCCAAACATTCGCGCTAGACATGTATAAAATATCGTACGAAAAATGTGTATGTTTTATATTCCTAGTGATTTTAGCGATTTTAAGTTGTTCTGGTTTCCGCATAGATAATTTAGCCATGACGGACATTAGTAAAAGAAATTTCCATACCTCATCATATAGTAGTTTAACAAATTCAGACATTCTTGAACGAATTTTCAATGTAGAAGAAGACAATACCGGCGCACAACAACAACAACAAAGCGTTGAAACAAGAACCCCATATTCCTCCTACCGTCACCGAATCCGGCACCACAGGCAGTTGAGGGCGCCAGCTTTGCGACGTTTCGAAACCAATACACCGCCACCTTCGGGACACATCGACGCGTTAGTATTCCCACCGCCTGGCGACGCCGATTTCCTTCCGACCATTCAACCAAACGAACGTTTTGTCCAAATTCCACCCACCAATCTACGCCACCACCAAATGCACCCTTTCTCCATTTTCCCAACAACCAAACCAATTATCACGCGATCGCAGCGATCATCCTCGCCGAGGAAACACCAACGAAACCACAAGAAGCAGCAACACCACTACTGTCAGGAACAGGACATAACCAGGAAGGCCTATTTGGCGGATATTGTGGTCCGGGCGACAGCTGAAAGTATGAGCGCCAGAAGGCGGCACAATTATTCCGTTCGGTTCAAGATCATCGAACAGTTTAAGAGAACCTCTTCCTGGCCGGTGGACGATCACATCCAACTGACGTTTAATAGGGACAATACCACGGGGGCGGCGACGTTGGCTTGTGATTTAGACGTCGCAGCGACCCGGCCATCTAATAAACTAGTCAAAGCTGTCATCCGCAAGGCCAGGGATTATATCCTGTTCCTGAACACGTATGGCCCTCACAACTATACAGCGTTTGGTGCACCTGAACTCATCAAGAAACGCAGGATTCCAACGATACTTAGAAAAGTTCTCCAACCAAACTTTAGTAAGTGATATGGACCATTTTTAACATTTTACAGGAATTATTTGTCTAGTATGTGGCGGCAATTATTTATCACTTTAAAACTTTTAAAATGAAGTTTAGCAAATTGCTTTAAAATAAAACGCTAAAGGCTATATTTTATGTGAAGATTTTGAAGACTTTGAAAAGATAAACAATAACTTAAAATCACAGGTTACGATATGAGTTTTATCCACTAAGAAAATTAACAATTTTACAAGAATTCTATTCTATAAATCTCAGTTCCTTTCCAATAGGAGGCGAATAAAACGGATAATTGACCCTTCAAATTTTTTTTATATACAAGTGCCTAATAAGGAAATAGAGTAATTGTGATTTTTAATCATAATATTATTGGCGCCCATTTTTTTCCAGAATTGGGTTTACAAAACCGCCTCCATCTCCCTTTCCTTTGGTCATTATTTTTTTATTTAGTTCAAATCACTTTTAAGTTTCTACTGAACACGATTACCGATTACTACTTCCAATATTCTATTTTGAAGAACGAAAATATCACTTCAAGTAAAAACACGCGTATCATATTTCTCAAAACAACTTGTGTCCTATTTATTGACAGAAAAACCATAAATTTTATCTCTAATTTCTGATGCTATATAATTAAATCATTTTGTGTGTTTCAGAAATTTATTTTAACAAGAATAATTTGTAGTTAAATCGCAAAAAAAGTATTTCCTTTTAACTATCGTTCAATGTACTGTCTGTCTATAGCCAGCATATTGCAATACATATAAAAGATTTTGATCTGTATTTACATATTTGAAATGCTTTTGAATTGTAGGTGTGTATCATAGCTATTAGACGCCATGAATGACAAACACATGTCAATTGTCATCTTAAAAACGAATGGTAATTTAGAGAAGTATACACTTTGATTGATATATTGCTTCTAAACTGCGCGCCATAGCGTTTTACAACAATAATTTAAATGAGAATATTTTCATATATCATGTTTTGTAAACTTGTAACTGGAATATTAAATATTTAAGGGCGATAGACCGCTTAGACTAAACGTGCACGAAAAAAATAAACACAAGAAAACAAATAGACGCGTTTGCAATTTGTTTTTGTATTTTTAAAGCATGAGACATATCAGGTAGTTTTGGCAAGAAATTATCTGGCACATCATCGGATTGGACTTAGTTAAATGTATGTGCAGAAATTAACTACTACTTTTTTAACACAAGGTTAATGCACTGTAAATATTAATCAAATTTAATCTTGGGGCTACGATTTTGCTTATTTTTGGTCTGTATACGAAATTTTTATTACTTTCATTTTGAAGCCATTTCAGATATTCGGTATAGTATAATTTCTAATTGCGCCCACCCCTTGTAACGCCACTGAACCATTTTAGAAATATCATTCAGATTATATTTAAAATATGAGACAATTATTGCTCGCTCATGAACAAAATCAATTAGTAGAAAATTAACAAAAGCCCTAAACTGTAACCTTGAGGCACTCCCCAAATTATTTTAATTATTGAACCACGAGATCAATTAACGGATTTAGTGGGTGCATTGAACACATTTTAATCATGTTTTAGACCTGGAACTTTTACGTTTATAGGTTTCTGGTTAGATTTCTTTGGAAGCTCAAAATTTTTGCATTTTTTCTTGGTGATTATTCAAGTACAATTATGGAGCTACTTTTTTGGTTCACCATATGGCTGGTTGCACAAGCCCCATAATCCCTCTTAGTCTCTAATCCACCCAAATCCAACTTTGCTTTTTCTTCTGGCTAATATAATTGTGATTTTCGTTTGCGTTGTTGTTGCTGGTTTGGTTTAAGCATGGCAACCGAACGGATACAACAAAACGAATCAATTTTTGATTAAAGACAAAATGTCAACAATATAAAGTCAGACAATAATACTGTTTTGTTCGCGCTTCAATGCCTAGGTCACACAATATTCTGTGTATGTGTATGCGTGTGTGTCTGTGTGTGCCTGCTACACAGACCAAATGACATACATTTCAAATCGACACACATTTTCTTTGTGATTGTTGTTGAAACAGTCACCTAAGCTTTTTTCAGTCAAAAAATCCTGTTTGATGATTTCGGGTGAAAGTGCCAGTAGTTATCCTCATTAGCTAGCGCAGTACTTCTTGTATATGTTTGTTTAGGGGTTGGCCCGACAAGAGACATTTTGCATATGGCGCGTCACTCGTCACGCTACCATACAAAGTTTGCGTTTGGGTGCTCTTCCTCCACGAATATACACGGTGCGGCCTTGCGCGCCTAACCCATCTGCCACACAGTAGTTAGTAGTAGTTGCCTGTGATCAACGATGTGTGTCCTTTATTATGTGCAAATCCAATAATTGGGATCATTATCCTAGATGTCACGTCGCAAATAAGTTGGAGGAGAAAGGTGAAGGTGCCCGAATTTTCGGGTACCAAAGAATTTCTCCTTAAAAAGAAATACTCGATTTCTCACATGATTTTCGACTTATTTTAAAACGATTTTCAGTAATTAACATTTTATGTAGTTTAGGTAAAATTAGGGTTTCCTTGATTATTATTATAATCATCATCATCAATAAAAGATTAAACATTTTGAAAAAAATTCATATTTCCTCTTTTTTAATTCACAATGATGGAAGACATTATGTAGTCAATGTTTTAGAAACACCCTGATGTGAATTCTAGGACAAATTTTCTTTCACGAGAAGTATTTTAGTTATAATTTAATTTTTTACATGTTTGTTTTTTTAATAAAATGATAAAATTTATCGTAATGTTCCTGGATAATCTACGAGTATTTCTATAAACTTGGAAAATTTACAATTATTTATAAATCAGATGATTAAATGTGCATGCAGTCCATGGAAACACTTAATCAATCATTACGTTATCAGACTTTATTGTTAAAAACAATCGAAATTAATATTCTTAATATACCATGTGTGACTAAAAATTACAGGAAATTTCATAAAATTTGGTCGTGTCCAAAAATTGCCATAAAATTTCAAGAAATGGGCGGATATCCTTTGTTACAAAGAAATAAGTTTGTTTTACTAGAAAATTCAAACAGAATGAAAATCTGACGAGTATATAAAATAACTTAAAAAATAGTTCAATTTTAGACTCTGTTTTAAAAACTGTCGAAACATTTAGCAAAATTAACAGATTTCGTTGAGGTTTGCTGTATTATAAAGGCACAAGTTAGTTTCTACCAGAAAATCAAACAAATCTAAAAATCCTTCGAAAATTCTTGATTTTATTTTCTGCTATACCGAGGTGATTTTTTTAACCTGAAACTTTCAAATATCTCGAGTAATAAGCACTCTACGAAAAAAATTTCCATAATCAAAATTTAATCATTCCTCGGAGGAAATACATTAGTGCTAAAATTAGTCCCCCTCCCCCCTCCTTGTAGGCGGGGCGGGGGTAACTTTCGAATCTTAAATGGGAACCCCTATTTTTTATTGCAGATTCGGATTTTACGACTAAAAATACGTAGGATTTGTCTGAAACATTTTTTTCGATTCATGATAGATGGCGCTGTAATTTTTTTCTTGCATACGTATTGCAGAATCCACCTACAAGGAGGGGGGAGGGGGACTAACTTTAACACTAATGTATTTCCTCTGCGGAATGATTAAATTTTGATTATGGGCATTTTTTTCGTACTCGAGATATTTGAAAGTTTCAGGTTAAAAAATCTGCCGGTATAGACAAGACTCACTTTTTTGAATTTTAGACTTTGTGCCCTTAAAATTGCCATAAAATTTAGAAAAATTTACAGATTTCCTTGCAGTTTTTGTTATTACAGTACAATAAGATGGTACTACTAGACATTAGACAATTCAATAGTTTTTCCTCCTCGGTGCGTAATTCTTGTTAAATATAAAAGAATTAAAAATATGAGTACTGTATAGAAATTTTTAACACATTTTTATGAATTAATATTTATTTATTTATGAAGTATTTTGAACGAGAATTTAAAATATTTTCCCAGACACGCCACTGGACAAATAATAACAACAATAAAATTTAATCCACCTTATATACTAACTTTCTGAAGTATGCCATGAAAACGATAGCAATTTGTAATTTACAACAAAAAATAGTAGGCGCAGTAGATACATTTATCTGATAATAAAATAAAAACAATGGACAGTTTTACAGTTAATTTCAGAAATTTAGTGGTTGTTAAACATTTTATTAATAAAAAGATAATCGACTTTTTTAAACTATTTATTCCTTGTGAATAGAGTATGTACTAATTTTTAAAGTTAGTTTTGCACACACCCTGTATACAGATTCTCTAATACTGTTGTCCTGATTTCTCTGCTGCTTTTCCAGTGTTCCGATGCAAATTTGTAAGATGACTCCATGACCCTAATCCCTTCTGCGGTTTAAGAAAAAGTAAAGATAAACTAGCTGTGTCACCTAATCCAATGTTGCCATAATTAAGACTGAAATCTCCCTTGTATAAACCACCCATGCACCGCATCAGATTGAGCAAAATATGTAAATTTCCCTCATGATGTTTACATGTGAAGAATAATTATTATTTATCGAAGATTTATTGTTTCTCAACCGTATTTTCCTTAGCAAGTAGTAGCTAATGTTTTATTTATTTCTTGTGTAAGACGATATTGAATCATGACTATTTATACGAAATTAACTAAGTTGCGAATGCGGTCTATAGAAAATCAAAGAGCGTGTTTCGGAAACTGGAGATCGCAGTGAAAATTTTCAGTTCTTACAATATGCATGGTACATTAGAGTCATCAACGTAGAAATAGAAGTATCTAAATTTATCCTAACTTAAGTGATTATAAATTTTGAGACATGTTAGAAGAGTGTAACTGTAGAAAACTACAACTGGTGTGTACCTTTAGATGTATATATTTATAGCAAAAACATATTCGATGTGCAGTAAATTTAATAATTTGGCACTTAATAATAGCCGAAACTCGTAAAATTCGGGAAAACCGCACATCATATTGCATAAGCGCCCCGAACTTCAATCAAAAGCCGTGAGAAAAATTGGAACACCGTCAGTGGACCGTAGAAAAACAGGTGTACAGTTTTTATTTTTCTTTAATGAGTTGTGCTCATTTAAATAAATGACTCAATTGTTGTTTGTTTACCTACACGTAAAAAAAATTGCCACCAGACAAATTTCCTTCCAGCCACTTTAGACCGTTTATTTGTTTAGCTGGGTGGCTGTTAAGTGGACTAAAGGGGTGAAAATACACGCCATCATCACCGTGACGATGTGTGTCACTTGGAGTACAGTCGGTTGTAGTGAAGTAGCGAGCGGTGAGGAGTGTTAACTTGGCAGCTCAACCAGACACCCCAAAATAGCTACACATTATAGTCTCAATACCAAACAGTCTGCTTTTCTGTACGAGTAGATAATCTCACTAGCTTAGGGTTCGTTGCAGGAACCTCATCTGTGATTGCGCCTGCTGAACGAACAGTTTCGGTTCGAGTCATGCACTATTGGCTAGTGTAAGGTGTTTGCTTTGCACACCGGGCCAAGTCTAGTGCCCTCATTGGTCCATTTTTTTAAGTCATGGGCAACATCAGGGTTGGCTTGAATTTAAATCGAGTGATTTAAAAAAAAATCAAGGATATTTCTAGGAAACTGCACAAATAATTACCAATCAACCAATTATTATTAATCAACTCGCTTTCGAACTTGGAACTCTAGTGAATTTTAAAGTATGTTCAATTTTTTGTACGAAACTCAAAATATTCTTAATTAATTTCTGGACCGTTCGTAATTTATTTCTTCTTAAAAATACTATACTTAGATATATTATATTTATGAAAATTTCCGAATTTCCTGATTTTCACATAAGAAAAAAATCATAAAAAAGGAGGAAGATAATTTAGACTTTCGAGACTCAAATTGAAAAAATAATATTTATACTAGATATTTGCTTTGGCCAATATCGAAAGTACCCCAGCAGAAAATTTCAATGATGTTAAGACAAATTCCAGTCCCCATTCAGGATTTTAATTACAAAACTTTAGACTACTTTTTCTTTGCTGTGAAAAAGTGAAATAAATCCAGACACATTTTCCGGTGGAGTATAAAACTGATTAGGAGGTGTACCTCCTATTCTTGTCTGAACGGGAATCACCCAAGCAAGCATTTCAAGGTTCCACTTTAATAACATAAACAATGCACTGTGTTGAAAGTATATCAACGAAATTATTTAATCGATTCCAAAAATGCATACCATCAACAGTTAATAAAATTTTATCACACACACGGGCGAGGGGCAGAAGAGACTGATGTGTGTTTATTTAGTCTGAATTGTTTTATTGTGCTTCGTACCATCAGAGATAAAAAACCAAAGTAGGAAAACTAAACGAGATTACATTTACATAGACTTATAAGAAGTGTATTATGAGACTGCATAAATAAGTAGGTAAACATTAATTAGTAATTAACTGTCCGCGCCGGTTTTTTTTTCGTATTGTTGTACAATTATTTAGAAAAAGAATTATAACAGAACAGAAGGAACAATGCGTGCATAAATTTGTATAATAAATTGTTTGTTTATTGCAGAATTCCACTAAGCAGCTTCATCATGCATAAGCAAAAAGAGCATAAAGATTTTTAATTTAGTTTTATATAATATTATATCATGAGAAATTTTATACGGTTTTCCTTGAATCGCGCATTTATTGTATCTAATTTTATGAAAATATTTTTCTCGATATGTGTTAGTTTTTTTCGTATAATGGAAAAGTATGATGGACGTACGAGTGCGTATGAGTCTGCACTAGAACGTGCATAGAATAATGAGAATAAATTAAATTGTATAAGGGTCAAATCCAAAGTTTAAGCAAACGCTAAACTGACAATTTTTCATCCTCTATTAGTGCAAACTAACAAACAAAGATAAAACATAACATTCCTGTCTGAATAAGAATATCACCCATGGAAAATTGCAGACTGCATGGCGGTCACAACACTCAGAATAAACAGTTGTTTGTAACCAGCTACTGTTTTACACATGCTACGCCGTTTATTGTATTTTTAATCCAGTTCAATTTGAAAAACTCCTCTATAGCACTCTCTCTTGTTCAGCACACTCGGTGCCGTATGTTATTTTGCACTCGGACTTGCTAGAGATGGCGATGGGTGCATGGTGTTGATGTGTGGTTGATTTTTTTACACGCCGATTTGGATACGAATTAATTGTGCCAGAGTAAATCAAATGTGTTTTGACTGGACTGTCTAAGTTGCTAGCCCGTTATTTTAGGATTTCAACAAATTTTTTGGAATGCTACACGAAAAAATGGTGTACAAGTAAATATAATCGGGGAGAAATGTGCACGCGATGATGATGTGCAAAAAGTGGAGATGCCGCCAGGAGGAGTTTAAGGGCGTGCATGGGGTTAAAACCGTATAAAAACAGGGAATCTACTACATTTTTATACGAGTAATATCTTAATTTTAACATGGTTAAATTTTTTTTGAGAATACTGATTTTATCCAAAACAAATCACAGTAAAAAAACTGCAGGAAGCTTAATAGACCAGTAACGGATTTTAGGCAAAAAACTGGCATAGCAATTTTAGTCCAGAATTGTTCAAAAACTTGTAATAATCTGCTTAAAAACCCCTTTCTTCAGAATTGAATAATTAGAAATATTTGTTTATTAGCGATTAGCAATAAAATAAAATGAATGTGTGAACAGTGTACAGAAAAATTTATAAGTAGGTATTCTACGAGCCCTAACAACTAAATGTTCGGACAAAAGTAAATTTTTGAAGTATGAAAGGAGAACTGGAAATTTTACGCAAATAATTAGTAAACACCTAACAATACAATAAAATAAAGCATTAATAACAATATTATGCATGGAAGAAAATTATTTATTGGATTTAACAATATTTTAACCTTAATAATTAGCAAATTTTACAAAATGAATTTGCAACTAAATGTTGGGATAATTTTAAATTTAGGACCATTAATAAGAGGTTACGTCTCCTTTTGCTTTAATAGCTGCCTGTATTCTAGCATGCATTGTATTTATCAAATTTTGGTACAATTCTGGCGTGAAACTGTCCCAAATTTCTTCTATTTTGGTCTTTAAGTCCCCAATGGTTCTTGGTGGATTATTGCGTAGAATACGTTTAATTTTATGACAAAGAGTTTCAATGACATTTAAGTCCGGACTGGATGAGGGCCATGAAAGCACCTTTATGTCGTTTTCCCCAAGTTCCAAAACCGTGATTTTTTAAAAACAGTCGTTAGAAAATCACATTTTTCAAGTGCAATTTTAAAGCTACGAAATATGCCTAAAATCACCAAATAAAAAATTGGGGTTTTTTCTGTACATAAAACCAACATCCAGCTTTGCAATAAAGTAAATTTTACCAAAATTCAACCAGTGGTTCCAAAACTGTGATTATTTTAATGTAGGTAGCACCCTCAAAAAACACGTTTTTTGAAAAGTGAACTGTGGAACTCGAAAAAAATGCAAAAAAAATTCATATTAACATTCAGGATTTTTTCGATATAGTACGATTATTGAGCTTTGATTTAAAGATTTTTTGACACAAATCCAACCAGCGGTTTCAAAACAGTGATTTTTTAAAACAGTTACTAGAAAATTATATCATTTTTAAAGGTGCAACTTTGAAGCTCCGATAAATGCCTAAAATCACCAAATAAAAACTTGTTTAACTTTTTTGTAAAGAAAACCAACATCCAGCTTTGCAATAAAGTAAATTTCATCAAAATCCGACTACTAGATCCAACGTTTTGAAAATAATAATTCTTTGTTTCTACAATTTTCCCACCTACTGGGTTAAAGTGCCACAGTTTTTTTACGTTTTTATATAACTAAATGTTGGCATTATAACAGAAAAAAATCATCAATATTATGGAAGTTAATTTAGATAAATTTTGCGCGTATAGAAAAAAGACCATCAAATTTACTTTTGTCCGAACATTTAGTTGTTAGGGCTCGTATTATCAAAAATATTTATTACCTACATCCTTAAAAATGTTGTACCATCATAGGAATTTCTCTTATAAACTGTTTCAGAAGTTCTTACGTTTCGTTTGTAAAAAATATACTACCAATTATTTAGATTAAAATTATTCTATGCTAAATAAAATATTTAGGAAAATACTTAATAATGTTAGTATGGGTATTTTTCAAAAAAAGTATTAACTTTTTTTCACCCTACAAAAACATTTCCATTTTCTGCATGCCTCTCTGTCTTTATATCTTTGACTTCCTCCACCTTCAATTTCAACTTTCAACATCTTCCTCAACGAAAATGTCCCTCAGATTCGATCTGAAAAAAATCAAATTCCAATAAATGTGTTGTTTGAATGTTCTTCTCTGTTGGCTGGTTTATAAGCCATTCGATGTGTTTGTGTGTATGTTTTGTATAGTGTGTGCTTACCCGGTTTTCCATTTACAGTGATTCTTCCCATATATGATATACTTGATCTTTATTCTTTTATAGAACTTAAGCCAAATGTGCGCTCTGGAAAGCAGTTTCGATTAAAGGACCTTGTAAGGTCGTATCTATATTTATTTCTACTACATATTGACATTCCACGATTACTACAAAATCCCATCATTTTATTTATTGATGAGTTCAACAGGAAAAATCTGCGTTTATCGGCGATACATTTTGCTTAATTTTGCATAAGCAAAAGGGAAAGACAGACAGCATCCACAATAATCACAACACACCAGATTAACGTGAATGTCTTGATTGATAAATTATAGTCAGATTGCAAATTCCTTATTGACAATGATGACAGTGTGGCGTGCGAAAATATTCTACGGCGCATATCATGTGAAAGTTGATCTTAATGTTACAATTATTCTTATGGTTATAAAACGTTTTGTCGGTTTCCTGATGATAATTCTAGTATCCAAACGAAAACTGACAAAATTTACTTCATTAACGAATTTTTCGATAATATTTGTCTAAATAAAAAGGCGAAATTTCTCAAAATCCGCTAAGAGGAGGTAAATTTACATTTTTGAAGAAATTTTGATTGGAAATATCAGATCATAAAAAAGTAGGAGTTTCAGACTATTTAAACTAACATAAAAGTGAGCTTGTTGCGTGTGTAATTTTTTTCATAATAATTTTTTCTTTTGATGATATAAACACGCAAATATTCGTCATTATTTACCCTCTCAGGGGTTTTAAAATTGTGGCACATTAAACTAGGAAAATTGTACAAACAACAAAATTTACTTTATTTCAAATGATTTCTTAAAGAACAATGAACCTAGAAAAGCAAACAGTTATTCCAAAATTGCGCCTAATAGAAATCTTGAAAGGGAGAACTTTTGTTTCCCTGTTAATTTACATACCTCAGAAAATGCTGATAGTATTTTTTTATAAAGCTCTTTTACCTCAAAATTTTCCAAATAGAATTCTAGTCCAAGTCTAAGGAAACTTTTAACTTCCAAGACTCCTCCACCCTTCATCTACAACCATAAAAAGGGCGCAGCTTCTGACCGACGTGGACAGAGTCCACAGTGCGAAAACTAATTTTATTAGTAAATTTTACACCCATGTCGGTGGTCTGGGTTCGGTTTACATGTTGAAATAGAAGCCGAAACCGATTCCAGATCAGAAAAGGCGCTTATACCATGCCGCAGATCAAATTATTGGGCGGCCAACACAAAAGCATGCATTGTCGCTGCACCGGGGTGACGTCATGGCCCATTGTATACATTAAAATCGGCGACCACGGTGGTTGGTGCAAAAATATACATAATATGGTACTCTGAACTGATGTTATGCACATTGCACACCGCGACACTCTTTTAGTTTTAACCAACATGTTAATATAGAAACTGTGATATTTTAAATAGCTTTGGCAGGGTTGGATTCAGTTTAATCATTTGAAAAAAGTCTAAAACTCTAAAACGTCTTAAATGAAATATTATCTATAAATCGAAAGAACTAGAAGAAATTTCGCGTTATTCAAGACGATTCTCTGGTGTCTGGAGCGATATGATCCTATAGAATCAAAAACTGGGAAATCCCTTTTCTTTTTAGTGACGAAAATATTATGAAGTAAAATTGCTAAGATTCAGTTTCCAGAATCCAGATTTGTCATATTTGTCCTCATAGGTTTTTCCTACATATGAAAAACAAGGTATTAATAAACAAAATTTATTTTCCTTTGGACCAAAACATCAATGTCATAATTCCCTAAATTACATCATTCCCAAAAAACCTTATATTTCTTCTCATACTGCGTTACGATTTTCGTAAGAGAAACAAATCATTATTGACTGGGTCTCGTATAATAATCTAATATAATGCACAGTTTACAATTTGGATTTTATTCGTAATAATTGTTGGGCCGGTGTTTAGGAACGTAAACAGAGAAATGGTCCATCCCACCAAAATTGTCTCTCTCAAACATCTGGAAGACCGAAGCAGGCAGCCAATGTTATTTAGTCTGAGCTATAAATACAACTATCAATTAAATTAATGATGTACAAAAGTCACTTTTAAAAATGAGGTTATTTCAGCAGAACGTTCAACTTATTTCAGTCGGAACTCGAAACGAAAACATTCAGTTTTCGGCGGCGGGTAATTTGACCAAAAGGGTTTTGTTTATAGTTTGTAGAAATCGTTCGATTTACTGCACAGTGTGGCGAGTATAGACTTTAGACAGCCATCATCCTTTTGCATTGTACCATACAATAGCTACAAATATTTCTACATATAAAGTTCAATAGCAAATATCCAATTCCCTATCAATACATTTCTATTGAAAATGTTGTACTTTTAAATTGTCCAAATAAAGAAGTTTCTACGTATGGTATATACTGTGAGAAAGCTTAAGACGTTCACACACACTCAGCTACAAACACTAACACATTCTTTTATTTATATTCATCCACCACAACACAACAAAAACAACAAACTGAAGGCAAAATCTACAATGAATCTTATTCGCGTCGCGGACAATTAATAATTTAACAACATCGAACGAAATGACTGTTTTCATTTCCCCAAACACCAAACTATAGACTTTTAATATAGGATTCCTGGAACGCGCCACAAACATTTGCCAAAATCATTACGGAAGTTTATTTATTATTTATTATGTACGGTTTCGTGTGTCGTATTCACAACACTTGATTAGTGTATACGCGGCGTTTGTTTTGATCGTAGTAAATAAACATTTTGCAGTGCACTAGGTCAGGATGGGCAAGGATGATCAATTTTCCGCTTTAATATTGCTGTTAGCACCTCCGGAGACGACAATCGTGGGGTGGTCTTAAATCTGGTTTAGTTTATGAGGTGGTGTAATCAAGCTATTAAATCTACATAAATACTGGGTGCTTTTAATGGAGATTAATTCGTTTTGTAGTTAAAACAAGAATTTGGAAGTACATATGCAAAAATCAACTGATGCCTTGCATTTAGGATAATTTTCCATAAAATATAAATTTTTTTATCAAGTCTTTTAAAGAACTACTTAAATTCTGGACTTTGGAGTCTAATATAGAATCAGTTAATTTTAGAGTTCAAAGTTTTCATGCCCTTAAAATAATTTCAAAAATTGGCAAAAATTATTTTATTTTGGATTTCCTACCATATTTTTCAAAATTTTTACAAAATCGTCTGGGTTTCTTTTGAGGTTTTATGCAACAGATTTCCCAGCTCATCCATTTCTTACTTTTGAGTTACTTAATTATTTTCTTAAAGAACTTTATTTGGACTCGTGAAATATTTGAAATATTTTTTTCTCAACCAGTTTTTTATAAAATGCACTTTCCTTGTATTTATGCTATCTATTAAATTGTTTATGTAAATGGAAGTAAAGTGTTTGGTGTATCCGAACCCTGAAATAATAAATATATAAATCACAAGTCATTTTGTTACATCTAGTAGTCTAATGTCCCTGGGAAATTTAATTTATCTAGATATTTTTATCAAAACAGCTATTTATTTTTCGAATAATTTTACCATTGGAATCTAAGGATAATTTAAAAATTATAGTCTGCTTAAATTAAATTCTGTATACTAAACTATTTTCAGTACTTCAAATTTTACACCAAACTATAACAAAATATTTGGTACGCATATAATCCATTTGGAAATTTAAATCGGGGTTAATCTACCATATTTGGAAACTTTAAACTATCGCCGGACTACAGACCAGAGATAGATAGAGTTTATGCCTGCTTACTGAAGCATTCCAACTTATTCATAAGCATTACAAGCAACATGTAGTTTTAATTTTTTTAAAAGTGTTCTATATATTTATTTTATTTGAATTAAAAATTTAGTGTCTGAATTTTTGGGACTTTCCTTCAAATAGTTGAAAATTTGTCTAACACAAAAATGTTCATATTAAAACCTCGAAAAAATTAAGTATTTTTCGATTTTCAGTAGCGAACCTACATATATGTATTTATATAGAGAGTGTATTACCAGTACCATCAGAAACATACACACGGTGGGTCTTGGCACCATTGGTGGTGGTTATAAATATGGTGTGTCGACTCCTGGAACATGGTCTCGGAGTGATCAGCATATTTTTATAGCTGCCGCTGATTGACCTTTATAAGATGAAAACAATAATAAAGCGCGTGTTTAATTCTGATCACGGCGAATCCACGACCATATTAAAAGTCGCAATGGAATGTTACAGCATGTTGATACCGTTTGCTGAAGAAGGACGACAGCACAGTGCGCGGCCCCAACGTACAGGACCAGATAGGTCTCTCCCAAGCGAATTCGTAATTTCGCCATGTGCCAGTTTTTATAAAACATTACCTAAAACTACAAACTTGCTTTTGCAAATAATCTATAGTTCAAACACATCGCGCGCGGGGCCCCCGGTATATAACCTCAATTATTGTCTCATGAATATGCACAATGCACTTTTCTCAGGCGGTTCTGAGCCAATTCGAGATTCGGAAAAAGCACGCGCGTTCACTCGGTCATTATGGGCATATCCACTATACGATAAACCACCAAAAAATCCTGCATCAACTTCTTACGGTATAATCCTTTGTAGGGTACTCAAATAGGAAAAGTTGAAACAAGAAAAAGATGCGCAACATTGTTAACCATTTCAGTATCACTTGAACTTGAAACAACAAACAAATGGATTACCAAGACGCCTCTAGCTTCATATAATTCCATTCGATCAACATGTGTGTTTGTTTTTATATTAATAAATGGTTTTAGTTAAAATAAATTATCGCGCGAGAGGGTTTCTAGTACATGGCTCAGGACACCATAAAGCAACTTTGTTGTTAACGCGTACTGAATGATGTAAGTACTTTTCTGGAAAGATTTGCGTCAGTTTTCATATTGATTATGTTTATACCAAAAATATATCAAACGACGTGCATCATGCGATTTTTTTGTGGAAGTTTAAAATAAACAAATGTCATATTTTTATGCTGTTAGTAAACCAGGGAATTTCCCAGTTTTGCCACGGTTTTTTCGTACAATTTTTTGCTACATACGAAAAGTGTTTATTTGGATTAGGGATATTTTAAACTTTCCTGTAGAAATAAATAAAAAAATTAAAAATAGTAGTTCCAGTATCAAAGATTAGAATCGGAAATAATTTAGGAATATTCTGGTTAGTTCTTAAAACAGGGGCGCCTAGGGAATCTGTGGCTACCGAAATACTTGGTAGTCTCTGAAATTGGACCATTCTCAAGATTATTACAAATATTTCCATATTTCTTTTAGTCTAAAAGCGATAGTTTGTAATCATCAGCAACTTCATCGTTCATCCAGAAAAAGTCACAAGAGGTCCAATATAAGCGATTCTACCACAAGTATTATAAGCGACCTGACCTAACAATTTTATTTTTGTGGTCATTTAAATAAAAACTAGTACTTTATTAAACTTCCTGAAACAGTGAAACCATTAACCGATATTCTACATAATCAATTAGGAGTATACTGATTAGTCTCCTAAACTGGACGATTTGCATTGTGCTAAATAAACTACAGTGCCAAATTTTCCAAATTTCATTTTTACTTTCTTATACGAAGTAATAATAAGAAAGTAGGTATAGTAATCGTGATTTTTTTCGACTCCGAGATTTTGACGGATTTACACGTTTTGAGGGCCCCTGAATCCATTTTGATCATTTTCCCCATGATGTCTGTCTGTCTACCTGAAGATATTTTTAGGTTTTTTAGGAATATCTAGAAAAATAAACAATTTACGACATTTTTTTATTCTTCAAAATTGATTTAGAATTAAATTTTGAACAAATTTTCTTAGAACTTTTTTTTGAAATTCTGTCAAAAAAACTAGATATTCTTAAAACACTTATATTTCTCATAGTGCGCGTTGATCGCTAAATCCGACAGTCTAGGTAGACTAGTGTCACTTAGAGGCTCGGCTGCCAAACGGAAGGTCCCGTGTTCGAATCCCAGAAGAACCATTATTGTTTTTTGTCTTTTACTGGTTTCTATAGTATCGAAAACAATAATAATGAATAAATAAATGTGATTTTATACCGGGAGATTTTTTTAAGTAAGTAATAGGTCAAAAATCTAAAATAGAACACATTTTTGTCGTAAAATTCGGTTATAATGAGGTGGGACAAGGACAGATTTATGCGTATTACAATAAGTGCGACAGAGACTATTTGAAAATTGCTGGAAACCCTCAAAATTCAAACACGGTTTTTACAAGAAATTTAACTTAATTTCTTTAGAAAAAGTAATTGTGGTACTATCCGTATAAGAAAGTCATGTGTTATACACATCAGATATTTTTCTAATCCAAAAACGATGGTTTATAATCATCCAGAAAAAAGTGATCTATCACAAAAGCGACCTGACCTAACTATTTTTTGTGGTACTTGATTGAACAGAATTTCCTTCTAGAATTTAGAATTTAGAAACGAAATAGAAATTTTCGAGTTCAGCTTCACAAACCTTTTTTTAGCTTCCCTAGCCACTTTCTCCGCATCTATTTTAAAGCACACAAAATACCTTTTGTCGTGTGATGATGTGAAAAAAATACAGTTATATACTTTGGTGATTGTGAACATCTGGAAAATTTTGTCGACGTTAAGTGATGCCTGCTTAGGGTTGTGTAATCTTTAACGATTAGTGCGTCTTTAACAACTTGCGCCCCACTTCCGTACAACTTTACATGTATGGCATTAATAATGTTGTCTTAAGTTTAGTTAGTATGTTCAAGTAAAAAATTCAATATTTTCCATTTTTTCCCCCAGCAACTTCTACAAGGTTTTTTCGATGTCGTCGCTGGTTACGGAGTAATTTATTGTATTGTCCACAACGACAAGTGCTTATAAATAAATATCAGTTTATTATACGGTTGGTGTTTGATATTTCTGTGTATTATTACAAAATATACTGGGCTGGTGTAGCTACCATGCCTTAGAATAAATATATTTATAACGGCTTGTTTGAAAGGTTTTTCAATTAGTATATTTTAAATGGACTTTTGACGATTTTCAGTAGCACTGTTAATGAAATAAACTAGCTTAACGTTTTAAATAAATAGTGCAAAAGCCAGAGAGCGGGTGTAATGTACTGAATCAACCTTCAAAACACATGTTTTAATATTGCAGGCCGAATAGAAATAATTAAATTTCTGCCAAGAAATGCAAATGCAATTATTTGTGTATTTTAGCCGGTGTGGTGTTACATCAAAGTGCATTGAATGCAACTATAGTATATAGTAGTGCACATTGGGAAAAATCCAAATTCCACGACGTGATGGATAATTGCGAATTTCTCTGGGAAACAACTGGAAAACTTTTCCAATTAAACCAATTAAGCCCTGCATGGTGGGTTCCAAAGTAATTAAGTGATGTTATTAATCAATTAAAAGCCATTGGGTACTGCGAGCCAAATATACACTGTGAATGGATCTATTTTTAAATGTTCCCCTTTAATCGTTTGTACCTCTTTATTTTCAGATGGTTCGAAGGCAATTTAACACATACAGAGAGACGCGAAGAGCACGCAATCCTCACTCTATATACATACACTTTTCTCAAGTAGCTGATATCGTATATCAGGTGATGAAAATGTAATTGTGCGCCTCTTCCATTCCTCCACTTCAACACTGTAATAACAGTTTATGGATGGATGCGATATGATTTTCAAGTGTGGCAAAAACATTTTTTTGGTTTATTTTTATTGGCACAGACGGACAATTATAAATATAATATATATTTGTGCTAGACGTTTGTCATTTTGAAATGATATACGAAATTGTTTTTTGGAGCGCATGTTATGTAATCCTGCTGGTGTGTGGGTGATGGTGACTTTTGCGAAAATTTATGCAATAATTATATTATATTGTAATAACTTAAAAATATTTTCGGCACAAACACTCTCATCCAAGTGTCATTGCACCAAGCTTGGAAAACTACCACACAACAATTTTAGGTTTAGGTCGCAGACAGCATTATTTTTCCAATAATATGTGCGAGCCGAATGTTTTATATACGAGTCACACCCAGACACTGCTGGGAGAGATATAAAAAAAAGTGTGGAGAGCTTTGTAGATAATTCGGACGTTGTAAATTGATTCATGCTGCTAGTTGACAGTTTGTGAAATATGGAAACATGAATCAATTTGCCGGTGATTTTTTTATAGGTTTCGCAAAATCGGTTTGAGGTTTCGTTGCCAACGGAGGAGAATGGCCCAGGCGGGGTCAACTCTAATATTGAAAATCCCTTTTTATCCAACAAATCTGATTAAAAAGTGATTTTGAAACCGTTTATTTAAATTCTTCTTGGCCATCTAACACTCTTGTCTAGTTGTCTCCATTCCATGGCCTCTCTAATTTCTTTCTTCAGCTTCTTCTTGGCCTCCCCCAGTTATCAAAATTTTTGTAGTAACCTTTCTTAGTCCTTACCTAGTCTTCTCATGTCCCCAGTTATTACTTTTCCATATATCTCAAGGCCTGTTCTGGTTCTAATGTCTTCATTATTCTGCTTAGGATCGCCAGTATACATTTCAGTGGCTTTTTTGTTCAAAGTCCAGGCTTCAGTCTTGTATGTCTCCCAATTTCCTGAACATGGTAGTCTTCTGCTAGGATACTCTGTCATTTAGTCATTTGTACTGTATAGAAATTCGTCGGCTGTCTTAATTATATTTAAAATTACCTGAGGAACATTTTTTTCTGATTCTACTAAGTTTCTGTTCTTCCGGTTCGTTTAGTTCCTCCTCTCATTATGACTCGAGTTTTGACTATATTCTCAAATACATTTTTTAACGCCCCTTTTCTATGCAAACCTCTAACCCATGAGCAAAAAATGCCCTTCAAAATTATCCATTTTCATGCAATATCTACAAAATTGAAACAATCTATCGTAATAGTAAAACTAAAGGTTACAAAAACAAAATTCCTGGAACGTATCAAAACATAATTAACGCCAGACACAGCACTTCCTTGTATTTTTACGAGTGCAGAATTTGATTGTACAAACACAAACCGTCTGATGTTGGATATTTTTATTACTCGTTGTCTGTCGAAAAAACATCCACCAATAAACGTTTTTGTTGTCGTTCGGTACATTTACGTGATTTTCTGCTGTCAGTTGTAAAATCGATTAATCCATCCTTTAACTACATCTAATCCATTACATTTTTCTGTAGAAAAATTGTTGGAAAACTACGAAATATAGTAAACAATTGCGCCGCATCTCACCCAAAAGCAATTAACGTTTGTTGGCTGTTCTATAAATAATGTAATAACTGTTCTTTGATCGTAACTTCTGCAATTAGGTTATAGACATAAAACTAAAATTTCACTAGTCGGTGTGTTAGTCAACTTACGAGTTGAGTAGATTTTGATGTAAAATTACTATTACTTTTTGTATTATTCTATTCCCACATACATACATTGTTATAATATCTGTATGAAATTGTTAATAAATCACAAGACGATAAAGATGATGGTTTTATTATGAGATTTTGCGAAAATTACAAAATCGTCACATGACAAACAAATTAATTAAGGAATATAATAAAATGAATATCTTTTCGAAGGTTGTCTGTTATCTTGTTATAAGAAATTTAGATCCATACAGACAGAATAATCTTCTTTCTTCGCTTTGTTTTCTTCCCCTCTTCGTTCAAAATATGTTCAAATGTCCATTTTTGTGGCCATTCTTCTTTATCCGCTCCAAGAACATTTCAAGATTGTTTGCTGGGGGAAAAAACCAACCTAATCTTGGGTTTCAATTTTGCAAATTAATAACGTTCTTCTCTCTGTTTCTATTCTGTGACAACTTTTGTGTTAAGTATTCTGAAATTTTGGGGTCTTTGGGGTAGGTAGATATATTGTATTTCTTTTTTTCGTAGTTATTTGTTTATCTGATAAAAATTTGGTTTTTATTTACGAAAAATATCACAGAAAATGTACCTACCTAATGTTTTTTTTTTTCCTACTCACTAAAATCTGTTTTTGTAATTATTAACCTTCTTTAGACTAAGTTCATAAGAACTTCGGCAAGTTTTTCATGAAATGTCGTTTTTTCATGCAGTGAATTGCCTTTTCGTAACTATTTTAGCTATTATGTGTGTATGTATGGCAAAGTATAGAAATACGTCGTATATATTACAGCGTACCGTATCTTGTGATATTTCCAGATATCTAAAAATAGTGTTGCTGCAGCCGGCTTTCGCCCCAACCACATCACTTTGACTTTAAACAGGGAAATAATGTTTCATAATATCGACAGCATGATGTATTATCAGATTTTATGTCTATTCAAATGGTTAATCACCCGAAAACGATAAAATAATCACACATGAAAAAAACTCATCCCAAATTTCCACAGATAGAATTAATCATAAATTATTGGAAGGACAACGAAAATAAGCAAAAATGATTAAAGAAAATAAACGTTTAAGTGGTTCCTAAAAGTGTGTGTTTAGCAAATGACTTATTTCAGTCGAATGCACACTTTAAGTCCACGTCACAGATTGCGTTATTTTAAATTTATACTTATACTTATTAGAATCCGGATATTCTGTCCCAAATTTTCGGTTAATTTTCAACAAGTTAGTTTATTAATAGCAGAAAACGACAACACAAAATAAAATCCCTGATGATGCATACAACTAGCTGAAACATATTAGATCCTGTTCCAGAATAAGCTACGTAAAAAATTATGATTATATTATATTAGAGCGAATAAATTTCTTGAACATTTATTTGTTTCTGGTTCAGGTGTGCGTCTGGAGAGAAACGAACCTATAATTTCGTCTGTCTGAAATTTTTGACGGATTTTATTTTGTTACCGCCAGGAAATATTATTGTCGGCCAGTAAACACCACAATAAATTTCATTAATTAAATCAAAGTTTTTTTTTACATAGGTATAATAAAAATAACAAATGTCTACCTGAAATCTATTTCGGAATAGGTATTTTTTATGTTGAAAGGTTGGTGACATTGTAATAAATAAATGGAGCAGCACAAAGTTAAATCGTCCGACAAAAATCACCTTTTCTCTTCCACTTGATGCGCGGCGCTGCTGAAAGCTACATTTTATTCGTCTGCACCCGTGAATTCCACATGCAGGGGAATAAAATATTTGGTAAAAAATAATAATGTTGAAATCTAGACCCACACGCACAATTTTTTATCCACCTACAAAAACAAACATTGTTAATACTAAAATAAACAATTATCTTTGCACTGTTTGACTTTGATAACACAACAAACGGATTCCGTTTGTGTTCTATTAAAACAATATTTGTACTTGAAGTTTATAACAAATGTTTACCGACATGTAAAAAAGTGTTAGAAAGATTGTGGCGGCACTTGGGTAAAGTTGTGCAATTGAACCGGCGCCTTCACCAATTTTACAATATGCTAATTTCATAGGGAGCTATAGTACCATTTTATGGGAAGGCTTCAAAAAAAATTGTAAAATTATATTACCAAATTTTTTACTTACTCAGATATAAAAACTTCTGAATGATTTATTACCTAGAAATGAAGTGTTCAAAAAAATTGCAAAATCGCTTTTTTATACTCCTGGATATAAATCAATTTTGCCTATTTTACGTCTAAAATTTTCTTTATTTACGAGTACATATTATTTTTTTTGAATATAAATGATGGATTAAAATGTTGTGAACTTGTAGCCGAATCTCTATAGCGGAATTTATATCTACAACTAAGATCTGGATCTTCTTACAAGATTCATTTTTAAAACTAATATTTGTTGGTCATCTTGGAATAAAAATTCCCCCAGCCGTTTTGTGCGATTTTTAATCTAGATTAATTAGTGGATCAAAATAAACTAATGCCACTAGACAATTACAACAAAATAATATAGATTGGTTGAGTTTTCGTCAAATTTTGAAAAAATGCAATTCAAATTTTAGGAAAAATAGACTTAACTGTACTGGTACATTACACGATTTTTGATCTAGATGAACTAGTACATTAAAATAAACTAGTGCCACTAAACCAGCACAACTTAATCCAAGTCATCAGGTACAATAATTTAGTCCAAATTACCGGAAGCATTATACTGCACCTATAACGGCCTGCACGTCGTTCATCTCACAAATATTACAACTTCCCCTTTGGCAGGTCCACAAAAGATAAATAACTAGACTAGAAATTAATTAAGTCCAGAAATAATAAACCAACATCCCAGGTAGTATATATAGGTGCCCAACTAGCAACATCCACAACACCGCCGCGTAGTGCTGGATCTGAGAGTCGAGATGAAAAACTATCCTGAAAGAGTTACTACTATCTGTTGGTTTCGTGAGTGATTAAGTTGGCACGACGCCCTACGTCGCGGCGCGCAGTGATTCACTTGGCTTTGGTCCACATAGACCAGACACCGCCAGCGCTCTCGCGGACCTTATGAGACACCACACTCCCTCGCCGGTCGCAACCAGCAAGCAACACCATGTCCTATGGACACATGTCGTAGTAAAAATGATGTGTGGGCTACACACGAGACCAAGCACGTTATGAAAATTTCGAATATTACATTATATGATGATGTGTGTAGTACTGTAGGTTATGTAACGGGGACATTAGTGCCAAATTTTGAAACTGACCCGGCAATCGGAAATTGTCCAAGAATTGTGGGAGGTTCGTGTTGAATCATCGAATGATTGTCTAGCAAAATTTTTGTTTGGAACCGAAGCGATGTATAAACATTGTAAATATGCGTAACCATTCCACTAAAATTTTGTTCAGACAAAAAATACCATGGAGAATTCGTCTAAGAGACAAATAATCAGAATAGAAAAAATGTTTGTCGTACCCAAATAATAAGAATTTAATATTTGGGCACACAATAAGTTTTGTTTTTTTAAGTTTGCGGGCCCATAAGGCCTCCAAAAATTAAATGATAAATGATGGATTGTATCTCGTATTATCACAGTGCAGTCATGTGAAAGCAGCATCACTTAATATCCTACTTAGTCTTCAATAACGGTGTAATATTTTGAAAAATATTTGTTGTAGCCACCTATAGGTAGAGGTTAGAAGCAAGTTTAGTATTTCTTCGAAAAATCGAAATATAAAAGAAGTAGTTGTTATAAAACAAAAATAATTCCCACAGACAAAATATCTATAAATCATCGAATGATTGCCTACTAAAATTTTGGTTTAAAATTGAAATTACGTATAAATAAAAATTGTAAAAATGTTACCGTTCTATCAAAATTCTATTCAGACGAAATGTAACAAGCAGTTCGTCTAAGGGACAATATAAAATATAAATAATCAGCTTTTTTGTGAGCTAAACAAGAATAGAAAAAATGTTTGTCGTACCCAAAATAATAAGAATTTAATATTTGGGCACACAATAAAGTTTTGTTTTTTTAAGTTTACAGGCCCAAAAGGCCTCCAAAAATTATCATAAACAACAGAAAGAAAGATGTATATGAAGATCTATCAGTGCAGTCATGTGAAAGCAGCATCACTTAATATCCTACTTAGTCTTCAATAACGGTGTAATATTTTGAAAAATATTTGTTGTAGCCACCTGTAGGTAGAGGCTTGAAACTGGTTTAGTATTTTTTCGAAATAATAGAACTACTTGTTATAGATAGAACAATTATTTTTTCCTCAGACAAAATATGTATAATAAGCTAATTTTCTATTACATAGTACCTACTATTCGACTGTAGTCTTTTAAAAAAGTCAAAATTTTACCTAAAAATGTCTTTGATTATAAATATATTATCAGTATATTTCCCACCGTCCATCCACATCTAGAATCCGACAAATTCCACTAACCTAATTCCAAATTCAACCACAAAACCCTCCCCCTCCTACCATCTCATGTTTATCGGTCTCGTCTATTGTCGAACAACTAATTCAGGTGATAATTGTCATTTAGTGGGATTTATTTGTTTGTGTGTTGTCTGCCGTTTCCAAAAATTTGAACGATTTTCGCTTGGATGGAATTCGTTGGTTATATTTGTGTATAAATTTGATGCGATTCCTGGAATGTACTTTTGGGATGGTGAACGCGTGCTGAATATTAAATTTTAGAACAATGCCGTGGAATTCGCTAATAGTTCGGTGTGGATCTGACGATTGGGGGCCAATGCCGTCAAAATATGCACACGTGAATCGGATCGTTAACCGCCAGATTATAAATCGTGCTTGATCAGGTTGTGTCAGTGATCTATTAAACGAATTTTGAGTTTGATTTAATAAAAATGGAGCATCTCATTTTAGTTTTGTTTATGCAATTTATCTGGACGCTTCAAGTTTTGAGAGTCAAAATTTTAGAACCATGGTGGGTCGGTTTTGACTCAAATTTCCTTCAATGATCTAAAATATCTTATATGGCCAAAATATTTTATACAAACCTATACGAATTGATATTTTATACTGAAATATTAAAAAAATGAAAAAATAGCAGGAAACGTGATGCGCTAAGTGGGAATCGAACGCTGAACCTTCCGACCCATATTTTTAAAATTATTTTGGTTTAATAGAATAATTTATTCAAATTTTAATACTACATATATCCTCAGTTATAAAACGTCAACGTTGTCATCAAACAATTACACATATCTATAAACTCCGATTTCATTTTCATAAAATCAAAATTTTGGCACAACTTCATGAATTTTTAGTACACAATTCGTCGATTTTTGTCAACACTAACCAAGTCGTAAACTTCGCATTTTTCATTAACAAATCCATCCTGCAATGAAATTTTGATTTGCTCTACATTATTATATCAATAATATACTCGTAATTCCGGCAAGCTCTCCTCACATTGTAAATGTATATGATCCAGAGTACAAACTAAATGTTTGTTATTATAGCACGTTTAAATATTCTTTCCGAGAGAGTGTCGGCGGCGCCAGTTTTTTTAAGTGTTCCGCCAAAATATTACATTTAATATTAGTTTTATTAAAAACACATCATAAATAAAATTTTGTAACTTCCTATTATGTTATTATCTTTGGGTGTTTTCGGTGCTTTTTATGTTTAAAATAAGCGTGTTTGAATCAGATATAATTTGGAATTTTATCCCTATTTATATCGTTTTAATTCCACGAACAACTCGACTGCTATAAATATTTATTGGAATTAATTATAAACATTTTTTTTTAAACTTAGTGAGTGCAGCATTCGTACCTAACCAGAAAATTTTCTGTGTGCGCGTGTAAAGTTTTGAAGTAAAGCTGCTGCTACTGCATGTAACAATACCTGAGTCCTTGAAGGCTTCTATTTATACCCAGGCCTTACTCCACATACTTACCTGCGTTTATTATACAAAAATATCCCAAAATCCACAGTAAAACTAAATAATAAATACTTCAGCACGTACATAATTAATTTTATACCAAACTGTTTCCTTGATGGTTTCTATCAAAATTATTGCAAGCTTGCCCCTGAAGCCTTTCGATTTTATTTCTATTCTATTTCTAAGTCTGTTGCTACTGTATAACTTGTCTCTTTAGTGCAATTTATGTGCATAGTGTTTGGGAATAAACCAAGCTCAAGTTTTTCCTTGCGTTTTTTCCCCGTATGATTATATGCTAAAATTTTTTGAATTCCACGCGGACAAATAACTGTAAACTGTCTGGCCTTGCGTCTACATTAAGCATTTGGACTTCATAAATAAATCATGACCATATTTAGGGAGTTGCGATGGAAGCGCCGTCCACATTCAATTACATTTAACTATATCAATTTCAACGTTTTAAATTTCCAATCTGTTTATTCCAGAACCCAAGGAGCCAAAAATCGAAAGTTTAGTACTACTTACTGAGAAACACAGCAAACGACTGAAATTAGAATGCAAAACCAAGGGCCTACCGATTCCCGTCATCACCTGGATGAGGAATGGAAAGATTCTTCATGATAGTTCTCGAGTGCGCATCAACCATAAAAAGTAAGCATACTCAACACACTACTGCAAAAAAATTCAAATTTAATTGTTGGGGTAAAACAACAAAATACAACAAAACTTTTTAACTAAATCAACCAACAAATTGTTAACGAAACTAATATTTTTTTCTCTTGTTTTCTTCTATCACAAACCAGTGATGACAAAGATAGGTAAGTGTACTCGAACGAAATGGCTTTATTTCCATTTTTCTCTACTAACACTACTAAAAACACAGTTTGATTGGCTACATCTACATTACTTAAACACACAAACTGCTATATTTTTATTATTTATGTACAAAAAAAAATGATTGGTTGTCTTTTGGGTTTTTGCCATTGTGTTTGGTTTATCTAGTTGATTCCAATTGGATTTCGTTTCTGTTTTTTAGAAGGAAGAGTACGCTAGTCGTGAAAAATGCCACGGCAGAAGACTGGCGTGCAAAGTACGAATGTGTAGCTCGGGGAGTTAACAACCGAACCGACTTCAAGTCACACGAATTTGGAGATTGTAGGTATAAGGATAAGTGTGTAGGGAATGCGACGACAGAAGACCCGGGGGGAAAGTTCGATTATGGTGCTCGGGAAGTTAACAACCGAACCGATTCCAAGTCATACGAATTTGAAGATGGTAGGTATAAGGATAAGTGTTGAATTTTCCTTGACGCTTACCACAAGCTTTTCATAACCTGTTGAAATAATATATCACATCTACCTAAAAATAGCCCAGTGCGTATACAAGAAAATCAGGTAACGTACCTGAGAACCCCCACAAAATTTCGACCTGCTTGCTCACTTTGTTAGATAACCGTCAAAAAACCTCCCAAATGATTTTGTTGTTGTTTACCATCACTGTAATTGAAAAGTTTTTATGCGGTTATCGAATAAATGAGGTGTGTGCACGAAGCGCCACACAAACGTTGTTACACAATTCATTGGCACTTTGACAGACCAACAAACATACATAATTAAGCACCAAACAACTTGCCAAAACTATTATTTCTTAATGTTGTATAGGAAATTCGATAAACCGCCAATAACATTATTGTTGTTGCAGGAAAGAATTGTGGTCCAAAACACGATAAAAATTTTTGCCAAAATGGGGGTACATGTTTCCATGAACCGACAATGGACGACTATTATTGTCAGTAAGTATACAAGCAGAGGTTCATGTTGGATTTCTGTTATCCATTTTTTCGGGTTTTTTAGGTGTCCTCCTGAGTTTCATGGGCAACGTTGCGAACAAAAAACACCCAGCCAATCCAGTATGTATCCCCAAAAAGCTAAGAACATTTGTAAGTTAGGCTTGTCGACGAAATTTTATTGTAATGACACAATAGATTCCTATAATAAATAAAATTACTATGTGAAGTTGTATGAAAAAATAACTATGAAAACATAAACTACAAGGAAAAAATCAGTGAGACGAACTTGATGATGAAAATGATAAAAAGAACATTTTTTATTGGATGGTTACCGTTGTATATATAATACATTTTCCTAAACCCCATAAACTGTATATTTGTATACTATTATACATGTATTATATTATATCCTATTTGTATAAGACTGTTAAATTTGTACGTTTCGGGCCAAACAGTCAACTTAAACACTAATTTATTTTCACGCGAATTCGAAGTAATTAACACAATGCAAAAGTGAATATTTTGCATAAAATTACACTGTATTTCAAATTCGTGTGGAAAAACGTACCTATAAATATCAGGGACCGATATTTTATTTAATTTTTTTGTATAAAGTCATGTAGATATTACTTATTTATTTATTATTACTATTACTACATCTATACTCACAACAAAGCCTAAAAAACTTTATAACAAATTCTAAAAGTTATTATTGTAAAATTGATTAATAAATTATAAATCCAAAAATATATACTTAAAATCGACCTGTATTATTCTTTTAACTTGTCTGCCACGAAACATATCCCAAAATTAGGCCCAGCAGGATTTAGGCAGGAAGCCAAATATGGAAAAAATTATTGTAAATAATGGAGGTATGTAATAAAAACAGGATTATGAATGTGACACTATTAATTATTAACATTGTGTTTGTCCTACAAACACCTAACGCTACTAATACACTAGAATTTGGTGCTGTTTAGAGATTTGTTGTGAGTTTGAGATGTTCCAGCTAATTAGCATGCTTTTAGTTTAGCAAAAATCGTAGAAAATTTACAGTAGATCTAACAATAAATTGGTTTTGGAACTATCGTGTCGAAATAAATTCATATTTTATCTTACAGGTCTGTCTCAGTAAAAAAATTAAAAAGTATTTGGTAAGAAAATAATTTTAAAACTGTTGACAGCAATTTATATAAAAATAAAATAATTCCCATCCAATACTAATTCACCTAATTATGCGTAACACTAACAGTTTTTCTTCTGGTGAATCACAAGTTATTTTAGAGGGTTCACTCTTTTGTAGTATAATTTATTGTGTAACTTAGTTACTAACAATGTTTTTTTTATTTAAGTTAAACAAATTCTGACCAGTTTATTTTTATTTTCAGTACAATCTTGACGGGATCTGAGGAAATCATACCAAAGAGACTAAATTACAAAAGAAGAATCTTAGTCGTTTATAACTATAGGATATTATAATATTTCTCAGTAATATTACTCAGATTAGCAAAACCAACAACCCAGTTTTTAAGTCCTTTCATATTTTTTATAATGTTGCCTGTCACATACAAAATTTGTTCCTTATATAATCTCCAGTGCAATAAAAAAACGTACTACGCATTTGTAAGATCTTTTTGTTGTAGAAACTGCTAGAAAGGGCTAAAAAATATCTATATATATATGTCCATTTTGCGAGCAATTAAATAATAATTGATGTAATCTATATAATGAATGCTGTTAAATAACTAACTCTTGCCTATTGTGATAACCACAAAGTGGTGTGTAGTATAAGAATATTTTCCTTTTTATATGTTTAAGGGTGCGATAGGAAATTTCGCAAGGAAACAACAAATCTCGACGCATTTACAACTGGAGAAAATAATTTGATATTAGACGGGAATTTTCGATGGCATCCTTAAAAATTAGATGAGAATATATTTATTTTTTATTTGTTATAATTTTCTTATACAACATTGATGTTATTGTAATAATGTAATTTTATTAAAATAAACATGAAATATGCAGGCAATACTTCACGCTTATACTTGTGGTTCAGTGTTTTATTTCATACAAACCATAATTAAATTAAATAGGAGTAATAAATGCCCAACTATAAATTCAGTTATCTTTGTAAAAATTAAATTTATTTTTAATTAGGTACAAGAAATCAGCTAGAAATTAATGATAAAAATGAATTTAAGTTTATGGTAGCTTAAGCTTAATATCTATTTAAAATCTAATAAGTTCTTTTCCGATGTTATTCATCGTTCTTATACGTTACCACCGTTTCCATTTTATGAATATTAGTGGAAAACGAGTGCATTTTCACAGACTGGGCGTTTTTAATATTGGCAGGTTGCGACGTTTCCCATCCCTCGGGCATTTCCAATGTACTATCTTCCTTTGTGTAAACTTGTATATCAAAACTGCATAGACAATCCAACAAGGGCAAATACGTAACTGACGAAGTAATTTGTCTGATAACGTTGCGTATTTCATTTTTGATTTGTTTTAAGGGTTTTTCGGAAGTTTGCTCGGTGTCACCTCCACCTTTTCCCTCATATTCCACTTTAAAATCCCAGCGTTCCATCACCTCAAGCGTTTTAACGTTTGTTATAATTAGGGCTACTTTTTCCACAGTGCGGTCCACTAACCAACCTGAAAAGTTTGTGTTAAAATCTGGAATGAAATGCTGAAATTCTACTGGTATACCTACCTTTGAGTTGTTCCAGAGTTTTGAAAAGGAATTCCTTGATTTTCTCGTCCGTGGACATTAAGATGGTTAAACCGTAGTTTTCCACAGTTTTAAAGTTTTCAGACGGGTATAAGCCACGTTGAAATAAAATGGAATTTATGCCATAATCTACAAAATAATTTCGAATGAAACAACTTAACCTCAAAATATATTATATGGAAACTAACTTAGATAATCGCAGACAATTTCAGCGGAACCTTTCAGGGTAATCGCCGATCGGTTTTTCAGAGCGGCAGATGTCATTTTCCTTGGAAAACGCCGAGAAAACTCCAAGCACAAGGGAAAACGAACCGGCAATGGCAGTTTAAATTTGAACGAATTGACAGCGGCAGTTCTTTTCAACGGCTAAAAAAAGCGGTTTGTTGCCTGATGTCGTGCAATTTGGTGTAAATTTTACTTACGTTGAGTGGTGAAGAGAGTAGGGAACGAACATTTTTTAACTTTTGACAGAAACTCCATTTTCTATGTAATGAGCATGCTTTCTAGAAATTTCGGTCATAAAAATACCGGGAAACGGGAAAATTATTGATTAATTATTAATTTATTCTAGAATTTGTTCGAAGGCAAATTAAGGAAGCAATGATAGATCCTTGTGTAAACATATAAAGTATAAGTTTCTTGGATGACTTAAAACCAACAGAATTAAATTTAAACCATTTTAAATTTTTTAAGGAAAAATTGCAAAATACTGCAATTTGTTGCTGTAGCTCTGTTATTTAACTTCCAGTATTGAAATAACATGAACAATCTTTATGTCTGACTCATGTTTACGACTAGGTATACTAATTAGAATGACTCAAAACTTCGGTTAAAAAGTTAGGTTATCTTTTGCCAACAAAATGTTATATATTCATTTAAACTGTATTTTATTATTAAAAAAATGCATGACTATTATTTTAAATATTCTCCAAAGGTTGTTTATGTTTGCAGTTCATTTTACAACATTTTTGCACAATTTACATGGAAAACAGAAAATTTGGTTTATTTTACATAAATACGAAATTTCTTTCAAAACTTTACCTTATTTATAAACCAATAATCAACATTTGATATAAACAAACTGATATAGACAATCATTACATTCAGAATTTTCCAGAAAACTCGATATTTTGCTTTGTGCCACAGCATTTCTATAGAAAACCCCATAAAAACATAATATTATCCTATTAGCACAATTCACAGTAACAAAATACTGCTTTCTACTGCATTTTCTATGAATTTTCATTAGGTTTCCTAGACAATTTCCAGATTTTCCTGTTGTTCTAGAACAAATATTTTTAAAATCCGCGCACTATTTACCGGAAACACATGCAAATCTATCTTTGTTTAACGCAGTAGAACGAGCATCCATTCTTTTTTAGAAGGTTCGAGATTGTTCTAGAATAACGTTGGCTATAAAAGCAACCGACAATCGATGAACGCGTCAGATTAAAATTGTGCTTTGTGCAAGTGACATCGAAGCGTCCAAGAAGCGTTTTTCTCCTGCAATTTCTGCTAATTTATTTTTGATACATCATCTATCGCAACAATAATCAAGGTATGTTTTAAAGAAGTTAAAAGTTTTTAAGAATTAATTTATTGTGTTAATTGTAATTTGACTTGTGAATTGTAATTTATAACGCACCCGGCTTCTAGATTATTCTTTCTGTTGCTTAAAAAGTTCTAGAAGAAATTTGTTGGGAAACTCGATTTTTTTAAATTTAATTCATATAATAGTTATTTATGGTGTAAATTTTAATAAATATCAAGTTGATTTGAATCAAACATTAAATATTTTATTTTTATGAAATCTAAGATTTATCACTAATTCTAGCTTTTCCGACGTATATTAATTTCCTATTTTCTTTCAGATGCCTGAAGATAGCCAAGAAGTTGAAACTTTCGCCTTCCAGGCGGAAATTGCTCAGTTGATGAGTTTGATTATCAACACCTTTTATTCGAATAAAGAAATTTTCCTTCGTGAGTTGATTTCAAATTCATCAGATGCCCTGGATAAAATCCGCTACGAATCCCTGACTAATCCATCGCGTTTGGACAGTGGAAAGGACTTGCAAATTAAAATCATCCCCAACAAAACCGAGGGAACTCTCACCATCATCGATACCGGTATTGGAATGACCAAAGCTGATTTAGTAAACAACTTGGGTACTATCGCCAAATCCGGAACCAAAGCCTTTATGGAAGCCTTACAAGCTGGTGCTGATATTAGTATGATTGGTCAATTTGGTGTTGGTTTCTATTCCGCTTACCTAGTGGCCGATAAAGTTACTGTCGTGTCCAGGCATAACGATGATGAACAATACATTTGGGAATCCTCTGCCGGTGGAAGTTTCACTATTCGTTTAGACCATGGCGAACCACTGGGCCGTGGTACGAAAATCGTTTTACACATCAAAGAAGACCAAACCGAATTTTTAGAAGAGAACAAAATCAAGGATATCGTCAAGAAACACTCACAATTCATTGGTTACCCCATTAAGCTGTTGGTGGAAAAAGAACGCGAAAAGGAATTGAGCGATGATGAAGCTGAAGAGGAAAAGAAAGAAGAGGAGGGTGAAGACAAGGAAAAGCCCAAAATTGAAGACGTAGGTGAAGATGAGGATGAGGATAAGAACAAGGATGAAAAGAAAAAGAAGAAGAAGACAATTAAAGAAAAGTACACTGAAGACGAAGAGTTGAACAAAACCAAACCAATTTGGACTAGAAACGCCGATGATATTAGTCAAGAAGAATACGGGGAATTCTACAAATCACTAACAAACGACTGGGAAGACCATTTGGCTGTTAAACATTTCAGCGTTGAAGGACAGTTGGAGTTCCGTGCACTTCTGTTTGTACCCCGTCGTGTTCCCTTCGATTTATTCGAAAACAAGAAGCGTAAGAACAATATTAAATTGTATGTACGTCGTGTGTTCATTATGGATAACTGCGAGGACCTTATCCCCGAATATTTGAACTTCATCAAGGGCGTCGTCGACTCTGAAGATTTACCACTGAACATCTCTCGTGAAATGTTGCAACAAAACAAAATTCTCAAAGTCATCCGTAAGAATCTTGTAAAGAAATGCTTGGAACTTTTTGAGGAACTTTCCGAAGACAAAGACGGCTACAAGAAGTTCTACGAGCAATTCAGCAAAAACATGAAGTTGGGTATCCACGAAGACTCCCAGAACCGCGCCAAATTGTCCGATTTGTTGCGTTATCATACATCTGCCAGTGGAGATGAAGTGTGCTCTCTCAAGGACTACGTTAGCCGCATGAAGGAGAACCAGAAACATATTTACTACATCACTGGTGAAAACAAGGAGCAGGTAGCCAATTCCTCATTTGTTGAACGTGTCAAGAAGCGTGGATTCGAGGTCGTTTACATGACTGAACCCATCGATGAATACGTTGTACAACAAATGAAAGAATACGATGGTAAAACTCTTGTATCTGTAACCAAAGAAGGTTTGGAACTTCCTGAGGATGAGGACGAAAAGAAAAAACGCGAGGAAGACAAAGCTAAATTCGAAGGACTCTGCAAAGTAATGAAGAACATCTTGGACAACAAAGTCGAAAAAGTTGTGGTATCCAACCGTTTGGTCGAATCACCTTGTTGCATTGTTACCTCTCAGTACGGCTGGACTGCCAACATGGAGAGGATCATGAAGGCTCAAGCTTTGCGTGACACTTCCACCATGGGTTACATGGCTGCCAAGAAACATTTAGAAATCAATCCTGATCATCCCATCATCGATAACTTGCGCCAAAAGGCCGATGCTGACAAGAACGACAAGGCTGTAAAGGATTTGGTTATCCTATTATTCGAAACTGCTTTGCTTAGCTCTGGTTTCACTTTGGACGAACCTCAAGTCCATGCTTCTAGAATTTATCGTATGATCAAACTGGGTTTGGGCATTGATGAAGAAGAGGCGATGGTTGCCGAGGATATTCCAGCTGGTGATGCCCCAGCTGCTGACGGTGATGCAGAGGATGCATCTCGTATGGAGGAAGTCGATTAAACGAGTGATGTCAGGAACTGGACATATGTTGTAATATGTTCGCACGTTTGTTCTCATTCCTATTTTTATATGTAACTTATGTTTTTGTAATTGTTTTCTTATAAAGTATTACTATTTGAGTTGTTTACGTAACATTCATCTTTAATAGGCTTTTCCGGCCCTCTTAATAAATTTGTTTGGCTGTGTAAGATATCATTTCTACCAAATATTAGCAACTTGTACTGATTTATTCGAAATAAAGAATTACTAATAACATTTTTGGTGTATCATTTTTATGAAAACTTTGTTAAATCTAATACCTAAGTAAACTTGAGATAAAATTTTCAATATTTGAAACATGGGAAATTTTATACTGTTTTTTTTATGAAATTGAGAAATTCACAAAACGAAATGTATTTGAATTCTTAAATCGATATAGTTGATACCGACATTATCGACCCTACTTAAGGTCAATTCACAATCTGGATAAATCTGTAGATATTAATGCTAGATAAATAATATCATTACTTCAAAGCTTATCCACAATTGAATAAAGCCGATAAATCACTGAAGTAAATTTTCTTTTAAAAACTTTTATGTATATTCTGTACAATCATTAGCTTTCCACTTTGTACTCTACACGTAATGTGAAACAGCCCTTACAATTTAATTCAGCAGAAGAAGCTGCATTCTATAAACGTCAAGTTTCCATAACCTCAGTTTCGGTTTAATAACTTCTCAATCTTGATTTTTCCACTTAAAATGCCTGGAACAACGAAAACAACTAAAATTAAAACAGTGGAACCTGAAGGTTAGTTTAATAACCCTTTTCTGTACTTCTCGACTCCTTCATGCCTTTTTCAGATGGTCCAGAAGCATTTTTTCGTTTACTTAGCGTCTTATCATTTTTCGTCGTTTTGATAATAATAGGAATACCAATTTGGTGGTATACAACTCGAGTGTATAGAGCAAATTTACCACTGCGAGAAATGTACGAAGTGGAGCTAGAGAATCGCACAAATAAACAATTTGGAATTCCGCTCAGTCTCGAATATGATGTCTTAATAACTTTAGTAAACCCCGATCCATCTGGGTTGAAAGTAGATATAAGTGGTGAGGCTATCGATGAGAACCTACAACCGTTTCTAAGGAACATCTCGCCTATTGCTGATTTCGTTGTGAAATCTCAGTGGCTGTATCTTGTGGAACTGGGCGCGATTCCGAGGAAAATCGAAGATACTTTTGCGTTAATGGAGAACCAACTTCCGCACATTATAACACCGCTAGAGAAGAAGCTTTGGTCGCATTTGTCGCCGCGGCCCTGCTTGAACTTGGTGTTGTATTTCCCACATTGCCAGGCTCCTTTACATATCCACAATATGAGAAACGAAAAGGTTCCAACTAACGCGTTTCTTAGTCCCAGATGGGGTGGTATTTACATCGTTAATCCAGATAAAGCATCTTGTGAGAGTCGACACTTTACACCGGATCTGAAACCGATCATTTCGGTGTTTGTAACACAATTGCAGAAGCTCCTAAATATGGAAGGGTCATCAGATGACGATGTGTACGAGTTAAAACTGAGGAAAGCCCAGGAGATGTTGGAATCCACACGGCGGACATTAAAATCACTTGCACAGCTATTGTCGGAAATTAACAGTATTGTTATCAGTGATGAAGTTGCTAATAAGATTAATGTTGCTGTGGAGAATGCGGATTTGGCTGAGGGGTTCCTAGGAAAAAACGATGTGGAAAATGGGTTAAAGTATGCGAAAATAGCATTTGAATATTCCGAAAATGCTTTCGGGGACTCGTCTTTGTTGGCACTGTTGTATTTTCCAGATGATCAAAAGTAAGAAACCAAGTTTTTTTAAATAAATTGTTTAAACTATTTTGTTATTGCAGGTACGCAGTTTATATTCCGCTGTTTTTACCAGTGATGATTCCTGTCTGGATGTCGTTAACATCTGTTAAAAAGTGGTATAGCAAACAAAAACTTAATAAATTGAAAATTCAGTAAAAAATAGTTTCCTTACTCTTAGCAAAGCTAGTTTTATTCAGAAAAGTGTCTTTATTTAGTCCATTGTATATACAAGAAATCAGTATTTTATTATAGTAATAATAATTAAACTTAAGTAAGTGTAAAAGCGAATGAAAAATTAATCTAAGGGCCGGTTTATTTACCTCTGGATACTTTCATTTGGCATTACATTCCTACGTTACATTCGTTACAACTTATGTGGCATGTAAAACTTATAAGATGAATAAACGGGCCCCAAATGTGTTGTAAAATTTTCTGTTAAACCAAATAATTGTTTCGCAAACAACTCCTGAAAATATAATAAATAATATATGTATACAGTAAACTAATCACATTCGTTGTAATATTAACAAAACTAAAACAAACTAATCAATCTTCACAGCTGCATATATTTTCCTCACAAAACCATAGGCAGCAAAGAATCCAATGGTTCCAGTCAACAACCAGAAAGAAAACACCATTAAGCCGGTGTAAACTATATAGAGCAAAGTTGGAATGAACTCAGTTATTTCCAGTTTAGTCATAAAGTAAAATAATGAGTAACCCAAGATGTACAAGGCCGAACCACCGGAGACTACAAAACTTCTCCACCACCAATGGTAATCCTACAAAAAATATATTAGAAAATACATGAATTATTCAGTATTTTTCACTATTTATATTGAACAAAAAAGTTTTGAGGAATGATTTTGCTTACCTCTCCGCAAAGTTGGAAATAAACCATCACAATGGATATTTGAGAACAGGATATCATGAGAATGATGAACACCAAAAACAAGAACCCGAATAAGTAGTAAAACTGATTCTCCCAAATCGCAGTAAAGATAAAGAATAACTCGATGAAAACTGCTCCAAACGGAAGAATTCCAGCCATTAACGTGCTGAAATTAGAAAAATTACAAATAAAATCAACTACCAAACTAAGACGACTACTCTTACCATAACATAGGATTCATATACCAATGCTGCTCAGGAACTTGTCTTGGAATCTGATTAGTCCTCACCGGATGCTGATAGGGCTGCTTCCTATACCCGAAATAATATCCCAAATAAACCAGCGGTAACGAAATAAACACCCACATCAACAATAGCGAAATCATGGTGGCAAACGGTACAGCTCCACTACTGGCTTTCCCCCAAATAAAGAAGTTTAGGAGGAAACAGGTACTGGCAATAACTGCTGGATATAAAACAGCAGTAAGAAAAGCAGCTCGTTTCCATTCACGCCCTTTCATTGTTTTATAAAGTCTTGCTGAAAAATAACCGGCTACAATTCCATGGAACATGTAGAAAGTTATGGCTGCTGTTGTGAGGGCTCCTCGGGAAGCCGGAGAGAGCATTCCTAGCATCGCGAAAACTACAACAGAAACGTTGTAAGTGTGATGATACAATACACAACCCTTCAAACTAATGCTTACTCAATGTGATTAGGGACATCAGGAAAATTTGTATGCCAGATCCGACTAACGCAGCAAACAATCTGGAATTTCTCGGGGGGCGAAACACGTCCCCATGTACCAGCTTCCAACCAGTTTCTTCGATAGTTTCATCAAAACTTTCATCGGCGTTGTATTTGGCTATGTCTCGTCGTAAAGTACGAACCATAATCATTGTCAGAATACCTGGAAAACAACAGTTAGCGTCTCTAGTACAACAATTTTCAAACAGCGCACCTGACAAAAAGAATATCACTACAATAGAGTTAATAATTGAGAACCAATGGATTTGAGCATCAGTCATTGCCAGGTAGGTATCCCAACGTGATGCCCAACTAACTTGGGACAATTCCCATTTAACTTCGTAAGTGAAATACAGTTTTGTTCCCGTACTCGCATCGACTATTTGCGAACGAGATTTATCAGCAATCGTACACGATTTTCCGTCAAAGGTTACATCTTTCATATGAACAGATTGCGCCTCTACATGGAAACCTACCACTCGATAAACATCCCTAAAAACAATAATTCCTTTCAAATATTCCAACATCTCGTTGGAAACTTACGGTGTAGGATTGTGGTATTGTAGGGTGAGCTTCAAATGGTTGTTGATGAAGTTCCGATCTCCCACGGTGTTGCCCAGTCTGTATCCATGTTCAAATTGGTTTTCATTCGTTTCAGGGTTGATATTCGGGGTGGCAGCAGGTAAATTATCCACTAATCTACAAGAAAAATATTAGAGCAAACGGTACATAATAGAAGAGTGCTCAAGTTAAATCACACTCGAAGTCGCTTACAAATGTACGAAATATTCATGCTGAATCCTATCCACAACCATTTGCGACTCTGCTACAGTCCAATGAATTGGACTATCCGCTGAATTACACAATAATGTACACTTTGTGTTTTCAGCCATTTTCACATCGTATGGCGTATTAACAATGCGATCGCCCCTCAGTACCTCACCCAAATTTTCCGATTTGTAGTGAATGGCATTTAAACCGCCCTTCGGTAGGCAAAAGGGCAAGGAATAATACTCGTAAGGTAGCTGTGTGTGAATACTGGTCATTTTTACAGCCTTTACTTCGATTGGGTCGCCCTTTTTAAAATCAGTTGGGGCCATTCCAGGTACATAAAACTGATAACTCAGTGATATACATGATATCAACAAGATATATGTAAATAAATTCGGCATCTGAAAGTTGTAAACGGGGAAGTTAAGGTTAGGTGTGTAAGTAGTTTCCTTGAAAATACGTACCCCAGAAATCATGTTGTTGTTTTTATGGCTGTTTTCTTGTGTTGTTGCAATAAAACTTTGTGTTTACTGTGTTAGTTATTGTACAAAACCCAAAAATCCATTTTTACAAAAGTTTGACGTAAATGACAATTTTCACACAGTACACAATTTTACCAATAGTAAAAATTCACATTTCCCTAATAATTTCCTCTTTCGTTACCTGTACGATATTTGCTTGCATATGTTATGTAATATCCAATTTCAACGTTTTTTCAAGTTAGGTAATGGTTTTATATATAGAAAATGAATTTCTATTGCTATCACTCTTTTATCGAACATTTTTATTTTGAATTTCACTATTGGTAACATTGATTTTTGACAACTACAAAACTACATTGACATCAAATGACGTAAACATGGCACAAGTTTTAATTTTAAGTCAAATCAATTATAAACTAGTTAATAGACACCTTAAACAACTATGTAGTCACAGAAACTTTAGTCATTTATATACAAGAAGAAAATCATTCATCAACTACACCCCTTTATTCCACCAAACCCAGCACGTAAGTACTTTTACGTAATTTTTAGGTTATCTAACTTTGACCTATCGGTTTTCCTTCCCATTTTCCCAGTCATCTGCATCGAAGAAAGAATCAGATGTAAAATCCAAAAGCACTGCTGGTATTTTATGGTTAGCATTAAACAAGTATCCGAAAATCGGTTTGAAGAAACAACAGGTACGAGAATGTTTCCATCCAGGAGTTTCGGTTTTATCCCGCGAGACTCTTCCATTGGACGGACCAACAGTGAGTGGCACCCAGATGATTCATGCCATGTTACAATATATTTGGCCAAAAGACAATAAACAGATCAGAGATCGGGTGACGCTGGCTGTCTCGCTTCTCATTGGGGCCAAAGTTCTAAATGTCTGTGTTCCATTCGTGTTCAAATACGCCGTGGATTATTTGAATGTAGCTGGTACTTTGAATATGAATACAGCTCCGGAAACGGTAGCGACAGTTGCTACCAGTCTTCTAATAGGCTGTAAGATTTGAGGTTGGACGTTATTAGTCTCGTGAGTAATCTCTTGATGGTTTTCGGATTTCAGATGGTGTGGCTCGAGCGGGAGCTGCGGGTTTCAACGAGCTACGAAACGCTGTTTTTGCTAAAGTCGCTCAACACTCTATTAGAAAAATAGCTAAAAACGTATTCCTGCATTTACATAACTTGGATTTGGCTTTTCATCTCAGCAAACAAACTGGTAATAAATCACGAGCTTAAGTAGTTTCCCTTTGAGGTTACTCGCTTTTCTAGGTGCACTTTCCAAAACGATTGATAGAGGCTCTCGAGGAATAAACTTCGTTCTATCAGCGATGGTTTTCAACGTTGTTCCTACAATTTTTGAATTGGCTCTAGTTTCAAGTATTTTGGGCATAAAATGTGGTGCAGCTTTTGCAGGTAAAATCTCGCTACCTTTTAAACATAAACAAATGTGGATTTAATTAGGGTTAAAACAGGAATATCTTTGGGATGTGTTGGAGTGTACAGTATTTACACTTTGGCGGTGACGCAATGGAGAACTAAGTTTCGAGTGTATATGAATCAAGCCGAAAATGAGGCTGGAAATAAAGCTGTTGACTCGCTAATTAACTACGAAACTGTAAAGGTACCTTTGAAAACTTGAACTATGGCACAAGCATTTTTATATTTCTTTTATTATTTTCTAGTATTTTAACAACGAATTTTTCGAAGCTAATAGGTACAATAATGTTTTAAAAAAATATGAAGTTGCTAGTTTGAAAACTAGCTCAAGTTTAGCTTTGTTAAACTTTGGACAAAACGCAATTTTCAGTGTAGCATTAAGTGGAATTATGATTTTAGCAGCGAATGAAATTCTTAAAGGTTTTCGAGCATTTCAAAGTTTTAACTTTAAAAATTAATATTTTTTTTATAGGAAACATGACTGTTGGTGACTTGGTCATGGTAAACGGACTTTTATTTCAACTGTCTATTCCTTTAGGATTTTTAGGCAGTGTATATCGAGAAGTTAGACAAGCTTTAATTGATATGCAAACTATGTTCACCCTTATGATGATGGACAATACTGTTAAAGTAACAATCTGGTTTTTGTGTTAATTACTCATTTTAATCTGTAATATTCTAGGTAAAAGATCAAGCACCATATTTGCATGTGGACACAAAAAGCTCTGAAATTAAGTTCGAAAATATTAGCTTTGACTATGGGCCAGGCAAGGAAATTTTCAAAGATTTATCACTGACAATTCCACCTGGTAAAAAAGTGGCCATCGTTGGTGGTTCAGGCGCAGGGTAAAACAGTTCATCCCCCCATAATTCTCGTTAATAAATTCTGATAAAACTTTCAGCAAATCCACGCTGGTTCGGCTTCTTTACCGTTTCTACGAACCTACTAAAGGTCGAATTCTAATAGGCAATCAAAACATCAACGAAGTTGACTTGGATAGCCTCCGAAAAGCAATTTCGGTTGTTCCACAAGACTCAGTTCTGTTCCACGATACGATAAGACATAATTTACATTATGGTGACTTAACTGCTAGTGAAGAACAAGTGATTGAAGCTGCGAAAATGGCTGAAATACACGACTCTATTATAACTTGGCCTAAGGGCTATGAGACGCAGGTCGGAGAACGCGGTTTGAAACTTTCAGGCGGGGAGAAACAGCGAGTTGCCATTGCTAGAGCAATACTTAAAAACTCCCCGATTTTGATTTTTGACGAGGCAACTAGTTCATTGGATTCCATCACAGAACATGTAGGACTTTTGAAAAATTGTCAGAGTTATTTATGTTTATTTTTTTATATTTTAGCACATTCTTGAGGCGTTGAGAAGAGCTACTGAAGGACGAACAAGTATTTGTATAGCGCATCGTTTAAGTACCATTATGGACGCAGATGAAATTGTGGTTTTGGAACATGGTCGTGTTAGAGAGCGAGGGACCCACAATTCCCTGATAAACAATCCTAGTAGTATGTATTATAGATTGTGGCAGGCACAAAATATGTCTGATGGTCTAAATAACGAGAAAAAAACAAAAAAATAATCAATGTAGTGTTTTAGTCCAATAAACCAAAAATTATGAAGTTTGATTCTTTTTATATTATAAGAATAAAAGTTTGTATTAAATTATTTACAAATAACGTGTACCTATGTATATTATTGTAAATATATTTATATCCTATTGAAAATATGTGCTTTTTTTCAAACCATCATATCATCATATTAAAACATGATTTATTTACACATAACTTTACAGTTAGATTAAAATATTAAATAGATATATTTTGTAAAATACATTCGTTTCTAGAATATACAGAAATATATAATGTAATATGTACAATATAAAAAATACAATTGTCGTTTAAGCTTACAACTATCTAAAAAACTTTGCCAATGTGACAAATTTTCAATATGTAGCAATCTGCAAATATCTACAAAAATAGGTAGGTATTAAAACATTTTCTCCATGAATTTGCTGCCACTTGCACTTCGGAAATCCTTTACATTTATTTAACTCTCTCTCTCTCTCTCTTAAACTTCTCCTTTGAAACTGTCCTTAGTTGAATATGTTTCTGCTGAAGATTCTATAGGCGGATGTTGTTCCTCCTCTTCATCAATAATACTGATATCCCTAATAGAAGGTCTATGACTACGCCGCCACCCTTCAGGTATTATTGGAAACTTAGTCTTCGTTAACAAGCGTGGACCCAACAGCGTTATAAGAATAGCTCCAGTGGGAGCAGTTAACATAATAGACAGAACACAAACCATCAAGATTTTTTCCGCGTATTCTGTTTCCGTTGTCTTGTCCTTTGAAACCATTCCTAGAGCTATTGGACCCAACGCAGCCTAAAACAAACCTTATCAAATCAATCTGTGAAAACCGACAATAAGGAAACTTACTTGAACCGTAGCTTTGCTCATCCAGGCTATAGACACGAAAATTTTCTCCTTAAGATTCAATTTACTTCCAAAACCAACGAAAATAGTTGCTAGGATTCTAATAACGATTACAGCGAATAAAATTCCAAAGCCAATGGATACGATTTTCCCATCGAGTTCGTCTAGTTTTATTTGAGCTCCAGTAACACCGAAGAGAATTGGCTCGAAGATCATCCAGAAAATCTCAAAAGCAGTTGCTGCTGGATTGTCCTCGATTTCCCAGCCTTGCCTAGACCAACAGTATAGCGACACAAACGCAGCTGCAACACATCCTAAAGGACCAGCTCCTCCATATCCAATTAGTTCGCTTCCGAAAACCGACACCATTCCACCGGCAAGCAACAGGAGGATTCGTAGCGGTACCATAAAGGGATCGTGGCGCTCCGGAACATAATTCGATATAATCCCCCACAGTATACCGAAACCCAAACCACCGACTACAGACACAGGTCCTTGAAGGATGTGCGAGGTGACGGAACTATTGGAAAACATGATGCTTTTTATGATACCGAAAATTGCTACGGAGATGGCATCGTCTATGCCGGCCACAGCGATAATGAGCGTGGGAATTCCTTTGGCGACTCCGTAGCCTTTGGAGCGCAACCTGAACAAACAGGGTACCACAACGGCGGGTGATACAGCCGCAACGATTGCTCCAAGTAGCACAGCATAATCCCAGGTCATTTCCAGGAGGTAATATGAGAGGACTGTTGTCATGCCTGCTTCAACAGCCCATGGTACTAAACCGAGTTTGATTACCGTGAACTTTAGGCGGCGTAAAGCGTGTGGATCCAAGTCTAAACCAGCGCGGATTAGGATGATCACCAAGGCTACGTTTCTGGAAATGAGAGGGATTGTAACTGTTTTCTCAATTTTGGGGCTATACATACCGTAATTCCTTGGTGATTTCCGAAAAACTCTCATCCAAATTAACGATTTTCAAATTTTGGAATGCAAGACCAGTAAATAACATGCCAATTAATGCTGGTAAAGTAGTTAAACTAACTAGCCATCCTCCAAAATGGGCACATAAACTAAGGATTATCAGTTGGAACAGTTGTCCATCTGGAGGGGCGGCTGTTTGACCCACGATGGCATACAAAATACACCAGGATAAAACACCAATCAGCGTTATGGATATTATCCTTGAAAACTGGCGATAGGTCGGGCAAAATGGATGAGGACACAGTTTTGGCCAGAGGACCGGCTGCCAGGAGGGTATGGATTCTTTTTCGCGGCATTTTAAACAGAAGATGTACCACCACGATCTAGAAAAGAAACGAGTTTTGTTAGGGGGGCAATTTAAAAAAAATTGCGGCTTGCTTCTTAGAAGTTTATATGTAGTTAAATTTCATTTTTAAGTTCCATGACATAATAATTTGTTAAACTATTAAAAAACCACAGAAATATTTGTATACGTGTGTGACATACTATTATTATAATAATTAGTTTATTTCAATTAACACGTAACCTTGTGTGATAACGAAATAATGAAATATTTCTAATAAAAGATGTTTGTGTTCCAGAAATCTGCGGGTACTTATTGTTGTTAAGCAAGTTGTAGATTTCTCAACGGAACAAAACGACAAGCAGGTCAAGTATATTTTTATTAATAATTCTTACCTGTCATCTTCCTCATCATCTATATCTGAAAATCGAGTTTTGGAATGTATGGATTCTGTAACCGAGTGTTTCTTATTTCTTGCATCTCCATTAATATGCCGTCCACTGTCTGAAAACACAACAGTTTTCGTAATTTTATGGGAATTAGAGTTAGAGTTAGAGTTGGAGTTTAACATTACGAAATAATTAATATAACAACAAACTACAACAAAGTGGTCACCATATTTAGTTCTGGATACCTGCGCGTCTAAACTATTTTCGCAAAACATCACAAAAAGTTACAAAAAACCGTTTTCGCTTCAAGTTGACTGTTGACAAAATTTCACTTTCTTACCTCCTCCAATGCTGCTGTTTTCGAATGTGTGCGAATTATGCAGAATGCTTTTTTTCCGAACTGGTCCAATTTCAGCATGATCTGAATTTGCTGAAACTTTGCGACTCCTTGGCGATTCGAAGCCTAAGTTGTCGTGGCCGTGTGGGGCTTCAATTATGCTGACACGTCGGTGGTGTGGCGGATCCAAATGGTGGGCAAGAGGTGACGGGTCGGAGGACACAACTGGTTCCAAATCCACGGACATATCTGCGTTAAATAGAACCTGCATTGTCTAAGTTGTGGTTTTGATCGATGGACACTAGGTGTGGAAATTGTCAAATAATTTGAACTGAAATGACTTGCGATGAGTTGATTTATAATTTCGTCTCGGTTGATATCTTGAGAAAGCGTAAATAGCACTTTGTGTATATTATTTTCATTAAATCATCTTTTCATATGAACGATAATTTTATACAAATTGCAGTCGAATCACATCAACTCTTTCGTCAACAAATATTATAATGTACTTTTCAATACCGTAAATAGCTACTCAACTTCCTTTTATTAAATGCCCGGCTTTTCAATAAAGTAAACGCACTGTGTTCTTTGCTGTTTGAATACTAATGGAACAACTTTCTTTGTTGAGCAAGCAAAGAAATTTAATAGAATTTATAGAAAAACACATCAACATCATCATGTCTAGTTTTGATTTCCAATTGGTTTTTTATTAGAAATTAATTAGAGCAAATGAAGTACCTTAGAACTAGAATTGCTATTACAAGTGGATACTTGATTGATAAGATCAATCAGGTGTGATTGGTTTAAAGTTGCTTTAACCTTTATATCTGGAGTGTATGTAAAAAATAATAAAATATTGTAATTTGGCAGTCGATTGCAGGCAATGTTGTAACTGACCTATTATTAGTTTGTTTTAAAATTCAGATAGTGCATCAGTATAGATGGAACAGAATTTTAAAAATGAGCATATTTTAATGGTAATTTTCGTTGACCTTTGTAGGTAAATGCAGCAAATTATCTAATATGGCCGGAAAATGAGTTTTTATTAAATCTGAATTATTTTTAAAAGCAAAAAAATTATATTTATTGTGACATAAATATTGACAAAAAAAGAACCTATCTACATTTTGATAGATTTAATAAGTAAGGGAAGAAAAATCATATCCTCAATTTCCAACATACTGTTTAACTGGTATAAAGAGAAAACGAAATTTCCAAAAAAAATCAGAGATTTTTATCATTATTGAGGTCACGTGACATACAGAGTGTATCAGTTTTAATCGAGCAAACTTTAATGGTATATTCTCCTGGTCGTCCTGAATCGGAAAAATGTATATTATATACCTCTATCTCGATTCCTAAGAAAGTACAGGGTGTTGAAGTTTACAAGAAAAAAATATTTTTTTGCAATAATTTCCATAAAAAAGCTTGGATTCAAACAAAATTTTAAATGCCTGCCCTCCTCCCTAAGGACAATTTTATGAGGATATATTCGATTTTGGGGGGCACCAGTGGCGTGCAATTCGGTTACATCTCAACTATTTCAATGAAAAAAGTATGCCACTGTAATTTTAAAAAAATACTTATCTATCGAATTCCTTGTTCAATTTGGGGTGAAATTTGCTTTTACAGAACAAAAATTGAAGTTTTAGTTGCAGAGATAATTAATTTTTTCCAAAGACGTGCTAACTTGAAATTACTAAAAAATTCGGGAATGATGACAGATGCTGTTAATTCATTAGTTCGTCGTTGTCAGAAATGCATCGAGGCTGGCGGGTTGCATTTTGAACAGTTGCAGTAATTTTATAATTATTTTTTGTTACTTTTTGTTTTTTAATAAATTTCCTATTTGATTTGTGACTAATTTCAACTCTTTCATCTTTCGAAAAAACTAATTATCTCTGGAACTAAAACTGCAATTTTTGTTCTGTAAAAGCAAAGTTTACTCCAAATTGAACAAGGAATTCAATAGATGAAAAAATATTTCTTAAAAATTACAGTGGCATGCTTTTTTCTTTGAAATAATTGAGATGTGGCCGAATTGCACGCCTCTGGTGTTCCCCCAAAATCGAAAATATCTTCATAAAATTGTCCTTAGGAAGGAGGGCAGGCATGCAAAATTTTGTTTAAATCCAAGCTTTTTTATAGAAGTTATTGCAAAAAAATTATTTTTTTCTTGTAAATTTCAACACCCTGTATCTTTCTTAGGAATCGAGATAGATGTATATAATAGATATTTTTCCGAATTAGGACGACTAGGAGAATGTACCATTAAAGTTTGCTCGATAAAAACTGATTACGATTACGACAATTAATTACAAACATAAAATGATGCATTTGAAAAATGCACGAAACACCAGCAATACCTAATAATGTAATATTCTTATATGTAGTCGCAGGATGCTAAAAAATGATAATTTAAATATTTTTTGTAAAAATATGAAAATATTTATAGTTTTAAATAAATTTATTATTTTGTTATTGACACTTTCAGTATTACGCATAATTTTATTTAATATTAGGTACCTACATACTCTCATTGAATTTTTAGTACCTACTGTGTTCAAAATTACAAAATTTGAATTTGAATTTAATATTTTAAAAATTGAAGTCACTAAGTCCAGATAAATTAATTAGGAATATTTCAAATTTGTAACTTTGCAAACCTCCATACTTTGGACTAATAGAGCCCCGTGTCCTTTCGAAGGTGCTAAATTTATTTATTTACTTTAAGCTTCAAACTGCTTTAATCCTACTTTAGCTGGAACTCAATTATTTTTAATAGAACAAAAACTAGGGGCCATATAATCAATGACAATGAAATTAGCAGCAAAATTCCGGCATATTTTTGTTAACAATTTGAAAATATTGGATCAAAGATTAAAGCAATAAAACTTTTTATAACGTTTAAATCTTTTAATTTAATTTTTTCAATACAAATAATTAATTTATGATTGTTTTTGTTGTTTTTCAAAATTTTATTCAAATTTCTAATATTTTTTCGTAAATACAACAACAATTATTGCTATCAGTATTGAGCATATCTTACAGCACTTTTTCGAAATGAACATCGATAATGCAAAAAACCCCAAAACAAATAATAATAAATTAAATGCAACGCCTAAACATCGTAATTAACCATTCAAAATTTCGTTTTTACTTATTATTAAAAACCAATACTAATGTGAAAAATATTCACAATTATAATTTCTTTAATTTTATTAGTAATTTTTGTAAATAATTCATTTTTATATTTTTTTTATATCTTACGATTTTGTAAACTATACAACAATATTAATTTGAATTGTTTCCAATTTCATACTTCCGAAACTTTTATTATAGAAATTATTCCAAATTACCAACTTTTCCGCAAACCTCTACGATGGATTCTAACTATACTCTAATTCTAATTCCATCTAATTTATTTCAAATGTATTTGAATGGATTTTAACTTAACAGTTAATTTATACAAAACCCATTGTATTTTCCTAAAACCTTTCAAAAGTTAGGCAAGCGTGACAAATCCAAATAATTAATTTTCGCACAAAACACTGACACTTACCGTGCTAGAAATTATTTCGAAAAAAAAAACTACAAAAACATGTTTGGCACACACAAAAACACCTGCACAGCCGTCGGGGCTCTCACACTGTTCAAAAATGTATCATCCGCAAAGAAAATCGATCGGCCAATTGAAATTTTCTTGTACTAGTGATGGTCATTTGATGTTATTGTTCTTAAACGTAACTTGCAGTCAAAAGCTCTCTAGTAGAACTGTTGCAAATGAAAAGCACCTAATATCTACTGTATTAAAGTACCTCACCGCAGGTGATTATAAGTATTAAACCGGCTTGTCATTTGTTCAACCGTTTTGCGTCATTGATTGGTCGTTTCAAATGCATCGTGCATGTGTGTATTGCCATTGACACTCATAATGAATCCAGTGTTGTGTGTGTGGATTTATGCAGATTGTTTCGCAGGGTGGAAGAGGATGCAGCTTAAGGAACAATGTCCTTTTTCTAAAATTCTTATATGTAAGAATGCAGTGGGAAAAGGTAGAAACGAAATATTTTCTAGATTTTCAGCTGATGTACTGTACTGGAAATAAATCTCGTTGCGTTGGAGATTTCCTAGAAATTCCATTTATACAGGAATTTTCTGCACAATTATTGGATTAGAAAAGTTCGCAATAAATATGATGTGACTGTTGACATAATGTACAGTTTATTAGGTAGATTGGAAAAAATCGAAGGTTACGCTGAGGATAAGCACAACAAATTCCTATGTAGCTGAGAAGTGGTAATCTGGTTGGAAGAAAAGGACGATAAATTGCTGGTCTGGTCTTGGGATATAATAAATAAATTACTCTTAATGGTGATAAAATTGAATAGAAGGCGCTTTTTCAAAATAGTTTTCGTAAACTACCTCGGACCTGCAAAAATTTTTGAGCATAGTTATCTTTTTCTAAAATGTCGCCTCGCCTGATGGTTAGAAAATTTTGATGTTTTCGCTAGAGAAAAACTGATTTTTCTTTAGGTATAAAGTGCCTTTTGTGAGAGATTTCGTGAAATTTGGTTAAGAAAAGTTATATGCTGGAATAATCAAAAACGTTTAATTACTAATTTCTATTGGACTTTAATTAAAATTTCCATAGAAGATAATATTAAAAATGATTTAAATAAATATGATAATGTGAAGTCCTATACAAAACTACCCTAGTTTATGCAGTAAAAATTGTCGAAACGAATTTCTATTATAAAAAAGGTTTAACTAAAATCTCAATACTTTTTGTATACAAATTATTTCCAAACATCTACAAAAAACATGGTAAACAGAGCACCGAGCAAAATTTTTTGTAACTGGACACGTGAAAACTGTTTCGAACACGAGAAAATTATTTGAAGTTTTTATTTTTACGAATACGAAATAATCGTGTGCTAGTCTGCTGATGTTTAGTTATTAATTACATTATTTCCTTTGGAATTCGTTGTTTTCTATACATTTTAGTGAATATCGTGTGTTTTCAGTTTGTAATAATGCTAAAATTGTTAAATATAAAAATAGTTAGTGAGACAAAATTAAGTAAATTTTGGTTTTTAACATTAATAATTTCGTCCTTATGTACGTAGGTTCCCTGATGATTCCGTGAGGTTCTCTACGTAAGAAAACAGCGAAAAAGGTCAGAACTATATTTTATTATACCCTTAAATAAACGGTTTCATTTTAATGGTCTAAATAAATTCCTGCGAATACCACATAAAAAATTTTGTTTATTATACGAAATAATACACAAATTTGCGACAGATTATAGACAATTTATATGCATTAATTTTCGAGATGGTCATAACTTATACAATTAGATAAAGACTGTTATTGTATCAAGAATAATCTTAGCTAGCTCCTTAAGTGAGTTTCTTGGATTTGCACAAATAAAATCTTTGAAATGTTAGATTAACTAACAATAATTGAATTCCGTGTCGTAAAAAAATAATTACACAATATGTAAAACATAATTAAATAAATAAAATTGTTTGTCATCTTTGAGGTAAATTGCCTAGGGACCTAGCCTAGGACTGACCCTTGTAGAACATCGCATATAAGCTAATAATAGATGTACTTTTTGTCTCTAATAAAAATTATTTATAATTACAGATATTTCTATTGTTTATTGCTAGTTTGATAGCCTGAAAAATTGCAAATTATACCAAAAAAAATTGTTTTTTTGACCACAAATATTTCTTGTTTCTGTAAATCTGTAAAACTGTGTATATAGAAATTGCTGTAATTTTAATAGTGTATGCGTCATTGTAACGTTCAAATCATGTGAAAAAAAATATTATTTTATGGTTTTATTTTAATTTCCTATTGGGTACTTAAAATTAATATTTAAAAGTTATTTAGCAGAATTCATATCTCGGTTTCATAAAAATCATTTCTAACTTCTAATAGTACAGGGCATTTAGACTTTGCTGGGAAATAATTCCGAGAGGAATTTGACCTCTGATTTTCGAAAGTGTATACGTATACGAGCCGGAAAACACATTTTGCACAATTCTACCCGGTGGTGCATTAAAGATTGTTTTAAATTTTCGCGCATAAATCGCGTATTTCCGATTTTACAAGAAAATGTTTCAATGAAATTAATCCGTAAATTGAATTCTCTACAAAATTGCACTGATGACTTTTTTCGCTAATGGCAATTGTTTACAAGTTACAGTGCAATTTGTTATAAAAATAGGGGATTATTTTTTTGTAGGTACTCGTTATATCTTTTTTTACATTGCTCTAATCAAAAAATTGTTTCGATAAAAAGTCTTGAACTAGATAATTAAAAGCTCTACACTTTTTATACGTAAAATTTTTCGAAAAAAATAATCTCTTATTTTTTATAACAAATTGCATTGTAACTTGTAAACAATTGCCATTAGCAAGTGGAATTAGCGAAAAAAGTCATCAGTGAAAATTTGTAGATAATTAAATTTGCAAATTAATTACATTGAAAGATGTTCTTGTAAAATCAAAAATACGCGGTCTATGCGCGAAAAACTAATCAATTCTTAAAAACAAGATGGTAGCGTTGCAAAATATGTTTTCCGGTTCGTATACTTAACACTTTCGAAAATCGGAAGCCAAATTCGTCTCGGAATTATTTCCCAGAACATCACCATCTACTGAAATCTAAATGCCCCGTACTATAAATAGTGTCACAATTTCCTCTAAAACGAAGGCCAAAAAAGTCGGAGCTTGTCTCGTTTTTTGCCACGTTAAACCAGACAATGAAAACATAGAAAATTTTAGAATTATTTAAACTCTACACAATTTTATAAAATATTCTACCCGTTTTTCTCTAATGAAATTTTACTTTAAAATAAAAGGAAAAAAATACACGCATACATTTCGATTACAGCATTAATTCCTGCATCAGCCCATTTAGAAACTGATCAAATATTAGCTGTGAAATATCTTTATAATGGGTAATTCCACCACACGTACCCAATAAACGGAATGATTTTCAGTGCGCGGCTCATGTAAATTTGCTTAAATAGCTACTCTGCCTGGCTAAATTCAAATCAAGTTTAATTATTCGTGTTGCTAAAGCAAATGTGTTCTTTAACAACATTATTATATTTAAAATGCAAACAATCGTATACGAAGTTATATTAGAATTGAATATAAAACAAACACACAGCGAGTTAATCGATTAGATAGTCATGTAAAAGTATTTTCAGGAAATGTCTTAAGGGGTTGAATTGATGTGAATAATTCATTCGTGATTGTGGTTAAATGAATTATTAATATAAATGTTATGTGTGTGGCGTGGATGATCAACACTGAAATTTGGAAAAATCATTGAAATTCTCGTCAAAATAATTATTAGTATATTTGAAGGATAAAAATGTAATAAGATACGATTATCTGCAACTTTTTCAAAGCGTCGCGTCGTAAAATGTATAATTTTTTTCTAATTAATCTAACTGACCTTCAAATTAAAAACTTTCCAAAAAAAATATTGAAATTGTAAAAAAACATTCTCGTATCAGATGAGAGATTTTATTTTATAAAGAAATTTCAAATTTTCACTGATATGGTCATTCGAAACATTGCCTGCCATTCGTTTTTTCCGCATTTTCTTAAAAACTCCAAATGTTAACCACAAAACGCGCATCCTTTCCCGTGTTTACCCAAAAAATTCGTACATATCACGGCTGCATATCCCGTGACTTATTAGTAAAGCCTCAAATGGCAACTCAAACAAATTTTTAAATCGTTCTAATTGGGCTTTAAAAAAGAATTTTAATATATGCTAATGTGGGTTATGTGGTTGTTTACGCACTATACCAACATTATCTAGACATCATGATGTCGAGGCGCAATTAGCACGGTTAATAGGTATTAAACAGTATTAAAACTCGCTAACAGGTTTGAGGTTTTCAATTAGGGTCGTACAGGTCGTTTTATACAACAATAAAGTCATGAAGATTACGGGAAAAATCGCACACAGTCAACTTACGTTCGGTTTTTAAGCACTTTTTGTTGTTGTTAAGGGCGCCCACTGTTTGCATTTTTTACCGCCTATCTGCGGTCATTTTAATTACATAATTTACTGAATAATATAAATTCTGCACTTACTGTGATCGGTGTTGATGCGGAATATTTTTATGCGTGGCGGCTTCATCCAATACAAAAAAAAATCACCAAACTTTTTAACGTTTTACAAAAAAATTCCACTCAAACAACAAAACGAATTATTGTTTGTTTCTCTGTATTTAAATTTGTTGCAACAACAACAATTGTAACCGTACCGATCTAGATTTCTATTAAGATCTATCTGGCATACATCCTACACCCTCTATGCTGAATGTTTGCAGTAGACAATTAATAAAATGCCCATTTAGAGGATGATGATTATTCAAGTCGGAAATTCATATTTATATACGGCTATTTGAAGTACAATATAACGCACGTGTCCCCACATAACAATGCGGCCGTTTTGTCCATATACATGGTGAGTATGTGGACGGCGCGGCGGTCTGGGTCTATAGCCACAATTTTATGCTGATTCGCATCCTATTCAGTGTGTTAACTTTAAACATGCTGTTGAGGCGCGAATAAAATTTTGTTTTTCACAATATTTTATACAAAAAATAGATTTTTATAAAAGCGATGAAAATTGTAAATTTTTTCTATTTTCAGTTCTGAGAAATTCTTAGTTTCCGAATTTTTTCTAGAAAAATCTTCATATTTTTATCTTTGATCGGGTTAGAGATCCAATCGGGTGTTTTTCCTATTTGAGGTTTGGAGCACATTTAAGCAGCACAATACAAATGCCAAATTTATCATCTTTGAAGACCTATTTTTCTCTAACAAGAATATTTTATTTCCATTTTTTCCTGTTAATTAATGAAGTAACAAAAAAAGATTCAAAACGAATATACAGCGTGTCTCTAAAAGGTCTTTACAAAATCCTACCACAAGTTTTTGAGCTCAAAATATTTCGTTTAAACCAAACATGTCTTAGTCCAAAAGTTCTTCCTTATTGAGTTACAGGGCGCTAAATAATATTTTTCCAAATAATTTTTTAAGTATATCTACAGAACGGTTTCAAGTAGAGAATTGAAATTTGGTGGGTTAATAAGTCTATAAGGAAGGTACAATTTGTTGGTATTAGAACCAAAATAATATTGTTCAGTGGCGTACTTATCGAAGAGGTCTCAGGGTTTTTTTGAATAATATTTGTAGGTAATTAAATTTTTTTACAAAATAATAAGAATTATGATAGATACGCTCAAGATACGTTAAAAAGGTATATTTGTTTGATTTGCATTAACTCAACGGTTTGCGAGATATTTAAGTTCACTTTGAAAATTTTTTTGCTATTAAAACGACAATTTGTGACGCCCTGTAAAGTAAAAAATATTGGGTCACTCTAATACGGCTCATTCTACGCCCAAAACTAAGCATAATTTATATCTTATACCGTTCTGTCGATATACCTAAAAAAGCTAAAGAGCGAATAAAAAATACATCTTTCAACACCCTGTATTTTATTAACGAACATTTTTGGGGGTCGGTTTCTACAACCATTTATGCTTAGTTCTAGCCGTAGAATCAGCTGTATTAGAGTGACCCAATATTTTTTACTTTACAGGGTGACACAAATTGTCGTTTTAATAGCAAAAAAAAATTTCGAAGTTAAATATCTCGCAAACAGTTGAGTTAACGCAAGTCAAACAAGTATACCCTTTTTACGTGTCTTGAGCGTATCTATCATAATTCTTGTTATTTTGTAAAAAAATTTAATACCCTACAAAAAATATCCAAAAAACACTATAAGAACGACACTGAACAATATTATTTTGGTTCTAATACCATCACATTGTAGCTTCCTTATAGACTTATTAACCCACCAAGTTTCAAGTCTCTACTTTAAACCGTTCTGTAGATATACTTAAAAAATTATTTGGAAAAATATTTTTAGCGCCCTGTAACTCAGTAAGGAAGAACTTTTGGACTAAGGTATGTTTGGTTCAATCGAATTATTTTGAACCCAAAAACTTGTGGTGTGATTTTGTAAAGACATAAAATGGTCATTTATACAATAATATTCTGCATAATAAATCTACTTTATTATACAGGATGTTCCACAATGCCCGCACATTCTTAAGTGCAAGTTAGTCTTGAAAATCTGAAACGATTTACTTATTGATAATTTTTTGCTAATAAAAGAAAACAGTTAGTTTTTTCAAAAAAAAAATTGTCTCACACATTTGGCATATTAAGAAGAAGTGGAACACCCTGTATAATGATCTTTCGGCATAATCCGTAACCCTCACGTCCGTTTAGTTCATTTTACTGTATTTATATTAATAGAAAATCTGATTTATTCCACGCATAAAAAATATTATTAAATATCACAACATTCCATCATGTTCATGTTAAAATTTACAAGTAATTTCACATTTAATAGTTCCCGAGAACTAGTGGGAAGCAAATTAAACGCGATTTCCCTAAAGCTAAAGATTCCATACAAAACATGCTTGAATACTTGAAAACAAACTTATTGTTGTTATTGTAAGATAAAATATTTGAACATTGATAAAACAATACGAGTTGTCTTAATAGCATTGACATTGGCACATTTATTTTAACTACTGGTTGTGATGCAGGAGCACTCTTTTACAGGACCTCTCGCCATCTAATCGAGTTAAACAGTGGCTCTGTGGGCGTACATAAAGAATTTTTAATATTGATTTATGGGCATATTGCTCAAACAAGCGGAAGGGTTTAATAAAAAACCTTCTCACTTAAGATGACGGTTTTCTAGTAGAAGTTTTTTCTGTTGGTAGTTTATTTACATAAAAATCGAATAATTGATAATAATAAAACAGCTTTTAGCTTTTAAATTGTATTTATTATTTAAACAAGTCAGATGTCACATCGATAAAGGATGTATTTCTTTTTTTACAATAAACATCAGATCCTTTAATGATATAAAAATGAAACAAGGATAAAATTGCTATATTGGAACATAACGAACGTCGCAAAATGCCAGCAGGGATTCCTCTTAATAAAATATATAAAAATACCTGTATAATATTATTTACAATGCTAATGAGTACAATCTTTTTCATCTTTTTTAATACGACAAATATGTTTTATTAGACATTTACAGTAATTAGTTTGCTATTCCTGTACTAACAATAAAAAAAGCAATAAAATCCTGATGGTACATGTTTTTTACATAACATTAACGATAAAGTTTATTAGAACATATTTGTCTGATCTTCAGTTTTAAATTACTTGATGGCATTTTACTAATGTTACAAATGTGCAACAAGCACTTTACACTAAACTCTATTATAAGGCTTAGAGTTTGTTTCAAACACAGTTTAGTGCAAAAAGTGTTTTTAACTAATTAAGTATTTATGTTATATTTTGGTTTAAGTTTCTTTCATTGGCAGTTAAGTTAAAGTTGCACGTTTGTAACAAAACAACTTAATTAAACTATCGATATTTAGAACAAATTTTTAATTTAATACAACTAGTTAGTATCTCCTTGGCACGATTAAATTGTTGATAACATAATTATAGATTATTGAAAATAACGACTAAAGACAGAGGGTTGTGATTGTTTATCATTGGAACAAATCTGATGATTGTCTAATGGACTGTGTGGAAAAAATTGGAAAAGTTTCTGTAATTATGCCATCAACAATTTGGTAAAAAGTAAAATAAATAAACAGCGTGGTAATACAATCGATGACACACTTTGATTTATTAGCACTTTGTTTTTTTGTTCGTATATTTATTATATAAATTCACAAGAAGCACTTTGTGCCATAATATCTTGCCATTCGGTTTATAAGATAAAAAAACTTTTTACATTTTTTAAAATTTATACTAGATGTAAGTAATAAATAGTAATTTATTTATTTAAATTCCAGATCAATTCACCAATTAATTATTGTTTAACTTGCAAGCTAATATATTTAACTCAATTCCTAGATATCCAATTTAATTACATTAAACTTTGTGATATAACATATGTTATGTAATAATAATAATAATAATGATAATAAATAAATAAACTATAGAGCTAGAGTATTTGAAAGAATATCGCATTCTCAATATCCTTTAGGCCATTGTTATCTTAGTGCAAAATGAAAAGCAAACACCGTCGTAGCAAACAGCAGGATTAACCTGCAGGACGAAACTTTAAATTATTAGTTTCGACGCTACAACTTTCAGTAAAAGTTATATAATTATTACAGTGTTATGCAAAACAAATTGTCTGTTAATTTATAATGTGGTATTGTTAGAAAATTACCAACATTTTCCATGTAATAAAATAATGTGAAGCAGGATTCACCAGCACCCACCCACAATACCGTTTGGAACAATTTTAAGTTGCATATCCATCGCCATCTACATAAATACAAAATTTATGCTTTATGGAAATGACTGAAAGTTATTTTAGGACAATTGTGTTTGTTGCATTTACAAAATAATAATATTTATTCTAGCTGTATAATACGGATTGTGTCCTCAATTTCGTTTCTGTTATTTTAACAATTACCTTAGCGCCCATAGTTTAGTTTGTTTATAACACTCCTCTACATAAAATATACAATTAATAAAATACAAACGAAATTTCAACATTTGTTGTAATGACAATCAATGTTATGACAATCACAGTGCTGCTACTTTGTGGGTTTTCTAATGTTGCAGTTTTTAGAACCGTATGCAATTTTGAGACAGTTAGGTTACCCTATATTTTGTTGGGAAAGTTTCCAAAAATTAAATAAACTCAAATTTGCTGAAAGAACTTTTTTCCTCTTAATTAGTTGAAATACTGTTGGTTTAGAAACAAATGGAAACTGTGTCTGCTGTATCAAATTTTTTACAGCATTTGAACTTCTGTCCAAATTTTCGCACTTTTAAACAAAAATATTTCTTTAAATATCAATGGCAGATACATTAAATGGATAGTTTATAATTTTCATCTTTCTCTCTACCACAAAATTACACACGGTATAACGCTAAAGAAACCCACTAAATGTTTAGTTTAAAAGTTCATGTTTCTGTTGTTCAAAAACTCATCAGTCAGATATGATTTGATTTTCCTTTTATATTCCCATTTTAATAGTATTATAATTTAATAAAAAAAAATTTGATTAGTCCACAACAATTTAAAATTTAAGGGTTATATTATTTACGATTTAAACCAGCCAACACTCAAACAGAAATTTCCTGAATTTGGACGCGCTTTTTCATAGTTCCGGGCGTGGTGGGCCCACCATGGTTCCTCAGAATTCCCGTTTGATTATAAACCGTCGTGACTCCGGTCGGCGGTTGGCTTTTCGGTGGCGGCGGTGGTTCCGGAATGCCCGGACTGGTAGCAGTTGGTTTATCCTGTTGGCTGGTGCTAGTGGTCACATCCGGGGGATAACCCTGCGAGTTCAGATCGGGGCGTTTCGCTGGTGGTGGCGACGACTGAAAATCTTGCAGGGGCAGCGCTGTCAATTGTACATCAGTCATTGAGAGTTTATCACAACTGTATTCACCGCCACCAATTACGTAATTTGATTTCTGTTCGAAACTGCCACCCCTCGACAGTTGGTAGTTTTTACTGCAGTCGTACGACGACATCATCTGTCGGGATGATTCGTAAGCTTTATCATAAGCTTCTCCTGAAGAACTACTACAACTACCTGCTTCGGCTAGCTCCTCTTTTTGTTTCTGTTTGCTCTTGCCGCGATCCCTCTGATGGTATATCCCGGCAAAGATTAGAATATTCAGCAGGAGCAGGAAACAGCCCACGGCGATTGTAACTGTTAGGGCCGTTGTGTAACTTTGGTAGTGACTGGACGCTAGTTTTCTTAGGAGATTATTGTTGGAGTTCTTGTTAGAATTTGGGATAAGGATTGTGTTGTTGGGTGGACATTCTGTTGTGGTTGCCTGTAGTGCGGTGTCCGACTTTGGGGGTGGCGGTGTGGGCGACGTTGTGGCTGGCGAAGCACGAACTGTTGTTGGTGGTGGTGCTGGTGCAATGACGTGGACTAGGGGTGGCCGCTCCTTTGTTTGGGGACGAACTGAACCTAATTACCACAAGAGAAAAAATATATTAAAAAATATGAATTATCTTATTCGTTTAAAAAGTTTTTAAAGAGATATTTCTTAGTTATAATAAAATAAACTGCTCTTAAAAGATTTTTGGCTCTCCAATGAAAACCACAAATTAGAATTACTTCCAAATTGCCAACATTTTCCCTTTCTCCAAAAAATTCTATATAATTCTAACCGTCGTAAAACTGATCGTCCTCCTCTTGGAAATGATGGTGTCTCATCGAAATGTCATCTCCCTCGCCCGGTCGGTGCAGTTGAGGTATAAGATTCAGCCATAGAGACATTTTATGCCCTCTATAATGATCTCTTCTCTCAGGACGGTTTCCTGCAATACACAGAGTTTTTATCAGGGCACAGCAACATGAAACATACTTTATAACCTACACATGCCTTTAACAACATAAGTTATGGGAAAATGTTACACCGTCTGTCCTAAAAAGGTTTAGCTCAAGTTATTAACACATAAAAAGTGTGTACACTGGCGCGGCTTAAAATGTACTGATTTTATCTGGCGGGTTATAAAAAACTAAGATTCAAAAAGTCGTTTGCATCATGCTTCAACTAATTTCCGGGAAATTGTTTCGGAATTATGACAGTCGTGCGCTTTCGTTCTGAAGAAATAATTGCTTTATTAAATTAAATTTGGAAGACTTTAGTGGCGAATAGTTAAGCGCCAGTTTAAATATTTTGTAGCACAATCCCCAGCGCGAGTTTACTTTTACTAATAAATTAACGCGAAATTGGTTGGGCGTTTTCCAGCCCAGAAAACATAACCGACATTCTTTGGAAAATAATTTTCCTAATTCATTAATCTCAATGAGGGCTATATATTTCGAGATTCACTTTTAATTAACATGATTTACGAGGAGACATCCTTTTAATTTTGTTACTTGAGAATGTACTTTGCCATCGCACGTCATTGGGGCTGCTATAAAAGCTGCAAGAAAATATCATTCCATCATACATTATATTAAGTATTATTAATCGTTTAAAGATTTTCGTCGGTTCTGGCTTTGTTTTTTTTAAATCTTTATACCTCGAAAATTAAGCAGGACATCACATCAAAAAGTACAGCTGGAATCAGAATCAAAACGGAAACAAAAATTTCCAGAATGACTTTAGAACTTTTTTAGCAAAATATGTTCAATAACGAAACTATATTTTGGTTTTATTTAAAAAAGTTGATATATGATGGAATTATTGACAATCTTCTAGTGTCTAGTCCCTTTATCAAGATTCAACCATAAATGCAGATTTCCCAAAAAATAAGCCCAGCTTGTTTAGCCAACTCTATTAAATGTCAGAAGCGCCTTCCTGCATATCAGCGTCCTCCCCTCATAAATTCATGCTACTTAACGCGCTAAGATGGCACGCTTTCATCCTACACAAAAAACAAACTTTTCCTATTTGAGTACTTTTACCAGCAAATTGCAATCTTATCACAGTGAATAATCCCCCGGAGTTCATCATTTTGTGTCTGAAAACGTCGTGTATTATTTTTTCTTCCAAACGACTAGCTTTTGAAAAATAGCCGTCGGCTTCAACGGCCTTATGGCGTTAATTAGAAGGACAACAAACATAAAACAAAATCCTTGGAGGGAAAAAAGTGACAAAACCATACAATTAAGATAAAGTACTTCACATTTATTCTTGTTGAAAAGATTTGCCCTTTTATATGGTGGTGGGACATCTGGGATGGATTTTAATTGAATAACCGTTTCAGGGGGTGTAAGTATATATAGCTCTCTCTGTGTGCCGACTATTAATCATAGTAAGTTAGATGCAGAAACTGTTATTAAAAATGCCCAGCTTTCGTGTAATTTTTCTACCGGTGCGAGCGCTTTTCGTTATCCTCATACTGTATTTTTGAAATGTTACAAAAAAAATGTAATTTAAAGGAACACATAAAGTTCCAGTGAAATATATCTTAGTTCCAGTTAGACATTAGACACAAACAGGCGAAAGAAATTACAGCAAACTTCTGGGGATTATCATTCATGAAAGGATTGTTACTCTGATGGCAAAAATATACTGAATCGCATTAAATATAATTCTGTATTATAATAAATTTGAAAATTGTTTTATAACCAAATAGATAATGCCCGATTAAAATTAATCGGACTTCACAATAAATACAACCAGTGTCATTAGCAATGTTTATTTATTTATAAATTGCGTCGGAAATAATTTCCATTTATATAGTGAATGCAATTAAAGCTTGTCACATGAACACCAACATCAGCGTCTATTGATTTTATGCAAAAACAAAATTTAAACTGTTGTAAAGTTGCAAAAGGATACATCAAAGGGCACTTTACTTAATCAGGACTAAAGGTCAGATAATCAGTAAAAAGCATATAAAAGGGTTAGACACATAAAATAACTGGACATGGACCATGGACCCTCCGTCTCTCTTCAATCGTTTGACTTTAACACAGACGATATAATATAAAATAAAAACGAAATAAACTGGTTTTATTACAGCAAATAAATATATGTTATATTTGTAAAAATGTATGGACGTTTTGTTTTTTATTTAATATTTTACTGTTTAGTTTTAAAGACCCAATCCGATTTGAAAGCATATCGCATTTGATCAGTTGCGATAAATCACTGATGTTCAAATAAAATATTGGTGCAAAGCTCGAAAGCTCTAGCAAATATTCAACTTGTTCCGGGATAAAACTTTAATTAATCCACATGGATACTAAAGTTTTTAATTAACTGTGTTTTTGAATGATGGGTGTACACACAAACCAAGTACTCGGATTTGGATTTTGGATATGTGATTTTTATTTGAATGTATCTACATCGTGAACTTTATTCAATTAACAAAGCACTAAATTTATTTTGGTTGAGTGAGTGACAAAAATTACTGAAATTTCAGATAGAAATACTTAAATAAGCTTCTGTAATATTCCAGATTTATGAATTAAAAAAAAAAAAGAAATAGAGTAATTTTCTCCATAATTATTGTCAATTTTTAAGCTAACGCCTGTTCCACATTTCCCATTCCGATTCTCGAAGACGCTTTTCATCCAAGAGATGCATTAGTGAACCGCCGGATGGTTGGATGAGTTTATGCCTAGTGAGAGTGGCATCCTAGACAGTCGTTGATATTATAAAATCTTGCAGTGCAATGATAATAAAAACCGAAAAGCTAACAGCAAAATTTTGTAAGAGATTTTATACGTTCAACAATCTTACCTAATTCCAAATAAAATTGGTTGATAGTGTCGTACGTGTCCCAGTAAGGCGTGGTGAGTTCTTCATGTCCTTTTTCAGAATTCTTGGCTTCGGATGCTGATGCATTTGGAACGGCGCCATTTGGGTCCCTGAAAAATAATAAAAGCTTCATTGAATTTGTTCTTTGCTTTACGCCGGAGTTATTACACGTATACAATCATATTTTTCTTCTTGTTACGTTCCACTGTAAACTGAAATATTCATAATAAAATTTTAATACCAACAAAAGATTATTTGTCCTAGTGATGGCTTTAACAAAATTTATTTCACCAGAACTATTGTTTATTATATTGACTTGGAAGTTGTGCTGTTTGTGATGAGATCTTTTTCCACTTTGTTTCAGTGGAGATAAAAAAGTTTGTGCGTACAGTATATCGTTGGGATTTATCTATTTTTTTTTGTTTTTTTTGCCTTGCAACATAAAATGCAAGATTAATCTCTTTTTAAAAGCTTCTCTTTCTGGTGTACGTGTAACCTGAAATTTATTACCACGGTTTATCTATTATTAGCCAAAAAAAAATGAAAATATGTTTTTATGCCCCCCTATAAAACGGCCTGTTCAAGGCTTATATAAACCAAAAGATATGGACGTTACACTATTGAAACATTATTTTTATAGCCCATAAAATAACTTTCGATACTGTCAAATTATATGTACAACATAATTTTTATATTTAGTTGTAAAAAGTACCTTTTTTAGTGCAAATTAAAATTCCTTGTTCGCATCCGATGATTATTTGTGATTTGTATGCATTGAATTATCTAGGTCAACTTAAAAACAGTACAAAGTAAACTTTCTTGTTGTTACAAAGTGTTTGCGCGCCAGAATATATCCCAGCGCATTTTATAACCGCGCCCCGTGTGTAAAAATATGTTAAAATCGAACGAAACTAGTAATAAGGGAATTGGTTGAGGGTTCACTTGGTGCGCTGCCAAAAAAAAAACCAGCACAAACTTGAGCGCAATATATGCAATGCAAATTTAGAATGTGTGCATGCGCTAGAGACCAACATTTTTAATTTCTGGTAAGCATAATTTTTAAAAATTTAACAAAAAACCCACACACATTGTGCATTTGCCAACACGGAAACTCTCTTGATGTTGCTTTAATTAGGGATAATAAAGAGTGCTTTTTAATTAAACATTATGTTCTGTATAGTTGTCCGCGCTGTTTTCTACCAAAACCGTTTGAAATTTGAAACTTAGATATACAGGGGGTGGTAACAGTGTATTTAATGGAAGAGTGTCAATTAACACTCGAAATTTTGTATTGCAGGACGCACATGAATAATTGTAAAATAATTCCATTTGTAAGGTAATAAAATATCGGATCAGTACTTTCCAAAGATCAGAACTATAGCCGTATCGTATAAGAAAATCATATGCTGATATTTTTAATAAAGTCTGGACGTTTTAGAGTACTCTCAACATTTTTAGTAAAACTAAAAAACAGCAAAATTTCAACGAATCTTCTGCAATAATTCTGTTCAAATTTAAAACTTGTCTCGATTCCCCCCCCACAAACTCCGCATCGACTTTATTTTGTTGTTTTTTATTGATCGTTGTGTCTTGTGGGTGGTCCACTGGTTCACAGGGGGGATTAGTATTTCTTTCATCAAGCCTTTAGTTTATGTGTATTGGCCATTAGTTGGGATCAGAGCCGCATCATCCCCTGTTTGGTGTTTGGGTCCCAGGGAACCCTTCTTATCGAAAAGCCTGTCCTAAGTAATTATATGGGGGTAAGCCACGCCTTATCAGATGTCCATGGCAGTGAGATGAGTGAAGTATCTTTAATTAACTTTATAATGATGTGACGCAGCATCAGCACTCTCTCATATAAATTGTGGTGCAGTTGATAAATGACAATAGGTTTATGGGAGTGTATGTGTGTAATCTCCCTGATGTAATACCAGAGTTCACTTTACAGCTAATACCGAAAAGTAGATAAAATTTTTACGTGCAGTAAAACCAGTTGGCGCACTTACTTTAAACATTTTTAACCATTTTTCTTTACCATCACGAGTTTTTTAATTTGGTTTTCTTCATTCATTTACCGATAATAATTGTTTATGAGGTTTAAATTTCGTTGATTGGAATTTTTACGCTGAAGCACAAAATATTCACACATTATCATCAGCATCACGACACTAGTAATAAAATAACGGAGCATGCTCCCGTTGTTGTTAAGTTATGTTCGACTGATATGGACCCCAAGAGAATAAGACTTAATTTTCTATAATAAATAGCGAGCGCAAAGTTAACTATAAGTTTTGCACAAGCAGTTTATGGTATATAAAACTTACGCCATCATGCTTTTAGAATAATAATGCACTTGCTTCCACCACACTTGAACTATTTAATAGAGAACAAAGCCGACGTGTGTCTTTTAGCAATGGCAAATAGCAGATACTCGGCTATGTAACTCTCTGTCAAGTTGCAAAATAGTTTTGGATTTAATCAAAACGCCCAGCCATTCGTGCATTTAACATCTTAAATAGTGTGTGATGCATGATATTGGAAAACAGCAATTTCGCATATAGCAACCGCATTGCCGTAAATCTCAACATCTGAAACCACTGGTAGAGTGTAGTATTTAATGTTTTACGATGATTTATGTTACATAAACATCTAATCCAAATTGAATGTTCTACCTACCTGCATTTGGGCTGGGGTGCGGAGAATTTATTCGTTCATTATGCGATTTATTGAATTGTGATGAAATAAATTAATAGCGGCTCATGGTGGTTTACAAAATTTAACAGTAATTGGCTTTTGTTGTTTTGTTTATACTGTACCCTATTTATTAAATAACAATGCAGGAATTTTATACAATCCAATGTGTGTATTATTCGGCTTGCCAGTAGTAATTTTAATGAATTCATTTGCAGCGATAATAGTGGCAAATGCAATACGCCATACTGCTTAAATTATTATAAACGAAACAAGGAATTAATAAAATTATGTAGTCATACATTTCCAATATACTGTGCTGGAAAATTTTATTCCCATTTAAAAGATTGTAAATAAAACAAAGGAAAAAGTTTCTGGGATTGTATTAGTTATTATAGGGATTTATGTCATTATCTAAAAGAAAATTGCGTCTTCTGCTATATGTATATCATCCACCAATTATTTTAAATTGGAATATTTGAATGTGATATTTAGAAAATCCTATTCCAGATATTGTTATTTCAACATTAATATTTATTTTTAAAAGAAATAGAAATCTAGTTCCACAGTGAAATTATATAAACAAATTCTAAAATTTCATCTGCTCAAATTTTTTTTCTAAAAGCGTATACAAACATAAAATATAATTTCAAATTACAGTAGAATCCGTTTATAATGGACTTCAGGGGACCAAGTAAAATAGTCCATTATAACCGAGTGTTCATCTCATCAGAATAATTACTAATTTAACAAATACATATGTATGTAATTTCATCTCATGTATTTTATTGAAAAAAGATAACTATAACCTGTTAGTTTTATTTGGATCCGCGGTTTGGTTATACAGGGTGTATCAGTTTTAATCGAGCAAACTTTAATGGTACATTCTCCTGGTCGTCCTGAATCGGAAAAATGTATATTATATACTATCTCGATTCCTAAGAAAGATTGAAGTTTACAAGAAAAAATCATTTTTTGCAATAACTTCTATAAAAAAGCTTGGATCCAAACAAAATTTTGCATGCCTGCCCTCCTCCCTAAGGATAATTTTATGAAGATATTTTCGATTTAGGGGGCGCACCAGTGGCGTGCAATTCGGCCACATCTCAATTATTTCAAAGAAAAAAGCATGCCACTGTAATTTTTAAGAGATGCTTTTTTATCTATTGAATTCTTTATTCAATTTGGAGTAAACTTTGCTTTCACAAAACTAAAACTGAAGTTTCAGTTCCAGAGATAATTAGTTTTTTCGAAAGACGTGCCAACTTGAAATTAGTCACAAATCAAATAGGAAATTTATTAAAAAACAAAAAGTAACAAAAAATAATTATAAAATTACAGCAACTGTTCAAAATGCAACCCGCCAGCCTCGATGCATTTCTGACAACGACGAACTAATGAATTAACAGCATCTGTCATCATTCCCGGATTTTTTAGTAATTTCAAGTTAGCACATCTTTCAAAAAAATTAATTATCTCTAGAACTAAAACTTCAATTTTTGTTCTGTAAAAGCAAATTTCACTCCAAATTGAACAAGGAATTCGATAGATAAAAATATTTCTTTAAAATTACAGTGGCATACTTTTTTCTTGGAAATAATTGAGATGTGACCGAATCTCACGCCACTGGTGCTCCCCCAAAATCGAAAATATCTTCATAAAATTGTCCTTAGGGAGGAGGAGATGCAATGAAAATTTTTGTTTGAATCTAAGCTTTTTTATGGAAGTTATAGCAAAAAAAAATTGTTTTTTCTTGCGTCATAATATTTTATGTTTATCGGGGAAGTACCGAATCGCTCGGTTGTAATGGGCAAAATAACGAATTTTGGTTCATTGAGAGTCTATTATAATCGAGTCCATTTAAATCGAGGATTTCTCATGTGTTTGTACTGGGACACAAAAATATTGTCTATAGGTTAAGTCTTAAAAAGAATTTTATTATTTTATTGGAACCATTTAATGAAAAATAATATTTAGGAGTATAATTTTTTGATTTAGGCAAGTACTAGATTTTAAAATTTTTATAAAAAATCTATAATTAAAGAGAGTCTGGTTTCGTCCAGTTTAATGACACACTTTTAGAAATCAAATTTGAACCAATTCTGCCAGTGATCAAAGAACTACTTTAAAAATAGCAGATTTTGAAAAAATGTAAATATTTCGTGCAGATTTTTTATCATTTTGAAAGAACGTCAAATTTTTGTTAAAAATATATAAATACTTATTTTCGAATAATGCAATTTCTATATACTTAATTCTATAAGATATCTAAAATTGTACATGCTGTTCTTATATATTAAAGTTGTGCCGTCATCACCATCAGTCTTATCAACGCAGAAGACATTTGAACTGAAATTTTTTATTTATTGAAGAATATCTCACCGAATGTGAGAAGGTGTTGATACAGCAGGAATAAAGCAGCACCACATCACATAAATATTAGATAAGATTGTTGTCTCCGCCTAGTAAGCACAGATGAAAACTTTACAACCCCATATATTTCAACTTGCTGCATTTTTTAAGATGCCACGTGCGCAAATTTGATTTTATATCGCCTTCTCCTGTCACCCTAATGATTAAATCTACGAGAGTACAGTTATAACCCGACACACAACAACGAAAAAAAACCTCGAAAACATTGAAAAGCTTTTCTTTTTCTTTTCTGTTCATGCTCTCTAGCACCCGACCTAGAATCAAAGTAAAAAGGGCAGAAATGCCAAAATGGCAACCTGTTTAAGACAAGATATATAACCAATCTTGCCGGGACCATTGTTCGTTCCTTGAGCACAGACGCGCGATGTTAATCTGTCAGGAAAAGAACTAAATCTAAACATGACACCTCACTACCTCTGCTGGCTCAGAAAAGATAAGTTACTGGGGGCGGCGCGCGGGTTGCAAGCGAAACTTAAACTAACCCCCGTGTTTGGTTTGCGACAACAACAACAAAAAAAACAACACAGTCAAAAGGAAAAAATCTAATCCGTTTATAGGTGATGTATATACCTACAATACTTACAGACATAAATTCATAATATGGTACCGTATTTTAGCTTTGTCGTTGCTATCGTAATAAAAGGCAGACGAACAAAAAGTTCCCTGTCTTTAATGCAGTAATTAGATTCTGGCAGTTGTTGTTTTTAATTTACAGGCACTTGCTTGTGCAGACCGATAAATAAATGTGCTGATGTGTATTTTCGCACAAAGAGTCAGAAAAAACAAGTTGAAATTCGTTAACTCTTCAAACAAGCTGGAACTATTAACTGTTTCTAGTAAAAAAAACTTGAAATTCAATTGATTAATTTTGGACGAAGTACACTGAAAATAAATTAAGGGAATTGGACTTTTGGTGGATGCGCCGGGGATAAAAGCGATTAATTTCATTAGGACAGACTCTCTGTGAAAATTAATCTATATGTCTAGCCTGATATACAGAGTGTTGCTAAATAAGGATAAAAATAGCAAGGGGCGATTCTTTGGATTATTCCAAGACAAAAATGTTTGGTTCTTTGACTGTACTTAAAATTCGTATTATATTCTAAGAGATATTTTTATCCAAATCTTGAATCCACTTTGCAGTATATCTTTTGGCACATTCGCTTTCTACTTTTCTAGTCGGATAGCTTTGCATTACAAGATAGTAACATAGTATCAATTTTATAGAATTTCAACGTGGATGTCGGTGGCGTTTCCTAATAGCAAATTCTAATCTGTAATGAAATTAATATGGCTGGGGTAATTTATAGCCAGAGTCAATTTACTTATCCTTAATTAAACCGAAGCCGGAATGTTTGTGTGTCAACGAATCACGCATGAAGGCGAACAGCCACTAATCGGGGGAACTGGCATCGTCACAAATACCAGGACAGTGTAGTTTTGGTCGATGCGTTTACCAGGTACTTGAATATGTAATGAACCAGCAGGAAATGCTCTTAGTAGTTATACGGTAGGGGTAACGCGCGGTGACACTCTGGCACTGGCACATCGGTTTCGCTACAGGCAAATCATTATCTGCAAACTTCATATCTCTCAAACTATATTATGGGGCTGTAACTCATCCTTATCTGATGCCGCCGCAAGAAAATAAGTTTGCCATCGCCTCCGATATTTGACAACATAATCCAATAAGATGCAAAAGGGATTTGTTACCCCCGTTGTTTTCCCAAAGGAAAATTATGTTAATTACCAAACATAAACAACTAAATCAATATGTGCACTACACAACGGAAAAACCTGGTATACAGAATTTAAATAAATAAACACCCGTTATGTTATTTTAATATCCCTTATGAAACTATTTTCCTTTTTCAAGACACAAAAACTGTCCCCATGAATTACCTCTGTATACGAAGCTTTATTGAAATCCCCGCGTTCCATTACGATGATCCACACTGCAAATTACGATCAGATTTGTTTGAAACTCACCCTTTCCGCACGAAATTGCTGATGTAGTGTATCAGGGACCTGGATACAGAGGCATCGTTGTGCGAGTAGTTGTGTGGGAAGAATGGTCCACCGCCAATCAAAGGAAGACCCAGCACATACGGAAGGTCTTCGCCACGCACACTGCTGGCTCTCTAAAAATAACAATGCCAAATAAATATCGCTGGAATGAAACACAGACAAGACAAGTCGACTTTGGGGAATAGATCTTTAATTTAGCTTTCAATTCGAAGCCCCAAAACATGAAACAATGGGAGTTGGGGCGAATCAAAGATGGGCCCTTGGTAGATTATTTGTTTGTACTATACGTAGTAAATTATTAGGTCTCCAACTAGAGTAAATGATAATTATTTGCGTGGGTTTCTTATTGTCTCGTAATCAAATATTTTACCTTTTGTGTGTGCCGTTTGTCCCTCATCCAAGCAATATAATTAGTTATAATTAGGGGAATATCCGAAATGTGCGCTTAGATGTCAATGAATATGTCCCACTATTGTATTACACACCATGTAATATCAGAACTCGTGCGAATTGTAAGTCATTTTATCCACAGGTTGCAAATTAAATTCTACATGGTTGTTAAATTTCCTAGCTACCCAACTTTATGTTCAAACACAATGTTATATTCGACACAGTCACTGGAATTATTAACAACATTTTAATGAAAACTCAGCATCAGGTTTTTTTTCCAGTACACATTCTATTTAAATGCTAATCTAATTACGAATGTGCGGCACACAGGCAGGACATTAAAAAAATTTGTACAAAGAAAATAGCAAAGCAACAACGAATTTTTCATTATTTATTATGAGCATGTTGAATTAAATAAATTTTTTATAATTTAGAAATACGCACAAGGTAGAAATATTGAGGGGGTTTTATGTGGAAAAATAAGATTGTTATTTTCTTTCGACATTCCTCAAAACGAAATTATTTGCTTTAATTGTATCACTGATGTATTGTGGAGGGATCCAAGAATTTATATAATAAGATGTAATGTAAAGATTATGAGTTTTCTTTCAAAATATCAAAAAAGTTTCAAGACACGGTTATAATTAAAAATGACTATAATTTTGTAATATTTTAAGACGGATTTTCTGGAAATTTTTAAATATCGCTTTTTGGCACCCAAAAAATTGTAGATTCATCATCCCATTCCATCAGTTTGATAATTTTAAATTAACACCTAGAAGAAGTCACTTTAAGTGCTGAAACAACGAGAAAACCGGTTCTGAACATGAAAGTGTGTTTTTTAATTAAAATTTTAGTAAGAAACTGAAGATTTGATTGACTAGGTAGGTATTATTTTTGCACAAATTAAAACATCACCAGATTTTAAATTAATTTTGAACAAAACGTTTTTTTAAATTTCTTTGTAAGGGTAGCTAAAAGATTTCTCGTCGCCCAGATTTTCCGCTTATTTATTCCACGTCACAGTATAACATTCTGTCAGGACACTCAAAATATAACGCACATTTGCCTTGACTAATTAACTAACTTGTTTCGCAAGCACGTTGCGTGTCTTTGTGTCCTGCAGAGGCGGACAGGACTACAGACACAGCAGCCATTATTATGCCATTTTAGTGTAATATGTATTCGAAACACATGACTACGGTCTGGTCACCAATATAACATATGTACACTTAACCCTAAAGTGCCCTTCCATTAGGAGCCGTACCAGAACGCTATAATCTCAGTTTCTATCTTGTGTGCTACTATAGCCTGGTCCTGTCTTGTGACCTACTTTAAAAAGGTAATTATTCACATGCCTACACAAGTTCAAATGCGTGTAGCTTTTCAAAATGGAAAGTGCAAGAGCGTCGCGCGACAATTGCGATAACTTGTCAAAAGTTTGCGGGTTTAAGGAAACTGTCGAAGAGATAGATTGATTGTGTGCAAGGGAAAAAGTGTGTAACGCGAGAAAAAAATTCTAAAAATTATAAACGACACACAAGGCTGTTTTTTTAGGCTTCACACATTACTTTTTTTTTGTCTTGTCGCTGTGTATGGAGATGTTATTTCAGGTGCTGCCGGTTTTTTGGTTCAGTTGGATATTAAAACAGAATTGCGTTGTGATTGAATAAAGCACAAGGCAAGAGATTGAATTCTATTAAAATTCTGTTTCGTAACGCACGGAACAACAAAAATTGTGAATTTTCTCAGGGTATTTACAGTCGACGTTCTTTCCCTCTTCCAATTTTCACTCTGTGCATAACTTGTTAATAATCGCCAGGTTTTTACGCATTTCATTTGATGCAACAGGAAAATAGGAATTAATAGGCCGAAAGTAATATTATACAACAAAAAGGCGATTTGCGTCAAAAGTAAATTTTAAATACAAATAGAATAAGCTGCAAATTGAATTTTTAAACCATTTCAGTCGACGAAAATTTGTATTCAGTTTGCATTTTAATTAAATATTTAAATTATCTTTCGTGAAAACTCAAGCATAACTTATTTGATTCCGGAGTAGAAAAATTAAGACAATTTTCAAATGTGCACCAATTTATCTTGCAGTTTATTAAAACAAAACAAAATTCCCCGTTTTTTCAACGAGCTTTTCAGGACCCAAATCCAATTAACTAACTTTACAAATAAACACAACATCCTCTACAAAAGGATCATCAATATAGGGATCCTGCAGGAATTTATTCGTTGTTTAAAATTGTTTTTTGTTCAAATAAGTCCTCATAGGTACGTTATAAAAACCGTGTTGGTATAAGAAACCATGAAACCAAGACCAAAAGTGTTGTTTGCCGAAAACTTTGTTAGGGATTTACTATTATTATAGGTTGTGTGTGCATGTGGAGTCGCCCTGACTTTAGTAAATATTTACAAGAGGATTTCTAACGCAAGCTTATTTTACATGGAGTGGTGGAGGCTCGAGTAGGTGTAATGAAATTAATTTTACACAAAATTGAACACCGTGGGCGTAAAATGGAAAATAAATATCAGCTCTAGTAAATCGAAACCACAGAATGTACAACTCGCAACATTTCTAGGTAATAAATCATGAGAAATTCTAGCTATTTTCGTACATATACATATATGCATTTATAAAATATGGGCAATAATTTATGTGGCACGGTTTTTTCTGGTTATTTGATTGAAACAGCGACGGTGCACTTCAATCATTTTAGCAAAACCCTTTGGAGATAAATTGTGTCTTGGAAGAGTTTTTCTAGTCGTCACAATATATTTGTGCGGTTTTTGTGAGACGGTGGAAATAGGTACAGATGGTGCGGAATTCTGAAAAGTGGGAAAAATCCAATGTGAAACAAAGTTTAATTTTTATAAGGAAGAATTGGAACTAAAAATATTTGACTGGAAATTTTAAATATGATAATTTGATCTACTTTAATATTCCTAAATTTTTTTAGTTTCAATTCTCTATACTCGAAATATTTGATGTGTCTAGCATATGACTTTCTTATACAATGCCATGATACAGTTTTAATCTTTGGAAAATACTGAAGGAATAGCCAATAATCACATGCAGTCGACATTCGATACGTTCGTTTTTAATAGAAAAGCACATTTATTTATTTATTATTATTGTTATCGGTACCATATAGAAACAAGTAAAATAAAAAAAATAATGGTCCTTCTGGAATTCGAACCCGCGACCTTCCGTCTGGCAGCCAAGCCTCAACGTCACTAGTCTATCTAGGCTGTCGGATTCAACGCGCACTATGAGAAATATAAGCGTTTTAAGAATATCTCGTCTTTTTGAAATTTTTTTGACTAAAATGGTTCAAGTTAAAGACATACGGATTCAAATCCATGGATGACTCGATTACAAATTTATTTGCTCGCACGATATAAACAAAAGTGTAAATATGTATAATAAAAATTAAAAGTTAGATAGTGCAAAAGATGCGGTTTTTTAGTCGCTTGTTAGCTCTTGTACAATTCTCTCCTCACGAAAAAAAAACGGTATCTTCATGTCTTGTTGTAAAATATATCTACTATTCTACTATGAAAATTTTGCTTCGTTTTTCAAAAGAATTTTGTGAACAAGATTTTGTATTTTGATAATTTTTCATTTTTTTCTCCTTATTTATTATCCGTTTTGTATAAGGAAAAGTAAAATATCTCACCTCTCTTTCCCCACTATGGTGCTGAAAATGCAGGAAAAACGTCTTCCCCCCGCCCATGGTATGCAAATACCCAATCCTAATCAGCGGCGCCGCCGTATGTCCATCACTTAACACATCCAACGTGGCATCACGCACACTCAACGGATTCTGCGTTGGTCGCTCCCAGTCCGTATACTCGTTTTTCAATGTCGAAAATATCTCATTCAAATGATAATAATACGAATTGCGCACGTATGTCCGTAAAATGCGATCACGTTTCGTTTCATTAAAACCAAACTCCAGATCTTGGGCATTCAAATCCAGATACGATTCGGTACTTGTCAAACCGAACAATAGATCGCGCTCTGGAAAATTCGCCAATTCGAAACCAGCAGATGTCGCCACTGTTGTGGCACCTGATGTTGAGCTGGTTGGGGGGGCGCTGGTAGGATTGAGCAGGATGGTGCCGTCGATGAAAGGCGCGAAACCTGAAAAATAACCAGGTGATTAATTATATTTTATAATTTATTGATGACGTGAAATCCAGTCGAAGAAATCTCACAAAATCGGGTATGTATATAGATCGACTGCAAATATCCAATTATAAAATTCATGCAGTTAGTGTTGGAGCTCTATGTGGACTTCCATATTGAATCAATGTCTCCATGCATACATATAACCAACATTAGATTTCACTGACCTGGTAAAAATCTTGGAGTATCCACTTTTACGCTAAGCAGCTGATTTAGCGGCTTTTGTCGCAAACAGGGAGCAAGATCATCTTCATGCAGATCACCATGGCAGTCTGTATGTTTGGCTACGCTTCGTTTCACCCATAAAGGATCCCTCTGCAGTGCCCAGGGACTTAGGCCGGACCCACTTAACAAAATGACTCGATGTAGAAGCTCTGAAAAGAACAACGAATTTCAGTGGTTGGTTTTCAATTTTGCTTTTAATGTGGAAAAGAGAAATTCAATTATTATACTAGGTTGCAAAGGGTGATGCTTTGGTCAGAGTTAAAATATGTTATTTTATGGAAAAAGTGAATTTCACATAACTAGTATCTACTACTCGTACATAACAAATAATTCTATTTCCTACAAATACAACGTAAATCTTTATTCTAACAAGTGTTCATACGATGACGTATATTTTTCATGTTACAAATGGTTTCGTAAAATTCTCCCTTACTGAATACTTGGAATATTCGCCTGTACGCCTGTATCAACTCGTACATAATTTCCGACGCAAACTCGCTATAATATAGAAGCGTTACTAATGCTTGGTACAGACAAATTACTAGACTGAATGGTCATTGTTTGTACCCAGCATGCATAAGTACTTCCAGATAACACTTTATCTCTAATTACACTAGCTGCTCATACTAACTCTGCATATACATTTGCCGAAAACACAGCAAATTTTATCTGGTATTTTTGCACAACACAATATTAGGTTTGCTCAATGTTCATTTGATTCATGTTATGTACCGATTTTTCTTTTAATGCAGTCATCACGTTGACCTGGAATTATCTAATGAAATCAAACGACCCTTCCAACAGATCGAATGTGGTTTGACTGTAAGATTGTGGAGGGTCATCGGATAAATCCAACTGTGGAAATTGTCCCTAATCAAACCGATTTAATCGATTCAGGATTCGGCAAGTTCACATTGAATAATAATTAATATGTGGCTGGATTCGCTTGATGTGGGATGTGAGAGTTATGGTGGAGTTTGTTTTATAGCTAGCAAGATGAAATTACTTTAAAAACAGTAAAGTTAGATTTAATTTCGAAAATTAACATTAATTTATAAACTGTGCCGGGGTTAAAAATTACTTAATTTTCAGACTAACTTTGGAACTGAAACAAATATAATTAAACTATTTACAAATGGTTACTGATAATTCTCTTTTAAGACCGGTAATAAAATATAAAAATAGAATTTCTCAAAATCAGAATTTCTTTCTCAAATTATTTAACGTCTAAGGTAAAATATTGAAAGTAAATTATTAAAATAGGTGATTACGACAGTAGGTAAAGAAATAAACAAAATTTTTAACTTTTAGATGGATTATTAAACTTATTTTATAGTTTTAAGACCTCGAACACGATTTTAACACCAAAATTTGAATTGTGGAAAATTTAAGTACATTTCTAAAATTTCTGTTTAAAATTGAAGAAGCCTTTCTAACCTAACTCAATCTGCTTTAACCTAACGTTATTCACACTGAACTTAGTTAATTAGTATAAATAAATATTAATTAACAGGCGAGGAGAAATAAAATAGGAAATGTTTGTATAAAAAATACTTGCACAGTATAATCACCAAAAAAATCAAAATATTTTTAGATAATTCTTGATAGTTCTCTCCTTTTTTCATTCCTATATTTTTCCAACTAGTCGTTTTTTGGCTGTATCCTTGTTTCTCAGTGTAGCATAAATAAATCCCAACCTGTATCAAATCTACAAACCTAATTACTTTAAATACAATTCAACACCTCTTCCATCTTTCTGTTAAATTAAATCCATTCGCATTCCGGGTTGCCACTTTTGGATTTATGAATTTTTAAACCAGTGCTCAGGCCTTGTGAAAATTTCCCAGCTTGTCCCTCTTGCACACACAAACAAAATCCTTTTGGTGTCATTATACATTTTCTAATTTAATCTGCCCACCTATATATATATATATATATACGCATTATTCCCTTGGCAGCCGACGTGCTCACCTATTTATTTTCCCCTCATAAAATACTGCTTTCAAAGTCGTAATATGTACAAGCAAACAGCTAAGTATCCTATCAAAACTTATCCTTTAAAGCTTAAGTGCCTCCGTTAAAGTTACTATTAACTTAAGAAATTTATTTCATTAACACATACACTCACTTTGAAGGTAGTTTGAGTTTTGTAGAAACGTAATACAGTCCCACAGAAATTAAAACATTGAAGATTGGTTTTGGTTTTATTTACTTCACTTGGTGGATTGCAAAATGGATTTGTGTTTGATTGTTTTATTCACTTTGTGCAAGTAGCAGCAGGAGAAGGCAAGGATCGCAGCTTTAATTATAATGTGGCGTCAGACATTTGCAACTAGGGAATATATTCTAGTCTTGCGGGATATAATATATTACAGAACACAAGCACAGATGTGTTAATCAATCACAATCTGACTCGAATATACAGCTATTTTGAGCAAACACAGATGCAAACATACAGTTCCACCCTCAACATTTTTTACAATCATAACTGCTTTGGTTCTGCAAAAGTAAAAGTGACAGAAAATACGATTTTAAATGAACTGGCAACTCTTTAACTGAGGCTACCTTAGACATTCTGGCTTTGGAACGAAGATGGATGGCGGAGTGTGTTTAAGCCGACTGTATGGAGGGTTGAATCGAACGCGTCAAGCGGACCAACTCAACTCTCAACTCAAAGAAACAGCCAGCGCCCCCCAAATAAATCTACCATTCTAAGTAGATCAACCGTGTAGAGGCGATTTATGTATTGTGTATATAGAGAGAATAAAAAACCAGTATACCTATATGCGGGAATGCGATTGGGATTTCCTGCAACACTCCAGGATAATTTTATTAGAATTTATTTGGATTTCGTGTCGCACAAATAAATCGATGTTACGGAAGGTTTCGACAAGGCAAGAAATCAGCTAATGTGGGGCATCAATGTTGATGTCGCGCCAATGCCAAGAGACGAAAACAGTTTTTGGGGATGTTCGTTCATTATTTCATCGAAAATTCACTTCTACAAACATAACTTTTATCAGAATTTGACACATCCCATAATTTCTAATCTAATTTCTTATTACTATATGTTACAAATTAATTTAATTACGCTGTTATCCCTTTGAATGCTCGTAGGGTCCCATCTACTCTATCAAAACCCACCCCCTCCCCTCCTATCTAAATTCCATCTCAAGTTTAGCCACCACAAATGCCTTTGTAGTGACACGTACACGTGCAGCCAGTTTTTTCATTTAACGTACAACTTGAAGTTTATAAAGGACCAATATCGCCTAGTTAATCTTGTAAAAGTTTTAATAGCCATTTCTCCGACGTAAAACCGAAATTTTCCACTCAAAAGCACACAATAAAAGCTGGAATTAATTCAAAAAACAGTGTTACTTTTGAATGAGCGCAACGTCGTAGTGTTTTGTATGAGGTTGATGGCTGAATAAGCTTCTGGAGCCACTTACTTAACAAGATGACTTTCGTGTGCTCAAGCTTTAAAACAATTGAGCCTCCGGCGGCACAAATTGGTATTTATTGGCGTCTGATATCATACGAGTCCCCTAATCGGTGTAGAGTGGTTGTTTTGTTTGGAGGGTGCAGAAAAATCTCTATATTTTACAACACACCTCGCACCCAGTAGAACGTCAGCTGGAAGTGATGTATTACATTTTTTCTTTCTTGATTACTTTCTTCCAGTGAATGAATGTGCTGGTCCATGCCCATCCGCAATATTTTTCAATTAAAAAACAAGGAACTCGGAAAATAATAACAATTATTGTGTAATGAAATTGGGTACAGTTGAGGGGGTAAACTAATTAAGTTTTAATTTATCGCCCCACAGGAAAAAATAATTTTTCGATGGGCCGTTAATTATCATCTTGTTCTCAAAATGATACAATTATTTTTAAATAGAAACAAAATTTGATATATCAATGAAACTAAGCGCAATATTTAACTCGCCATTTGGTTTTGTCATTTCAGTAAATAAACGCTATTTCTCCAGTTTTTAAGGCCACTTTTTGCGATGACATAAACAGTTTAGACTATAGTGGAAATTAAATGTTTTATTTCATTTAAATATTTTATGTCGGTTAGCATTACAAGATAATCCAAATAAGGTCAGAAGGACGGTTGGCATTTAGGTTAGCCCTCGGGAACATGTATAGCTGATTTAATCGTATCCCCACGGAATAATAATTAGTGAAGGTGTTCGTATTAGATTTTAATTAAATCGTGTATGGAGAATTATTGTTGTAACCTGCCTGTTACGACCGTTAAGGTATAATTGGCAAAAACTATTTAATATTTAATGAGATATTGTAGTGGGGAAATTTGTGTTTATTTAGTTGCTTTTAGCAAAATTTCAAAGTATGTTCTTTAGGAACAGTTTTTAGAGAGCTGCGTAGTAATTAAAGTCCATGATGTGGTTAAATGAATAGCGTTTGTTTCGCTAGTATCGGAAAATTCCTGTAGGTATTTTTTTACCTTTTATAATTTGAATTATTTTCTGTAATACCAACATTCGGCTTTGCAAAAATACAAACTACCTTAAAATCTGTGACACTGATAAAACTGTCAATCTACAAAAACTTTGGAACATCCATTAGTCTTATAGTAGCTGTGTCTTCGACAAAAAAATTGAAGGTCAATAAAAATTATCCACAAACATCTGTTCCTCCTGTTTTTTTTAAGTCGATAACGCCCGCGTCCCACCATAAAACCAAAAGTCCAACAAAATACTCCCTCTATGTGTGCTTATTGTTTTTATCGCGTCCCATTTTCCAGACAACTCCGCACTTTTACAGCGTGCACACCCATTTAATCCCTTAATTAAAAAAAAAGAAGTCTCGTGCGCGTTTGTCCAACACCACACGAAAAATAAAACTAGATTGTTAAGGAATCCCACAAGCACCACCACGCGAACTTTTTCAAGTAGTCACACCAGACAAGAGCAAGTAAGCAAAGGAAGAAAAAGTGGGTCTCGTACATAGGAAGCACTGTAACAATAGGTTCTGATTCCAGTATATTGTGGTGGTTTGCCGGAAGCCCCGTAGAAGTATCTCCGGAGACCGAGACGCGGCCCCTTACCAGCATACTTATTCTCTCTGTGTATGTATAACCTAAACATCCTTCGCGCCCACATACTCGGCATGTTACTTATGGGTTTGCAAATTGCTGCAGAATATCCTTTCAAGTTGGAGTATCAAATAATAATGTCAATGCCGTAAGGGTACAGGAAAAGTGAAAAAGCGGTAGAATGGGCGATAATTTTGGAATAACGTCTGAACAAATTTTTATAGTGCGGCCTATTGAAAAGTTTTACTCATAATAAAAATGTGGCTTTTGTGGTATTACAGTTCTAAAATTTTCCACTTTATAAATACACCCAATAACATTAAATCTAAAATAAAATAAAAAAGAAATTTATTGATTTCATAGATATTTTCCAGCAAAAAAAGGGCTTTACATTCAATACCTTGAGGTCCTTCAACCGTTGATATAATTTAGAATATGTAAGTTTTAATATTTTTTTAATATAATGGTCTTTAAAGGCCCCTAAATTAAAACTTTCCTTCAAGAAATAATAGTAATCAAGTAAATTAACTTTCTAAACTAAACTAAATTTAAAGAACGGTAATATTTTTCGAAATAATTGTGGCATTCGTTCAACCTTAAATTAATTTCTAATCCCCTCGACGCAATTCGACTGAAAAATCAAACCTCCTAATTCAAATTTTTCTAATTATTGTCGCATTTTCCCCCCAGACAGTTTAATTACTTCCCGATCCAAATTAGCAGGAATAACTTTTGCCGAATTTGGTCTCTCAGACGAATTCCCTCAATCACCTCCAAATTGGTTACGTAAAAAACAAACGACATAATTCGAACTTTGTTGCACATTGTAAAAGCACCCAGATGCAATTGTCCGAAAACGGTTACAATAACAATGTGATTTTACGTTCAGTGGCTCATTTATTGAATATAGAAGGTATAGGAAAGTTGGTTTCGTTTGTGTTGTAATTCAAGTCGAGGTCCGCCCCATTCATAATATGAAGGAAAAAAACAGTGGAACGTACTCGGTGTAATAATGTTTGAGGAGATAGACATATTTTGCTTTTTTATGTTCGTTGAGAAGGAAAATAAAACGGCATTGCTTTTGTGTGAGACAGACCTAAATTTTCTTGTTTTAATGGTGAACTATTCGGGTTAACGCTCCCCGGGAGAGTCGTTTACATCGAATCCTAAAAATGGCAATGATTGCGATCCTTGAATATTTCACAAAAACCCAATGTGAATGCAAACTTTTTTTGGCGGCGATATTCTAATGCATTCAAATTTGCCAAGGATATTCTCTAACTAGTTTCGGTGATAATATTTTGTATCAAAGTGATTATTCACTTTGTGGGGGGTTTTCAAGCCATTCGAACCATCTAAGAATTATCTGATAAAAATAAATGATAAAATCCAATTAGGAGCTGGCATAAAGAAGCGTAACATCAAAGTAATAAACAAACAATGGTCGCCCAAGTAATAACTTAAAAAGCTTGTACTTAAACCTTTGTTTACAGCTCAAAGAAATACTATAAAAAAGATAGAAATAACTCGTTTATTCATTACGACCACCATCGTTTCTTTGTGTTAGAATTCATTGTTTTAATTACTTCTTGTATATTTATACACAGTACATAGAGAGTGGAGTTTTGTTTGTAAAATGATAATCGCGGTGATGCATACATAACTCGGTCTTTGTCTCCCATTTTAACTTGTAAAGTGTAAAGACACTAAAGACAGTCATCCACCCACGCACGCCTGCCGGTAATTTCCATCACTGTCTGTTGAATAAATCAACGCGCGATCTGCGAGCATTTTTCACGTGTAAAACGACACCCAAAATGAATGAATGAATTTCGGCATCAGACTACATTTGGTTCAGTTTTAATTAAATTCCCGATGATGCATTTGCATAACTGCCTCCTCCCTTCACTCTTTGGGGCAAAAATAAATTGCCACCAATATTTAATATCTTTAAAAGGTCACTTATTCTACGCACAATATTATTATCCTCAGTTTGTTCAACAACCCGGCCCCGGTATATCACTAGCTCTTATATAAAATAAACTCTCGTACATATAATAAATCCTCGTGTACGAACTGGATGATATAAACTTTGACAGTTATAGTCTAGATAGTATTTATATGCTTTATTACTAAAGACATTTACAAATACAGTGCGTTCATCCGCTTTATCACTTTCCACATTAAGTTGTGACTTACAAGATGCATAAAAGTGGGAATTACTATCAATAAAATTGTGGTATTTATATTCAACACTAAAACAACTTCTCAAGCAGTCACACTATCTTCCAACTTAATGCATACAATATCACTTGGGGAAATGATTGGAACTTTCAGAGTTTTGGCCGAACTTTAGCTCGAACGATAATTTTTTATGTTGATTTTCGTACGTTCAGGATTTAATACAAATTTCAGAATTGCAGCTAAAGTTTAGATAACTAAAAGAGCAACCTAACCTAATCCAAATTTTTGTAAAAAGGATATACGGAATAGTATAAATTGATACATAAAATAAATTCTTGACCATTAAATAATTTATGTATTTTGGCGGAGGCGCCGGGATTACAAAATAATATTTAATGGCCACAATTACAATTAACTACAAATGTAACAAAAAAATAATGTGCGATCAATAGGAAAATTTAAACTTTTGTCACTGTCAATTTTTATTAGCCAGTTTGGATCGAACTTTATTTTTTATGTTAATTTTTGTACGTTAATTAATGTTGAATAAAGAATTATTTGAGTGTTGAGGATCAGGATTCAAAGAACTACAAATTTCAGAATTGCAGCTCACGTTAGGTTAGATAACTAATAAACCAGAGAGGTCTAACCTAATTTTTTGGAAAAAAATATATGGAATAGCAAAAAATAAATTTTTAACTGTGAATGTATTTTTAACGAATTTTGGAGGATGCGCCGTGATTACAAAAAAATGTCAAACTTTATGGATCAGTTACTGTAAAATTTCAATATGTGCATAAACCGGACTGCAAAAGAAAAACCAATCATCTCCCAGTTTATTGATTCCAATCTCTATCAATACCAATGCAAAAACTTCTCGTCGGACTCACCCAACATTCTCTCTTCTTACATGAAACTTATACACCTACTCAAAAACAATTAAGCACTACTTTGGACCAAAGTTTGTTCGAAACAATCCATATTAATCAAAGTTCTAAGCTTCGGAAGCACGCCAAATTCATTTGCATCGTTTAACTGCCAAAGCCAGGAAAAAACGGCATTGGCCAAACATAATAAATACGGTGTGTTATTTTTCAATGTTTTTATTTTATTTTTTTATAATCGTACCCTCGAATAAATTACAGTTTATAAGGGCGTTCAGAGCGTTTAATCTCCCCTATGCTTATATTTACGATATATAAACATCATGTTACGTGATAGAGTTATTGGCAATATATGGGGGTTGCCCTGTGTTTTGTACTAGGGTGGTATATTTGATGTTGCTCCCTTATCAAATATATGTAAGAGGCCTGACCTAAATTCCTGCTACTATGCCGGAAGTCACTTCCATTAGGAGATACGATTTTAATATAATCAAAACAAACAGAAAAAGAGCAGCGTCTTAGGACACGTCACATAAAAACCCCGAATTTATTTCGTTTCCAGCAGGGAACCATCAGCCAGCAGTTTTATATGCATATTTTCCATCAGTGAAATACACCTACCTACATTGTTTTATATGGAATTATCGTTCGTTATTAATAGAGCTAGTAGACGCAATGTATCACCTCGCATGGAAAACTTTTTCATTAAATGTGATATTCTCACCAGGGATTCGATGAAATGGCAAGTTTTTCAATCTGCTCTTGACGTCGACAAATTGTGTACACAACACACAACAAATATCAGTTCCTGTTATCGAAAATTGTGGATCATATGTACCTCTCCTCACATCACATTCGATTCGCACACTATATCCTCCACTATATACCAGACGAGACGTTAGAAAAGTAATTTTTTGTTTGATAGGATTACATTATCTCCAACTTTGCGCGCTGTACGAGTACCGAACGATGATTTATACGAAATCGAATCGAACACCCTCCACCACAAATCCCTTCACTTGCCATACCGACTCTGGATATTGCACATATAAAACAACAGGGATTATTTGGTGGTTGTTTACTATAACCCTCAAATTTCACTTGGATGTGGTTCGGGTAAAAGGGGATGCGGCACAGATTTAAACACTTAAAAACAATTCATTATAATTAAATTTAGCACTAATTAATTATGTTTATAAATCTTGTTTTTTAAATAATGTCGATTTTAAAATTTTTGGAAACTGTTTTACAAAAAAAGTAGCCTGAGGCTGCTTTAAAAAATATTTTGAATAGTCGTGAGTAAAGTATCATTAAGTCTCAGCTTAGATTTAATATATTTTAACAAAAGTCGAATCAGTGGTTCCAAAACTGTGCTTTTTAAAACATAGAGCAAACATTTTTCATACATTCAACAAAAAACCGGAAAAACTTGATTTTTTATTAATAAAACGAAAATCTAGCTTTGAAATAAATTAAATTTCTCCAAAATACAACCAACAAAAATATAACGTTTTAAAAACAATATGGCACAAATTTTTGTTTGTACAATTTTTTATTATTTCCCTACTTTAACATGCCAGAATTTTAAAACCGCTAAGCGGATTATTTTATTAAAAACAAACACTAAATATTTTATTTTTCTCTTTGATATACTTGAGCATTTTATAATTTTACAAGCGAGGCTACATTTCTTATGTACAAATATAACCATCATATTTCTGTGTCCTTTTGTCCATTCGCAATCCAAGCCACGTCCAAAGCAATATAAACGCTTTCGGGACAAAACTGACAAGGCAAAACGACTTAAAATCCACCACACAACGCACCACACCAATATTATTTACTATCTTACCTTTGGCAACTGGTGAGACGGCTATAAAGTTGACCAACGCCGCTCCGGTGCCATGGCCCATCAGTGTCACCCTCTCGGGATCGCCGCCGAAGGCCGGCAGATTTTCCCTGAGCCAGTGCAGGCCGGCCACCAGGTCCATTAGGCCGAAATTCCCCTGCGCACTGCCTTTGGTGCCAGTTTTAAGAAATCCTGTTGAGGAGATGAAAGAAACAAACCGGATTACTTGTACAGTTTATATTAGTAGTAAAAGATTATGCAGACAATGTTCTCTTAGAAGTAAGCCGAAAGGGAATGCTATGGCTAAAATCTAAAGGGCTGTTCAACGGTAAAGAAGGCGTAAATACTCCATTAATAAATTATATGGTGTACAGAGGAGAGAGCGCGCTCCGAGCACACGCCAGGAGAATAAAGAGGTGGGTTTTTAATTTGCACGGCCAGCGAATTATTCATTTGCAGTTTGCATTTAATTTTGTGAAGTCTTGGAGAGAGAGGAGAGAGAAGTGCACTTAGAAAACAACTTGTTTGGGTGTTTCAGAAAAGTCATTGTAGCAAACAGGATAATTTTCAGGAAATATGACTACATCTCTAGCTTACTTCTGTTGAGAGTCAGAGAGAGGGAGAGTGTGATGCACATGTCTACTGAAAAAATAATCATGATATACAAAAATAAATGCGAGTTACTGATTTCTATCCAGAATTAGTTTAATATCTAAAGGTATTTTTTTAGCTTCAAATAAAAATTATAAAAAGAATATCCTAGACTAGACTATACACATCACAAATTTGCTACTGTAGTTTTCAATACTCATAGGATAATTGTCACCTCTTTCGACATTTCTAAGATTGCGCACATTTCCTCCTAAACCCGTTACCTACACATAATTTTCCGTTTGATTTACGACATCACGTATATTCACCGTACAATTATTATATTGTCGGGATTCCGCAGTGTATTAGACTATAGAGTACATAATCTTCGCACAGGGCTTATGTATAATATATTGTAACAAGTGACGTGTTGCATTTTGGTATGTGACAGAAGCGAGATTATTACAGCAGGTGGGAATTGTTTGTGAGATCTTATTTAATCAGGACGACTACTGTGGAGTACAGTACTGAAGATAATTGTCAAGTCGTAGCGGCCTCTAATAGATGACACGTGTGAAATGAGACACGCTATTATATTATTAGATTGTAGAACATTCCTTTATATAAATTGAAATTATGTCCGTTTCTGTGTAATTTAAGGAACTTTAGTGGGGTAGCAGGATATGTTTTGACCTGATTAAAATTGGGAGATGTGGAGAAGAGAGAAAAAGTTGGAGCTTAATAATAATAATAGTAGAATTATAATTAATACCGATATTTGCATTTATGGACTATAATAAAAACCGCTACGTCGATTTGAAGTAAATTCTTTTAACAAAAATTCAACCAACGCAACAGTTCCAAAACTGTGATTTTTTAAAACATTTCGAAATATCTGATGTGTGACTTTCGCCGTATACAATAGGAATAAAGTTCTGATCTTTGGAAAGCATTGTACTGAAGCCAATAATCATATTTTAGCAAATTAATTTAGTTATTGTTTCACAATTACAAAAATTGTTTAAATTTCAAAAAAATTGTAACATTTTCGTACCTTTTCTCTTGAAGCCCCTTTGCTTTATTCCCATTTGGCGATCCAAAGAAATCACTAATAACTACACCAGACTAGCACTTTTTGAAAAAATAAGTCAATCATTGAGAAGTAACCGTAAAAAATATTTAATTACACACAAGTTACGATTAACTACTAAAGAAATTACAATAATGCGTGTTAACGCGAAATAATTAATTAATAATTAAATGGAAGTAACGAACAAAACTTTAGCACACATTCTTTACAGAAACAAAACTAAAAATTGACTAATAGAATAAAATATATAAATAACTCATAAATTACTCACCCTTTACACAACTAAAATTTACAATTTTATAGCCTTTAGGCTGCGTTCACGTTTTTTACAAAATAATATTGAAAAAGTTTTGTTGTATTGAATTTTGTTAAAAAGTAAACATAAGTTACATGAGTAATCCCATCCCCGTCTGACATATTTTCCTAAACAGTATTCTGATGGAAAATAAACCGTTGGACAAAAGCATTATTTCTTGCGTCGAGCTGTAATAAAAAGTAAAAGACTTAAAAAGCGTTTTATATGTCACACAATTATCTGCTGAATTATTAAAAAAAGCAATAAGACAGCATAAAAGATTTTAATTTACCGTACAAAATTGCGTTCGCCAAACCGTTTTAAACTTATATTTTCTTGGATTCCGTGTACTTATATATTCTTTTTTAATGAGACTTTCCTTTTATCCTTTTTGAAGGGTTGTTCAACAAGACAAATCAAAATCCCAGGCACCCCCTGGCTCCTGGTTTTTTCCATAGCGATATTTACGCAGGATTTACCTATAAACTATATAAAATGTATCTAGACAAAAATATTATTATTATTCTAGGATGGTGTGGTGGCGCGCGACTGGTTATTTAGAAGGCATCAGCTAAAAATGTGTTGTTTATTACACAATCATGTGCGGCGATGTGTAAAGAGGCGATAAGTAAACGAACAATTTTTCTTTAGAAAGTCAAATCTCCAGAGCGACGCCGCCAAAAGTTTGAACTTTTGACATTAGAAAAGTTTCGAGGGGTCCCGCAAATAAATTTAACGATGAATTAATTTCATAATTGTTATTTTCATTTGCTTTATGCGAAGGTAAAAAGTTAAATTGCCACCGCCAACAGCCCTAATCAATTTGCGGGCCATATACACACATAAATCTGGGCATGTGGTGGAAGTTTTGTGATGTTGGGGTTTAATTTAAGTTCACAATATGGAACGGCGGTTAATTATTATTAAACATTTTTAAACAAATTTACACTGAGCGTGGACTGAAACGACCAACACAAATATTTATAGAGGATTTGAACTGTAAATAGTTAATTTCATTTTTTAATTATAATATATCGTCCGATTATCCACAATTTTATACGTGTAGTGGAAACTTTTGTAAAAAAGGTAGGATGGGAGTTGAAATTTGAAATAAAATATTCGTTGATTTACTATTTCTTTCTAATAATCGTTAGAACTCGAGAACGAAGAATCCTACAAGTTCGCCGAAAAAAAGGGAAATTTTTCTGTTGTCTTGGACAAATCATTCACAAATATTGTAAAGATGTTAGTATGGACCCCTGTGGTATTACTTGCGAGTATAATATTAAAATTTCCAAGAAAACTTTAGGAGAAATTCGTTTTGACATTCAAAAATAACTATTAAATTATTTCAGTCCCAGTTACCGGATAAAATGCATACATTTCCCTTATTTATCCTCGGATGAAGACAAAATGCCCAATTTGTTTTATATGCTTCACGATGCATATGCCCGAATTGAACATGATATTTGCAATAGGATACCTGCCACTATATCCAACAAACCGTATTCCATTATCCCACCTGTCAACAGCCCCTTGTAGTATAAAACAAAAGGTATGTCAATGCCAGGAAAAGCATAAAACACCCAAAAAACGTATCCTTATATCATTCATATCACGGTTTAGGGGACCTTTCCCATCACAATAATACCTTGCAATACATCAATCCTCCACAACACAGTGATAAATCTGCATTACCAAAGAGGCCAAAAAGGATGTGAATGTGTGTGTGTATGTGTGTTTATACGTGCGAAATGTTTATGGGTGTAAGCAAGTTGGGATATATAACTTTAAATATCGAACCAAATCCATCCAAATGTCATTTGGGGAAGGTGGCTGATGGAAAAGGTTTGTTCGGTGGCTGTGTACGTGAAAAATGCACATTTTACGTTGTTTTACGATTGCCTGGGGCCATTTGTCTGCTGAAATTTGTTACATTTGGATCATGGATAACATTAATGTACTTTGATGTTTTTTGTTGTTAAAGTGTACCTACATCACGACGAGGATTACAAAATTACTCCAAAAATTAAAATTGTATAGGACAATTAATAATTCAATAGAGTTAATTCAGGTTTTATGCATATAGTTCAGTTAAATTGTATCCTTACACCATAAAAATTCTCATCCTGTCATATGGAGAATTCGTTATTAAAATCGGGGTAAGTATACAGGTTTTCCAGTAAATATGCGTCAGATGGAAAAAAATCGTAAAAACAATCTTAGAGAGAATTAAAAAATCTCTTTTTTCGATATGATTTATATTTGAAAAGCTACAGGTCTATAAATGTAAAACACTTTCGCCTATTTTTTTTTATTTTCTCATTACGATATCTCGATAAATATCGAAGATAGAGGCGTTGGCAAAACTTGAAAAATTGCTATGTGACTTTTCAAAACTTGAACCCTTAACTAAAAGAAGTTATAAATAAATTTCTAACAAATTTATAGTTAACAGAAAGAAAAAAAACTGTTTGCATCCAAAAGGAATTTGAGATTTTGGCGGAGGCGCCAGTGTTAAATTTTTTAGCACATATTCAAAGCTCTATAACTCAGGAACTAAACCACCGATTGTCATATTTTTTGCACATTTACAAAGAATTATTATTCGTTTTTCAAAAGCAGTTATAATATCTTCAAGGAGTACTTGATTTCTTTCCTTAAAACTGCTTTAAACTCAAATAGACCCAAAAATTATTATGTTATATTTGTCCTAGTTTCCTTGATTGATTTTTAAGGGTAAGCGAAGCCTTCATTGATAGTTTTCGATTCACTGTGTATAATTTAGTAAAAATCATTACGATATTTCGATAAATATCGAAGATAGATGCGTTGGCTAAACTTGAAAAATTGCTATGTGAATTTTCAAAACTTTAACCCTTAACCAAAAGAAGTTATAAATAAATTTCTAACAAATTTATAGTTGGTTATTTATTTTTTTCTAAAATCTGTAACCATATTACAAAAACTACCTTTAGTTCCTTCGTGACAGCTCCAAATTATAGAATCTGAAAACATTGCTTTTTGCTTTTTCAACATTTGAAATATCCAAATGGAATCACAGATATTTCATTGAGATTAGATTTATGTCTCCATAATTTTAGACCTAACCTTACTGTTGGTCTCAACTCCATTTTTATCTTAAATTTTGCCTCCAGTTTTATACAAAATATTATACGGATCTTGCAGAGTACGAAATTCTGTACAAATTTCACATAGCAACATTTTTTATGAATAAATTTCTCGCCGCTTTAAAGGGCGCCAAACCGAAATGTGTCGTTTTTTTATAGTATTTATAATATTATACAGGTTTTCTCATTTTTCTCAGTAAATATACGTTAGAGTAAAAAGAAATGTAAGAGCAGTCTTGTAGAAAATTATATTCTGTGCATTTTTTGTTAATAACTATTTTCGATACGAATTATATTTAAAAAGATACAGAAAATAATTTTCGATCACTTTCTCGATTTTAGTCCAGAATTTTACTAAAAAATATTAAATGGAACTTGTACAGCACGAAATTCTCTGCAAATTTTCACACTGGTTTAGAGGCGCCCCCCTTTAAACTCTAAAATTAGTAGTAGGACTGAATAAAAACATGGAAAAAGTAAAAAATTATAAAACTTCTTTGGAGGCTATATGTATAAAAGTACAGAAATCTTCATTTTTTTTATATTTGTGTTAGGTTTAGATGAAATAATTAATTAAAAATCCTTGTTTCGAAATTTTTAATATTTTTAATCGGCGTAATTTGGAAAAAATTGAGAAAAATTTATCTGAATGCAGAAATGAAATTCACGTGATCGAGTTCCAGGAAGCCAAGCTATTCGAACAGAACTCTTGGACTGCTTATAGATTTTATTTATTTGTTCATTTACTTACAGTTATTTTATTTTTTATAATCTAATTTTAGGTTTTTTTGTTAGAAATGTTATCAGTGGAAAAACAGGCAAAATTAAAGAAAATTATTATAACAACAAAGCTTATTGTCATTATTTTTAATAATTTAGAGTCTCACATAAAACTAGCTACGAATTCAGATTTATTGTAGTTCATCATGTAACAATGTGCTATCAAATTAGCAAGAGTGATGTCAAATATTTAATGTGGCATGACGAAAAAACCCCGCATTTACCTTGTGCAAAGTTCTTTAAATTAAAGCCACAATATCGCATAGCATGAGGTAATGTACTTGTGCAAAGTAAGCTTGATGAGCCCCACTATACAAGAGCAACTATTGTAAACCAGCAGGTGGGCACCAAGCAGAAAACGTGTAATTACCAGCCAGGTTCAAATGTTTACAATGTAAACATGTCTGCGGCTGTAAGGCAGACCACGAAAATTTACGCTGGATATTCCGAAATAAATTCGATTACATCACGTAGGTAGCTATATGCAATTACATTAGTTAGGTAAACTAATTGTTTTTTCGTCCTTTTGGCAGGGTTCATATACGCGGGGGTTCATTTACATCATACAACAGATTTGTAGATAAAACAATATTATTGTTAAAACGGTTTGTTGGCTCGTATTTTATTAACGGATTATATTTATGAGAGTTTCGCGCAGCAAACAATTTTGAAGTTTTGCTCCACCGCTTTACGAATATAATTAAATTTTATTTTCCGTCGTTATCTGTGTGGCACATACTCTTGCTGCTCAACTATTTTTATTAGCGGGAGAGTAGGATAAATAAAATATTCAGCAGGCGCAACGTTGCGATATCCCTCAAAATATTTCCTGAATGATTAACAACAATTAAATCAAAATTATGTTATAAGAAATTGAATTATAACAAAGTGTTTATATATCTGACTGATAAAATTTGTGTGTAATCATTCGACATTTACAGGACATGGCATGAATTGTTCCGAACGTTTTCAACAAACCGTTTTTGATGAATAACTCACCGACAACAATATCATTGTGTTTTACCTGCTGGTTTTACAATGATATGCCACAGAATTACCCCCATTTCCAATTAGCTCTAATGTCTATTTTTTCACATCAACTAACCTGTACAAAATGTTTTGTGACTGCAAGTATAGAAATATAATTTATAGATGAAAATTGAGCGGTCGATTTTAAAACATTCTTTTAGTTTTGATTGACTAATTAGTTCGCAAAAATTCAAAAAGCCAGTGGCGTATCATCTGGCATCAATATCTTAAAGTAACTACACCGTTAGTTCTGTTAAAAAGTTTTAGGTCTGGTACGTAATTACACATGGTAAATTTCAATAATTTTCGAAATTTTTATTAAATTAAAATAAATTGAGATTTGACGATCTTTATCTCGAAACTAAACTGGTTAAAACAATAACATTTTTTCTTCTTTTTCAAGAGAATTGTGTTTCAAGAAATTATGCATAAATTTTAATTTATTTAGGGGAAACATTACAGAGATATCTCTAGCCCCTCCTCAAAAAAAACAACAAAAAAACCATACAAACATTTTAATGCTGACTGTTCCGCTTTCCCGCCAACTTTATTTACAACTTGACAATTTACCAACGTTTTATCACTGGGATATGCAACCTGAAGCCAGGGGGGCCCACCACACTCACAGTTTAAAATTTGCTAACCATGCATTTAAATACCGCACACGCCACACATTACACATTTTATTCGCACACACATATTCACCCTTCCTTCAACTGTATGTACTTTTTCCCTCCCCGTTGGGTCGGTTTGGTATATTTTGTTGACATTCGGTATTTGCATTACAATATTCATGAAAAATTTATCGTTGGAAAACATTTCGGTGTAAATGAAATTACGAAATTAAAAACCGTTTTTTGGGGTGAAGAGTGTGTTGTGTATGGATAGGGGAGGTGGTGGGAAGTGGAGGTGGCGGCATACAACGTGATTAACGAGCTACAATGGGCCAAGAGGTTATTTTGCTTTGTGCTCACCCTATCGCAAGCGTAAATTTTGCAACCTGGCCTACAAAAGCTTTTGTAAATTAAGCTTCGCACATTGTTGTCAACATTCTAATTAAATTAATAAGATGCATACAGTAGGTTCGTTCCATTGTGGATATTTACTCTATTTGTTTCCAAACACTTGCCACGCAGTTTATGTCTGTAATTTGTCATGAAATAACCGAGCCTAACTTATGCTGCTATTAGTCCTATAGTTTACTTGAATTATATTTAAAATACTGTGTAATAAATCCGGATGAGTTACATTTATTCTCGTGCGGCGGATTTATGGACATCTTAGGCGTGGAAACCATTAGCCCAACAAATTGCTTATAATATTCCTTGAGATTAGTGGAAGGATACGCACACGATAACATCGCGTTTTAGGCATTAAATTTTGGTCGGTTTTCACCACCACCCTTTCAGTTATATTCAAATATATCAAGGAGCTTTCTCTCTGATTTTATATACAGACTGTTACAAATTAAATTGGGACAAAATAATATTCTAAAAATAAATATCTTGATTAGTTTTTCAGACTTAAATTCAATTTTTTTGAGGAAATCTATTTGTATATATTAATTTTTTTTCCGATAAATTTAAAATAGGTACATAAATTTAATTGACCAATTAGCAAATCACGTCGGAAAAGAGCTAATTACATTAATAAATTTCATCTTTTCCACCAAATATTTTTAGTTCCATTCTCTCTACTCAAAAAATGAACTATGTAAAGAAAAAATTCAAAGTGCAACATCGTTTACAAACTTTTTTCATTGATTCCATTTTTGATCTATTATTTATATAAAGTCAGTTTCATTTTAGTTGTTTCAGTTCATTTATCATGATATATGGATATTTCCCTTAACTTTCCCAACAAATTGTTACTTTTAAAAAAGTTTGAGCTTGAAAATATCCAGATATCAGCATCTTTTCCTCAAACCAAGTTTTATGTTATGCTATGCAGAGAAAAATGTAATAAGTTTTAAATTTAAATCCAATGAAAATCAAGATTTGATACATAATCATGTTTTTGTAGCGTTCATGAAATTTTATACTTAATACTGATTTAGTAAAATTTACTCTAGTATAAAACTCAACTTCTATATAAATTTGGCACTTTATCAAAATTTCCAAAGTCATAATTTGAACCAAACCCCCATTATTTAAACAAAATCAAAGCGCTTCCCCCAAAGATATATTGTAATATTAAACGATATTTGGCACATCGCCCAAACTATACTTCAAAAAACCAGCATAAAATTCTTACCTAATACACCAAGTCTGAAATTGATGGTGACTACAATAATTCTACCGGAGGAAGCAAGTACAGTTCCGTCGTACGGATTACCGGAGTTCCATTCATAACTTTCGCCATGAACGTAAACTACACAAGGCAAAGGACTGGGTTCCTCTTCATCAGTCACTGCAACAAAAACAGAGTGAAACAAAAAATATTAGAGATCGCACAGCGAGAGATAAAATTGATGGAAAGCGTTTAACAACTATACAAATAGTTACATAGACACCATTTGCCATGTCATTAGGTTTAAGTAGTTGGAACATAAGCTCTTCTGTGTGACGGATTTCCGGAGATTAGCGTATATGGTATAATAGGCAAAAAGTTGGGGTATCTCATGCAGAAATCGGTTTCTGGTTTAGTAAAATAATAGAATAAAGTCAGCATGCTAAGATTGAAGTCGGAAGATGTTTGATAAACTAGTGAGGTAATGAGGGTGTTTATTGCACGCATAAAATGAAAATAATCACTAGTTTTGTATCAGTTTTTATGGAGTTACCTAGTTAAATAATGCGTAGGTACTTAGCGACAGTAGAAAAATAAATTGTCTTAAACTTGCTTTATCAAAGTTTCGCTTCCCTCAGTAAATTGAGGTTTCCTTGAATTTTTTTCTGTTTACGACTTCTGCATAGGCGTCAAAGATCACAAGTAGAAAAATAATTGTTATTAAACTTACTCAAACAATTTTCCGATGGTTAGAAGATTTCCAGGAAACAAACAAAAGTTTGCAAAAAGTAAATTTGTACAACTATCTTCAACTTTGTTGGTGTTTGGTCCCCCCCATACAATTTGTTTTTATATCAGGTCGTAAATCCCCAAGTGACCGAAAGCCAACCTAAATTTTATTAATTTCATTATACACCGGTTTATATGAAAGCAGAAAAAAAGTAAAGCTTGCAAATACGTCGTGTAGTATTAGACGCAAGGGAAAACACTGTATGAAGCGACGTTTTTATGTCGCAAGCACTCGATAAAAGTAATAAAAAAGTTTTGTCATAAAATATTATGCAAGTGTGGAGCAAACAAAGATTATTATTATGTAAGCGTGCTACTCTGGTTTTTTGTAATTTTAGGCCTTTATTTTATTTTAAATTTTTTTGTTTGGCAAACCAAATTGGTTCAACACAAAGAACGAAACGAAAAAAGGTACAAACTGATGTATCCGTATTGTGAAACCAGTGGCATATGTAGTGAATATTTTATTGGAAGCAGACAATGGATTGAATACTGATTTGTTAGTTTTCCGCAGTGTTTCCCCTCACAGTGAAATATTGCACTGTTACTAAATAATCAAAATGTCACTCTGCATGTGGGTACTTGGGGCAAAAGAGCTAATAATTTATAACGGGTGTGGGAGCTTTGAAGACAATCAGATTTGTTTGTGCAAATTTTATTGCACACATAAAACTTTTCCAAGCCAATGTTAAACTGAAATATTACAACAAGGTTCTCCTCTTCTAGCTTATCCACTTTAAATCCCAAACAAATAATAGTAAACAATACTGAGGATCTATTTGCGAATAAATGCTACACAAAGCGAAAATGGTTTCGTTGAGATGAGAGACATGTTTATATATTTTTTTGTAGTGTCATTTTAGCTAACCAATAATAGCTATTTATAATGCTCTTGTGCAGTATAATAACAGAACGTACTTAAAGTTTATTTCACAGCAAGAAATGAATATTAAGTCCTGCTGCAGCATTATGTTTTTTTCATATAATTAATTCAAACAGACGCTTTGGGAAAATGTAAGCAGAAATAGTAATAATAATGAATTTAATTGTGTTTGTATATTAAAGTTTAGTTGAAAAAAGCCATCAAACTTTTAATGAATCTCCACTGAGGCTTTTATAGCAGTTTTTAAGTGTTTAATAATTGAAATGTACAAAAGATAAACCCCATAATCGCAACTTTTACATAAAAAATCCCCCAGAAAGATACATTATTAAAAACTGACTAATATCCGTTCAAACTAGGTCATCTATGCAAAAAATTAATAAATAACTAATCGATGTGTGCGAAAATTACAACGTCAACAAAATCAACGAAAAAAAAATTAAATATCTAACTGACGACGGTTTTGTGATTGACTGAATTGTTTGGATTTGTTGAATTGGTGCACGAGCAAACAATTTGAACATTTTCATCATCATAGAATAAATAAAAAAGGAAATCGAAGCGGAAGCTACAAGCCCTTCTCAAACACGGAATTTCCTCTTTATAATAGCGCCAAGTCTACGTTTAGATCTCGTTTATAGTGAGTCGCACAAAAATAAAAACTAATATCCACTAAGAAATAAAAAACATAACAATCTTTTCCAATAACAATCTACAAAGCTAACACAACACGTTGTTCAATTAAGCGAAAGATCAAACAGTGCGATATAGTGGAAAGTAGGAAATAGTTTGGTTCTATGTATTTAAGTTAGACGAGGGAAAATCAGCCAGCTTGTATTATGATGGAAATTTATTACTTCATTTTTTATACGCTGTTCTTGAAATTAGTTATCTAAACAAGTAAATTTCTGTAACATACTGCAGTTTATCGAAACCACAGCATAAAAATAATAGGTAGTAGCAGGACACATCAAAGGGGGAAAGAGCGACATCTAGTGGAAACCCTCGGCGGCTGAACATTTATATGGACAAAATTAAAGTTCTAGATATACCGAGAGATCAAAAATTATCTTGGTCAAAGGTGGTCATGGATTTTAAAATAGTTGTCGGAGCTAGTATCGTGTTAATACTTAGTATTTCACAAAACTTGATAAACTTCAAAAGGATGATACAAGCTAAGACCGTCGTTTTTCATTTCATGACCACCTTTGACCAAGATAATTTTTGATCTCTCGGTATAAAGTACCGCAAACCGTCCGCCATTTTCGGGAAAAAAGCGGCAAATTCAAAAATCTTGCAAACCCGCCAAATTCAATGTTAACCTTAAACATGACTTTTAAGAAAAACTTTGTTTTTAATGTCAAAACATACTCACTAATTGCCATAACAAAAAGCCAATGAAAAACGAAAATTTCACTCCGTTGACGACCGTTTGATAGACTGACGCAAATGACATTGGGATCGACACTAATTTGACGGCTAAATCCGCCATTTTCGGGAAAAGAATGCTTTCTCTGTCTAACTCATAGCCTCATAGGTTGCGGTACTTTATATATCTAGAACTTTAGACAAAATGATACATATGTCGTGACATTACCTATTATTTTTTTACAGTGTCCGAAACATGTCAATGTAATTTCAAGTTAATGAAGCTCTTGTAAACTTCCAATGGAAACCTTTGTATTTACCTGGATAATTCCCCTTAGATTTATTCAACACAAAACACCTTTTCAAACCACAAAGCCGAAGCAACACAAAAAACTAATCGGATAATCCAATTCACTTTTAAAGAACCTTTTCTATCGAGTCAGGTGTTTACAATAACGAAATTCATTTTTAGTCCCCCACATGATAAGAAAAGGTTAGTGTGTACACGTTTTTTTCGTCGTACTGGTATAATATGCGAACACAGCACAGCTTTTTCCAAGGTGAAAGATCAAAGAAAGAGTCCTCTCCTCCAACCATAAGGATGTTGATTTTCAATCAAGGATGCCGGTAACAGAACTGTGGGGGGAACTCCATTAAAGGCAGAGGCGTATCGTCTCAAATCTCATACAAGTGAATAACTTTGTTCGCCGGCAATTTGCATTGGGAAGTACGGACAGAGCAGCAGATTGATGTATGTGTGTGCGTGGACTGAGATGGGTTTGGACCATAGAAAAGGATAAAGCATTCTGTCCTTTTGTATGGTTTGGGCACACTGATTCGAAAACTTTCTCAGCTGTGACTTAAAATTTTTTTACATGCTGTGATTATGACTTGACATAAACTGTACCATTTTTCATAATTTTTATTTTTAAGCTTTGGTTAATGAAACCCAATTTAATTACTGTTTTCAGTTAAATAAATCAAACCAAAAAATCCTGTTTGAGGATCTCCTAGGTCCATTTCAAATTGAAACCAGTTTTGTCTTATGGATAACTAAAAGCTTCCAAGTAATTCCAATTTTTTGTGTGATTTAACGCATTATCCCCTGAGTTTATGGGCGTAGTCAGTGTTTATGGCAAAATTAATGCATTTGACATGTTCGAGTGGATATTAATGACGCATGATAAACATCCCGTGATCTTCGTCGATACATAGTAGGTATTAATCGAGAGAACTGGTAAAGAGAATCCAGAGAAATTCCGACAGTTTGCTGGAGTATTGAAGTCAAACATAAATCACTTCAGATGCAGTAAACTCCCATAGTAAAGCTTCGAATTTTCTCCAAGTGTTTTTACTGTCACTATAAGAAGACATTACTATTCTTATCGTTGGAGAACTATCAGCGAAATAGGACAATGATATATTAAACTCTGTCAATTCAAAGCTTTTTATACGCATTCGAATTTTATGTGTTTGCATGAAAAAATATATGGGAGCTTTTAAACAATTTCTTTTCAATTTGCAAATGTGCTTGCAAAACAAATATTTTACGAGTTGGGGATTGTTACAAATTAAACAAAAATATTTTTGCCTAAACTTGGCCGCGCCCTACCACGCTTTCAAATAATATAAGAAATGGTATTTGGGGGCGTAGAGTGCAAACATTTTCCGTTGTATGAGAGTTTTGGAGTATTTTGTGGTGTTTTCAATAGAAAACCCTTTGGCCCCAACCCTTGTATTTCAACTCATAAACCGCCACACCAAAAACAAAGTTTCCTACACAAAACTTGTACAAACAATACGGTATATCAAAAAGTTTATCCAATTAGTCAAATTCGCCATAATTAAATATCTTTAAATTAATTTATTGGTGTCTAAAAAGTTCATGCTCTTCTCGGCGCGTTTTAATCAATTAAAAAACTTTTCGGTGCGCAAACTAATTTATGTTGCTTTTGACCTTTTTTCTCTTATCTCTTCATTTTACTTATGAAGTTAACCACAATAAATCGTTCCCAAATGAGGCGCGGGAATATTAAGATGGTTTAACGCGTCACGTTAAACTGTACAATTCCGGATTAAATCCGTATTACTCCCAAAGACATGCACTCTCAATAATAATCATTTTGTACAAGTTTTATTGCTACATTAAATTTTAACCAATTATAGTTGTAATCTTTTACGAGTTTCTCAGAAAATCATAAAAATCTTTACGGCGAGTCTATAGTTAATAGTGTAGTTAATACCTACATACAAGCATGTAGCAATTTATCACATCAAACGCTTTTATAATAATATCAGTTGCAAACCAAATTAATGTTAAAAATAACGACATGGCAGCCACCGGTTTATATTATTGCCGTTGGACGTGAAAATTATTCAATTTGATATTTGAGGGCAAAGCCGCTCGGTGTGCGCTTGATTAAAGACATTTACCCTGTCTAATAAATGTTCTTGGGTTAACGTTAAAACAATGAACGAAATCTGCCTCACTCTGCCTTATTCTCTATGTGCGAATTTTGAGAATTACTCTCGTTTCTCCCTCCGTACTCTTCCGAAGATCTTTTAATCAGATTTTCCGCTGAACAATGAGGCGATTAAAACTGTGCATTTTTCAATTTTGCTTGGTGGCTAAGCCACTGTGGCAGGAATATGAAATGTTTCCAATCAATATTCGAATGAATAAAAAGCTTTGGATATACAGGAGAGTTCATGGAATTTTAAACAAGTTTTAAGTGGTTGATATAGAAATAAGTACCATAAAGGAAAGTTTTGGGATTTATATTAACTTATTTTTGTGTGGGATGATAAGGGCCATGTTTTGTATAAGAGGAACTTGTTAATTAACAATTTTTAACGTCAATTTAAAAAGGTTCGCTATTATAATAAATTATTTTATGAGAATTTCTGTAGGTAATGAAATACCTATGTAAATTTTGTAATTAATTTTTGTATAATACAAAGTCGGATGGTGGGTGGATTGATAATTAACTTAAATTATGCAATTTCTAAAAAATATTTGTGTACTCTCGATCGAGTCATTACATTTCAAACAGAATAAGTTTTAAAATTTGCATTTTTATTAAAAAAACATGCAGAAAAATGCTATTTTATGTGCTTAAAATTATGGCGAAGGCGCCGGTGCTACAGGAAATTGTTCATTTGGGCTTTTGCCTATAGGTGGCGGTGTGTGTGATGGAGATGAAGAACTGCAATATCAATTAATGTGGGTCTCTAAGCTAACCTAACTCTAAAAAGGCCAATTTTCTTTTTTAAATTGATAGATTATGACAGAAAAATATCATCACATTAAAAATTGATGATTGCATTGTGCATGGTACGTATATGTATAAAGACACCAATCTTCACTAATTCTGCGTTACCCCATTGTAAAAATAACTTAATTCTATCAATAACGTAGACCATATTTCAAAATAGTGAACATATTTTTAATACATGTATACTTAATTCATTTTAAAAATAAAAATATGATAAATATAAATAAATATTTATACTTTTCAAAAATAATCTTGTACGACATTATTTCGATATATTTTGTGTGACTCTCTCAAAATCCTTTTCTACTTGTCCAAAACAATTAACTCGACTCTTAATAACCATACATACACTTCCACTACCATCGCGTAAAAAATTAATACCCAATTACCTACCAAAATTAATTCCCATAATTTCCGTTCCCTCATATGTCTACAAAAAAAAAATGATTATACTCCAACCCCTCGCTTTAATTTGGTGGAAATTGTTTTGCACACTCACGTATAGGTTTGTGTGTGTTTGGAAATTGACTTGACTAAAGTTCAACTAAACAGTTCTGGCTGCCTATATGCCACTTTATACCCACCCCAACATCGAGATGCTATTCCAGATAATTGCGGGACGATCTAAATATATCGACTATAATCCTGTCGCAAGCCGAAACAAATGTTCAAGGATTCCTAAACGTAAACACGCCTCAAGTTATTCAGAGTGTAGCCTTTGACCCGAACTTTACCTGAATACATAATTGCTCAGTAAATATATTATCCAAACATTAATGTTTACAAAACAATTCCAAGATGTAGCGTCACGCTTTGTGAATTTTTAAATGTTTCGTGCCAATTCGTTTGAGGAATTTGTCGTTGAATCAAACAAAGCACCCTGACCTAAGTCCTAGTTGTATCCCAAAGGATTTTAAAATGTATATACTTGCTGTGTTGTTGGGTATTGAATACAATTTATTAGCTGTCAAGCCCTTTTTCTTTTCCCTGCAATCCATCATCGTTTAGAAATTTTACTATTTGTGATATTTCTTCAGGAAAAGTTTGTGCTTTTTGGGAATAAAATTGTGATTTGTACTATGTACTTATAACTGGGTAATAAAACCGTCTGGAACACATTTTTTGCCATCAATTACTCACGCTGCAAAGTAAACCTTTTACTGTCTTTAGATAATGTTGGTTCTGCTACAAATGTAACGCAAACATTGTCTTTAAGTAGAAATCTAAGATTGTTTATTTTATGGCCATTAAAAAAGAATGGGCAACTCTTAACAAAGAGCAATTTCCACAGCTGAAAATTCCATTATGTGGTGTAGTTTGCAAACTTAAACTAGGTAACATATAGGGGAAAGTCAAAAGGATATTTCGCAGCCTCATATATTAATTTACTTGAAATTATTTTACTCCTGTATAAATATAGACATATACCGCGGCGCCTTTAATCTTTTACGCTTCAAGCAATAATTCCTACATTAGGGATGATTATATTAATTAATTATAAATTTCGATTTAATTACAGTCATGTTTGTTTAATCTATGAGTAAAACAATTTATTATTATTGCTTTCCGTATAATGTAAAGGTTCTGCGAAGCGTTTATGGACCCCTTCTCTCTGATGCTTGGCTCGTAAAACAAATTTGGTTTTGGCTACTGATTTTCCATTTACAGCACAATAACTGCAACAAATTAATTTGCTTCCACGTAACATTTTAATAATATTATCTTCTCAAGTGCCCTAACCCGGAAAGTGGTTTAATTGGACCAAGAACGTTATAACATTATTCGAGGGAATGGTCCATCATTTTGTACGTTCAATTAACAGTTTTAAATCAGGTTTTAGATGAGTGAGTTTGTCGGAAAATAGAGCTAAAGCTGAAATTCTGAAATTTTGCACAAGGACTTGGTATTTTATAATAATGCACATAAAATTAATGCATTTTGCCAAAAATTACTTTAGAAAAATTTAGAAACAATTAAAAAATGTGCAAATTTAACCAAATTTTGTAGTATGATATTTGCTTCCACCTGGATGCGCATCTAATTAGATAAAAATTTTAATATAAACTCTATATTAGATTCTTCAGGAAGTTAACTTACACTAACTAATTGCTCTTTAAGTATTGTTCTCTTTTTTCCAACACCACGTCATTATCCACACTTGACTAACTTCACACTTCTTGTCCCAGCGCTCGTCACCAGCGCCCCCTTCCTCCATCTCTGTCTCCCCCTCCTCCTTTTTACAGCATTTTAAAACTAAAACTTTGTTTTTTCACTCGTTATACTCCCTCCTGTGGGAATATTATGAAATATTAACTTATTATGAATGTAAATTATTCAAAATGATCTCCAGAGTAAACGGTTCTTTTACAAAGTAACTTAAAACCATCAAAAAGTTTCGCCTGTGCCTTGCCGTTATATTAAGACCGACTGTACGAAAAAAATGGGTTCATTTCCAAATCAACATTCTCGCATGCCGACGACCGACACATCAGAGGCAATTTGCGGAAATAAAAGTAAATTGCCGGGGTGCGAGCGGATCGTTATGAAAATGATTTCATTCTTGTTGAAACCCCCCTCGTTTTTCACAGCAAATGTAGACATCATGTTTTAAAATGAAATCATTTCTAATTTTCCTTCGTAACAAATTGTGTATGAGCGTAAATTTAAGTGAATTTCCTTAAGGAAGAAAATCTACATTAAACGTCGTAATTTGGGCTCGCGCGGCGGCAGCGGCACAGGAAACTCAGAAAGGTACAAAGGATCACACCAGACGGAACAAGGAATATAATATCCTGGTTGGTTATGGCCCTCCCTACAAACGAAACCAGCACAATCGTGAATTATATTATGCGTTAATATTATGCTGTAATAAAAAAAAATGACGGGACTTAATGAAATCGATATTTTTGTGCGAAAGCCGCTTTCGCGCCGTGGAGTCTAATTTCTAATTAAATCTGCTTTGGTTACCACCTTATTTAATTACCATCGCCAGGATGAAAGATGTGTCTGTTGGCAGACGCATCAATATTAATAATTACTTTGGGCGCTATAACAACATGCTGTTGAAAAAATCATGTATTAGTACTCAAGCTGGAAAACGTGAAAAGCACAAAATAAGAACCGTGTCGTTAATGCACTTTTAAAATTTATCGCCTCTCGAATATATAAAATTGATATAAAAATAGATTTTAAGTTGAGTTTAAGTTTCGTCTAATATCTGTCGATATTAAAATTCGACGCATTAAATTCGAATAAATTTGCAAATTTTGTCTGTGTCTTCACATTATTTCTAGCTCGTAAATATGATAAAGACACCCGATTAAACTTTGGCTTTTTATTCAATAAAACTCGGCTCTGACATTGTATTTTATAGCGGGGTATATAAGTAGATTTATTTACAAAATAACGAAATTAAATATCCGATACAGATATCTAGGTACCTACGTAAATGAACAATTTTATAAAAATTGCACTTAAGAGTATCATATCCCCTACGTTTGTTTTTTCCACATCGTGCAATAAAATTTTGGTGTGATAAAGATTTTTTCTCACTCGTTCACTTGATAAATAATTGTTATCAATAATGATATTTTATGTTATAACAAAATTACAAAATTGCTTCTCATAAAATACTAAACTGAAATATGCAACTCTGTGCTATTAAACGAACACTTCTCTTCTCCTACCTGTCAAATATTTCCCCCGTCATTTTCACACGTTATAATATATGGAGTCGTATCAAAACTATAATGTAGCAATTTATTGTCGTGACAGTTTTTAATATCGATTACTCCGTTTGTTCCTCCTATGACAGTTACACAATTTTTAATAAAAAATAACGCAGTTCCCTTCATTGTTTCCAGAGTGTCCTTATGGCTCTGTAAGGATATAACATAAGGTAGAAACAAGAGGGTTAAATAGACTGTCTAGCACTAACTGTCTGGAGACAAGACAAACGTACTCTTTAATAGGACATTTCGTAGGAAATGTTTCACAAAAGATACACTTACGCTGTAGTTAAGCGCACTATAGACATTAAAATATGCTTTAATATATCTCTTTATGATGTAGTAGCGAGACTATAATAGTTCTAAACAAATTAAAGTTATTTGCTGTGAAACAAACAGAAAGCAAGAGCTAATAGGTGAGTTAATATTAAAATTTTAGTTTAGTTTAGTTTAGCTGTAAAATAATTTTATGTGTTACTGGGTAGAATTCCAAGACTCTTCCGCATTATTGAGCAAAACCCCATGATACGTTTTTTTTTCGGGCGGACTCTAGTCGGGTGATTAAATTTTATTCGATTTTATGGCTTCATATACGCACTACAGTCCACCACACGCGCCTCTGGACCATTTTATTGTATTATATATTATAAATGTGATACAATCTGGGGGCAGTTCCGACGCAATATAATGTAACATAAAAAGCAAACCAATTAGGGGATGTATAAAAATAAAATTGAAATTTTATAAATAACAGCTGAGACCGCATTTTCTGGACGGCCCAGATGAGCATCCAGTTTTAGAAGAAGCTATTTGCTAACCCTTCCGCAATGTTAATTCTGCAAGGTGATGTAATCTCGGTTATTATCTGAAATTGGAGAAAAATTGAACAAGATTGTGGTGCAGCAATCGGAAAGTTGTGTGAGTTTCAGGAATATCCTGCAAAAAACTTTTTACTTTAAAATTTGTAAAACTGATCTAGTTTTGATGCCATATTTTTTATTTTGACCTAATCCAATTAATGTTAAAGAAGTTCAATATGTGTATATCTATTATATAGTCCTTATGAAAAAACGCCGAATAATTTATTTTCGATCATTTTTATTCTAGTTTGAAGCAAGTTTTTTATGATTTAGCTAACGTGTTATATCTCTAATAACACTAGTTTACAAAATACAACTTTTTTCATGTACATTTGATGAGAGGTGGCTTTTCTTATGTATTTTCTCCCGCCCACTAAGAAAATTAAGGTTAAATTTTTTTGTATGGAACAGTTTTTGAGATATTGTAATTTTTTCATTTTTTCTACTTAAAAGTCATATCTTGAGCTAGAAATGTCCGATTTGATCGTTTTTGGTACCAAATGAAAGGTATTAAGATGACAAACATATACATCTTTAATTGGTTAAACGGTTCAAAAGATATCGATGAAAATAAACCAGATTTTTTTTTAATGTTCCGATCTCAAAGTCGTCTGCTTGTTGTGTGGAATGGAGGGTGGTCTGCTTTCATCGATATCTTTTGAACGGCTTAACCAATTAAAGATCCGATATATGTATATGTTTGTCATCTTAATACCTTTCATTTGGTACCAAGAACGACCAAATCTAGCTCGAGATATGACTTTTAAAATGAAAAAAGGTCGAAAAAATGAAAAACTTACAATATCTCAGAAACTGTTTCATAAAAAAAATTTTAACCTTGATTTTCGAATTCAGTGGAAGAAAATACATAAGAAAAGTCACTTCTCATCAAATGTACATTTTTAGTGTAAACTAGTGTAATCAATAAGGTTTATTTAAAAAGAAATTTGAGTACTAGAGATTGGTTATAAAATGGAGCATGAAAAATTTGAAAATCTTGTACCACAGGGATGATGGGAACAAATTTGGAATCAACAGCTAATTTCTTATCCCTAAGTCTAGTATATTTTTCAGAGGGCTAAACAAAAAGTCTGAAAAATGGTAAAAAATTTCATGTAATTCGGACCACCAGTAAGGATTCTACAGTTAGTCAAAAAACATTAAAACAATGAAATTTTTTTATGTATTTTGGAAATAAAAAGGGAAAATTCATAACTTTGAGCAGCATACAAAAAATCAAATTAATATATTTTCCATAAAAATATTTTCTTAGTTTAGTCAAGGCTTCAACAAAACGAGAGGGTGATAATAATAACATTTAGTTGTCTTGTAATTTTTGAGTGAACCACAAAATGACCCCAACTGAGTCATTATTCTTTTTTAGAATCTTAACAATTTGCTAGCTGTGCACTTTATCATACAAGCAAAGTATAGCATAATACATTATTTACTAAGAGGAATAACTCTATTGGGAACACGATGACGCCATTCGTTTCCCAAGAAGAAACTTTCCGATACAGTTGGGATGCACACACACGTTCATGTATGATGAAAAGAGGTGCAAAAGAAATCCGTTGTCCTCTGTCGCATACGCACACTCACACACATGCAAATAACCTTCTGTGAAAGATTTGAATTGGAAATTCCGAACCGGGTGACAAAAAGCTATAACTATTTGCATATACTTTTCAACGTGTGCACGGAACTTCTTTTGTTGTTTCGAAATTTTTTGCCTCTTGTGTGTTGTTTTTCCAATTTTCAACTTTGCTCCACAGCTGATGGCTTACTAAAGGATATGTTAAACATTAAAAAGGCCATCATCATCAACGGGAAAGTATGGCGTGTGTATGTGGCTGGGAAATAATTCATTTTTATTGTTTTATTTTCGTGTTATTTTATGGTTGTTGCGTGGTGAAAAACGCATAAGTCCTCATAAACACCGGCATTTCTATTCCTTTAAAGTTCGCCATTCGACGCTCTTATTCAATTTGTTTGACAATGGTTTTATTTTATTACCCGAACGCATTTCTCGTTGATGTCCACCGGGCTTCTTATAGCTTTCAATTCGCAGTATTACTGAATTTATTGTATGCCAGTTTTCCCAAGTTGTAAGCATCGGTTACGGATGCTAAATTGACTTTTGTTGTATTTGTGTATATGAAAATCAAAAACGTATTACAAGGTTTATGTGCGTGCGCGCGCGAAAAGATAAATAAAAAAGCACTTTGCAAAATAAAAGCAAACATGTCTTACTTTGTATGTAGAGCGTTGAAGAGAATGAAAATGTAAACAATATTTCTTAATGTAACCGAAAAGATTGTATATGTAGTGGTAGTATTATTGACGATGTTCTGTCAATATTGAATTTGCATATTTTATTATCAGTTGCGTTTTTATATTCTAGTTACTTCAAATATTTAATTTACGTAAAGTTATTTGAAGAAAAATAAAATGAACTTGATATTGATTTGCCAATTTACATTATTACAATTACGAAAGAATTTTACTATAACTTATCTATAATTATCCCTCGTCCTTACATTTCTTCATTTAATATATTCTCCACATCCCATACCCACATTAGCATATTTAATGTTGTTTAGGTCCAACAACTAACAACTTTTATATCGCTTCGTTTGAACATACAAGAAAAGCCCGTCGTTCCTGAAGTCATTCCTCATACAAACCGTCTCAGTTCCCAAAAACTTTTACCGAATAACTTTCCCTGCAGCATCCAGAATTAAAGTCTAACACAATCCAACGCACATCCGTTTTTGTTATTCAAATTATGTAGACTGAATTCTGTTTCCGTTTCAGCGGAAGTTGTTACTAGGTTAAAATTTTATTTGTACCACAACAATACTTGTTCAAAATTTATCTGAATGTTTTTCTAATGTTAAATTAGTTACTAGTTTTGCCTGTTCAAAAATGTATCCCAATAAGATATGTGAAAAAATGTTTAGAAATTCACCATCACCACACTGAAAAAATCTGTAAGTACTTTGTGTTTGCCAGTTTTTCAGCTCTTTGTGTCTGATGTTTGTATCCGTTCCGGCGGAGAAGTAAATCTTTTAAAACAGTTATAAAACAAAGCACCCATCCTATAAATCACAGTAGCAAATTCCACTTTGGACAAGCGACGAAGCTACCCCAATTTATATTTTTGGCAAAAGTTAAAAGATTAATGAACCGTTATGAAAGCCAATGTCATTATATGGGAGAAAGAAGCGAAGCTCCTAATGAACAACAGCTCAAAAGATCTAGATAAATATACTGTATACCTACGTTTAATTTCGTGATCATTGAGTTATTATTAAAAGATGTCTTCGTCAAGTTCAGATGTGTTCGAAAGTAAATAAAGGGACTTTAATCAAGCGTACAAACAATATATAAAACACAAAAGGTTTTTGTTGGGTATTATATGGTGCAACAGACATTTGAGTTTTATTTCGAGTCAATGAAGCTCGAAGATATGCTTTAAAACGACTGGGAGCACCGAGAAATTACACAAAAAAACATATTCAATAGAAAATGTAATGAAGAGGTAACATTTTAATTAAATTGAAATTTTGGTCGATGTTAAATGTTAACTTTTATTGCTAAAGGGTGTCACAAAAACTAGAAAATATTTGTCAGTAATTTAACATTTTAATTTCTAATTTGCCCATACTTGAAGATCAGTGAGATTATGTGCCAACACTAATTTAATTATCATCGAAATCAGAGCGATTACAGTCCATTTTTTGAATAAAGTGAATTTGAACTAAAATATTTAGCGGGAAATTTAAAATGCATTAAATCGATTGGTTCTTTTCCAATCTAAACCGTTAAACAGCCAATCAGGTTAATATAAACTGCTGGCCAATTGAAACGTACCAAGCGAATTTTTAGGTTGAATTTAAAGTCAAATATTTTGAAAAGGAGGAAAGATATCAACATGCGGTTTTCAGGATTCAAGAGATAATTTTATTGCGAAAGCAATAGTTTTACCCGATTTTTTTACTTTGAAGTACGTTACTATCTACAGGGTATGAAACAAAAGTCGTCTTTTTTTTTCTCAAACTTTATACCTACCGGAATTCCACAAAAAAAATTTTATATTTTTTTGATGTCGATTTTTTTAGTCACTGGTTAATGAGGAAAAAACCAATTTCTCAAAATTTTTATATCCCTCTTATTTTATAAGGTACCGAATTTTTTATTAAATTTAATATTGTTGAACAGGTTTTTGCAATAATAATTATGCTGCCATTTTGAAAGCAAATGTCATCATGTGATATGTCGATAAAAAGGTAATTTTAAGTCGAATCTAATTCTTACGGAAAAAAATATACAGGGTTGTTATAAAAAATTTTAAAAGTTAGTAGGTGGCCCTTCCGGTGAAACTGGAAGTGTCATCAGATTGTTTGAAACGTCAAAATGATTATTCCTTACAACAATCAAACCATGCCAAATTTCAAATTAATACAGTTAAATGTAACAAAATGGTGGGGGTCGTTAAACGATTTCGTAGCCACCCGGTATACACGAATATGAGCAAAATTTTGAAAAAGTGAAAAATCGGTTTCGAGGATATAAGTCACTTAAACCAATGGTGAGCATAAACTAACTAAATTCCATTCTATTCCATTAAGAAAATAGCCTCAAAAAATGAATAAAAAAAATTTACCAATTAGCGAACGTGTACCGATTTTTGATAAGCCACTGGTTACCAATAAATTAATGAAAGTACAAAAAGTGTACTTTTTATAAGAAAGCCATTCATAAGGTATTATAATCAACTACAGAGATTGGTTCTTACAAAACACAATATGGCCGAACAACAAAAAACAAAGAAAAAATCACATTTTCAGCAAAAATTCGTTATCTTATAAAATAACAGGGATATGAAAATTTTGAAAAACAGGTTATTTTCCCATTAAGTAAGGACTAAAAAAACCTACATCAAAAAAATATAAAAAAAAATTTGTGAAATCACGGTAGTTATAAAATTTGACAAAAAAAGAAGACTTTCTTTCATACCCTGTATATAACCCTGTAATGTACTTCAAAGTAAAAAAATCGGGTAACACTATCGTTTTTTCAATTAAATTATCTCTGAAATCCTGAAAACCGCATGTTGATATATTTTCTATTTTTCAAAATATTTGACTTTAAATTCAACCTAAAAATTCGCTTGGTACGTTTCAACTGGTCAGCAGTTTATTTTAAATTTCCCGCCTAAATATTTTTGTTTTAATTCTCTCTACTAAAAAATAAACTTTACCTAAGTGTTAAAAATTAATAGAAAAATGTAGCTTTCAAATTTTTTTTGGACCAGATAAGGTGACTGCTACCTATTTGCATACTTGTTCTCTAAGTATTTATAGAATATTTCTCAAAAGTTTAAATAATGCAGATTTATAAAAGTACAGAAAATCGTACAAGATATTTTTCTCATGTAAACATAACAACTTGACTATTTTATTATTTTAAGGATAAAATTCCGTGCCAATTTTATACTTGATGTAACACTTACAGCCATAAGAAATAAAATAAATGGAGCACATTAAATTGCAATAGCAAAATTGATGTGAAACAATCAAACAAATACCTGATATGAAGTTCTAAATTACGTGTATACGTATTGGATTTAATGCGAATAAAATAAATTGCACGATTTTTCCATCGCTGGTATAAAAATAAACCCCTCCAGATCTAGGTGTGTGAGTGTATATACCTGGTCGAAACGTTATTATATCAGAACCCATTTGTCAAAAGAAAATCTTTACGTCGGCGAGGGATCTAACTGTGCCTGGCAATGGCTGGAAAATAACACCTTTAGGAGACGGTTTTCCAGTGCCCCCAGACGCTTATTTAACATTTTTTACAATGGAATAAAAGCACCACTTGAAAATATAAATATAAATAAATTACCATCTTCGTCTCATATAATGTTGTTTATGAATTATTTATTGTTGCCCACACACAAACGGATATACCAAACGATTTCTCCGAGAACAACACAAAAGGAAAACTGTCGCAAATTTACATTACAAGAGGATAATCGTATGGAAATTAACTGGAAATCGATGGGAACAGTGGTAACACTTAAAATAAATATTTAATTAGAGTTGAAGGCAAAACTTGCTGGTGCTGTTGATGTCTACATCATCGAAATTTGTTGCGCAATAATTTACTTGTCAATTTCCACAAAAATCTCTTTGTTAACACAACGGACAAATTGGTTTTGAGGTATAAACGAACATTCTCTGGGCAAAAACATAATTAATTGCGTAATATAAAAGCAAATTCGCAAAGCCGAAACACGAATGAAAGGAAATTGAATTAATTCTTAAGATTATCAAAGCGAAACCCTTGTGCCACCCGCATCACCCCCTAATAACCCGTTCAAAAGTTATAAAGCAGTTATAAATTGTAAAAATTCAACCATAAATTTGAAAAACTGGCGCGCGGCGAGATGATAACGATATAAAGTTAAGATTTCTGTGCAGCGGAAACATATGAGGCAAGACAAGTTTTTGTGGGGTTGTTGAGAGTAAAAGCAAATGGGGGGGGCGAGGCTGGCTTGGAGTTAGGAACCAGAACCCAGAGATATGTACACAAGTTTTGTGTGTAATCGCATACTTTCCCAACTTCTTTTCTTAATTCACTTTAAACACGTTTTACTGTCTTGGCAGTTGCTTGGGAATTCTTGTAGAATCGTTTTGTATATTCCGTAAACTTTCCACCGCAGCACCTCGTTTTAACAAACATATTTCCCCGCACCCGCCAAAGAAAAACAAAACCGTGTTTGGAATTTGTGCTTAAATATTTAAATAACTGTTTGGGTTTGGTTTGTTTGTGGAAATCAGGTGTAAACTACCCGGTTTTGTTCATGAGGGTTAGTAATAATGTAACTTGTTAGTTTTTAAGGGCACTACCTGACCACGTTGGCTTTTATACGGCGCCTTAGATGAATATTTAACATAATACCTATTTACAGCCTCTTGAAACCATTGTCCTTATCGTTGCTTTTATGTCTCTGTGCGAGTCCTTTGCGTCTTCGTTGTTTACCCCGCGTCTATATTACAGTTCTCAGTAATGAGACTACCAGGATGGCACAAGGCACATCTACACACACACACAGTTTATGATCTTGCATTTAAAACACAAAAGGGAATAGTCTATTGTTTGTTAAAACTCAGATTTATACTGAAAGCTGCGGCCACACTAAAACCACCACAACACACAGAAAGAGGAAAACAAAATTTACACGACAATCGTCCAAAACACACCAAATCAATTTAAAACGGAAGCGCGCCGAGCGGTATAAAAGTTTTTTCTGTTTGTTCTTTTTCTAATGGATTATGGATTTTCGGGATTTTAAAGTTTGCTCAAATTGGGCATTAATGCTGAATGTTGTTTCTTTAAATCGTTGCCATTTTTCTTTCGTATAAGTATAACACAAGTTCGATTTGTTCGCGTTTGGTCGGTTGAGATTAAACTTAAATTGCAGGAAATAAGATACTAAAGTTTTATTGAAACTTATATAAAATGATATACTACTATTGGTGTAGATATAAAATAAATTTGTTGTGTTTGTTTCTCCACTAACAAGACATGTGAAATGTTTAACTTTTATTTTACGAACTTTCAGTTACACCGGCTACGAAACTAAATTCACTTTGCTGCTATTTCTTCTGGGCCTTTTTAAATTTGTTTAAAAAACAGAAACTTTGCTATTATTGCAGACAACTTTAGTCGTAATTTACAACAGAATGAACAGTTTCTCCTTTCAATTGATATACTGTTTCGTTTTTTATCAAACGTCGTGTTTAGTTTTTTGCGTGTCAATAATTTACATTTTATTATTTTACTTTGTCAGAAGTGTTTGGAAAGAAAACGTTATTTGGAACTGTTTGATTGAATTTACGATCGTTAAATGAACATTTTTCGAAATTGTCGTAGAAAAACGTTATGCTTAACCCTTTCAATACGACTTTTCGGAAATTGAGTTAAAACTTTTATTTGTATATTTATCTGATCTTTAGCCTATTGATGGTTACTTGACTGACTTTCAAATTTTTTTGTATCTCAGTTTTTGAAAAAATGGCTTGGGACAAAAGCATCCCTGCAGTAATATGTGATGGGATATATATATATCCCAATAGTAAAGAAATGCCATTATTTTTACAAGAAATTTGTTATCAGAAATTGCACACAAAATAAAAACATTAGTAGGTAATAGTCAGAAATACAAAAAAATTTTTGAAACACAACAAAATTTTTGAAACACAACAAAACTTAGATATTATTCGAAACAAAACAAAAATATGGAGAAAAAACATGATACGGTTCGTCCTCGATACCAGAAAGGTTTTCAGCTAATTCGTGCAGTTTTTCAAATCGAAATGGCCTGCTGATGCTGAAAAATAGTCGAGCTTCACTTTCAGGTTTCATTACTGATGGGACAAAATTGTCCCCCGTCAAATTACTGCAGGGACGTTTCTGTCCCAACGTACATTTTGAACAAATAAACATTACAAAAATTAGGAAAACAGCTTTTGATTTCGAAAATATGTTGCCACAGATACTAGTTACCAATCCACGCAATAAAGTTAAAAAATTCACACAAAAACTGGTGAAATTCGGACGCAAATCTGGTGACTGATATCCACTCCCAAAGCATGTGGATACTGAATAATCCCATCCCTGTGTTATTTAAAGCAACGAGTCCGAGTACAGTAATTTTCAAATTTTCTTTGGGACGTATATATCCCCGCAGTATTGAAAGGGTTAATATTTTGAAAAATTACCGAATACTTGACACCGGCGCATCCACCAACATTTTAACACTAAATATCAAATTTGTGTAGATACATTGCTATTATTGGATCACAAGTCAACATTGACCCAATTTACAGTTGTCTAATTTTATGTAATTCTAATCTATAATCAATTATAATTAATTATGGATTAGAAGAAAATATAATGTAAACATAATTATTTTTCATTTTAAACTAGTGATATTGGTGTAAGTATAAAATAAATTTGTTGTATGTAAAATGTTTAACTTTATGTGCGTCACAAACCTTCTTCAAATATTCATAATATATCATATAATCTCTATCCTCGCTAGTTTAGCTCAGCCTCGAAATCGAAATATTGAAATAAAAAAATCAATTTTCAGTAGATGCATCACGCACTGCTATTATTGTATAACACGTCAACCCTGACCCAATTTACAGTCGTCTAATTGCTATTTACCTATTATTTATTCTAATCCGTAATCATAAATTGTAAATATAATTATTTTCACATTAAAGTACTGATGCGTTACTACTGCAATGGAAAATTAAGTCGGCACAGTCATGTGGAACTCATCAAAGTACAAGACGATAACTAGTTCCGAAAACGATGTTTTATTGTTGCTGCGAAAACAATTTCTCGACATCCTGGAACAGAAAATCGTAGTCATAACTTGCATTGTGCTAATTCTCATACATTTGCTCATGATACTTGTCAGCGTTTTTTTTTTTATAAAACAACCACATTTGCTACATTTGTACGGTTCGTATTTTTTCTTGTCAGTTCAGGTGAGTCTTTGAGACATTTCATTGAGCCTTCATCGATTAAATATTTCATAGGGCACAGTGTCTCTATGCATGTGTTTAGTGAAAAGACGATTTATTAAAACAGTCGTGATGGGCAACATATACCTTGAATACTGGAAAAGTAATACTGTCGGTAAGGAAGTACACGCAAAAATCCTGAACGAAGCCAGAAAACTCAAAGCTGTCACGCTAATCCACATATGTTTGGGGATTTTAACTACCTTTTTGATTATGCCTTATACAGGACACGACATCGGCTCACTCGCCATCTACATTTCAAATTTGTACTTTCCGAGAATAGCTCGCTTACTATATTTTAGCTATCACATGACGCTTATATTCACATTGCATTTTATGAGTTTGCACGCTTATGCTGCACTTTACGTATTCGTAGGCCACACCAAGTTTCAGTTGTATATCTTGAACAAACATTTGCAAGAAATTGGCAAGGATTTCGACGATTGTCTCGAAGAAAACTTACTTAAAAACCAGATGTATCAGAAGTTGGTATTTAGTAGAATGTTGCTGATAATGCGACAGTACGAGGTTGTGAAAAGGTGCAAATTATTCAGATTTTAAAATGTTAGTTACAGTTGATTATTTTAAGATTTTGTTTCGAAATGTCACACCACGCCAAGGATATTATAGCAGTTTATGGTACTAGTGGAGTACTACTAGGAATTAATACGCTGTTTTCCGTATCTCTGGTAATTTCTTAGAAAAGCCACCGAAAATTTCTAATTTTTGTGAATTATAGGCAAAACTTCTGAATTATGTGCAACTGGTTGGATACTTACTACTTTTTTCGATGATAAGTGTCACAATAATTTTCTATTGCTATGGGGGGCAGACATTAAAAAACGAGGTGAGGCTTGAAAATAACGAAAACAAATTCAATTTCTTTCTCTTTTAGTCTTCACAATTGTATGAAAATTTGTTACAAGTACCTTGGCTAACTTGGGACAAAAAAAACCGCATGACCTATGTTTTTTTTTTGATGCATGCTCGAGATGGCCTCATTATCACTAGATCTGTCGTAGCTCTAGATTATTCGTTGGCATTAAAGGTAAAATTTAGCAATAGGTAGTGTCAACATGATAAAAGCTTAAGTGTAAAAATGTGTTGGTTCTAGGTACTGCAGTTTATGTGTACAACTGCCCTCGCATTAGTACAAGTTAGGAAAGCGGCAGGGTCCAAAAATGGATTAGAAAACTAATGTACTTGATAAATATATGAAAATGGTGAAAACATTTCAACACAAATTTTAATGGACGTTTCGAAATTTATTATCTCTTCCTCAGAATTCAATTGGCATTTTAGGAAACTAACTCTTGAAGATGTCGATGAATTTTAAAAGAAGGCAGTATGATGCACGTGCTTAATTTTTTTAACTCACCAAGCATAAAAATCTTAGATTGAAGAAAGTCAAATTTATGAATAAAGAATATTATGCACTAAACACTACTTGGTTTTATTGGGATACAAACAATAAATTTTAGATTGTTATCCGGTTTCACAAACGCCAATTAAACTTTAATCTATCAATGATTATTTTTTTATTTTGCCTCCTATTGCCTGAAAAACTTACTATCGAAGAGGAGCTCGCATTAAAAATTAATCTTTTATTAAAATTTTATTGATGTTACCATTTTTCTTTCGTCTAAGTATAACGCAATTTCGAATTTTGCGTTTACTCGGTTGACATTAAACTTAAATTGCAAGAAATATAATACTAAAGATTTATTGAAACTTTTGTAAAATGATATACCTAACGTGGAGTAAATATAAAATAAAATAAATTTGTTGTATGTAAAATGTTAAACTTTATGTGCATCAGCCACCTTCTCCAAATATTCGTAGTATTCGCTAGTTTAGCTCAATCCTGAAATCAAAATTTTGAAATAAAAAAAATCAAATTTCAGTAGATACATCATGCAGATCATACATCATGCATGTATAAGAGATCAACACTGACCCAAATTACAGTCGTCTAATCGTTATTTATTCTAATCCATAAATATATAACGTACCTAAATGTAATTATTTTCACATTAAAGTAGGTACTGATGACTTACTACTGCAATGTAAAATTAAATCATCACAATCATGTGGAACTCAGCAAACTACAAGACGATAACTAGTTCCGAAAACGATGTTTTATTGTTGCTGCGAAAACAATTTCTCGACATCCTGGAACAGAAAATCGTAGTCGTAACTTGCATTGTGCTAATTGTCGTACATTTGCTAATGATACTTGTCAGCGGGTTTTTTTTTATAACACAACCACATTTGCTTCATTTGTACGGTTCGTATTTTTTCTTGTCAGTTCAGGTGAGTCTTTGAGACATTTCATTGAGCCTTCATCGATTAAATATTTCATAGGGCACAGTGTCTCTATGCATGTGTTTAGTGAAAAGACGATTTGTTAAGACAACTCTGATGGACATCATATACTTTGAATACTGGAAAAGTAGTACTGTCGGCAAGGAAACACACGCAAAAATCCTGAGCGAAGCCAGAAAACTCAAAGCCGTCACGCTAATCCACATGTGTTTTGTGATTTTAAGTATCCTTTTAAATATGCCTTATACAGGACACAACATCGGCTCACTCGCCATCTACATTTCAAATTTGTACTTTCCGAGAATAGCTCGCTTGCTTTACTTTAGCTATCACATGATGCTGATATTCACAGTGCATTTTATGAGTTTGCACGCTTATGCTGTACTTTACTTCGTGGGCCATACTAAATTTCAGTTGTATATTTTGAACAAACATCTGCAAGAAATTGGCAAGGAGTTCAATGATTGTTCCGAAGAAATGTTACTGAAAAACCAGATGTATCAGAAATTGGTATTTAATAGAATGTTGTTGATAATGCGACAGTATGACGTTTTGAAAAGGTTCGAAATATTCAAATTTTATAATGTTAGTTACAGTTGATTATTTTAAGAGTCTGTTTCGAACTGTCGCACCACACCAAGGATATTATAGCAATTTATGGTACCAGTGGAGTACTACTAGGAATTAATACGCTGTTTGCCGTATCTCTGGTAAAACTTCTGAATCATGCGCAAGTGATTGGCTACTTACTATTTTTTTCGATGATAAGTGTCACAATAATTTTCTATTGCCATGGGGGGCAGACATTAAAAAACGAAGTGAGGCTTGAAAATTATGAAAACAAACTCAATTTCATTCTCTTTTAGTCTTCACAAATGTATGAAAATTTGTTAAAAGTACCTTGGCTAACTTGGGACAAAAAAAACCGCATGACCTATGTTTTTTTTTTGATGCATGCTCGAGATGGCCTCATTATCACTAGATCTGTCGTAGCTATAGATTATTCGTTGGCATTAAAGGTAAAATTAAGCAATAGGTGGTGTCAACATGATAAAAGCTTTTGTGTAAAAATGTGTTGGTTCTAGGTACTGCAGTTTATGTGTACAACTGCCCTCGGATTAGTACAAGTTAGGAAAGCGGCAGGGTCCAAAAATGGATTAGAAAACTAATGTGCTTAATAAATATATGAAAATGGTGAAAACATTTCAACACAAATTTATTATCCCTTCCTCAGAACTTTAATTGGTATTTTAGGAAACTCACTCTTGAAGATGTCGATGAATTGTAAAAGAAGGCAGTATGATGCACGTGCTTATTTTTTTAACACACCAATCATTAAAATCTTATATTGTGAATAAAGAATATTTACGCACTAAGTACTTCTTGGCTTATTGTTTTTTTTTATTAATATTCGGTTTCACAAACGCCAATGAAACTTTAATCAACCAATCATTATTTTTTTCAATTAAATTTTATTTAAATTTACTTGATGTTTGAGGACTGAAAAGTGGCAAAAAGTATAAGTTTTTGATTAGAATGAGATTATTATCATCTACAAAAAAATTAAGCAGGAAATTTTATTTTTATAACCTTTGCTGTTATTAGAATCACTTGATTGTAAGAACCGCCGTCCCCCCTCCCCCGACTATTTATACAGTGTAGTTAGTTGTACAGTGTAAAGTTACTTTGTAACTTTTAGAAAACAAGTTGTAGGAGAAATTCCTCGCGCACCATTTAAGACACAAGAAAATTCAATTAACCATTACACAGACACTGAATTATAACACAGTATCTAAACTATCTGATGATGGTGCATTGAGAGGGACGCGCAAACTTTTAATTTGCATGATGGTGGTTAAAGTATGCAACGAGACGTCAACTGATGGCTCTTATATAATAACGCGAAAGTTTGTGCAAGAGATATTGTCTGGGTGGTATATAGGAGAGTTTTGGCCCATTAAACGATGCCGTGTAAACTCACTGTTAAAATCCAATGAGGTGAAAACAGTGCAGAGGAGGCATGAAATTGCTGCCGCGTCACCTTCACTCAGAAATAGTTGAGGAACTATGCGCCTGATGCCTTGATGCTGCTCCAGTTCATCCTGTTTGTGCACCGCCGATTGCGACATAATTGATGGAAAATTACACGGGAACTTATTAGATTTGGTGGGAGTTAATGGTTGGGCAATTTATCATAATGGGATTTTAGGAAAAATTTAGTGGAGATTTTTAAACAAAAATTAGTTTACAAGAAAAGAATAATATTGAAATATATTTACCTATAGGAAACTAATATTTTGTTTTCTTAGGAGACTATGTTCTTTTTTATGCAAATAACTGCCGCGACACAATAATAGAACATAACCACTACTGCCACAACTAAAAATAACATTTTGAACTGTAGACGGCCCCAAAGAAAGGTTTTATGCACCATTGTAGATAAAACTAAGCTTGATTTACAAGACTATTCCACAAGATAAGGTTTTACCAATGTCGCAAATACAACGAGGGTAGTTTTTTACAACACGACACTTCAAACAGCTTTGGTGGCATTTAATGTCCTCTCCCACAAACTAGCTGTTTACTCTCATATCTTTATAAATTTCTATGTGTTAAAACCAACCACACGCGCCCTCATCTTAGATATTGGAAGTGTCACAAAACCTGAACATGACAACCTTCCCCTCCCTTCTCAAGGTTTTTCCAGTTCCTTACACTTGATCGAAAGAAATTCACATTTCCATATTACTATATATGCATATATATTTTTGTGTTGTTGGTCCCCTTTTTTCCATACACACTGATTGCGAGAGGTGCGGTTTTGGTGAGAGGAGGTTCTTAAATTGCATGAGGTTGGAATCTACAGAAAAGTGTGTATGTGGAGAGAGCGTGGCATCACAGCGACGAGATGAGGAGAAATTGCAATTTTCTGAAATTCCATTACATACACGAGATCCTGGCTTTTAAGATGAGTGCGTGTACACTCTGATCCAAATTTTAATAATAAAGGCTTTCCAGGACTATACACACACAGTTCAGTTTACTTTAAAACACTTGACTCTTCTTTATGATGGCTCTACACCCAAATGTTGTAATCCAAATTGAAGAGAGACTCGACTTTAATAATTCTTTTATTTAAATTTAAATTTCGACGAACCATCAAATTATTCTATAACCAAGGAAACTGTCAGCGAAAACTACGTATAAATAGTTAAATTGTTCAGAACAAATTCACATTATAATACCGATCTCGTACGGAGATTTGTAATTAAATTCGCTTTAGCACAATTACCTGCAAATTCCTTCGTTAATGGTTCAGATACAATGTTAAATATATGAACATGATCCTCTTAAAACAAAAGCCATCTGTTCAAACTGTTATACCAATAATATGAACATGCATGTTAACATGAATGCGTTATGCCAGTAAACAGATTTGTAATTATCCAAAACTGACCAAATCGCGTGCAATTGGTGATTTGGAAACTGCATATAAAATCACCAGCACGGATAGAAAACGTTCATTAAAATTCCATTTGTCAATTTCATCTAATGGGGAAACAGAAATTAATTGCGATTTACGATGTAGAAATTTTTGAAAGCTCCGGCTGTTATTTATTTATTTTAGTATAATAACTAATAAACTATTTGATTAACTATGATGTAATCTTCGATTTGTTTGGTAATCTTAAAAAACTTGTTGCCATCAGAATATAAGAAATAAGATTTAAATTCTTTAAGTTAAATTTTCTTATTCCATTATGATTGATGATTAATATTGCGTCTTGGATAAAAGCTCATATTGCATTCCCATAAAAAACCAACAATTTTCCTGCGTCGCTTCTGCAATATAACTCAATCATTTTTCCCACCCTTTCTGTAATTAAATCTCGTCTGCTGCAATTTTATTCGAGAGAAATTATTGGTAATAGCTGAAAAATTATTGCAGCCAGATTAAAGTTTACATCAGTAAATCCGCAGATATTTTTTATTGCAAATCATACACGTAGTTAAAAGCTGTAACAATGTGTTGAGTAGTAGATACCCTCATCAACATCATCATCGTCATACAACTAACAGTTTTTTGCTGTAATTTATATCAATATTTTAGACAAATAACATCATAAAGAAAAACATACAAAGGACTCTCTCTGGATCCTAATTAACCTTCAACAAAAACTTTTGTATGATCCTGGTTTCTATAAAAAGGAACCCAGCAATGTTATGTATCACAATATAAGTAAATACAGTTTTTTTATAGTCTAGCACAGTATAGACTAGTCTAGTGGCCTTCCTCCCACATCCTAATTGTATTAAATTTCATTTGAGCGAGCGCCTTTTATTTCATTAAGTGAAAGTAGATGTCGCAGAATTTACCACTTTGCACATCACCCGGTCAGTTACACAGAGCGGCGCTAAACGGTGCAATACCAAGCGAATAAAAAGAAGCTAGTGGATGTCGTCGTCGCCTGTCTTCATCGATTTACTCGACGATATACCAGATGAGCATCCCGCCACATCTCTCAGGATTATTGGACGAGACACGACAACATTTGCCCCGCAGGAAAGATTGCCATGATTATTTTTAATTCGGTCTCAGGTGTGGTGGAAAAGTGTAGCAGTCTATTAGGGAAGATAATGTATGAAAGTCGAAATAATCTGTCCAATCTTGTTGATGGACTCTCATGAAATACATTTTGAGATTGTTAAATAAATATATAAAATAAGCCACAGTTGTAATTTGAGTTTATGGATGATGGGAATCCAGGTGCAACCAGCGGAAGTCCAACAGCAACTACGAAACGAATCCTCACTTCCGCACTGCTTGCAGACTGCTGCTACAAACACTGCAATGCACTACGGAATTGAAGACACGCACTCGTCTCAACAACTCCAACTTCTTCCTTCCCCGAGTGTAGTAGTATTATATACTTTATCCTTATATACTTCAATTACTTCATAACAGCTAAATACGTGGACGAGGCAAGTCCTTTGGGAGCACACACAACGATGTTGGGAGTTAATAAAAAAAAAAGTAGGAAATTCCCGGAAACGTATTTCCTCTTCCAATATACGGTACAACGATAAAAAATATCTGATATACTGCATCACGAAAGGGAAAATTTCATTTAGGTGATTTTATTTACAGAGATTGGTTACAGAGGATAACGCGCCGAAAAAATGGGGCACAAATATGGAGAGGCCGTTTGTATTTCTGGTAAATTAATCAAACTGAATGTCGACGATAATTTTTCCGATATGTTGTCCTGAAAAAATTACCTCAGGCTGAGCTTTCTAAGCTATTGAATTTTTGTAAGTTGGTGTATAAATTATCGCCCACCGGAAAAGGCGGAATAAATATCCTGTCGTATTTACGCTTTTTTCAGAGTGATCATTATTACTTCGTCATTGTTCACATAATTCAACAGGCTGCCTGGTTTTAGGGAACCTTCATTGCCGCTTCGGTAAATATAAAGTGGGTACAACTAGAAAAATGTGCATCATTTTTAAAACATGTTACAAATTTAGAAATTTTTCTTGAAAAATCCGAACTGAATTAACCTTAAATTCCCACAGAGTTTGGTGGGCAATTAATGAAACGAAAAAATAATTGTGTAGATAATTTTGCATTGAAGTGAATTCCATTTGCATTTCCATTGTAATTACATCTCAATATGCCAGTATTTGATTTGTCCTAATGGACATTATGTTGGTTGGTGATTTAATGTTTTGAAACGACGTAATGACGGGCGTTTTTATTTATATGGTGTATTCTTTGTGCACATCACTGATGAAGTGAAACTTGTGTCTGTTCATGTGTAAAACTCAACCAGACATAATCCGATGATTTCCCGTTTGGGTTTTGATGACAGCCGGATATACCGGTACCTGTACCCAGTCTTTATCGTTCACATTTGTTTCTAAGCCAATTAATGCCATCACCAAATTCAATCGATGACTAATTTGTAGAGATCATAGCCACTGCATCCTGGCAGGATAATGCAATGTACAATGCAAATTCGCGGTTAGATTTAATGATAATACCTATGTTCCAACATCGATATATTTCACCAGGTATACGTTGAATTTTGTTTTAATTATAAACTGGTGGAGTGTTTCCGCACAAATGAAAGTAATATACACTGGGAAAACGGCGCTTTTCACTGGCTGCGCTCAGAGTTTCTTCTAATTGTAAAGGTTTTCTTGTACGAAATAATGAAGTTTATTCCCCAATCCAATTCTATGGGCAAGGATGAAAAAGAATAAGTGTAATTCGGAGAATCTTTGGGATAAACTGCGATATTAACAAACCTCTGATGTATTTTGAATCCTCAAAGGAGAAAGGATTTCAGATAATGATATCATTTTGTTCTGGGTGTGCTAAAACGATCTTTTATTTAATACAGTTTCTTTTTCCATGGTGTTAGTTTTCAAGAAAAGCAAAGCGTCGAAACAATACCATTTAATCGATTTTAGACGTGTACAATAGACAGTTTTTTTAATTCGCGCGTTTGGAAACCGTCTGGTGTGTGTTGTATAGAAAGCTTTATTCACAATTATTAATCGATAGAACTGGCGAGATGCAGATCCATCTTGAAGTCACTTCAATCGTGCCTTTTATGTAGCCGTGTTTTATACGATTTGATGCATTTTCCAACAGATTGTAAATGTTATACGCAAATCCGGATATAAAATAATTTCGTTTTGTGTATGTTCTTTGAAAATTTAACATATTTCAATAAATAATTTTATCTCTCCAACTTTCCTTTAGATAAAAACCTGCATAATAACTTCGTTTTTTTCCTAGAAATAATTTGATCCAAGTGCACTTTACTCCCAGTGAACTTTTCTGCAATATTAAAAATGAAGCAATTTCGAGGAATCTCAACCGAGAGCGACCGTTTAGGTAATGATGCCTAGTACTGGGGCTATTGCAATTTATCTGTGGAATGAGTATAATTATGAATCGGTTACATTTTAGACTTGGGCATTTACCATGCGCCCCCAAAATAAATGATCATTATTGGTCGAATAAATTGCTGCTACATTTCGCATGACCTGATAAATGATTTAAGCATCGAATGTGCTAGAGGGAGAAGATAACATTGTTGGGTTTTTAGTACAAGTCACAATAATTTGTTTCGTGTTTCCTCAAAATTTATATGTATGATTTTGTGCCAAACGGAGGAGGGATTGGATCGTTTGGAATGAGGAATCTGTAGTAGAGGCAAAGTTTAGTTTGTTATTTTTAATAGAACAAATTTTATTGAGATAGATTTAGAAACTTTTGTGTATCTTACAATTTCTTAAAAACTTAACTTTTTTTTTCTTATTTATTAAAGAGGTTCTTCCCTATTAGATTTCTGAAAAAAGCATCAGTACAAAGTTGTAGAGAAAAATATTTCCTACAACTTTCCTTTTAATATTTTTTTGATATTGTCAATATTTAAAAAGATATTCAACAAATAAGTTGCAAATTTTAGAGAAATTTTTGTCTAGTTTGGTACTACTTACTACTACTACTTACTACTCTTTACCCAAAATTTTCAATTTATTTGTTGAATAACTTTTTAAATATCGACAATATCAAAAAAAGTTTAAAAGATAAGTTGTAGGAAATATTTTTCTTTACAACTTTGTACTGACTCTTTTTTTCGAAAATTTAATAGGAAAAAAGTTATTCAATAAACAAAAAAATCCAACCCTTAATTGAGGGCTGGTGAAGGAAGGGCGGGGTCTACGAATACACAAACTTAGTTTTAAACTTTCAGGGTGACCCTCTAGAAGATTCTACACAAATTGGCTGTAGGGTAAAAAAAGTCTATTTGAAGCCTTTTTTCTCCCTTATTTAAGTACTATTAGATAATTTTGAGTTAAGTTATCAAAAAATTATAAGATACGAAAAAGTTTCTAAATTGAATGGAAAATACTCTCTGCATAATGGTGCTGCAAAAAAACCAGTGGCGTACGTTTTATTCAATACAATGTTTTTGAAGAAACCCGTACGCACGCCTCTGTGTTCTAAATAAAATAATTGCAACCACTATTAATAAGAGAATACCAAAAAAAGATCTATGCAAAATTTCAGAAGGCTAACTTTTTTTGTTATTGATTTATAGCAAATTATTTAAAATAATTTATTTTCTTTAATGGCCTGTAGGTACGTCAAAAAGGAAGCAACATTCGACCATAGTCTATTAGACAAACCACCTTTAATTTTCGACTTTAACTATCGACTGGTGAAATCCTGACGATATAAACTGGGACACCCTGTATATCTAAATTTGTTGAAATTTGTTTAATTATCTCTTGTAAATTAATGAACCATAAAAAATGCATGTTATAAATAAAGTATAATTATAAGGATAATGGAAAATAAATCGATTCATAACCAAGTTTTTGGTATGCAGTCTTTAATAACTTCATAAAACAGTATTTATTTGCTCCGAATTCAATTTAAATTGCACCGTTCCAACTTTTTGCCTGTTCACATAATACAGTTATTTCCAGCTTTCCATAATCAACTCTCAGTATTTTATGTTCCCATTTCCATCTGTAGAGTTTTCATATTTTTTTGTTGTTTCCCTTTTCCCGCTGTATCCCAGTTACACAGACCTTTTGATATTCAGAAAGCCGTTCGTTTCATCGATATGGCCTGATCTTGCCCATTTGTAAGACGGTCAGTCAGCATTCGAACGGAAATACAACGGGCCCCAACCCAGGATCGCGCGCGCAAAGTATTTCTTTTTCTTTTCGCAAAAGATCTACACACTAACAACCAGTCATAAATAAATAAAAGTTTCTTTTTGTGTTTGTTCACAAGAAAAAAACTGTGACGCGTTGCTAAAAGTGTTTGTTCCTGTATGAAATATGGCAATTTTATCCCGGGAAATATATACAATGAAATAAATAAAATAAATAATGGATGTAATAGTGAGAAAATGTAGACTGGAGGAGTGTGTCGTGGTGTAGAGGATTTAAATTTGGGTGATGGCGCTTCGAATCGGCTTGTGGAACGCGAGAGGCATTAGAGAAGATAATACATTAACATTTAGGCAAATGCACAGTTTATTCCTTCGACTGGTGGAATCGATCCTGCGGGGGATGGAGTTTGACGCACTTTGCGTATTAAAAGCCCAAAGCGTGTATACTCTGGTGGGGCCAGCAGAAACATTTCCCCAAATTACAAACTCTCAAAACACTTGTTAACTGTTAAGTTTCCTATAGACTTTAAACATTGTTACATTCCGCTTTTTCATGCACTTATAAACTTGTAACTTGATTCGAGAGGGTGATGGGGGGGCAGGGGCTCAAAGGAAGTTTACCAAACAATGTGTATTGTTTTATGCGAAACAATATCATCATAATTTTAGGCAGGAGCAGCATCAGGCGCCGTGTGCGCCGCGAATTGATGGATTCTGTTGTAGTGTTCCAGATGCTTTCTATAGACTTATTCGATGGGCACAATGATAGATTAGTTTTACTAGTAAACAAGACTAGGATGTTTTACCTAAGCGGGGCTTGTTAAATATTCAAGATTTTAAACGAAAGTTATTGGGAAATGTGTTGAAATTTGCTTAAATTGGGTGCAAGTTTTGCAGCCACAATTTTGGTTTAAAAAATTCATACTCAAATAACTTTATTTTTCATATATTATTTTCAGTAGATAACTAGTCATATTCTCTGTCTCTATCGCTCTCAAAGAAGAAAAAGGATATAAAAAAATTCAATAATTTAGTGATTATGGGAAAAATATTTGCATAAGGACAAAAAAACTAAACTTCGGATTGGATTTGGCAGCCGTGAATTTTGTCAAAATTATAATTAAGTATTTCTCTAGAAAATTACGATAGGTGTACAAAATAATTTCGACGAAGCTCTTTTCCCTTTGCTGAAATCCTTTTCCGCTGGTACACATCACAAAACTGCATCTGCTTTTCCCCTAATCAAATTTCCTACACAAACACTGCAAACCCAGTGCACTAATGCATTGTACGCAAAAAAGGAAGCCATATAAAACCCCGATAAATAGCTTGAAGCAAACGAAGTAGATTTTATGGCAAGTCTATTCTACGCAATCGTGTTTCTAACGCCAATGTTTTTTTTTTCGTCCTGAAAGCCCCAGCAACAGGAGCTCTCGAGCATAAGCCACCATCAATTTAAATAAAAATTATCTGCCCCAAAACACATTTAAATTTTTTAATGTATAATCAAACTGAAAACCTCCCTCTGTTGCTGTTGTGTTGAATTTAACCAAACCTCAATCAAACACCCGTGCAAACTTGTTGCAAAAAGTGATAAAATAATCATTTAGTTGGGGTAATGAAAATTAACTTTTTCAGTGTTAGGGGAATGTGTTGGATAATTAAAGATGACGTGGTTTGTTGTGTTGGATTTTTTTATTGTTTGTTACGGATAAATCAAATAAATAACTAATGTCTGAAAAGCTGAATATACGATGTTATATTACAGTTACAAATAATATTCAATTTATTTTTTATAAATTCTCATTATTACGGTGTTTTTTAGTACATTGTATTCGCGCGCTTTTGTTAAATAATTTACTAAAATAAAATACGGTATGCATTTGTAAAATTTATATTTTAATTTCGATATTATTATTATTTTTAAATCAACGGCAAAGTAAAACGAAAACAAATTGTTTTATGGATTATTTACAAAAACATGTTTTTCATCTTGGTCCATATATTTATTCACGTTGGTATTTTTTTCCTTCTTATTATATGTAACATGCTTGAGGCAACTTTATATTTATTTATATACAGCTACCCTATACCACGTTCTTTTTTAAAGGGGCGCACTTAGCATGTTTACCAACTTTTTGCTTATACACATTTCCATTTATAACCATATTTTTCAATAAAATAATTCACTATTTTATATTATCAGATATTTATTGTTGGTGTTGGCTATAAGAAAACTGTTAAAGGGCATTCTGAAAAGAAATAGTCGCCTTTTATTGGAAAAGCGAGGCTGTTGTGTACTGATATCGACTTATCTGTCTTGGGCTTCCAGGACATTATGACAATTGGAGTGCTCGGTTTACTGGTATTATGTATTGCTTGACATAAGTTTGTGAATAAATTTGGATTCGTCCAATAATGGGGAAGATTACTAGAGTAATTTTTTTAAATGCTTCAAAAATGGTGGCATATAAGTTCATTTCGCTTGCTCACTATTTAATAGTTGTGTACTGATGTAGTTATGATTGATTAAATTTTTGACAAGAGGATAATAAAAGACCAAAAGAAATATTTTAGCTTGTCAAAATAACTATATTTAATACATAACCGCTCACTGACTCGTGACAAATTAATCCCTCTCATGGAATAGTTTATTTTAATTTTAGTTTCTCAACTTTTCTGCGACTTCTCAACAAAAAAAAATCCAAGTTCATTCACACCTTTTAACCGATTAGACGAAACCGTCCAACATCAAAACCCCCAACCCGCGAAATTTGCACTTGAATGCAGAAACTTTCTCACCCAAATCCAACCATCAACTAAATACCCGCACAGTTTGCACAGGGCGTTAATGTTATATTTTTTCCTCCTTTTTTCCTCACCAACACACAGCTTGCTCCTATATTATATTCCATGTTGTAGTTGTTGTTGATTCGTTTTTTATTTCGTGCAGGCTGCTGAGGGCCCGCCGGCTATTAAATGACTAACTGGTTACTTATTTCTGTCGGAAAAGGGGCGCGATGTTTTGATGTCGCCCCATCACAGAACAAACATCCAGATATTTTGTATTGATTTGGCAAATAATATAATATAGTTTGCGGGAATGATACGCGAGCGGGTTTGGTCTCTGGGGGGTTTTTGTGCTGTATTCTGGCGCTCCGTGATGCATTGCCAACAAGAATGAGAACGACATCATAAACAAATCTTTATCTTAATTAACAGTTGTGTGCGTTTTGCGCGCGCCGGAATTAAAGCTTAATTTATTACAGCCGGTCCGAGGATATTATCCTGGTAATCCATCGGAGCGATTCGGGCTTTGATTAAGGAGTTGAGTGGTGTGCATCATTTTTTTGTGCTCGAGGCAAAAGTCGAATGTGGAGTTAAAAAAGGCGAGTATATTCAGTATTCAAATCTGTTTGGTTAGGAAGAATATAAATACTGAATTTTCAGAACAAAATTATAAAATATCGAATGAAAATATTTAGCGTTCAGTATTTATTCTTATTATATATTGATATAAAAAGTTATATCTTTCTGAAAAATATTAGAATATTAATCCTGTACAAGTTATGTTTATTTAATAGATCTGTAATATTCTGTAATAATGTACAGTTTTGAAAAATGCTGAAACAAGAACTTATCCTGAAATTTAAAATGCAGTAGCTGACTCTCGCAGTTGCAGTGAGCTGGAGGTAAAGTGGCGTCATCTTGGTGTTTTAACGGAAAATATAAAACAAGACAGTGCGATATGATAGCGGTATGCATTCGCAATGACTCTCGAAGGGTTAAACCTGTCTGTATATTGTGCCGCACGTACAATATTATCTCGAAGAATCCTACATATTTATGAGATATACAGGCTGCTGCTGGATGCTTTTTATTTCATCCTTTTATTTATGTTTTTTTGAGGATCGTCCGGTAAGAATTCGGGGTGATATAATACACAACACACCCCAAGCATTGGGGTGCACATCATATGCCGCCCTTATGCATTCTCGGTATTTGTAGTCCTCTGGTTTTCCACCAGTTCGAATAAATCCCTGACAAATATCTGAATATACGCGAAATATGGCAGTGTCGTCATGAACATGCGACGCAAATTTATAAAGATCACTGCTCGAGGACCATCAGTCTCTTTAATACAGAAATATTTTCACTCGTAGGATTTACTCTAAACATCATTTGTTTTATTTAATCATCTACAGCATACTATATAAAATTTTTGTGCGATCTCGAAATGTAATAAATTCGTCTTGTGCAGGGGTTTGATTCGAAATTGAATTGACTTTAAATTTCAATCTAAAGAAATAGTTTTCAAAGTTAGGTAGTTTCAACTCGCAATATTTCGATTAATTCAAATTTTAATAGTGATTGAAGATATGCGCTATTAGGCAAAACGGTTTTAATTTTTGAAATTAATAATGTTGATGTTATGTAGGTATGTTCCAAACCGTAACAGTTAATTTTCACTTACAGTGCTCAAACTTCTACAATTATTGCCTCTAAACATGCATATACAACACTATTCAATAATAACTGCATTAATTTCTCTAGTTCGCTTTGTGTTTATATTATGGTTTAACAGTATTGCACCGCCACGTAAATTTTTGATAAAACTTTCAACTATTCAGATACTAGAAAGTTTCTGTTACGCTTATAGTAAATTATTTAGCGATTGGTAAATTATTTAGCTCAAACAAAAGCCGTTCCCTACACATGTATGAAAGTATGCAAAGTGATTTATGACATTGTGTTAATTCGAAATATCATCAATCGTAACTGGTTTTGTGAAAATGTACTGTTTGACATGGCGCTGGTGTGTGTGGATGAATTCGTATTTTATTTGGTCAAACGCAAATCAGGAAACAATTTATTTTTCCTATCAAACGCCTATAAATTTACAAACACAAGTCGAAATACACTTGTGTGTAAAATTTGTAATTAATTCGGTTATGCCACGCAAATTTATCGCGTCCATTTTAATAATTAACTAAAAATTTCATTGTTATGTTTGTGTATATGAGGGAGAGCCGTTAATCAAATTTTGCTTAGAGTTTTAAACGATGGCAAATTAAAGTTAATTGCACACGTTTATGTTTATGAAATCGTAAAAGTCTTCTTTTTAATGGCTTTCATTAAAATTGCTGAATTATACTGGAAAAAAGCACATTACCACCAACCACAAATTACTCGACTAACTCTAACCACTTCACATTTAAAATTAGTTGCTGGCAGTCGCGAAACTCAATAACTTTGTGGGAATTATTAATACTAAGATAATTTGCGTCGTGCGCTACATTATATTCGACATGGAACACATTGTTCAATTACTGACATCACATGGCACGGCAAATGATGTCTATATTAAAATTAACTTGAACATTTGATGCTGAAAATCGCTTACCAGTTCTGGGCACGTAAAGGTTAAGATAGAGACAGTCTTCGCTTTGATTGGCAAGTAGAGGTAGGAGCTTTTCTAGATATAGCAGCCTGCCCCTTGGATATTCCAGGAGGGACTCGGGCCTATTGCCGATATCTGGCAACCTTTGGGGGCACACTGCCCCGAATCTGTCCGCTAGACGGGTGTTCCGCCATAATGATGGAGTCACAGGTGGCATGTACCTAAAAAGAAAAGGGAAAAGTTCATTATTAAGGAAATTTAGGCTAATTTGTTCCGGTTTTATATGTAGGCAGTAATTTAAGCTGATCTTGCTATAAAAACGCCATTTTTATTTAAGTAAATTTGCTAAAATTAAATATGTGGCCTGCAAACTTTGCCGTTTTAAAATCACGTTTTTTACATCCTTGAAAATTATATATCACAATAAGGTAAAGAAATTGTGTGCCTAGAGTAGAAGGAATAAAAGCAAAAAAATTTAATGTTTTGAATTTTTCGTTGGATATCTAAATTGACGTATTTACGCTCAAAATTGCGTATACTTTAGATCCTGGATGGCCACAGTTTTAAAATGGAGCAACTGTATATCCGCCCCTATATCTAAAATATTTCCACAGTTGCATCGTTTATTATTTCAAATTTGTAGCAAAATGTTTCTGACAAATATAATAGCATGATGGTGGGGCGGTAGAACAAGCTATCTCGTATATTTGCCAGTAACAGGGCCAATTTTTTTTTAATACAAATTTCCCGAGCAATATTAAAGTTCGTCTGAATGGAAGCGTTTGGAGTTGTGGAGTTGGAGCCAGCATATCGCCGAGCGTGAGGAATGCCATCAATCCTCCCTCTGCTATATATAGCCGAGAGTAGAGGCGCACCTCCACCATCACCACCACCAGCCGCCTCCGGTTTTTGAAGACTTAAACACGTAGGTTACTTAACGCGCCAGCTAAAAAGGAATTGAAATAAAAGTGCTGTTTGGGATTTATTGCCCGAGTATATAATTCATAGCGCAAACGGTTTTTTTTTTAGGCGGGGGCGGTTATATAATGTTATATATTTGGCAAATGCGTGTGTCATAAGTGCTTTTTAACGCACAATATATAAACCTCTGCTTTTCCAGCTTTTCCAGACGAAAATGTTTTTCTATGGTTTCTTGTTATTTGCACACAATCAAACCCTTAGCTTTTGCTCAAATATTTGTTCAGGATAAGACGAATTTTTGTTGCTAGTTTATTAGGACACCAACCAATTATCCCATACAAAGGATAATGTTTGTCTACTATATGCAAATTTGCTTTAACAATTTTTTGCCAAGGCGAAAAAACTGCAGTTAATGAATCGCATTGTCATGGGAGTGTTTCCACATCGAATGTGGCAGCAGAAAAAAATGTTGCGTTTCAGTCAATTATTCTTCTATTCATTGTGCAATTAAACAACAAATGAAACATATCAAGCAGCTCGGCGTTTGCAAATTGCATTAAATAAAATTCGTTCGGGAAATTTATGATTTTGAAATTTCTTTTTAAACTATGGTCGCTAAAGTCACGGATTCATGAAAAATTAGTTTGTCTGAAAGGTGCAAAATTAAAATACAAAATTATTACGCAGAATTAACCTAACACAAAGTTTTTAAAATGTTTCCAAAAAAAATTTAGATTGACGAGTAAAACCGACTGAATTCTCTAAAAATGTGAAAATTATTTTGTCAGAAAACTAAATAATTTTTCTGAACAAAATACCAAAACTTTCCAACACGATTCGATGAACACTTATTCCAAAAATTTTTGAAGGTATTTAATATATTAATATTGAAAGAGGACAGAGGACAACAGAAACATTTATGTGCAGTTATTTTTTGGATAGGTTACAATTAAGTTATCAGTTATATTTTAAATACTGACATATTAGCACGGTGCATCCACGAAATTTTTAACGTCGCGTCGCTACTTCTGCTTGTTTTTATAGTTATATTTTAATGGAAACTTAGTTTTCCAAAACGAATTATAATTCAGTTCATTTTATTGACCCATTAAATATATTTTAGTTGGGAAGTTTGAAAAAATCATAAAACCGAATATTCTTTACTTTTCATTTATATTTTTATGGACATTTGTATTTTAAAACTTTACCGGAAACCCTTCCGTAATAAATTTTTAATTAATTCCATCAAGAATTCTTTTATATTTTAATAGAAAACTATTAAATCAATTCTTACAAAACGGCATGAGAATAAATTCTAATGTACCTACTCCCCCACACATTTTCCTAACCATATCTCATTGCCAACCTTATTTTCCAGCCAAAACCCACTCCTTCCCCCTTGTTTTCCATCAAATCAACGAACCAATATCTCTCGCAACTCCAACGCGCCACGCAATGAATATGTATATTTCGAAGGAACAAAATCATCGAGTTAAATGTATCTTTTAGTGGTCGTAAAGGGCGTTGAATACCGACCCGAATGTAAACAATGCACACTCAAATATTTACTAATGGTAGGACGCTGTTTTTTGATTAAATGCGAAACGAAACATAAAAAGAATAGTAAAACTTGGATTTCCTGTAAATAATACAAACCAGGTCTTTTTATCAACAGGAAAAACTGTCTTTTGCTGGGGTCAAAGCACGCAGGGTTTTTTAATATGCACAAACGGGGACAAGGAAGAAGTGGTCAAGTAGTTCAGGAAAATTCTACCTTTAATATTATGCATATTTTTTTGGTCGAGGATTATAATTGCATAACTAGAAATTTGCATTCAGAATATTTTAATAATAATACCTTTGGTGCAAAGAGGGATTACGAAATTTAATTTTGTCCTATCCTTATGGTCTCGGTTAGCTGCTAGCTGTAAGATTACGTTTAAAATAATATTTAACGAAACTTAACATAATCTGTCCATTTGTTTTTATATATATCTAACAATACTACGAGTGGAACAAGCTCAAGCCGCTCTTTGCTTAGGTACCTAATTTAAGAAATTGTTTTCCACCATACCACAATTAAAACTATATATATACAGCGAGCAGCAGCCCCAGCAGGAATGCGCTAAACGATATTAGCTAAGCTTATGTAAACACAAAACAGTGTACGGGGGTATAAGAGGACGACCGACTAAAATAGTAGTTTTCCCTCGAGAACCGCGGTACACGCGGAAAAAGGTGGGAAAACGGTGTTCTTAGGGAAATTTTTCATTGATGCTAAGGAGCTTTGTTAAATTAATGTCACTTGAGTTTGGGATTATTTCACCGGAAAAATAATTTCATTAAAACTAGGTGGAAGTTAGAGGGAGGTGGCGGGAGAGCAGCACGGCTGTGTGAGACAATTTGCAAATTAGATGGGCTAATCTTTGGCTAGATTAAACAGCAACAAGCTGATTCGTCGAGAAAAATAAATTAATTTGTTTGAATGGAAATTGTCAGGCGTGGTTTAGTGCTCGAATTAGAAAATCTATGATTAAAGTATAAAATTCAACTGCAAGTTTACATTTACAGTTTTAATCTTAAATCACCACGTAGTTCTAGTAAAATGGTCTTAGTCATCGCCTAGTCCAAATTCAAAATACTTCAAACTTAAAATTATTTTGGATTTAATCATAAATGTTTCCTAAAGATATTTTTGGGTAAATATTTGCATAATTATAGTTTTAAACAAAACTAATTATAGTTGAGGGTTGAGGCTGATCGTGGAAAGCGAAGGAGACAGCCAAGGCATGTTTGTGATATTCTTCTGGGTTTAGTAGACATTTCAATTATATACACACGGCAACAAACCCATGCAAACGCAGTAACATTGTCATGTACGTTAATGGGTTAGTCGGCAGAGGAAATCATGATGTTAAATGTGTACGATGCCTTAAAGCCAACATAAACATATACGGGGGATTTGCGGGCGATATTATAACGATAAAACAATAACTAAACCATTTTGTAAATCGTTAAAGTAAATAGCACAAGGTATAATATGTATATTATGTTGTATATGGTTACCTGAGACTGCCAACCGGGGGCGTTGCGTACGGCACCCCAAGGAACGCTTCCACTGGCGGGTGGATGTGGATCATAACACCCCTAAGTGGTCCGTACTTAGTCCTCACTACTTTGGTGCTGTATTTGTGCACGAGCAGCGACGCACCGGCACCAGATTCCTCCACTAGGACTATCACCACGATCACCCACATAGCACAAAAAAATGCGGAAACGGAACACAATTGTCTCGAAACAATCGTTCCTGACACACGCATGACGTCACCAACGATGACGTTCTTGCTGCTGCTGCTCCAGTCGCCGTTTACGCTGCTCCCTCATTATCCTTCCTCGGAAGTGCCAGGATTACCGCCAGACCTGGGAAAAAACTGGAAAAAAGGAAACAATTAAAATTAGGGTTGAAGGCGGGTGGACATGGGAAGGGGCCACAAATGAACTATATAGACTAAGGGAGAGTGTAGTGATAATTAATGGTTGGCTTCCTGCCGACACTCCGAAATGATAAAAACTTTTTCCCACTCGAACGCACTTGGTTTTGTTATACTTTCTCTACACCATGCTGACTAAAATATTTGATATATTGATTCATCAAAATTAATTTCCCATGGCAAAAATCTAAATTAGAGAACTAGTGTTTGATAGACTAAGGGAGTGTAGTCTTCTCCACGACAAAATATGTGTAAATTCTGTAACTATTTCTTCGTTTATTAACTAGAAAGTTCAAAATGAATTTAAAAAGAAAAAATACTGATACATACTTTTTTATGCATCGTAAACACCAATTTTCATTTTATTATTTCTGTGTTTGTTTACTCCACTCTCTTCCCTAACTGGGTGAATTATCGACGTCTTCCCGAAATTAGGTTAGTGAAAATAATGCAAAGGATGCGGCGACCGCCACCGTAACATTTCTGCCACAAAGTCAACAAGCAGAGACTCCAATTTTCAAGTGGTGAATTCAGAAATACAAAAAAAAACGTAAAAAATAATTGCGCCCACCTAAAAGTTTTTATCTCTTCGGGGATTACAGCTAAGTTGAAGCGTTTTGGGTGGATATATACCGCAGGAAATTACATTAATTGAAATAAATTTCCTTGTTTTATGAGATTTATGTAAAATACACGGAATATTACTATGGAAGCTAGAAAAAATGTGGGGGACATAAAAATGTTGGAAGCCATTATGAAAGATTATTTTTTTGTAAGCGTAATGGTAGGTTTATGCAGATTTAACTAATTCTAAGGTAAAGATTTACGCTCGATAAAAACAAATCTAGAGGAGATGCGAAATCTTGTCAATGTATTTAAAGGGTTCTAAATATACAGTATGTTTCAAAAATGCTTTTAAAAAGCATATTCCTTACGTTAAATTAAAAAAACTTCCACACGCGTTTCAGCAGTTTTTTTTAATAAACATTTTTTTACTAGGTATCACAAAAAATATATGACCAGTAGTTTAGAGTAAAAGATTTTCCAAAAAATCTATTAATTTATTTAAAAGAGGTATAAGACAATATAGTTAATCTGTGTATTTTCACATTTTGACTTCTTGTACTGTACCTACTTAAAAGATGCTCGTAATTCCATAAACAAATCTTATATTAAATTACCTTAAATGAAATGAGTTCGCGTGAAGAATGTTAAAATAGCTGTGATACATCCTTAAACTTACTTTAATTAGATTTTCCTAATTAAAACATTCACTTTTCGCCATTGAATTACTGTTTGGCAGGCACGAAAACCTACATAATCACCACGAAGAAAAATTGGCATTTTATTTGACACCAGCTTGAAAAACTTTGTTAATTAGGCCATTCATCCATCAAAAAAAGTGAAATTATTAAAAAGAAAGTCAAGAAGAGTGTGCGTGTGCCAATTATTTAAACATCTTACCTTGGGAAATCGATCAGAGCGACGCTGCTGCTGCTGATGATGGAAACGCACTTGTTCCATCGGAGTGTCAATTTCATTAGTTAAATTTATTTCCAATTGCCCCTCATCGCTCTTCACGAAGGCGGCAGCACCACAATGAAATTACAATTACATCGAATAGGAAAGCAGAAAAAAACGCACGCCCGCACGAACTCGTCAAAAAAACCAAACGGGAACTAATAAAATTTCCTCCTCATGCAAGTCGAAACAGAAAAATAGAAAATTGAAATTAGTTTAGTGTGATGGTGGAAAACATTCTGCAGGTAAATCAAAACCTGTAAGCAGCTGTTACCGTAACACGTACATAGTCCACTGTCCACACCAACTGTCAAAACTTCCCCGAAAAGAACGTTACTTTATCGAAAAGTCCATATAGAGCAACATCTGCTGGTTCATATCAATAACGATCCGGATTCATCACGACAGGTTTTAATATTTTATGCAGCTCTTCCTGGAAGTTGCTACCACCTCCGCCATCTCCGCCACTCCACAACTTTCGTCTGCACATAACTTAGATACAATGATGATGAGAACATGCAATATTATTTCTCTAGTTAATATTCTTCTGTACCAACACCATGGGGTCTTTGTTTTTCTTTTCCTTTTTCGTTTTGTTGCTTTAAAAGTAATTTAGTTTGAAACTGAGAAATTGAATAATCAGTCTTTGCGTTTTGTTGGTTTTTTTCCTTTTCCAAGTGTTTCGTGAATTTATATTCAATTCATTTTTCATTCGGGCCTACGCGGGGAATTGGAAAGTGCTCGTCTGACTTCTACATTTTCTTTATTTCCATCGATACGCCACCACCTGCAAACAATATAGAAACCATTGTTATACCGATTTTATTGTTTTAAAATCAACAAAATAACAAAAAGAGTGTTTTGTGGTTGAAGTTCAGTTGGGAATAAATTTACACGTATTTTTAATTAAAATATCATAATGCGCGGAAATTAAACAATTTTCAATTAATTAGTGAAAACAGTTTATTGAAAATAAAATACAAACACTGCAGCGCCAGATTAAATAATAATGTTTTAACAGGTTTAAATTTTTAGTTTGATTTTTCCCAACTCGTACAACATAATTTTTAAGAGCATCAGTTGTGTTTCACGTCCTTTGTCCAAAATATATATTTCACAATAATAAACCGCTTAGAACTCGTCACAAAGAAGAAAATTGGTTTTATTCTTAATCGGATTTGTTTGTTGATTCTTTTTCATTTTGCCATTCTTGATGGACTTTTCTAAAAGCTTCAATTTATTAGTCTTAAGTTACCAACAACCAAACACAATGCACTAAATTCCCATAAACTTAAACACGTTCGAATTTGATATTTTAATTAAGAGAGAAATACAAACCAAAGACGTTGCTTGCTTTTTTATGTCAGCCTCAAAGCGCCTGGAGACAATAAAAGTAAAATAGAACATAGGGACTCGTTAAGAGATCCATGGTTAAGTTTACTTCACTCTAATTCAAATATTATGTGTACAAAGGCAAAAGCAGACAGACGATGTGATGATGTGAATCTCATATATCATATTTATATAGTATATAATCGTAATTTGTAGCGTATAAAGTTTCGTAAATGTTAGTTTTGCGTATAATTAATCATTTTACATTTTAATAAGTAATGATGAGCTGAATATATGAGTTTTTGTCTGTTGCATCAAAAGGAAAGCATTCATTAATTTTGCTTTTATCAAATTTAATTTGCACGTACAGGTAGATTTATATTAATACTAAAAATGTTTGCTTCCTCGCCTGTTGTTACAATAAAACAAATTTCCTATGAAAGTCTCTTTTTATTATTCTAATGATTATTTTATTATAGTTGTTAAAGCAACTGAAGCCAACCCCACCAAATGTAATTAAATTTTGTGGGTTATAAGATGAGAAAAGCAAAAACTAAGTCGGTCAATTGCACCAACAAATGGTTTTTCACTTCATTTATTTCGAGACCCTTTCTGGAATATCCCTTTCAAATCAAGGCCAGAGTCTGGAGAGAAATGTGGGGGAATTATTTGTTGGGGACGCGGAGAAAACGTAACGAAAATAGAAAAATCACCTGCATATGTTATTTTTGGGCATCAGGGAGAATGGGGATATAATTCAGTTTTCAAGAAAATGTAACAGAAATACAGATAAAAATAACGTTATTGTGGTTTAGGGTTTATCATCATGGTTATGATCGACGGTTTGAGTTTTTGGAATAAATAGATGAATGAAAGATTTATTTTCTTTATAAGAAAATTTATACAATAATAACCTATGAATTAGTTATTGAATGTGGAATATACGCAGATTTTTATGAAATTTCTAAGTTTGTTTTATTTTATAAATTACCGTCAAAACTGTAGTTTGTACTTTTATATTATTTGAGTCTGAAAAATGGAGTTCTTTGTTCAGAAATATCATCATTTTAGAACCAGTTCAAGAGATGAATGCACACCAATACCCAGTTTGTTATTTGTGCCTCAGACGCAACCCCAACTTTATCCCATACGTGCAACAACAACAAACCAAATCAATAAAACAAATTATTAACGTTTCAATTACTACAAATTGTATTTCCGTCGTTCATTTAAATCGTCACATACAATATATTATAAACAAATCCAAATGTATTATTTACAATTAATTGACAATAAGTTACGCAGCCACACACGTATATTCAATTTATATATATTGACAAATATTGGATTGAAATCCACCACCATTTGAATCCACTCCAGTTTTGTTTTAAATTTATAGCCCGAAGATATTCACGTTTTTTTTTTTTTGGGGCGCTGAGCTAATATGTGTTAAAAGCTTCAGCGGACCCAGCGAACTTTTTGGCTGGCAATGAAACGAACAAACAGAAAAAACAGGGGGCTCTATAACAAAGTCAGTGAAATTAAAAGTGTCAGGTCAACATCATGGATGATTGCTGTTTAACACACAGTGAACATCTATACTTGGCTTCTATCATTTTTAATATACGTGCCCTCTCACTCTCTCTCTTTCTACCTAGTTAGATATTCGATTCATCATTTTGCATATATCTAGCAGCTTTTGAAGTAGCTCCCCATCTGACCCTTTTATAATAAATCATACGTTCAAATATTGAACAAGGTCTATAGAAAATTTCTAAATGTCGAAGTTTGTATGCCACTTAAAAAGTTTTTACTTTTCCGACGGTATGGCGGTTTTTTTAACGGAAGTCGTGAGGAAGTCGAGTACAATTTGAAATTTATTGATATGCTCAAGTTTCAAATGTCTCATTAAAATATATTGGGGGAGTGAGGGGATTGGGAATTTTAATAGATTTCAATTTTTCGATGTTTTATTATTTAACAATATGATTCACTACAGACAAAGATTTCTTAGTCATATTACAATGCCCTCAAATAACATACAATTTAAAAGTTAGTCACGCGCGTCCATTTGTGATGTGGAATTGTCTTCAAAGTGAGCATTATTTTAAAGTTTATTCTTCGAAGGATTAGTTTGTCTTTTTACGACTGAAAAATAACAAGGAAAATACAAAATGTTCAAACAACCAAGCTCAGCATCATAGCAGTTTTACTATAAAGCCAACTTTTATATATTCCTAAACAAACACATACAGCACAAATGAGAAATAGATAATATATTTTAGCTTATTATTCCAAAGCTGAAATTTTATGTACAGTACTAAGAATTTTATTAAACACGTACATAAACCTTTGCGGATGGGCATAGATTTGCATAACAAAACGCTGTAAATGTCGGTGCCATGATCCTTTAAACTTTCAGATTAAATAAAAAGTAGATATCGCGCAGAAATGGTAGCAGCATACTTCTACTAACTCGTACATGTGATATATTAATTTTAAATTGGAAACAGTTTTTACGTTTAGCTGCCATCATAAAAATGCCATTGGGGAAATTTATGCAGCTAATATTCTAAAGTATCTATGATTCTATAGAATCGAATGTTTTACAGCTGAATTTAATAGAACACAGATGATACATTTTCAAGTCGTAAATTTACATTATACGTAGTAATTTTAACGCACTTTATTTATATTTACTTAAAAAGCTGCTGGTGATCAAATTTTAAATCCATTACAAATTAAATCTTTATGGTTTCGCCGGATAATTGAACTTTAGTTTTGCAATAAATAAAAAAATCAACTTGCCAGCTCCTATAATAGCTAAATATTTCCTAGGGAATGGAGAGTTTAAGTTGGTAAATAAAGTGGCACGTCCCTAAGGCGTTTTAATCAAACCAAAGGGGGTTGGGAATTGTTCGTTTTATATTCGCCGTTTCACACAGAGCTTTGTATGCAATTTAGGTCAAGCTGCAATTATTTTAAACACACCACTCAAATTGCATCCGTCATCATCCTTCGAACTTATTTCTTCGATAATTGTTAATATTCACCAATATGTAGTTTATATCATCTGCGAACTGCAACATACAATATGGTGAATGGCCCAATTAATCAAAGTTGCAAGTTGAATTTCCATCCGTAATTGGCCTAATTACTTCCAATTTAACTTTCGTTAGATCTTGTAGTTGAATTATGTCGTCACTCAATTATTGTGTATGTGATGATGGACCCCTATATGGACTTCAACGAGCAATCTTCGCTTTGTTAGATTAGTCTGGATGGAGTTTGTGTTGTGTTAAGTGAAAATGAGGCCTTTGTGGCAGACAGATGGATAAAAACACTTTAAATTGATGGCGGGTTGTATTGGATATTTAGGACCAGTTTTTCAATCAATAGTTAATTTTAAGTAATAAAATTTATAACAAATAATATTGTGCTCTACTTTCTCACTTAGTTAGATTGTTACAAAAATTAATCAGATTACTCATATTTTAAAATTTTGGCGGATGCGCCGGTGCCAAAAAGCTCCAAATTTTTGTTGAAATCTGTATCGGTATCAAAAATTTAACAAGTTTTGAAGTATTTTTAAGATAATCTTCACTATTTCCAGAAACTCATTCAAGTTCTTCGTCTAATTATTAGGAGACTGGAAAGACAGTAAATAAAAATTTTGAAGTCAAGAATTTTTCTATTGTAATATTTTAAGTGATTCACAAATGAATATTCAATAATACAACAAAACCTTTAATTCAATTGATACATTTTAACGCCATATAACCCATTAAATTATATACACTATTTTTCCATAGTACAAGTTAATTAAAAGCATTTGTTTCGATTTATCCAACACGAAATAGGAAAACAATTTAAAACTTTGTAGTTTTTTAATAAAATATGCATGCTTTTGGTGAGCGCGCACGGTATGAATTTTATTTAAAGCCTGCATAAAAAGAGCATTCGCTGAAAAATACGTTGAAGTTTCCAAATAATTATCCCATAGAGAAAGGTGATAATTCTCCGGAATATCCGGAAAAATAAAAAGCTTAATACCATACACTATATATATTTAGCTGTGGGGCGCGCATCATATTCATCTTGCCATGGCCCGTAGACATTGCCGCTCTTTTTTTTCTGCTATTTTTACGCTGTTTTTATGAACTACGTTCTAACCTGTCGAGAGCAGGGTCTCACTGAATTAAACCTTACAACATGCAAAAACTTATTATGCTGTAACGCCGCGGCGCGGGGCGTCCACACAAACGTGTCACTCGCACACTTCCCCAGACAACTCCATACTTTAGGATTGCCAACTATATAATCATAATAATGAATATCATGTGGCCCTTTGTGTGATGTTGGGATTTTTCATGGGATCTAATAAAATTTATTGTAAATTAATACCCGCAGGTGTGCTTTGTTTGTTTGTGCCAAGGGTACGTAAAAGTCGACGAGCCTAAAGCGGTGTGCTACTGTGTTTTTCTGACGGTGACGGTTTGTGGTACACACAGAGAAATTATAATGGGTTTTGTGGCCAGGTACAAAGCAACAGATATATTTTTATTGCATATATATTGAACGGGAATTATAAAAATTAATTCAAGTTAAAAAAGTTGAAAAATGCGCAAAAAATCATCACTTTAAGCAGTCAAAAAAAATCAAAAAGTAATAATTGACAATTAAATGATACAGTAAATTACCGTAAAAGGTTCAATCTATTAGTGACAAAAGATTTCATGTAAATTGTAAGACCAGTAACGATTCTACAGCCATTAAAAACATGAAAATATTGAGATTTTTCTATGTATTTTGGAAATAAAATGGCGTTGTTCCATAAGAAGGGTTCCAGGGCTTCAGAAATATATTCTGAGTATCAGGCAAGTACCCCCATGAACCTCTCTAGTTTGATTTTTGTGATTAAAAAAATTTTTTGAAAAAAAACTCACATGTCCGGAAAATCAAAAATTTTGGTAAATATAAGTCTCCCATGGGTATGTTGGGTACATATTTGAAATCAGTGGAAAATTTCCAATCTCTACCTGAGGTTTCAGCCCATTTTGTGAAGGTCTAGTACAATTTTCAGAAACCTAAACAAAAACTGGAAATTTTTTTCTTCCATAGGGAAAAATCATCGTTTTTCACCAAATCATGGATTTTTATGAAAAATATTTTCTTACCTAATTCGAGGGCGTAGAAAAGGAATATTTAATCAGTTTTTCTGTATGACATAATGGAAAACTGTTTTGACTGATCGAAAATGATCAAGAAGGGTCCATCATTTTGAGCAGACCATAAAATTAAAAAATTGCAAGTGAAAACTAACTGATACACCAAATTAAAGTATGGGGTTTAATCTATCAATGGCAAAAGACTTCATATTCTATTACTAATAACGATTCTACAGCCAGTCAAAACACATGGAAATCGTGACGTTTTTTATGAATTTTGATATCTAGTTTAGTCGCTAGTTGGTTAAATCTTTGATCTTATACACAAATAAAAAATAAATACAATACAGCTGAACTCGTATTGTATTCGTAATCAAGTTAAGCTTTTATTCTAGTAAACTGTGTTCAGGTTCGCAAGAACTTTACTCTTATTATTCAACTTGCTCACTTTGTTTGTATGTATAATATTATGTACATTTACATTTTGTTTTGTTGGAAGCGTGGACAAACATGTTGCTGTTTACCAAGTGAAGCTAAAATTACCAAACACACATACTGCCAGTAGTAAGCTAGAGTTGTGCTCTATTTTTACAAATATTTTTCAATATACTGAAACATTTATTGTTAGTGCTACAATGATTCTTTCTACAAACTAAGGTTGACATTTTTATGAAAGTTCCCGTCGCAGTAACAAAATATTTCTACACAAAGGAAAAAAAAAGTCTTCAAGCTAGGAAATTAATAATAATATACAGGGCAAACTAGGATTTCTTCGAATGGAAGCGAGTTTGATAGACGATTTTTTAATCTACATGATTTCAAGTTGTCTGATATACATTTTGTGCTCGGTTTATATCTTACTAATAAAATGAGATGAATTCGATGTTTCTGCCTTATCTAGAATTAACTTTGCTTGGGCAACAACTCCAGCTTTATTAATAGTTATGTATGAACGGATGGCAACACTCTCAAGATAATTTGGTAGACAATAGAGTTGGAGATGTGTAATATGTTCTTGAAGTACACAAGGACAAGACACAACTTGCACAAAGGGAGGAGGAAATTCACATATGCAGTATACAGTCTGCGCAAGCCAGTAAAGCAGAACATGGGATGGATATCAGCATGTCCACCCAAACTTCAGCATAACTTTCAGCGACTTTAATGGTAATTCACCCAATATGTAAACTTAGTGAAAACTCAATATAATCCATGTCATGAATTTAAACTACTACTTCTCCTATACTAATAAACTCAGCCAAGGTAATTAATCTTGCCGTAAAATTATGTTTACTTTGTCTATTTGAGAGAAAACTGCAAATAAACTTCGCATACTCGTAGTGTACGCGCATATAATCAAACAAGCGCGCCAGGATATTCTCTCTCTTTGCCCCTCTTTTCTGTGCGAGACGTTTTCTTAATAGTTACTTACACTTTACCAAGCTGTTAGCTTTCATTACTACCCAATTAAAGTTTCAGTTTGGGATGGCAGGAGTCGCGCGGGGAGGAAAATGATGGTAAAATAATAAATTTTAGAGGCACATTTTGCCCTCAGACCATTACCTGCCAACGCAATATTAAGTGCTGGCTTCAACTAATATACCATCATGAAGAAATGAAAGTAATTTGAGGAATTTCTGCAGGGGATTATCGTAACGTCAACAAAACAACCGTCATTTATTTAAGATATTTTATACCGCAGACATTACGAATTTTGATTTTTTGGATTAAGCCAGCCCTGATGGTTAAAAGTGCTATTTAGGCGCCATCATGCATGCAAAACGAACTTGTATCGATCCTCATGTAGGTATAATCTCAGTGTCTAATGTTTCATACAGATAGGGTGTTCTTTTGAAACACTAATCTCGGTATTTTGTGCAAATTTCCTCTGGTATGATGAAACCCATTGAAACCAAAGTTTCTAGGCAGTTTCACTTGCTAAAATTTATCTTATGTTCCAATAAAGAACTTAAACAGTTAAAAGATTTTATAAATCATAAACATTTTTGATGTTTTTTTCGTGTTTCAAGGCATTTTTGCTTATAGGAAAAACCTCCAAGGGCAGACCACTTTTTCGTGCTGTGTTTCTGAATTAACTTCTCCTTCGTTATTCCATTATTCCGATTATTCCTCATCTCACTGACTACACGTTCGAACGATTAACTCTGTGGATATCATTTTACATTTGGTCAGGGTAAATGAGCGTGAGTTATCTGAGCCTATTTATTATACAGGGTCAGGCTTTAGAAAGTAAAGAAAATGAACATTTGAATTTTTCGTTATATTTAAATAGTAAATTTATTGTAAGTCCCACAAAATTTTCCCATTTCCACTGAGTGAAAAACGGATTTGATATTCTTTTTCTACGCCCCCAAATTAGTTAAGAAAAGTTTATTTTGGATATATGTCCTATAGTTACGAAGCGGAACCTTTCAACAAGGCCATTTTCTTATAGGAAATTTCATTCTGAATTCAAAATGAGCCATAGCATTGGGTTCTGTTAGTTAGTTTTTTTTTATTGTCAATTTTCTGCAACTACCTTTTTTTTGGTGTCCATTCCTGATAGTAAAAAATTTTGAATTTTTGATTTTCCTGATGTCGGTATCAATCACTTCAGCAACTCTTTACAAGCATCTACAAACAATTTTCACATTGATACGATAAATAGTTTTCGAGATATGTGGTCGGATAAATTAAAAAACATGGAAAATTTGTGTGTAAAAAAATGTGCCTGGTATAGTGACATTTTCTTTTACACTATTGCACTTATTATTCGATGGTTAATATTCTATACTATAAACTGTGAAAATATGAATCAATTTTGTACTGATTTCCATATATTTAAAATTGATGCTGATAAAAAAGTTTAACATATTTTTCAAATGGAAACAGTGATTTGAAAGTAATAGAAATAGAATTTTAAATCGGGCCACCCTGTATAAACGTGATAAAAATAAAAGTAATGTAAGCGTTATTTCTTTAGTATTTCTTTTGTGAGAGAGCGCACATCGCATAGCAGGCAAGTCGAGTCGGTAAATGTGTGCAACCTTTTTAGAGTGAAACAAACTGAAGTTTCGTTAGTCCAAGAAGAAGTTGTTTCAATTCCAACGGATGTAATTACAGATGTGGTATTCTAATTAAAGAAGTTAAATTAAACTTAAGTTAGTTTCTTTCAAACAATTTTCTTTAATTACTAGCTACTTAACACCATACATACACAATTACCGCCATTACTTAACTAAATCACCTCAAGGTACGAGTAGGTATAACTTAACATAAAAACAACGATAATCGAATCCACGTTAACGACTCGCTGTATGGTAAATTCGCGTCGTCTAAGAGAAATGCATTTGCATAGCGGAGTTACTAGAATCCTACTTTATGCTATCATTTACTACCCACACCATCATGCAGCAGTGCCTCACTTGACTTCTTGCTCACAATGGTTGGCAATAAAGGAGGGAATGTGTGCAGACGCCGACGCCGATAAGCTTTCAATGAGCCTTTGCTTAACTTATAAGTTCGTTGAGCTTCATTAAGCTTATTACACACCATCCCCACATATCTATCCATAAACGCATCGTGGTATTCATAAAATGGAATCGTATAATATGCAATATGTTGTGTTTATGACTTGGAGATGGTTGACTGTTATTGTGCAATATGCGCTTGGGTTTTATCGAAAGGGGATTTGGTGACTATGTAGGTATAAAGTACGAAAAAATGCTGTTTAATCAGATTAGGAATTCCCGAAAGTGCACTAGGTTTAATTGTGTTTGTTCTAATTAATCATTTGAGTGAAATTCAGGACGTGTAGACTGTAATAAAAAGCGTATAATGCTGTATTAGTGTTTATATAAGTTTTATTTGTGTAGCACAAACAGGTCATGGGAAAAGGAAGAAGTTTGAATAGCAGTTTCTAAGGACAATGAAAAATTAGGTCAAAATTATACTACACTAGAATTCCAAGAAGAAATAAATTATAATAATATGACAACAAAATATATCTTTGCTTACTATACACTGAACGAATTATTCCTAATTAATTTCAAAATAAACATTATCCATAAATATCAAATTAAAACTTCGATTTTATTATCGTGATTGAAGCGATAACTTCAGTTGTTTACAGAATTTTACGTATACTAAACTTGGATTTAACAAGCTTACCTGGTGCATGGCAATAAATATCCCAAAACGAAATAATCTGGAAAATTTTATTAGTTTACATAGTTTTAAACTACCTGTTAGGTAATACTATAACATCAAAAGCTTTGCTTGTAAGCTCCATCGGGTGAATGAAATTTAGATTATTTTATACAGCAATGAAAAACAGGCGCCATTCAGCTGGATTATTTTAATCTGTTTTTCCAGTTTATATTTTAAATGTGCGAAGATATCTGTGTGTTATCTCGCTTACTTTACACTATATAGGTAAATTGTTTTATTTAAAATTAAATACTGCTATAATTTTACTTTTTTTATTATACAAACTAAAATAGGTACAGAAAATCACTTTAAATAATTAATTCATTACAATTAACGAAGAAGCTCTAAGTCAGAATAATTTTTAATTAAAAAAAAACACAGACACACACAAAGAGAGGAAATTTGTATTGAACTCTTAATTAATTTCATTCGTTGAATACCAAAGATGTTTGAGATGCGACGAGGGAAATATCTGCCAAATATATTAAGTTTTGTCAGCACTTTAAATTAAAACAAAAGTATTGTGAATTCATTCAAACATGCAATTCAAATAAAATATTTTATAAATTATTTACTCTAGCGACAAGTTCTGCTTTTGTAATTTCATAGTTTTACACTACAATAACTGTTCAGTTTGGAATAAATTTAATAAATTAGCGTCACAAATTGAGATAACGAAAAAACGAGCTAATATAAGCTAAGAAGTGAATTTGAATAAATAAATGCGGATTCGTAAATGAAACACAGTTTCGTTTTCGCTAGATTTCTCTGGGGGAATTATTTTTTTTCTCTTTAAGAAAAAGTGTGTGTGTATGCGCGTTTCTGTTTTTTGCAATTAGGGGTAATTTTCCAATTGATTTTCCAACTTATTTACATGTTGTTTAGAGAAAAATTCAAGGAAATAAAAATAGTAATGAGATGTAGGTCAAACTTCATTTACACGTGTTTTGTTGTAGCTAATTTTAATTAAATCTATAGAAATATCCAGAAATTAGGTATATGAGATTTATTTAACTTGTTTCGAAATATAAATTTGCTAAAAAATACCTACCTGTAATAATGGAATTTCAAATTGTTTGAATTTTGGTGGATGCGCCGGTGTTAAAATGTACCTCACTAAATTTTTCAGTGATATATACAGCGACCGGCAGAAAGTGTGCACCAAATGGGAAATTTTTCTATCTTTTAATATTTTACTGTGGAAAGATTCTGCATGTCCTTAAACAAAAAAGTGCCTAAACAAAATCAGTAAAAATCGCATCGTATACGAGGGAGGGGTGAAAATTTACAATTCACTCAAGAATAAAGTACCCTTATTTTGCACCGTAAAAAAATTATTAGGAAAAGTTGTTTGTACTTAAAGTTATCTCCGAATATCAAATTTGGACTCTGTAGACAAAAAATAAACGTCTTTCCTTTTTTTCGGCGCGCCTCCGTAGAACAAATCGCTAGAAGCTATGCAGCGAATAAATTCAGTTTTTTAACAGTTCTTGGATTAATACTTACATAATTTACTTAAATTGGTTTAAATGCGCGAAAATGAGTCATTGATTAAAATAAAAATAATTTTATCAGGATACTGAAATTGACTCACCGGTAGGTACAGATAAAAGTAATTCCTGAACCAATAGCTTTAAGTTTTTTAAAAAAGTAAAAATGGCAATAAATTGCTAAAGATATCAAGTAAACCTGCTTTTGTTTTACATTAAGTTGTTTTACTTATCCATAAAATAAAATACGGTGTGCACCAAAAAAATGAGATTATTTTAGGCATTATTTTATTAACCGCCCTGTTTTCGCGCATTTAAGCCAATTTAAGTAAATAATGTATGTAATTGCCCAAGAACAGTCAAAAAACTGAATTTATGTGCTGCATAGCTTCTAGCGATTCGTTATACGGGAGTGGGTCCAAAAAAAGGAAAAATGGTTTTTCTTTGTCTAGAGAGCCCAAATTTGGTATTCGGGGATAACTTTTAACTAAAATAAGACTAATAAGATTTTTTTACAGTGCAAAATAAGAGTACTTTATTCTTGAGTAAATTTGAAATTTTTACATGAAATTTTTACTGGTTTTGCTTATGCTCTTTTTTGTTTAAGGACATGCAGAACCTTTCCACAGTAAAATAAATTTGGTAATAATAAAGATAAAAAAAAATCCCATTTTTTGCACACTTTCTGCCGGTCACTGTATATAAATTGGAAACTGGAAAAGACCGCGGAATACTATTTACACAACATTTGAAACTTAGTTGGTTTTTAATTATGAAAAGAAAATCCTAAACGCGTACTTAATAACTGCATACTATAACACAATTCCACCGACTTCTCCACACATTCTTTGAGGATTTAATGTAACGAAACCCTCTCACTAGGGGACACACGCCTAGTGAAAAAATCTCCACAAACCCGCATTTTTATTTCGTTCCAGTTACATTACGTTGCGTTTCATAGCTACAACACGAAAACGTATTTAAGACACGAGAAGTCAACAACCACTTAGCTGCACCCTCTGAAAACGTTATTTATTCACGTATAGTTTAGTTGAATTTAATGCAAACAATGCATCACGTCCTAGAGAGAACTAGCTCAAACTTTCATTTAAACTTGAATGAATTCGAAGCGAGACTAGAAGGAAATTGGACGCGAGGAGGTGGATGATGCTTTTTAAATTTAAAATCACAGAAGACGTGTGGGTTATAGTGTTGTGGAACTATTACATATGTTTTATATTTTTCGTTTATACGAACGTAACTCTGATGCTATAAACCAAAATCCTATTAAAAGTTTTGTGTGCGAAATACGGTTTCTTTATGGGGCTGCCAGTGAAATTGTTGATAATCTTCAATGCACCAGCAATTGAATTATAATGGAATGATTTCCATTGAATTGTCAATTGCGAGTGTATTGCGAACAATTTGTGTTGGAAACATTCAATCGATTGACTTGAAGTCGACACGTTTGTTCAGATCAAACGTCCACACAAGAGAGTTTCTGAAAGTGAACAATATTTCTTACTACCTAAGCCATTAAAACTGACAGAAAAGAATGTATAAAGTGATGCGAAATGTGTAGTCTTGATTTATAAAAAGAAAATATCTGTATATGTAGCCAGCACATGATTTTCTTGTGTTAGTGTAACCTAATTTTATTTTGAGTTTATCGTATACGATGGTAAATTGGAAAACTTGGAATTCATGTGAAAAGCTATCAATTTTTAAAATGTAATTAATTTATCATAGTAATAAAATTAAAATTAGATTAGTTTGTATAAAAAAGATGCTACGCAGTGTTAAAAAGTAAATGGTTAAACTGCAATAAGTCCAAATTATAAGTGACAGGTTAAATCCAAGCAATTAATAAAATTCTTTCATCACAGATTAAAACAGTGCCCCCGAAACGAAATAATAAAGATTGGTGTCATCTGGCTGACAACCCAACGAAATTGTACATGACGAAACGTAGGCAATTTCCATAAAACATTCATGAAACATTTCCAAAAGGGCGGCTCGGTGTATACTTAACAAATCTCAGTCAATTCATTACCGTGGAAACCGCCAGAGCTAAAGCCTTTTGCTTTATAATAAAGGTAGCTCTAGGCCTTGTTCTCTACCATGTCGTTATTCAATCTTATCTAGATCAATGAATTCGCTCCCAACAATACACCAACACACACACATTTACCCCTAAAACCAAATAAATTCCGACCAGGGCCGCTGTGTTACAATTCCTAATAATAATTTCCTTGAAATTTATGACGAAACCAACCAACATAAAGTCAATGGGCTAACCGAAGTACTGAAGTACAATTAATTAGTTTTGAAAAACTGTTTTCCTCAAGAGAGGTGCATTTGAAAGCTAGTGGAAATTTAAATTGAACGATTATGTTTGAGCTTTCAACACGTTTAAAGTTTGCGCCAGCATTTAAGACTCTACATTTATTTAGTTAAATTGCTAATATAAGTTCCAGCAGTAAAAGTAAATCTTCATATAATAAGGAAGCAAATGAATTGCGCTATACGAGACGAGGTCTATGAAAGCTGGCTGTAGCGCGACTGCTCAAGTTTCAAAGCTCCAAATGTATTTATTATTTTATTTAATAACGAACGAAGGCGTATAATAACAGCAAAGACCACCTACAATTTATCAAATTTCTTTACATTCCTCCAATTATCTGTAATTTAAATTTGATTATTATCCAGCTTTGCCAATTTAACTATTTTCCACACTCCAGCAGGGTATAATGATCCTGTTAATTTGGTTATATCGTTTCGGCAGAAACAAGACAACCTAACGGGAATATAGTAGACGAGGGGCAAGCGGGGCAGAATGGGCAAAGGTAAATGTTAAGTTAGCCATAGTTGATGCTCAGTGATCGTGTTACGATGCTGGATTTCATATCCGGCGCCTCTCGTGTACTTCCGTTGATCCCTACAAAACTACCATCTTCCTGCCCATTTAGTTTCCGTCTCCATCGACTATATCATTTCGATCCACCACGAAAAAAAGCGATATATAACAAATTTAATAAGTCGCGAAACTTCGCAACATCCAGAATGAAACAAACTCGCTTCGAATGGAAAAAAATGTGCAAGGATTTTAATTATTGTTCTCGATTTTCGAGAGAATGTTTGTTTTATTCTGACATCGACGAGAGACAGTTTTGTATGTAGTGGAAGATAATTTACAATCAAATTACGAATTCCATTGTGAAATCGAACCTTCCAGCATTCTAAAATAATTGTTCCCTTGGGAGGTTAGCTATCAAAAGTAGTTACTACGGCGACCGAGTAAATCCCTACAACCTAGTTACTTAGTGGAATCAATCGTGCCCCATACAATTATCGATGGCGCTACGCTAGAGATGTACATCTTGGAAAACAATACTAGATAAATATCAACGGATTACATTTAGATAAAACACGGAAATACTTGTGCGACTGTAAAAGAAATGAAAACAGTTTGCAAAATGTTTGACTTACTCTTGAAACTGGAAATGGTACAACTCCTTTCACATTTGTAGCAATTAAAATTTTATCTGAGGGTAAAACAGCGGCCCTTAGAGAGATTAGACGTGTATTTATTTGCTCCAATCCTTAATCCCTATGTAATCATTTGTTATGTGCATGGAAAGAGGGCCAAGGTTATAGGGATCTCTGAGTTCTCAGTGCTTAATTTATTTTTAGTTGGTATATGTAGGTAGTTTTTCCTAGACGAAAATTATTTTAGAAATAATGTGTTGTTTTTATCGGCATTTTTAGGAAATATTTTCTCTCCATGCACTTATTATTTTTCCAAGAACTTTTAATGTGTCATTGTCCAAAGACAAACTAATAAAACTAAATAATTTATTTAATTTTTTGTGGCCACTTTTCTATGTTATTTTTGTAAAAATCACATTTTTTTCCGTAAAACTTACCAACATTAACGTTTACCCGCATCCGCGTTAAAATCACACAATTCCACCAAAACTTTGTCTCATTTTGAATAAACAACATATTAATTTAAATATTTGCACTGTATAATTAAAACGGTACACAGTATATTAAGGAAATGTTGAATACAATTACCGCGAAAGTTTGAAGGTTGATGCCTAAAAGCCAACGGCGAAAACTTTGGGAAGCACCCCCGAAATTGATAATTGCCCAGATAAGGTTTCCGCACACGAGTTTTTACTATTTGCCATTTGCCATCAGGCGATGTAATTAAATATTGTTGTTGTTAACGCCCGCATGTTCGGGGTGTCATTGTGTTGGAAATTAAACGGAATGAAAACCAAATTGGGGAAAAAGTTAACGGGACCGGTAACAGATTTTTCAGTGGAATTTGTTGTAGAGCCTGCAGATTTTTATATTAGAGACCAAATTAAATTCAGTACAATATTTCAAAAATATTTCAAAATATTTACGGAACATTAGTTTAGTTTTTTAACAGTCAAAAGAAACTTGATAACAAAAATGTCTTGTTGCCAAATTTCATTTCGTACCATGTCCACAGAATATATACCATGTCTACTAATAAAGTAAACAAAAAATGTAAACATTATTTTTCCTTATTCATCCGCAACATTTTAATTTTTTAATTTTAATATAATATAACCTCATTGGTGTTTTAATTACATGCATGTCCGAACTAAACTTTACTATCTCTTGTAATTTTTATAATAATGGACTTCTCACACATTAAATTGAATGCAGTGTCCTGTAGTCGCAAACGTGAGCAAAAGTTATTATGCAAATTTGTCAAATAAGACAATACAAACATTGTCAGTTAATATTAGTTTCTATTAGTCTAGAAGTTGGAAAGCCACAAGCAGGAGCAGCAGCAGCGTGTGCAGACAAAGAAGGGTCTTTACAGTCATTAAATGCTAATGTGATAGTTCCAATGAACACAGGCCATGATTTAGACGGTTTTCCAATACTCGCTAATTGTATATGGCACTTCAATTTATAGATATATATGAATTTATATAGCAATGTAATTTAGATCTAACCTATATGCGAGTGGTGTTCGTTATTCCCTTTCACGTTCTCTCTTTGTTGAAATATAATCAGTATAATTTATTCACAATTTCCAGCAATTTCCATTCTATAATTACTACAAATTACTTGCATCAAGCCCCATAACTGCTAATTATTACAGCTATAACAATTTCGCTCCTATAAAAATCTACTGTGAAACCATTTAAATAAAATATCGTTGTTACTTTTGACAAAATTAAACAAACCAACTTATTATTTATTCAACTTGGCCACAACTCGTTTCACAAACTTTTGTAATAAGCCAAATAATTAACAGTCGTGACACACGAAAACAAACTGTCCATGGATATTTCACTTTCTGTCCATTACGTTGGTCCTTGCTAACAATTGCATAATTCATAAAGGACCAGTTGGAATGGTGGCAGTATAGTGTGTATTTGCTGCTACTTACTATCAGAGATTCAAAAGCGCTTTTGAACTTGCCCCTATTCTTAGATGTAAAGCTCGCTTCTAAATGTGCTTAAATAAATCATTGAATAATATGTATATTTAGTTGATGTGTTGTTAGTGCAAACTGTGCCAGAGAAATGAATAAATAAGTTTATGAAACTTACATCACCAGGTGGAATGACTTAACAAAACGATTATTGTTTAATTAAATTATGTTTAATGTAGTGTGGGATTCGTTTGATGGTGAGGTGTGTAATGTGCTTTTGGGGAAATTTAATAGGTTCTAATAGTTTGTATTAACTAGCGCAAGGATTTATTCTGTTTAATCCGAAACAATGAAATTTACAAAAATTTACAAAATTGTATTAACGATATAAAACTTTCATGATCTAACCTTATATAGTTTCCCCGCCAATATTTTGTCAAATATTAGAATACTAATATTCAGCATGAAACAAATTTAGCTTTCTTTCATAATAAAGCTGATTCCGAGCCGGAAAAATCGTTAGCCCAAAAATGTAATAAAAGCGTAATAAATATGAAAAGCCAAGTATTTTACAGAGACTAATGTTTTGTTACCATGGCAGTTGAGAGTGCAAAATGAAAAATAAAATAATACAAACACAAAAAGCATTTTAATTAAGTCGGAAAACATCCGCGCGCATTCCCAATGAAATAAACTGTCGACGAAAAAAAGGCCGGAGCGCAACGACGGTAACCTCCATCCTGAAAACAAAACAGAAGTGACGATGATCTTAACTGATCCTCGTTTCCTGGCATTCCAGCGTGGGCAGTTGCCCAGTGGACGGGTTGAATTTATATGATACGGAGTTGGGGATGCGGTACCGTTATACGACCTATAAATCAGGCAATATGCCGCAGATGATATTCCCAATTACCGTGTCGCATCCCTTTCACGAACTGTAATAGCTCCAGCTCCGGCAGGAGGCAACGGAAGCCTGTTGGTGGTTTTGTCCACATTACTGTTAATTCATCGACCTCCATCAACTTACCAGGTTGGCTTTGAAGGGCAGCTCCACCCACTGCCTTTGAATTATAAACACCACAAATCATAATTACTATTGAACGACCTGGGGGATGGATATGCCGCGGTGTAATTATTATTTTAGACCTTTAAAACCTCAGGTTGTTCATAAAACAATACGGTTCGAGCAATAACATTCAGTAGTATATTCAGGGTTGTTATTAACATGGTGCTTCGTTAAAATTTCCCTAGGCACGTGTTGTTAGCCCGGACAACATCACGATAAATTTATCTTGTACCTATCTACTTGTAAACTAAATACATATTTTCTGATTCTACTAAATATCAAGCTAAAATCTAAAAATATCTTTAATTTAGAAAGTTCTAGTCACTTTGTAGACATAGAACCATCATTAAAAAATATTTCCAGGCAAGCTTGTGCACTGAAGGAAGTTTAATGGCTGTTTTAAAATTCACAGTTTTGGAATCGCTGGTTGGATATTTTTCAAATTAACTGAGTTGCAAAGACGAATTATGATGGTTTTATTTTGGAAAAAATCACGAACTGTTTATGTGAAATTTTTCAGCATTTTTTGGGACCTCAAATTGTCCTTATAAAAAGTCGCCGCATTTTTCAAGATTTTGTAACAATAACAGTTTTAGAAGTTTGTAAAAAAAATTGAAATATTTTTCGGGGATTTCATGAATATGTTTTCAAAAGGATCAGGACGAAAAATGTTATGTTATAGAGACAATGCTTACTTAAACATCGTACAAAATGTATCAAAACGTATCAATTTCATATTCGATTTTATTTAATGCTGAAAATTTCCTGAGTGTTTTTAATCACCGTTACAGCCTCAAATTACCATTTTGTTTTAATAAAAACCTCCCAACTCATTACACTTACGCACCTACGTGCAATTATTAATAAAATTAACCGCGGGCAATGTGATAACTGAGAGTGTGAATCCCCTCGATGTTTCAGTGTGGCATTGTGCATTCCCCAGGGTGTCTCATATACCTACCAATACAGCTCGATTTGAGTTTTTACTGACTTTGTATGTACAGGATTCAATCGCCAGCTTTTTTGTTCTGCACAATTGCTGGTGTAATTTTCAGGAAAAGTTACAATGTCAGCATGCGATTCATATCGCCACTGAACGACGGAGTTGTGTAATTCATCGAACATCATTTTATTTATTGGCGGTAAGGGTTTGGGTGCGTTTTGTGTTGTAATGTACGGGAATACAGGAATCATTTATTTGGTTCGCTTTCGTTATATTTTTTTTATTGGGTTTTATGGGGATGCGTTGTGAAATAAAAATTAATCAGTTTTATTGGGGGGAAGGACTAGACTAGACGTCAATAACATTCATGAATTTTTCCAACATTATCTATTTGAGAAAAATGTAAATAACTTTGAGTACACATATATACTATGTATAATGGTTTTATTTAAATATTTATTTGTATAAATAACGCAATGGCTCGTATAATATGATTGATATTAAACTTTATGGCTAAAGGCGTGCACACTATATTAGATGTGGAAAAAGTGTGTTTTCTTGTTGATTTTTTTTATATGTATTTCTCAGACAGTAGCAAAAGACAATAAAAACATCTGAAAAATCAATAGGAAAAAAGGACAAAATCCAAATGTTATTCTTTGAGATAAAGTATAAGGCATTCCATTTAATATATATGAAATCTTTTTCGCTCACCCTAACAACCCTCTCTGTCTCGCTTATTCTTGTCGCCCCCAATATGCTTGGTACAAACAAAAGATTTAACTCCCCAAAACTTACATGCATAAATAACTTTTTGAACCAAACAAAATTAAGTTTAGAGAAGGAGACAGTCGAGGATGTGGCAGTTTTTATGCAGCAATTTATTTTTTGCCGCTGTGATGGGAAATCTATCTTCATAAAAGTGGATAGATTTGTTGTAAATTTTTCATTTATCCCAAACATTATTTTCATTTTTTACTCCGGTCATCGCGATTTAGGAACAAATGCTTTCAGGTAGCACACAATGTATTATCAACATTTTACCTGAAATATTCTATGAATTTATTGGCTGTGGCCAACGTGCAACGATAATTTACCAACCACAACCATCAGAGTGATGCCTGTAGATGTGAGACTCTCATCGTTCATTTGACAACAGCCACTGATGTCGGTCGGACTATCTCTATAGCGTGATACACACAAAAGGAAATGGCATCTCGTTCACAATTTATGACAGCCAGTTTTAAGTCGACGTTGGTTATTTTAATATGGCTGTGGGTAACACGTGCATCATCAGTTTCACAGGAGGAATCATCGATAGAATCTGTGCTAGAATCGCGAATAATACCTCAAACATGATTTTGAGTTAACTTAAATTGACTCATATCGTGATGTCTGTACTACTTCGATTTTTCTCTAAAATCTCTGGTGTAGTTCCAAACTATCTTGCTATTAATAATCGTAACAAGGCCATTAATGTGTAGCAGTTGTAAAACACATCTTCAGGGGGTAGGTTTTAATTTTCGTCGAGGCAACGTAGGATTTCGTTTAATTTATGGTCTTTAATATCCTTCGTTGGTGCTTAAGAATAGAAATCTATTGCCATCTAACTACTATAGTATAGCAGCAGCTTGACTCATGAAGGGCTGCTGTTGTTGTTTGTTGTGCTAAATTAGCACCATAATTTCGTGGTTTCCTCAAAAGCCCCACCGCAAAACAGCTTTACTAGTATTTAATGATTCGTGTAAATAAAATTCACCAAAGTGGTGTAACTCATAGATTTGTTTGTGTTGGCGTGGTTAAATCAACCGTTAATTCGTTTGTTTGCGTAATTTATGATTAATAATAGTGAGTTTGGGTTGATCATATCATACATGTGGTACTGGAGCCATTTTGTGAGTTAAAATATTTGATTTCCACTCTAGATTGAACAATTTCTCTCTGGGCCGTTGAATGGATCACAGATTAGAAATGCTGCTGCTGTTCCTGCTTTAGCTCCTGGAACACTTTGGTGTTATCTGATAAATCCCATTCAGAGCCCGTAATGGCCCACCAAAAGACAGACATCTTAATTAAGAAAGGCATAATTATAAAACTTCAGTCAACGACAATCTTGTACAGGGTGGGATCACAGTTAAAAATCAAATTTTGCACAATAGAATAGAGTCCGTTTACAAATTGTTATTTATTATTTTATTTGACAAACTAATTTAACTAAATTTAATCCTTCAAAACTTTTAAACTGGCGGGATTTTTCCACCCACAAAAAAATGAAATTGAAGCCATGTGTCCGTTTTGCCTGCTAAAACTGTGAGCTTAAAGGATACAAGTTTCATTATTCTCCCCTCAACATTCCTTTGTTGTTCTTTTAAATAATTTAGAAAACGAATCGACGGATTAAACTCGATCCAAGCGATTGACTTCAAATTTTGTTCCTAAAAGGCAGAATTATATAGAACTGGGGTGGTGGATTGCATCAGGAAATAGTATAACGCGCGCTACAAAGGAATTTAAATTTGGAACTGAAACGCCAAGCTTAACTCCACTAATCATCATGGGAAAATCCCTATACTCGCTTGTATTAATCAGCAAATCATAATTAAAGTTTTTCCATCGAGTTTTTGCCATATCGTTAAAGCCTCATAAATCTAGAGGGTGATTTTGCTTCCGTATCAATTTGTGTAGTAATTGTGTTTTATTTAAGCGATACCACGGTGTTAACTTAGCTAAATAAGCTGGATTAACCGCAGATCAGTCTGCAGCATAGTTGTAGAAGTGTACAGAAGGGGAGCCGAAACTTCAATGAAATCGTCGCGGCGGTTTAAATAAGATGCGTATCTGAAGCCGGTCATTAATTATCTAACCCAACTCCCTCTCTCCTCTGTAATTTCATTACGCCGTCTCATCCATATTTCCCTTTTGACTGTGACATTTAAATCAATGCGCAATGTATACTGAATGTCTCGCTGTACAATCTTAAACCTATCGCGCCAGTTTGTCATAAAAGTGCTGGTTTAACCCTTTTCTCGAAGTTTGTGAGCATATGATTACCGGATTCAATACAAGCGACGATTTCGAACCGGAAATAAGGAAGCTAGATGTCTGTGTGGAGCGGTACATAATATTTCTGGAGATGCACTTGGTGATAACGAAGTTTCGATGCCATATATGTAAATTATGTGTACATGCTGTTGGTATTTATTTATGGGGTTATGCAGGTCAAAAAACTGCACTAGTTGGAAATTTAAATTGTAATGTTAAACCGGCGCATCCACCAAAAATTTAATTAATGTGGAATCAAATGACTGGCTTATTTTATTTGCGTAATTATGTTGATAATTATGTTAATATTGTGTAGTTAATTTATTAAATAAAATTTAATTATAACGTTGATTATTAAATTTACTAAATATCAAAACTAAATTACAACATAATAAAGTGGGGGGGCACTGTTATAAATTTGGTTGGGTTTTCCTTGTGGAAATAATGATAATAATCTCGAATTAAAGGCAAAAACTCTCGGTTCCTCACAGTTTTTAATTCAACCCCGATTGTAAACAGTGAGAAAACAAATGTATCTAACATTTTTTCTCTTCGTTACTTAACTAGAATCAAAATGAATGGAATGCACAAGGCAGCAAATTAAAGCGGAACGAAGTAAAACTTTTTAAAGTCTTAATCAATATACCACCAACTGGAAAAGATTAGTTTTTTCTCCTGATTTTCCGTGTCGATTTTAAAATGCCTTTTTTGTTCCAACCCTCACTCTATCCGATTCACATGCACACACAGCTAATGCATCAATTAATAAAAATCTGGCACAGGGAATAATCAATCACTCCGTCTGTCTCTCTTTCTGTGGAAAACTTATGCGTAATGCAGCATCAATCAGAATAAACCGCAAAAGTAATGGAAAAATGCTACAAACAGGAAAATAATAACAAACTGGAGTGTACATGTGTCAACATATCAACAAAAAACACGTTGTGAGGTGGCATAATGATTAAATGTTTTTCTAGTTTTTTTTAGTGTTTTTACCACAAAATTGTATGGTATGTAAATAAAAAAGAAAACATAATGGAGTCGTGTTTGTTTTCTAGAATGAAATAAAATTAAAATCTGCGTTTGGAAAAAATTGGGATAACACAATATATTTCGGGTGATTTTAGTGGTTGAAAACCAGCATATTTATTTAAGTGTTTTATAAACAAAGACTTTGTTTATACAATGATTGTGATAGTTGAAATTCGTTAATATTTCAAAACGCATTGCACTTGCAATTAGTTAATTGGATGTATTTTAATCTACATCCAAAATTGACAATTTATTTATTAGTTCCAAAAGAACCAATCAGTTTAATTTATTTTAAATTTCCCGCATAATATTTTTAGTTCCAATTTTCTCTATTCAATAAGTGGACTGTATTATTTCAGGTTAGACATATGTGTCACACTAGATCTCTCTCTCTCTCTCTCCTTTGTATACTTAGCCTCTCTTAAGAGGAAGAGAGATTGACTCACATATCAACTGACAATATTTCTACTATCCTAGTTCAATATACACATTGCACTTTGCAAATTGGTAGTTTTAATCCACCAAAATATGTTAAGTAACAACTTTAAAAATTGTAAGTGGTTTTGCAACATAAACTGGAGAAACTAGCACAGCAGAAACAAAATGTTCCTGAAAAATTAATGCATGTTTACAACCCGCATACATTAAACTATCCTGCATGTTTATATTTTTGTTGGGAGCTTTCACAAATTAAACGAAAAAAGTTTGAGCTCGTGATGGGGAAATTCCTCGCTTTTTATTACAGCAGAAGAAAAAAACTGCTTGGGAAAAAATAACCAATGCATAAAAAATGCAGGGAATGTAATTATTGTTTCTTGAAAAGCACTTTGTGAACATAAAATCGTAGGTGTAAGAAGATTTACTGCTGAATATAAAATTCTACTCTTAACGGAATATTATAAAAGAAGTAAAATTTTCCTAGTATTAAATTTTATTTCCAGCCTTTTTCCCTCAGACTGTGCTCTTATATAAGTGCGTCTATAAAAAATGGCAGGAATTCCACACCACACTATACCATTAGAAATTTACGTAATTAAATGTTTTATGGCCTCATCAGTATTAAATATAAAAGGTGCCTGCCTAATCGTCAATTAGTTCTTTATTATCGCTGCTTTTAGTACATTAAGGATGGGCCCATAATATCAAACCAAATTTCTTGTTCACGTAATTTGTAAACTTTTTACGTGGCTTAAATTAAAAACCACCAAAAGAAACTACAGGTAATCAGTTTCTAAACTTTTATCACGCGAAAAAATGAAAGAAATATATCTTGAGAACTGTACAAGAAACTGTATATTAATATAAGAGCGCTGTGTGTTAAAATGAAAAATAGTCTCTCCCCACAGTAAAAGCGCAAAAAAGTAATTTAAAGCTTTGAAAAGTTGAAATCTTCGATTAAAGTATTCCCGATGTACAATTCCTATGTAAACTAGGGCCAAAGTTCAAAAAGCTCTAATGCAAATTCCAAATTGCCCAACTAAAAAGAGGAGGGTATATAACTAACTAAAAGGGCATTACACGAAACCCCGTGCAGATATTTGCATTTAAGAATTGTCCGTTACCTTTTTTCTTTTGCTTCCAACTCAATTTTGTTCAGATATGTTTGAGCCCCCCTAATGAAGGTTTTTGCACGATTGGATTTATTTCACACGAGCGCGCGCGTCTCTAATTTATTGCTATTATTTTACAAAACAATGTTATGAGGGCAACACGGCAAACAAGTTTGAGGCCATAAAAACTCTGCGCAAAGCCAACAGCAGCTGAAACAGGCGAAATATTAATCATATAGAATACGAAGGTTTTGAATTAGTCAAATACAATGTACCTAGATAATTATTATTATTGTTTGAATGTTTGAAATAATAATTTTGATTTTATCTTTGAGGTAAATGTGCATGTGTATATTATTATACAATGGATTGAATTTGCATTTTACGCCATTGTGTCATAACTAGAAATAATGTGAAACGCGAATTAATTACGCATAGTATTTATTGTTAGCAATTAAAATGCCCGGCTACTAATTATCGGCTCAGTCAACTGTTTGATTGCTAAACACATTTTCTGGATGTACAAAAAATTTCGATATACAAAAGTTGCATTATTTTTTCTTATAATTAAATTTTATTTTATTTAGGTTCCAAATACAAGAACTTTTTTAAAGTAAAGGTTGAATTCTGGAGAGTGACTAATATAATAACGAGGCAAAAGTGGAAAATTTATTGCGTAGGAAAATCCACGAAATCCGAACTTATTTTTTAAATTTATCCAGAAGCGAGTCAAATATATAGAAAAGTAATTCATGGAATGGGCATTTAAAAAAAAACAGACAAAAAATCCTAATGATATCTGTATACATATGCAGTAAAAACCCTGAACCCATTTATAAACTTTACAATACAAATTAAATGCATGCTTGCCCTTAATCCCGGTATTAATATTGTTGTGCTAAAATAACCCATAAACTACAAGTTTTCATCGGTGCTGGATAAAATTTATGATACTCATCCGAAAATAGTCGATTTTTTCGTTTATTTTCCACACCGTAATCATTACTCAGACGTTAATTAAAATTTTGAAAGGAATTAGGTACAAGGAAGAATTACTAGTGCTATACACTATAAGCCTCTTTTCCTTTTATAATATTATATTAATTAATTCTAGTTGTTCCCGGTAAATGCGCTTTACTTTAAAATTCTTGAATTATTACTCTGTTAATTATTCTTATAGTTTTTTTGTTGTGCCATAGAATGCCCGGTTATTACAAAATAGAGCATTTAATCGCATTCTGAGCCTTTATGGTTTAACACAGCAATTTTCTGCGATTAGGTGGTGTGTAGTATAACCTAATATGTTTTTAATGTGCCACCCTTTGGTACTTGATAAGGCGTAAACTTGTTTACCAACACAATAATAAATCGATAAAATAATCTTGTCTTATATAAATATACAAAAAGTTGTTGTGTACTTATATCAAAATGTTTGTATTTAATTATAAAAGGTTTTTGTTATTGCCAATCAGTAGTGACAACAATTATGTAACACCCAGTAAAGTTGTTTAGAGCCCTTATAGACTCACTAGAAAGGGTTGTGGCTGTTTATTTACGATCCCTTCAAAAGGTTAGGGGCAAAGGTTTACCTAAATCGCCACACTATAGAAGGAAATGCTAAAAAGTTCATTATTTTTCAGGGTTTTAGAATAAATTTAAAGTTTTTGTCCGGATATAATTTCGATGAAATTTCCTGACAATATGGCAACATTTTCCCCCTGCTTGATTTTACATAAATAGTACACAAGATTCCACAACGGATGTCTGCACTTTCTTTGAGTTGTCCGCTTTTTATACCACAACAACAAAAAAAAACGGTAAATATGATGGATGAGACCTTGTGATTTATCACATAAACAAAAAAAATCACGATTGTATACGCAGCCACAACAAGACAGAAAAAATAATATTAATTTTGAAGATAAATTACCACGCGCGCCTGCCAATTTATATTTTCCAATTAAAACTCCGCGGGACATTTACAGAAAATTCATCGAAAAAATAATTACACTTAAGTTTTAAGTAATTAAAAAAAAATTACCTTAATAAATGTAAATCCCATAAGTCCAAAACAACAAACTTTTTTGTTTTGTAAATATTTATGGCAATATAAGCAAAAAAAATGTTCAATTCCTCTAATACGAGTGTAATATGTTAAATCCACTTAAAGCTCATAACAAGCGCGAGATCAATTGAACTCATGTCAAAAACTCGTGACGAAAATGCGTTAGCGATGTTTTCCGATAGCGGGTTCGAGTTGCCGCGCCGGTTCCTGACGTCGAGACGCCACAATCCTGACTGCCGCATAGCCCGGGCTGGACCAGGATGCTGAGTATACCGAACATCCTTTAATGTTAACGCAGGCGCCCGTCGGCAATCGATATTATCAAAGGCTATGGCATACGATATTTTCCCCATTCACTCAGTGGAATTCTGGGCCATTTTTTCAGTGACATTCCACTAAAATGTCCACTTGTCCACCCATGTATCTACTCTGTTCTTTATGTTGTTGCAAGTTGGAGAGGGGCCCGTGCGACAGTCGAGAGTTTTGTGGGGGCTTTTCACAACATTTTTTCTAGGTTATGTCGACGCATCAAGATGTTGTTGACCAACTATTATGAAGTTGTTTGAATGATAAAATCATAACCAAACCCACCCATTTACAAAAAGATGAAAGAGATGTTTACATAATATTCAAAAGTTCTATATGGAAGTCTTTTGTGATATTGTTTTCTAGAATATTGTGTTTGCGTCTGTCAACCCGAAAGATAATGACTTTTTTCCTCTATAATGGTGCCAGAGAACTTTCCATAAATAAGCAAGAAGCTTATTTAGGAAAAAACAATACAATGCGCGATTTACCTGTCTGTATGCATGAGGGTAATCTTTGGACCGTATTTAAAAGCAATCTCACGTATGAAAGCACCGCGGCTAATAAAACGGGAATCAAAAGCATTTTTCTTGGAAAAAGAATCCATTAAAATTGGCTTTTGTTCAAAAATATGTTGGATGTTTGCATATCATTTCACTCTGGTAATAACAACGTTCAGTTTAGAGAGAAAGAGGAACTTTTAGGAAAATAAATATTTGCTAAGATACAAAAAAGAAGGATAATGATGATTCGGGATTTTTTCAAATCACAACCAATATTTTGAAGCTTAATCCTGATTTTTTAGAAATATCAAATTTAAAATAAGTTCGCGGTTCCAAATATTTAAATTTTTAAAGCCGTTAAAAGATCAATTTGACATTTTTGAAATAATAATCACTGAAGAAACCTTAAACAGTTGAGTTTGATCGTAATTTTAATATAGAATACAGAGAAAATGTTTAGCTATTCAAAAATTTAGTCATTCTATTAAATCTGTCTTTTTTGATTAATTACTTATACTAAACATATTTTTTGAAAAATTTCGGAAAAAGTAGGAAAAATGGTACCTCGAATTTTTGTGATTTTTTTCAAATATACCCTAAAAACCGACAATTCTACATGTAAAAAGAGTTCACGTACCAAGGGATAAAATTCCGAAAAAGTATAAATAAGTATTAAAAATAAAATTCAACGTTATACGGATAATTTCTGAAATCTAGAAATCTAAAAATTTACAAAAATAATCTTTCGCTACTTTCTCAGCTTACTCTTTTGTAAAATGACGATTATAATTAATAAAGATTTAAATAAAATCCAAGAAAAAAAATTTATGCACTTTTTAATATCTAAGTATATTGAATCATTATCTCTGCATAAATTTAACTTTAAAAGAACCAACCCTATATACTTGTTTATGTAAACTGATTTGCGTGTACATTGACCAACATCCTAGCATTAGACCGATGCAAAGGGATATAACCAGTGCATTTTAGGGCCAGCTGGGCCACTAAGTAGTGGATTGGAACTGTCCACAACATTAAGCGACATACTCGATGGATTAACCAATAAAACTGTCAGGATAGACCTAATGAAACATCCCTCGGCTGGCCTCACACTTCACGGCGCTTCACTTTATTCTATCATCGGTCAAGATTTGAAATTATAGTTACATGGGAAATATGATTTTGTAGGCGAAGAAATGGAAAAAAGGCAAATAATTTTATAAATTATTTTATTTTATTTTCCTTGACCAAAAATATAAACAGTAATTTAAATAATATATTCTCGACAATGTTTGGATATTTTGAAGAGGTTACTAGTATTTCCATCTCTTGGAATATCGAGATATTACGGAAAACTACCTGTAAACTTTCCAATTTCCTGTTAAATTTCAAATAATTCTGGAGATTCATCCATTAAACCATTTTCTTTAGGAGTAATCCTGGCGCATTCGCCAAATTTGTAAAAATAAACATGCAAACATAATTGTCCCAATTTTCTTTATTCATTTAAAAAGTTAATATTACTAACGAAATTTTTAGTTCATATTAAAAGGAAAGTTTGTTGTCCCGGCGCATCCACCAAATTTGCAAAAAAGTTATCACAATTTTTACATTAAAAATTTATTACATGAAGCTATATAAACATATATTTAAAAAGATATATTTCAAATATTTGAAGCAGAAGACCTCTCTATAACATCATTCATTATTTTCTTCCTTCCTTTCCTGCTCCTTAGAGTCCTTAGACTGTCCTCTAGCAGTCCAAATATTAGAAGTTCTAGTAACAGCCGAGCTTGACTTTCGTCGCACAAAATCCACCCCCACATTTTTACTAAATTTATTCAATATTTTCTTCTTACAGATGAATATTATGAAAATAAAAACACCTGTTTGAACAAAATAACTGACATTATCATATGATAATATTGTTATAATATTTATTACCCTGTAGTCCATTTAGACAATCCCAAATGATTTCTACCCATTTGGTTGCTGGGTGTTTCCCAAAATCGTAGAAAGAAGACACAATTTCAAACAGCAACGATATTCCCATAATTACAGCTAGTTTTAATATCAAACCAAGCCTAAAACAGTTTAATTTTTCAAAAAATTCAATAAATAAACGCGGTTTACCGTTCTTTGTTAGCAATAAATTTCTGTTGTTTCGATTTCAAGTTTTGTGCGTCGCTCATTTTCCGGATTTCGCCTTTAACTTTCAAACAATAAGTTATGGTTTTGATAAACAAGAAAATGTTTAAAATTTCGATGATGGTTAACGGTACAGTCACAAACATTAGTTCAGCATAATTCTCTACGATTAAATTAAATCAGGTTTATAGGAATCAATAACGTCAAGTGTTTTATTACTTGTACCTTTTTCGAAGTAACAGTGGCGTTCGCCGATTTTAATTTGCAAACTAACTGGTACAATATCGAAGAAATAAAGTTGTAGAAGGAAAGCTGTTATCATTAAGGGACAACCCCACCCGTAGAGGCTGTAGAAAAGAAATCGTTTTAAGGCGTTTTTCTTGCGATGCACAGCAGCTGAGGAGCTAGAAAATATTAAATTTATTGTTATTGCGTTGTATAATGTTACATAAAACCGATGTTGATTATTTTCGTAACAATACTTGAGCAATAAACAGATGTTTCATGTAAGTATAACACACCACACGTATAAATATGATAATATATTAATCTGAGCAATTATGTTTATTTTCGTAGAAATATAAGTGAGAACACAACAAAAAATATATGTTTATTTGCACACGATGATTCAAAAATTGATAGTTTCTAAATTTGAGGAATTTCATGCACGTCTATTTTTGCGGTTATGAAGTTCATTCATGTATAATAATGATTAATATTAGAGAAATTGTTTACCCAAAAGTCCAGTAAATGTCCAAGCACATAATATTCAACCAAACAAAGCTGCTGATTTCAAAATAGACAATCGTAAAACCTGTAAAAGTTGCTTAGAATATTCCGAAATAAATCCCAAATAAACTCACCAATAATTTTACAAGGTGTCTTGGGTATGTACGAATTAAACGCACTGTAAGCGATAAAAATACATAATAATAAAAACGACAAGCAAAAACTGACAAGAGTTTTCCCAAATACACTCGCAATTTCCTTGCTTATTATGTAAATTGCAATAGTCAAAGTTAGGAAAATACTAGAGATAATAAACACCCATCGATTGATTAGGATTTTTAAAGGAATGTTTGGAATTTTTAGTTTATAAGTTTGAAACAAAGCAAATTTATAGAATTTGATGGAAATTTTACTGCCATGTTCAATGCAGTAGGATTCTTTTTCTAACGGATGCTCCTCAAACATTGCGGTTTTATTATTATACAAGTAAAACACTGCGTTTTCGTCGAGGTAAAATTTGCTTCTCGCTGGGTAGACTTTAGAAATGTAGCCATGAACAAGAGCGAATGCATCTGAAATAAAAAATAAACCAATTCACGATTGATATCATACACAATGTTAGTGTTAGAATAAAAATCATAATATGTTAAGTAAACAAATAAATCATATTTACCATCGTCTCTCAGGGTTACATTTGGTATTTGTCTCAAATCTACACCATGAACATGTGTGTCTTGACAATTTGAACCATTTACAAACGATTGTCCATCTGGACAACATTTACGCAGACATTTAAATTGTTCACAGACGTCTAAGCTGGTTTTGCAGATTCTTACCACTAGTTTCTCATCTTGGTTTCGGTCTAAACAATAGGAATCTCTAGGGAAGCTTTCAGGGTTGTTTGGAAGAAATAAATGGCCGTTTTCAAATGAAATATCTTGAATTGAGTTAAAGTGGTAGTCGATGATTATTTTACAGTGAGGTAGTCCGATTTTTACAAAGTTGATTTCGGAAAATTCCTCGTTGTTGGTTGCGTTTTCTTTGGAACATGAGTGAGTGTTGGATTTGTAAGACCAACCCACTGGGCAACATTTTCTATGAAAATCCTCAAGATTAACATAACTTTTTCTCACAAACTCGTCTGTATTTGCTACTGGGTGAAACTGGTGGACAAAACCATCATCAACAACCTCAACACAGTCTTCTGTTGTATTTCCAAGTTTTTCAGCGTTAATTTGCAGTCTTTTATCATTGTCTTCCACGCATTTATACATGGAGTCTACCATAGACATTTTTTCCTCTCTTTCGCAACATTTCCTCAAATTCAAACCAGTCACAAAATTTATTACAATAACGCACAAAACTGTTAAAGTAATTTTATTATACATAGTGCTGATGAGGACCGTGCGCACATATCAAACGTTAATTTAAAACTAACATGGTTTTAGGACTGTAATGTTGCGTGTGGTGGAAGTGAAGCGATTTTTTAAGTACGTGGTAGTTTTTCTAAAATTATGTGACTAGGATTTGTATTGTTTAGAGTTTTAGCTTGGCACAACTGTTGGAAATGTAATAAAACACCTTGTAAAAATTATATTATGTATACAAAAAGTTTATAAATACGCTTTGGACGGCGATGATGGGGATTTAAGAGGAATTTGCGAGTAATGTTCTGATTTATGGAGTTGCAGGTTCTTTTAAGCCGTTCTTAAACTAAAAAAAAATTATGACGTGTAAGACAATTTATTATTAAGAGAATCTGTTTTATAAAAGACATTTTTTGGGAATTATTTTACTTACTTGTGATTTTTTAAATTCCCTAACTTTTCATTTTATTTTGGCTTCTACGTTAAACTGACAAATTAATCCAAAAAATGGGGTAGGTATAGCAACAATATTTTTCTTCATTATTCTAGAATTATAAGTACCTGATCCTTTGAAATAAAGTTATACAGGGTTTCCCAGGATAGACACGAAATATTTTTAGGTATGATTCTTGAATACATTCTGCTTTGTCCTGTATATTTTTTTTATCTCCAATCCGGGTTTTTTTAATTTTAATTTTCCATATAAAGTCATTACAGGTGGCAACTTACGGAAATCTTTTTAACAAATTTAATAATTACGCCGAGTACTTAGACATCGTTTATGTTCAAAATGGATTTTAATTTTTCGATTCAAAATAAACCAAACTTTCATCATGTATCAAATTTTCAACTATTTTCAATACTAGTTTTCAAAATAAATTAAGTGAACATGATTTATTTTTTCAAATTCCAAATTTGAACACTAATAATTCTTTAAGGGTTAACTCTATCAAAAAAAATACAAGATACTTTCGATCACAAATCATCTCAGCTATGAATTTTATGTATAACTTTTTTTCGATAATCAAATAGTTTAGCAGACTGGCTTCTTTTTATTCAACAGTGTTTTACTTTTTGGATTGGGGATAAAAAAATTATACAGGACAATAATGCCGAATTTATTCAAGAATCACACTTAAAAATATTTCGTGTCTATCCTAAATTTAACAAAAAATTTGTAAAATTAAATCGAAACTTTCTCTGCTCATTTAGTTAAAAGTACAGATTAGCACCTCTATACTTAATTACAAGTATCCAGATAGGCGCATAAATCATTTTATCGTCTACCATGGGACAATTACCGTAATTAAAATGCACCTGTGGAGTGTGGTCATTCTTTTTTATTACCTCCCATGTAATTACGCGGGGGTGTTAATGGAATGTCCTTCTAACACCGAAATTAATCTAACGAATGAATATGCTGATAAAAAAAACACTATTCATACTCATAAACTTTTTTATTGCAATACAATAAATTACTAAGCATAATTATAACACATAAAAGCCTCAAAGCGTTTAATCGTTTAGTCCCTTAGGTTTAATATTTGGTTCATATTCTAGCCTCATTTCTTCAGGTCAGTTTATTCACAGAAATCTTTGGCGTATTAAAAGTACTAGTCGTCTGGACATTGGTTATGGATGTAACCGATGATTTTCTTTTAATGGTAAGGTTCAGTTTGTCCCTCAAGTCCACGTACACCTTCCTCTTGCAGATGAATATAATGAAGACAAAAACACCTGTTACAAAATTCAAAATATTCGTTAAGTGTTCAAAGATATTTCACAAGATTACTTCTGATTTTCTGTGAAGTTATTGGCATTTAAAAGGGACGTTATTGAGTTTTAAAGTGTGTTTGGTTATGCAAGCTTCGTATTTCCCAGGTGCCACTTCCCGTGCTTGTATCACGGACGTCCTAAGCTCATTTGCAACAGCTTTGGCTTGTAGGGCCAATTCTTGTATACTAGTTTCGTTTGTAACATGTTTATTTTTCCTAAATTCCTCGTTGATTCTTTTTCGGCCTTCACGTAACGCTAACTGATCACCTTTGAATACATCTTTACGGGCTTGGTGTAACTGTTTAAATGAGTTTAGGACTTCTCTTCGCAAAACATTCGACATTTTTTTGGGAATTTTACACCGAAATTATGTAACGATTTGATTATAAAACCACTGACAGGCAGGTAAATTTGGGGTTATGACATATGAAGATAAAGCAGGGATCTGTGTGAGGTGTATGTTTGGTTGCATACCTTGCAGGCAGTTGATTGTATCCCATACAATTTCGAGATATTTTGTGAAGTCGTTTTGCTTCATGTTGTAGAATGCTGATAGAACTTCGAATAGAAACGATAGCCCCATTATTACTGAGAGTTTAAACATTAGGCTTAATCTGTGGAAATAGCTATTAAGAAAAATATTAACAAATCATTTGGAAATTTTACCTTTCCTTATCAGCCATGTATTTTCGTCTTTTATCACCTTTAGCCGCGTTTGTATCGTTCATTTTATTTATCTCATTTTTGACTTTAATACAGTACATGACGGTTTTGATGAAGAAGCCCGTGTTGATTAGTTGCAAGAGTAGTAAGGGGCCGTCTTTGAATAAAATTACGGCATAATTTCCGTCAACTAGAAAATTTAATAAAAAATTAAAAAACTGTTATAGGTAATAAAAAATCGCGCAAAATATTCAGGGACTAAAGCCCCAAACTTCTGGAGATTTTTTACCACATTATTGTATATTACGTACTGGAATTGATGAAGCATTTGTACAATCCTACAGTGGGATGGATCAAATCCGGCAGGACTTTATTGTTGGTAAAATAGAGGAGAAGCAGGACCATTAAAATGGATAGTCCCCAAGCATAAGTGCTGCAGTAGATGAACTTTTTTATATCCTTGCGTTTTTGGGAGGTTACAAGTTTTGTTTTACTAGAAAAAAAGGAAAAGTTAAAAAGCGAGGGTAAAAAGTTTTTAAAAAAGCTAAAAACTGAACAAGTGCTTGATTTTATTATTTATGCAATAATCAAGTGTGGACATTTTTTTGTAGTAAATATGATTTTGGGTTATAGTACATTCAAATTAGCAAAAATAAGGGAAATAAATCCAAAAAACATGCTCTTTTGCGATCCGACGCGGAAAATGATGGGTTTCAATATTATGTGGTGTCCCCAAATTTTATTAGAGCCTGGCACCCCTAAAAACCACCCTCAAGGTGTATGTTCGTGGTTTTCCGCATTTTACCGCAAAACGGTCACGATTTCGCAATTTTAGCTTCTATACAAAAATAATTCTTATAAAATTCTACACAAAAAATCTATTTACCATTTTTTCTTATATACATACAGTGGTTCTCAAACTACAAGAACAGAATAGATATAATTTCATCCTGCATTGGAACTTGGATATTAGATTGCTTGGACTATATCCACTCTATTCTTGTAGTTTAAGAACTACTGTATGTATATAAGAAAAAATGGTAAATACATTTTTTATGCAGAATTTTATAAGGTATATTTTGGTATAGAGGCGAAAATTGCGAAATCGTGACCGGTTTGCGGTAAAATGCGGAAAACCACGAACATACACCTTGAGGGTGGCTTTTAGGGGTGCCAGGCTCTAATAAAATTGGGGGACACCACAGAATATTGAAACCTAACCACTTTCCGCGTCGGATCCCAAAAGGGCAAGTTTCTTGGATTTATTTCCCTTAATAGCCCATTTTTCGTCTAATTTGGAACACATGGAACAAAATTAAGAGAATTTTAAAGAAATTTATGTACGACTTTTTAAATAAATTTCTACTAAAGAATAATAATTAAGATATTATTAGATAAATTATTATAGCTTAAAAAGGGGCATAATACATCCAGTTATTAGACACGCTGAAAATATGTCACTGCAAGTCCTTAATTTAAATAATTGGGAAAAAAATACCTGCAAACTCATTAACTGTGTCTACAGCGTAAAATGTTTTATAATAAACCTCTAATTAATTTAATGTTTCACTTTTACACCTATGAAAACATTTGTCCTTCGATATTGTGTACCTACGTAACAAAATACAAACAAAATAATCCCATAAAGAACATAACATAATTTGCAGATCATCATAGAGATAAAGTATATTTCCTATAAACTTACCCAAAAGTACACCAAATATCCCAACAAATCACATTCAGCCAAGTAAACTCGCCAAAAGCAGTAAACACCAACAAATACGCTGCAAAAAAACAATATTAATCAAAAATTCCCAACAGTTTCCCATTTTTTACCAATCACAACACACTCCTTATCCTTGATGCTACTCATCGTATCATAACTATAACACAAAATCCCAAAATTAAACAGCAAAGACAAACAATAGTTGACCAGGGCTTTTCCAAACAAATTCCTCATTTCGTTCAGGACCAAATAGGCAAAGATTGTTAACACCAGACAAACACAAGAGAATATTTTTGCCCAATAAGTTAGTGTGTATTTTTCTGCAATTTCTGGTTGGAGGTAACAGAGGAAAGCGCTGTAATCATCCATTTTAGCCGTTTTCGCATGTTCTATGCAGTAGGTTTCGTAGTCATTAGGATTGAAGTATTTGTAGGTGTTTGTTTTGTTGTAGTAAAGTTTCAAGACGCCCGTTTCGTCCATGCTGTAAGCGTATCTAGATTCCTTCAAGTGGAAGATTTTATTGCAGGTGTACTTGTGGATTATGGCAAAAGGTTCTAGAGAAAAAATAAAGTTTATTAATAATTCATGTCATACTCGTATAGTTTAGGCCTGTTATTATTATTAGAGGTAATATCATAAATTTTGTCAAGTACCTTATGGAATTTTAATTACTAGTAATTTGATAATTGATTGTTGGAAGCGGATCCTAATAGGTATAAAATTACTTTATAAATAGCTTTATTACCACTAACAATGTATTACAAAGTTTGAATTTACAAAGACATCCGGATTTAACTTTTTTTGAAATTCAAGTAAATATCTAAACTATCAAGCCGCTGATAGAAAATCTTGTAAGCAGCATTCTTTAAATAGTACCAATAATATTTAAAGTTGTTACAATGTATACACAACTTTGTTTTAAAATAAATGGTTAGCGGAGACTCTAATGAAGCAATTTAAATTGACGTGGTGCCTGGAATAATAATAAATGATTACGTGCCAGCACAATTGATTTGAGATTGGTATATAATGAAAGAAAAACCCCAAGTTATGTGACTAATCAAATTGATGGGCTGTTGGGTTACCTTTATTTTTTTGTAAACATGGAAATAAAATTGGATTAACTTCCGGTGATATATGCGTGCATGTATGGTAATTATACTAATTTAATCCGGATATTAATCTCAGAAATTAAAGCCATGTTTTATGGCAAATTAATGAATTATGATACTAGTTAGTTAGTTGGATGGGTAGGTTTTTAAAATTTAATTACTAAGTTGATGGAATGATGGAGTAATCCTTTAGATTAGATTTTGCAAGCGAATATAGGGTAGTTGACAAAATCTATGAAAATAATGCGAACTTGCTTTGTCGACCAGAATGCGACCAAAATTCAGATTTTTAGTAGTTTGTAATAAAATATATGAATCTGGTCCTAATTGTTAGGAAATTCAAAAAGCTCTTTCTTTCACAGAAATATACGCGTGAAAAAGCGACTTTTTATTGTATTTCCGTTTCCAGCATGGGGATCTCGCTTATTATAATAGATAGACCATAGGTTTAAATTTGGCAAAGTTGCTAAATTTAATGCTCAGTAATAATCCTAAGACAAATTTGAATTATCTTGAACGGTCTTCTGAAAAAGTAAAAAAAACTGAAAATTACAATTTTTGAAAATCGCCCATAACTTTTTTATTTCTGAACATTTTTCAAATCTGTAAAAACATTCTCAAAGCAACATTTTATGCTCTATCGATCACTGATCTTCGTTTCTTTAAACATTGATTCGTTTTTGTTTTTTGAACGCCTACTTCAGTTTTAAATTTGATTTTTTCTGTTTTGGTGGTTTTAAGAAAATAACTTAGAACTCGATTCAATATTTTAGTTTTTTTCAAGAATAAAAGTAGTTAGTTTGCTAATAAGAATAACTATTCCACTAGGTACTGAAAATTAATTTCTCACCTTCAGGCTTGGCAATCCGATCCGTGAACCCCAAATCCACCCCATGCACAAAACTATCCACACAAATAGACCCATTAACAAAACTCTGCCCATCCGGACAGCACTTCCTTATACATCGCATTTTTTCGCACACATCCTGCACATAATTCCCGCATACCCTCAACACCAAATCAGATTTTTCGTTTTGGTCCACACAGCACAGTTCGCATTTCAGTTTCATGTTCCTTAATTGTGCCTGAATTTCATTCAAATTCTTAAAATGATTATAATCTGTCACGACTCGGCATTGAGGCACCCCAACTCGTACAAACGAGAAATTCTGCAGGAGTAATTCTTGATTTTTTGTGAAATTGACCGAGTTGAACGGGGTGCAAGAGTGTGTCCTGGAGTTGTAGAAATGGTCCATGGGACAGCACTTATTAAAGAGCTTTTCCTTGAAGGGTTTGTTGGATTGTATGAGGGTTCTATTGGACAGCTCAAACCAGGACAAGCTTTTGCTGTTGGTAACATCCACACAAACATTCGCTTCTTCAGTTTGGTTCATTTTCTCAACGAAATTTGTACTATTCGTAATAATTTCCAGTCTTTCAATTGCTTTGGTCTGAACGCATTCAAATCCATCCACTGTCTTGTTGTTGATGGTCTTTTCCATCAGGTGCATATCCGAAGCACAACATTTGTTTATAATCACGTCAGTTTCGTGGGAATTGGTGGAAAACAATAGCAACAAGGTTGCGATGGAAATCAGCAACATCGTCAAGGTTTCGTACACTTAAATTTTTTGTTGTTGTAATATTAACGCTCTCATTCTGAAAGCGAGCGCCACTAAACAGGACATTCACTAGCCGCTACATGAGACTAACTGAATAACTGAAACGAAAGCAACAGCACGTTGTTACTTAAATATGAATATTATTAGCAGAGTGTGTTTGAGGGGTGAGGTACGCAACAGGTATTATTGTTTGAACTACCTGGTGGGTTTAAATTTTTTCAAAGGGATGCTAAAGTGCTATGTGTTTTTATCTATGTACCTAGTTGTTATTCGGATGTAATCACGCGGTATTTACTTAGCATATTTGAATTTAATCCATCAACAAACAAGAAAATTGTAGCTAAATCACATTCATGCATGGTTTAATATGGTAATTATTTAGTTGGAAGTACCATTTTTTAGGGAATTTTTACATTTTTTCCAGAATGTGATTTATGGTACAAAGATTACTATCTACTAGAATTTTTTTTACAATTTTTGAAATGAATATATTTTTATATAGTTATTATTAAATTAATTTATCGATGTACCAATTTCACTAAAAAAAATATTTTAAAAATAGTTCAGCTTTTAATATATTATATTAATCAAAGTTTAATTTTAGATTATGGAGAAATGTGTCGCAGCGATTCACAAAACCTGTTTCACTGTGTCAAAAAAATTGGTGATTCAAATGCACAATAATAGAAATAATAAACAGGTATTATTATTGTATGTAAATAAATTGTTTATATTGAATTGATTCAAATCTGTTTCAATATTAATAAATATTCTGTTGTATATAATTAAGTGGAATTTTTGTTTCCAAATCTAATTTTTTATAAGCTGTAGAGTAGAAATGTAAAACAAATTTATGAAACATACTTTTCACATTATTTAAATTGACATTTTAGTACCTTTTTTAATTTCAAATGTGATATCTTTAAAAGGCGTAAATAATCATGATTTTTTGGACTACTTTGGATAGGAATTTTTTTTTTTTATTCCAAAAAAATTTTAATTTGGTAAATTAATACATATATTGAAAGAGAGTTTAAAGGTGATAATAAAACTGAAAGTAATTTGATAATAACTAGCTCAGTTCAAAAAATAAAATAAAAAATTGAAACTTTAGCACCTTTTTCGATTTTAAGCTGTCATATCTCTAAAATGCTCACAGATATTACAATGAAGTTTGAAAATTTGGATAAAACAGGTCGCAATCTATATGAATTTGTATAATTTTTATTTTAAAGAAGTCTAGGAACGTCAAAAGAAATAAATAATCACGATTTTTTTGGGTTACTTTGGATAGGAACATTTTTTTTGATAATTGCAAAAAAATTTAATTTGGTAAATTAATACATATAATTAAAGAGAGTTGAAAGGTGATAATAAAAGTGAAATTAGTTTAGTAATAACTAGCCCAGTTCAAAAGATAAGGCACTTAAAATTTTGAAATTTTAGCACCTTTTTCGATTTTAAGCTGTCATATCTCTAAAATGCGTAGAGATATTACAATGAAGTTTGAAAATTTGGATAAAACAGGTCGAAATCTATCTGAATTTGTATAGTTTTTATTTTAAATAAGTCTGGGAACGCCAAAAGAAATAAATAATCATGATTTTAGGGGCTACTTTGGATAGGAACATTTTTTTGATAATTCCAAAATTTTTTTAATTTAGTTAATTAATACATATAATGAAAGAGGGTTGAAAGGTGTTAATAAAACTAAAAGTAGTTTGATAATAACTAGCTCAGTTAAAAAAATATAATAAAAAATTAAAACTGCTCTAGCACCTTTTTCGATTTTAAGCTGTCATATCTCTAAAATGCATAGAGATATTACAATGAAGTTTGAAAATTTGGATACAACAGGTCGAAATCTATCTGAATTTGTATAGTTTTGATTTTAAATAAATCTAGAAACGTCAAAAGAAATAAATAATCACGATTTGTTGGGGCTACTTTGGATAGGAACATTTTTTTATCATCCCAAAAAATTTTAAATTTGGTAAATTAAAATAATACAGCTAATGAAAGAGAGTTGAAAGGTGATAATAAAAGTGAAATTAGTTTAGTAATAACTAGCCCAGTTCAAAAGATTATAAGCTGTCATATCTCTAAAATGCGTAGAGATATCACAACGAAGTTTTGAAAATTGAGATGAAACAGATATATCTGAATTATTATATTTTTTCTTTCAAATATACCTGGGAACGTTAAAAGAAATAAATAATCACGATCTTTGGGGCAACATCCAATATAATAAATATTTTCCAAATATAACACCTAAATTTTGTTTGTTTATTAAATCACATATTTATTACAAAAATATTTTGGTAAAAATATCCTGGGGGGTTAATGATTTGAAATACTAATTAATTTATTTATGTAAAAGTTTAACACTCTTGGTTTCTTTCACTTGAAATTATTATACAAAGTAGTAATAACTCTGAAAACAAGCAGACGCAAAAACAAATTTGCTATAAACCATATGCCAAAAATATGCGGCTATAACAATTTTTGTTTAATGTTGAATGAATTGATGTCAGACTAAAAAATTCAAACGAACTTTAATTGAGCAAAAACAAACAGACATTTTGGTGGATGTACATCAATAAATTATACATAGTTTTCGTATAAGTTTATGGGTAAACACGTTGACATTTGTTGTTTATTTTTCCAAGCAATAAGACCATCATAAAGCATAATTAAAACAGTTGTTGTGGGTGTTAATGCGCGTCTACTAACTACCATTGATAGACAGTTAATAATTTAATGTTATTGTCCTTTAATTAATTCGTGGTCAAATTCAAATTGTTTTATGTTCTAGTTTCATTGAGAAACAATTTTCGAGGAGCATATGGCGAAAGCTAACAAAATTTTAGTTGTTCCAATCATTAAAGCAAGCGCCAGTGCGTCTGGGTTTTTGCACGAAATTTCCCAAACATTCCGAACCTAACCTACGCTATAGAAGGAAATTTTATATCATATTGTCGAATAACAATCAGCTTTCTTTGGATTTTTGCAACGATTTGGAAAAGTTTATTTATTCTGGAAAATGTTGACACACAAACTTCGATGACCTCCAAGACACAAATAATGTGAAGTTCAAAAGATTTGTATGCACAGTTATTTGATTTAATAAAAACTGACAAAGTTCCCAGAAGATCCATAATAGTATTTATAAAATTTTAAGTGCATGTTTCATTAGGAACTAATGCTATTTAATTCAAGGTAAATGGTATGAAGTTTGGGTAATAAAAAATTGCCTCCGAGGGATTGTTTTTTAACTAGCATACAAAGTGAAATTATTTCGTCGTAGTTACATTATCGTTACAGTAGAATAAAGTAGTAAGTATAGTTAAAATAAGACCGATTTTTCTAATCGTAATAGAAAGTGAGGTTTTAGATTTTTTGTTGAATTCAATTACGTATTACGTACGAGAAATTGTAGTTTGTGTTAACTGCTTAGACAATGTGACGAAGAAAAAAATATGAGAAATGACGTTGTGAAAATGCAATTAATTATCAAAAAGCGGATTTAAGATCGTCATTCCAGAGACGCATTCAGAGTCCTTGAAGTTCTGACGTCATGGTGGAAACCTGAGAATCGATCTCATTTTCACGGGTGAGATACTGTTAGAAGAATTGGCTTACGACATCTACAAATTACTAAACAATTCTTATGTTCTCATTTCTGACGTTCATCTCTAACTAACGAATCATTGAATATGAATTAATCGTCTGAACTCGCCTTAAGCACTGTAAAGAAAGTCTTGTTTCTAAGGAAAATATGTCCAGGTATAATAGAAGTTTTCCATTTTGTTTTGGTTGCCGGTTTCGTAATTATCGCATTTTTAGAAAAATTGTTGGTTTGATAATAAAATTGTCCAAACTCTAAACCCCACTAAAGACGTCACGTGCATTATTCACGTTTGTAGTAGATAATGAATAATTCAAACGGAAACCACCATGAAATATGAAAAGATTCTATTTGCATATTTATTGTTCTATTTTCTTACGCAAAAAAATTATTGTTTTGTGTTAAAAAAAACTAAAGAATGGTGATTTTAAAATAAAATAAATACCTTCCATGCACGTTTTTTCTAGGATAATAAATTCCGATATTTTGGGTTACATAAAACTAATTTTATAGTAAATTTGTCATATTGTTGCGTTTTAGTACTTAATGAACGCTTTATACTCGTATGGCGGAACTAATTTGTTTGTTTTTATATTTATTGGTATATTATTGTGATCCTTTACCACATTTGGTTTTTTCATCTAAAAATACTCATTTGTTTAAATAAAACTATAAACTATGAGAAGTTTTTTCTACAACCACAACCTATTTACTATATAATTTGAAACAATCCTGAATTATCTCTAAGTTTATAAAAATATAAACCAAATTTTTATTTATATGGTAAATTTTAATTTTTAACAAGGAAACTAGTTCAGATTATAAAAGCAGTCACAAGGATAAACAATTTGCATAATATCAGCTGTTTATTAGTATTTTGTAGTTAATTAATCGAATTAAATCAAATATGTATTAAATTTGGAACAACTATTATATAACAGAACAGCCGTTGTATTTAGGTAATTGATGTAACACAGTTTAGTATAATATTTTCCATGAAACTCTAAAAATATCAATTCAATTAAAAGTGCTAATATAAATTAACATAACATCAATTATTACCTTGTATGTTTTGTTTTCTATTAGCGAAATGTCTGCCAACATTTATTTTCTTTTAAATTATATGAATTAGTAAACAATTACTTCTTTATCAGTTTTGCTATATTTAATACTTGAATAGTTAATGTAATAACAATTAAGGTTTCATGTAAAAAATTACCGCTTATATCTTATTATAATTACGAAAACTCCTTTTCCAGACAACTAAACATCCCACCATTTCCAATAAAACATTCAACTTGAATACTTTGTATGATAAATATATTTTTAGTTAGTTTATTTAAATTAATTATAAAGTAAACTGATATAGAGAATTGGCTCGACCGCATTCCGAATGCTCCAGCACATTCCCACAGCAAGACCAATGTCTACGTCCTGGATGTCCTTCGTGTCCATGTCCACAACCTTTATACCCCCCTGGCATACTCCCATCACATCCACACGTTGCCTCTTTGCTTCCACCACTTGAGCAAAAACTACAACAGTGGAAAGCACCATGGTGTGGCTTCAAAGTCCTCACGATTATAGGAAAAGGACTACCCTAAAATCAAATTGTAATTAAAACATTTCACTCTACAAGAACAAGAGACGCCACAAACTTTAATTGGTTGTCCTTGTATGTAACTGCATAAAGCCAATTTTCCTGCTACGTCGGGAATGAAGGAAATAATGTAGGTTCCATCTCGTCTATCGGAAACGTGGACGGAAATGGATCTGGAGAGTCCAGCGTCGCGATGGTGGACTTCGGCGGTGACTAGCTCGCCTCCACGGTCTAGGGGGGTGTTGGAGGAATCGCGGGTTTCTAGGGTTAGTTCCACTTTGCGTCCAACTCGTAAATTGGAGAGAGCTACGAAAAGTAAATCGAAGTAGAAGGTTTGTAAAAATATAATTATGAAAAAAGTTCAAATTTAGTTTCTATTATAAACCAGAAGATTAAAAAAAAGTTGAACTAGTATACTTATTTTACAATGGTTTTCAAGTAATTATTTAAGAAAAGTGTAGTAAATGTCCAATTTCTTTGAGTTTTTCAAGAACATAAATTATACGTAGAAAAAAAATTATATCTATAAAGAAAAACTAGGAATTTCTATGATATAATTAAAATAGTTCTTTGTTCATTAATAATATACTTTTTTGCCAACTAATTGAATAAAAAAATTGTTTAATTAACCAGACATAATTTGACGAAAAAATTATGAGCTCGGCTCCGTCTGTTATTAATTTTTTAATTCTTAAGAAAATACCCACACTTAATTCCCGCTTGATATATTAAAACGTGTTTTAAATTTGTCCTGGGGCCCGTGTTCGGCATCGTTTTTATCTCTTCTGACGGGGGCAAATTCCCCAACACAATCAGTCATTGCCACTACTACTACATCTAATAATAAACCTAATTTTTCCAACCCTCCTAAACAATTTATTCACATAACATTTGTCCAATCCGTCAGCAAGTTTTTTCCATCATTATTTTCTTTAACATAATTTTTTTGTCTGCATAAATCGCATGGTGACAGACAGACAGTCACGTCATGTCTTGTGGCTGTTGAAGCAGCAAACTACATAAATTTCAGGAACTTAAATCGTCCGTATCAAAACACCCCAGACAGATTCCCTCAAAATAAACATGGGATAGTGAGTACTGAGAGTGTGTGTGATGTTTTATTTTATAATGGGTTGATGAACGGTATTTTAAACACATTAAAGTCAACATTAAATCACTGGTTACAACACGAGTTTTTTTCTTGGGTTACTTACGACTTAACAGTGACATTTCTTTCAAATATAATAGTTACCTTCGCTGTTTAGGTGGCAATGATCTGGTGAAACTGATTGAGTTGTTACAACTCCATATAAAGTGTAATTATCCGAAGATTGCACAACTTCATTAGGCAAAAATTGCAAACTATCCAACAGTTTTAATTCTGCTGGTTCCTCTAAGTCGTCACATCGTTCCATTTTCTGCAAAATCACTTTAACGAACGTTAAAACCTCGACATCTCTTCCATCATTCAATAAATCATCCACAAAAAACGCTACGTCTCTCGCATCCTTAATCCGTTTCTGCAAACCTAATTTCTCCTTGTTCATCCTTGAAATTTGCTCCTGCTTCACCTGCTGTATCTGCTCTAGCAAACTCTTCCGATGTTCCTCAACAGCTTTGATATAATTATCGATGAATTGTTCCACTTCGCCCTGCAGGCGATTGCATTGTGTTTCGATTTGTTTGGTGGTGGTGTGGAGGCGGTTTGCCGCCACCGCTGATTGTTCCACAACATTTTTTGCTCTGTCGACGACCAAACGCAAGTTAGAGAGGTGGGATTTGGCGGCTTGTGATACTGGTTCACACATATGGCTTCTGTGTACACCGGAAATGCAATCTCTACAAACAACCTGAAACACCACAAATATATGGAAAGTCGTTTCGGGGCGGATGTTTGGATTGGATGTGTTTTTGGAGTGTTTATGCGATCATCAGTCAAGTAAATTGAATGAGGAATGAGTGGGGTGTGCGAGGTAGGAAATTTTGGTTTAGGAAGCGTAATTTTTAATTTATGAAAATGATATTAAATATACTGAATACTGAAGAAAATATCTGATGTGTCCAACACATGACTTTCTTATACAGATAATACCACAATTACTTTTCCTAAAGAAATTAAGTTAAATTTCTTGTAGAAATCGTGTTTCAATTTTGAGCGTTTCCGGCAATTTTCAAATAATTTTCAGAAGTCTCTCTCGCACTTATTGCAATACGCATAAATCTGTCCTTGTCCCCGAATTTTACGACAAAAATAAGGGTTTTATTTTTTTGAAATTTTTTTGACGGAATTTCAAAAAAAGTTTAAACAAAATTTCTTCAAAATTTAATTCTAAATCAATGTTAAAGAACAAAAAATCTTGTAAATTGTATATTTTTCAAAACCTAAAAATGTCTTCAAGTAAGTACCATTTGTGTTAGTGCTAGATGAAAAAGATTTCATGTGCACCCACAATTTTGTTCAAACTCTTAACTATGAAATTTGAATCAAATCCGATAAGTCGTTTTTGCTTAAATATATTTAAAATACATATAACAGTGTGTGTTCCAGATCCACATAACTATAGAAAAGATCTAAAAAATTTGGCAGAGTTTTCTTTTTCTGGAATCTCGCCCCGCGTTTGGTTAGAAAATAATGTTAGACATGTTTTCGATTTTTTAAAATCAAATGTGCGTTAAGCGGTAGGTAAGTCCTGAAACTATATCTTACTTGTAGACAAGTTGAACAGAAGTTGCCCAGCTCTGCATCTGGATGCCTCACACACATAATCTGCCTCCGTATTCGCGTAATACCCTTCTTCCTGGCGTCCCCCAACGTTAACACTTCATGGTCGGCTGAAGACCTCTGTCGCAGATGTACATCCTCGCACTGATCACAGAAACTAATGGCACACTCCATACACCGCGCCGTGGCCTTAAATTTAAAATATTCTCCAGTCAAAATACAAACCGAAAATAGCAATTTTTCCACTTGAGTGAAAATTGATGGGGCGACTAGTCTTAACTCACCGATACATCTGACGTGCATACATCACAAAGTAGATGGGTTTTGTGGGAGTTTAACGTAGCAAGGGCCATTCGGTGCTGTAGAGAGTAATTAGGCGGGTAAAAGGCGACACCACCTGGAGGAATCTCTGCACGAAGCCCACATGTTGGGCAGATGATGCCTTTGGATGGGCTGTCGCTGATGTAGCCTGAGCCTGCCGAACTCGCCTTACGCGAATCGTTAGTATTGGTTTTGTTTACTATAACAGAAAAAAGTTCATTGTACCATAAAAATTGTTACATGCATATGTTTACATAAATAATTCAAGGATCGTATAATCCTGAAGCCACATGAATCAAATCCCTTGAACATCACAGGGGAAGCCTTTCATAAAAATTATTTGCGTCACCTTTGTGCCAAAGCGGTTTATTTTCGTCCAATTTTAATTACAGCTTTTGTTGTTTGTAAGTATAGTTCGCTGTTTATTGCTTTCTTGTTAACTCGTTTCGATTATACTCAAGAGAGCACGTGCAGAAACTAACAAACAAAATCAATCAGTCGCTGTAATGGAAGGAAAATACATTTCGAAGGCAATTTTATGAGGATTTAACGTAGCGATGAATGAAATATTGAAAATTAAATCGTGAGACAGAAAATTTTGGTACCTAGAGAAAATGTAAATTAAATGAACTATCTGTCACATTTGATGGTACCACGTAAATTTCGAAACGATTTTCCAAAATTTATTAAGGGCCAGTTTTTCAATCAGACTTGGAGTTACTTTGGACCAACAGAATCGTTCATTTCTAGAAGATCTAGCAATTTAACTGATAAGATACAAGTTTAGTACCTAGAAGTTAAAACTATCGATTGAAAAACTGGACCCAAAAAAAAATTTTTTTCTATTTTTTTTTTCGTCACTATAATCACAAACTTTTTACCTTCAAATTCATCATCGCACCATCCAGCCACTTCCGTCTTCTCCAGCTCCTGCAGGCAACCCAAACAAAAACTGTGCAAACAAGGCAAAACTCGCGGCTCCTCAAACTGCTTCCTGCACAAAGGGCACTTGAACTTAGTGTCATCAAACGTGACCCCATATACACTCTTCGCTCTTGGTGATGCCGGAATGCTGTTGGTTTTCTTCGACTGGTGAGGTGCCGATTTGGAGCGATCGTGACTGATTTTTGTACCAGCAGCTGGTTCTATGGAACGTCTTTTGGCCGAATTGACGATTTGACTTTGGCGTCGTCGAGCAAAACTTCCAAAAATGTAGGAAATACGGTCAATCTCCATCATTCTTTAAGCAGCGAATAATGGACTGCTTTTAAATAGATGACGACGAATATTGATGGGATATCAGAATATTTGAGTTTAGAATTATAGTTCGAGTGGAACTGCAATTAAATTGAACGTGCATTTTAGCAAAACATGTGCATACTATTAATCTTAGAATGTCACGCAACGAGGATTAAGGGGCTTGAGACATAGGCATGTATTCTATGTTTACAACGGAAATTTAGAAGCTCCATAACTTGAACTTGACCCGTTTATACAAACAAAAATGTGCAGTAAATGTGTGAGTTGTCGATTTGTTTTCAACAAAAATAAATTGGACAAAACAGACATTTTGCTTTAGTAATGAAACCTACACAAATTTAAAAATAAATTACACAAAGATAATCCTCAAGTCTCAAATCTCAAGTACATTTTTTATTAGAAAAACCAGATCCATTTTCCTGTTTATATTTACCTTAACTTAAGTTTTAAATATTTAATGATGAAATATCTAAATTTAACCAGAGTTATTCACTAACAAGATCACTCAAACTCACATTAATTTTCTTACAACTGTGTCGATGACACTTCAAGAAAATCTATTGTGTTACAACATTAATTCGTATTTATGGTTTGAAGTATTGTGTGAAAATATTTAGAGTTGACGGAATGGAACACACGCGCGCGTTCTAATTAGTTTAGACGCTGAGCGTCCCAACGCTGTGGCTTTTTAAAGCTAACTGAGCGTTGAGCGTATTCTATTTTATTTTCTCTTGGTGTGTGGATTTAACTTACGTGGGGAAATAAGACAGAAGAAACAAGGGGTTTTATAGAGAGTAGATATCGATGAATTATTATTTTAGGGAAGAAAATTATTAGTGAATTCAAATGTTATTAATAATTTGTTATAATAAAATATACGATTTAGAAATTGATTAATATCTGTATATGTAATTACTAATTTTGAGTTGTTTGCATTTTTTTTATAATATTCATAATTTGTAGGAATTGTGATTTTCACATATTTCTACAGTTTTGAACAAAATATATTGAAATAAAAAACTCAGGTCACTTTTAGAATGTTTACTTTTTATATAAATAATCTATAATTGTATTTCAAACATTTTCCAAAATTACAACATATCTTAAAAGAAAATTATAACCTAATATAAAAATGTATGTAGGTATTCAGAAGGCGTGTACACTATATTTCCATCTCTCTCGCTCTCAGCAGGAGCTAGAGACACAGAATAATCTTAACATACCAAAAATATTTCATTTTTAGTTCATTTTCTACATGAAACAAAATTTAAAACACAATCTCAACAACTCCTACTTTACAAATACAAATAAACTGTTAAACTACAACGTTGGTGTCCTCCTATACCAAAACCGGGCTCTAAAATCATCCGAACAGGTCAGAAAGGCCGCTTGAGTGGGTGAATGAGCAATCAATCGAACAGCCCCATTATGTCCCAATGACATCAGTTGCTTCCTAGAGGCATTTCGCGAATTCCACGCACACAAGGACGTAGTGGCTTCGTCTGGAAACAGCACATAGTCCTCTGTGTGATTAAAAACAGCTTGTGCTTCATATTCTTGTTTCCCTGTGGTACCAGCTCCAGTATAAGCGATAAGACACCGACTAGTCGTCAATTCCCATAATTTACAAATAGAGTTCTTTCCGGACGACAACAAATATTTCCCATTACGGGAAAATGCTACCGAACAGACTTCAAGTCCATCATGTGCCTTAAGGAAAGTGTTTATACAGCGATTTGAAATACCGTCCCAAAGTTTAATGCTTCCGTCTTTGCTACAAGTGGCGAAAACTTTGGCGTCTCCTGACCACTTGAGACAAGTGACACTTTGCGTGTGCTGATGATGAGGGAAAGAACAAACGAAACATTGCAGGGTGTTAAGGTCGTAAAGGCGGACAACTGGATGCGCTGTAGCTACGATTAAATGGTCGCCCCCTGGGTGAAAGGACATGGCTTTGACTGGTTCTGATTCCTATTAAAAAACAATAAATTTAAAGATTATCCACTTGTTTCACTTGAGAAATCTCACCGTTATCGTTTTAAAAGCTTTCTTGACGCTAGCCTTGGAAATATCGAACATTTTAATGGAATTATCCTTGGAACCCGACACTAAAATCGGTTCCTTCGGATGGAACTCCAAACACGTCACTTCCTCCATATGATCATATAAAGTCCTGATCACAGGATGACCCTGTTGTTCCCCACGTGAAGGATCCATTTCATCTGGAGCCGATTTAGCCAGCATTCTATCCACATCTAAAATTTTTATACTGGCATCCACACTACCAGTCGCTATTAACTGACCATCACTTGAGAAGCATCCTGCCCGGCAGTTTCCTTTGTGCGACGTAACGTAAGCCGTTTCGTAAAGCGCTGGTTCAGGGGCAGGCAAATTGGATTCCGTTTCAAACTCCAAATCTTAAAATTCTATTGTAACTAACAAACTTGTAAGGAAATTATGTATTTAGTACCTAAACCAGACCCAAGATTATTGCTGCCTATTCCTAGATTTGGTGGTCGTTCTTTTTTGTCTAATTCATGTTCCAAACCAGCCAAAACTATGTGGAAAAGTCTGTCGCTTGGGGCACATGCTGGTTCAGCTTGGACGGTTGTTGTAAGCGTTGTGCCGAGATTTTGGTGTCCATCATAGAACAACTGGCTAGAAAAACAATATATTATTTCCACTTATTACCGCTAATTTCCAAGCGTCTTTACCTGATAATTAACCTATAAAGAAACTCGCGACTTTTGATCAGATTACTGGTATCGACGGTTTCTGAGTTGTTAACTGGAATGTTGTTAGTTGTGGTGTTTGCCATGGTGCTATTTGGGTCTCAAAATTATTTTATTGAAGCAAAACCGGCTGAGATATAACCAAAAAATACAACAGTTGAAGTGTGAAGTTAGCTTTGTTCATAGATAAATATTTGTATAGAGGCGGTAAGTGCAAAAATATACCACCAGTGTTGCATAAAGTCTTTATAATTGATGCAAATATGTATTTAACGAGCTAAAATAATAGGAACCAAAAATTTGAACCAATTTTCAAGAAATCGTAAGGAATTTAATATTTTTAATTTAAAACTCAATAACCACAGAGAAATACATGAGTTCTATAATAATACTAGCGCCCCCTGGTAGGTTTTCTTGACTTCTGTGTATTCATGGTTGCCTATTACTTGTTTTATTTTGCAATTATTTCTTTTATTAGAATAAGTTATTTATGAAATTAGTGTTTATTTGGTTATATTACTTTTTTATTTATTTGCAACTGGAAAATAAAATGAAACTACTAATAATAAATTATTTTCGCTCTTTATTATTTAATAGTTGCTGACGCAATTATGGAAATTATTCTGTGAGTAACTTGATTTTTGTTACAATTTTTTTATTTATCTAGAATTTGCAACAAGACAGAATCAAAATTTCCTTTTAAAATTGGTTTGAAATTAAATTTTTCGCCACTCGTCGCGAGTTTCCGTGAAAATATCGGTTATGTTTGACATCAATGCAATATGGCGCCCGGCTCTTTGCTGGTGCATCAGATGTGTGTAAAAATATTGTAATTTTTTAAACACGTCGTGTTCTTTGATGGTGATCTTATAGTTTTCGAATCATTCATCGACTTTATACCAGTACACAGTGTTTCGTTTTATTTTGACCAAGTGCAATTTTACCAGCTTTACCCAGCTATCCCACCTGAGGAATATTCATTTTTTGTTATATTATTTATACTTCTTTCGGGGGCTATCATGGTTTTTAATAATAGACAACAAATTCCTGTTAACTCTACCCAGTGAACTGTTTTGTGCATAAATGACGTGCTGTTAAATTCCAGGAAAAGTTCGTACAACATTTTACAAGAAGTGAAGATTTGTTGTCATCTTTACAGGTGAACTACCTTCAGATATGGCCTTCAATGAGGTAATTTTCTTTTTTTATATTTGCTGCCTTTGCGGCTTTTTGCTTTAGGCCCCTACGAGTTTGGGTGGGTTTTCCTGTACAACATATTGTTTACTTAGTTTTAGATCATATGATTTTGGGCGATAATATTTAAATATTTATTAGTTATAGGTATAGTGTAAGCACCTGTATCTGTTTATCTTTTAAATCACGAATACCTGATTATCAATCTTTCCGTTAATGTTCTGATACCTTTAAATGATATTGCGGTAAATGCATATTTAAGTTCTGAACCGTTATGCAGAAATTTCTGGAAATGAAAAAAGTATCTGTAAAATATTTTGTAGGTAGGTATGTTATTTTTTATTTATATTTATGTGGCTGAAATACCTAAGTACATGGGCGTCGACAATGGGGGCAACGGGCGCTTTACCCCCCATTTAGAGTTCTAGGGTTAAATTGGGACCCGTAAGTTCTCAGTTTTGGTAGTAGAGCTTCAATATCTTTCAGATACTTAAGTACACATTTTTCAGAAATTTTCCGATAGTTCACATCTACAGAGAAAACCTGAAGATACATACAGGGGGTTCTGAATAAGTGTCCAGCCTCTCTGTTATCACTGGGAGTTAGTCTTGGTAAATTAGAAAATAATTAGTTAAAGTAACAGCAGTAGTTTCTCAGTTTCTCAGCAGATTTTGGTGGAAGAGGAAAATTTTAGTCTACGCTCATGATGTGTTGTAATATATTTTTGTATGTTATTTATATTAATGTGAATAAATGAGCCTGAAATACCTAAATACATATTTTACGCAAATTTATTAGAATTATTATTCCAGCTAATATTTATAGTTATGTAATAAAATTTAAATTTGGTGAAAGTTACATTACTATTGTTAATAAACATAGTTTATAAACTGGTTTTTACTATTTGAAAAATAAAATTTTATACCGTTTGAACTTATTTTTATTGTCTCAATTCCCACAACGGTTGCGAATGAAATGATTGGCTATAATAACTAATGTTTATTTTATCTAAAATGACGATTTACCTACATTAGTTATGTAAATAAGCAAATCCTGATATATTGAGTGCATAGATTTGGTTTATTTTTAGCTACCTACCAGTAAAATGGGATAAAAGCATCGAGTTTTTGTACACAATCTTAATTGAAGTTGTTTAAAATGGCCATTAGTGAAAAAAATGTTGAAATTGGTTCAACGGTTAGATACTAATTGGATAGATATACAGGGGGGTCCCCGAAAACTCAGTTTATTACCGCCCTCTACGTGTTTGAATAAATCAATCCGATTTCTGTCTAGAAATATTTGGCTAGAGATCGATTTTCCCTCTGTATTTATAGTCTAGTGTACAAGTTTTAATTATCGAAGGCAAATACCGAGCTAAATTAAATAGCGTATCTATTATAAGAAAGTTGGTTATTGCCAGCACAATATTTCATCTGCAACAAATTATTTTAGTGCTTTTCGACAAGCATTACATAAGAATGCAAACGAAAAATAAAAAGAAAAGTTGCCAGGTGTAAAAATGTATCCACTTATTGGATTCAAAGTAATTGCTCGATGCGATAGAAATAAAACGGTAGTCTCCAGTAACTAGTTTGGAAAAACTTGAATGGAAAACCGTTAAGTTTATTATCTAAATGGTTGCTGTCAATAAATCAATCGAAAAGTTGCAACAGCATGATGTTAGGGTTAAATGTAGGTTTGTCTTAAAATAATTGTGTTTTTTGAAGATTTAGTTTCAGTCAATAAATATCAGTTGGTGGTTGGAGTTACAAAGATATGGGACTTTTGTACACGTTCCTTTTTTCTTATTTATTATCGCTTCCTTCACATCATTTTTCTTTATTGCAGCTGAAGCTGACTTGGCTCGAATTTTAGTACCTGACCCTTTTGTTGGATGTACCAGAGATTCTTTTATATTTTACACACACCATATATTTTTTACATAGGAAATATAGAAATGAAAGAAAATATTTTTTTGTAAAAAGTACTCTTTGGAAGTTGATTCAATCCAAATTGTTCTGTGTACTGTAATTAATGGTATTAAGTCGAGGTATTAAGTAGTTAAATTGCACATCATCAACTTCTAGGTTGGTTTTATCGAGGGTTTTATATTTTAATTAAAACTTGAATCCAAGTTAATTTAGATCATCCCTGATGATAATTTAATTAACTATATTGTATTATAAGTAGAGGGTTTATAAGATTTTTTCGATGATAAAAAATCTTTAGTTTCTATTTCTAATAACCGGCTGAATTTTATCAAAGAAACCTGTTTTTTCCAAAATCCCAACTTGGCATCCCCCAAGAATTTCTGCAAGAAAAACGTTGTGAATATTGGGAAAACAATGTTTGGATCCGCAGCATTAAAAGTTCTTCGTGCCCTAGCATAATATTTCCATATTCAACTTACTTCCTACTGTTGGCAAATCTATTCACTACCCACAGCGGAAATTCATAATATCGATTAGTTTTCCAGATCTGGCACGGTATCCCATCATTTGTTATTGTTAAAAGGCATCTGTATGTGAAGAAAAGTAAATAAATTTGCATTTGCCAAGCGACCGTCATTTCCATTATCGATATTCAATCATGATGGTGATGTGTGTGTGTGTATAGTGAAATTTTCCGCTTCAGAAAAAACAAACGGAAACATATTCGACAGATTATGCGGGGGCTCCAACATTTCTAGCTATGATAATTACTGCACATCATCACTAGCTGTTTAAAACAATTGAATAAAGGCTCGTGGTACTCGGCATAAACAAACCTTGAACTTCTATACATACACACACTTACACTGCGTTTTTATTACCTATAAATAACATGTAGGCCTTTGTTGTAGTGGAATTTATGGCAAATGCCGGGAAAAATAAAATAAATCAATGCGTGTGCTGAATAATACAGGAAAAATCTCGTAATGTTACAGTGGGGTTATAAAATTACCGTGGATAAGTTGCTGTAATTTTTGGTTTATGTTGTAAGTTGTAGGTGCGTCAGAATTTTTTAAAGAAGTACAAGTTTTGTGGAAATTTACATCTTTTAGATGTTGGATTTAATATTTACATCAATTCATTTCTTATAGAAACAACTGTGTCAATATGGGAAGCAACTATCTACAAGATAACTTTAACAAAATACGGAAAAACCAACCCTAAAGAATCAATAACACTTTTAGTTTGATAGCAGGCTATGAAATAATTAAATGTCAGGGTGACAGTTCTGAAAACAGCGTCAAAGTGTCAATTATTTGGGATTATGCACAAAGTATGATAGATTTGTTTACATATTCGTATTATGTACATATTTTATCGTGTTTCCTAATGGTTCAGAAGTTCACACGTCAGTGGCGGATGTGTGGGAGGGGTTGGGTTCGGTTTCTATATTTTCTGACAGTTGTATACATAGTTAACCTTTAATTTATAACCATAGAGTTAGAGATAATGATAATAGTATCTAAGTAAAAAAATCGCCTTCTATTTTATTTGTTATAATCAGAAAATTTTATAAGTAGTCAAATTTTCATGGCTGCTCAAATATTACACATCTACAGCAGTCTACATAATAATTTTATACTTAGTTAAATCTACAATCCAAATAATTGCCAGAGTAAATACCATTTGCCTTGCGCTCTTTAGCTGGTGTTTACCTTAACTTTTATTTTTAGCAATTTTATTCATAAAATCTAACATAAAACAAAACATCCACAGCATTTATTAGCTAGCTACTAACAACAAATTTATTCCAACATAATGCTTTGTTTATTAATAAAGCGCGTGGATTTATCACATACACATAGACATTTCCAGCTAGAAATTTAAGAGAAACATTACAGTTTGAAAACAACTTTTACAAGTTGGTTTTTTCGAAGCGAAAGCACATAATACCTAAAAAGCAGGCTAGTAAATCTATTTAAAACGCATTTGTAATCAGCTACATACTATAACTATAATATAACCAACTTACATGTGGATAAGTCCTGTAAATAACAGGTGGCTCCGTTGGGTGAATGACTTCGTATTGAAATTGCGTTATTTTATGCTGTACTACACACTGCATATCTAAATATTTATACGAGTATACCATCCATTATTTAACATATCAAAAAGCAATTGGGATATCTATTTAGGCTATGCACGAATGCAAAGCTTTTGTGCTTGGATATAATGAGATTAGAGTGAGGAAATGGCGTAGTAAAAAAATAAGTTCAATTTGATTATTCGGTTAGGGGGTGTCGCAAGGTTCACCTCTCGGTCCAGGTTCATATAAATGACTTTTTGTCGCATTGTCGTGTCCCCAGCTTAACACACGGCTTACAGGTGGATATTACCGCTTTTTCTCCTACTGATTGTCAAGTTTACAACCAGTTTATCCCGATGTTTTTAATCATCACGGTTGGCACATGAGCGCTTAGTCATCAAACTAATGTTGACCGCACTTATCAAAGAAAGCGTGGATTTTCTAAACCAAGACCAAGTAATTATTTTCTGTATGGGTGTATTTATTATTCATTGTTTAACAATTTCCATGTCCGTCAAAATTCAAAGGGAAATAAAAACCACTTTGACAACATAATTTACAAGAAGATGAACCCAACAAATTCTCACGTCGTGAGTATCTAATATCAAACAACTTTTCTACTGGCGTTTTATTATTATTATAACTGGGGAAATATGTGGAGTGACTAAGATTACCATTTGTAGTTCAACGGATTTTTTTTTGTAAATTTTAGTGAGTGAACAAAAAAACCTGCAAACGACCTTGTCTTGTCCGGAATCTTGCTTCCAGCTAGATTTGATTGTGTACCACGTATAACTTACGTAGGCTTACATATTTGTATTATTTTTGCAGCACTTTATTTTAATATAAAAAATTCTTGCAACTTGTTTTGCCATATATGGAATCGTTTTATATTTTGTATCGTATAACAGTGATACGGAAACACAGAGAAATAATATTAAAATTGCTCAGTGTAATTTATTATTATTGATATTTTATAATAAATACTTAATTATGAGACAATATTAAATTTATTGAGCATTGTTTAAAAATGTATTTTCAAACTTTGATATTTTGTACAAGTAATAAATAATATACGGAAAAAAATGATGTGGACAAGACAACTTTTTGCAGGTGTCCAGTAATAAGCAATTGCTTGTAATTTATAAGACAGTTAAACTATTGATTAAATTTAATAAACATTTATTTTAATTATCAGTTTTAAAATTTAAATTATGGCGTTAATTATTTGAAACATTTGGTAAATATGTATGTATATTATTCATGTATAATGTTTACGAGGGGATTTAATGCATATAATATACGTTGTCAATAATATTATAATAGTAATTGACTATGTCATAATCATGTAAATTAACTTTCTCAAAAGCGATAAAAATTTGATGTTGTAATGCTAGATTTTCTTGAGGCCAAAAAAATTGTGTGAAAATTGTGTTATCAGGACAAAGGAAAAAGTGTGATTTTTGTGGTCATAATTAACCTAAAAAATAAATGTGTGTATTTACGTGACTAGAGCGGTAAGTGATACTTTACTGTACGAGCACAAAATTTTGTCTTCTTTATTTTAAAACCGCCCACACTGGTAATAATTGTAATAAAATTTTCATATCTCTACAACATGTTGTTTCGCTATCTCCACGAAATCAATTAACACCCGTTAGATAGATAAAATTTCCCGGGTGATTGGTGTAGATAATGTTTAGGCAGCCAAGTGAGATGACATAGCTAGTAATTACGTCGAGAGGGTTAATTGGAGCCTGATGTATTCATAGGTATTCCCGGATCTGAAAGGCTGAAATGGTAATGATTTTTAAACAACGCTGGTCATTTTCAAAGAGCGTTAATTGAATTGTTTTGTTGCTTTTGCCTATAGCACAAATGGCTATTAAAATCGATTTAAAATAGCGGGCAGGTTATTAAAAAAAGCTTACAGGTTTTTTGCCGCCTTTGAGCTACGTATGATATATATTTATTTTAAATTGTTGGTTTTAGAGATTAAGGTTTTTATTAATTTTTATTCATCCTAGAGGGAATAAAATTAAATGCCAGTATATAAAGGTCATACCATAAAGTGTCAATAAATCGGCATTGCGAATAATATTTAAGTTAGTGCGTACAAATATTATAGCATCACATCTAATTCAGTCAATAAATTTCTACCCATTGTTAAGGCTGCATAAATAAATATGAATAGCTTCATAATGCATCCATGATGCAGGAATTAAATTTTCTTATGGATATATTATCTTATGATAATAGCGTAATTTCTATATGTGGATAAAAACGTTTAATATATTCATGTAACTGTCTTGAAAACTAGTTATTACATACCTACAGTTTTTTTCTTAGATAACTACTTATACTTACTTTCAATTTAATTACCCTTGCATTACTATAGAATAATAATAATAATAAACAATACTTACATACCAAAATAGATAAAATAATTTGGTTGTTGTGTCAATTTGGTTGTGTTCGTTTGACGAGTCCAACAGACCAAAACACCGTTTGTTTTTTGACTAGATAAGCCACTTTTTGTTGATTTTCTTCTGTAATATTGTTATCATTTTATTTGCTTACGACGCCAAGTGTCATTGTTTTGTGATAAAAAGAAATTAATCCGGCTGTAATGTAGTTTAATGGCTTGTTGGCTTGTTAATGGGAGTATTTTTTTTTAAAGAATGCGTGGGTGCTAAATTGTATTTACTAAAGAGTACAAATTTCTGGTAAAGGATTTTAAAATAATTATCGCATTTTGTTACAAAAGGAAGTAGGAATTTCGAATGGATGTGGAAACGCCATTTGGAAAATATAGCGAGAAAATTAATTCTCTTTAAGAGCTGTGACTTTAAAAAACTCTAAAATTGTGGATGAATTAAATGTAGATTGGAATAAAATTTAGGTAACCAAAATTACAATAACCTATGAAATATTTTTCATCCAAATATTGGCACACATCGTGTCTCCTTTAGTAGGTATCAGATTATCATGCTTATCCCACAAGCAATAAAATAATTATAGGTACATACCTATCTAAAGAATTATTTTTAAACAAGTACTCATATGACGTCATTTTTATTACTTTCAAAATGTTTTTCTTACAGATAAGCATTGGAAGACAGGACGATTCTAACTGAATAATTTATTATATTTTTTATCGAGGGGTATCACACTCTGAAATATTTATCTCATATTTAAATATCTACAGTAATTTTAACTGCTTTACATGTACTTAAAATATTTAACATGTACTTAAATAACTAAACGCATATTTAAAATTTTACTAAAAGGAGTTGGTGGGAATGACATATTCATACTCATACATATTTTAGGAGCTTTTAATATTTGCGTTGAAACGCCAAGATTCTTAATGGAGATAATCGGTTGTTTTTCCAAAATTATCCTGTAGGCAAGTTTTATGTTTCCAGGATTCTAATCTGAAAAAATACCGCACGCAAGCTGTTTTTCCAGCAGATGCCAAATTTACGTACAAGCTGCTGTTGACACAAACTTAATGTCGTTAGCTTTTAAAACTCCCAAAGTTTACGCAAAGTTTTTTGGTGGTGTGAATGAGGAAAAAACTTCTATCTATGAAATTCAATTTAGTTTCGCTCGTTTTTTTTTTTGGTAACTGCATGTTTTATGATGGTTCCTTTTAATTAGTTTTTTTTATTATATTAAATAAAAGTATTAGAAAATCATTATGTTTTGGAACCGTTGCAAACGGTTTATGACAAAAGGTAAAAAGTGAAGAACCGTATGAAAGGCACACAAGGTTAGAAAATGTCGTCTTGTGTATCAATTCACTTTGCAAAGTTCATTTTGTTGTAAAGTGCAATTTGTAGTTTATAATGTGACATTAGTTAGTTGGAATTTGTCGAGGGGGTTCGGTTTAAAATTGTAAATTATATTACGTAACAGCTGTTATTTAATATCTGTAGGTTTTCATAATTATTATGTTAAATGTAAATTAATCACACAGGCAGCAGGAATAAAACAGCGATAAATGAACTTTCAATTCAATTGAAAGTGTTTGTAGATTCCTGAAAGATATTTTTATCTAGTTATCATGAGATTTTTTTCACCTACAGTAGTTTATTTATAGTAGTTTTTATTTGCAGTACTGAAAGTCTAAACAAATAAGTATGTAGTACTGCATAATTGACAGTTACCAGGTAAGGATTAAGGATAATTGCTTGTGTATAAAATTAAACGAATTATGCGTGGATTGTTTGATTGTCACTGATGGTGATGAGGTTTGGATCTAATCTAAATTTTACTGAAATTCGATCGTTAGATAAAACACTTTCTTCTTCTTCCTGCTAGCTGAAAAGTAATGTCCATTTTATCAGTCGGATTATTAGTCAGACAAAATATTTGCACAAAAAGCACTTCCTAAAAAAGGTTTAGAAGTTTTTTCGCTGACAAAATTGTAGATTTGTTCAGATGGCTATTGATAAATTAGGAAACAAGGTGTGTAAAAATACCGCTAAGAATGAAATAAAGAACAATACCAAATTTAATGCGAATCAACAATATAAGATAGGATCGGGCGTCGTATTCAACTGTTTTTGCTTACTTAAAGGAACTGGATCAAGAGTCGATTGTATGCTAAGTAGAGGGATTGAGCACTTCCGTTACACCATTTACATCAGCTCTTTTTGCCAGAATAAATTTCTCATTAATGTTGATGTATTAAGCGATAGGAAATCGACAGGAAAAACAAATAAATTAGAAGAGAAATATTCAAATGTGAGAACTGGCTTAAAACATGTTGTGATAGAGGCACGATTTTAACTAGTAATTTGTATTGTAATTTATAGCTTGCGGCTTAGGGTTCCACAAGAGTCCTCGTGAGGGGCCACGGTTGTTTTTGTTAGTTGTTAATGAGTTCTGTAAATGTATTTGTAACTGTTTGGAATTTATTTATTAGCGAATTCTGAATTCTATAATAAATGTGACCGTGAATTTTGGGATGTTACTTTTAGTAAAATTGTGTCAGATATTTAGATTTTTTATAAAAAACCATACGATTATTTTGGAATTTTTTTATGAATTATACAAGGCAGTAACAAAATAATTATAAAAAAACATCGCAAGGGTTTCGAAAAAATTGGAAACTAAACTTGAAATATCAAGAAAACTTTCTTCTATAGAACTAGATCATCTTCATGCTCTGTATCTTAGTATTCCAGCCGCGACACTTCTGTGATTGTTAGTGCTTTTTTTATTGACAAATTATGTTAGTTACGTTACGAGGCTTATACCTCGAACGACCCGTCAATGATGGCTTCTTCTACATTCATTCGAAATTAATCTTCTTTCCCAACTCTCAACAGAATTAAAATCCTGTAAATAGCTTTTCATGTTAAACACCAATTTAACTGTCCGATCTAAAAACCAAGAGAGTCAAATCGAATTGAACACAAAGCGGTGGAGCGTTAAGAAAACGTGTAGGCTCAACCTAACCTAGTCTATAACTATCATACAAGGTTAATTAATGACCAATACCGAGTCGAGCCTAAATATGTGACATATCATAGTTGTTGTATCAAAGCCGGCAAAAACCTTGGAATTCATTCCACCCACTTTCCGTTTGCGTCTACTTCGCCTGGACAGACACGTGAATCAAGTTCCATGTCATGCAAAACAATCAAATTGTACACAAAATTACGACTTCCTAGCTCTCGCCCATATGGGTTAACTTACGATCGAAATAAAAAATTTATATCACGTTTGGTCTCTCATGCACAATCGTTGGGATTTGAATCAGGGTCATGCAGGCTAAATGCATAACAATAGTTAGATGTGGCTTTAAAAAGTTAGTGAAATAGGTATACAAATATACTTGTACTTTGTGTAGTTAATGGCAATTAATCCGGTGTACTCGTATCTATAATTGAGTTAATTTTTTTAACTCAGATAACTGCAAGAGAATATACGGAAACGGAAAGCAGTTATTTCAGGCACTTAAAAATTACACAGTCTCCTCGTCCCCCGAGTTAAAAATACGTGCATGACGAATTATGTTATTGCTAAATAACATTTACTTTAAACAAACAATAATATATTTTTTTTTAATTTGTATACACTACTGTTCTTAAATTAACGTGACCGGAGGATTGGCATGATGGAAATAATTAATGTAGTGCTTTTATCTGAAATTTAATTTCAAGCCCAGTTGGATTAAAAATGGTTTACCAAAATAAAATACAATGTTTATCTTTGGAAATACTCGGAATTGTATTGTATACCTACGATTGCCCAATTTGTAATCAACACTATCACAACTGAATTTTCCTCGAAGTGGTCAATGAAATTTAGTATCACAAATTTGATAAGTTATCGGATATTTATTAGATTAAGAAATGTCTTTGGTGATATAAAAATTATATAAGAAAAAACGTACTTTGTAAAGAAAATTATTAAGGCGTCAATTATTGAGTATTTAAATTGAAACTATTATTAAGTTGGTAAGTATGATCAAAAATCACTTTGTTTCAAAGTTTATCAAATTCTTAAAACTTCATGATTTTCTAGTTGTAAACTTTTCCACCAATAAGGCAAAAATTAGGTTACATTTATTTTCTATTGTAACAATTTTCTTTTCCTATAATTGAAGGGAATTTACAGGGCGTTTTTGAGAAATTTAGGTATTTTGTTTTAGAACTAGAGCATTTACAGGAAATTAAAGGACTGATGCTTTTGTTATCTAATGAAAATGTAAAATTTTGTAAACTGTAACTTTTTTGTCCTTTTTGCTCCTTGTAAACTTCTGCATTGCTTAAAAAGATGCAAAAACGTACAATCGATAAAATTTAGCATTTTCTGATTTCTTTAGAGAATATCGATTTTGAGGTATGTGAAAGGAATTTTAAGACATTTTTGGAAGTGTGAGATATTTATGTGGCATTTTTATGAAAAAAAGAATTTTTTATTCCACGAATGGGGCCGTGACTATAATCTGCACTTAAAATTGGCAAAATTCATAAATTAGTCTCTATTCGGACTTAATTTTTTTACATACTCGAAAATAATTACAGTAAACTGCAGCCAAATATCATTCCAGTCCCACATAAAAATTCAAGTTATTTTTTCCTGGAAATGATGCACTTTAAAGTATTTCAAATACGATTATTGAAATTATCAAGAATGTAATTTGTTAATGTTGTTAATACAAACATTACACTTATTTTACTAATTACTTAGTTTATTTTTATTTTTTTGTATACAATAACAAATTTATATTCCCATTAAAAGTTTATCGTAATAAGTATAATTTACTTGTCTACGAGTTAAAACAACAAAAACATTATAATATATAGGACATATTTGGTTGCTTCTACAAGGCGATTAAATCTGATACAAACTTTGATAGATAAATATATATTGAGTTTTATTTGCGTGTTAAATTGAAGTATTTGTTTCATAATAAAATTATTAAATTATCTGTAATTTATAATGATCTTATCCTTGTAACCTAAAATTATATAACTATAGTTTATACTTGAAACTATCTGGTTTAACATTTAAGAAAATTTATAACTTTCAGTGAGTATGCAGATTGTATATGTTGAGTGGGTGCGATGGGCCCCATGATTACACCTGTATAAAAATAATCACCTAATCAATACCAATTCTTTAATTAGCTACTATCAAATAAAGATATATGTAAAAGCGTCATCGTATTTCGCATTTACAATAGGTTGGAACACACACATATTTTATTTTATTGACATGCATAAATACAATTGGAAGTCATTGAACGTATACACTGGGTGAATCATGAATCCTTAAAAGGGAGTGTTTTATATTATTCTAAACCTACACACACAAGATCCAATATGTTGTATAGAGGATAGCCTCATGTAACAAAGGGAGTTGACAAAGTGAACCAGATAGCTTGAAGTTTGGATGATCGATTCAGAAATATCAAATCTGTACCTGTAGAATTTTGGATTTAATTTAGTTTGTCGTGTTTGTCATGATAGTCTACTAGATTATTGCCCAACGCTTAGTCCGATTCTGGCCACAGCAGTTTTATGGTAATAAACCTCGTGATGTATATTTTAAAAATGCCAAAATTCGAGCCGCTAATCCGTTCCATAAAATTATTATTTATTTCAAACAAGAATCTTTCAACACAGACATTTCACATACAAAAGATGTTACGTTTTTATTACACGTTTATAAGATATCCAAGATATTAAACTAGTTTGATGAGTTTGTTAATATAAAATTCATTCAACCATGCCCATGCCATAGTAAACAATCTTAAGCATTACATGAACATAAATAATATTGTAACTGTCCTCCATTTCCATTAAACTAGGCTGCCGTGGCAAGATTTTACCATAGATATTTACCTAACAATAGTTTTATTTATGACACCGTGAAAATATCGTTGAGTTGGATCAATTTTGCAATCGATTGTTGCTGAGATAATGCGATAATCCAAATTGAATTCAGATTAAATGATGGTATTATTGGAGTGACACGACGTAAATACGTTGAAATTCTTGCCTGATGTGAAGTAGGGAAATAAATAAAATACTTATAATCTGGTTATTAATACAATTAAATCGTATATAAGATGTCGTTAGGATAATATTTAGAAGATTTACGTCATTGGATGAGCGAGCGAAAAGTTGAAATTGTTGTATAAGGAGGCCCCAAGGAGGGTACCTTGTTGAACCCCAAAATTTACACATTGGTAGCAATATTAAATTTGACATTCTATAACTTATTGTTAACTCCCCCCCTACATTTCGCCTTCTTGAAGGTCCGCTCTACCTGGTGGTAAATTTTCCTGAGCTCTTCGTATTTTATTATCCTGCCTCACACCAGCTGTGTGCCGTAGGACTGCTATTGTTTCGTCACGTGAAGTCATCTTCTTGGCCGTGTGTTGGAGTTCAAAAAACCTTAATAATTTGTCACCGTCTGTACCCATAGATATAATTTGCTTTTTCCATAGTGAACGAAGCGTACTGAGTATGCCCACGTAGTTTTGCTATTGGAATACATAAAGAGTCGACAGTGCAACACGACATTGTGAGTGAAGTAAGTGAAAGGTATGTTTAGGTAACATTGCTTTATTATACGGCGTGTTGTTTAGTATACTTGGGACATTTACAATCAAACAATGCTGTTGGAAAGTTGGCTAATATAGTAACTTTGTGATGTATGTGTGGGTTATCGTGTTTTAAATGGCGTTTGATTACGCGGGTAGAAGAAGTCTGACGAAGTGACATTTGACGTGTGGTGCTTTTGTGACAGGTGGTTTTGAATCTCAAAGTTTGTGGATGTTGTGCCTGTTGTTTTTTTATTGTTGTTGAAGTTCGAAGCAATTGTAATTAAAAAGGAATTTCATTGTGGGTGTTACTCATAAAACTACTTGATCAAACTGGTTGCAAGTTGTTACGGTTTGTTGTTTTTTTCACAAGTTAATTATGGTCTAAAATTAGATTATCAATATTATCTAACTGAAGGTTTGTTGAGCGATTCGAATTTTTCGAAAATTACTGATCATATCTAAATGAAGGAATTCTTTGGTGCTCCTTTGCTGAATATCATTTGAAAAAACGGGTGTGGTTAATTTATAAATAAATCATGTCCAATTGTTTTAGCTGTTTCTCTTAAAGCACTTTGTAATTGTCAATGTCCATAACTGTTCACAAATTGTTACCTTTGGTTATGTGAATAAAATAAATTATTGTTAGTTGGTTAGGAATAGTGGAGATTGTACAAGTTTTTTAGATTCAAATGGACAAGGCACAAGGTGAACAAAAGTATAAGAAATTCTCAAGTTGTTAATAGAATATTATACACCGCATGTTTAGAAAGGAGTAAATGATTAAATATTTAACAATCCAGGTTTTTTATTCAACACAATTGGCGTAGGTTAACTTTTGTGTTAAACAGGAACATTTCTTAGGTTAGGTCGGGTTATGTTAAACAAAAATTTAAAGTGGTGGCTGCTAATATAATTTTACGAAATATTTTATATCCCCTCGATATTTTGAGTAAAACTAAAATATTTTTCAATTGTTACAACGTTTTTTATGTAAATTTACTCAAGCTGACCGATGTAATCATAAATATTACAAAAAGTCATGTTTTTACTGCTTACCAGTTTTTCTTTGACATTTTTAGGCCTCATACATAAAGCTATTTTATTTTCGATTGGATTTAATAAAACAGGATTTTATTCTTTCCAAAACAAGGACTTAGACTTAGTCAAACATTTCTTATTAGTCTGAAAAACAGAAAAATTGGTACCTACGCGTAGACTTTTAAGAGTCTTCCAATTCAATTGGGTTCCTTATTTTATGGTCTATGCTAGAGGGCGCTACTAACCCCACTTTTTAAAATTCTTCTGTTGTTAATTGTTTCGCTGTTAATTTTTGTTATTGTTACAAGCTCGGACCAATTAATTAAAATTTATTACCGTATTTAAAGTTTCCAAAAAAACTGTAGTTATTTATCTAATCAAATAAGGAATTTTCCTTGTTTCCTTGATTATTAATCTAAAATCATTGAGATTAAAAAGTTATGACTCAGTTCCATATAGTTTGGTCTTGACAACCACAGTTTTTGGTTCATCAACATATTCATAAATTTATGGCAAGATGGAATGTCCCAGTCATGAATATTTTTAGAATTTTTATTTGAAGTAATGTAATATAACAATAAGACTTGACTTGTTTACCTGGCACAGTGTAAATATATGCGTAATTCAAATCTGACTTTATAATCTGAGAAATTTTGACATAGAATATTCCTATTCTACATAATAAATATTCAGCACGTGTATGAAATGTACATTGGATTCGGTGTAACATTTTGCAAGTAGACAACCGCATTATTATGTACGACTATCAAAGAACAAAAGTTGTACCTATTTTAAGTGTGAATTATCAGTCGATTGTTAAAAATTGCTCCAATTATGCGTCATTGTTATCTATCGATAAAATACTTTGGGAATGTGTAGCAAGCAGGGAACTGCTGAATATTTTAAAAGTCGATCCGAGCTGAGTGTGGGGTGACGATAATTTAGCATAATTACGCTGTTCTAATTAAAGTTTTTATTAACGATTACGAATCGTGAAACAGCCGTTTACTAAAACGAAACAACCGACCGTTATCACAACTACTACCTGTTTGATTTTGATAAGGCTTTTTCCAGTTTGTGTTAAAAGTGCCTGCAGTACAAAGGAGACAAGGCGATTGTTCAGTTCAGTGTTGTGGTTTCGGAAATATCTCCGCAAATGTTTGGATTTGGTGTAATTACTTTGTGTTGTTGGTGATTTGTGATAATAGTGGCGCGGAATATGTGGGGCTCGTCTGGACAAGCGAAGAACAATATTTTAAGGCACCCCTCCATTGAATCGAAGGGCTTCCTAGGCGGTAATAAAAAGTGGAATAACCGACCGGCTTCTTGGGCTGCCCCTAATAATATTAATATATTTCCGGAGCGGAATGGATCGTCCAGAAGTAACACGTTTTCCTCTGTAAGTTCTCGTTTTTTATTATAGCGATGTGTTTATGAATTTTTAACAGGGCCGATGGAAGAGATTAAGAAGATGCTAGGAATTTTGTAATAAATTGTCTGAATGTAAGGAATGTGTTTTTATCTAAGGATATGTATGAAAAGTGTGGTAATTTATCTTACGATTAAGTTGTGGCAAATAATATTTTTTCAACTTTATCTAACGAAAACAAACCATAAAACAATAATAATATAAATCGCACCTTCTGGCTCCATAGGCGAGTCATTTAAAAAAAATCGTAGGCTTATAGAAGAATTATTATTATTTGACTAAATTTTAGTTATAAATATTATAAAATATCACCCAATGAAAAGTTTTGCTAATGTGAAAATTTAAAGGGGGTTAAAAATCTTACTATACTGATTTTGGAGGATTAAAATTTAAAACCGGTCGATTTTGCATGTCTTGGTTAACTTTACTTGATTAAGTCATTACAATTGTTGATACAATCGAGACACAAGACTCCGCCCCTAAAGTCAACATTATAGCATTTATTTAAAAGTTTTCACATTTTTTCCACCATTTATCATCTTCACCGTCTGAGTTAAGATAAAATTGTGTAAACAATAAAATATAAAAGAAGGATATTTATTACTTACTTATAGTAGGAAGTGAAAACACCAGAAATGGTCTCACTCTTACCCATGCTTGTTTTTTTTTTGTTCTTTGGCTCTCAACATCAAACTAACTGTATAACTAATAAAATACTAAAAGTAGAGAAATCAATAAAAACTATTTTGTACGTGACATTGTTTTGAAAGGTTTCTTAACTATTGACTTCTGGATTAGATAAGCTTGGTACAAGACCGCCAATGACGTTACAATTTATTTTTTGAAATAAATTGCTTTCAGGAAATAACACAAGTTCTTGTTGAATTTTTAACGTGATTACTTTCTTGGGAATGTCATATTTTAATCAGGTGACTACCCCTAAAATATATTTCAGAACTTTAAATTGTTGTATCCTGAATTTAAGAAAATATACTATTTCTTATTTTTGAGTCTAGTAGGCAGTATTAGAAATTTTCCTGTTTAAGCCAGCATGGTCTCCTGATTTGACTCCTATTGGAAATATAATAATCTATTCCATTAGCTTTACCTTTTCCACATTTAGTATATTCAAGTTATTTTGTAGTGTACTGTACCACCCACCGAAATATCCGGAGTCCCCTCACTGACAATACCTTCCATTTACATATTTTCGTAATGTTTTGTACTTGTGCCTAGAATAAAGAAATTTATTCATCTTTGTTCCTAACTTGGTGTGCTTCCCATTAACCTTAATGATCTGACGGAAATTTCAGACGAAAACTCTAGATAACCTAATGTGTTTTTTTCATCTTGACGTGAGTCCACACGTGAATTTTTCAAAATGAGCCATAATTATATGCAAATGTTTCAAAATAATCGACATTCACATTTTATGTTGAGATTAACTGTTGTTGATGAAGGCTTTCGTCACGATTAGCTTATTAGTTTTTTATCTTTGTATATATTCATGATGGTACAAATAGAAAGTAAAATAAGAATAAGAATGAAAAAGTTCAAATGCTTAAGTCTAGTTGATGTTGATATTACATCGTATAAGTTATCATTACCACTTCGTCATCAATTAACGGATTATGTTTCTTTGCAGAATTTGCGCCTCTATTCATTGTGTTTCTTTTGATGGAAGGTGAATAAACGCTTGGGTGAAGCTTGAGTGTGTGTACAGACATTTTTAAAATATCGTGTTTACTAGAGTTTATGATTTTTAATTTTAATCACTCTTGTAAACAAGTTAATGAGAACCATTGCAATGGAGGAGTTTATTAGAAAAAGTGGATAGGAAAAGCAACCAGCATTATTTCTAAATTATGCGGGTATGTCCCGTTTTTCTCCTTCAAAGTACTAAAAATAATACGATATACTGTCTAAAGTCTAAAGCTGATTATATTTTTGTTTCAATTGAACAGACGGAATCTTATTTTGTATTGTAAAAAATTACAGTTAAAATCTTCAGCAAGAATCAAGGCGCTAAATCAGCTTTGCATTATCTGTTTTATGCATGCAAGTCAGGTTTATCATCTGATATAAGCGGATTTAGAACAAAGTAAATTCGGATTAGGTGGTTAAAAAACCAGAAAGTATAAAAGGATATAGATATAAATTCTTTATTTTAGTGATGATGATAGATATTTTCAGGTATTTATATTACAAACTTCATTCAAGGTTTTGGAATGATATAACATTTAAAAATCCTGCAGAAGAAAAGTGAGAGTTTGTAAATGAAACGATAGATTTCGTCATGATGGAATATGATGGATGATGTCTCAAGTTTCTGTATTGAATTCTGGTTGTTGAAGTGACAATATTGGCACAGTAAAAATAATATTGAAGCCAAACATATTTACGATTCTATTTTTCTACATATTTAAATTTAAAAACTGCAGACAATAAACTAAGTACATTATTATTGTTTAGTCTTTCGTTGGAATTAATATGAATGAGTGTTATTTTTATAAATATCAAAGTTTGATGGAAAAAAATAATGGAGAGCACAAGTTCAAGCAATAAATCAATGATTTCTAGTTGAAATCATGTTTGTAGAAATTGCTTTTATGTTGTAATTTGTGGAAATAATTTAATAAATTAATTTGTCTGCTTGGTGGTGTAAATATTTAATTTTCGATTTCAGTACGTTATAAGTTGTTAGCTATATTTTTTGATAATGAATATTTGTGGAAATGTTTCGTGGTTGTATTATTTTCAATTTGGAACTAGAAAAAAAAAACAAATTTGTGAATTTCTGGTCTAGATATGAGATTTTTAGAAGAGGTTTAACCAAATTTCCTAAAATATTTAATTTTCAGCTTGTACACTACACCGAATATTATTTTTCACATTTTTTTTTTTACCAAAAACCCTTTTTGTCGAATTCCTCCACTAACCCCTAAATTTTTTTTGCAGAAGGTCGATCCAGAGCTCATATTTACAAAGCAAGAACGCATAGGCAAAGGTTCCTTTGGCGAGGTATTCAAAGGCATCGACAACCGGACAACGCAAGTGGTAGCAATAAAAATTATAGACTTAGAAGAAGCCGAAGATGAAATCGAAGATATTCAACAAGAAATTATGGTGTTGTCACAATGCGACAGCCCGTTCGTTACGAAATATTATGGATCTTACCTTAAGGTAAACAATGGCTAATATATTAGCGGTATTAGAGAAGAGGTCTGTTGACCTTTACATGGGGGCCTTGACAGTGCATGGTATAATTAATCACTAATTGCATTCGTATGTGCGATAGGAGAAAAAAAGTGGATTTTATAAATAATCAAATTTAGTTGCGTGTTCCTGTTTCCGCATTTCGTTCCACCAAGTTATTTTCTATTAATTTATTTCGAACAACTTTCGATCATGTCGGATGATGATGTGGTATTTTAGCTGAAATAATACAATAATATTGATTCTCCATATATACTCCCGAGCCAGATATATTGCTTCATGTAATTAACTTTCGACTTCATGATTTCTTTACATAATTGATGTAATTTGATCTACTTGGAGTTGGCCAACATTTATACTAAACCCCTCCGTTCTAAATTCAATTAGTGTTGGCATATAGCATATTGTTGTATTGTTATTTTTGACATCATCTCTGTAATAATATGAAAGTTGGATTAGTGAGGAAAAACGAATTTTCTGTTAAGGTTAAAAGTCGGACGAAGTAATTAATGATACTGTATTCTAATTTGTTGTTGAAAAGAAGGAAATTAGAGTTTCTTCATGGTAGTAATTTGGCATTTGTCGTGACAATGTCTTGGGTTAATAAAGTTGGAATTAGAAAATGTTCTACTTCATTAAGCTGGTAAATTGAGTCCCTTGATGGAATATTTTATTATGGAAAGTCAGTCGGTTGGTTGGTGATATTTTGTTGGAGAAAAAGCCGGTAATTGAATTAAAGTTAATTGAAAGGTTACAAGATGAATTATGACTAGATTCAAGCGTTTTAAATATCAAATTTGAAAACACGCAAGGTTTTATTTTATTTTTTGGAATCTATACGATTTTTTCCTGTTTGCCCGCAACTAAATGCACATTTCGTACACATTCCTAGCGCGTTTAATAATAAGTACCTATGCAATGTTTATATTAGTGGCATTACGTCATGTAGGCACGGTCTGTGTTTGAATGCACCTTCGCACCGTGGTAAAGGACAAATTAAAATATTTACTTTTGTTTGTTTTTTCCTTCCACATAGTTGTTTATTTGCCCAATTAATACATCAGCTACTGCATACACCGCGGTTATTTTGTGTTACATAATAATAATAATAACGATTATTATTATAATATCGTTGTTGCTTAGTTTTGTAATACTGGGTGTGCCGCATGGTAATTCATTTCGTTATCCATGATACAAACATAGAAATTATCTTGTTGGCGTGTGTTTAATTAGATAAGGCATTGTTTCGAATGAGATTTTAAGAATTGAGATAGTGTTGCCTTGAATGGAATGTGGTTTTATGAAGTGGAGGAAAATTTGAGAATTTCTGGTCAATAAAAAATCATGAAAATTCAATTAAATCCTACAAGAAAAAAGATATCTCTTAAAACTTGATAAAATTTCAGGAAAATACCTTGAAATTAATCTAAATTTTTTCTTCCAACTTCAATTGGATTATTTACCAAACAGTTTTGCGCATTTAACATAAACAAACACGTCGCAGTTTTTTATAGTGCGTATAATCTTGCATCAAAGGTCGTAGTTGGTATAATAAAAACTAGACCGCCATTTTGGTTTGCTTGATTACCTCCGCTAATTAAATAATTCGTGACTTCATTTTGTCCTATTAGTCATTACCGGGCGAGATCCAGCGCTATTGTTTTTTATGACTGTTATTGCTTTTTATTATTCGTTATGGTGTGTAATTGTTTTGTTTATAATGGGATATGAATGACGACGGTTTTGATTATGAAATGTGTGAGGATCGTTTTCGCTTTTCTGGTTTGGTTCAAATAGCGGTTTTTGTTATATTAGGACCATGTCATTTTGGAATTGGAAATTTGAGACTTGGGATACACGCGCGTGTGTGTATAGGAAATTAAAACCAGTTTTTTTTATTTGTTGTAGTAAAGTTGTTTGCATGTGTTGTAAATTTTAAATATTTACTGGCGTAAAATTTCTCTATGTTTCATTTCAAAGAAATCTTTTATTATTGTACAATGTGTAATTTTTATTTTTAGTTAAATAGCTGAACGGATTTACTGACAATAAAAGAATTGAGTAATTACGAGTGTGTAATATAATAGAATTGTTTGGGGCTGCGATTTCCAATTTTACCAAAAAAACTGCGATGTGAATTGTTGTATTTATTTGAAATATCTGACTAAGACCTAAAAAAGTTATTGTGAGAAAATGATAATAAAAGAAAAAATAAAACTACAGTAATAAAACTTTAGATGTCAATAAAATCCATTTTAATGTTAAGTTATCAGAATATGAAATATTTCTATTTGTTAACGATGATTAATGATGAAACATTTATTTTAAAACGCAGTACACAAAACGAGCATATTACATCCAAGTAAAATTTATTGTTTATTTTAGTACCTAGTAAAGCTATTCTAATATTTTTTAATAGAGACAAATTTCGCAACAATTTTATACCATGAACATTATTTGTACAAAAATTATATAAGGCAAACATTTACGTTGGTAATAAATAGCTAATAAATGTTCATCTATACAAAGAAAATCTTGTGGGTTAAATTTAATGGCAGCTTTTGTCGATGTAAATTCTCGGCATTGTCATTTTTTTAATGTTTTACACCGCTTTCATATTTTTTTGTCACGATAAAAGTGAAACTAATTGTTAACTTTAATTATTGTATTATTGTTGAGAGTACGTTGTTATTATAGTTTTGACCTAAGCAATGTAAACTTTCACCGACCGACAATAGCGCCACCATGACTAGACTTGCCTTTTGACCTACCTAGGGAAAAGTTGATAGGTCGCCAAGATTTACCTGTACAAAAACAGATTTATGTTGCTAAGCGTAAAACAATTAAATACCCAAATCCGCCATAGTTTACTAGCAATAAATCTTTTCAGATGTAGACTTTTTGTGACTCACAGAATCAACAGAGTTAACCAGTTAATAATAATAAAGTGGTTTTTCTTCGATCTCTGTTTATTGAAGGGTTGGAAAATCAGCGCTGAAATCTAAAACAGTTCCAGAACTTGTATAATGTATAAAGAGAGAAATTCTTAGAAACAATGTAAATTTAATGGAAACTTTTAATAATTATAAAATGTTCGTTCTTAGCCGCAGGCTCTCAAACAATTTTTTCCTCAACTCGATACTAATTTCGATGTTCGTTTTCAGGGAACAAAATTATGGATTATTATGGAATACCTGGGTGGCGGATCCGCCTTAGACCTGATGAAAGCCGGCAATTTCGAGGAGATGCACATAGCCATTATCCTGCGAGAGGTTCTCAAGGGTCTGGACTATCTTCATAGCGAACGTAAACTCCACAGAGACATTAAGGCAGCCAACGTATTGTTAAGTGAGATGGGGGATGTGAAACTCGCCGATTTCGGAGTGGCTGGACAACTAACAAACACAACAAGTAAAAGGAATACTTTTGTTGGTACGCCATTTTGGATGGCACCAGAGGTCATAAAACAGTCTGCATATGATTCGAAAGCGGACATTTGGAGTTTGGGTATAACGGCAATTGAGTTGGCGAAGGGTGAACCACCCAATTCGGAATTGCATCCAATGCGCGTGTTGTTTCTCATCCCGAAGAATAATCCTCCACAGTTAACTGGTAGTTATAGTAAGCAATTTAAGGATTTTGTGGAGGCTTGTCTCAATAAGGATCCGGAAAATGTGAGTTGAGATATTTGTTATTATTTCCATAATTTCTTCTAAAAAAACCCGAGCTCGCTCAGGAGCAATTTCTATTATTCCATACCAAATAAATCACACAGTAATGTTGAACATAAATGAAAGTTACTTTTCCTTTTTTAATTTCAGAGACCGACAGCCAAAGAATTGCTCAAATATCATTTTATTAGAAAAGCTAAGAAGAATTCCTATCTAGTGGATCTTATCGACAGGTTCAAGAAATGGAAATGTACTAGAAACGAGGAAAGTGAAACCGAGTCTGAGAATTCCGATTCGTAAGTTCTTTAATGCAAGAAATTTAGTTTACATTTTCTGTACTTAATTGTTTTTAATATTTTAGGGAGGAACCTAAACAAGACAGTGACCTAGATGATCCCTGGATTATGACTGTCAAAGGAAACCACCCGCTGAAAATCCCTCAAGAAGAAGTAGTCCCCAACCACAAATTATCCAATAAAGTGCAGAATGGTTCTGGACCAACGGTTGCCAAGTCCCCGCCAAAGGATTCAAATTTGAACCACTACAGACCCGATAAAGCCACACCGGTAAGTTTTGTTTGATGTCGAATTTCCCCCAAGTTTACAAGGGTGTTTTCAGTCGTCCAAATCACCATCCTCGGTACAATCACCTCCATCAGATAATAGAAAAGAAAGGGAACGTGACAGGGAGCGTGAACGCGATACAAAAGATAGAGAAAAGCGAATTTCCAGAGAACTGAGCCCGTTGGACCATCGGGGAGAAGTGGAAGCGGAGAAGAAGGCGAACAGACGATCGGTGACTAGGGAGCACTCTAATTCTGGCAGTAAAATTGACAGTCGTTCTCCATGTCTTTCATCGTTTATTTATCCTTTGATATCAGAGGTTTGTGCAGTTGTTGGTTGTGTGAAATTTTCTTTACGATATGATTTCGATTTTCAGTTACAAAGAAAACATCATTATAATGGTCGCTCAGCAGACACCTCTCATAAATCAAGTGATGCCATTGAAGAGTTGAAAAATGCGTTTGAAATTGCAGAAAGAACCAGTCCAGGTATTAGTGAGACGTTTATTTGTGAGTTGGTGCAGAAGTTAGTGCCATCAATGACAGATCAAAGGTTGAAGGGTGTTTTGGATAAAGTTGCAAGGTAAAAAATGTGAATTTTTGTTCGTTAGTTTTGGTTTGATGTTGATGAATAATTAAATTGACTTAGTCATGGTGTCGGTATTATGCATTATAGAAAATGTGAATTAAAATAAAATATCCAACATCTGCCAGATGTTCATTACCATAAAACGATTAGTAATAAATGCATAGTTGTTTTTAATATAAAAATTTACCTAACAATACTGTAACTTAGTTTTAAAATTGAGTGAGGAGACAAGAAAATTTTATTTACAGTCAAGGTGAAGGTTAAATTTCATAATTAATTGTTAGTGTTTCGATTTATTGAATTACCTGGCATGTTTTCGTTGTATATTAAAATTAATATACTAACGCTGAATTGTTTCGTTTCAGAGATACTTCGTAGAGTTTTGTGAATGGAATAATGGTGAAGCTAGCAAGTTAGATATGAAAGTTATTAGTGTAAAACTTAATTTGTCCTACATGTTAATACTTACTGATTACATGACAATATCTTATATCTCTTGAGCTTAATACATAGCACTGGTAGATTAAAACGAGATTTTTTCCATAAAACTTCAACCATGAAAATGCATGCGATTCTACTCAATCTAAGTGGTTGAAATTTCTTTCTCACAGTTTTAGTGGGGATTATTTAAATATAAATTTATGATTATTGCCAATATCCACTGGATAATGTATATATGTATATCTAGAATCAACTTTATATCATTAAGATAATATTTTTTCTTGCAATGTATTTTTTTAGATGTGTATATACATATTATTAATATAATGTTATACTGTCTTTATTTTAATTATTAAACTATTTAATGTATTTTGTGTCATCCAGGTAAATTTTTTCTCGTTGTATTAATTATTGTTTGTACTTAAATCATTGTCGGAATTTTTGTTGTGTGAATTAAAATATACACCAATATAAAAAAGTTACAATGAACTAGACTTACAATGAATGATGATGGAGAGTACAAATAAAGAGGCGCATGTTGCTGTTGTTGACATTTAAGTACAAACAGAAAATTATGATGTTTAAAGACTTTTAGAATAGTTAGTGGATGAAAACCTGGTGTACTGTCCTGTTATTTGTGTGTGTGTGTGTAAGTGAGAGAGCGTTGAAAGTGTCCTTTTCCTAAGTGGGCATAAATATTATGATTGTGGAGTGGAGGGAAAGCCGAAAGACCCACTCGAAATGAAACTGTGTTCGTAATGTGCAAGTGCCATTATTAAATTCTAATTATAGGAGACTTAATATTAACTACATCGTGGTGTTTTTAGTTTAGTACTTTTGCATCGTTGCTGGTTCAAGTTCAGAGGTCACGTTTAACACATGAATTAACCCAGAGGCGGAAGCGCACACCTCTGACTTCTCTCACAAAAACAATACAACTGCCCACCCACACACTGTCATAACTTTTATGCCTGACCTCTACAACTTACATCACACCTTACTATATAATACTACCATAACTATTACATTTTTAAATTGATGCTAGTTTTATTTTTTTATTCTCTTAATACTGTGTTGTTTTGGGTTTATGTAAAAAATTGACACTTGGAAAGGGTGTAAAGGTATGTAAGTATATTGGTCCTGTTTCTTCAGTATTACTGTGCGATTCTTTAGGTTTTTTTGGGGGAACTCGTATGATTCATTCTCGCTCAGGCTTCCGTTTCTGGCAACAGTTCGGGATACTGTGATAGAGCGAATTGAGTCAAATGCGTGTTTTTTCGTATCAGCACCACCAGTCTGCCGGATAACATTGTTATATGTTGGAAACGTTGGTGTCATCTTATTGTTGATTTTAATTGTTGTATAATTTAGTTAGAGAGAGTCTTATAGTTTTCCGCATAGTTAATACTGTACAGTCAATTAAAAGTGACTACGTATTTTAGAGTAACTTAATCTGTAATTTAACACAATTTAATTACAAAAAATAAACAGTATGAGATCTGCTTTCTCTTGTACAAAATGAAGGTGTACATTAATAAAATTATTTCAATTTATTGTTGTGTTTTATTGAGTGAGAATTTCACAGGGGAATTTTTATACGTAGTGAGATTAGAATATGAGTAATATTTTATTTTCTCCTTTTAATAAATATATAAAATTTCAGAAATTAATTTCTAAATATACTTTGAAAGCTTGCCCAGTTTTTAATTCGTTTTGTATTTTAATTAGAGTTTTGCTAGTGAATAAAAATTTTATAATTGGTACAAAAAATACTAGATGGCGAGATGATCAAGTATTATAGTTTTCTTTCTCGTTAATTTTTAATAAATCTGCAAGTTGGTGCTCATTACAATTTTCTATAAGTAGTAATTTTATAATTATTAAAAAAAAGAACAGATGGCTCTATAAATCAAAATTTTAAATTATTTTTTATTCTAAAATTCACATGAATATTGTTGCCCAATTTTAGAATAATCGAAAGTTTTCTTATTCATAATTATCCTCACACATTAAATTTATTCTCATTAATGAAATTTTTTTAAAAGAACTTCCTAAACGTGATTTTGATTTCAGCTGATTTTCGCATTTCTGAGGTAAAATCGTAATCAATTCCTGAATTTGTACTGTAAAATAGATTTTAGATATATTTAAAAGAATATTTTCTTAATTTTGTAATATTTTATAATACTGAAATTAATTGTTATAATGTAAGTCGTTGTGTAGGTATTGTTTCTGTTCTAAAACAGAATTTTTATACTTGCACTTTATTGGAATATTTTTATTTAGAAAAATTTCTATTTTAGTTTTATTTTCATTTAATTATAACTTATTATTTTATTTTAACGAATACTGGCGTATTTCTTGAAAACATTCCAGACACCAAACTACATAAGAGTTGGAATGTGCACTTTATTTCTCCCAATAATTGACCACAGAATTTTTTTGCTACATACCGATGTCGCAAAATACACGGCTTATATTAAATTATGTTTTGATATTCGCTAGCTTTCTCAAGGAATGAGGTGCCGATGCTAATTAAACCTTTAACTATAAAAAAATATTATTTTCGTTATTATTTGCTGATTATTAGTAAATTAAATATATTATTCGAAATTTTGTAATAAATAAGTTGTATGGAATTTTAAATACCGTTAATACAAACTTTTAAAGCACCCCCAACTCACCCGGAACCAAACAAACTAATTTCGTCTAATTTTCCACTTTTATCACCAAAATTTCCACCAACCCCTCAGACAATCAATAAACAACTTCCTCATTAACGCAAAATTAAATACACAGATTAGACATCACTACGAGCTACTCATCACCATCAGGAATTGTTCCAGATTAATATTAAAAAACTTTTCCAACTGCCAGACTGCCTGCCTGCCACCTAAGTTAAAGCCAACCTAGCAGGTTGAATGATTTACGGTGTCATATGCTTCGCCCTAAAAGTTGTTGCAAAGTTCATAAACCATCAGCGGATATGGAAGCAAGATCTCGAGGGATATTAGTTAAATCTAGAAATGTGTACGGGTTTCTTGTATTTGCATGATGTAACAACGTCAAAGAGTACACAAGGAGTTTTTAAATTTTATTTAGAGGTAAAGTAACATTTTCTTGTTTTGTAGGAAGTTTCGTTGGAAAAGTAAGTTAACTTTATGGAATAAGTTTTACGTTTTTATCTTAACGCAACTCCCATGTGGATTTTAATACACTCTAAGTACACCTACTTACCTACTAGTAATTTTTATTGTACTTCATCAATCTTTTTACGTTTATATTTTAAAAGGTGATGAAAAGTGATAACAGCCACAAAGACGGAGAGCATGCGTCTAAAACCGTTGTGGGTTTAAAACATTTCAGTTGACGCTTTAGTAGCGCCGCGACGATCATAATACTCACTCCACGCCATAGTCGAGTTCTTCTCGACGCTCTTTTACCACGTGCTAATTTTGAATCATAAACTTTATTTTTCCACAGCAGGGAATGTTAACTTTTTGATCGTAATTCTCGTTAGGTGTCACTGTATCAAGAATAATAATTGTTGTATGTATATATTTTTTTATCTTAGGCTGTTAAATAAATTAGAATGATAAACTGGAAATTTAATTTTTAAGCGCATACTGTGCGTGTTTAAAATTCGGTAAACGTATCTTTTTTAGAATCTAGTTGAATTTAGTATGAATAAACAACAAGGGAAATGAAAGTTGTTACGTGGTTTAATATGTTTTGTGTGCATGATTGGGAAAATTATTTTTTGTTAACCTACTAAGGTTACGTATTTTACTAGATTCATGAGCCTGACTTTATTCTGTGTTGTATTAATTAAAATTATGCTAAAGTTTAGTACACTACGCTGTCTTTATTACTTATATAAATATTAATTTAATTAAACAACTAGTTTAGTTTCTATAAAATAAACAAAATAATGAGACATAATTTTTATTATTTATACGTACTTTTACAAAAAAACACTGCAATATGTAAAAAAGTATTCTGAGAATTTCTATGTATCTATACAGGATGTATGACGACGAGCTGACAGTATACTTAACTTCATTCCTTAAATTTGTCATATTTTTAGCACGAATGTAATAACGGAAAACTTTTTAAAATTTTTCTACTTACATGGTTTCAAAATTGTTGGTTTTGGTTTACTCTTGTCCTTCTAAAGGTTCTTATAAAATACAGGGTGTCCTAGTTTATATCGTCACGATTTCACCAGTCGATAGTTTAGCGAAAATTAAAGGTAGTTTGTCTAATAAACTATGGTCGAATGTTGCTTCCTTTTTGACGTACAGGCCATTAAAGAAAATAAATTATTTTCAATAATTTGCTATAAATCAATAACAAAAAAGTTAGCCTTCTGAAATTTTGCATAGATCTTTTTTTTTGTATTCTCATATTAATAGTGGCTGCAATTATTTTACTTAGAACACAAAGGCGTGCGTACGGGTTTCTTTAAAAACATTTTATTGAATAAAACGTACGCCACTGTTTTTTTGCAGGACCAATATGCGGAGATTATTTTCCATTCAATTTAGAAACTTTTTCGTATCTTATAATTTTTTGATAACGTAACTCAAAATAACCTAATAGTACAGTAAATAAGGGAGAAAAAAGACTTCAAATAGACTTTTTTACGCTACAGCCAATTTTTGTAGAATCTTCTAGAGGGTCACTCTGAAAGTTTAAAACTGAGTTTGTGTATTCGTAGAACCCGCCTTTCGTTCACCAGCCCTCAATTAAGGGTTGGATTTTTTTGTTTATTGAATAACTTCTTTCCTATTAAATTTTCGAAAAAGAGAGTCAGTACAAAGTTGTAAAGAAAAATATTTTCTACAACTTATCTTTTAAACTTTTTTTGATATTGTCGATATTTAACAAGTTATTCAACAAATAAGTTGAAAATTTTGAGGAAAGAGTAGTAAGTAGTAGTAGTAAGTAGTACCTAACTAGAGAAAAATTTCCCTAAAATTTGCAACTTATTGCTTTTTTCGGAAATCTAATAGCGAAGAACCTCTTTAATAAATAAGAAAAAAAAAGTTAAGTTATCAAGAAATTGTAAGATCCAAAAAGATTCTAAATTTGAATGGAAAATACTCTCTGCATATTGGTGCTGCAAAATAAACCAGTGGTGTACGTTTTATTCAATAAAATGTTTTTGAAGAAACCCGTACGCTCGCCTCTGTGTTCTAAATAAAATAATTGCAAACACTATTAATAAGAGAATACAAAAAAAAATCTATTCAAAATTTCAGAAGGCTAACTTTTTTTGTTATTGATTTATAGCAAATTATTTAAAATAATTTATATTCTTTATTGCCCTGTACATCAAAAAGAAAGCAACATTCAATCATAGTTTATTAGACAAACCACCTTTAATTTTCGCTAAACTATCGACTGGTGAAATCCTGACGATATAAACTGGGACACCCTGTATACATATGCTCAAAACGTTTTGTAATAAATTAAAGACAAGTTAAGATTATAAAATTTTTTATTATTTTAGCAACCATCCTAAATTCCTAAAATATACAAAATACTCTATATACGAGTTAAAATAAACATATGTATATTCATTTCCAGTTCGCGTATAAAGTTTAACCTCGTACACTTTTTTGTATATCGCCCTTAAATAAATTTACAAAGTTACATGAAAATACTCTGTAGTAATTTTATTTGGCCTCCGGCTACTTTCCCTCTCTTTCTATGGTCAATATTTTGTCTAACTCCTAAAGAATCCCGGAGAGCGTTGGTCTACACATCAAAAAAAATTGTCTGTATTAAATTTCTCCGCAAGGACATGGCAATAAATTATGTATGAAAAATTTCATACTTTACGACTGAAAATTCCACATGTACTTTTTTGCCTATAAACACGGTGATATTAAAGAATGTTTCTGAGGCTTTATTTCATGTAATATTCATATGCAGAAAATAAATTTTCCTGAGACACTTTTGATTATTACACGGAATAACATTGCAGGTGAGTCGCCAAAATGGACACGTTATACACGGCACGTTTCCATAGTTTCCCCAACTTAACCAGAGCGGGACTGGAGCCTGCATTCACGGAAGAAAGCGTTCTCTCCTTGCTGATTATCCTAGGAAGCAGCATCTCCCTCGTAGCACTTGTATTTGCTTTCATTACTTATAGGTAAGCAACACCATAAATGATTAACTTTTCTGTACGTAAATTAAATTCAAAACACATCCAAATCCAGTTCTGTATTAATGTAAGACGAAACCCCCATGTATTATATAGTAAATTGGGGCTCACGAATTGACGTGACTACTGGACGTCACGTCTGGATTTTCTAACATCATTACTTGAATCAGAATTCAGGACATAGTGCATCATGGCGCATATGTGGAAAATAGGGGCAAAAAAACAGGCTATGCGTGAAAAAGAAACACTCCTAATTTCACGCCTGGTGCTGCGAAATATTAGAACAACAGCATAAGAGATAAAAAATCTCTTTGTAAGAACAGGGTAATGTTTGGAACGATTCAAGTTTCATGTTTTATTTGATTCAAGTTGTTAGATAGTTGAGATAAGTTTGGGTATTATGAATTTAAGCTTGTTAGCTAGATTGTGTTTCTATTTTGGCACTTCTCCAGGTATGAATTTTAATTGATAAAAACCAAACTGGAGTTTAAGATTTTTTTTAATACACTTAATTTAATTATAAATAATTTCATTTTATTCAAGATTAAATTTTTATAATAATCAAAATACAAGGTGATTTCTGCAAAATGTTGATGCTGTTTTTGATATGCTTTAGAAAATTCAAAATTCTAATTTACTCGGCCCTTGTTCAATTTTACTTTGTGTTACATCAAAAGAACACAACTCGTGATAGAAATCTCTCCCGGCATCTCTCATACATTAAGAAAATTAATGGGGACTACCCTCGATGTTATCACACTAGATACCATTTTCCAGATAACGCTTAACGCAACCTTGTACCTGGTTGTTTTACCATCCAAGAAGGAACTTGCAGGCTTGTCACGCTTAATCCATTTATCTGCTAGGGTCCCTTGCACCTTTCCAAGTACAAATTAACCTGGTTTTTACGTAAAACAATTTCTGTACAGGGTAATACACAACATATCGAAAAAAAACAACAAACTGCACTGTAAAAATGGCACATGTTTATAGTAATCTAGAGTTAATGGTTATGGTGGACAAAACTTCCATTTCTGTTGTAGCAGCAGCTACAGTCGTGCAGTTTATAGGCGGAGATAGTATGCGCTTTTAATTATTTTGAAGATTTTTTTAAATTTCCCTTTGTGCTATGTTATACTTGTGTGGATGCGTAGTACACCTCGGTAAATTTTTAGATGTTCTGAATCACCCTGTATACGAGAATTGAAATGTATTTCCCACATATCAAATCAATCATCTTCTGACAACGATATTACGTATTTAGTAGTGCATCATTATGGATGTACCCACCTGTCCATAAACTTCCAAGTGGTTGTTGTTTGTTCGAACGGATGAAATTCAAATTAATTATGGACTTTGTTGTCACTACTTGTATATGGTGCATGAATTGTCGACTAAATTGACATGTTGGTTTTAGTCAATCATTCGATGTCAAAGCACGATGTTAGCTGATTTGTATTTCAAGTTAATTAAGCATGAAAAGGAAATAACTAAACCATAAAATATTAGTGGTTATTGTATTTTATGTGGTTCTGTCGATGCCTTTGTTGTTTGGGAAACTCTCTTATTGTTAATTGGATTCAGAAAATATGTCGAGGGATGTGTTGCGTGGGCGTTTATTCGTGTTACTGATTTAATAATGAAGCGAATGAACTGTGCGAAAAATAATTAACTGGGAATTTGGTTTTGTAATTTTGGTGGATGCGCCAGTGTTAAAACCGTTGCAATTGAAATAATAGAAAATTGGGTTAAATAAATGTAAATTGAAGAGAATTTTCAAAAACCAGGATTTACAACGTCGGGAATTTGCGCTAACATCACAACAAATTATTTTCTGCCTATAATCCATATTACTATAATTTTGGCACTAAGCATAAGAAATTTTATAAACTATCGAGTTCTCTTCTACAGATACAATTTTGTCTACTTCGTTTATTATCGAAAAAATTTCCTCACTTCTGTCTTATATTCCAATTCCCAAAGCCTAACTTTTCTATAAATCATTTCCAACCATTAATCATTATGGCCTGGTTATTTCTTTGTATTATAAAAAGAAGTGTTGGAAGAAAAAGCAATTTAGTATTTTAATATCTGAACGTCAAAAAAAAAACTTGATGCGATGATATAAACACCAGAATTAATGCTGCAGTTGTGAAGTGAAAAACTAATTGAATGCCACAAACAAACTAGATAATGGATAAAGTGCATAAAAGCACTTAGTTTGATGTGTGCATAATGAAGAAAGTTGGGATTAAAAAACGTCAAATCGCAAAATAAAATTTATTATGAACTAGCCCAGACGACGAGGTTTCCATTACAAAAACGTTCCATATAAAAGAAATATTTTTTACAACTAAACTCAATTTAAATAGGTACATACATTCAAAAACTCCAACTCCAAATATACTACAATATTTATAAATATTTTACAGGTGATTTCAGAATAAATATATTCTTGAGATTTCTATCTACACCCCTAAGTAGATGTTGAAATTCTCTACATCTCTAGTGGGTTGGTATAGGTGGTGAGCGACGTATACCGAATTTGAATTTTACTATAAAAAAGAGCAGAGTGGAATGTAAATGTTATACATTTTCAACAGCACAATAAGATTCCCGTCGACTTTAAAAAGAACATCCTTACCACCTATAAAATATAACTTTACATTTAAATTTAAGTGAAACTTTATACTTGTATATTTTCCTTTATAAGCTGAGGCTATTATAGCTCAAATTTAATTTCCTCGTGCGATAATTAGGTTGTTTTTCTACGGTTTTTATGACAGTGTGGAATTTTGCGATAATAGGCAATAAGGGTTTTAAATTACCATCGTAAAATTATTGGAACGGTTCTCAGTGGTGGTATAAAATGTACAAGCAAATTTATATGAGCGCATTTATGGACAAAGTGAATTCATACGAAATCATGTCTGTGGTAAATTACCTCACGGTAATGTGTGTTAAAAGTGGTGATTGATCGGTACATAAAAAAGCTCGTTTATATCCACAAATTTTACGGCTGAGAAAATTAAATTATAAATTCAGAATTTAAACAGTTAAACACACACTTATGGATAATTGAAAATGATGTAGTTGATCACCCACCTGACCCTATGTAATCTAATATAGCCTCAATTTTGTAGCAGGGGTCTCTGTAACATAATTTTCTATGAAATTCTATATAAATATATAAATTTAGGAAGATTTTTAAAATACCCCAATTTTTGAGGAATACCCTATTTTTAAGAATTATAAAATTATAGGAGAAATTAGTATATCTGTCTAATTTAACCAAACTGCCCATCTTTTAACTATCATAAACTTTTATTATTATTATTTTATTTTCTCTCCCAGACGCGAAAAAAATGTTTCCCTTACCCAACCAACGCACACAAACATGCATCAAATTTTGCCTGAATTAAAATGTTCACGAAAAACTTCAAGAATCCTAGACATTTCCATTGTGTGTACGCACAGAAAGAGTGTCTTTATAATCACAATTCCCATGGTAGGACGAATTCAATGGAAATGTATTTAAAAAAGAACTCAAATGTAGCGAGATAATTATGTCGACAGAGAGAAAAGCTCGAACATAGGCAGAAGATATTAAAGGGAACGTTGGAGTGTTGTTGTTAATGATATTATATTAGCGACAGCAGGCACAGCAGAAATGGATGGGCATTGGGAGCAGTCTCTGCCCGCTGTACTAATTGTTCATTAGCAAAGCGTTTGTAAAGCTACACACCACCCCTTTTACAATTCTTACTACATCTACACCTGATGGAAAATCGTGAACGAAGTTTTTCCTTATTCCAACTACATAGATTCATAATTTACTTGTTGGAAAAGTTTCTTAATCATATTGTCAAAAGTTACGGTTTTTTCGGGGGCGCGACAAGCTTAATTTAACCATTTTACATTTTAATCCAGTTTATAAATTAGGAACAGAAGTTTTGTTTTTAAATCTTGTTTTAAAAAAATTATAACTGAAACAAAGTTTAAGTAATGAAATTTCGAATATGACAAAATGATTTTTTCCTCATAAAAGACATTATTTGGATTTATTTTGTTTGAAACCAAGTCGAAATTAAATTAGTAACTTGTTAGGTACAGAGAGGACCTTTTAGCGGGTTTACTCTCTAATATTGCGGCCTCTTTCACTTAAGAGTAAAAAGTTTGCGTGGGGTTATTAAAACTTTTTCTATCAAACGGGAAAGTTTCTTGTCGTATTTCTATTATTGGTTCAATTTGTCAGATTTTCCATGTCTTATAAGATCAAGGGGGAAAAACGTCACAAGTTACGAGTTAAACTTTGGAAAAGGTAGGTATTAATTATAGTCGCAAATTACTAGCGGAAAATTTGTTCCAGGCTCGGTGAAAATGTTCAGTTTTATACATTTTTTTGCTAGGAAATAAAAAAAATGTGGCAGTGGTCTCGATATTAATTAATTTTTGTATATTTTTGCTTAATATGCTATAATTTATCAAATACACACTCAAAATACTAAAGTATTTATACAGGGTGAGTCGCAATAAGTGGGACATGCTTTACCTGTAAATACTAGGCCTAAAACTAAGACGATTGACGCAAAAAGTAGTTATACTAAAATGCATAACTAATAAACTAGCCATGGCCTACTGTTATAAATATAGAAAATTATTAAAAATATCGAATTTTGAGCTTGTTTTTTAAAATAAATATTAAGTATTATATATTTTTGGAAAGCCCAAATTTTGCTTAATCAATATAAAAAATAATATATAGGGTGTCCCATTTAAAAAAACATAAGTTTGGGCAATATCTCAAAAACGAACCCTTTTACACAAAAACTGCCTACGCCACTGAATTCTACGTGAAAAACTCTATCAAGATCAGTTTTCACCTTTTTGATAAGTAGACGCATAACGGAAATACGAGGGGTGTCTAAAAAACAAAGATTTTGAGAATCACTCTGTAGATTAAAAACGAAGAGAGCCATGACAAATTTGACCCCGGAAACTTTCGTTTCGTAAAAAAGTAGGACAGGAAGGTGAAAACCGCAACACTCTATCTTTGATAATAACGCCAATACTCCCTAAAAGTGTCGAAAATGGGACACCCTGTACATATGTATTTAAACCTATTAATTTATAAAAATGCTATCATATGTTACTTCTTACATAATATCGTTAAAAAAATCACTGATTCCAATTTTATTTCTAGCTGCGCTTGGTTTCTATTTCAGTATTTAACCACTTTTAAATTATACAAATTAAACTCCGTTCATTTATTCCATTTCATAAAATAATATTATTCAAATTTAATCTATTTTAAAATTTGTTTTTCAAATAGCACTCACAAACTCAATAAAAAACCACATTTATTAAAATGGAAGCATATGTATTGTTTAAATAAACAACGAGCAAATTTGTATGAATTGAGGGCGTTTTATTAGGGTTATATGTTTGTGCGAAGCAAACAATTCAAAAGAGGAAATGAATGGATGAAAATCACATTTTCACAATGTTTATTTATTTCTCTCAGTCGATAAGTGTGTATTTACGTCGAATTTAGGGCGTAAATTTTTTGGTAATCTTGTAAATTTTAGTTTAGTGTCCCAGAAAAAGGACCATCAGTTTTTTGTTATACTTATTGTATTTTTGCCCTCAAACCAGTTGAATAAAACCTGTCAGCAAAATTATTTTTCGTAAATGGTTTCTTTTATATTATATATTTATTTTCCCCTATTCCCATTCTTCTATAAATTTTATATATCGCAGATAGACGAACAGAGCAACATTTGTCTCATTCTTATTTGACGTGACATTTTCAGTTTAATTCAAAATAATGGCTGCTACACATCAAGGAGAAGACGTTCTTTCTAATATTGGCTTTCCGAAGGTGGTTAGGGGGGTTCAGCTGTCAGGATGTACGTGCAAAAGGCACGAATCGTATTATCCTTTGAAGATTCGTGGCGACATCAACAGCTCTCAGTACTGTCAGTGGCAGTGACACCCGTTGTGTTAGTAGCCGGCGAGCTGTTGACCTCCAGCAGGAAATTCACTGCCAAAAAAAGTTTTAGCGTTTTCCCTTTGATAATTTTATAATTAAATTTTAATTGAGTTTTACTTGCCATTGGCAATTTTTGCCAGTTTGCGCCCAGGGCTTCGTGACAAAAGCGATAAATTTCATTTATCTTCTTTGTGGTTTAGTTATAATAATTCTTTTTCTGAAAAATGTTTCATTAAAATTTCAATTAAACGGCGCTGGTTGCGTTAATACTTTTATAGCCGGTTTTTGATTTTTCATAATTTCGAGACAATCTCCGTTTTTAAGCTGGATAAGTAATTTAATTTTAGGAAAAATTATTGCGAAAATAAGAAACAGAGCTCGGCTCCAATTATGACGATATGCTACACAAAGCGACTTAATTACAGTATTTATTCTCACCAATTCGCGATTTATTCCGCGTTAGTGAATTTATCACAAATGATTAAAGCCGTTTATGCGGAAAACAATCCAACCTAGAGAATGGGGACAAAAGAGACATTTGAATTCTTCTCCCTGGACTATTATAACTTGGGTTATATTATTCTTTGTGGAAGAAGAAATAATACATACTGTAGTTCATTATTACTATACTTGTTACTTAGTTATGAAAGCAAAAATGATGATTTTGCTGAGAAAAATCATAACTTTTCCCAAAAATATTATTTTTATAATCAAAATAAAAGTAGGCTTTAGTTAAATGAGGTTTAGACTGTGATGTGTCATAAGGTATCAAAAATGAAAACAACCATTTCTAAACGCCATTTAAACTAAAATTGACTTTTACTTTATTATTAACTTAACCTAACAACCGAAACCCAAAGCATCAAATTTTAAACACAAATTTTTAATTTTTTAATTTTTCTAAAGCTGATTTCCTTTGAACGAATGGAGTTTTCACATACTGTGGATATAGCAAACTTTATTCTAGTTGGAATAATATAATTTTATTTGCAAAATGAATTAATTTGTTAGGAATTTAGAAAATAATTTGGATATTTGTTGCACCGGCGCATCCGCCAAAATTTTAAACACTTTTCTCCACTATGATTTTAATTTTAAAACTATTTAAATAATTGCGGATAAGTTAAAAATTTGTAGCTCGTTGAAAATTGTCATTTTCGAATAAACGCTATTTAAACTAAAATCGACTTTTACTATATTTATAACCTAACAACCGAGACCCAAAGCATCAAATTTTAAACACCAATTTTTAAATCTTTCTATATCTTCTAAACGGATGAAGTTAAGGCATCTTGTGGATATAGCAAACTGTATTCTACTTGTGATAATGTAATTTTATTTGCAAAATGAATTAATTTGTTGAGAATTTTGAAAACAATTTGGATATCTGTAAAAAAACGGCGCATCCGCCAAAATTTTAAAGCAAAAATTATCGCTTTTTCCTCGAACTATAATTTTAATTTTAAATCTATTTAAATCATTGTGTATAACTTAAACGTTTGTAGCTCATTGTAAATTGTCGTTTTCGAAAAAGCAATTTTACTTTATTTTGAAACTCTTACATCTAAACGTTTACAGTTATGACAGTGCCCATGTTCATTCTAGAAATTCGATCAAATAAAAAACTATATCACAAGTGATTTTCCCCTGTAGCGGAGCAGTTTTTATTATATTTCCTTTATCTACGAGATATCCTGCGATGTTTCCCAAAAAAAAAAACAATATAACAAACCCGATGCGCCCCATTCTTTTCCTCTTTAAATATCCCGTTCTAATGCTATTGTTCAAAATGTTTCGGTCGATGTTAATACAATGTAACTAATAGAATAACATAAAACGTGGCAATTGTCTGCTGCCCATTTTCACTAATTGTCTCCCTTTTTCCCTCGGAAACAGAACAAGAGAAATCCCTCACTTCCATTGTGGATAATATACTTAAACTATACAAACTTCATAACTCATTCCGGCGTTTGACAACACTAATCGAACCTCTTAATGGATCTTTTAATAGCATATTATTAGCTTCAGGGGTTATTCAGAAAGTTTGATTTGGTAAAATGGTTTAAGGAAATTTAATTGACCTGCGGGCTTTGTTGGATTTTCGAAGGATACAAATCGTTAAAGTGCTGAAGATGCTGTAAACGGCTGTTAGTTGATTGGTAATTAGGGAAAATAATCAATCATTATTTTTTTCATCGATTAAGTCGAAGTATTTATAGAATCGTTTAGTACAATCGGCTTAAAAATGTACTTTTGTAACCAAACTTAAAATTCTTTTTCTAAGTAATAAACTGATTGTCCTTCGCTTGCTACCTCTAAATAGAAAATAAAACCGTAATGTTATCTTGGCGCTAAAACAATACGCACACATTTTCCTGCTAGAGCTTGAGACACCATAAAATACCACACCGATATTACACTTGGTTTAACCTAAAATGATATACAGCCTCATATTCCTCCTCGCGTAATATTTCTCTCAATGAAAAACGGCATAAAAGTTGTAGCAGTATTAATGGTTTTTAATTAAAAGCTCAAACATAAAAAACGACATTTAAATGCGGGTGGTCAAGCAGGAATGATTTATAGGTTAGGTACAAATTGCCGGATGAAAAATAAGGAACGTGTGCTAGTAATTTTGATGAAAAACGCAAGCGTATTATTTATTTAATATTGGAATATCTATAATGCACGTACAAGATTGGAATCATGAGAAAAATGTAAATGGGATGAAATATAATTAAACTATGTGCGGTGGGTTTTGAGAGGAAGCTAGGAAATAATGTCGGGTTTCACAAAATTAATAAACTAAGTATCTATAAGGAAAATATTCGAATAAAATAATCTCACAAAAATTACTAGTTAACAAGTAATTAACCGTGCATTATTAAGCACTCCTTCCGTCTTAAAGCGGATACTTTTTACCGCGAACTTATATTACATAAATTTTACATAAGACTCTCCTATTAAAAGTTAAAACTTTTCATACCTACCTAAGAAGACAAGATTGCGCTCTTCAACTCTCTAAAATTATAAAACAGAAAATTAACTTTCATATGAGAATTAATTAACTTGAGGTAGGTAAATGTAACTGTAAGTAACCAACGTAGGTAATATCCTGTGTCCTTGTCAGTAAAGCGCTTATGGACTTTAGATAAACGTAAACAGTGCTACATGAATTTTCACTCAGACAATTGTGTGTTTGGCTTGTCTAGAAGTTACATGCCAGGAAACTTTTTAGATAAGTTAGAGATAGTCGTCTTTGGAACATTTCTACTTAAAAAATTATGTCTGGATGCTTCGCAGTTACAGTAAAACTTTTATTTTAATGATATGCTCAGTGAACTTTCAAGATGTTATCGGGAACTCGACAATAATATCGGAAAGTTATCATTGTTGAATCAGTTCGATTTCTTATAACTGCGGGGTAAACCACAAGAGTTTAATTAGCAGCGAGACGAAAATCTAATTTCAATTTATTATACAAAAAGCAACCAACGGTTTTCTTGGGGAGGTTTAGTGGATGACCACAGTTTTTTCTAATGGGATAATCGAAAACTGCTGCGCTTTACTGAAAAGCACATTAATTAAAACTGATGTGCAGGATTATTTTCGACGCCAACGAAACATTTTAGGGCACTTATTAAATATTAAGATTAAGGATCAAAATACCGCCATGTTGTTTATTAAAAATTAATCAGCTCTTACATAATGTTGTACTTATACTGTTTAAATAATTTATTTTTGTATAAGTATCTCTTGGAGTAGGAGTTTTGATTGTTAATAAATAGTAATGCAGGATAAAGGATGACTGAAGGAAATGTATTGAAAAGTGCGATTTTTATTTATAGAAAATCTTATGTATGTATGAATGGATGCATTTTGTATTGTAACTAGAAAGATACGTAACCTAGAAATATTGAAGTGGAGAAGTGAACTTTAAACTTTACTATGTAAAAATGTCCTTTGCTTTTTTATTAGATACTAAATTTATAGTTTAGTTACAGAATATTCTAGACTAAATCTTTCCACTGCCTTCAGTTTATATAGAGGGTGTCCCAGTTTATATCGTCAGAATTTCACCAGTCGATAGTTTAGCGAAAATTAAAGGTGGTTTGTCTAATAAACTATGGTCGAATGTTGCTTCCTTTTTGACGTACAGGCCATTAAAGAAAATAAATTATTTTAAATAATTTGCTATAAATCAATAACAAAAAAAGTTAGCTTTCTGAAATTTTGCATAGATCATTTTTTTTGTATTCTCTTATTAATAGTGGTTGCAATTATTTTATTTAGAACACAGAGGCGTGCGTACGGGTTTCTTCAAAAACATTTTATTGAATAAAACGTACGCCACTGGTTTTTTTGCAGCACCAATATGTAGAGAATATTTTCCATTCAATTTAGAAACTTTTTCGTATCTCATAATTTTTTGATAACTTAACTCAAAATAACCTAATAGTACAGTAAATAAGGGAGAAAAAAGGCTTCAAATAGATTTTTTTTACCCTGAAAGTTTAAAACTGAGTTTGTGTATTCGTAGACCCCGCCCTTCCTTCACCAGCCCTCAATTCAGGGTTGGATTTTTTTGTTTATTGAATAACTTTTTTCCTATTAAATTTTCGAAAAAAAGAGTCAGTACAAAGTTGTAAAGAAAAATATTTCCTACAACTTATCTTTTAAACTTTTTTTGATATTGTCGATATTTAAAAAGTTATTCAACAAATAAATTGAAAATTTTGGGGAAAGAGTAGTAATTAGTAGTAGTAAGTAAGTAGTACTTAACTAGAGAAAAATTTCCCTAAAATTTGCAACTTATTTGTTGAATATCTTTTTAAATATTGACAATATCAAAAAAATATTAAAAGGAAAGTTGTAGGAAATATTTTTCTCTACAACTTTGTACTGATGCTAAGAAAAAAAAAATTAAGTTACCAAGAAATTGTAAGATACAAAAAAGTCTAAATTGAATGGAAAATACTCTCTGCATATTGGTGCTGCAAAAAAGCCAGTGGTGTACGTTTTATTCAATAAAATGTTTTTGGAGAAACCCGTACGCACGCCTCTGTGTTCTAAATAAAATAATTGCAACCACTATTAATAAAAGAATACAAAAAAAAATCTATGTAAAATTTCAGAAGGCTAACTTTTTTTGTTATTGATTTATAGCAAATTATTTAAAATAATTTATTTTCTTTAATGGCCTGTACGTCAAAAAGGAAGCAACATTCGACCATAGTTTATTAGACAAACCACCTTTAATTTTCGCTAAACTATCGACTGGTGAAATCCTGACGATATAAACTGGGACACCCTGTATAAAACAGCATTAATATAAATTCTACATTTTTTACAAAAACCTTGTTAAAATTCCATACATTTCGTAAAACCCCTGCCACTGGATCTTATCATCAAACTATCTATTCCCACTGCATCGATATTACCCCCTTAGAAATTTAATATCTCCTGCAGAAGGCTGCAGTTTGCAGTACAAACTCGTTTTGCTTCTAGCGCTAGTGTTGGAAAAACCGTGCAAACAAATTGTACAAACACTTTCCTGATTGTGTCTTTCATTTGCCACTATATTTCCGGCGAATTTCACAACTATCTCGTACGTATTAACCGAGTTGCCTAACTCGAGCTTTGAGACTAAAATCAACAGTTTTATGCTGCTGATTGTGGCAGGCGGAGGCGGCTTTTTTTGTGAAGAAAAACAACGTAAGCTAAATTTATGGTAGACGAATAGAAAAATTAGCTTGTTTGTCTCGACGGTAAGATGAAATTAAAATCATGTACTATTGGATTTTCTGCTATTCGAACATTCACGTTTAATTTAATTTTCACTATGCGAACCGGCGCGGCGCGGCGATAAGATTACTCATATGAAAACGATGGTAAATTGAGCAAAAACAGTTGGGTCAGTTAAAACTAAAACCACACCAGCACCAGCCACTTTCAGTCTACAATTATGCTCACCCATTCGTGGACAAAACCTGCAAAATCTCTGCATGATGATAATAAATTGTTCCATAATTTCCTTCCTGGCACTTAACACTATGCCAGGACACAATTAATTTCCACTTTATTAAGTGCGATGCAATAATGAAATTCCATCTTCTATTCTAATATGTGAGCGAGTCACCCACAAAAGTATATCGAATATTATATTCCCCTCGCGTGGTGCTGCTCCAGTATATTTATATAAAGCATATGAAATCTTCCTATTATAACTGCGGGACTCTTTTGATAGGGTTTTATCTCAACGATTGTACCCGTGTAGCGGGGCTTCTAATATATTTTTCAACGTTACAGGAAAGAAATTCAATTTTGAGCATGACGACATTAAATTCATTTCATGTAGGTATCTTGAAATACAATTATTATAAAAGCCCAACTCTCGGCCAGTATCAATCATTTTTTTGCGCTGAGTGTGGACCTTGTAATAGCATCTACTGGTAAATGGGATTTTATTACATTCTTAAAATCTCGTCTTACTTTTATTATCTTGGTGGGATTTATACGAAAGTAAATGTCTTAAAAGAATATTATGGTGGCTGAATAATGTAATTTAAATTTAATTACCAGTTTTATTAGTTTGTAAATGTATGTAGTAAAAATTCGGGACGATATGTGGGAGTTTCCTAAATTGGACCATGTTTAGGAGATGAACCAATTTACCCACCCGACTTTCATCCACTTTTATTTATTTGGTTATTTTAATGGTAATTCTTCTTTCGTTACAGAAAATGAAACAAATTAATTCAGCGAAACTGTCAGCAGAATGAATGAATTAGCTTCATTTAAAATATTCCGGCTAGTTTTACTTAAATTGCACTTTAATAAAAATATAAATCAATTAATTATCCTCTTTTTGTTCCTAAAGCCGGTCCTGCACCAAGACATTTTAATAAATTCATAACCAAGGAGGTAATATTAATCGTGTGGCTCCCATGAAAGTTTTTTATAACAAAGAAAGGTTTACTGTCATTACTATGGTCCAAGGAAAATTAAACTTGAAGATGGGGACAAATTAATATAAAACCGAGATTCTCCGGTTTTGGTTACGACAGGCTGCACATAATTACGCAGTAAAAGTGCCTTGTGGCTTCATTTTATCTAAGGACATAGCAGAGGCTTTTATTCTGATCCCATCCACTTCAGGTCGAAAATCTTTTGTAAATTTATATATTTTGTTCCAGTTACTAGCTAGTTTATTTGATGGTTCAGGCTGCAGTATACAAGAACATAACTATTTTAATTGCATTTCGTAATGGATAATTAATTACGGAATGCTTAATATCATATATTGTTACCTACTGGAATATTGCCAACATTATGGCAATTTTGTACGTATTCGCATATTATGAAATTAAATTGATATGCGAGGTTAATTTTAGTTTATAGAGAGATATTTCAACAATATACGCATTTTATTAGTCTATACAAAAACTGCACGAAATTTATTGATTCAGTTTAGGTTTCGGTTATCTTTTGTATCAACTTTTATGTTTATTTTCGGCCCTTTCCAGGGATATCCATTAGTTTAGTTTGTGGAAACTTGTAGACTTTAGAGATTACTAAAAAGAGAAAATACAAATATCTGTAGGTTTCGTATAACCCAGACATTTTACCTTTATTCATAATGATTTTTGTTGTCGGATGCTGAAACACCAACATAAATAAACAATACCTTTATCTTTACAGCTTAATTCAAGGGTAAACCCTTTATACATAAACAAATAACGTCGTCTTTAATTGTCACAAAGTCGTTTGCCATGCTAATTCACAGTCCTTATCTACAAAAGACACCGTCAAGTTCGCAGATTACCTCGAGGGGGCGCATCAAATATTTTTCATATGAATAAAATTAAGCTCCCGTATCTTTCGACTAGGTAAACTCCATCTCCTAACACAGCAACTTACATAATTTTGCACAACGAGCTTCCTGCCCCAAGCCCAAACTCCGTTTCTCACCAATTGAAAAACAGAATTATTCCCCAAACTTCCTCCAAATGGAGAGAGTGTTTGATTAATGGACTTGGTGGTTGTAAGGGCATTGTTGCGACACCCTTCTTCACGCACCAATATATTTAAGAGCTGATTGTAGAGAAAAACAAACCAATTCAAACAAATTGCTCTGTTTGTGCACTAATTATTTCGGAAATTAAACCACGAAATATAATTAAGTTTACGCAAAGTTTCTGAGGGATATCTGTCTGTACCTTTGTTGGAAAACATGACATCAAAAGGACTATTTGTTGGATTTGGTAATAAACAGATGATTGTTTTCGTTTCGAGGCAGGTCGTGTGTGAAACTTGTATAATTTTAATTCAACGTATGTATGTTGAGGTTACGCTGTTTCAATTATAGTTTGACGAAGCGTAAAAGTTTAATTTAAAATGTTTGGAACGTTAAACATTGCGAAAATAATGGAACTGTATCGAAGCTAGTTTATAAAGTATGGGATCGTTGGGGGAACGGAATCCAAGTTGAAGTGTGGAAAATTTGATGTGCCTCAAGGATCAATAATGGGACAGTGCACATAAAGAACATCTCCGCAAGGTGATAAAATTATTTAGATTTTATAAAAATCTTTTAAAATTTGATAAAATTATAAAAGTTTGTCGACTGGTTGACAATTGAATTAAAATCTGAAATTCCCATTGAGATTATTTCATTTTCATACTGGCCACTCCAAATTTGCTACCATTTATTTTTATTTACTTTTATTTTCTGTCGTTTTTTTAATATGTATATTTCTACAATTTACCTACTTTATATGTGTGAGTAAATCCAAAAGCATCCGCGCTGTTTATTTAGCTGCTTGCCATGTGTTGTCAGCTGCAAAGTTTCCTTTAGTGTTGTGGCACACCGCATCTTGACAATTTCCCCAGCCAAAGACAAATGCAAACCGACAGGAAAGCAATTTCACATTGTACGTTGAAAATAAACTAAGTGCGCAAGGATCCATAATAAAATATCTGATGTAGCCAGCACATGACTTTCTTATACGAACGTGGAAAGTGGGAAATGTCCTATACAGGGTGAGTCGCAATAAGTGGGACATGCTTTACCTGTAAATACTAGGCCTAAAACTGAGACGATTGACGCAAGAAGTTGTTATACTAAAATGCATAACTAAAAAGTTATAGGCGTTTGAAATTTCTGAAGAAAAAATAATTTTTGGTAATAACTTCTAAACCAATTGAATGAGAAGAACCAATTCTTGGAAGTTGCTAATGAATACCAAAGACCTTTAATTTGAGAAAATTTTGTTGAAATCAAACTTTAAGAAGATGGTTTTTTAAAGGGGACTTTTTTGCCCTTAAAATTTTAATTATAAAAAAAATTGCATTTAATAGGCAATTTAAATTAAAAACTTTTTAATATCTTATAAAGTTTTGATTAAACGCACCGTTAAGGTTTTAAAAATTAAAAACTAACAGCATGTTTTTACTAAGTTTCAAAAAAACAGCATCAAGAATGCTGAGATTTAAAAGTTATTGACGGAGGACGGACCTCCAGCACATTATGCACGTCCTGTGCGACATTGGCTATCTGTCACCTATCCTCAACGATGGATTGGTAGAGGCCCTGACGCTCCTGTTGCATGGCCTCCTCGTTCTCCTGACCTAAACGCAATTGAATTCTTTTCTTGGGGATATATAAAATTAAAAGTGTATGCAACACCTATTCCTTCACTTCAAGAGCTTAGAAGGAGAATCGTTCAACACGCCAATGAAGTTCGAGAGGCAGTTTATATTTTAAAAAAAATCGGTTTTCAATGCAAAGAAGAGCTACAGGAGCGTCATGGTCAGGGCCTCTTCCAATCCATCGTTGAGGATAGGTGACGATAGCCAATATGCTAATGTCGCACAATGTGTTGGACCTCCGTCTTCCGTCAATAACTTTTAAACCTCAGCATACTTGATGCCATTTTTTCGAAACTTAGTAAAAACATGCTGTTAGTTTTTAATTTTTTAAAGCTTTACGGTGCGTTTAATCAAAACTTTACAGGAGATGAAAAAGTTTCCAAATTAAATTGCCTATGCAATTTTTTTATAATTAAAATTTTAAGGACAAAAAAGTTCCAGAAGGTTAAACACTTAACTTACTTTAAAAAACCATCTTCTTAAAGTTTGATTTCAACAAAATTTTCACAAATTAAAGGTCTTTGGAATTCATTAGCAACTATCAAGAATTGGTTCTTTTCATTCAATTAGTTTAGAAGTTATTACCAAAAAAATTTTTTTTTCTGAAACTTCAAACGCCTATAACTTTTTAGTAATGCATTTTAGTATAACAACTTTTTGTGTCAATCGTCTTAGTTTTAGGCCTAGTATTTACAGGTAAACAAGTCCCACTTATTGCTACGTACCCTGTAAAACTACGAATTTTCAAAGTGGAGTACTTATGTTTTCTGAAAAGTTTCAGTTTTTCACATTCGTCCAAAATTTTTCTAAATTTCATAATGCTAATGATTTTTTTCAATAAAGTCAACACTTTGCTGTATAAAAGTTCAAATTATATCAAAATCCGCTGAGAGGTCCTAAATTGACATTTTTTTTCGAACTGTTGTTTTAAAACTCATTTTTGGGTACCCCAAAACGCCCTTTTAATAAATTGCATTTTTCGAGAGTAAATGTAAAAATCACTTCATATATGAGAAATAATCAACACTTACAATCAATTTACAGAGGAAATCATAAAATAGTCGAAATTTCCTTACTCCTTAAATGTAGAAGTTTCCTGGTTATATAAAGTTTGCAAGGATTACATATTAATGTTGCATCTTGTAATTTAGATCCTACCCACAACAACTTACAACAAATTAATGCTCGAACTTCAGTGAATTACATCAGTTCAAAGGGTGGTTTCTTGAAAGTACCTCAACAATTGTGTAAAGGAATATTTAGCGGTACAATATTTTTGTTCAAATATTTTTTGTGTACCTACTCCCCTTCATGTAAATTATTAATTGTTTCAGTTTATTTTCGGACCTTCGCAACCTATCTGGGACAACTCTAATGAATTTATTAGCAGCTCTGTTTATGACGCAGCTACTCTACGTTGTCGGTGTTGGAGGAGTGACTGTAAGTTGATTTATTGGTATTATAAGCAAATATGTGTGTTAAGGTTAGTCCTTAAAGGAATTTGGTATCGTATAACCCGGATAATTTTTACTGGATAATCAATATTCATACAGAAATAATTTCCGAATTTTGTAACCATTTTTATACTGCATGGGAATTAGTTATAAAAAATAGACGTGATTTCATATGAGGTTTTGATATTTAATAAATATTTTATTAAGTAAAGGACTAAACTCCATGTCTCAGGGATTTTTTCTATTTTAGACAATTTATGAAAAAACCTAGATCATTTTTACATTATCGGAGAATTCTGCATATTTTTGATAACAAAATCACTTCAAGGTTTATTTAAAAAATTTCAATAATTCAATTTTATGAATAAAACTTGTTGATGGGGACTCAGGACTAAGCTCGCGGATTAAATTAAATTCCGGCGAAATAAAAACCAACACTTTTATTATTAATATTTTTTAAAAAACTTTTTCTTTGTAGAATTAAATACAAACAAAAAAAACGCAATTCACTTAGAAGTTAATATTATAATGTTGGGATTTCTTCTCAAAATACATTTATACAATGCAAACACTATACCAACAACGGCGATAATTAATGCAGCAGCTATCACAGAATACCAAATGGCTTCCAAATTAAAATTATTTACATTATGTTGTATGTTGTTATTAGAGAACACAATAGAATTACAAATGCGCACATGTTTTGTTAACAGGGAAAAAATCACTTCATGCTTAATGTTATTGTCACAAATATCCAAATATCTCAAATTGGTTAAATTTGATAAAACGCTATTTTCCGACAAGTCTTTCAATTTATTGCCTTTCAAATCCAAATATATAATGGTGTGTAATTGTGTTATGGAATTTAGTTGTTGTTCATTTATTTTATTCCAACTGACATTTAGTGCAACTAAATTTTGTAAATGTGCTACATAGTCGAGTTTTGTTAGGAGATTATGCGATACATTCAGCGATTTTAATTCCAATGTGAAATTGAATAACGTCGAGTCTATACATTCGATTTTGTTGTTAGAAATGTCTAAAATTTTCAGTTTTCGTAAACTATAACAGAGATCATGTGGCAAGTTTGTTAAAGAATTGTGGTTCAAATACAGCTGCGTTAAATTTTGATTTTGAAACGCTTTCGAATTTATTGCTTGTATTTTATTATAATCCAAATGCAAAATTTTCAAATTATCCAATTTCCCAAACACTCCCTCAGAAATTATTTTCAGTTTATTACCTTGCAGGTAAATACTTTCAAACTGCGTTTCGCACAGTTCAGATCTGTTCCGCATTGAACAAGAACTAAAAGCACCTTCATGAATTGTTTCAATGTTTAACTTTTGTACATACAAATTTTGTGTCCAAAAATTAAAATAAAACCTTGGAATATTCTTTACATCAACTTGGGATATAATCAAAGTTTGGGCGTTGGGTTGCATTATCTTCTTGTTATAAAACGAGTCCAGAAAATGCCGACTGTTTAACACCAAAGTGGCATTGTGGTTTTCATATTGGGCTTCGCAGGATTCCAGCAGGAAAATCGCCCAGATTATGACAGTTTTCATGCCTGAAAATACAGTAAATTTGAAGATTAAAACCAAAGCTTTGTTGTGGTGGTTGTTTGAATATTCGATTGGCTCCCAGGCAAATATTGGTTTGGTTGATGTAATCCGTGCTTAGATTATCTAGGAATCAGTTGCACATGCCACGAGTCGTAAATACAATGCAGTTACAGAGTTACATTGTATTTTCCAGTAGGTAAACAAATAAACGGCGAAATTGAGGGAAAATTCAATGGAAACTTACTTGCATAGGAAACGGTGTGTTTTATTTGTAGATTTACTGAAATAAAAACAACAATAATGTCATTAGGGGATAATAAGAACTTTTTGTCATTGATAATTTTTAGTTAGGTTAGTTAGGAAAGGTATAACAAGCAAAAAATTTACGGTTTTTGAGCTCTTTGTTTTGAACTACTTTTTAATGATGTTTTTAAACATGGCAAGGTTAGATAAAAATTATCATGAAAAAATGTTTACTCCTCCCATAAAAACTCCTGTAATCAACCATGGTAAGAATACAAGTCATGAAACTAAACTGATACAAGCTTTTAAATCTAATTTATACAGTCCCTCATTTCCTGCTAAGAAAATAAAATTGATTTTGAGATGCCCTAGCTAATGCAAAATTTTTATATGGAAAAATTACTTACCAATAATAATTATACTTAAAGAAACATTCTGATACGAACTGACTGATGCTTAATCTCTGGATTTTCTGTTGAGGTTTTCTACTTCCTTTGTCGATTATATACACAGCGCAATTGCTATATTTGTCTAAATGCGTTTAATCCCACAATTATTATTATGAAATGTTTATGAATAAATCCAGTTTTAACTTGGCGATTTTCTCAGCTTAAATTGCCCATCAATAACGATAAAATATTGAGGAAAATCCAATCTTGGATCAAAATAAAAAAAATAGCACGCACGAGACCCCCTTTAAGATTTTTTTTAAAGTGGCACAGATGATGTAATAAAGATAGTAAAAGGGTGGCGAGGTCGATCCATTTCCTCTTGAAGATGCCTCTAGAGACACTCACATTCATCAAGCTGACGTGTGAATTATAATCCCCACATTTTGGGTGTCGTGTTAGAGCGTTTCAAGGATCATGCTCTGATGGTGTATGAAAAATTATCAATGTTGAACCTCGTGCCCTTAATGCCTCATCATTGTGTATATCGTTCATCATATATGGGAAATTGCTGCAGCATATGGACGACGTAGCGCAGTAAATCAAGTTTATTAAAATTAATAATTTGTGGGATTTGTGTGTGACAGGGGAAATAATTACAAAATTGTTTAGTTTTGGAATTAAATCGTTTGCTAAATTGGCTTGCAGAATTTTTCTACAGAGATCTTAAATTAAGATTTATATTCCACTTTAAGTTACGTCCTTAGGTAATAGTTCGCATCTATCTTCTGGATGTTTTTCTTCCCTTTACACTCATTTCTTATCGCAGTAGATAAGGACTGATGCGTTCAATTTACATTACATTAAAATATTATCAGACTTCAAAGCGTAATTTACAGTTTTTTCCCTACTCTTTCTCCTATCTCCACATAAATTGTCTCTAAGAAAAAACAACGTTGTAATATCAAAGCTTTTTTAAACTCCTCTTTTATTTCAATTTAATTAAAAGCATCTGGCTACACAAAACACTAACGCATTGTTCAAAATTCTACTGTTATTTCATATGAATAATTCAACTGACTTTCAGACGATTTCGCCCAGAGTGTATTGATGATTCATCAAGTTTTCCCGACAAAGCGAAAAAAATTACTGAATATTTCATGTGATTGTATTTGTGATATTGCCCATTATTTATATTGCCTAAAAAACTATTAGAAAAATGCGCAGCATCATCACCTGATGGCACTGAAAAGCTGCCTCATTTACTTGATAGTTCGTTGCAATTTTCCATTAAGATCCCGCTTTACAATCCTGTGGGTTGTGGAAAGTTTAAAAATACCCATTAGGTTAATTATGGGGTTTTTATGAGTGTCACGCCCACGACCAAGCCCGTTTATATTGATTAACAAAGACTAACACGGAAAGTGATAGTATGTTGCAGTTAGTATTTGTAAAAAAATGCAGTAAAAATTAATATTGTGACTTTGATTAACGTTTTATTAAATTTTTGCAGCTCTGAGGAAGAGATAATAAATGTCTAAACGTCAGCTGAAGATTGTGTTAGGTGGCATTAGAATTTCAGATTAGATTTTTGTCAATTTATAGGGCAGTCATTCAAACAAAAAAGGTACACAAAATTCCAAAAGTTTTGAAAAAATAAAAATCATGAAAAATATTTTCCGGACTTGCTATGAGGTTGCAAATTGAAAAGTACTTTCAATAATATTATAGACAAATGTAATTTGAGATTTGCAACTCTTTTGCAATATTTTGGATATGCGAAATTGGAATAATTTACAAGATGTTATCAATTTAACAAAGTTCCGGAGGTATGAAAAGGTTGCAAATTCAAAGTACAGTCTGTCCCTGTGTAACGAACATTTGCAACCATGTTCGAAAACTTTTGCATTTTGTTGACCCCCCTTTGTTAAAAAATTCACCGCCCCGAGTAATAAAGTAATAAAAAAAAATTTCCGTTCCTCAAAAATTTATGCAAATTGGCATGTATTACATAAAGTTTGCATAACTTTTGGAATTTTGTACGAAGAATTACAACAAAATTTGCTAATTATTTAATAAAAATCGAGGTTCCGTTTAGCAAAAAAGGTTGCAAACTCAATGGAAGATTTGTAATAGGCCACTTAACATTTGTCCAAGTTTGCATAATTTTTGTAATTTTGTACAAGAAGATATTGCAAATTGTTGTTTTTTCAATTTTTGACAATGTTCCGATTGCAAATTTAGATTTAATATTATTTTAGCATTTTCAAACTTGTGTCCAAGTTTCAAAACTTTTGCATATTTTAGACAAATTATTGGAATGACCAAATTTATAAGACTAAAGTTAGTAAGAGACAAGAAATAAATAGTATTATCTAGTATTATATTATTATTATCTAGTATTATCTTTAAAATAGGGCCAAAACCTAAAATAGCCTTATTCAAAACAATTTTCAGGAATGCTACATTATGGATTTTTCATTAATTTATCCTTTGTCCCCATTTTCAAAAAGTGGCAACCCTAACATACAAAAACGTTGGAAAATACCGAATACACTTTCTTGCCCTCAGTTTATTATAAAACAAAAAAAACCAATCTAACCTAACCGAACCATTTTAATCAACTGTTCTCCTTTATATTCAAAAAAAGTTTCTTATCGTGAAAAACTTCATTTCTTTCCAAACATTATTAATTTAGTTATCAAAGTAGCGATGATTGCTCGAGAAAAACACATTTTTTTCCCTAATAGCCTCTGCCAACTGGCTGCTATTCGTATTGTAATTTTCCCAACGTTTCCTAATTTACATGATTGTGTATAAACAATGAATGCGCATTAGCTTGTTATTCCACATGAAGGCGAGTGAGCACTACCGTCGGCAGACATTGTTAAATTCGACACCCTACTATCAAGAAGTGTAATTTGAATTGTCTGGAATTAGAGCACTCCTCAAGTAACAGAGCCCTGTTGGCTTCTATATCGCTCTTGCTCTTCCCGTCCTCCTGAATGTTACGATTATCGCACTCGGTAAAATGCACTTCATCTTATACACTAGTCGTCAAAACGTCGTCGTCTCATTCGCTGGTAATTTACAAGTGGATGATCATATTGAAACCTGATTTGCACCCCATGAATGCCACGATAAATTCTAATCGAATATATAACACTTATTCTCATCAAGTATTCGCGTTCAACAATACTCTCAAAGTTGTAATCCGGCAATTCTCCAGAGACAAGTATTTCATAGCCGCAAATTACTCTTCAACAAGCAGTGGGGGAAATTTTGATGTAGATAACAAAAAAGTTTTAGTTTGGAACGAATTTGTGTTAAATTTAATTGAAACAACTAAATTGTGGGCGGATATGAAGTTAGGTTGGTGTATAAAATTGGAAAGTTGCTAATTGCTTTGCTATGAAATTAGATATTGAATGTTAAAATGTTATACTGGGTTTCCCCAACCCTGGCCCAGGGGCCTCATGCAATCTAAGTGCGGCCCTGATGGCAAGCATTTTGAACCAAATCAAAATTTGTGCAATTTATGCCAAAATCAACATTTTTCCATTCCCATACTTTAATGGATTTATTAGACATTTACTACCTATACTGTAATGAGATTCATTACGGTACAATCAGTTTATAACTTTTTCCGAAGTTCTGCTATAATAAATTTGTATAAAATGACTGGACTATTAGATACAAGAAAAAAATATGGATTTTAGCGATCTTTATTTCTAACTAACTATCATCTTTCAGATAACTTTATCCATCGAAGCATCATCTAGATTTATTCCGCACTTCATTTTATAGCATTTAAACCGCTCTCTCACATATGCAATATAAAAAGAAAACCCATAAAGCGCCTTATCAATTTTTACAACCCCGCATCATCACAATTATTCCAACCACGTATATAGAAAGAAATACACAAATTTATGTGGTCATCCAACACTTCCTTACTTTATATGGTTAGCCTTTTGATCGTCTGGAAATACCATAACCCTTCCAGAATTGCCAGCTACCACCAACGTGGCCTTGATGGCCATGAAAATAGCTCACTCAATAAAGCATCTCTACAACGTTTCACTCTGGCTTCCAACTGACGATGACGTTCAAATCATTTCTTTGACGCACGTCAGGCATTTCGAGGTTCTATCCAAGAGGTTTTTTGTGGTGTTTTCGCTATGTTGTATTATCATGTAGTTTGTGCGGTAATTTATTATTATATGATTTTGCAGCAGGGAATTTAGTTGGGTTTCGTTAAAAAGAGGAACGAAACAAGCTGGATACATATGTATGAGCGCTGAGGGGTTTAAAAAGTTTAAACTGTACTCTCGGATGATATATTCAAACTTTCTGTGTGCTTGTGAAACTCGTATGTAATGATGAAATATTATGGTGGATCACTGAACGAAAAATTTGTGAATAAAATCTCGGAAATTGAAAGTAGCAGAAATGTACAAAACAATTTTATTACTAAATGCAAAAAGCAACAACAAAATAAAAATCCCAACAACACAAAAGCAACAGAATAATAACCCATATTTCACTTCTTCAACTTTACATTCTACGTAAACTTGTAACATAAAAACTAAGTAATATTTGTTTCGTTTTCTGTATTTGATGCATAAAGTTTCTCTCTCAGGTATATTTTTACAACAACAGCAAAAAAACCATCCCATCTGTAACTGGTAAACTTCTGAAGTTAAATTAGTAATTTATTACAGTTTGCAAGATGTGGGCGTGAAAATTTCTAGCTTTTAACCAATTAATTTAAACCTCATGAGATGTTTTGATGACATAAATCGCGATTGTACAACGTGGTAATTTATAGTTCAAATAATTATTAGGTACAGATTTAAATTCAGCTTGTAGTGGCTTTAATCTCCGACAAAATGTAGATATTAAAATGAAACTAATTAAAATTCACCTTCAAATTTTTTGCAAGTCTGCGTTAATCATTTCATTAATTCCTCGTGACACATCCTAATTAAATTTCCAGTTATTTAACTAATTAACGATTGAGACAGCCAGTGACGTGATTCAATTTAAAGCCGGGTTGTAGGATAAAAAGTAATAAGCTCAAATCCTTTTTGAGTTGCTAAATAAGCTGGGCGAAGCAAGCTGAAAAAATATTTACAAATATTTAATGTCCTCCCGCATTTCAAATATTTAATTTTGTATGAGAGTGATGCTTCATCAACTTCAACATTTTTCATTTAGATATACTTGTGCTCGGCTTTTATTTTTTTAAGAGTTTTGGTTAAAATTATATTTGAAACTTCGTTTGATAAAATGCACACTTTATATTATATACAATTTTTATCCTCCTCCTTCTAACATTTCCATCTGCTCTGTTTTCGCATATTCTTTAATATTGGTGTGGCAATTTGAAAGTAAGATGATACTTTTTCTCTTTCAACTTTAATAAATAATTCAACAAAAAAATATAAAGGGCGTTGAAATATGATGCGTATTGTCGAAGGAAAAATTGGAATATACGCATGATTATTTATTTTAGGAGTTTCTGAAGGCGTTAAGTATAAAAAAAACAATTTGTATAGGAAATGTTAGTTTTGTATTCATTATGAAAATAATTTAGGCACGCCTTCAGAAAAACTCCAAAGCCATTAACCCAAACTGTCCCATCATTTCTGGTTCCACTTTAAATGCCCTTTGTTTCGTCATCGAACAAACACAGGGTGGGGTCGCAAAGCGCAATTATGCAAATCATCAGAAACTTTGTTTATCGGAGCAATTATCCTGGAACTGTGAAATTAACCGTTTATTGAATACCGCTTGGTCGCCTTCTCTCCTGATCGTGGCTAATAATAAATTGTACGGCGCTCCTTTAGTCCTTTACAGATGCACGACTTGTGCGCCCCGTAAAAAGTTTTATGAGGCGCGTGAGGCAAAGAGGCATAAAAGTCTACTGGGGCTGAACTCAACCGAAACCATCATGCTCCACAAAAAATAACAAATGGGGTAAAAGCTTCCGTAACGCGAACTCTTTATCTTAATGGGAACATAAGGTGGCCAGTGGAGGAGTGGTTTAAACAGCAATTATAACTTGGAGGTGGGAATTCGAACTAACTAGTAATTAATTACTGAAGAGAATATGAGGGGTGGTAATTAAGACAGGTGTGAAGGTTGTAGGATTTGGGAAAAATCTCTAGGGGGATTTAACGGAGTTCATGGTAATTATAACATGGGTTTTAATGAGAGGGAGGGGTGTAAAAAATGTAAATTTTGCTCTAGATGTTTGTACAAATCAATATAGCTTAACTTACATTCATACAAATCTAACATAGGAAAATAATACATTTCTGATGGTTTCTGAAAAATTGGCACTTAATCTATGTAGGTAATAAAATCATCACTTGAAGACAAATAATATTATTTGAAAATAATACAGCCACCTCATTAAGATAATAACAGGAGTACCTATAATGACTTTTTATTTAATTATTTATATAGCCGACCTCATTAAAAACTATCTGCAAAGTTAAATAAAGAATCATCCATCTAAATTCTTAATTAAAAGCAATTTGAAGTGTAAAAGTTACCTATACTTGAAAACTTTCGTAATATTTTTACGTTAGACTTTATTTGAACTTCCGCATAAAGAACCTCTTCCCCCCAATATGAATTATTTATCAAACTTTTCTAACAACTCAAAACTGTTTTATTACTTTCTTTGTCTTCATGAATTGGTTTATTATTATATTACGCACGAGGCAACGATATGAATATTTTAATTGGCACGTCGTCGATGACGATGCTTCGCCTTATTTCAATTTCCTCTTTAATATGGAAACAATATATATACAAGTATAATCTTATACAAACAGAACTAGATCATTATATGAAGTTGGTTATGCGATACTTAAGACAAGGATAATAGGAGGACAGTGAAGCATATAAGAACGTTATCATTGACTCAAACAGGGTCAATCGTGCGGAAAATATTGTAGCAGAAAATTTCTCTTAAAGATAATATATAACTCTTGAAAAAAAGCCGACTGTTGCTAAGAAATTATAGTCGTTGAGTGCTCAGCCACATAATAATTTTTATCACAAAAAGTGTTTTATTAGTAACGCTGAGTGTTGTTTTCCAGGATTCGGAGCTCTGCATCGCTTTGGCGTTTTCCCTGCAGTATCTCCGTCTTTGCGTCTTCTGTTGGCTGTTGGTGATGACACATCACATGTACGTGCAATTCAAAACCAGCCTGCAGTTCCTGCCGGTTATAGAAACTCAAATCTGCAAGAACTTTTTGAGGTGAGAAAATTTAAATTTACAAAATTTAATCACAATCAATACCCCCCAGACAAGTTTATGTTTGGTTTTTGTTGTGTAAACTCACCGATAAAAACCACGATAAAAAGTTGCAAAGTAAATAAAGTAAATTGTTATGTAAACTGAGAGTTTGGATTGAGTAATTTAAATCCATGGTTTAAGCTTCGGTGTTTGTTCTTGGTATTGAATCGACAAAGGAAACATCACAAATAGAAAGTAATTTTCTTTTTTTGTAGTTTGTATTGTATGGCTAGAAACAACTCAGCAGGTTTTCTATTCGATCAACTATTTTAACGGTTTTGCAGGCAAGTTTTTGTTCAAGACAAAAAGAGTTTATAAGTTTCAATTGCACTCGCTTGGTTTTGTTCGGAAAAAGGAGAAAATTGTAAAGTTAAAATAAATTTGTTTATAGGAGAATAAGCTCAAAAATTGGTTTGGGAGTAGTTCCCTAAAAATGGCGGAGGCGCCGGTGTCAAAATGTAAATGTTGAAAGTAACATTTTTAATCAACGTTTTAAAATATATAGTACCAATTATTAGTTTTTAGGTAAAATTGGCCGGAATGTTATAAATATTTTTTTTTCATTTAAAATATTCCTAATATTTTTACTTAAAATCATTCCAAGGACGAAATAGAAATATTACAACAAACAAATAATTAGTTTTGTAAAAAAAGTATAATTTATCATCTCCTATAATTTTATTTCATTTTCCTCTCAAATAACGAAAATTTTTTCAAAGGAAACTCAAAAATCTGCATATTATTGTATAAAGTAAAAATAAGTATAAAAAATTGTCCACATAATCAATAACCTTCTCCTGTTGTCTTGATATCAAAATATGCCACAAAATGATTCAATTTTTCATGTACTATCAAGCTACTCTCAAAAATGTTATCTAATAGAAATCACTTTTGTGTACCCTTTAAACACTACAACAAAGTTTCTGAACTCTAACAACTGATTGTAGTTTTCCTTTTTTCCCTCAAGGAAACTATTTCGTGCCATACAAGCTATAACTCAATATAATATGCAATTAGTTTAAATCGTGTGTCTTGGTCTGGAATAATTTAAGTGTAACAATCTCCAACAAATCCCTAATTAACATTTACAGCACCGTTACATCGCTGTACTTATTACATTGAAAATCGTACATCACTCAGAAATATTTAGAATTAGTCTTGTATAAGGTGAGACAATTTCCAAGTGCTGATTGTTCATATTTTGCGCAGAGAGAAATGTATAAATAATTAAATTTCTCACGTTGCAAATCAGATTTTAAGAAATTAAATTAGGTACATTTGTCAGAGGCTTAATTTAATAAAAATGTGCATTTGAAGTTGGATCGTTCAGCAAAGAGGGTAATTTATCAGTATAGGTAGGGATTTTCTTCGGATTTTCCAGCGTTCAAGTTTGCTTGTGATGCAAGCATATTTGATATTTCAAAATGCTCTGTAGGTTTTGTTATGAAATCTTTTTATAAGTAAAAAGTTATAGAATAAAAATTATAAATTTCAACATCAGGTTCTGTATAAGAAAGTCATGTGCTGGCTACATCAGATATTTTATCCAAAAACAAACTATAATAGAGTCTTGTCTTTTCCCCAAACAAACCGTTCTATTTTATAAACGTATAAACGAATCCTCGTTCAAATATATCGACGGCCCTTACTAGAAACCTTATCAGCTTCATCTCCAATCTACCATCCTTATTGACAAATGACGTCATAAGGCGCAACATAATTGAGCAATCCTTTTTTCCATCTAAAACCCTCGAGTCAACTCGCTTTTTGTTCGTGGAGTGGCTTTTGAACCGCACAATATATGCACTTAAAATTATCATACATATACCCCTGCCCTAGCTATTACATACAGCATAAAGGACGAAGACAGCATTTCCAACCCATACACTTAAGCACCCCCGGAATACATTAGAAGGAAAACAAAGCGCCAACTGTAAATGTAGCACACAGGTGTATTATCAAGTGAAAAATCATTGAAATGAATGTAGCAGAGGTGGATTTAAAAGATGAAATTGTCTGAAATCACAGCGAATATTACCTCGGGTTTTTATCAAAGCAGATGGTGTATGTGACAGTTCAATTTGCAGATTAAATCGAATAAAATGTGATGAGGTTTTGTGGTATAATCCTGTCCAGAAGCGTATAACGAGAGAACACAGTGGGGTGTATGCCACATTGAAGTTATGATGTTTTTGAATTTATTTCAGTACATATTTTCCAGGGGATTTAAATTAGTATATTTTGTATATGGACATGTTTTATTGTGCTACTTTTACGAAGAATTTTTATTTTATCAATGTAAATAAATACTTTCAATTAGTTGCATGTATATTATAAATTTCTACGTCAATTAAAGTTTACACTTTATTGGTTGCACAATATCCAGTATATTTCCGTGAAATATAATATTAATTATCACATATAATCATTTCGCGAATTATAAACACAAAGTGTAATTTACATGGTAATAAAATAAAGTGATGACGGCAGGGTTTGTGGAAAAGTATGTTTATTAAACATATTTCATTTCACAATCATAAAAAAATTTCTAGCAGCTGCAAACGCAAAATTTTTTTTATAAAAATAATTTCATTATTTAAAAAAAATATTATTTAAAATTCGTTTGATTTTATATTGTAACATAATCCGAATTTTGATAAAATATTTTATTACAATATTAATTTTCTGTTTGTATATATGTAAAAATTTTTTAGTAAACGTATTTAAAAAAAAATTCTTATCCAAACAAATTATAAATTTCATTGTTATAAATATTTTCCTAAAACTTTAACTGCACCATAAAATATACGATCGACATTTTTGTTTGTACGCCATAATATTAACCTCACCAACTTCCCCCTTATCCTCTCATAAACTCCCTTACACTATCACCTTGATCCTTTAAATTTCCAACAGGTTATCCCCTTCTTTCCCTATCCAGGATTGCAGCCGAAAAAGCTTATAATAAAATATAATATACGATGCAGGACCGTCGTGTCCTGTGGGAAAAATACTGAAAAGCCTTCAGCACTTAGATCCCAAGAGCCAATTGTGCATCCTCATCATGGTGCTACAGTTCCTTAAGAAAAAGGTCAGTCTGTTCTTGAGTATAATACACTCATTCACAGAAGTCCTGAGGGACTCCGTCCAGGATCAATACAATATAAAATAAGAGGTTGGGTAATTCACATGTAAAATAATAAATGTTTGTGTACACTCAAGCAAATTATGGTTTTTATTCGGTGGAACCAACAAATGTATTAGATGCATTTTCACTGGAAATAAAATGAAATTTCGCATTTATATCGTACCTACTTGAACCCTCATTGTTAAATTTGTTCCAGCTATTCTTTGTTTGGATGGGGTTTGCCATCGATTTTGCTAGGGGCCAGTATTTTAGTACAAAATCACGATAAGGCGGGCAAGCTACTCGATACTAGGAGTTTGAAAGGACAAAATTGTTGGTAAGTAATTAGTTGTTACATGTAGTAGTAGTAGTAGTGCTCAATCTTTTAGTAAGTAGTGATAACTGATAAGTTCAGACTGTAGAAAATAATAATCGGATTTAATTTTCCAATTGGAGGAAAAATTTATGGGATGGGATGTTGCAGGAGATTACCAATGTATTTATTACTTTTTAATCGATTGGCGTAACGTAGAAATAATTTGCTGTAGGAAATTAATTTATCGTGCTTAAAATTTCCGGAGTATTGAGTATTTTATTTGATTTTTATTTGGGGCGATTAGTGCAGGAAATATTTCAGAGTACGATGGGGAAATTTGTTAATAATAATAATAAATAATAATTACACATTTTTCATAAATTTCAACTTTATTCCTTTAAAAAAAAATCAATCTGTAATCCCATCATCCCTCAACGATTTCTTTCCGTTTCAGGTTTCTGGACAAGAATGCCTTTATGTACGGCTTGGTGGCCCCCAGTTGTCTTCTGATAACCATCACGTTGTGCTATTTGGTGCGATCGGCGCTGCTGGCGCGCTACATTATCAACATGCAACCCGATCGTCGTATACGTGACAAAATGCGCCGCAAAAGAACCCTTCAGATACTTCTTTTCGCTAAGGTATGCGCCCGCCAGGTCTCACAAACCAACTCTACTCTTTCTAGGCAAATTTCAAATCCGGATATAATGATGTTATTTATGAGCCAGACCATGCGGATATGCGGCATGTGTTTTTATAGTTTTTCATGTCGGATCTGATTTGGTTTGGAAAAGCGAGAGAAGGGGAGGTCGTTATGTTGGGATTTATTATGATGGGCTGTTATAATGTGAAAAGTCAGAGATATGGGCTGGTAAAAATGATAAAACAATGTTCAGCACGAACTATGTGATGCTTGGGTTGAGAGTGTAATTCAACTTTAAAGTCATAAAAACACCTGAAATCATCTGATAAAATCGTATTAATTTTTTTGGGTAAAACTAAAACGTCAATATCGCTTTTATTAAGGAAAAATCATTAATGTTATGGCAGTTACTAAAGATAATTTTTGCGAGAATGGAAATTTTTTTTATCAATCTTCTACATGGCCAAATTTGAAAATTCGTAACTCTACACCAGATTAACGAATTTTCAATAAGAATGCAGTTTTGCAAAGCTTAATGTTGCCTTAATTAAGAAAATAATCATCAATATTATGGAAAGTAATTTAGAATATTTTTGGGCTTATGGTAAGAAAAAAGAATTTCTGATTAATTTTCTACATAGGTAGTCAAATTCGAAAATTTATAACTCTACACCAGATTAACGAATTTTCAATAAGAATGCAGTTTTACAAAGGTTAATGTTGCCTTAATTATGAAAATAATCATCAATATTATGAAAGCTAATTTAGAATATTTTTGGGCTTATGGTAAGAAAAATAAAATTTCTGATCAATTTTCTACGTAGGTAGTCAAGTTTGAAAATTTATAACTCTACACCAGATTAACGAATTTTCAATAAGAATGCAGTTTTACAAAGGTTATTGTTGCCTTAATTAAGAAAATAATCATGAATATTATGACAGCTAATTTAAAATATTTTTTTGCTCATAGTAAGAAAAATAAAATTTCTGATTGATTTTCTGCGTAGGTAGTCAAATTTGAAAATTTATAACTCTACACCAGATTAACGAATTTTCATTTAGAATGCAGTTTTACAAAGGTTAATGTTGCCTTAATTAAGAAAATAATCATCAATATTATGGAAACTAATTTAGAATATTTTTGGGCTTATGGTAAGAAAAATAAAATTCCTGATTAATTTTCTACGTAGGTAGTCAAGTTTGAAAATTTATACCTCTACACTAGACTAACGAATTTTCAATAAGAATGCAGTTTTACAAAGGTTAATGTTGCCTTAATTAAGAAAATAATCATCAATATTATGGAAACTAATTTAGAATATTTTTGGGCTTATGATAAGAAAAATAAAATTTCTGATTAATTTTCTACATACTCAAGTTTGAAAATTTATAACTTTACACCGGATTTCCGAACTTTTATATAAAATACAATAATTAACTTAGGTTTCTATAAGAAAGTAATAAAAATAATACAGTGTTCATTTCTCGAGTATATTCAGAATAAACTGGAAATGTTTGACATTCAATACTGCTGTAAAATGTTATCTTAACAGCTGTAACACTAGATCTAATTAGTGTTCAATATCAGTCTAGTAATGGATCTTTTGCGCATTTCAAATGTTATTTTAATAGAACGTATTCACTTGAAAGTATTCTATTCCGTATAAATAATATTTATTAAAGCTTCCTATTCGTAGAGTTTCTATAGAATATTACATGAATGATTAATTTTGATAATTACCCTCCAAATCTCGCACATTTTTTATCCATTATCCGCTTGTAATTCCCCAAACTGATTGTAGCAATTTGGAAACCCAACCCAGCGTTTAAGGATATGTAACATAATGAGATTATCAGATTGTTCGGGTATACTTAGAGCATGTATCAATAAAAGGGACCGAGTTCCAAGATAAATGCGTTCAGCCTCAACTTGAACCCCTTAAAAGCCTTGTACATTATAATACTCGTACAAGCATTAAAACTACACATTAACCCAAAGGATATCCACTTAGAACATAACCGAAATCTCTCAAAGCCAAATCGATTTCACAAGTAAAATTTCATTTTTCCTTGTTTCAGATAACCGTTGTACTTGGCGTGGTCCTAACTCTGGGAACAGTTTCCAAACTGACGAAATCGGATCCTGTGTGGGTGTCCTTTCACGTGTTTCAAGGACTACAGGGCATACTGGTTGCCATGTTAGTTACGTGTAATTGTCAGGTGTTGAAGTTGTACACGAGGAGTATTCGGTCGCGTGCTTCAAGACAAATTAATAATTACGGATGCCGGAATGTTGCCACCACTTCTTTGACGAAATCTTCCAGTCTGCAGATACTTACATGGGAACCGGCTCCGGATACGGTTTAAAGGAATTTTGAATTAGGAAGGTGATGGGGAGTTTTAGATTATATTTTTTTAATATTTGTGCAGTATTATGAGGAAGAGGTTTCTATATTAAGATATTATTAAGAATTAAAGTCCAACTTTTAGACATTACAAATTGCTATAGTTAGTCCATTTCTCGAATAAACCCAACAAAACAAACAATCCAGATAACGGCGATAAATCTGCATACTTTCAAGCCCCTTTTCTGTTGACTTTCCATAAATAAATAATACATGGTGTTACAATCGATTACCCATCGATATTTTCCAGTGGTTGTTGATTGAAGTTGAAGCGTGCCGGCTGTAAGGTAGAACTAATTGAAAAAGGCCTGCGTACATAATCAAAGACAAAACGAGCGGAAAATTGTTGTGTACAGTTTAAAGGATACAAAGCACACTGTAATAAATTTTTCCCTTCCGGAATTTTAATCATGAAAAAAGTTGCGCAAAATTTATCCTGGAGCTTTTGTCCTTTGTCCCCCCCGGATAAATTCCGGTGCAGATATTCGGGATTATTTGGGAGTTTAGTTAACAAAGTGTTAATTATTTTTTCGTGCCGTCAGTATTTAATAAGGAGCGTTTAATGATCTTGAAAAATGTTGTGCTCATCTATTGATTTCTATTCTACCTTCCAACATAAATGGGATTTTTTGTCGTAATATTTTTATGTGCAATTTCGTAGGCACAACAAAGAATGAATTTCGGATTTATGTCATCGCGTCATATTTATGAAATATGGTGTTTTTATGTTGTTTGATTTTATCGAGTGAAAAGTGTTCTAAATTTTATGGTTTGTAACGGGAATGGTTGTTTTATTTTTATTGCACGTAGTAAAGTTCATCATGGGGATATATGGGAATATACAGGTGGATTCCACATAGCTAAACAATAAAATAGGTAGATTTTTCTATTTGGATTATTTTGGATAACTTTCCTTTTGTACGAGTGTGCTGATTAATATACAGAAGGAAAATGCAAATACCAAATTGCTTGTATTCAAACCACCAGCTTTGGTAACTGAATATATTGTAATTAAACCTCTGGTGTAAATTTATGTTTCAATGTTTAATTAACGGAATTTACAACCAGTAATTTGGAAATATTGCAGCCACCTACACACTTTTTTTACCTTGAGGAATCGTCCACGCATAAAAACGGTTTCATATATAATTACCTACATACACCCGAGAGGATCCTTCTTATATCCCCAAATCAAATTGTTGTAAATCATTCATTTTCTTCCCTCAATATACAGTAAATTATGTGAATCTTTAACATAAACACCCTTCACGTATTAAAAGATGGAAACGGTTGGCATAAGTAGATATGACGCCATAATCCTGCTGAAAACGCTTGAAGTCAATTAGGTGGCAGCATCTGGCCTGCGGGATTGTTCGCTTCAACTCACCCATATTCTCAACTCCAACCCTTAGAACTAGGAGCTAGTCTATGTTTACTATATATGGAATAGATTTACGTCTTATCAGAGAGTACCACGAGTAGAATCTATTTTTCATATGATAATATTCAGCAAGTGCTGTTTATTTTCCAAGAAATGTTTCTGAAAAATAGTTTTATTGGGGATTGCGGATAACAAATCTAACATTGCATCCACAACATTACAGTAATACTCTCTACTTTCCGCATTTCTTTCGATCGTTTCCGATTTCTTACGCTGCTCCAATCTAAACTGAAGTTTATCTGACAGGGCAGCAATATTGTTCAGGATTTAATAACCCTTTTCCACCGTCAGTCAATAAAATAAAATACAAGCATCTGGAAATGGAAAGTTCAAACACACGTTTGTGAAAAACAAAGCGCTGTCTCTCACGCCTTACAATGTGGGATTTGTTTATGCACATTAAGGATTCACTTGGAGTAGCCAATAATCTCACAGCAATAAATGTTTTCTTTTCGTCTGTTTAGCAACTATTTGTATTTGCTTTGGTGGTGGGAAAGTGTTGATTTTGCTTGTAGGGGGTACACATGGGGCAACTGTGATTGGAGGACGTGCTTGTAGTTTTAATGTTTTGGTGATGTTTTCATGGAGAGTTTCATGTATTATAGATTCGGTTTTTTTTTAAATTGTGCCCTTATCAATATTTTTTCCTTACTTAACGTAATTAACTACAAACTATCAGAGGAATGTCAATAAATGTTATGTATTAAGACCTGAAAAATGTTGTATTCGTGAGGATCATCAATAACCAATGCTTTACTGCCCATATTTTATTTTAGTTTTGACATGTAAAGCCTTGTTCAAGTAAACATGTATTGGATAAGTTTTATTGAAGTTCTTAGTAGTTGCTACGTATACGAAATAAAAAAATATCGAATATACTCACTCTAAGTTATGTTATACCATTAAAGTTTCAGTTTCATATAAATTAATCCCGACATGAAACTTGTAGTTTATCTAACAAAGAATCCTACATACATATTTACTTGCAAATATCGCGCAAGTTTTTATGCACCCCCCGTGTATAGCTTTAGTTAGGTTAATCAATGTTTTTGATCTTAGCCGCTGAGCTTGTGAAGTTCGAAAGCAATTTTCCGGTGGAAAATCCCTCCTCTGATGATAGAATTTTATGCGACTTCTACTCCGCCCAAAAAGAATTACTTATCAGATTTTGTTAAAATTAAAAACGTGTGCCCTGAAAAAATTATAATCTCCCCTTGGTTTTTAATTCAGCTGTCAAATTTCCCACCAAACTCGATTTTCCCCCAATTTAATAGACAGCTGGGTTGGATTTTTCCTGTCTATAAACTTTAGATTTCCTTTTTTCTAAGTGGCAGATCCGCAGCAGTGTTGTACAAGCTCTTAAGCCCAATTCCCGAAGATGATTCCGTCTGGTCAGGATTTCTTGTATTTCCTTGTCCGACTGTTCATTTGGGAGCAATCGGGCAGTAAAGTGGCGTTACCGCAGAGCTCTTAATCGGTCATCCTGCAGTGATGTAGACCCACTATGACCCAATTCTGTTATTCACAAGTGATGGCGGACAAGAGGGCAACTGTGTTGGTATTCAGAGCAGAGATGATATTCAAGGAAAATGGAAGTGAAAATGAAAAATTCAAGTCTAATTTCAAGAAATGAATTTTTCTCAATTCGCTTATGAATTTTTTTCCAAATTTCAGTTATTTAAATTTAATTTTTAAGGCAGCTATTGAAATAAGCTGTGACCTGGGTTTAGGTAGTAAATCATGTTTATTTTTAAAATTTCTCTATTTTAAGGCGCGATATTTAAAAAACATAGTTGTATTTTCCCAAATTTCCACCAAATTCCCTCATCAATTCATCACGCAAATAATCCTTCTGGATAATTACATAACACAAATCCGCCGCTAAAATATCGCTCTTCCGTATGAATACCAGTTTGCACATATGCAATATTTATTTAACGTTGACGCTGCAATTAAATGATTCAACAACAAATACCTGGGTGAATTTAAACGGAATACGAATTGGCTCTCTGGAGTTTTGTTACAAAAGAAAAACGTGTTTGTTAAAATATTTATGTTGGAATGTTTTGCTTGGTAATTTGTAATGTCCATAAAGTCAGTTTTAGATTGTCCGTTTTTACAACTTCATGGCGGTTTAACATACCACATTTAGTTTTTCAGTGCTTTCAGGAAGTTTTTTAGTATTGTAACTACTTACAGTTTTTATTAGGTAATAACAAATAGCCGTTATACTGATAAATAACCATACCTAATTAGATTTGAATTTTATTATTTTTTTAGAACAGTTTCAAGCTTTTTATGAATGATAAAATATATTTTTATAACATAAAATTGTATATAATATAAATTTAGTAGGTTATTGTAACTGTACGAGTATTATTATGTACTTCATTATCAATAAACACATATCCTAAAATTGAAATATTATTGCTGTAGATGAATTTATTTCACACAAAAACATTTCAGAACCACAACATAAATTATTATTTCCTGAAAATTGAAAATATTCGTCGTCCCCCTAACAAGTATTTTAAAATGGGCAAACAAAAATATATACAACATTCCTCACAGGCATATGCAACATAAAATTTAATAAACTTTTGAATAAAATGAAAAAATATACTGGCTGGAAAATGTACAAGGGACTATAGCGTCGAGACATCTAACTGTTTGCCAAGATATATGGAAGCTGTCTTTACATTTGAAGGTACGATAAAAATCCTTGTAAAATGGATACTTACATTAGATTTTTTCCCGGCGAAACTTTCCAGGTAAGTTTTTAATATATTTACTAGGATTTCAGCCACGTACACAACTTTCATATTTAATCGCAATTTTCCAGCGAAATTGTATTTTATGATGAGCATTTACGAATAGAGAGCATTACTTATACTTTATGCGAGATGGATACATTATTCACGGTAAAAATAAAAATTGTTCGTATGCAAATAAGAGCGTGCCGTTCTTGGAAAACGGGGGCTTAGATTTCTTATATACCTACATATAGTTCATTTAATCGAAAAAAACAAAGTGCTTGTTTACGTGTTTTGTTATTGAAACGAAAAAACTTGTCGGGAATTGGGAATCTATTTTTTTTAGATATTCGATACACTTTTTATTTCTTTTAGAGCCGCTTGTATAAAAATTTAATCGCGGTGTTAAATTTTTATACAACCGGCCCTAAGTGCGAATATTTGCGAGATTCAAAAATTGTTCATCATTAAACCACATCAGGAAGTTTGTTATACCTATTAATTAATTTTTAGACGTAAAATATTTTAAAAAATGCCCAATATTATTCATAAAATTGTGACTCACAAACTTGAAATACGAGTAGTTTTAAAAAGAATAGAAAATGGATTTAGATATATCTAATTAAATTAATTATAAAAAATTAACCTTGTAGTCTAGTCCACGAATTATGCTGAATAAAACAGTAAAGTACAATAATCGCTAATCAATCACAATACAACAACAAGATACACAAAGTCATCAAGTACAGTTTACAGATTATTTAGTAATAGAATACAGCTATTAAAATAATTATTGTGGTGTCAGCTAACTACATAATTAATTACAAACGGCAAATTAACTAAACAATATATTAATATTTCTAAACGAGTTCCACGAGAAAATTATCTAACTATCGTTATTAACAAACCATTCAATAATACCAAAATTATTATTTCTTTAACTAAACGAACTTGTTGAACTACCAAAACATACTTTTGTGGATGTCTTTATTTTAAACGTCTAAAAGATTCCTTTAAATTGTATTTAAACTTGACTTAATATGCACTTCTTTCCAGTTCTGAAACTCCCATGTGAACCAAAACAATCTCCAACAAAACCAATAAACCCGCATTCCGATAACGGAACGGCAATAGTGACGACGAAAAGCATTTCCTCTTAATACCACTTTCGCATTCTCTTTTGGAATTAAAGTAAACTAACATAGAAGAAAAAAACTCGAATACTTCCCTTTAAAAGCTAAAAGAAAGGTGCCGCTCCGCTAGGATCCGTGTCAGCAAAAACAAAGAAAGGGTGATAATGTGAACAGAACCTGGGTAAATTACATTCCCACTTTGCTAGCGAACTTCGCACCCAGTCAAGCTTATTAACTTTCAACGATTATATGTGTTGAAAAAAAAGTTTACAATGGCGTTTTTGTGTTTCTGTGTGTGCGTTGGGTAAAGTTCAACAAGACAACAACAAAAAATACAATTAAATAAATGGGGAGATTAGCTGGGCAAACAATGGGCAGCCAAGTGGGTCTCGGTAGAATTAATTTAATCATTAAACAAAACAGTGCAAGGAGTTATTTGCGCTTTTTTGCGCTTTGGACATTTTTCCGTGTCAACGAAACAGCCAACAATTTGTTTGGACCGGAAGCGAGGGAGGTTAAATAAGGAAAAGTGTAAAAAAAACGATATTTCAATGGCAAGATTCTGATCTGTAAGAAAATTATTAACTTGGCGTTAAATTTATTTGACCGGGCTCATATCATAGAACTTGACGTAATTTTCGATAAGCTATAAAAAGATATTTCTAAATTATGTTTTTTCTCTTCAACATTTGGCATAATCTTTAAAATGTTTAAAAATTTCAAAAAATACTGCGTTGAAGTAAAAATCAAATTATTGTAGTTGGGTACCTACTAAACTCTCTTTCGATGTAGAAAAATATAAATTTTTTAAACAATCAGAAATCTTAAGTATGTACCTGCTATGTACTTTTTTCCCTGGATAAATTGAGATATAATAAAATATAGTTCTGACCTTTTTCGCTGTTTTTTTACGTATAGGACCTCACAAAATGATCATGGAACCTATACAAATCACACAATAATTATTAATTTCAAAACTAAAATTTTCCTACATTTTGTCTTACTTTTTCTTGAAGCCCTTTTGCTTTATTCTGCAAAATCACTCCACTCCCACTGCACAAAACTCTTTTTATATAACAACTTTGTTATTATTATACACTTAACACACAAAATATTGACTAAAATGTATAAAACCAACAAACGAATAATTAATATACAGGGTCAGTTAGTTTTTTGTAACAGGAGTTTAACAGTTGATAGAGGACCTTTTTTTAAGAAGAAAATTTCTTATAAACATGGGTCGTATAAAGCTTCGTTTGTGAGATACAGGGTCTTTTTTAAACAAAATTGAATGTTCTTTCATATGCTTGAAGAAACAATTTAAAGTTTCAGTTAGAGAATATTTTTTCAATAAAAGTACTAATATGTACCCCTCTATCTACGCCACTGGAAATATTAAACGATATATTTTTATGTTAAACTATTTGCACTCAAGTACTTAGTCTTTTGCCGCAATATCATAATTTAATTTTAAACAGGTATTTTTATATTAAAGAAACAGTAAAATAAAAAAGATATTGCAACACTCTGTATCTCACAAACGAAGCTTTCTACAACCCATGTTTATAGGAAATTTTCTTCTTAAAAAAAGGCCCTCTACCAATTGTTAAAGTCCTGCTACAAAAAACTGACTCATCCTGTACAATAATAATATTATATAATTAATTAATAACTAACACTCCTTTACTCTTTCATATCCGTAATCAAACTAAAATTGCCCCAAATTCATATTTAAAAATTGTGTTAGGTAATTTACCTTTGTACGAAAAGGTTTTTACTAAAATCTAAATAGTTTTTGTACACAAGTTATTTTCAAAACATGTACAAAAAGCATGCTAAGTTCCGCCCACATTCCACGACAAAACACCTTAAAAGAGAAAATTAATACAACAGAATTTTTACTACATTATCTAGGACAGTTTTGTGAAGGATTTCATATTCTTAATTTGACTTGTCTTGAAAAAACTCCATATGTTTGAATTGTTCATGAACCACATTCAAAACAATTTCTATAATGGTTTTCAGACAAGGTATTTTCGTCCTCCAGGACCTTCATCCCCTAGAGTCATAGACTCCTGCTGCATTATTTCCGTTCTCTGTGGAAATTTGAGCAAATCGACCGATAAAATATACCGTTTCAAGCTACAATAATTAAATTGTTCAATATTGTTTTCAAATAGCATAAAACAGAAACCTTTTAGAGAATTAAAAAGAAAATTCGTATTGACTAGCATTAGGGGCTTATACCTAATAAATACCAGATATTTTAAAAGAAAACCTGTTCCAGAAGCAAAATGTGTACGATGGACCTAAGGCAACTGATTTGTGACTATTAAGAAACTAAAATCATTTAGAAGTAACTTTAGCGTAGCTGTACAAAGGTTTTATGACAGTAGGACGGTTTATAAAAAAACTTTACCATATTATATTTAACGCATTTTTATTTGTCTATTTTCTTCAATCTAAAAATTGTCCTATAAATTTAATAATAGGCTAAAGGAGAATAACCGTGGTGGTATCCAGAGTAGGCAAGTGGACTGCCAATAAACGAGCGAGCAGCATATCCTCCATATCCATATCCGTTATAGGCAAGGGGAGACGAGTAGGCAAGTGGTGTACTGTAGGCGCCAAATACACCTGGTTTGGCTTCGGGTTCGGCGGCGGTAAGGGCCAAGATGGCGGCAAAGACAATAGCGAACTGTATAATTAAAACCAATTTAGAAATCACAAAGAAATTAATGAAACAATTTACTTACCAGTTTGAACATTTTGGTTTTTTGTTTAATTCGATCTGGATCAAATGATACAACTTCCTTTACTTGCTAGAGTTTTTATAGTTAAAACAGAGGGATGGTAGGGATGTGAACCTGTTAATGTAACAAACAATAAAAGTGAAAGAATTTAATTTAATTTTACGTGGTAATACTAAATCCTGTATAATATTGATATGGGTTGTTTGTGACCTTGTACGAAAGTTTAACAATTAATTTTATTTGGGAGACTATAGGCGGATAATGTGATTATTATAAATTATAAGGTTAATATTTTTTAAATGGGTTTTAAACAGGATTTCGAGAATTGAAAATCCAGTTCATCAAGAATTTAATTGATTGTGGATACAGTAATAATGAAGGCTAGTTTCTTATCAATTGTCAATGAGAACGTGTAAAAATCCATAAGAAAAAAAAATAGTACATACATAAATGTTATTTTGGTAAATTAAATGTATACTTAAGTTACTGGCATAAAATTAAAGTGTGTGTGAAAAAATAAATATATGGAAAATTGACGTGTTTAATTTATTTGCATTTTCTAAACAAACGTTACAGCATCATGTTTCTATTATCTCTGATACAGAATCCATTAGCAACCAAATAGCCGCAGGACAGATTCACAATTTTTTGTGCAGAAATCCATCAGTTCCAGTAGCTGTTCAATCAACTTGTTGATTAACCAATAAACATGTTACACATTATCTAACATACTCGTATGAGCTACTGCAGCTTTTCCACCCATTACCATCATGCATAATTCTATGTGTATCACATCACCCACACTATAAATCCACCAGTAATCCTGATAACAATTTTGTTCTTTCCATTATAATGAAATAAAACCCCCGAAATTCATGTTAACATCTCTCATCCCATTCGCAAATCTCTTAAACGAATTAGTTTACGTTTAAAGGAAAATCTGTAACAGTATACTCGTATAGAGTTTTCATTAGTTATTTATAGCTGTTTATAGTCGAGAATTTCATACATAGTTCATGCGGGTGTTGCGAATTTAAACAATCTGTTCAAAACTTGTTAGACAATTATAGGAGTGAAACATTGTTTAAACTAGATTTCTAATTTAATTTATGTGTGGAAGTAATGGAGTCTTCGTGTTTAAGCTCTTTAGGGATTTAATTGTTTTTGTTGGGGAGAATTTTCAGCAAGGACAGTTAAAAAATTTCAGGGTTCAAGAATTCTCTTAAGATATTCATATCATTTATTTCAACTATATTTAAAAAAATATATTTCACACACATTTTTGTTGTTGTTGTCTTGGCAGGTGGTCCCCTTCAATTTATTTTATTTTCCTCAAAGCAGGCGGTCTCCTTATTTTCTACAAACTACAGCGAATAACTTTTATTTGAACTTGAAGCAATAACCACAACAAATGTAATATTGATTAAGAAAAATGTGGTATAAAACTCAAGACACTAATAAATGAAAATTCGCCGAAGCGTCTTGGGGAATATGAAAAAGCAAATAAGAAAGACGTAGAAAAATACGCAGGTAAATTGTAAATAATTTATCATACTCGAGAAAACTTTTCATCCGTATCTATATTATATTTCCTGCATAAATTTTCAAACGTATCACAATAATCATTTTATTAGAATGGAAATAATAAGCAAGTTTTGAGTAGAAGTGGAAATACTCGTATTTCAACTTGAAATTTATTAAAATTTAATCAACAATAATAATTTTTCCCAAATCAAATTTCACTGAAAGTTATCCTTGGATCACACAAAGACAACTTTTTCATTCCAAGTAAAACCACTAAGGATTATATAACGTTTCATTTTCGCTCTATGATCCCGCTTTCTTTGTGCAAAATGTTTTTAATGATGACACATCGAAGGTTCGCCTTTCTTATGGTAACAATTCAACCTGCGGGTAGTTTGTAAAGGTAATGGCATCATTAGCAAGACGTTCACAGGATTAATTTCTCAAATGCTGCCGAACATTCAGTTTCAGGCTAATTGCCCTGCAACGAATAAAAGTTGATGATGTAGAACAGTTGGAAAAATTGTACCAAAGACGGAATGATACTGATAAAGTTTTTCAGGGCTGTTATAAGAAAAACAGGTAAAGCTTCGTGTTAAGTAGTCATAATTAAACATAAAAATGTTTAATTTAAATTTTGTATTTTTTTTAATTACAAATATTCGTGGTATAGACGTGAACTTTGTGGAACATCTGCGTGGCGACATATTTAATATACTGGTTAACATAAATAATTCAAGAAAATTGTACCCACCAACATGCAATAACACAGCTCCATGCCACTTTGTCTAAATGTTTGTTCATGTTTCACGTATGTTGTTTTACGCCTCAAGCCAACATTGAATTAACCCCTTTCGAAATTATAATGCAATAAATATAATAGGTACCTACAGGAGAATTTATAATTTATATTACACGTGTAATATATTACAATTAGTTTCAGTTACCAGCTTTGTTTCTAACTTTTGTGTCCAATAAATAACTAAACTACGTTGGAAATCCCAAAGGATGGCATAAATTGGAATGGGAATATTTCAGGTTTCGGTGTGAGGGTACGCCGTGGGATTATTACTGTCTTATACAGGGAGGCACGGTGAGAATGGGAAATATTTTTTAAAGGAGAAAATTGAAATTTTGGTATATGTTCAAGAAGATGAAAAATTCGACTTAATATAAGTGACTCAGTGAAAAATGCCACTAATAAATTAATTTGCTGTATCATTTAATTTTCAATTACCATTATTTGATTTTTAAGACAGCTCAAAGTTATAGACCTTTTTGATCAATTTCCATCAGCTAGAACAACTTTCTATTATATGCATGTAAAAAACTGGTTCGATATTGTTTTTCTATCTACGCCGTTGAATAGGGATGTTGCATTTTTTTAAAATCCCGTTTTTTTCTGTTAGAAATGTAAAACGACTATATTAATAATACTCTACAACAAAAATATTTTTTTTTACTCAATATTTGTACATAAAAAAACGATTATAAATTGACCGTAATTCAAATATATTATTGCCGCCCGAAAACGCTTTGAGATCGGAGAATCCTGTGTGACGTCACGAATCTAGTTGACATTGGCATGTCCAAATATTTTTAAGCGTTTGACATTTTTCGAAATAAGTCAAAATGCGGCGTGCTGCACTGTGGAACTAGATTCGTGACGTCAGCAGTCTTTTGGGCCGATTCGGGCGTTTCCGGGCAATGCGTGGAAATTTAAAATTTTGCAATCCTTTTTATTTATTTACTTGGAAAGTACAGACCAAAAATTTTTTCCAAAAATTTTGATAGTGATAATTTGGTATCAGCTTTTAAAAAAAAATTATTTTGAAAATCATGCAAAGTCCCTATTAGCCAAGAAAACATTTTTCATGAAAATCTTGGATTATTCCATATAATGTACGGGAAAGATTGAGGTTTTGGCCATTTTGCAGACTTTTTGTTTAGGCCTCTGAAAAATATATTAAACTATCATAAAATTAGCTGAAACCTCATGTAGGGATAGGAATCCGCATGGGAATCCTTGCGCTATATTCAGAACCTATTTTTGAAGCCCTAGATATCCCCATACAATTTTCGTCTATCTAAAGAATCTAAACTATCACCTTGCATTATCACCCTGTATAAAATCCGCCAGCTTAGCCACGGCTTTGCGGTGTTGAAATCGCACTTGTACGTAAAGCACACACATGTTGGGTGTGGGTGCATTTGGCCTTTGTCCAATACAATTTGTCCTTAATCAGAGATCCCAATCCAACTGAAGCTAAATTGTCATTACTCACGTTTACGTACAAAAATGCCCGCTAGCTTAATTCAACTAGCAATTAAAAAGTGGGAAATTCCCCATCCACCATTTATAATGAGTTGGTTGGTTTCGTATTTATTCAAACATTCATTACAAAAGATACAAATGTTTCTTTTTCAACGCGGCTCTGCCCCAGTCCAACTGGGATGTTTTATTCGTTTGTACAAAATGAGAAAATAAAAATGTGCTTTATACAACTCTTTTCTGAATATTGCGTGGGAGGTTTTACTAAATGCATTAAAACATAAGTGTTGTGTAGATTTGTAAAAAAATATTATAATTACATCGTGGTGTTCTGGTGTAAGACCTTAAGTACCTAAATCAAACAGAAAATGCGAAAGAATTTTTTTATGATCATTTTCTGTAAGCGTTAAGTTTGTGTTTTTTTCTCAAATCTAATTGCCTTATTGCATGTTACATCAATTATAGTTTAGTATCGATTTCTATAAAATAATCTAAAAACACTTCTATTAATTTAAACATTCTGAAGAAACGAAATAAAATTTTATACAAATATCATTGAGGCAATTAATATTATACTAAAGTTACACCCCCTAATGACTCATCTGAATGGTGCCTAGATATACATTAGTAGTTCAAGATTTACTATGTACACTTAAGGGTTTCATTAGTGCATTCCTATTTACCTAATTGCACAGTATAGTTTGCAACACCCCAATAAAGTTCCTCCATAAATTGCCAACTGTCAATTTTGTGCATGTTTACATGGATAAACTAATTTAAATTAGAAATCCTACCAGTTTAAGTACACAATAAAAGTGCCCTTGCATAAATTTGATGAATATTTTCCCATATAAGACACCCACACATCTAAGTGTGTAAAATTCCACATTAAGTTAAATCCGAATTAAACAGACTAAATTATTATTTGCTGAAACAACTATAACACTAAACATTCAGCAAAAGCGCTCTCATCTTTTAGTGAATGGGGAAGAGATTTGTTTTGAACTGAAAACTGAAGACTATCTGAAACTCTGAGATAAATCCACTGTCACCACGATATCAAGATCATTTTATACTTAGTTGAAAGTTGCTAGTGCTTTACAACATGTGAAGTGTGTAGGGCGATGAATGGAAAGTTACGTATTATTCGAATTAGTTTGTTGAAAGTGAAGATGAATCTAACTAATTTTGTGTGACGTGACCCAGTTTGAAAACAAGAGTGAGATGTTTCTTTCGGATGGAAAATATGTCAATAAAATTTTACTAACAAAAGAAATAAAAATCTGAAGTTCTAACAAATATTTTTTTTAGAATACGGTAATTACGATAATTAATTTGTTAACTATAAAGAAATCTTGATTAATAAAAAATAAACGTTTAGTAAATATTAATATTCTACATTTAGCTTAATAATTCTTGTTTTTAATATAAAGAAACACAAAATTGTAATAAACAAGTCTATTTTAAATCGAAAAGTGTACAATATTTTGGATTAGGGTCCAAAATTCTCAGTTTTTTAACTTTCTATATTTTAAATACTTACATATTAATATTCAGTTTTCTCAGTGCGACGTTTCATTTTTCAGCTGAATATTGTATTTCGTTATTCCCACTACTTGTATAGGAAGATATAAAAATGGGGAGGTGTGGGTGATGGTTTTCTGTACGAATGCGAAAAGCACAAAAGGAAGCCATTTATCACAGTATTTATACGAATGTTGACATTTTGTTTAAATGTACATAAAATGTGGGAGCTGGATGATTTCATTGCGTAATAGTGGGAAGTCTCAAATCCATTAGGAAAACCGTATATCATTATTAGGTTTTGTACAAACATAAATATTTCTCTGATTGTGAGTATAGAAATAATGTAATTAAACAATTAGTTAATTATGCTTGTTCTCACCTCATGCTCCTCTCTATATCACATTTTAAACTACAAACTTTCCATTTTATCAACCTTAATCAGGGTCTGTCTGAGTCAAACAACAAGTTTCTAATTTAAAATTAGTTTCAAACTTTGATGGCATGTTTTGTAAATATCTACATGGTGATACGAGTATTTAGGATAACAATGAATCCTTCGGCAGAGACTGGACTGGACTAATACCATAATAGTCTTATATCTCCATAGCCCACGTCAGATCAAAGTAATGCTGAAATCCATGGTTTAAAACGTCCGTATCGCTTCCTTTGTACCTAACATACATCATCATCTCCCGACAGGACTTTGTTTACTCTGGCAACTACATCGGATGAATAACGCTCCAATTCACACATAACTTCAATTAACTCATTGGCTATTGGAGTTCTATGAGCGTCTGTGTGTACACATTATGGAAAAATATGTATGTATTTTCAGGGTAAATAGTGAGAGAAGTTCAAGGGAAAATTCAAAATTATAAAGATAACTAATTAAATATTTCTTGTTTTTTTTTGTTGAACTCTCAGTCCAGAAAATTTTGTAAATGGGTCATAGATAGGGTGGCTAGTTACTAATGTATGCCGCTAGTGATTGATGAAGTGAAGCGAGTAATTACCACCCATCCCCAGCAACACCTACAGGGATGATAAGCACGCCCGTGATGTTTATACAGTCGCCAATCTCCCAAGGCACTAAATGGAGGGTACAAGGGGCAATGGGGATGGTACTTTATGTGCATAACGTTATAGTCTAATAACCTAAGACATTATTATTAGTTACTTGGATGGGGAAAGTCAATAAATTGGTGGTGATGGGATAAAAGGGTGATATTGGAAATTTTCATCCAACAACAAATTCAGTGGGTTAAAATATAAATTTGCTACAAGATTAATGTCCTTTACAGTTTTATTTTCTGTTAATTAAATTTACCGTCCGTCATATAGAATATATATATATATATATATATATATATATATATATATATATGTATAAAACTTCATTTTGAATGCAGTAAGGCTTTAACATCTTTTATAAAGCTGTAGGGGATTTAACGACCGGTCCATTCAGCTTTTATTACTGTTGAGGCTCTGCTTACTATTCAATGGAACAAATGGTATCAAATCTTATGTTGGTGCCTTCTAGCAAACAGTCATTTCGGTGGGACTTTGAATGTGAATTAATTTGAATCAGGGGATTTTAAAATTATTACCAGGTCAGGAAAATATAAATATTATGAGTACATTGGGACACGTAAATGGTAAAGTTTAGTTTTGAATGTTATAGTGGCGAGTGTAATTTTTTCAGAAAATTGTAGTATTTAAACTCGGAAAATTATATACTATTTTTAAAAATTTATTGGTGAAATTTACTTTATTTCAAAGCTGGATATTCGCTTTATTTACCATAAAATCAGGACCTTTTTATCTGTTGATTTTAGAAGATTTTGTGGCTTCAAAGTTGAACGTACTATGGAAATTTGGAGAATTTTCAAACAGCTGTTTTAAAAAACACAGTTTTGGAACTGCTGGTTGGATTTTCATCAAAAAGCATTAATATCAAAGAGGAATCGTGGTTTTATTATGAGAAAGCCTATAAACTATTTATAAGAATTTTTTTGGTGTTTTTGAAGCTACAATTTGCGCTTTTCAAAAATCGCGTCTAACAAGTATTAGTCCGGGAGCTAGTGAATTTTTTTGTTACTAATTTTTCCAGTCAGCAAACATTGATAGGATTGTTCAGTTAGTGATTCTAAATAAAAAATATCATATTATGTATAGGGGTTTTCCGATGGGTTGAGTCAGAAAATGCCTTTCAAAATACAAATGCGGTGCACTTATTTTTACATTAATGAAAATGCTTCTACTAACAAGTCGTGTACTAAAATTCAGTAAAAAGACAGTCTGCCTGATCTGTAGGCAGACCAAATATGTCTGGCACGTGAAAAACTGAAAATTTTTTAACAAAATAATTGAATTTATTTTGGTCGTCCTGAAAATTTGTCAGATGACAGTTTGCATTATAATAATAGCTTAAAATACAGTCTGGCTATAATGCGAGATCATCACCAAAGCCCTGCCAGACTCGTCTAATGCTCATAAGGCCACATACGTTCGATTATACAGGGTGTTTAAAAAATACACCAAAATATTTCAGGGGGTGATTCCCGAGATCATTCTAAGAAAAAAAGTTCATATGAATATGGGTCCGAAAATCTTTTTTTAACCACCCACCCCCTGGTTTGATCCACCTCTGGTGGACATTTCAAAATGATTTACATTCAATCTTATTAAGCCTAAAAACATTAGTGGATGTGGTAAATTTCATCATTTTACCTTGAACAGTTTTGGAGATAATAAATGAAAACCTTCTCAGGGTCACAAATTTAAGGGGCTATACCTAACTCAGCGGGTAAGCATTTTCGGACCCATGTTCATATGAACTTTTTTTCTTAGAATGATCTCAGGAGTCACCCCCTGAAATATTTTGGTGTATTTTTGAAGCACCCTGTACAGATGATTGGTGTTGTACCTACCTTATCATAAAGGGTGTCTCAGGTTTTAATCGGGAAAATTTAACAGGCGATAAAACTCGCAAAAATAAAAAGAAAAGTTCATATGAACATGTATGTTTCAAAGCTTCGTTTTCGATATAGAGCGTGTTCAAGTTAATAAAAAAAAATTTTCTTATGTATCTCAAAGACTACTTGGCCGATTTTGATAAAACTTGGCAAGTTTTTAGTGACAAGTAAAGGGCTTCATTTGATGTATTTAGATTGAATTTAATTATTCCAGGGGCGGCTCTGGGGGATCCTAAGTAGATATTTTCAGAAAAAATTGAGCACGCCACTGTTTTTTTATTTTTGATATTATTTTCAGATTGAACAAATAAAAATACAATGTTTATGTCTCTTGCATAGTGATATGGCAAGATAGTGTAAAAAAATCAAAGAATTTTCCTCTTATTTCTCTCTGTTTTGGGTGTAATTTGCATTTTTATAATTTCGTAGTTTCACATTTCACTACTTTGGCGTATTGTCGAGTACGGAACCCTCTTAAGAGTTTATTTATTTATTATAGTTCAAAATTTTCAGGCCTAAGTACCCAAAAAGTTTTTACGAACTTCAGAGCATAACGAATTAAGCACGTACTATTTAAAGTCTGACGAGACTTGGTGATTGAAAATAATAGCCAGATTAGTTTTTTTCGTGGTATTATAGTATAGACTATCATGTGAAAAATTTTTAGCACAGGGAAAATAAGTGCAATAAATTTTTATTTTTGTAAATTTCAAGGTGCCGCCAGACTCACTTGGTAATTTTATAAATCAGCCAGACTTGTTTTAAACTATATGCCATGATAATATCAATTTGTATAATAAGTTTCAAAAATGTAAAAATATGTGCAACGTATCCGAGAAATCGATCTGATTTTCCGATCAGCGGATTTATGGAAACAGTTCAGCCAGACCTACTTTCCACAACTTGGAGGTAAGCCAGATTGCTTTTTCTGTAAGTCTTATGATCTACTTTAGTAAATCAAAAAGATTCATAACTGGAAAAATAAGTTCAACTCATTTGTATTTTCCACCCATGACCCCATCGAAAAAATTTTTCCAGACCCAGATTTAGTTGATTAGAATCACTAACTGAACAATCCTATCAATGTTTGCTTACTGGAAAAATTAGTACCAAAAAATTCACTAGCTTCCGGACTATATGCATTTTTTCGGATTTTAAATTGCCCTTTAAAAAATTGCATTTTTCGAGGTAAATGCTTTAAAAATCGCACAAACTCACTCGAAAATGAAATGAGGGGTACAGTATAACAAAAATGCCGCACTATCTTAACCTTAACCCCCTTCCCCTGCAACCTCCAAGAATTACAATATCCACACAAAAACCCGTCTTCACTTAGCAGCAACCCATTCAACTATCAATCACCTAAAAAATTTAATAATACCGAAAAACACACAGACGACGAATCAATAAATATCCGAAAGTCAGACAGCAAACCAAACCTTTCATCTTTACACGGCACCGATTAAAGGACTGAAAGTAAACAAGAAATGTTTTTGGGCTCGTGAAAAGGAAACCATGTGGAGAAGTTTTAAAATAAATAAATAAACTCTTTCCACTCGTACGTTCGCAATAAAATATTACTGTGTTAATATCAGTAGCAGAAGTGGAAAAGTTTATTTGTTCGCTGGTTTTATTGTATATCGTAACAATTATTGAGCACATTTACAATTATTACACCCGAACAATATGGCACCAGTTTCATGCATTTAATGAAATACGGAATTGGGCGATTACGGGGTTAATGCTGAAAATTATGGAGCAGGAAATGTGTTCTGGAATAATTATATAGTAATCACAGAAAAGGTAAAATATGTAAAAAGTATTATTAAAAGTACAGGAGTTAAATTAGGATTTCTGCAGAATGACTTTAGAAGATAAAAACAATTTTTTAGCTTGAGTTAGACTAGTTGATAAACTTTCCTAGAAATAAACAAGATTATTGCTTATCGTTATTTCAGATTTCAGTAAAATTGATTTGAGATCCTGACGAAATTCTCACAATAATAAAACGCTTCTTAATCTTGAAGTTTTTAGTCACAATAATTTAACATTTCAAATGTACAAATATTTTTCAAAGCTTTCCATTTAACTTCCTTCAGCAAATTCCACACAAATTCCATATATAAATTATTTATCCAATTGTTTCCTCCCATTGGCTTTTATTTCAATTACAAACCATTATTTGTTTTGAAAACTCGCCGTCCTTAATGCAGTTACTTAAATAATTAATTTTAAATTAAAGTGTTTACCGCTCGTTTGGTTTTTTGATTATTTTTAAGCTTCCCCAAATGAACTTAAAGCCCTTTAGCGAGAGATGAGAATAATAATAACGAACGAATTCATTAACAAAAGAGCTTGAAATTACATTGCGTGACCCAACTGAACATGCACCTTATGTAAAATGACGTTCAAAGTTCAAACATGTGGTAAAAAAAATAGAGTTTGTTGAAATCAATAAGTTCTGTTATGCAATAATTTGATATATATTTCAAATAAATGTCCAGTAATAGTAATAACAAACGCTAACTGGTAATTTAAAATTAATAACTGCAGGCTATTCAATCAACTACTATATAGCTGCATATTCGAAATTTTATTTAATTGGACAATAAATAAATTTACATTTCAAATCAATTTGCAGTTTTATTAAATTTGTGCACAAAAATTCTAATATAACAAAGATTGATGTTTGTTTTCAATTTCAAATTTAAATAAGGGCAACAAAACCTTTCCAAATATGCATGCAGGCTATAAAATGCCACATAACCAAGCTTTAAATAAATTTTATGTTTTGGCTCCTCATGAAACCCCAGAAATTTATCGTGTTGCTATTACAAAAGAAACGGAGTTTGTTATCAATTTTTTTCCCTCGTTTTTCTTAAGTAAGTAGTTAATTATAATTTTACGCTTTGCTGGTATTAAGAAAACGGATACGGTATTTGATATTTAATTAGTGGAAATTCAGTTTAAAAAGCTTGTTTCGCTATATGAATAATAAAAACACCCTTTCATGCTCTTGTTGATTAAAATTGTAAGGGATGATAAATTATTGAAAGTTTGCTGTTAGAGTATTCTACACAATGTATTTGTTTATTTATTAATGATTAAATTCAGTGAATTACAAAAAAATTCATAGAATTCGATTCATTTTAATTTTCTTCGTTTTTTCGCCTTCGAGATTCGGTGGATTTACGCGAAAAAATCTTATAAATTTTCCAGATATTCCAGATAATGGAAACATTTTTGTAAAAATTCAAATTTCACTCATATCCAACCAAAGATTCCAAAACTATCTAATACCTCGAAAAAAATTGTATTTTGAGGAAATTTCGTATAGTTTGGGAACCTCTGATTGGATTTTAGTAAAAAAATCCGATACAATTTCCACATACTTAATGGCAACATTGGTTCTAAAACTGTGATCATTATTTTGGAAAAAACAGTATTTTAAGGAAATTTCTTATAGTTTGGGAACCTCTGATTAAATTTTATTAAATATTGCTTGTTTACGAAGCGTAATGTTGCCGTTAGTTTCCAAAATCATTTTCTCTAAGTATAATAATTTGACGCAAAAAAATTTCAGAGTTAAAAATTAGATAACTTTAGAACTGCTGGTCGAATTTTGGTCGAATTTATGTTGTTTTAAAGCTGAATGTTTACTTTATATAATTATAATAAAAAAATAAAGATTATATTTGATTTGATTATGTTCCTAATTGTTGAATATTTCAAAATTGTGGAAAATTTTCCCACATATTTTTTAAACCGATACCACAACAGTTAAATAAATTATTATGAAATTTTCTTTGTATACATTTTCTTGTTATTTTCACAATCACAAATAATTGTATATTGTGTCATATTAAATATTGTCGACACAATCAAATAATTGACCTATTTAAACGGTAAATGCAGTCGAAATGCGAATTCATCAATTTTATAATTGATCAGTCAAAATCCAATTCAATCAGTTTCAAAAATTATGTTACGCGTATAACATCACAGAGTGAAACATAACGAAATTAAAATGAACCTGCATATTATAACTGTGTTACTGTTGTGCATTTTTAATACTCAAGCCTTCATCCTGAATAAACCAAGGAATATTCAACTGAGCAACACCAGGTAAAAATTATTTAAGTTTGAGAAAAATTATAATTGCCTATAAACTCTATTTCAACTTGGGCGTGAAACTTTTTTCTTTGCGATTTATTCTGACGGGCTTTTGCTTTAAAACAAATCGAAAAGGGTGTGGGAATAAAACGAACTTTTACCAATCAAAATGTTCAATGTGGTTCCATTAAAGTTTTGTGTAATGGGAATGGTGCAACTACCTCCCGCTGAAAACGAGATAACTTTGTATTATATCTGAGTTGCCAAGGGGAAATTATTTCTTGTCTTCGTGTAAGAACTGGTCATCTTGAAATTTATTTTCCGTAGACAAAATTTTTTATACATAAATTTCAGTTTTGTGGTTTATATATTTTCAGTATGAATATTGTTGGGAATTTACAAGATGCACTCGTAAGTTTAAAATGAAATGGGTGAAGTTTCCGCGTCGATTTTTACTTATTTTAATGCAGTGAAGCTATTTTGCGGAGTCAAATAAATAGAATTCTGTGCGGGAAAATATGGCAAAAAAATGTAATATGCAAATTTTGTATACGACACTGCAGCGAAAACTTACCAAAGTATTTTTGTGGAATGAAGATATTGAATATGAGACATGGAGAAGTTTCAAATTTGTTAAAGAATATATTTGTACTGTTTCCAATTCTAATAGAAATAGTTTCAAGCAAATTCCAGGAAAAAATTAACATTACTTATTTGAATTATTACAGAAATAAATTTTACATTAATTCAGGGAGAACGTAAGTTGGAAACAAATTTGTGTTCATAACGATTTTACTTCTCAAACATTTATACATTTTTTTACAAGAAATTTAATAAATTACTCTTACTTTCGAAATGTCCGATCCATATTTTATTTTTACGCTTGGGATTACGATTCGGCTGTATTTTTAAATGTTAAAAAACTAAACGAAAAAGTATTTTGGTTTCTAAATTTAACTATTTATTTTCAATGTTATTAAAAATTGAAAAACCTAAAATTATTCATAAATCTTCGATACGTAATTTAAAAATTCGTACCTCTACACCGGATTTTTTAGAATTTCACATAGAATACAGTTTTGTAGAGCTAATTTTGTCTGTATTAAGAAAAAAATCATCAAAATTATAGAAGTTAGTTTAGAGGTTTTTGTGTTTTGTGCGACTAAAATTTGAGTTAAATTTTTAAATAATCGCCTTTATACAGGGTGTCTCGAAAAGGTCTTTACAAAAACCTACCACAAGTTTTTGTACTCAAAATAATTCGTTTAACCCAAACATACCTTAGTCCAAAAGTTCTTCCTTACTGAGTTACAGGTGGTAGGATTTTGTAAAGACCTTTTAGAGACATCCTGTATACTTGTAGTAAGTCAATAGAGTTCCGGATTTTTCCTAAAATATCAATTCTGTAAAGCTAAAACTTGCCATTATAATGAAAATTAATTTGAACCATATGGAAGATAGTTTAGATATTTTTGAAACCGTAAAAAATCATCAATTTTCTACGTGGTGCATTTTGAAAATTTGTAGTGCTGCTCCGGATTTGCGGAATTTCACTTAGAAGACACTTTTACAAAGCTTGATTAAGACTACAGTTTAAATTAGGTTTTAGATTAATTATGGTTTTTTTAACAAACCTCGTATTTTTAATAGCAAATGACATCCTGATATAAAATAGCTGAAGTTTCATTAACTCTACATTTTCTGCGAATATTTGAAATCAATATTTTCTAACTAACGCAGAAATTCATTACATAAACCCGTTACATTTATTTAATCCCATGTTATAATTTTTCTGATTAAAAATATACATTTCATGCAACTTCCCCGGAAGTTTCTAGGATCAAACATACGAATCCGACTCACTGTTTTAATTCAACGTAAATTCCTATATTTAATTACATCAGACCTTGATGTTTGTTCCGCACAGATTTCAAATCCATATATTAAGTAGAACGTAGATCAAGGCAATGATTAACTTAGCTAATTAAACTTTTTTCTTATTCCTTTGTTGTCAACTAAATCGATATTATTTTTCATAAGCTTTTAGTTTCATGGCATAAAAATGTGCACGTTTAGCGTTGTAAAATACACACCCTTGTTTGAATAAATTATAAAGGAAAATAATCACATAGCTGCGGCGTTGGGAATTTTTAGTTGGAGTTGAGGTAACATATGAAGCTAGTAACTCGGGGGGTGGGCGATGTAATCTTTTATGAGACACAACTGCCTTTGTTGTCCAAATTCGTTGGAACAATTTTCGTAAACGTTTTATAATTTGTTGGAGATGAGAGAGGGAGAATTTGTTGTTGTTTCCAAACTTACAAACATCCTTTTGTAAGATAATCCTCAAAGAGGATAACTGTTAAAGAATTATTAACTTAAATTTACTTTCGAGCAAAAAACAAGCTTCTTGCAAATTTTCCAACACGCTAAAAGGAAATAATTCAGATAAATTGCTTTTATAAAATCACTTTGAATTGTATTATTTTTATTTTCGCAAAGCAACTTCACTTATTTGTCTTATTACAGTTGATAAATTGAGTCAATTAAAATTTAATCAACTTTCCAACACAAAAAATTCCAATATCTGATTCAAATGTTAATGGAATATAACAACATATAGCTCCGGTTTAGATTAGACCAGTATGTAATTTCCTTTTCGCCATTATTCCAGAAGTCCACAAGCGGAAGATAGCGTGAATTACAGCGGTAGGCAAGCGGAAGTTGGTGAGAATGTCCCTGCAAAAGCACTCACACTACCCGATGTCGATGTATCTGGGAAACCAGCCCCTATTTTCACCATCAAACAGAAGCGGTGTCCCAGGTAAGTGTCGTGCTCTTCACCGTTCTACTTTATAACACTTTGAAATGGATTTGTGTCGGGCTCTAGTGGCCGCTCCATTAATTATGCATGTATAAAAGACGGTTCAAAGGATTATTAAGGACCTTTACGATGGGGATGCGAGGCTGGACTCGAAGAAAAGAAACCAATCTATCAATCTTTATTATTGTTAAGGCAGTGGGCAGGGAGGGCAGGATACTCTTGTATAGCATCTAGCATCAGTACAAATGGTATCTGATGACAATTTTCGGATTTGTAGGAATGAAAAAGAAACAATTTAGAAGATTTTTTTTACTTTTTAACTTAAATAGTTTAATCGAACTAAAATTTTTCCTATAACAAAACCGACATTCCATTTTGTGAAAATGCAAATTATCTTAAAATCTAACCAGTGATTAGAAAACTGTGACACTAAAACCAATTTACAAAAACTGGTGCCATTTTCAAAGTTTCAATTTGAACGCCTGAAAAACACAAATATGGCCATTAGAGCCTTTGATCTTGTTTTTGTAATAAAACTTAAATTCAGCTTTGTAATAATGTAAATTTTCTTAACATCTGACCAGCGGTTCTAAAACTCTGTCGCTAAATCCATAAATGCACAAAAACTGATGTTATTTTGAAAATTTCAATTGGAACGTCTGAAAAAGGTACAAAGACAGCCATTAGAGCCTTATAATAGTTTTTTTTAACAAAACCTACATCGATTTTGAAAAAATGTAAATTTACTTAAAGTTTATACAGTGGTTCTAAAACTATGATGCTAAAAGTTCTATAGTTCTAAATCTGACAGTATTTTCAAAAATTATCTGAAAAACACACAAAACCAGCCTTAAAACCTTTGAACTAGTATTTTGTGATAAAATCTATATTCCGTTTTGTAAAAATGTATTTTACTTTAAAATCCGACCAGTGGTTATAAAACTGTGACACAAAACTTTTAATTTATGAAAATTGGTGTTATTTTCAAAGTTTTAATTTGAACGTCTGAAAAATATATTTTGACAGCCATTAGAGCCTAGGAACGAATTTTTTCTAATAAAACCTGTATTTTGCTTTGTAAAAATGTAACTTTCCTTAAAATCTGTCCAGTGGTTATAAAACTGTGACAATAAATCCATCACACTATGAAATCCAGCACTATTTTCAAAGTTTCACCTAAAGGCTAGAAAAATATGCAAAAACAGCGTTTATAGCCTTTGATCTTTTTACTTTCTTATACTAATAAGTTTCAAACCTTTTACAGCAGAGACGTCGTAGGCTCAATTTACCGCCCCTTCAGCATAATCCCCATAACCAAGCGAGATACAAACCCCGCCATGTACGAGAAACTCTGCCAGAGATGCCTAAACTCAACTCTATGTAAATCCTTCAAAAACTGTGATCTCTGCGACAGATGGTGCCATCCAACTACTGCAAATACAATTGTGGAAACCGATCCAAAAATCTTCGATGATGAAGAACTACCATTACCTTTAAATCCTCCTGTATTGGGCCAAAGACACAATATAATGGATGATGGAATCGTTCCAGAGAATATGAACAACGACCAAACTGTTTTGAGTGAACAAGTTGGGAGTGAGGTAGTAGGATCTGAAAATTTCTATATGTTAAACACTGTAACTGAGAGGCATAGAATTGGGTTGATTTGTCAGTATCTTGATATTTCTAATCAAGCAGGAATAGATCAGTTGATTGTTTTCGCTTCTGGTACTCCTCCTCCTAGAGGTGCCAAGAAAATACCTTCAACTTTAGATAGTGAACTACAAAGTTTCTTGAAGAATGGATCGTTTGAAGGTTTAGATTCAAATTCAAATTCTAAACTTGCTTCGACGATGGATGATGATTTAATAAAGGTAAGAATAGGTATATGTTTTTAATCTGATTGAAATTTTGGAAATTTTGTTGTAGATTCTAGATGAAAACCACGACAACTCAGAGGTTCCTACTGGAAATATTGTGGGAAGTCAACCTGCAGACTCTGAAAATGAGTTTCAGAACCGGATGAATGATTTACTCAAATCACCAAATGTAGACGAAGAAATAATGAAACCAGAAAGTGAACCTCAACTGAGCGATGGAGATACAGTTGGAAATACTGAAAGTGAAGCTACGTTACCTAATGATGAACCAAAAGAAGAAAATCCGTTAAGATACGAGAAAGTCAAACTCCTGAAGAGGAAATATAAACCTATAAAAACATTAGAAAACGAAACAGTAGCAGAACCCCAAGAACAAAACGAATCAGACTCTAATGCGCTCCACCGAAAGCATAAACACCGCAAACACCCTAAACACCATCTCGTAGATGACCAAGACGAAACAGTAGCTGAACCTCAAGACAGTCTTAGTCGCAAGCACAAACATCGTAAACATCCTAAGTACCAAGTTAGAACTGAAAATTTAAACCCTGAGGAAGCTGAGTCACCTTTTAAAAGAACGCACAAACATGGCAAGCATTATTTAAGTGAACCCGAAGAAGTAGTTGCAGAACCAAAAACTTTTGCTCGGGTGAATCCGGATACTGATCCAGTTGATTTTTCTATTGGAAACTCAGAAGTGGGTATGAATGAACCGGAAATGCTAAGTGTTGATGGTAGGGTGAAACCAATTCCAGAATCTGCAAGTCAGTTTGTTGGTGCACCTCAACAGGAGGATAGTAATGGGAATGTTATGGTAGAACCACATGATAAAATTAGGGAATTGGAGGACAATTTTGAAAGGAGTGATGTAGAGGAATTTAAAAATGATGAGGAGGAAGGTAAAACTGAAAAAAATGATGTGTCCGTTTTTGCTGATGGCAATGTCAAGATTGGTGAGGAGAGAAATAATGAGGGTGAGTTTTTAAGATTTTTCAAAAATTTGGTACACTCTTAAATATCTACAATTTTTTGGTAACTAAACACTTTTTGCTTATAAGTCAACTAGTTCAAAAATAAGTTAATCATCTTTTAGATCATAAAATCCTTGCCTGAATCAGTCATAAAACAAACACCCTGTATATTTATTTTACTGATTTCTTTAACTCAAATCCCTGGTATTTAACGAAAACAACCATTCACATAAATTCCCCTTAATAAGACAAAGTTATTTGACAAATTTAATCTATATTTATGTACAATACAAAGTATTATTCTCTCTACAGACGAAATTATGTTGTTCTAACCGTCGCCCACAAACCTAAAACTACAATTTATCTCGCGTATTAATTAAAATGGAGTAGACAAGGAACAGGACGTACCCTTTACAAGGGTTAAGTTATTAAACTAATTTAAATCGGTTAGATTTTCTCACATAATTTCCCAAATGTAAAATTACGTACAGTAAAATTTAAATCATACTTACCTAAAACCGTAAAAATTAACTTTCAGACGAAGTCCCGCAGACTTTAGTGGAAAATCGTTTGGGATCCCCTACAGACAATTCTAATCCTGCTTTAGAACCAGAAGAACCTGTGGCCTCAGACCCTCAACAACCTCATCCAATTGAGCACAACTTTTCCCAACCTCCAGCAACAGGAAGCGAATTAAGTAGGGGTATTTTACAAAATGAAGACCAGTTAGGTTCGATGAACAAAGATATGGAATCGATGCCTGAAGAAGCGAAGTTAGGCAATCCTAAAGATGAAGATCTTCATCAAAGAGACAATGACGACAATTTACAACAAATGAATCCATCTTTTGCTTCCGGTACTTCACTAGGACGTGATATAGTCGATACGATTGCAAAAAATTTGCACCAAAGAGACAATGAAGATAATTTAGGACGTGGTACCGAAGATTTGAAGCAACGAGATACTGAAGACAATTTACAGAAACTAAACCCATCTTTTGCTTCCGGAACGTCTTTAGGACGTGACATTGTAAACATAGTTGATGAAAACCTGGAACGCAGAGAAAACGAGGATAATTTACAAGAGTCAAATCCAGATTTTGCTGATGGTACTAGTCTTGCACGTGGTATTATGAGCACAGTTGCAGACAATCTTAACCAAGAAGATAACGAAGATATTTTACGAACACCAATTGATGAAAACCTGAGATCAGATGGATTAGATAATTTACAACAACCAGATCCGTTGTTTGGTATGGATGTACCTAAAATAACTTCTGGTAATTTAGGACCACTTGATTTAGGACGGGACATCACCGAACAAGTACACAAACATTTACATGGTGACGGTAATGTACCTCAATCTGGTAACTCCGGAACATCCCTAGGACGCGATATTATTAAAACAGTTGCAAACCACTTTAAACCTGATGAATCAAGACCAGGACTTGATGCTCTTCCAGCTCAAACCAGTGGCGATGCCCTAAAAGTCGTGGAAAAACAGCTGGAAAATTCTCAGGATCATTTGAAGGAAATCATCGATAATAATCGACATTTACAAAGTGAATTATTACAACCTAATGGACCACATTTAGCTGAAATAACACCGCATGAACCTAGACAAGTCCCCTCACCATCCCCAGTCTTTGGTAGTAGTAAAGTTAAACCTCAGGCTGCGTTTGCACCAGTTAGAAAGGATAAAATATATAAAATGTTGCCTATGGATGCAAGAATTGAAACCGCACCAGACGTGGTTCAAAGTGTTATACCGCTAGAAGACACCAATCCGGAAGCCATGGAAAACCGTGGTGACTTCGCGCATATAGTTGGAAGTCCCTTACACCAACTCCAACAGGACATCTCGAATAACTTCGGAAAAATCATTCCTTTAAAAGGTTAGTTACTACCATAAAAAAATAACTGCTTTAACTGTGAGTGTTTGTTTTTATTTACAGACGGCAAGAATTTCTCCAGCAAACCCGACAGTGTCTTCTTTATTGGAAACGGTATCAAGCTGCCGTTGCAGATGCACCACAACGAAGATGGTACTGTGGATTTGTCTGTAGACTTGGACAAATTATGCAACTGTAAAAATAGTACTTGTCCCAAAAACCACACTATCGAAGAGGCTGTTGGGGCAATCCTCGAAAAGGAAGCGGAGTTGAAGGACCAAATAGCTTCGCTAGATGAGACTTTAGACAATGATATAGTGGGAATGGCTGCGCCTACTACTTTACCATCTGAAGGGGCGCCACAGAAACGTCTGGAACGCTCGCCGAAATTAGAAGAGGAAGTTCTTGAGACAATTACTAGGAGTACCACGACAACATATCGGCCTAAGCCTTCGACTATGACACCAAGTAAATTTGGTGAGGAATATGACGAGCTTTCCGGTATAAAGCAGCTATACAAGTTTAAGAAACTAGAGGAGGATTTGGGGAATAAACTAGAAAAATTGAACAAACATGTTGCGAAGATAAACGATGATAATAAGATGGTGTTGACTAATGGTGCCAAGATTTTATTTAAAACCAATGAGGAGAATGTTGTGGTTCAGGAACAAGTGGATATAATTAATAATGTTTTGGAGTGGATGAAAACTTTTGCTGTTAGTGACGAGAATTTCTAACTAAATGATTATTATTCTTTTAAAAAATTGTTTTCGGATTACAAACCAATTTTTAAATAGTTTTTAGGGAGAAATGTGTTTCTAGGGAAAGTAGAAAATAGATTAGTGTTTAGTTTTTGTATATTTATATTTTTATAAACAATAAATTTATTATTATAATTAAACTGATTTTGTTTCCTTTTTTATTCCATGTAATAAAACCGCTTACGAAAAAAATTACATTTATAATAATTATTAAACTTTAAAATTAAAAGTATTAAAACGTACGAGATATTGTAGTAGTCTTATAGACAGAGATCTTCAACCACAAAATGATAATTTTAAAATATAAAGTAAAACATTTTCTATACTCAAAAGAAACAGAGTTTAAAAATACAATTCAATAATATATCTAAAAATCCTCCTCATCTTCAGGACATTCTAAAAGCTTAAAACCATCCATCACCTTCTGCTCTGGACATTTGTTTCTTATTAAAAACCCGGAAAAAAGTTCCGTTAAATTTATCACTGAATACCCAGAGTGTTTCAAATATTTCTCCACTGTCTCTACTAAAGAATGATAACCAGCCTCAACTTGCTGCTCCATTATAGGTTCTGAAACATCCCAAAGATAATAAATATTTACCACAGAAATTTCCTAGAAACCACTTACTTTTCCCCAATTTGGACACATCGAAAATATGCAAGAAATAACTAAGCTGCATGTACAAATCGTGCTCTGTGTATTGTTTGTACATCACCCCTTTGCTGCACATTCGACAAACCGGAAACTTCCCAACAAACCTTAGAGGAAGCCTGCGTGTTTCATTAGGACAAGCTGGATCTTCGCAAATTAAAATCCCTTTGTAGTATTTTTGGATAAACGATCGAATTTGCACAACAACCTGATTTTGAATAGCTCCAATGTAGTCTATAGGTCGTACATCACAGTCTGGATTCCCACATTTTTCCAGGAAAGGCACATTTCCAACCAAAAGAGAATCTACGTGGTTTTCCTTGTAACAACCCAAGCACTTAAATGTAAACTTCTCAACATTCCTGAACTTTATTTCGGGTTTAGTAACATTCTCCAAGGGATCTTTGTTTCTTGGTTTGGAAACCTTGTACTGGCTCAAATCCAGCCCTAAATGCGTCGCAATTTGATAGTTATCGGTTCCTTCGATAGGTTCGCATATACGCGAGACTACAGGATGGATTTGCTGGGACAAATAGTACTGAACATCGATTTTCAACGCGTCAGAGTTCTTAAACTCGTCGATGTGATAAGCTCGTTGAGTAGCAGCTTTACCACTACCATCATCGCAAATTACGTAGGGTACTGTATCGCCTGATCGAAAGTGCCCGCCACTTTGTTTGTTGTATCTTAAGGCAACTTGCACGTGAGGTAGCGAGGAGCTATCTGTGTACATCCTCGGGTCTTTCGTCAGTTGTTTAGTGATGATTAACAGCTGGATTGGCACGCGGTTTTCTTGTAAATCCTCGCGTACCTTCGCTAGGTATGTATGGATGTTGTTGATTCTTTCGTCTGGGGATTGGTCGCTTAGAATGTGCTCCAAGATGTATTTACCAGCTTCAGCTGCGAGTTGCGACCAATCTCTGCGCACTATATCTAAACCCTTGTACTCTTTCTCTGCTTTAAGCTCGCCGGTTTTGGTTTTAGTTAAAGTAACCGCCGCATATTTCTTCTTCTTTAATAACAATAAATACTTGAACACCCCGTCTATATCCAGTTCAACTTGTTTATACAAACGATTGACTTCTTGCTTGATTCTAGCACCAGTTTTCATGACTTGTTCATAGTCCAAACTATTAGTGTTTATCATTATACTATCTGTATCCCCGTAGACAACATCCAGGCTTAATTTCTGTACTAAATCTCGGGTGTTGGTTAAGATTTCTCTGCCTTTATGCGTGACTAGTGCGGCTAAATTTTTGGCAAAAAACCTTGAATTAGAGAAACCTAAACAACCATACATACTATTAGCTGTTAGTTTCAAAGCCATTTGTCTTATATGATACTGCATCCGAAGATCATTGGAGATATCCTGATTGTTCATCAGTTTCTTTACTTCGCGTCGACTTTCCACCAACTTACGAATTTCTGTTGGCAGAATACCAGGTTGTAAATTTTTGTCTGGTAGCACCATGTTATCCTCGTCAACACCCGGAGGCATTGTAGTAAAACAAATATTGTATTCCTGGATTATACTTGGATACAACGAATTAAAATCCATGAGCAAAATCAGTTTATCATAGAAACCAGTTTTGGGTTCCAAGACCAAACCACCAGCATACGTTGGTTTCTTCTTCGAAGCTGTTGAACGTTTCTTCTCATCAGGTTCAAACTTCTTTGTTTGTTTATCAGGAACAATGTAATCCTTTTCTGTAAAAGCATGCAGTAAAAGAAACTCGTTTCGTTCTGATCTGCCTCCTAGAAGAGTCCTCGACATAACATTCCCCGCGATATTAGTGATTTGCAACGAAAGGGGAATCACATTTAAATCATACATGATCTTCAGAATATACGCCGTGTCTTGCATTGTAAACGAAATCAACTTTAAAATATCTTGCGAACTGGAAAACATTTTCGGAACATCATCCGGTTCCAAATCGATTCTCTGGCCATCTTTCAACTTCAACACAGCTTGACATAAAGCGTCCAGATCATACGATCGAGACTTTATCAGTTCCTTTGCTGATATTTTTATATCGCAGACTAAACGACCGACGAATAAACTGCGTTCTAGTTTAGCGGGATTTGATCGCTTGATTCGTCCAAATTTTCCGAAATTTTTGTTCTGGTGGCGGTTGATGCTTTCGGCTAAAACATTGATTTGGTATCCTTGCAAATCGTGTCCCACTATCAAATCGGGATCGATGTTTGCGAATTGAGTGAGGAAGAAGTTGATTAGGGCTTTTTCGGAGTCGATTTTTTGCACGCGGGTTGCTTTGTATGTTTTTAGGGAGTCGTGTATGTCCAGGGGAAGGGGCTGCATGGGAGGTCCAGAGAAAACTTAAATAAAATAGAAAATAATATTTATAAATTCAAATTTGTGTCTAGTTTTTCTCACGCAATAATAATCAAAATATATTAAGAAAATTTTACCGTCCAAGATAACTAAACTAATTTCATACTTTTCTCAATGCGTTTTTTACTGACCACAAAAATGTTGCTGGAACGGAGGTTGTGGAGCCTGTTTATCCAGCGCGTACTTCGTCTGTGTCAGACAAGATATCATCACAATTTCATTGAGGGAAGTCCTTGGATTAGCAGCACATCTCAAATTGATTGCCGTGACTACTAGCGGAGGAGGTGGAAGTGGCTTCTCTAGTTGACTAACTCGAATATTAGATATCTTTAAACAGTCTACTTCCAACTTACACCAGCTGATAGGATTTGTAACCTCAACTGGACATTCTATATCCAACCAGCAAGGACCTTTTATTTTGCGTTCTAACAGAAGGATTTCTAAGTAGCTGGTTTTGAGTCCGAATATTTTTGAGAAGGTGCGGTATTTAGAGTCGGTTGCTACATAAATTGGAGGATCTTTGGCCTATGTGATTATTATAAAAATTAAGTTAATAAGTGTTACTAGTTTTAATTATCTTCAAGACTTACAGGGTATTGAACTTCCATGTAGTCAGACTCGAAAGGAACACTTGGATCAAAAGCGTATTTTTTATAAACATATCTGGTTTTGAACCCTGATATGTTTAAAGGTTTCATGTAGCGCGTGTTAAATTCCATGTATAATTCTTTGAAAGTAACCGGCGTTTCAGTTTCATTCCCTTGCTCATCTAGCATCTTAAAAATAAGACTATTTTAGCAAAATGCTCAGAAATTCCAATAATTACATACAAATGGCCGTGGAAGCACAAACAGTTTCCTAGGAATGTCCTTCACCGTCACACAACAACTTACAAATGATTTGGTTTTCTCACAGTATGTTTTACCAAAAAGCAGAACGCAGCCCCTTCGCTTTTCCGTATCTTCATATGCATCCCACCAGAAAAATCGAAAAACCTGTAAAAACCACAAACTTAATCTATGATGTTATTAAATCAAAAATCCCCAACTTTTTTTCCATTTATTTCCTCCAGGGGAACATCAGTAGGAATATTCTCGTTGGTTGTTCCATTCTCATCAACTTGACTAGCCAAACTTTCCCATTCGCTCAAAAATTCAGCCTGTATATCATCAGCTAGCTTTGGTATTTCTTTAGAAGTTTCCTGGCTCTCAAATTGTTCGATTAAAGTAATATCTAGATCATCATCAAAGCAGGACACATCTTGAGAATCATCAACTTCAATCGAAATGGATTCAGATTGTGTTGAATACGGTTCTGATTCTATTAACGATTCAAGTTCCTCCTCTTTCGATGTCCCATTATTTTTTTCAGCGCTTGTACTAGGAGTTAGTTCAACTTTAACGTACTTTGTTGATGTGGAACTAGACGGTTTGTTAAGCGATTTCCTTTTGGTTAGAGTAATTGGAGGGGGCGCAGAAAATGTTTTCATATAGTCCTTTGCCACTTGTTTATTCAGCTTTATTTCTGAAAGCGACTGAGTTTTCTTGGAGCTTGTTGTGGGGGCTGAGCTGATCTCGTCTAGAATTTCCGACAACATATCATCTTCCTCCAATTTCTTTTCCTAAAAACCATTTACAATGATAATTGTATATGGAATTGCACTTTTCGTATATACCTCTTTCTTTTTCGTAGGCATGCTCGAAAGCATCTGCTGCAAGTTTCCTTTACCAGCGTTTTCCGAAACTGCCTTCTTCTTACGCTTTACGCCTTTTCCTTTGCTCATTTCTTTGGTAATTGACTCTGAATCCAAGTCATCGTCGAAGATATCACGTCCATCCTCAACGTAACCACTTCCATCTGATTCAAACAGCTAATTTGTGGCAATAATAAATAAACAAACTTGAAACTTACCGTCATCCACAATCCAATCATCATCTTGTCGAGATAAAACCTCCTTAACGTAATCTTTTTCAGCGACTGTCTCGTAAACATTTTCGATTTCCTCGACTTCGTACTTGTTTCTAGAGCCGCTTTTTAATTGTTTAAATTTTTCGAAAGCTTTCGCTTTGTAGGAGGTTTCTCGTTTTTGTCTTTTGGGTCTTCTTTCAGCTGAAAAAACATGTTTTGGTAAAGGACAACAGTTGGACGAAACAATGTGAACTTACGTGAGTCTTCCATTGTATATTAATTGATAAATAAGCACAGTTAAATCGTTTCAAAATATTCGGAGCTTTGGGTAAAAAATTGGCGGGAAACTTTGTTGTTAACCTAAAATTTATACTCTGCTTCTTCAACTGTAATTTCTAAAGTTGGGTTTGCACTAATGTTTTCCAACAGCAGCTTTAAACCAGTTGGAAACAAGCAAAATATAAAAAAACCTATATGTTCTTAGTCCCACTAGTGGAATATTAGATTTGTTCAGTAAATTGAATAAATTAACTAAATTATGAACAATTTATCGCAATTGTCTGGTCCTGCCATCTATGGATGAGTAGCATTAACAAATACCTGGTGTACAGCACTTTCTTGAACCTTTTGTGTAGAACACTGTAAAGGTTGTAGGCAGCTGTCAATATTCACAGTCACATCACATTTGACACCCTAGTATGGCTTGCAAAAACTAGCAAAATAATTACAAATAAAATGGCTAATATCGGGTTTAGATGGTTAGATATACTAGAAAAAGAATTCGACAAGGCATTTGTAGACTTAGATTTGACCATAGGTAAGTTGTTTAAGTTATATCCATTTTCATGTTGGGGTTTCTTTAAAATTAAATCAATCATTGAATGAAAATACTTAAGTGATAAGCAATAAATTTAATTTATAATTTCAATTATGTTACTACACATAAATATAAACCTTGAAATTGATTGTTAGTAAGTTTGATTTATTAGTTCTTGTAAAACATTGTTTTGGTTTTTCCCAGTACTATACAAAGAAACAAACTACAATAAACATGTATTTTATTTACAGGTGAATTGGATTCTGAAGAGCCCGATGTTGTGTTTAACGTTAGACAGAAACTATGCACATTAAGTTCATGTTTTGCTCAGCTTACACATAAGGCACAGACAATTTTTCAAAACAGTGCCAAAATTGAGGTAAATTTATGTTTTGTCCAATCTAGATATAGTGAATAGATTTACAAAACTAAAGTGACCGACACGGTTTGTATTTTTATGTATTTGAAGGGTTGGTGCCTGCTCTGATATCAATTTGGTATATTATTTCAGTAGTAGTAGGATTTTCAGCATCAGTACTTTCGGTATTCGTTGTGGATCCTTCAATTTCCGTTGTGGTTTCAACTGGCTCTTCACAATTATTATTATTACCGCTCCGTACATCTATTAGATTCAGATAATTCGGTTTACATGTTTTATTATTGTTGAGCTGAACGCTATCCGTGGAATTTATTGGTTTGAAATTGGGGTCCTTGCTAAATATTAACTCAATCAACTTTTGTTTGTCTTCTTGGTCTTCGTTGTTGGTTTTGAGAGTTTCAGTTTGATTTTCTGGAACTAAAGTGGAATTTGTAATATAATTTTGTTTAATATAGTCAATTAGTTGGTTGTTTTCTTGGATTTCGCTTAGGATTTTCTTGAGGTCTTCGCTTTTTAACTTCGCCAATGACTCGGTAATTCTCTCTTCCACAGATTTAATTTCCTGAGTAATCTGTTAACAAGATTATAAATGTACATACGTGCTCGTAGATAGTTTTAGTTACTTACTTCTACATTAGCGGCAGTAAAATTTGCTGTATGATTGGCAAAAAACGTCTGCAATAAATTCAACATTTTATCCAACTGCTGGATAACTTCCTTAAAATCGTTTTCAAAAACCAAGTCATTTCTTGCAGTTTTGTCGAAAAGCGAGACAACGTTTGTGTTTGCTTGGTACAAATTCCTGTAGATGTGATTGTCGTGGTTTTTTATTAGTTTTTCCAAGTTTTTTATGTCGTCTATATTAACAGCATTCCTACAAAAAATAATTTAAATTCTAGTAATTGAAATTGTCTACTTATTTACTTTTGATCGACTATGTTAATAAGTTTTTTTAATATCTCGCTTATTTCGTTTTCGATCTGCGCCTCATCCATTTGCAAACGGTGACAATTATCCAGGAAAATTTCCTGATTTGCAATGATTTTCCCGAAGTAGTTCTCGAGATTATATTGCAGTTCGGTGAATTTATTTTGTCCCTTATGAAATTGATTTTCATCTAACAATAAAAAATATTGCTTTGTTGAATAATAACTAAATTTTAGTCACTCACCAAAACTTTCAAAGAAATCGGCTTCGCTAAGCTTCTTTGTCAGGCTGTGTTCAATTTTGTTGTGTGACACATTGATCGCTATTTCAATTCCTTTCAAAGCTTCCTCCACAAGTTCGTTCATTTTCCACACATCAGAATTCATATCTGCAACCTAAATAACATTCAAACAAAGTTCCATCTTTTCAGGTTTTGTGTACCTTATTAGCATATGCATTTAAGTCTACTTTTAGTTCAGATTGAATTGTCCGTAGCGAGTCTGTGTTGTTTTGTATTGATGCTAAGTTGAATTCAATAGATTTATTTATATCGTGTAATTCTTCTTTGACACCATGGAACTGATGTGAGATTTCCTTGGATGTTGTGTTTAATATGGTAATGAAATTGTTTGTAGCCTAAAACAGCGAATTAGAATGGTAATTTATTTAAATTTGGGATATGAGTGCATACGTTTAAATTCCGGTGGACAGTGCTGAGGATGTTTTGTTCTAGAATAGTTTGAGCTGTTTTAAGATCGTCTATAGCAAAAATAGTGTCGGAGATTCCAGTTTCTAAATCAATGTTTCTCTGGTCGATTTTTTCAAGCCGCTGGTTCGAGATTTCTATCAGATTCTAAACGAAAAATATGTTTTTTTTCAGAATTTTTTATTTAGTTTTTACTTACCTGCGTTTTCATGAAAAAATTCTCGCTTTTCCTCTCGATGTAATTCAAGCGATGTGTAATCCCCTCGTAAACTGCATCAATTTTACGAAAAGTGTTAGTTCTGGCCATGTCGTCCTTATAGTTTTTGTTGCTGATGTTCTCTGAAATTTTCTCCAAATTTATTGTGATTAAAGTTTCTAATTTAATTAATTTCGAGTCGAGAGCGTCCAGTTTTCTATTGTGCTGTTGGAGTTTGCCCTCAATTATAGGCGATAAATGCATGGTGTAAAACACTTCCAGGTTATGGAGGCGGTCTTCAATTGAAATTAGAAGGGAATTCTGCGACTGAAATGGAAAATGTTTAGTGGTTTTTGGGGGCGATTTGGTTTGTAATTTATAATTTAATCGATTTTGAATTATGGTTTTATATTTTATGGAATTAACGTTGATTTAGGGTCAATATTTAATTCGTTAAATTTTAAGGCTAAAGTTGTAGAAGGTATTTTGTAATTAGTGTTTTATGGAAAATTGGCTGTTTCATTTATCACTTGGTTCGTCAAAAGTTTTTTTGGAATTCATTCAGAATTTTATCAGTTCACTGAATATTTTTGCAGAAAATCATTCCAAGGACGAAATATTGCAACATATTAAATGAATATAAATAAATTTGTTTTACAAATGTGATTTTTTTAACAAAATATTAGAATTTGAAATTAATAAATAAATTTGAAATATTTATTATTAATTTTATATTTTAGTTGAGGAAACCCGAATAAATGTAGTCACGTGAATTAACTTATACGCTAATTACGCTAAAGCTAAGGGCGGCACGGACTGACGAGAAATATTTTTCTCAAGAAAAGGGGGCACGAACCCACAAGAGGACTAACTGGCCTAATACATATTCAGGGTGTCCCAAAGTCATCGCCAATACCGGAAATCATAGATTCCTCACAGAAATCTAAGACGATTTTTCCTTTGCTATTTTTTATTTTTTTAAGTTTTTTATTTATACGTGAGATCTTCTCTTTCATGTTTCACCTTCTTCTTTCCCCTCCACCGGGACAACTGAACTGCTCTGGGCCGGGAAAAAAAATAAATAAAAAATTTTTAAGGAAAAAAGGAAAAATCGAATTTTGTGAGGAATCTATGGTTTCCGGTATTGGTGGGAGGGGGCAGGCAAATACTCCGCGCGCGTCTACTTTTTCGACCTTAGATATGTTATCGGTCGGGTATTTTCCTATATACAGGAGGGTTGTGTGGGTTTCTGCAATGTTTGAGTTCTCACCTTTTCTGCATGTTTCTATTCCACGTACTCTGCGTATCAGATAATCAGTAACTAAACTCTTTATAATCTTTCCCTGGAGAGAAACTGATTTCATGTATAAAATAAGTTATTCATAGTCTACAGTGGAAGCAAAATTTTATTTATGATAGAACCTATATAAAAAATCGGAAAAATGCTAGCCTTAAGTAGGCGGCAGGTCATTTTTAGCGTACAGGTGTCAGAAGGTCTAATCCGGCACTGATAACTGCGAAGCTAATCTTTGATTAATTTGCATATAAAATTGAATAATTTGTTTCTAGAATTATGACGGAATTTTAATAAAAACATTTTAGTGTGTAGTCAATAAATTTACTTCAATTGTAATATTTTCTTCACACTTTTACAAAAGTGTAAATATTAACGATGGATTATCTGAAGCTCAACAACTTACGCATAGAGATATCACATTTATTATACAGCAAATATTTATATAGGTAATTTTTTTTAAATAAAGTAGATTACATCCGGTTTTAGATAACGCTTTTAATAAATTACAGAAAGTCATCTAATTAATTTTGTAAACTGTATCAAAATAACAGCGCTGTAAAATAAGTACATACATATACGAGTATGAATTACTAATATTTATTATTGATTTTCGGGTTTTTTAGACCTTTTTTCCCATCGCATTTTCCCACTAAAAAATTCATGTAATTACCTGTTCGAACCCACTGGCGAATTTGCTGTTGCCATTATGTAAAGGTGTCGCAAATACCTTCGTGCACAACACAATAGTAACACATACACAGAACCACATTGTAAGAAAAAAATTCCAGACACTTTGAAGTGAAGTTGATTATGGTAGGTTCTGTAAACATTTACGAGTTGGTCGGCGGTTTGATGCTTTTATTTGAATTGTGCCCATGAGATTATATTATATTACACTGCACTCATAGAACAAATTACAGACTCCTAAGAACTCGAGTAATTAAATTTTATTTACTTGGTTTTTTTTTGGTCGCTGGTTATGGTTTTATTAAAATTTTATTTCGCTTCGAAAGCCGACAGACGTTCGGTCGGTGGATCTTCTGGTAATCTTGTCGAGGCAAATATTTACCGATCACCCTTATCTTATTGTAGTGTAAGGGATGGGACGTGTTATCAGGTTGTTTGTGTTGGATTTTGGCCTGGGATTGTTGAACTGGAAGGAAACTGAATCATTATGTTAATTTTTGCAGATAGATAAATTAAGTACTGTAGGTTTAATTATCTCGATTAGACAAAATAACAAAAATATTTTTTTGTGTGATGTGGATAAATTTGGACGAAATTCGTATGAATATTAATCCAATTTAGCTTCACACCCTGTACATATTTTTTGCACAGACATTGTGAAATTTTTATATTGCAGTCTGTTTTTTCTTGACCTTGATTGGTGACCCACAATATTTTCAAGTGCTTCTGTTTTGTGTCAGTTTTTATTGACAACCACCGACATTTTTTCTTTGGTAATTTGTCGTGAGAACTTGCCAGATAATTAAAATAGTAATAGCCAAATGACGTAATTTTTTAAAATCGCCTCCATCCCACAAGTTTTTTTTTTGTAAAAAACTGTTTCGAAAACTCTGGATTTGAATATTGGTATTTTTTTATATAAACCGATATTTATGTAACCAGGAATTATTAAAATATTTCCATTGGTGTGAGTTTTTATGGAGGTCTATAAATTTTAAAAGTAATTTTAATAAATATATTTTTGAAATTTTAAAAATTAATTTTTCCGTCGAAAGTTAATAATCCCTCAACTATGGCGACTTTGTGTTCCAGGCTGAACTAATTCACATGCGAGCCGAACTAGTGGAATCCAAAGCTAAAAAAGAAACCCTCGAACACGAACTGCACAATTTCCTGCTTCAGTTGCACTCATCCCAGCTCTCTCAGCTACCGGACAATTTCGGCAACAAGAAACATGAACAATTTATCAAACCCGACATTAGCCTAATAAAAAAGAAACTAGAAGCTGAGATTAGACAAAGCCCTCATAGAAGTGAGTTTTATACAAAATCATAGCCGATTAAATTTCCTGTTTTATTTCTTTCTAGTAAGCAAAGATTCTGAAGAGTTCAAACTGTGTTCTTCATCCGTGGAGACCGCACAATACAAGTCTGAAAATGCGCAACTTTTGTTGGAAAACGCAGCGTTGCGGGAGTCTATCCTGGCGTTGAATAGCGAAGTATACGGGGCTAAACTTGCAGCTAAGTATCTGGACAAAGAGCTGGCAGGACGAATACAACAGTTGCAACTTTTAGGTAAGTTTTAATCCATTGAAAAAACTTGTGTTGAGCAGTTTTCTTAGGACGAGAAATGCGCGTTGACGTCCGCGATAAACTATGGAGACAATTAGAGTCGGAAATCCTGCTGCAAAGGCACAAAACCGTTGTGAGAGCTTGCAGAAGAAACAGCATGCTGAACAACTCGGAGAAGGCTAATCATAAACCCGACACTGATTCCATACCTGAAAAGACTGAACATTTTGGCGATATCAGAACGGTGGTAGTGAAGCGAAAACCAGGGCAAGGCTTAGGAATTAGTATAACTGTAAGAAAATCTCAAAGGAGATTCGGGATTGTTTTCTAAATAGGAAACTGCTTGTAGGGTGGACGAGAACACGGTGTACCAATCTTGATTTCCGAACTAGAGCCTAATGGACCAGCAGCGGTTTCGGAACAGTTATTTATTGGGGATGCCATTTTATTTGTTAACGACAGGGATCTAAGACAAAGTTGCCATAGGGAGGCGGTGGGGATTCTTCAGCAGCAAACGGGGGATTGTACGCTTCAAGTACAGTACATTGCTGCGGATGATAGTGATAATTCTTTGGAGGAAGAAGGATACAACTTCCGGTAAGTATCAGATTTGTGTAGGTAATTTTTATTGACTTGCTTTGTGAAGATTCTTCGATGACGAAGTTTGCACGCTGAGTAACCCCAATAGTCTAAACTCAAGAGTGGATTCGAAGGAAATAGTTAACACTCCAACTGCGCCAAGAACGCCAGAATCAACCTCGACGAGTCGGTGAGTGTTACTTAGTAAAATTAGTATTTTATAGATTATCACACACTGTTACTGATAAAAGCACGTGCAATTATTGTGATGCAACTTGTTTATAGTATTTTAATTTTATTCCTATTATTTGATAAGCCAAAAGTATGTCATATTTTTATTTTACAATTGTTAATAAATTTTATTTTAATTTTAATTTTTTGTTTTATTTTTTCCATTGCATGTTCATTTTAAGGATTATTGTCCTATTTTATTTTTTATGTGCATGACTGTTTATAGATTTTTTTTGTGAGCTTTTCAGGCATTTTTTAACATTCAAACGAGCACATTTCAGGGTTACTAAAAATATCCACAAAAATGTTGAATTTGTGCTACAATTTCTTAATTAATTAAGATTTTTGCAATGTATTTTTTTTAAATCTTACAAAATCAGGATATTTCCGATGCGATAATAATATATATTTTGTATCTATTCTTTACTTTACTTACTACAAAAACTGTGGTAGAAACGAAAATTTATTGCGTAATTATTTTAAATTTATATGTGATAAATGTGAAATAGGTAGATTTTTTCTGCACATTTGTGTTTATACAACTGGTTTTTACTTTTTTAATTCCATCCACAATTTGGCTCCTTTGCAGAATATCAAGAAACGCAAGTCCTGAAATAGTTAACATTAATCAATCCATCCCCACCTTACCTTTGCCAGAATCGCTAAATTTTCAACAAGATACATTTAACCACAACCTGAACAACTTCAATAATGTTTTGGTAAAAGAAGAAAAAGACGATAACGCTACAAACAATGTAAATTTAAACATAGAATCCGCCGATCATGTAAATAAAAATTTCACCAGCACTGCTTATGAAACAACTAACGATGTAGTGCTAATAGATAATACCACAAATAACATAATAAAATTGGAAAATTTCAAAAAGGTGGATATGATGTTTAGCACCGACGACAATTTCAAATGCTCGTTGAACTCTTTGAACTCTGAAAATTTATCTTCCCCAATGCAGACGAGCACTGATGTGTACTCGGAGATATTATCAACTGACATTGCATCTAACGACTCGCAGTCACCAAAAAACTTGCAGATATCCCAATTGAAAGCACACAACAACGTAAATTTCAAATATGATCAAACTGCCAGTATGGAAAAAACCAAAGAAGTTTCAACTTTACAAAAGAAAGCAACATATGCGTCTAACGACTCGCTTTCCAACATGAAAAGCGACCAAAGCTTGCTGAACTCTGAAGAAAGCTGCGGCAGCTCCCCACTGCACAAAACCAACCGCGACTACAAAAAAGTACGAAAGCACAGAAAGAAATACTTTGGCGTGAAAACCTTGCAGAGTATTTTCAGCAAAAACGGCGGTTATTCTGATATATCCAGCACAGCTTCCGAGCTGGGGGACGATCCTCAAATCGAAGTGGATGAGAAAACCACTCCGGAAACGCGTCCAATCACCAAGCCAACATATTCGATTCCCTCGGAATACCCGGAAACCAGTGCCCAATTCGAGGAAAATATCCATAATTTCTTATCGGATATTTTCGTGAAAAATTTCACACAAGCCGAGGCGGCAGGCGTTAGTAAGATTTTAAATAAGGCAGCTATTACCAAGAAGCATTTCAGTTTACATGGGCATCATCTACGTGTGGGAAAGGCGCTTAGACTGTGCCCTAACGAGGATTTGTCTGCGGTGGAAAACGAACAGAAAAAGGAGAAATTACTGGCGCGGTATGTGTATAACGCCAATTCGATACATGCGGATGGGGTGGGCGATCCGGATTTTGGAACGCCCGTTTAAATTTCCAATACTTTTTGTTCCGGTTTATATGGATATATGTGTGTAATAAAACCGTTAATAATTTAGTACCTAACGTAACTTTTCACCAGGTTCTAAAGTAATTAGGCGTGCTGATTCGTTTTAATGATTATTGTCATAACACACAAATTTACGTAGAAATGCGTATTATTTTTTAACAAATATTTACCAAGTGGAAATATTTTTTCTGTACTTAGAAAGTTTTGTATTTAGTTTCAAATTATATACCTACTTAAAGTAAATTTAAGGCTAAACTAAAATTATAACTAAAACACAAGGATAAAGCTGAGGGTTATTGCCAAAACCTTCCAGGCGTTTTAAAGACAAACTAAGTTTATTATTTAAGAAAACACGGCTGCTGTTACTATAATTTCCCTAGGTATTAGACTTAGTTTATTCGTAAACTTATCCTCTGTGAATATACAGGCTGTTTCAAATTCGCTTCTCACTACAGGGATCTCAGAAACGGTAAGAGATACAGCTTTGGTTAAATTGGGGCAAAGTTGCGTAATATGATGGCCAATAATAAGCCGTTTAGAAATCGAAAATATCTTTTGTAGTTCTGGAGATTTTTTGAAAAACCAAATTTTTGCCTTTTCGTTTTTATTTTTTTCTGCTCTTATTTTTCAAGATATCGAAAAACTAAAAGCACTTTGTCGTTGACACTTTTTGTGCTTTATAAAATGACGTTAAAATTTTCCTCATGTGACGTTTCGTTTTTCCGCTGACGTCATCAACTTCATTTTTTTAAATACGGCCCTGTATCTTTTTTTGTCGTTTTAAGTAGCATTTTTTATTTTCTAGAAAATGGCGTTTACATTTTTTCCATGCGACGTTTCGTTCTTGTGCAATCATCTTCAGATCATTTTTTAAATACGGTCCTGGATTTTTTTTACAATTTCATCAGTATTTTTCCTCACTTCCTCATATCCACACATTTTGGAAAACTTTAATAATAATACATTTTTTTTTATAATAAATCAAACTAACCTATTATTTATTGTTAGTAGTAATAATAAGAACAATAATTGAAGTAATTTTTTTAAATAATTTTATAAAATAAACACTTATGAAATCGTCAATACTGATGATGGGCTGTACAATGAAAAAAAAATACCGATGAAATTGTAAAAATAATCCAGTGCCGTAGGTATTCAAAAAATGATTCGATGATTACACAAGAACGAAACGTCGTATGGAAAAAATTTAAACGCCATTTCATAGAGCATAAAAAATGCTACTTAAAACGATGAAAAAAGAACAGGGCCGTATTTAAAAAAATGGAGTTGATGACGTCAGCGGAAAAACGTAACGTCGCATGAAAAAAATTTTAACGTCATTTTATAAAGCACAAAAAGTGTCCATGGCAAAGTGTTTTTGGTTTTTCGATATCTCGAAAAATAAGAGCAGAAAAAAATAAAAACGAAAAGGCAAAAATTTGGTTTTTTCAAAAAATCTCCAGAATTACAAAAGATATTTTCGATTTCTTAACGGCTTATTATTGGCCACCATATTATGCAACTTTGCCCCAATTTAACCAAAGCTGTATATCTCTTACCGTTTCTGAGATCCCTGTAGTGAGAAGCGAATTTGAAACAGCCTGTATTTATCAAAAAATTTAATTAAACTTACAACACATATATTTTTAATAAAATAAGAATAGTAACGCTTGGTTTTTAAAATAAAAGCGATCGATAGTAAAGTTGACTTGAATTCCAAGAAACCAGATAAGAAGAAAGAATTATTATTATTATTTCTATTCGAAAAACTATTTTGTCAAGTAACCTTATCTGAATAGCAGGTAACTTTTAACTTATACTTCTAGACTACCTACTAAAACTAACTACAAAAAAACTACAATAATTAATAATGCTTGTTGATTAAATAAAAATGTAATCTTACAAGGACGCTTGAGTTTTCCGTTAATAATCTATACAACTTTTCGTGTGACTGGACTTATTTAACAATATTGCTCAAAGGATATGTGAAGTATTATAAATAACCCCTTCATTTAATTCTCAACACTCATTCACTATAAAACAGCGCTCAAGTTTACTTAGACAATTCTGAGTAAATTCGGACGAAACATTTCTTAAACACTATAAACTGCAATCAAACTTCGGATTATAATAATTATTATTATTGTGAACTTGTTAACATTATTAATATAATAAACATATCTCTGTCAAGATATAAATAAAAGTCTTTTTGCTGAAAGTTTGTTTTATTTTAATATCTAAAATAAAATAGATACAGATAATATGCTAGAATAAGTATATGTATAATATAAATATTACTACGTCTAGAAAACCTACCAAACAGCAAGGCAAGAAATCAGACATTTTATAATTAATTTATCAGATAAACCACCAAAAATTGTGAATTATGGTAACACATCCGATTCCCTCCCTTGCTTTAATTATGTTCATTTTAACAAAAATATACTGGACATTTTCCAAATGACCAGAAACTATTTCTTGAAAGACAAAGTGAGAACTAGGAAGATAAAATCTCCTGATTTATATTACAATAAGTAAACTAGACCTAAATGACTTTATCTACATTATACACTAATGGCAAAAAAAAATTGAAGTACAAAATTACAAAAACAACATTTTACAAAATCATTCCGCTTTAAACTGAAACTGCGCCGCTTGTAACTGGGCATGCAACGAATTAAACATAGCTTCAGGCACCACAGGCTTAGGCAAAGGAATCTCTAATGGAGGTGGCTCATCTGGATTCTCCATTTTGTTAACTGGTTTCAATCTTCGAATGTTACTTACCACGTTCAAACCTAAACAACAAATTAGTAACATGCAAAATATTTCCAAACAATAACTTACCATGTGCGTTTCTTTTATGCTGGGTCAACATGTAACCCATGAGAAAACTTTCGCTGCACAATTCACATTGGAACCTCTCACCAGTGTGTCTTCGCACGTGTGCCTTCAGGTCGTTTCCTTGGGCGAAGGCTGCATCACAGTATGTACAATGATACGGTTTTTCTCCCGTGTGAGTCCGCATGTGGACAGTTAAGTTGTATGCTCTGTAAGTAGATATTTGTTAATTTAGAATTCAAGTTTTTTGATAGAGTTTATGTACCTTCCAAAACCTCTTCCGCAAATTGTACATAGATGAGTTTTCTCACCAGTGTGGTACCGTTCATGTACAGTCAAGTCAGTGGTTCGTGGAAAACCTACAAAACTCCAAATTAGCCAAAGCGGTTTTCCGTCAAATACTCTCAATACCTTTGCCGCAATATTTACACTTAAACGGTTTTTCCCCTCGATGGCGACGCATATGAATAACAAGATAATCATTACGAATGAATCTTTGACCACATTCCGAACATAGAAACTTCTTTGAGTGGTCGTTATGAAACTTCATATGTTCAGTAAGATGTGATTTAGATAGGAAACTCTTCTGACAAGTTTTACATTTGTACTGTTTTTCTCCGTTGTGCCCTTTCACGTGGACATCCCTGTACTTTTCCGTTGTGAAATTTTTGAAGCAAATCGGACATTCAAACTTTTTCAAAACCAACAACTGCAAGCGAAACTCAACAATAAATTACGTAATTTAAATTAAAAGGAATTGGGTATTATACCTTGTCACCAATTCCATGTTTAATAGCATTATGTTTGGCCAAATGCACTTCCCTATTGAAATCCTTCTGACAAACCTCGCAACGAAACTGAGGACTGGACTGCTGCCGCTCATGTAACTTGACATGTTGAGCCAGATGATCATTCCGTGAGAAACTCTTATGACACGCCTCGCATTTAAACGGTTTGTCCGATGAATGCGTTACCATATGTCGTTTCAAATGATTAGCTCTACTAAAGTCTTTTCCACAGTCTGCACATTTGTGCACTTTCAGTCCTTTGTGAATTTTACGTGCATGTCGGTCCAGCTGACTCATTTTGTTGAATTCCTCCGAGCAAATCGGACAAAGAAACAAGCCAATTTCTTCCTCTTCCAATGGATCCGATTTGACGCGTCTGGCTTGAAGGCGGCCACGGGATTTCTTGCCTTTCGTTTTGGGGGATGCACCAATTGGGTGCTTGCGGGGTCTACCTCGGCCACGTTTGATTTTCGGCTGGGGGATATATTCGGACATGTCACTGTCTGAACAATTATCATCCATACCTGGAACAAGAAATTTCGGAATGTTACGTTTGTAATGATACATGATGCTCTTATTAAAACTGAAAGCAATCTTACCATCATTTCCCATATCTGGTTCCTCCAAATCCCCATTCGAAGGAATAAAATCATCCTCTCCTATCTCCATTTTCATTTCAACACCTCTCTCAATTTCACCCTCCTCAACTTCCAAAGAAGGCATAGATAAGTCATTCGGCGGCTCCTCAGCCTCCAAGGAATTATCCATAGTAGAAATTATTTCGCCTTCCTCCGTTTCGGTTTCGTTTAAATTTTCCGGAACATTATCAATTGGATCATCCGGTGGGTCTAAGCAATCCTCCACATCCGAATTGTCTGAAAACACATTGGTGGTTTCGTTAGCCTCAATATCTATCTCATAGTAGTGCTCTTCGATGTTGTCTAAATTGTCTAATGTTGGCAGAACTGGTTGGCTGTTATCGTGGAGTTTCTGGTGAACTTGCAAACTGTCTTCTCGATTAAACGCTCTATTGCAAACGTTACAAACATGGACGTACTCGCCTTTACATTTTGGTGTGTGATTTGTTAAATGCTCGATTCGATTAAACCCCCGGTTGCAAGTTGAGCACAAAAATGGCTTTTCTTTCAAATGAGTTATCAGATGTCTTTTCAAATGCTCCAGTCTTGTAAGGGTTTTGTTGCAAATTCTACAAACGTGGACTTTTCTTTGGCTGTGCATAGTGGCATAGTGCCGGTGCAAGTGGTTCATGCGAGTATATCTCTTGTCACAATGGTTGCATTTGTACATGGGGCCCAAGTGAACGCGTTTATGTCCCCGTAAGCCTTCCAATGTAGTAAACACTTTCATGCATTCATGGCAAGTTAGTAACATTTGATTGTTTTCCATGATTTGGATAAAGTCTGATTGGGTTTGCGCAGCGTACTCAACTCGGGGCTCGGACTCGGGTTGTGCTGGAAGCCCCTCCACTTGTGGTTCAGTTGTGGGAATCATCATATTCAATGAATCTACAACAATAAGTTACTTTAAAAGTTCAGGTGCCGTATTTGTGTTACAGTTGCTCTATTGCAGTATGATTTAAATTTAGTTTCACATTTATTGTCTAAACCACTGAATTGTAGACTTACCTATAAACTCTGTATTTTGCAGTTCCTGTTTAATTTCATTCACCTTTAAATTTTTTGCGTGTTCTCTTAAATTTGCGTCTATTGTTTCGCATTGTCTTTTGAAGGAATACGCACTTTTTAATTGTTCCACGCACATTGAGCATATTTGCGATGGTAAACCGTCTCCATTCGATACCTGAAAACCACAATAACATCGGTTAAATAATACTGTGTTTATGGAAGGAAAACATTTTTCTTTCAAACATTTACCTGTATTGAGGCACAGGCCATTAGCATCTCGTCAATGCGGGGATTTTGGTTGGCATTTTCATAGGTTTCAAAAACAGATAACATTTGTGGTGTTACACATTTACATGTGCGACATATTCCGTTTAAATTCAACTGGGAAACATCCATTTTTAAACTAGTTCCGCAGAGTTATTTTAGGTAAATAAATGTTATTTTATAACATACCCCAAGCCATTCCATCGACTCCACTGGTCAAGTCGTCAAGTGACAGCAGTAGGTTGAATGTCAAATGTCAGATCTAGCGAGTACAAAATGGAATTTTATTTTATTTGTGATTTTATCTTGAGTACATTACCGAAATTACAAATTTATGATATCAAATTATCGTATAAGGAATAGAAATTATCAGCGACTACACAGGGAAATTTATATTTGTAAATGAAAATCATTTGTTCAACTGACATCTCTTAGAAATCTTCAGAATCTATTACAGGTTTCGATATTACCACAGCTAAAAAGAGGGTATCATGTATTTTCACTAACATACAAAAATTGGAAATAGGATTAAAATGTCTATTACAGTTTTATGCAACTTTACTTTATTATAGAGATATTTTTTTCCAACTTTTTTCAAAAATTTCACTGATAACTTGTAGATGACGAAGAAGAACATTGTTGTGGCATTTCCCGCCAAAACAAAATCGCGGTTGCATGAACCTCAACGGTTGTTTGATTTCGTAATTTTACTAAAAAATCTTCATTTCTATTACAAATAATCTAAAACCATCATCATGGCTCGCAGAGACTATGAAAAGGATAAAGGTAACACAATAATTTAAAAGTTTAATCCAATTTTTCAACCCAATCTCCCAAATAGAATCCTTCAAAACATTCTTCATGGAATTCTGCGTACAAGACTTGGATGGAAACAAGAATTTCAAGTACTCCAGTCAACTGACCAAATTGGCCCATCGGGAGCAAATTGCCATGTACATAGAACTAGAAGATTTGCATGACTTTGATGACGAACTAACCAACGCTGTATTACAAAATACCAGACGTTACAGCAACTTAGTTGCGGATGTTGTCTATGAAATGCTTCCAACTTTCATCCAACGCGATGTAATTGCCAAAGACGCTTTGGATATTTACATTGAGCACAGATTGATGATGGAGCAAAGAACAAGGCAGACGGCGGAACAAAGAGACGCTAAGAACAAGTTCCCCCCAGAGCTTATGAGGCGATAGTAAGTAAAAATGATAACAATAACTCGCTTGATGTACAAAATACTTGGCTTTTAGTGAAGTTTACTTCAAGGATATGTCGACGAATAAAACTGTACCCATTCGAGAAGTCAAAGCTGAAAACATTGGAAGTTTAGTGACTGTCCGTGGGGTTGTTACACGTTGTACTGAAGTGAAGCCTATGATGGCTGTAGCAACGTACACTTGCGACCAGTGTGGTGCCGAGACTTACCAACCGGTGAATTCGCTGAGTTTTATGCCGGTTATCATGTGCCCCAGCGAGGATTGCCGCGTTAATAAATCGGGTGGGCGTCTGTATCTTCAAACTCGCGGATCTAAGTTTATCAAGTTCCAAGAAATTAAAATACAGGAACACGTAAGGAATAACTTAATTTGTATTAACGAATTTACGATTGTGGTTATTGCAGAGTGACCAAGTCCCAGTTGGACATATTCCACGTACTTTGACTATATTTTGTAGAGGGGAAAACACCAGACAAGCTTTACCAGGAGAGCATGTTGCAGTTACTGGAATTTTCTTGCCACTTATCCGGCAAGGCTTTCAGCAAATTTCAGGGGGGCTTCTATCGGAAACTTACCTCGAAGCTCACGTAAGTTTTTTTTAAACCTATTCTGATGACTACAACGATTTGTAAGAAAATTATATAACAATTTCTAATACATATTTTCTATAACAGAGGATTGTATCCTTGAATAAAAGTGACCAAGACGAGGCTAGTACTCTAACACCCGAAGACCTGGCGATTATAACTGTAGACGATTTTTACACAAAACTCGCAATGTCTTTAGCCCCGGAAATCTACGGACACTTAGATGTGAAAAAAGCGCTTCTACTACTTCTGGTTGGTGGTGTTGATCGCCGTCCAGACGGAATGAGGATCCGTGGAAATATCAATATTTGTCTCATGGGGGATCCAGGTGTAGCCAAGTCGCAACTTCTAGGATACATTGATCGACTCGCTCCAAGAAGTACGCGTTTTCAACATTTTTTCTTTAGATTTTTCATTGAAATTCGGGGTTTTAGGTCAATACACAACCGGCAGAGGTTCTTCAGGAGTTGGGTTAACAGCGGCTGTTATGAAGGATCCTATGACTGGAGAAATGATGTTGGAGGGGGGTGCGTTGGTCCTGGCAGACCAAGGCGTCTGCTGCATCGATGAGTTTGATAAAATGGCCGATGGAGACCGAACTGCTATCCATGAAGTTATGGAACAGCAAACCATAAGCATTGCTAAAGTACGAAAATTTTTCTTAAAGAAAATGTTTTACTAATTCATAATTTCCCTTCAAGGCTGGAATCATGACTTGCCTCAATGCTAGAGTGTCAATTCTAGCTGCTGCTAATCCAGCTTATGGTCGTTACAATCCGAAGAGGACAATTGAGCAAAACATCCAACTTCCAGCTGCGTTGCTTTCCCGTTTTGATTTATTATGGCTTATCCAGGATAAAGCCGATCGGGACAACGATTTACGACTAGCTAAACATATCACGTATGTACATCAGCATAGTAAACAACCCCCGATGGAAACGCAGGCTTTAGATATGTCGGTTATGAGGAAGTACATCGCTTTGTGCAAGTTGAAGGATCCAGTGATTCCAGAAGAGTTGACAGATTATATTGTTTGTAAGTTTAAAGTACTTAATGATTTTCAAACGAAAAAATGTTTAGGTAAATGTTGACTTAATTACAAAGTTTTGTATAAACTTTTCAGCTGCTTACGTTGACTTGCGTCGTGAGGCCCGAAACTGCCGCGACATGACCTTCACTTCTGCCAGAAACTTGCTGGGTATTTTACGTTTATCCACCGCATTGGCACGTTTGCGGCTATCAAATGTTGTAGAAAAAGACGATGTGAATGAAGCGATTCGTTTACTGGAAATGAGCAAGGATTCCCTTAATCAAAACTGTGAATCCAAGGGTTACAAGTAAGTTTTGTTTTTGTGATTATAGAGTTATGTTAATGGAGTTTTTTTTAGGCCACCAAATACCAACGATAAAATTTTTGCGCTTATCAGAGAGCTGGCTGGTACAAGTAAAAGTGTTAAGATGGCCGATATTTTGGAAAAATGTGGCACTAAAGGCTACAAACCAGACCAAGTTGATGCTTGCATTGAAGAGTATGAGGAATTGAATGTTTGGTTGGTTAATACAACGCGCACTAATCTTACTTTTATTTAATTTCTAATTTATTAAACTTTTGTCATATTAGTCGAGTTTACGTTTAATTTATAAGATATTACATCACTAGTTTTAATGTTCTTTAAATAAAATATTTCAAGGGATTTTTTTTAACTTTTTACGTATGTACATTATCATATTTTTTTAATATTAAAAGTTAGAAAATTAACAAACAAATACACTGATATACAATATAATATGCTCTTTATTGGAAACAAAAAATATCACAAAAACGAACAAAATTATTGTAAGGAATTTTTTTAAATACAACAATTTCCAAGAGTTAATACTATTATCACAAATAAATATTACAACGGAAAAAGAGATCATAATCATAAACCACGAGCTTTGTTTTCTATAATAATTACGACTATTTTATTTATTATTTTAATTGAATAGAATGCTTGACTAGATTATTTTGCAAAAATACTGTTACCACAAATTTATAAGGCTATAAAAACTCATTGTGCTACATTGACTAACAAGCTTAGTGTACCAATTGAAACCTACATTGCCTCAATTTCAAAATCTGGAATAATTCTGCAACAAAACAATAATTACATACAAACCTACCCACAAATCAAACCATAATTACTCTGAATCATGCGTATCAAAATAGTCATAATCCAAATCCTTATCAGCAATTATTTCCGATTCTTGCACATCACTCAAATCTAAAACAAACCATTCAGGTATAAAATAAACAACAAAGCTTTAAGCGTTACCTGAAAGAGGCGGTACTACAGCAGTACTCAAATATTCCGTATTTAAATACGGCGGCAATTCATCCTCCTCCTCATCTTCTTCAGGCTCAAGCTGTTGCGAGTCAACCATTTGCAACCACTGCGCGTTGTGGTGTCTAAACTTTTCTATACGGATACGATCCGACCAGTTCTTGCTGTGATTCGAGATAATATTCAGGCAAGTGTTGGACATTTTTCTTATGAACTTATTGTTGTCTTGTAGTAGGTCTATTAGATAGGCTGGGGCTTCTACAAAGAAATAAAATTTATTTATTTAGTCTTAAAATAAATGTACTTATTGTAAATATTACCAGTTTCCTCTATAAGATAATCAATGCTACTTTCATGAGACAAACTAACATAGAAAACGTAGACAATCTGCAGGACAATTTCGTCGTCCTCTTGATGGGTTTTCAACAATTCAATCAACGTGCTCATGATATTAGTTTCACATATATACTTAGCACAACCCTCGTCGGTTGCGCCTGTACCCAACAAAACCACCACCTATAACCACAGTAAAGAGCAATTACATAAACCGAAAACATCCCAACATACTTGAAGGACCAACTCGGGATCAGCATTGTTACTTCGTATGATTTTCTTCACCCATTTGATCATTTCAAAGTGCTTGAAAATCTCAGCCCAGTCCAAGTCAGGCAGATGGAGATTACTTAGGATTCCGACACATTCCCGTATAAAATCGTCCTCTTTGGACTCAACCGCTGCTTTGGCTATGTCACCCACGAACTCCTTAAAAAAATGTTTAGAACAAGGAAAATGCGAGGGGTTTTGTCTTACTATAAACGCTGGCTCTGACGAAGTATGCTCAGCAATATTATGCAACATTTTCATAAGCAATGGATCTTGATACGTGAAGGCTCTCATCATTAACGACTGCAGTCGGTTATTTTTTATCATCTGTTGAGCATTCAGCGGATTAACGGATAAATTTATGCAGAGAGCTACCATGGTTTTATCGGTTTCAGTTCCAACATTTAATAACAACATATCGGTTATCTACATTGGAGTTAGTTTAGTATAAAAACAATTTTGGAATATCGCTTAACTTACTAATCCAACTGCATCGACAAAATGATTTTTAATTTCGTCGTCGTAGCTCAGATGGTACAACAATTTCAATACGATTTCTTGGTGTCTATCGTCACCTAGAAAAAAAGTATAGAAGTCAAACAATGAGATATTAGAAAAAGCAGATTTTATAAAATATATTCCTACTTTTTTGGACTTACTTAAAAAGCTAACAATCTTCGGTAACAACCCTGCTTTAACCATTTTGTATCTCAGTTTATTGTCGAAGGACAAATTAAACAACAATTTTAAAGTTAAATGCACTAAATCTGCGCTATTAGATTCCAACAACCTCGGCAATTTTTCCACTGTATTCAATCCAGCCATCGCATCTTTATTACACTGCATTATAGACAACTTCTTAAGAAAAGTCACGACTAGAACCAGCAAATCATCATTATCTCTTTCCAACGCCTTTACTAGTAATCCAACAATGTTTCTTTTACTCATTTTCTCCTCCACACCCTCATCCTCTGCTATATTCAGCAATAAATAATAAGCCACTCGAAGCAAATGTTCTTGTTTCCTAACTAGAGTGCGAAACCGTTTAACTTTCTGCTCCTTACTCAATTTCTTATCATCGATACTCTCAGTGGAATTAGTCAAATCATCATAGACACTACCTTCCATAAGCGCTTTGATATTAGTATCGTTAAAATTGCCGGATTTAGGACGAACTGGTTCTGGAATACGACTGCGAGGTATATCAGTCATACTGGCACTACTCGGACAAGGTTTGCGGACTATGGGCATATCCACGGGGGCATCACCGCCATCCAAATCGGCTTTCCATCGGTCATACCGTCGAAGCTCGTAGTCAATTATATCCATACAAATTGATCCGACTTTACACTTTAGAATAACTTCGTGGAAACACGAATACATGGAAAAGCAAAAGAATGTGAAAACTAGATGGGTGCTTAGAGAGATACTTCGCTTCCAGTCTTCGCGTAAAACGCGACCTAGGGCACTTATAACAGTCTCTGAAAGAGGAAGTTTTTGGTGATTATGCTCCTAGTTTCATGTGGGAAATTTTTAAATTTTACCGTTTTTGGCAAGAGCGTCCAAGTTATCCGGATCACGTGCGAGAAACTGGAAGAAATGTGCGCCTTTCACCTTGGCTGCCATGTCTTCGTAGAGAAGGTCGATATAGTCGGGGAGTTCGCTGTAGCTTACTTCTGGGGAACAGTTCAGGGGCTTTTCCAGGGGTTTTTCCCCATCTAGTGACAATTATTATAGACTATATTACGTGTTTAGTTTAAAACAGAAAATAATGGCACAAAAAGTCTCATATTTACAGGAGTTGGCCCAAAATTTACAGCATACAGGCTGTTTCAAATTCGCTTCTCACTACAGGGATCTCAGAAACGGTAAGAGATACAGCTTTGGTTAAATTGGGGCAAAGTTGCGTAATATGGTGGCCAATAATAAGCCGTTTAGAAATCGAAAATATCTTTTGTAGTTCTTGAGATTTTTTGAAAAAATCTAATTTTTGCCTTTTCGTTTTTATTTTTTTCTGCTCTTATTTTTCAAGATATCGAAAAACTAAAAGCACTTTGTCGTGGACACTTTTTGTGCTTTATAAAATGACGTTAAAATTTTCCTCATGTGACGTTTCGTTTATCCGCTGACGTCATCAACTTCATTTTTGTAAATACGGCCCTGTATCTTTTTTGTCGTTTTAAGTAGCATTTTTTGTGTTCTAGAAAATGGCGTTTACATTTTTTCCATACGACGTTTCGTTCTTGTGCAATCATCTTCAGATCATTTTTTAAATACGGTCCTGGATTTTTTTACAATTTCATCAGTATTTTTCCTCACTTCCTCATATCCACACATTTTGGTAAACTTTAATAATAATAAATTTTCTTTTATAATAAATCAAACTAACCTATTATTTATTGTTAGTAGTAATAATAAGAACAATGGAAGTAATTTTTTTAAATAATTTTATAAAATAAACACTTATGAAATCGTCAATACTGATGATGGGCTGTACAATGAAAAAAAAATACTGATGAAATTGTAAAAATAATCCAGTGCCGTAGTCATTCAAAAAATGATCCGATGATTACACAAGAACGAAACGTTGTATGGAAAAAATTTAAACGCCATTTCATAGAGCATAAAAAATGCTACTAAAAACGATGAAAAAAAAACAGGGCCGTATTTAAAAAAATGGAGTTGATGACGTCAGCGGAAAAACGAAACGTCGCATGAGGAAAATTTTAACGTCATTTTATAAAGCACAAAAAGTGTCCATCGCAAAGTGTTTTTGGTTTTTCGATATCTTGAAAAATAAGAGCAGAAAAAAATAAAAACGAAAAGGCAAAAATTTGGTTTTTTCAAAAAATCTCCAGAATTACAAAAGATATTTTCGATTTCTTAACGGCTTATTATTGGCCACCATATTATGCAACTTTGCCCCAATTTAACCAAAGCTGTATATCTCTTACCGTTTCTGAGATCCCTGTAGTGAGAGGCGAATTTGAAACAGCCTGTATAGATAATTTTTGTTTGATATTGAGAAAAAAGTGGGTTAATTTATCTCCAAATCTTCATTTCCACTACTTATCTAAATGTTCCAAGGAAAATATATATTGATATTGAACTACACAATTAGAAACAAGTTAAGTACAAGCAAATTAATACAAGTATTATTTAAACAAACAGCAAAGCCACAAACTGATAAGCAGAAAAGGCAGCTGGTTAGTTCATAATAATATGAACTAACCAGCTATATAAATAGATAAAAAATAAAATAATAATAGTTATCAACCAACACAAAATTTTCACTAGGTAGGCACCTGTTTATTTACATTCACAGTTTAAACTTTGTGTGTTTCATAGATTTATAGAATAAAACCAAGTTTATAACAATAAGCAATCAATCAAATAAAATGTTTAATTGATTTGTTTAAGCCTAACCAAAGTCTACAAAATGCTGCTTCTCCTCTACGATCTTAATTAATCCAGTTTGATTTCATAGCATTAAATTGTTCAGTTCAGAATGTCAACTGGTTATCTTATCTCGAGATGTTACTAATTGACATAATCATTTTATTCTTGTGAAAATAACACATTTGTGCAGTTAACATACCTTTATTACCACCGTGCAACTTCCTCTTTTTTAAATAGTAAGTAATTTGTTCAACTTCAGCTAGACGGGAATGGTGGATCAGATCACATTGATTAACAATTTCTTTGGCTAAAGCATGGCAATCTGATCGACTGTTGAGCATAGGCAATTCTATCACTTTCTTAAGGCTCTGTAGGACACAGTTTTGTAATAAGTATTAATTAGAATAGATCCTTGAAATTTGTGTTTAAACCTTTTTTTCCCCGTGGATAACTAAATCTTTGTTCCCCAAGATTTGCACTTCCATTTCGTAGTTTAATACAACAGCATCAATGTTGGGATGTACATCTAAAGCACCGGGTCTTCTTTCGCTAGTAAATAATTAAATAATGGTCGTGGTATTTTTATAAATAATTTGGTTACATACGTTCGTACGAATTTAGCGGCGTCCGGCTCCATTGTATAGAAAATCTTACATATGTTAAATAGCACAAAGTATCCAATTAGTAATAATGTTACGACTACCACTGCCAATACATTAATTAATATTATTATCATTAAATATTCTAAATTTGTGCATATTTAACTGATTTTTTGACAGTGGATTTAGTCACGCATTGCGGGTTGATAAAATCGCGCACTGTTTTCAAACATAATCAATAATTTAACTATTTTTTGCAGACATTTGAACTACTGATAACGCAAATGATCTAAACCAGTTTTTTTAAATTATTCAAACTCATTTTGGGTTTTCCATACTCATTACGTTGTTTACTGTTTAATTATCGATAATATAAATACGGCTAATTACTTTGTTACAAAAAGTTCTAACAAAATGAAGTGTTTATTAAAAATATTTTATATTTTAGTTATAAATAATATTTTAATTGCTTTTGCAATGGCAAACTCGCCCAAGAAGATTATAATAGACGTTGATGTTGGAACAGATGACTATATCGCATTGTTAATGTTGTTTAATGCTGAAAAACAAGGTAAAATAAAAATTGAGGCAATTTTTTGTTCCATGGGAAACACTTCTTTGGACCACGTTTGCAAAAACGTTGTAAGACTGTTGGAGATTACCAAGAGAACTGATGTAAAAAAAAAAACTCTTCACCAACTTTAACCCTTAATATGTTAACTTTTCTTCTTAGATTCCCGTGTATAAAGGCGTGAGAAATCAAATTATTCTTCCTACGATCCCAATACAACATTTCCACGGAATCGATGGTTTTGGCGACTTAAAATACGATTCAGAACCAGATCTACGCATTATCCGTAACACGTCTTCTGTTATAGCTTTGCATGATATTGTGGAAAAAAATCCTAATGAAATTACTTTGATTTTTGTTGGTCCTCTAACAAACTTAGCTTTGTCCCTTAAACTTTACGACGACTTAGCCGAGAAAATAAAGGAATTATGGATTATGGGAGGAAACTACACTGGTAAACTGCAAAACTGCTCATAACGGAAAATTATTTTAAATGAACGAAACTTCTTTTACAGCTAGAGGAAATGTTACAGCGTCCGCCGAGTACAATTTCTTTGTAGATCCAGAAGCAGCTCACATTGTCTTTGAAAACATCAAGTGTCCATTTTATATGCTCCCCTGGGAAACCTGCGTTCTAACGAGAATACCATTTGTAACTACTCTATACACATATTCCTCTAGCAAGTTTTTCTAGTTCTACTTCACATTTTAGGAATGGCGTTGGAATGCTCTAGGTGACAAAAGCCCTGCCTTGAAACTGCTCACAAAAGCCGAAAGAAAAATCTATGCTGATAAAAGCCACATCGATAGTTGGTTGCCTTGCGATGGCCTCGCAATCTTCGCGTTTCTCAATCCTGAAAAACATATTGTGAGGAAGAGCTCCCATCATGGGACTGTTGAGTTAAGTTCCAATACTCGTGGACAAGTTATTTTGGACCATTTGAAAAATAAAAAACCTAATGTTGTGGTAATCGAAGAAGTTGATATGGAGTTATTCAAACAAGAATTGTTAAATACTATACATGTTTAATTGTCTGTAACTCAGCAACACTATAGTATGAACCTATAAAATAAAGAGTTTTCTTTTGAAATTTTTTTTATCTAAAACAGTTTCTTTTTTATTTACACTAACAAGTACGATAATACAATATGTACATATATCTAGCGGAATGATAGGTATAATAAAAGAATACTTATTGGTTTTCTTGGTGATTTACATTATCTTCTCCAGTTCCTTCTCTGTTAGATTGTTGTAACTGTAGACGGATCTCCCTGTTGGCATGTAACAGTTCCAATAATTGTGCATGAATGTTATCGTTCTTTTGCTCAATATCATCCAGCGCTGAATTCAGCTGATCTAGCTGGTTATCCAATTTAGCAAACTCTAAATTTCAACAGTGTCCACAAAAAGAACAAATTATCTAACCTCAGAAATACCTTCAGGTGTCATATCTTCGATTTCGTCTTGATTTTCTTCATCCGATACACTCATTTCCTCCTGCATAGGTTCGTCCTCATTGTTCGAAAACCCATTTTCTTGGGGAGGAACTGAATTTTCACCCATTTGTGGCGTTTTTAGTTGACAAATCAACAAATCATATGACCAATTGTCAAAGTCAAATGATGTGTATATTTGGTTGCCTACATGTAAGAACAATATCGCCTTCAATGTTGCCAATGTTAGGAATTTATAATAACTGTTGTACCTAACAATAATCATTATTCTAATTGCAAAATTAGACATATAATTAATTAATAATTATGAGTTATACAATTTTAGCATTACGGTTACATTATTTTGTATCTGCTTAACAAAATATTAATATTAATAATAAAAACAATAATTGTAGTAGTATTTTTCCCTCTATTGGCAACATTGTCACAAGCGAAAATGTGACATCTTTCTCTACAATCAAAGATTAGATCGGAAAGTAATTGGAATTTACACAAATATTGCACAATAAAGTGCAAGGGGTACGTAATAAATACAGCTGTTGTTCAGTTACATCAGTTTATATCACAATGATTAATTCCAGTGTCCGGTTTATGTCTACATGGGACATTACACCCAATAATAATCAACCATGTCGTAACAATTTTTATACCAACGCCGGAATGTCCTACTACAATAATTCCTCAAGTTACTATGCGGCTTCAGCTTCCGGCCCCGAGGTGCAAAACTTGTTTCCAAATAGTGCTCAAGGGTCCTACAATGAGGACTCACAAAGATCTCTAGTGCACAATTCAACATTGGAGCCAAATGCTCCGGAGTTTAGACCGTTAAATCAGGCGGAGTCCAGTAGCAATCAAGGGGCGATCAAGAAGAAACCACAAAATCAACAAAACTATAACAGTAGGAGGAACAACAGGTATGGAAGTGGGCGGATTTTTAATAATTCTAGAGATCAAACCAGAACGGACAGGAGAAACGATGATCGAAATGACGAAGAAGTGGAGAATGTTAGCTATTTTAGTAATTATAAACACGATTATGGTTCGTCATCAGTTGATAATCCCAATTCTAACGCAAGGGTAAAGGAACATACTAGAAAACAATATCATAAAAAAGGCGTAGATTATCAAAACGAAAAGTACAGCAATAAAAGTTATGATAATAGAACGGAATATAGCGACGCTTCTGATGGAAATAGACAATCTGTTGGCAGAAATTTTAAAAGTAAAAATTACGATAAATCCAATCATTTTTATGAAAAATCCTACCATAGAAGCTCGAATCATTACGAGAGAAATGATACCGAGGGTGGTGACCGGTATAGAAATAGCAATCAAAAGTTTTACAAAGGGGAATATAGAGGTGGTTCTGGTAAATATTATGAAGGAAAAAGACAGCCGGACAGTGATAACTGGCGAAAGCCGAGGGATGCTACCAAAATGGACAAGAATCCTAAAGAGCTTAGTGAATCACAAAGTAATAAAAAATGTAAGTTTTCTTGTATTTAATCAGTTATTTATCTTTGAAATATTCTGGTAATAATAATGAGCAATTTGAAGTGAAGATTTAAGGTAAATTTTAATTTAGGTCAATTTAAGATTCTTCCTTGAAACAAAAAAGTGAATAAATAATTCGAGAATTGGGCATTAATGCTCATTAAATTAAACAGTGGTTATTCTATGTACTTCTTAATGTAACTAATATCGCAATAATTCTTGTTATAGTGGACGCAGCATCTCAAAAAGAACGACTAGAGCAAATGCTCAACCGCCGTCAACTGGAATGCCTAGTATGTTATGAGAAAATAAAAAATTCGCACAAAGTCTGGTCCTGTGAACAATGTTACAACATATTCCACCTGAATTGCACAATTGTTTGGGCAAAAATGTCCAAACCAGAAAACAATTGGCGATGTCCAATATGTCAATACATGTGCACAAAAATCCCGAACCAATACAAATGCTACTGTGGCAAAACCATCGACCCCAAACTGGATGCCGGCATAATCCCTCATAGTTGTGGCGAAATGTGCCTAAGAAAAGGCCGAACTTGTGAACATAAATGTACTTTACAATGCCATCCTGGTCCTTGTCCGGATTGCAATGTGATGGTGGCCAAACGTTGCGGATGTGGTGCAACTCAAGCAACAATTAAATGTTGCTCTGATTTGGACATTGTCTGTGATGCAACTTGTAATAAAACATTAGAATGTGGGCTACACACATGTAAAGCAAAATGCCATTCGGGACCTTGTGCCCCTTGCGAAAAAACATTAACACAAGAGTGTCACTGTGGAAAAGTCGGAAGAAGAATTGCTTGCACTAAGGAAATTAACGGCGCTACCACTTACTCTTGTGGGGAGGTATGCGGAAAACTCTTAACTTGTTCCAATCACAAATGCGAGAGTATATGTCACGAGGGACCTTGCGATGTTTGTCCGATGGACATAACCATTGTCAAGTCGTGTCCATGTGGGAAAAGCCAGTTGGACAAACCGAGAACTTCCTGTTTGGACCCAGTACCATGTTGCGATAAAATTTGTGGGAAAGCGTTGCAATGTGGCCAGCCAAGTTGTCCACATGTTTGTAAGACAAAATGTCACATCGGAGAATGCCCGCCTTGTCGTTTAACTACTTTTGTTAGGTGTCGGTGTGGACATATGGACAAGGAGTTGCCCTGTCAACAGTTAACGAGTAAAGCAGATGATGCGAGATGCGAAAAGAAATGTGTTAAGGTAAGATGGGTTTGGTTTTGTAAACAGTTATCTTACACTCTAAAGTTTTCAAATTAATATCGGAATCTATCCATCTAAGTTGCAGATAGTAGTTTTATACTTAGTAAGAGATATCTGATCTCTTATCAAATTGTTTGACTGTAATCTATGTTCCACAATGTTGCCCATAAACAATTTACTTGAAATTTGACTATTTTATCTAAATTTTAATTATTTTTGTATTCTAACTTTCTCCAGAAACGACTTTGTGGTAAACATCGCTGCAACCAACGCTGTTGCATCGAACTGGAGCACTTTTGCCCGCTTCCATGCAACCACCAGCTGTCCTGTGGCCAACATCGGTGTGTTCTTACATGCCACAGTGGGCGATGTCCTCCCTGCTTAGAGACCAGCTTCGAAGAACTGTACTGTGAATGCGGAGCAAGCGTTTTATATCCACCAATACCATGCGGTACTAAACCACCAAGTTGCAATAAACCGTGCTCAAGACAACGTCCTTGTGGACATGAAATTAACCATTCGTGTCACACTGGACCTTGTCCACCTTGTACAGTTTTGTGCAAACGTTGGTGTTATGGCCATCACCAACAAAGATCGACTATTCCTTGTCATCAAGAGGAGTTTAGTTGTGGACTTCCGTGTGATAAGAAAATGTCTTGTGGAAGGCATAAGTGTACGAAACCTTGTCATGGAGGCGAGTGTCCACTGCCTTGCAAACAGCCGTGTACTGTTGCAAGACAGCTTTGTGGTCATCCTTGTGGACGACCATGTCATGATTCACCGTGTCCTCCAAGTGTTTGCAAGTTTAATGTTCCGCTAACTTGTCAGTGTGGCTTACAGAAGAGTTCAAAACCTTGCGTGGAAGTCGCAGACGAGTTTAAGTATATTGAAATGGCGCAGCTTCAGGAAAAGATGGGGGATCTTGCCAGGGATATGACAGTGGATCTTACAGACATCATCAAGCAGAAAAAATCTACGGTCTTAAAAAGGTAAATTAGTAAAGTTGGAAGAACTTTGGCTTTTTCATTTTCTTTGTTTTACAGTTTAGAGTGTACTGAGGAATGCCGTGTTTTGGAACGCAACCGCAGACTAGCCATCGGCCTTCAAATTCGCAACCCCGACTTGAGCCAAAAACTCACACCGAGATACTCGGACTTTATGAGAAACTGGGCGAAGAAAGATCCGCATTTTTGTCAGAAAGTGCACTACAAACTCTCAGATTTGGTGCAATTATCCAAGCAAAGCAAGCAGAAAAGTAGATCGTATTCGTTTGAGTCGATGAATCGCGACAAACGACATTTTATTCATGAATATTGCGAACATTTCGGATGTGAAAGTGCGGCTTATGACATGGAGCCAAATCGAAATATTGTGGCCACTGCCAATAAGGATAAGTCTTGGTTACCCAGTATGAGTTTATTGGAGGTGATTCAGAGGGAGAATGGACAAAGAAAAGTGCCTGGGCCTGTGCTAAGCAAAAGTTCAACTACGAAGAATGAAACTGTTAGTTTGAAGTTACCGGGGAGAGGGCAGAGGGCCAGTACACCACCTGGCGAACCAACAGATCCATTCGATGACTAGTTGACTAATTTATCAATTAATTTGTTTTGCAAATTTATAACTAATAATAAGGAATGGTAATAAAGTTTTTTTTCGGTTATTTTCGTTTGAATATTAACACAAAATACACTTTTAAATAAGTTAACATTTATTATATATTGTACCATGCTATAATTTTGTATAATAATATAAATATATCTACATTATAAGTAGAAACATTTTCCTTTAGCGCGCGCGATGAAATCATACGATTTGTTTCCTAAAAACTCCATATAGGTACTATGTAGGTAACATCCACTTTAACAAAAAATACATACATTTATTATTCACAAGTACGTATGACAATTCAGACACAGAGCGCAAAAGACATCAATTTAGTAATACATTTTTGGTTGTAACTGTTAATAGATGACATCAAAAGCAATAACAAAAAATTAAATAGGTACAAGAGCATGTCGTAATTTAAAGGAATGTTATAGACGAGTTTTAAGTGAAAGAACAGCAACTATTGGTTTTTCTTGCCGTTTTATAAAATGCTTTGGACTGTAGACTCAAACCTTCGGATTTAGACACCAAATCATCGATTTTTTCACCTCGTTCCAGCACAGCTTGTATGGTGTTATGCTAAAAATAATTCACGTGTTAGAACAAACAGTACAAGTAGCCAGTTTTAGGGACAAATCACCAAAATAATTTTAGTTTCATCCAAATCTTCCTGCATTTTAGTTAAAGCATCAGCTTCTCTGGGGTTTTGGTACTTGGCTAGGTAAGTGTTTAGTTGTGGAAAGGTTACATCTTTTTCTACTAGCTTTGGCCAAGTTTCAGGCGAAATTTTCTGGGAAAATTCGTCTAGGATTTTTGTTATAAGCGTATGCGATACTCTCGATGGATAATCATGGTCAGATATAACTACACCAGCCAAATTATCCGCCCTTACATACACATGACACAAATATTCTACAAATTAAATATTAGTTTACCCCATATTGCAACTTGTACTATAGCACGAGATTAACCTCCTTCTTTCACTGACTGTCTTGACGCTGGTATTGTTCGTTCCACTATGGTTTTACAAAAAAACGACATAAACTCCTGCACTGAAGATCTTTGGAAATAATTAAAACTCTGTAATTCAAATGCTGATTTTAACCAGGTTGCATTCGTTGATCCCTTGTATAAAACACTTATACAATATAGTTTAACCATTTTAGTAAATTTGTAAATCGTTTAATTATGTTTTGTTTGTATGTTAATTTAGTAAGTCATTTGATATAACAAGATTAAATGAATAAAAAACAAACAAAATCCATCAATTAACGACAAAGAAATGAACTTTGACAGATGACAAGTTTTTTCCGTTCATTTGTTTGGTGACGTTTTTAAAACGAGACAAATTTACCGCAGTGTAATACACTAAACAAAGACAGACAAGATTCGCCTACGCCATGTTCGCAAAACAAACAACTCGGCCGTCAGAGTTGCACTACAACGACAGGAAATTCCCTAGAACATCCCGGGGTTGCGATGGTGATGGTGATGTCCCTAAGTTGGTGAGATTCTCGTTTCTGACTGTCTGAGATTACCGTAATGGCTTCTAGCTAAGGCGGTGGGTGGTCGACAATTTTGTGATTTTACTAGTGTTAAAAGTAATTGTTAGTATTGTTAAAACAGTTGGAAAAACTCGGGTTTTGCTTAATTGCATTTAGTTAGTGATGAAGTTATTTCCAATTGGAATTATCTTAGGGAAAGTGGCTTAAAGAATGCGTTTTATTGGTATGCTAAACAATGATTTTCTCGTTAAAATAATGGTTTATGGAAGTTGATGATCTAATAATAACGATATAATGACGTTATTTTACTTGTTTTTATAATAGTTACTCAACTGGTGAGTGGTTTTTGTCGTTTATTCATTTAGTTTTATCACCAACCTTAACACATTATTTGACATTTAAATTGATAATTAATTTAAGGAAAAAACGATTTCGTGCAGAGTGTGTAATTTCCCGTCAATTTTCCAGCCATCTGCTGTTAAAAATCCAAGGAAACGATGGCTAGAAAAGGCGATACCATTCGAAGTATAAACGTTGCTGTTGTTGGATTATCTGGTGTAGAAAAAGACAAGGGCCATGCTGGTGTTGGAAAATCCTGCTTTTGCAACCGCTTTATGCGGCCCCATGCCGAAGACTACAATGTGGATCACATTTCAGTGCTCAGTCAAACTGATTTCAGTGGACGAGTCGTCAATAACGATCACTTTTTATACTGGGGAGAAGTTATAAAAACCTCCGAGGAAGGCGTCGATTACCAGTTCAGTTTGATTGAACAGACTGAATTCATCGACGATGCATCGTTTCAACCGTTCAAAGGTGGCAAAATGGAGCCGTATGTGAAGAGATGTGCCTCAACGAAAATAACTTCAGCTGAGAAATTAATGTACATCTGCAAGAACCAGCTGGGGATAGAAAAGGAATATGAACAGCGAGTCCTGCCCGATGGTAAACTGAACATTGACGGCTTCATTTGTATATTTGATGTAAGTATTGTGCCAAGTAGAACCATTGAAAAACAAGTCGAATTTGTATCGGCGATTCTAAACAATTTAATAAAAACTAAAAAACCCATTGTATTTGTTACCACAAAACACGATGATTCCAACGAGGTTTTCATCAAGGAGGCCAATAGATTAATCCAGCGCAGCGAGTACAAAACTGGCATACCTTTGGTGGAAACCTCGTCGCACGATAACGTCAATATAGATTTAGCTTTTATGCTGTTAGCCCAGACCATAGACAAAAGCAAAGTCCGCACTAAAATCCCTACCTATTCGGAAGCAGCTGCAGCCCGCAAGGAAATTTTGGACGCGTCCAGTGAGGCTTTTATGAGACTGATTCGCATACATGTCACTGATTGCCACGCTATGTGGTCCCAAACTGTCAAAAAACTAAACTCCCACAAAGAATGGATACATTTCGTGCAATTATTTGGCCTGGATGGGACACAAAGGCTCTTCCGGCGCCATATTAAAAAACTCAAAGACGAACAACTAGCTAAGCAAATCGCCCATTACATGGAAATGCTCCCGGAGGTTCTTCACGAACTTGTGCCGGGTTTCAACACATTAACAGACAGCGACTGGACTTCAATTCAGCAATATCTCAAAGCCCATCCGAATTTTTCCCAATATTTCTTCGAAAGGCCTGAAGACATGCCTTGGTCTGAATGTCTAGGTTCCGACAATGAGGAAACTAGGATTCCCTTCGATGTATTAGATACAAGCGAAGCCGAAACTGTTTTTAAAAACCACGTAAATGTGCTGCAACAAGAGCAAAAGAAACTCGAATACAAAAAGCAGTTTAAACAGTTGCTTGAGGATACTGGTTATGTGACTCCAGGTAAGCACTTGTCGGAGGTGCGAGTTTTGTTTATGGGGCGCGAGTGTTTCGAGGCGCTTTCTGATCATGATTGTATGCAGATTTATGATTCACATCAACGCGAGCTAATTGAGAATGCCAAGCATAATTTCCAGGAATTACTCTTAGAACATGCAGATGTGTTTTACCATTTTAATAGCACCGTACCTAGTGGCACTATAACTCAGGATGACATCAAGGAATTTACAGATGTTTTACAAGATGATTTTCGCTATAAAATATTGGATCGTTTGGATCAAGATCGCAAGTTAACTCTTTTCCAACATTTGGGTTTTATTCACTATCCCATAAGAGAGCATTGCCCAGCGTTTCCAAACTGTATGGATTCACTGATCGAACGGATTTTAGCTACTAAAGCCCATAGACCAACGTCTTGGAACCATAGTAATCAATGGCTAATGAGTTCAGACAATAATCAGCTTAATTTGTTAATATTAGGATATAATAACATGGCGGAGAATCTCGCAGCGAAAATTCGGGCGCAATGCGATGATGATGAATACGAAATCGACTGCCAATTCTACAACTTAGACTACAGGATTATTAGTGGAGATGTTAGTTTGCCTCACAATTCTTTCCGAACATCCGATTTTGTTCCCCATGGTAGTTTTTGCGTTTACTCCAACGCTGAGTCTTTTGAATATATCAGGGAAAGCCTCGAAAAGAAACTACTTTCCAACTTGGAGCAAGACGACAAGCTTCCTTTCCAAGGTTTACCAATAGTCTTGTTGTTTTTACAAGAAAGTTTTATCGAGGAAAAGGAGTTGATGAAACTGAAGGAAGATGGACAAAACCTAGCGGATAGTTTGCAATGTCCTTTTATGGATGTTTGTTTGGATCAGATCTCGGAAGAACAACTAGTTTCGGATGCGCTTCATCAACTTATACAAAGCATTCATCACCGCGCTGGGTTTCTGAATATCAATCGATCAGTCATTGAGTGCGTTGAACCAGATATCCGAATAATTATGTGTATGTTTTGTGGGGATCCCTACTCGGTTGAAAATATACTAGCCCCTTTGCTCTCGCATCAATTTTGCTTTTTATCTTCGGCCCATAGTATTATTTTGGAAACATTTCTGGGTGACTCCAAGAGGAAGGTCGAGGTGATTGTTTCATCATTCCACGGGGCCAACGCTTTTCGTGACGAACTTGTTCACGGCTTTATCTTGGTTTACTCGACCAAACGAAAAGCCTCTCTAGCCACATTAAACGCTTTTTCCATGAACATTCCCAATTTGCCAATACAAATCTTAGCTGTAACTGACTCTGGTGGTGCTACAGCGTTTTTCAACGACGATTTGAGTCAATTATTGATAACTGAAGGTAATTCAACTGCCGATAGGCTCCATGCACATTTCATGACTTCCACCTCGAGTATGCAGCATAAAACTGCGTTTTTTACGCCGTTTTTCAAGGAGGTTTGGGAGAAGAAGCCCGAAATTGAGCAAGCATTTCATATGGAGGAGCCTTCAGGACTTGATAGTGGAGAAGGAACGTTGGAAAGATCACGACCTCAACGACATGGTCATCCGTTGCCCCCTCCAAGAAACGAGAGTTACTACTTGAAGTTGAATGATGGAAGCGAAAGTGAAAACTTTGAGCTTAGTGGTCCGGATGAGCGATTGAGCTCTAGTGATCACAGTGATAAGTTTTCAAGTATTTACATGTATGGTAGTGAAGGGGGTGATGTAAGTTCTAAGAAAAGACATCATCAAGGTTTCCAAGTTTATCCTCCTCCAGCTACACCACCAGAACCAGCACCTCCAGATAATTTACACTCGAGACATTCTAAAAAATCACTGATGTCTGCCTCGCAAACTAGTTTAGAGGAAATGAACTACGCTGATCCCCCAATGTCTATTTCTGGAAATACTTGGAATAATTACCAACATCATGCTTTTACGACTGGTCGAAGACATATGCCTATTTCCAAATCAAGATCAAAAGGGATATCTCAAACTTTGAAGCAGCCAGGTAAACTGAACATGAAGAACTATTCAGCTGTCACTGAGGCCATAGCTAGGATGAATGTCAGTGGAATGGATATTGGTAATACTAACTTTGGTAATGCACCATTGGCTACACCTGAAGCTGTGGATTTGGGTTGTGAGTATGCCCAAGTGAAAGACATGGTGCATAACATGTACCCACCAGATTCCGAATACATGTACACAATGGTGCACGACGCTATCAGTGGCAAGTCAAAACTAAGGCAAAGACGTGAAAAAGGACAACCATCTTATTCAGATACTGACAGCGAATGGAGTAGCCTAGAACGAAGACAGCGTGCTAGTGAAATCTATTCGAAAGTTAGTAGGAAAGGTGGCACGCATAAGCGACAGCGGAAGAAACGAATCGCCATTCCAGTCCAACCTCCAAGAGTCCCCCAACTTGGTGCTTTTACATTGCCTTCAGTCCATTCCCCACAAAGTGTAGATTTAGAAACAGACAAAGCCAATATCGCTACGGAATCCAATTCTGAATCGTCTGAAGCAAGTGAAACTGAACAATTCCCTCCTAGTGGCCCCCCAGATATCCGACTAAGATTCTCACAGAAACGCTCGTTGAGTCTTAAGAAACGCCTGCCAGATTTGCCAAACGCTCATAATTTTAACATCCAGTTAAACTCTATGGATTTGTTCCCTGGCCAGCCGAATTCTTATGGTCTAATGCATGACGATGAGTCCAGCTTAGATGTGTCTTCGCCTCGTGATAACAACTCACCGATTTTCGGCGTTTTGCCCAGAATGAAAGAATCTGAGTGCGAGAAAATGATGAAAAAGTGGGAGAAACAAAAGGCGAAACATGATTCCAAGCTGGAAAAACGCAGGTTGAAGGAGGAGAAATTACGTAAAGTTGCTGAGGAGCGCGACAAGAAAAAACAACAGAAAACCAAGCAAAAAGCAATGCCGCCAGCGGGGGCTCCCACGAAACTCTCCGACTATATCCAGTCAGACAAAAATTTCATTCCGATTTTCATGGAGAAATGCGTGAGGTTTATAGAGAGTGAAGGTTTGGATTCCGAGGGAATTTACCGAGTTCCTGGTAATCGAGCTCATGTTGACTTGCTTTTCCATAAATTCGAAGAGGATTCCAATGTTGATATCCACGAGCTGGACATACCTGTCAATGCAGTAGCAACAGCTCTTAAGGATTTTGTTTCAAAGAGATTGCCACCGCTTTTCGATGCGGAAGTAATGGCGGAAATGGAGGATATCGCTGGAACCAGGATAAAACCTATGGTTACTACCACTGGAAACTTGGAAGTGAAAACTGACCGTAGTTGTCGTTTATTGGCATTGCGAAGCATGTTGGATAAATTGCCCGCTGTAAATTTCCAAGTGTTGAAGTTTATCTTTCAACATTTCGTAAAGGTGACTGAGAATTCCAAGCTGAACAGTATGGATAGTAAGAATTTGGCGATTTGTTGGTGGCCAACACTGCTTCCGATTGAGTTTAGTGATATGGGACGGTTCGAGCAAATGCGACCGTATTTGGAAGACATAGTGCAAACAATGATCGATCAATATCCATTCCTTTTTTGTGGTAAAGAGGCTTTTGTTATGGTGTAATGGCTTACAGATATATAAAAACGCACAATTTGCTGCTGCAGCCTCTTTTTTATTGGTGTTGTTCCACCACCAGTTATTGTTAAATTATGGAGAGGCCTTCATTTTTGCCAGTTAAAAAATGTAGCAGAAAAAATAATTTAGGATGTTTTCACTCACGTGATGATCCAGTGGTAATTTGTATTTTTACATTTATCATAGTTGAAGTATTCAAAATTGCTGTGTGAAATTTTATAATTGAGTATGTATGAACTCTGTTTGTTCCATGTAACCTTTATTGGGTTGTTGTTTGTATCACTAGTAGGATAGTAAATGTTACTACTGTATCCTTTCAATATCAACGAGATTGTAGCTAAGCTACTATGTCCATTACTCTTAAAAAAATTTAATGTTTCATGATTGTATTAAGCCACAATGTGTATGAACACAAAGTAAAAGAACGTTTGTAATGCAGAAGCTTTTCGTCAAACAAACAAAAGAGATTCCATATTACAATATAAAATAGCTTTAATTTAATCTTAATATTATAAAATGTAAATCAATATCGTAACTGTATGATAGAGGATAAACTGATTATTTTTACGAATTAAATTCAGACCAATTTAGTCGCAATGACAATAATAATAATACTTAATAATAGTAGATATTAATTAGTGCGAGTGATTTATATTCGAAATTCAACTCTCCTTTCCATTAGTAAAAATTTAACTCTCTTAGACAACGAAACTGACTTGAATATTATTTTACACTCGGCTCTAAGCAATTTCTATCAAACAGTTACATATATTTGCTGTTTATTTATGTGGTGTGAATCTTAAGAATGTCCAGCCAGCACAATCTGCAAGACTGAGTTGAATTGTTGACATGACTTGGTGTGCCAAGCTAATTTCTAGTCTGCAATAATGACAGTTTTATGCTACTCCAATTATAATAATTATTGTATTAGTTTTATTCGAGTTTTAAGTGATATATTTTTTGTTATAACTCATTTGCAATGTAAAGGTATTATTTTTAAATGTATTATTGTAATATAGAGTATTTTTTAACATGTATTAGGAATTGAATTGAAAAACAAACAAACACCGATCGATCTGCAAAAAGAGAGAGCTTTCAGCTTTATTTGGTATTATATGTTTTATTTTATTATTACGGCTTATCAGCTTGTGGATCTTAGTGTTGTAACTTTATTATTGAAATTTTTGGTACATTGGTTGGATCTCCTAAAGTTGTACTTCAATAGTTTTTTAGTTGTTTCCAAGGATTGAAAAGTGATTTTATCATGTGCAATTTTTTATATCTAGATCTGAATACAACTTTTATAAATGTGCAAAAGTAATTAAGGTTTTATTATTTTTAAGAGCAGAGCAGAAATTCAACTAAATACAGCTTTAGGAATTATGAATTAGGCTCTAAATAATTTCAGTGTACCATATGTGGATATAGTAGATCTCTTAATATTAGATTTAAGAAATACCTAATTCTTATTGTTAGAATGTATATATGTAAACAAAAAACTACTTTTTATTTATGCTTTATATTTATTCACCGTACTCATACCAGCTTACTGTACTTTTAAATGTTGTTGGATTTATTTTGTAAGAATTCTCATTTATAAATTTGTATTTTTGTTTTAATAAATAAATATTTACAAATTTGAATTTTTATTTCACGTTTTCTCTAAAATACATTTTTACTTTCTTATACGATGTAATAAATTTAAACAAATGAATTTCAAATATTCAAACTACGCGCGAAAACAGCCTATTGGATCCGCCATTTTTCGGACACTTCCCCGTGGACCAATCGAGAAAAGTGACCGAAATGTCCAGACTTTCTATGTAAAGGGACTTTACTTCAACTGACGAAAGTGCCATCTATTGAATTTTAGTAAAAGTTACAATAGAAAAGTAGTAGAAGATAAATTATTGACATCGTTTTTATAGGTTATGTTAAAAGTAAGAAAAGGTTATGTTTTGAGTAAAACGCATGTTTTAAAATAGTTTCTGTGGTTTTAAATTACTCGACCTCCTCAAAATTAACACATTATTTGCGTAATATGTCGGAATCCGGTGTGTGCAAGATTAAAGCTGAGTAAGAGTAAATTTTTTATTTAATTTACATCTTTTATCGTTTCCCCCCGCTTTTAGGTTTGTTTTACCAGAACACGAACGCACAGTTTTACTTGAATGCATATCAGACAGAGATAAAACTCGAATAGAAGCAAGTGCAGAAGGTCCACCCTCAAAAAAACCACGATTAACTAAAGCCGAAAAGAAGAAACTGAAAGGACAAAACAAAAACCGAGGCCCCACTTTTCGTCCTAACAGGGAAATTGAGCTTTGCAACACTTTAGTAAATTTAACTGAAGGTGAAAATGCTCCTGTTTGTGAGAGAAAGAACTGTCAGTTCTTACATAATATACAAGAGTATTTGAAAATTAAACCGAAAGATATAGGAGAAGTTTGTTATAATTATGAAAGTTTTGGGAAATGTCCTCGGGGATTGGCTTGTAGATTCGGCAGCCAGCACATTACTGATGAAGGACGTAATAAAATAAACAAGGAATTATATGGAAAATTCGAAAATCAACCACTGCACACTGTAAATCAATTAAAACATGCTCTTCAAGTGTCTCTAAGAAAAAGGAGCTACAACTTTGATTTATCCGCAGCTCTCATTAGTTATAACGACAAAAAACGTCTGGAAAACTCGGGCACTGCAACAGAACCCCCAAAAACCAGCGGAGCAATTACTGACGAGGACATAATCCGCCTCCAACAAACCGAAAAGAAAACCATAACGTGGACCGACAAGCTTGTTTTAAGCCCTTTAACTACAGTTGGAAATTTACCGTTTCGTCGAATCTGTAAGGAATACGGAGCTGATGTAACGTGCGGTGAAATGGCGATGTGCTCGTCGCTATTGCAGGGACAACCCCAAGAATGGGCTTTAGTAAAGCGCCATCATTCTGAGGATATTTTCGGGGTGCAACTTTGCGCAAATAATCCGCATTTACTCACTCGTTGTGGACAACTTTTACAACAAGAGGCCGAGATTGATTTCGTGGATTTCAATCTGGGTTGCCCCATTGAATTGGTGTACAAAGATGGGGCTGGTTGTGGGTTGTTACGGAGGACTAGAGTATTGGAAGCGTGTGTTAGGAACTTGAGCCAAGTTTTAACTATACCGCTTACAGTAAAAACTAGAACTGGCGTCTATAGTAATGATAGTATAGCTCATGTTTTGGTAAGTTCGAATTCGTATCTAGTTTTCATACCTTAACAATAACTTTTTAGGCACCTAAGTTTCGAGATTGGGGGGCGAGTTTAATTACAATACATGGTAGATCACGCGAGCAACGCTACACAAGATCCGCCGACTGGCAATATATTAAAAAAGTAGCTGAAGCAGCTGCTCCTTTACCAGTTTTGGGCAACGGAGACATTCTTAGCTACGACGATTATAAATTAGCTCGGGAAACAGTTCCGGAACTAGCAGGTGTTGTCATAGGACGAGGCGCGTTGATAAAACCATGGATTTTCACGGAAATTAAAGAACAAAAACTATGGGACATTTCCAGTTCCCAACGATTTGATATTTTGAAAAAATACACGAATTATGGTTTGGAGCATTGGGGTTCTGACAATAAGGGTGTTGAAAATACCAGAAGGTTTATGCTGGAATGGCTTTCGTTTTTATATCGGTATATTCCGGTTGGTTTACTTGAAACCCCTCCGCAGAAAATCAATGAAAGACCTCCGAATTTTCACGGGAGGGACGACTTGGAAACATTAATGGCTTCGCCTTCTGCTGCTGATTGGATTAAAATTAGTGAAATGCTCCTAGGGCCTGTACCTGAAAACTTTCATTTTCTACCCAAACATAAAGCCAATTCCTACAAATAGTTTTTGTACAAACATTTTAGTAACAAAACTTTATTCACGAATAAAACAATTTAATAAAAACCATAATTTAAGTCTTATTTATCTTTTGCACTTTTCTGGTGTTGCAAATAATCTAACAAATCGTTCAATCCACTAAACTCAGTCCGGCCTTGTGGAGGATCATTTTTTTGTATCTTCGGCAAAATTGACCCCATTTTCAACCGAAATTCCTCAAGCTAAAACATGGAAAACTTAATAAAAAACCCTTAAGCTCCTCTTAGTGATTTCTGTTACATTACTAGCCCCCGACAATTTCCAAATACTGTAAAACAAAATCCCACAACCAGTAAAAGCATAAAGGGTACCCCATCCTAATGCTCGCAGAGCTAAACTGGATCCACTTTCAGGAAATTGAAACGAACCAACCATTCCTTTGCCAAAGTATTTGGGGTCGTTCTTTTTTGCAGCGGCTAGTGTGGCTCCAAAACCAACTATCGCCGAAATTCCTGAAACACCAGCCAGGAAAATTCCAGCTGGAAGAAGCTATGGATGCCAATTCATGGGGACATGCTAAAACATACCTTTTAGTTTAAACTCAGGACTGTATTTGGGTTTCGTAACAGGCTCTATATTTTGTTCCATTGGAACTTGTTTTTAGGTTAGGTTCATAAAATAGGTTAGAAAGAACCATAGAGCATAGAAAAATGCTAGATTGGAATGTACAATACACATACACGTTGTTAACTTCGTAGCAGTTGTGATTAAGGACGAATAATTATTTATAACATGCGTTAATAAAATGTTTAGTGTACACGCATTCATAATGTTTGATTTAGCTAATTTCTGGAGTATATATTTAATTATTTTACTTTAATATGCAGTATGTGAAATGGAGTTTATAAAGAATACACCGTATAAAAAATGGAAAAAAATCACTTGTTTTCTCAAAGTCTCTCAGCTGTCAACAATTATTTTGATTAGATTAGTGACGAATTTTGCATTATTAATCTAATTGTTTCAATGTGAACCGTGAGATTACTTTTAAGAATGTGCTAAAAATGTGTATGGGTTCTAGTATAAGAATGAATAAATTGAGGTGTTTTAACTATGAAAAGGACTACACGTAAAATATGAGTTAAACCAAATAAAAAAGCGTTATTTAGTTTGTAGGATAAATTTAATTTAATTTAGTTATTTTAAAATAAAGAATTTATGACAGTAGACCTTGATAATCAGTTGGCGGATTTTAATACACTCTTAACAAAAGGTGAAGATTACATAAAGTGATTAGCAACGTCGAATAAGAAAATTGGGTTAATTTTAGGTACTGCAACAAACACAACAATGGCACGGGATAAAGTTACAAGGAAATGGGAAGTGTTTCAAGGAAGAAACAGGTTTTACTGCAACGGCAGATTAATGACTGCTCCACATTCTGGAGTGTTTTTATTAACTATCTTTTTAATAACAGGAACCAGCACATTGTTTTTTATATTTGAGTATGTCACCCTCTGCTTCAACACAACCACCTGTTATTAACATTTCTCGTTTTCCAGTTGCAAATATTTAGCGGAAAACGTAACTATAGCTATTCCAATTGTTGGCGCGTTGTTGTTCATATTTACAATGTCTTCCTTGTTACGCACAAGCCTTTCGGATCCTGGAATCATACCGAGAGCCACCTCAGAAGAAGCTGCTTACGAAGAGAAGCAAATCGGTATATATTATTGTGTTTTTCTGGTGAAGCAAATTCTAGTGAGTTTGTTTTAGAAGTGACTAATTCGGCTAACAGCCCGACGTATCGACCTCCACCCAGGGCGAAGGAAATCGTCGTAAGAGGACAATCAGTTAAATTAAAGTATTGTTTTACTTGCAAGATCTTTCGACCGCCACGTGCATCGCATTGCAGTTTATGCGATAATTGTGTGGACAGATTTGATCATCACTGCCCTTGGGTACCTACTTAATTTTATAACATTAAATCTTAAGCTAAATATTGGTGGTTTTAGGTTGGAAATTGCGTTGGGCGGCGGAATTATAGATTTTTTTACATGTTCATCGTATCATTAGCGTTTTTAGCGGTTTTTATATTCGCTTGTGCTGTAGCACATCTAATTTTAAGTAAGTTCTTCGATTTTAACATTAACAAACGTCCACAACCAAAACTGTTTCAGTTACGAAAGAAGATCGTCAATTTTTGGATGCTGTTAAAGAATCTCCACCCAGTGTAATTGTTGCGATTATATGTTTTTTTAGCGTGTGGAGTATATTGGGTTTAGCAGGTTTCCATACTTATCTCACAACAAGTAACTTAACTACAAACGAGGATGTAAGTGTTTAAAAATGTGATGAAATTATTTTAGATAGAATCGTTTTTTTTTCAGATAAAAGGCTCGTTTGCTAGTAAAAGAGGCCAAGAGAGCTTTAATCCATATTCACAAGGGGGTGTTTGTATGAATTGTTTTTATATATTGTGTGGACCTGTCACGCCTTCGCTTATCGACAGGTATTTACTACTTGTAAACTATGTGTGTTAATTGAAAAGATAAAATCGTGTTATGCATACAAAGAGATAACAATACTTTAGTAATAAATCATCTGATATGAGTAATACTTATTTGGATTAACTATGTAATTATATAGTTCATTAAACTGCACATACAATTTTAGTTTTTCAAAAATGTAACTAAGAATGTATTTTTCAGGCGTGGACTAGTGAGTGAAAGTTATCATCTAGAAATAAGTCGACAAGTTGTAAATGAACCTCCACTATCACTGAAAAACTTCGGACAAGTAATCACATTTCCTCCCACTGTCTTTTCACCTCCCAATACATTTTTCTGTTTTTCAGATCGGTGCACCGCAAAAAACCATGAATTCCTCCGACCTACCTGGAATCTATAGACAAACCACCGAAACAACGGGTATGTACACACCATTGAAAAAACACCTGCATCGTGCCCACCAAATAATACCGTCCAAAAACTGTGCCAGTCAAAAAATCATACCCTCCCAAACACCGTTGATTCCTTCATATGATTGCAAATTAAACACGCCGGTTGAAACATTCAAAAATAGTCAATCGTCACCCCAGCTCAGAACTACTTTCATAGGGCGCGTGCCGCCTGATAATTCCCTGTACAATTTCGAGCAATTGTATCAATCTCAAAGACCAAATCCGCCACCTCCTCCACTTGATGAGTCGCATCAAAGAGCGGCGTACACTCCGCCGGAAAAGCGTTATAATGCGAATTTTGGACAAAGGCCGGTGGAGCCTCCTAGACACGGACGAAGGCAAAGGCCGCGTAGTAGTTGTGTGTACGAGAATGTTCATGCTAGGGACGAGTTTTGTACGAATATTAATAAAGTTAAAAGTGATAGGGGGTTGAATTTGGCTCCGCAGGTTAATAATTTTCCTTCAATGGAGTTTAGTCGGATGTACATTCAGGATAATTTGGAGTGAGAAGTGAGAAAAGATTGTATATTAAAGTACTGAAATGGCGTTTATTGAAAGAAGTTCCTAAGAACTGCGATGAATAAAATATAAAAGGTGATGGGATTATCAGGATGGCTATGTAAATTTACAAATTATATTCTAGTGACCAGTTTACGTTTCGATATTTTTTGACAGTTCTTTTGTTACCTAGTCATAACGTTCTTGATTTTCCTATCAGCCAGATTTTAAACTTTTATTGCGTGATTTTATAGTAATTTTTCATAACTAGCCACCCTAAAAATATATAAAAAATAATCCCACGATGAGCTTAACTTTTTCGCACATTTAGATAAAAACGGGTCTTCTAAATAAAATTAACACCAACTCCGATCACCTGCAACAAAATTAGTACTGTATTTATAGTACAACATTCCTAATATTTTCCTATAATAAATACCTACATTATACAATAATTTATATTTAGTTTTAAATGTATGAAGTTGTCCCAATTAACTTTTATCTTCAACCTCAAAAAATATTCGAGGCAAATATAATCAAAATGAAAAATCAATAATTGTGGTCAGGGTGATGTGACAAGAACACCAATCACAAACTTCTTTAAATAAAACATATACTTACTTAATTTTTATTGTTAGGTCAGAACAATAATTAATTTTTGGTTTGGTGTAAAAAAATCTATTTCCTTAATTTACTTACCTACATACCCATTATTGCGATAAAAGTTAAATGAGACATTTATGCAACGTTGCAATATGAAATCTGTTTTGTGATTAGACGAGTGCTACAATAAAATATTTATAATATGATATAAACTAAGTACCTACGTATATTTTTAAATAAATCGTATTTACATGTAGTAATTATATTTGTGCTAAAATATCTAGTAGTTGTTACAATGTTAAATATTTACAGGTTATTATACAAAAAATAAATGTGGTGATGTGTTGCTTCTATAATAAATTTTTATATAATTATGAAGTGTTTCAGAAAAAAAACTATTTCCTCTAATAGGTGAAGAATTTTTATATTTTTTTCCGGAACACTTTGTAGGTACAAACTATTGCTTCGTAAATCTTTGTTTTGTTTGTATGATTATTTAGTTGATAAGTTATTTAAATGTACGCAAACAAACATTTTTATTTTTTCCTGCATTACGTTTCATTGGTGGAGGTTAACTGTCAATAATAAAACTGGTAAGTTTTAATTTTAGCATGGTTTTGGGATGGCTTTTTCAGCTTTTTATTTTACGTTATTCTTGGCCGCACAAACTTATGAAACTACAGGAATAAAACACAAAAAGTTGGCAACTAATGATTAGGAAAGCTTTAGTTAGTCTCTTTAACCACGATCATTTTTTTTAGGCACTAAAGTCAGCTTGTTTGGTTGGAGATTATTTTAAAAATCTAGTACTGATGTTCGTTTTCCTTTCAGAAAGCAACGCTGGAAGCATAACTCAGTTAGTAACTAGTGAGCAACCTTTAGCCATCGCTCCAGCTCTTCAAAAATCATCCGACGACTCACAAATCCAGTACAAATCGCATCCAGACTTGAAGCAGTCTCCTGTCTACAAGAATATTGAGCACACTCCTCAAGCCCCCTTGAATAAATACCACAGCTACTCGGAGAATATGAATTCAACTATCGATAAGCAGATTAACTTGGAGGAAATAGTGGTGAATATGGAAGATCTCGATTTGGATCCAGTGGTGTTGCGTGAAAGTCACATTCGGGTGAATGTGAACGATAAACAGAAATATCCTGTTTTGAAACATCAGGATAATGATTTGACGTTGCAGGAAAAAGAAAATAGTTTGTTGAGTGCGACGCGTTTGCGCTTGTTACAAGACACTACAATGATTGAAAGTGCTTTAGATTTAGATTCGTTGGAGGACTCTAGTTTGGGAACAAACAGTCAGGCTGGGCTAATGAAAGTTGTTGTGTAAAGTTTTTATGTTTTAAGTTAATACAAAATGGTTTATTTTTTGATTGGTTTATTTTAGATGATTTATTTATTTTTGTATATTAGTCTAATTAACTTAGGTAATTTTTTGTGAATTATATTCCTATATAAGTATATTAATTTATAGTTTACAAATTTAGATAAGAACTGTTTGTTCCAAAGAAAACAAATTATTTTTTAATGCCGATGTATGTACCTACACAACAATATTTCTTTAATGGATGTCGACGTAATATGTAAATAAGATTGTAACAAAAATATTACTGTTTTACATTATTTTTGTAAATTAATGAGCTTCATTATGACGGTTAGCGCTATCTGAAAAAACTATATTAGTAAGTTAAAAGTTATATTTTTGCTAAACGCCGATGTTACTGATTAATATTGTAATTTGTGACAATATTTCTTCAATATTTCGTACAAAATGTTCAAGCTATATATTTATTTTTAAGTTATAAAATGTTATAAGCAATATGTGGTAAGACTAATTCAAAAGTGCATTTTTAATTTGTAAAATAAAATGGTGTAATATACTCCTTGTTTTAATTTCAAGTATGTTCAGTTGCCTAGTCTTTTTGACCTCTCTGAACCTTTCACTAAACAGCCTTGATAAAACATTCAAACCTTATCAATGTACATACATAATTGTCAACACAACAACTTTACGCATCTGGCCTCAGTATAGTCATTTAATTAGCACCTCACATGTGCTTCCTCAATCATGGCTTTGAAACTGTCAAATTTATTCAGGAACTTTAATAAAATCTCTGCGATAAAGCACCGCGAAGTATCCCAATTTTATCCGATAGATGAACACATTTTTGGACTGACCAACGAGCAAATTCAGGCAAGTTATTAATTATTCCATTGACTGGTAATTAAAGTTAATTTGTAGCTTAGGGAAACGGTGTTTAACTTCGTTCAAAAGGAGTTAGCGCCAAAGGCTAATGAAATCGACAAGAAAAATAAGTTTGATGATTTGAGGAAATTTTGGAAGCAACTTGGTGATTTGGGGACGTTGGGTAAGATTTATTTCTTTATCGCTGATAACGATTTATTTTTAATTCAGTATAAACATTTATGAGAAATGTTTGGATGGCAAACATCAGATGGTTTTATTGAGTAATTGTTCGTATGATTTATTGTTTTAATGAAGTTTAATGCAGTCAATTTAGTTCGTCTTTAATATTATTATTTTGATGTCAGGAGGGTTTTTATGAGGAAAATAAATATGCTATTTTTTAGCTTAGGAAAATTGTTATTTGCAAGATTTTTATGAACGTATAATAGCAAATTATTCTAGTTTATGTATAAAAGCTAATGAAAAAATTGTACATCATTCAGGTTTTAAAATTAAAATAAAAAACTACGAAAACCGGTCATTTTATTAATTTGTTATCATCTTCAAGGACTGACACAAACAAATAAGTTTTTTATTATCTATGCTATAATATAAAATACCTACTGCTTTCAACTTTCAACCATAATATCCTCATTTTTAAGTAGGTATCCTAAAAATTTATTATAGGACAATAAATTGATATTTTTACCAAGTTTTAATAGTTAAATGCCCATTCTTGTAGCATAGATAGTACTGAAGATGTAGCCAATAATCATATCCTGGTCCACATCCGATTTTTTATGAAGTTAAATTTCCGTTAAAAATTGTGTTTAAATTTTGAGTTTTCAAGCAATTTTCACCTACTCTTCGGAAGTCTCTCTCGCACTTATTGCAGTGGGCATAAGTCTATCCTTCTCCCACTCATTGCAGTCGAATTTTTGCACACAAAAAATCGTGCTTGCAAATCACTTTTCCTAAAGTCGATGTATTTAGATTCTTTCGTATATTTTTTATTAAATCACATGGAAATTAAGTTAATTTCCCATAAAAATCGTGTTTAAATTTTTAGCATTTTCAAGCAATTTTCACCTACTTTTCGGAAGTAGCACTTAATGCAGTAGGCGTAAGTCTGTCCTTGTCCCACTCATTACAGTCGAGTTTTTCGACAAAAAATATTGTGTTTGGAAGTTACTTTTCCTAAAGTCGATGTAGTTCTTATACTATACTTTTCAGTAAAAGTTAAAAAAATTCAATATATTTTGCTACCTACTTAGTATAAGCATTATGAGAAAAAATAATATTAACGTTTTTTACTAACTCTTTCTGTTCCTTTTGGAGGAATCACAGCCAACACCGAATATGGCGGAACCGGAGGCTCCTACATAGACCACGTGCTCATAATGGAAGAAATTTCAAGAGCCTGTGCCGCCATAGGCTTAAGTTACGGAGCACATTCAAACCTCTGCATAAACCAAATCCACAGAAACGGCACAGAAACCCAGAAAAAAAAATATTTACCAAAAGTACAAACCCATTAAAACTTTGAATTATTTATTAAACGAACTTTTCCAGTTATGTTCCGGCGAACATATAGGAGCCCTCGCAATGTCCGAACCTGGAGCCGGTTCCGACGTTGTATCCATGAAACTCAAAGCGGAAAACCGAGGGGATCACTTTGTGCTCAATGGGAATAAGTTCTGGATAACCAATGGGCCAGATGCGGATGTGTTAGTTGTTTACGCCAAGACTGATCCAAATGCCAAGAAGGACCAACACGCCATTTCGACTTTTATAATTGAGAAAGGATTTGAAGGGTTCAAAACTGGACCAAAGTTGGATAAACTAGGAATGCGAGGTTCGAATACATGTGAGTTGATTTTTGAGGATTGTAAAGTTCCAAAGGAGAATATGGTGGGTAGGGAAAATAAGGGAGTTTACGTTTTGATGAGTGGTCTGGATTTGGAACGACTGGTTTTGGCTGCTGGTCCTGTAGGAATTATGCAAGCCTGTTGTGATATTGCTTTTTCTTATGCACATGTGAGAAAGCAGTTTAATACTCGAATAGGAGAGTTCCAACTTATCCAGGTTTGAATCCCAAAACTTTTCTAAGTTAGATACTGACTTTGGTTTTTAAGGGCAAACTAGCAGACATGTACTCAACACTCGGTGCATGCCGCAGTTATTTATATAACGTAGCCAGGGCGTGTGATAATAAAAAAGTAAGTAGTAAGGACTGTGCTGGCGTGATTTTGTACTGTGCCGAGAAAGCAACACAAATGGCTTTGGATGCGATTCAAATATTAGGTAAGGATATACCACATTGCATGTGTGGGTTTTTCTATAAACATCACTAATAATTTATTTGTAGGCGGTAATGGTTATATTAATGATTATCCTACCGGTCGCCTGTTGCGAGATGCGAAATTGTACGAAATTGGAGCAGGAACTTCGGAGGTTAGGCGATTGATAATTGGAAGGGCGTTAAACGTAGAATATTCATAAAATAAAGAAATATATACATTTATTTGATATAAATATGTTTACACAACAGAACAATCCCGATTTTTGTATACCTAATAAAATTTGAATTTTATGCGATTTTTTTGTAACATTTTCGACAAAACCTCACTTACCTAAGTAAAAGATACAACTTAAAGCTAATTAAGTTTTTGACTAGATTACACTCGTTTCAATAAAATTTTCAAAATAAACATAAGTACATACAACAAAAATTAATTCTATGTAAGCTAAGGTACAAGAATCTAATGTTATTTGCGTTGCAGCAAATAAAATGATCGTTCCATACACAACATACGAGTATGCACATAGAATAGAAAGCAACAAGCTTAATAAAAGAAAAAGTATAATATCATCTGGTCATACCTAACAAATTTACCATAACATTGCAATATTCTGAAGAAAAAACGATGTTAAAAATGGCTCTACGTGTTTGCATAATCCACAATATTACATCCTCTGATACATTTGAAAGATATATTGAACATAAAAATAATTACATAATATCGAACATTTCTAAAATATTCGTCGAATTTGTTTCGTTTTTTTTCAATGAGTGTATACGAAATCTAAACCAATATTTTTGTATACAACGCATTTTTTTTGCCAGACTTTTTTGAAGATAATTTTTTAGTAGTTGCTTTCTGGAAGCACGCTCCACATTAACCGCTTGAAGGATCCGCTTTGATGGATCACATCCTGGTCGCCAAGAGAGTTGGCGTAAGATGGACTGGCTGGGTTCTGATTTACCACTAAAGCTGATTTCTGGAAATGGACAAAAGCGAGTTAATTACTGAAAGTGGGGCAACAGATTATTAAACGGGGACCGACTCTTTAAGTATTTATTAAAAAAAATAACTCTAAGAACTTGCGCTGAAAATGGCATGAGCTATAGAAGTTAATTTATAATTTTTAGGCGGTTTGGAAAAACACAAAATTTGGATATCTGTCATATTTTAAAGCAGAACTTTTCTAAAATTAAAAATTGTCAGTTTTATTTAGAAATTTATTAATTAAATTTGACATAGAATACAAAAAAATAAAATAGAAAAGGTACTAGATTTCGAGTTCCAAAATATTTTACGAGCTTTTTTCGGACAACAAATCACCCTGTAGACATTTCGGAAGCTTACGTCTCGACAACAAGCCCCAGTTTCGTTAGAAAACTCATTACAAAACACTCTTGTTAACTCAAAAAACGTCTTTAACGTACTTTTGGGGCACGAAGCGGCTAATAATTGTAGTTTACCTTGGCTGGAATAGCTTTATTGGGTGTGTACACTTTACTTTGGGGTGGGATGTTAATTTCCTGTACATGATCACCCAACTGTTCTTCCTGGATCGCTTTGTACGCCTCGCTTTCAGCTGGATTGAATTTCACCGACCTACGAACTCTGGAAAAGAAATTCACAGCTGAAACTTTGGAGGAGTTTTTTGGGGACACTTACGGTGAAATGCCAGTTTGCTTCTTGATAGTGTCAGCAATGTTGGGCTCGCTGTACAAATGTATTGGTGAGTTAAATTGTTTATGAACAAGCTAGAAATAAAAATCTGTTAATTTTACCTGGAGTTTTTAAGCGGAAATTGTTAGAAAAACACTTTGAAAACGGAAAATATTATCGCAGAAAGATTTAGTTCTTGCGATTCCTCAGAGTTTATCCAGAAGAAAAACGACACAGGACAGGTTTATTACACAAAAACCAAAACAGAAAGTGTCATGATGTACAGTACATGAAAAGTGTGGAAATGTAGAGGACAATATAAAAACAAGGGCCTAGTCGCCTAGAGGTCCCTCGAAAAAAAACATCAAAAAGCAAAATATTAACCTGTTTATTCGGATCACCAGTCGATAGTCTTTCTAAGACAGTATTGGCAACCTGTTTAAAAATTAACTGTAATAATATATGCCTTTAATTTACGGTGACAAACTTTTTTTTTCCATATAAATTAATTAATTTAATACAATTTCTTGCTAGGTGTTATAGGATATAACATCGCCCAAACCTCTCCGCGGTATTATTCCTTCCAAAAATAACATTAAGGTCAAGATGAGCTATTTAAACTCATGTGTTGAATGTACCACGCGAAAACCGCAATAAAATCTCTCATCTTTTTGCTGTTATACAAGAAACAAACCTTTTGTTTGAGTAGATGGTCAGTGTCTAGGTGATGTGGAGGTGCTCTAAAAGATGGATTAGGATGATGGCGAAGATAACTTTCTGTGGCTCCTGATTCGCGTTTTACTTTGGCCCCTGGAAGTACCAAAGGGGTGGTACGATAGGGCTACAACAAACAAACAACACGAAACAATTTTACAACACAAACAATAACTAACACAAGATACAGAGATAGAAAATGTTCGGGGGATTCTATTTATTGGGTGTTTGGATGTAAACATACGGTAATAGATACAAGAGTTAAATTGGAACGTAATTAATTTGGACATGGTAGGAGAGTAAGTGGATGGATTTAAATATGGGATGGTTTAAGTGTGTGGGTATAATTAGATTTAGGAAACAAGATGTTGGGCAATTTGCTGGAAAACAGTTTAAAAATTCAGTCAGGTTTTTTGTTATTTTTGGCAGTTTTAATCTAATTCTTGGTCAACACAAAAGTGATTTTTTACTGGTGTATCTTAAAACAACTAAATTAAAAGTAGTCGTAGGTACCTAGTTAAAATGATTTTTTTTTATTTAAGAAAAATGAGGGGAAATTATTGTCATAGAATTTAAACGGGGATACATTTAGATTAGAACCTTCTCGATGACCCTTGTGACGCACTGAGCCATATACAGGGTGTGTCACAACGAGTTGATAGCAGATATAACTCTATTACTAAACACAATTTGGTTCTAAAAATTGGCACACACCCATTATACAATGTGCTCTATTTAATGAAAATATTGCCACCTTCTGATATTTCCGGTTATACCGGAAGTAGACACAAACTTTGTTATTTTAAATGGAACACCCTGTATATTTTTGAATTTTTAGATTCTACGCTTCATTTTAGACATAAAAGTATTAAGGTTGTATGGTCCTAACATTAACGGTATTATAATTATTTACACTTTTTCATTTTTTTTACAAAAACATAGATGTAAATAAAAATTTAAATCTTGACAATAACACGTTTTTTTCCAAAATTTTTTTCTTGTGTTTGAAGTAGGAATATACAAGAAATAAGCTGATGTAGTTTTGGAAAACTTGCTCTATACAGGGTGTTGGTGGTTGTCCGTAAATTTTTAAAAATTCTGATCAATGATAACTTAATTTTTTAAAATAGAACACCCTATATATTTCTAGATTTTCGAATTCTACACTTAATCCGGGACATAAAAGTATCAAGGTTGTAAGGTCTTAAAATTAACGGTATTATAATTAATTACGTTTTTTAAAAATTAACGGTCAATCACAAGCACCCCGTATAAAATAAGTTTTTTAAAACCATATTACCATTTTTCTTGTACATTTCTGCGTCCACTAAAATTTGGTTTATTTTTTTAAAGAACGTGGCATTAGTAAAATATGAAAATATTTGACTCTAAGTTTTTGTATGAAAAAATTGGAAGAGACATAATTACTTAATTATAATAAATAAAATAAATAAATAAAAATATTAAATTAAATATAATAAAGAACAAATTTTAGTCGACGCAGAAATGTAGAAGAAACATGGTAATATGGGTTTGCAATACTTCTTTTATACAAGGTGCTTTTGGTTGACCGTTAATTTTTAAAAACCTTGGAAATTGGAAAAAACGTAATTAATTATAATACCGTTAATTTTAAGACTTAACAACCTTAATACTTTTATGTCTAGAATTAAGCGTAGAATTCGAAAATGTGGAAATATATAGGGTGTTTCATTAAAAAAATAAAGTTATCCTTGATTAAACTTTTTAAAAATGAACGGACAACCACCAACACCCTGTATGAAGCAAGTTTACCAAAACTATATCAGTTTATTGCTTGTATATTCCTACTTCAAACGTAAGAGAAAAAATTTGAAAAAAATGTGTCATTGTCAAGATTCGAATTTTTATTTATATCTATGTTTTTGTAAAAAAAAATGAAAACGTGTAAATAATTATAATACCGTTCATGTTAGGACCATACAACCTTAACACTTTTATGTCTAAAATGAAGTGTAGAATCTAAAAATTTAAAAATATACAGGGTGTTCCATTTAAAAAAACAAAGTTTGTGTCTGCTTCCGGTATAACCGGAAGTACCAGAAAGGTGGCAATATTTTCATTAAATAGAACACATTGTATAATGGGCGTGTACCAATTTTTAGAACCAAATTGTGTTTAATAATAGAGTTATGTCTACTGTCAACTCGTCGTGACACACCCTGTATAAGGAGCTGTCAATAATATTACATCAAAATCATTATTTTATTTATTTCCATAAAAAAGATTTTTACATTATTTTAGACTTTTATTTTGGTTAATGCTGAATTTTTTATCTTTAGCCCAACGAAACAGATTGTATAAAAAAAGGGAACATTTATTTTATAAAAGTTGCTGAAAAATGTGCGCTGTATTAAAATTTTTGTGGATAGAAATCCACGAAAGAAAAATTTAGCATTTTAAGTTTGAGTATAAGTATTTTATTGATTATTTAGATAAAAGTTTAAAGCGAAATTTAAACACAAGTCAAATATTACGACGAAACTTTGATTTATTGTGTATATGATTTTCAGATTTTCTTGATGGATTATATATATTTTTAACCTCACTCAATATTCCTTAAAATATTAAATCTAAAAATGGGTTCTTTAGTTTTTTTATTAAATTAACATATTTCAGAAATATACGCAACATATTTTTGCATAAAATTACAGTTTTTATACTGCCCAAATTTACGTAACAATTTATGTAAAATTTACTTATTACCTACATTTTTTAACTTTTAAAGTACCTAGGTAAGTTTTAAAGAGGGTCCTGAAAATCATAATAAAGGACATAATGACGTCACTTGTAACCAACATTTTCATTCATCCATTTACCACAAAAAATTGTGACAAACTCAAACAAATTCTTTATGAGATTTATAAATATCGCCTGACTAATTTTTATACTCAGCGAATTCGCCCAAAAAACATGTGTTAAATAATATCATAAGTTGTAGTGGTATTAAAGATGAAAGACTTCTTAATACAAATCACCATCAATAACACTCAAAAGTTAAATGAATTTGGATTGCCGGAAAGTTTACTATACATGATACCATCCAAATCAATTTTTCGTTTTTAGGGACATAACTCATGGAATATAAATAACATTTCACGCCACACAAAATATTTTAATGTCAGTTTCAATAAACAATCTGGCAGGATATGACTATAAATAAAGTACCTTCATTTCTTTCAGGAAACAATAAACGCGTTAGTAACAAAATTTTTAAAATAGCATTTTTGTGGTGGAAAACCTTGACGTGTAATATTTTTACGATTAAATATTTATTAAAGACTATACAAACACTATATCTTATAGGCTGAAAAAATCCAAACTATAGATCAGGAGTATACACACATTTCGCAACAGTTATTTTCAGCATTTCTAAATCAGTTCGGTATTGACGTAACGAAACTGCCTCTCGGGTTTTACAACACAAAAAAATAGTCTCAAAACACTTTTAACACCATCATTATTAATTAATATTGATAGGAGTTTATTTAGTTGGAATTTGATTGCAGGTTGCATTTGTATGCAGGTTTTAAAATTATATGGGGAAATATTAAATAACCCAGATTTAAATTTGGCAGTGGGGGGAAAGAAAAACCTAATTTATTGCGTTTGCATTTTGAAATGTTTCTCTCGATGAGTATTTAGTACATGGGGTTATTTATAATGTACATTTAGCGAAAACAGGAATAAATTTAGATTACTAAGCGAATTTACAGATTTTTTTGGGATAACTCTAAGTAATTACTATAATTGTGCCAAAAATTATGTTTACGTTATTGGACAACAAGAAAATTGTTAGGAAACAAATTTGGTCCATCATCGAAGTTATCATTAAATTTGGACGATTCTTCTAAAATTTGCTAACAAATGTTCTTACCCACATAAACGCAGCCTCATTTTGTTTGGGCTGAAAATGATCGCTTGAATAACTTCTGGAAAGAATCATATTTTTAAAAACACCGCACTTTATGAATACCTGACTCCGACTGGCAACAATTTCATGAAAAACTGCCCCACCATTGACGTGTGGGCCAAGCTGTAAGTCCTTCCTTCAGGACAACCACGGTACTTTCATTTTAATCTCGTAAACAGCTTAAGGTTACGAGGAAGTTTTCACTTTTTTGAATAGTTTATTCCAATAATAGAAAAACCCGCATCATGTTTTATTTTATGTACTTGCATATCATCAATATGAGGGTAATTAGTTATGAATCGGTGAATTTTAGATCGTCAATCATTTTTGCGTCTTTGGAGCTGTTCCAATATAGTAAGTAAGTGACAAAATATCGTTTAAAAATAACGTTTTATTACCGAAATTACTTAACAATTAAATGTTTCGTTAAAGGGTAATTAAGAAATATCAGGTTTGTAGGAGAGTTTTTTGGGTTGTTTTATGTTTTGGCAAAAGTCCAAACTATTTTGTATTTACAACGAATAATTGCACATGTACTTAGTTTTTGAACACTCACCACCCACGTACTTGAAAGTTGATATAAAACGAAAATATTGCAAGTTTATTATACAATTATTTTACAGGTAATTTATCCTATTTGAGCCAAATATTTATTTGTTATTGCAGGTAGGTTGTAAAGAAAAAGAAATTTGTTTTTTGTATTTAAATATTTAGTCAAAGTTACGTAAGTCACGCAGATATTTTCCTATAAATAATGACGCATGAATCTATTTTTTTACTATTTCCAAATCAAAGTCTTAAAACTTTTAATCTATTTTATTTATATATTTATTTTCTGATTTTCGATTCTCTAAACCCTCTTTTCCTCCACTAATTGCTTACCTGTTTCATGACGTGTGTCTCTTGGTCGTCGTGTTTCTTTGGCCCATGACCGTATTCGTAAGTATCAAAATAGTTATTGTCGATGGGTGTCAATGGGGAGGAATAGTATGGTGTTAGGGCTGATCCTGCTGGTGACATGTGGGGCGACACGGAAAGAGGACTGTAGTTGTGGGAACTAGTTCTTGAAGATGCTGTGCTTGTATTGTGACGAGGGGCATTTTCTCTGTAACAAGAAGAATTGGTTTAGTAAATAAATTTTGTATTTAGAATTTTGGCATTGGCGCCTTCGCCAAATTTTTAAATAATTTATTTTTAGTTGGAGTTTTAAATATCTTTCAGTTTAGATTATTAAATTCCAAAAATTTATACTAAAACTTCTTTTTTAATGTTCCAAGATTCATTGGGAGAGGAAAAATTCTTTATATGAATGAAATTTTATACCAATTTTGGCACGTTCAAAGGAAATTTTCGAATTTATACGCGTTTAAACATTAAATTGAAAGTAAAAAGTAAATATTTGGAAACGTCGATTATTCTTCAAAATGCTATGTAAATTAGACAAGTGTTTGTATTTATAAATTTAATTAGGTTTTCATCATTTTTCATAGTCAAGAAAAACATTTTCTGTGCGACAACTAAAATATGTTGGATTTTTTTATTCAAATCACAATATTACATTGTACATTATACATGAAAGTACTTGCCCGATATTCAAATAATATTTTTGAAGCCCTAGAGCCCTTTTGGAACGGCTTCAATTAGTTTCCAAAATACATGAAAAAATTTCATTATTTCGTGTTTTTTGACTGGCTGGCTATTATACAGGGTGGTCCAGGTTAAACGTCATTAATTTTGGGAGGTGAGAGAGCATCAAGAAAAAGTAGACTTGAAGTATTAAAAAACTTTGCTCAAAAATGTTTTATAACAAAGATACAGGGTGTCAAAGTTTAAAATAAAAACGCGTTTTCTTAACATAACTTCTAAACCACTCGATCGATTTCCATTAAATTTCGCACACATAGTAATGTAGTACATTTCTAGGTAATGATGGGGATCATTTATAAAAAAAATCTACAGTGGCGTAGATACTGGGGAACCATTCCACTTTTTCCCTCCAATTTTCGACGCCATTTTCGAAGAAATATAATGAATTTTTGGATTGACTGTTTAATTTAGAGAAAATAGTTACTCTTGAAAAATTTTAATTTAAGGCTTCGTTTTTAATATATTTGAGTTTGAGCCCAATTAATGACGTTTAACCTGGACCACCCTGTAGAATCGTTACTGATGGTCCGAATTACAAGAAATCTTTTGCTATGGATAAGATGAACCTTCTACTTTAATTTACTGTATCATTTAGTATAATTATTCCTATTTGATTTTTTTCGCCTGCTCAAAATGATCAAGCTTTTTTGGTCATTTTCCGTCAGCCATTATCCGTCATCCATATAGGACATTTAGATTTTCCAGAATTTTACATTTTCCGGACTTTTCTAGGTGACATAATTTAAAATTGTTGTAATTTTTACCAAATCTCAAAAATTTTTCGCCTATAAAAACGTTGTAGGTATTTCCAATATATTTTTCCCGAGACTCTTTTCATAAATTGTGAAGTTATTTCCAATCAAATCCCGCCTCACGATGTACATTTCTTTCACGTAGCGAGTTGAATGCCCCCAATTCCCTAACACTTTTATATCTGCGTTAAAACCAGATGTTTATATTATGAAAACCTAATAAAAATCTATATTTTTTATGTTTATTACCACAGCCCCTCATCGAATAAACAGATCAAAACTAATTTTGTACCCACACCATTGCCAATTTTTGTGCTATACACCAAAAAAGCGTTACATAAAAATTCCTCTAAATTCACAGTGCATACAAAAAGCAATTTTTCTGGCAACGCAGTTTTTACTCACCTTTGAACTACCACTCGGATGTTACTGCCAGTATTTTTAAATAAGTTTTGCGCATCTTGATGGCGGATATCCCTAGAGTCATAGTTGCCGATTTTCGTGATGATATCACCCCTTTGAAGGACGCCCTCCACGGGAGAGCCAAATCCGACCTGGCAAATGAAAACAACGTAAATAAGTGAATGAATGGAGAATAGTTTAGTCACAATAAGGTTTTTGTGGGCCAAAAAGTGACGAAGATTCTTGAGTTGAAATTTTAAAAAATTCAGATAAGCAGAAGCAAAAAATCTTGAAAACTCATAATAAAATATGATTTATAAAATATTTCCAGTAAAAACGATTATTACATTTCTTTTAGTTTATTTTTATTAAGGCTTAAATATAACCACTTGTTTAACTAGATTCTTCATGAATGAATAGCATCCTTTTGGAGGAAATTATTATTTCTAGATTAAATTCCAAGATAGAAGAAACTTTATAATAAAGAAAACTAAATTTGAAAATATTACCAATGGCTCTTATTAAAAGTCGGTTTTCTCTTCGGGTTAAGGTTTTCATAGTTCTTTATCACAAACTAAATCCGTCACAATATTTGTAATTTTGTTTTTTTTTTATTTTGCATAATATAGCCGTTGCGACGCCCCTGGTGTTGTCAATAGTTCAATCACTTCAATCCAGAATTTCTTCATTGAATTTGGATTTTTTTAAATAGTTAACCTACCAATTTATTTTTGCTGTTTTTGTACAAAAATAAAAGTAAAATTTATTAAATTTTGCTAATAAAAATCATTATTCAAAACTGATTCATTTTATTTGTCGTCCGAGATCAGGACTACCAGGAGTGATTTTATTTAAAATAAAAACAGTTTTATAATTTACACTAACATTTATTTCCATGTCATTTTCCCTGTGATCTTAATAAAATGTTCGACTTATTTTATGAGTAATTGAAGTAGACAAAATAAAATCGTGTAGAAATGTATTCCTGATTGTTTATGGTTTGTAACTAGGTCGTGTTCAAAATAATTTACGAGGATGAGCGATTTTTCTTATCCACACCGTAAAATATTTATGAAATTCCTCATCGCAAGATTTTATTATGAACCTTCTTATATGTAGCCTCATAAAACCGTATCAAAACAAATTTACGCTTATTACGAAACTTCTAAATAAAACGGAATATTATTTTAAAAAAACTCCTGCTGGCTGTTTTTAACTGGCACTTATGCAAGAAACTAAACACTTATTTTCTGGCTCCAACACCTTTGGCAGTAAATTCCCATTGTTATAGCCGCGAACTTTTATATTCATTTTAAACGAGCCCCAATAAATCTAATTTCGACTTACCCTGGTTACAATTAAGGGTGTTTTCACATCCGATCCACCAACCAAACTAAATCCCCACTGTTCCGTTGGCGAATTTCTCTTTAACGTTAAAACGATCTCATGTTGTCTGCCCATTAGCCCCCGCAAACTCAAAATCTCACCACCAAACTGAACACTGATTGGATTTCGAAAACTTTCCCCACGAAAGCGCGATATGATTTGGAGAGTGGAACGGTTTTCAAGCACTTTTTTTAGATAAACTAAAATTGGGACTCAACAGGTTTCGAATAACTGACACAGTTGTGTTGGTAAAGTCAGGATAAATTCAGGATATAGTTGGGAGAGACCGGGATATAGTCCCCTCCCGGTCCCCCTTTTACAATGCATTGCAGCAGAAATAACTTGGCTATATAAACTACTGCGCTTTAGTTTTTCTTGTCGGATATTTGCTCTGTCTTTCAACAACATTTGTTTTAGAAGGTGTTGTTGTGGATCTTGAATTAACACCAGGAAATTTCGTAGAACCTTCGGGAAATTAAAAGAAATTCGCTACCTTGTGTCCAACGCAATTTTCAACATTGATTTATTAATAGATCAGTTTACACCTCCCACGACTTCCGGGTAATGCTGAAAAATGATTTAAACTACGATTGGATTCATCTTATGTTTGTTGTCAAAAAAATAAATTGCATTTGGACACATGGCAGTATTTAACCCTGGATTAAATAGCACAAGATCGCTGTGAGCCAAATATCAAGGGTATTTGGGTTAATGCTCCATCAATACAAATGTACCCAAACATTTTCCTCTAAGATCTCCGAAGATTTTTCTGATAATTAACTATAAACAGTTAAAACTGACGAATGCTGAGTATAATTACCTAAGCACCTCTCCAGGTATTTATGTTCGGTTTTAAGACAAGAATGTTGTTTGTTCTAAATTTAAAGTTTTCGTAAAGCATGTAAAAATTGTGTCTTTGTTTAAAAAGCAAACCGAGGAATGTAATTAATAGAAGCGTAGGTTGGGCTGGTGTTTAAAATTTCAAAGGTTGGATTCTACTACGAAATTAGTTATCTGTTATTTTGAGGTCTAGCTATCAGGATCAATACAACAAATCTGAGTATGATTTCCGATGAGAAATATTCGATTTTAAAATCAAATATTAAGAGAATAAGACTTTGGAAAAGAACTACGATTTTTAAGGGAATTTTTACTTAATTTCCATGTGGTTTAATAAAAAATATACGAAAGAATGTAAATACATCGATTTTAGAAAAAGTAAATTTCAAGCACAATACTTTTTGTCCTAAAATTCGGCTGTAATGAGTGGGAGAAGGACAGAGTTATGCCTATTGCTATAAGTGCGAGAGAGATTTCCGAAAATTACTTGAAAATTGCTTGAAAACGCAAAAAATTTAAACACTATTTTTAAGGGAAATTTAACTTAATTTCCATGTTGCTTAATAAAAAATATACAGGGTGTCCCAGTTTATATCGTCAGGATTTCACCAGTAGAATTAAAGGTGGTTTGTCTAATAAACTATGGTCGAATGTTGCTTCCTTTTTGACGTACAGGCCATTAAAGAAAATAAATTATTTTAAATAATTTGCTATAAATCAATAACAAATATCTGATGTGTCCAGCACATGACTTTCTTATAAAATACGAATAAGGTTCTGATTTTTGGAAAGTATTGTACTTAAGCCGTTGCCAACAATCATATTTTAGCAAATTAATTTAGTTATTGCTTCAAAATTACAAAAATTGTTTAAGTTTAAAAAAAAAATTACTACATTTTCGTACTTCTTCTCTTGAAGCCCCTTTGCTTTATTCCCATTTGGCGATCCAAGAAAATCACAAATTATCTACACAACACTAGCACTTTTTGAAAAAATAAGTCAATCATTGAGAAGTAACCGTAAGAAATATTTAATTACACACAAATTAAGATTAACTACTAAAGAAATTACAATAATACGTGTTAACGCGAAATAATTAATTAATAATTAAATGGAAGTAACGAACAAAATTTTAGCACACATTCTTTACAGAAACAAAACTAAAAACTGACTCATATAATAGAATAAAATATATAAATAATTACTCACCCTTTACACAACCAAAATTTACAATTATTTTATAGCCTTAGGCTGCGTTCACGTTTCTCATAAAATCAATACTGAAAAGTTTTGTTGTGTTAAATTTTGTGAAAAAGTGAACCCAGCCTAAGCCTTTAAATTGTATTTGTTGGCAAAAAATGATGAGTAATTTTCACGACTTTGTTATCTATGGATTTATTTTGTATATGAATTTATGAATCAGTTTTCAGTTTTATTTCGAATGCCAAACGGAGCAGTCGTGCGTCTGGTGTTTACGTTTAATTATTAATTAATTATGAAATATAACACGTGTTATTATAATTACTGTGTAGTGATTAGTGATTTCCTTGGATTACCATCATATGGGAATAAAGCAAAAGGGCTTCAAGAGAAAAGGTATGAAATAGTTTCGGGGTACAGAGGGGTTAAAGGGAGCCCGGGGTGTAAGGAATTAAAAATAAAACAGCTTTTGCCTGTCTTGGTAGATTGAAAAATTTTCGAAATAATTTTCATTTCTTTGACTACTACTACTACCTACACTGCTACTATTCATGGTACAGGGGACTCGGGATATAAGAGGGGACCTTGTTGAAATTAACTAGAAACAAAACTTCTGCCTACCTTGGTAGATTGATAAATTTTCGAAATAGTTTTAATTTACTTTGCTACTACTATATTACACTGCTACTACTCATGGGCCCCGTGTGGTACTTTACCCGGGTTAAAGGGGGCCCACGTTGGCTAGGGTTAAAAAAACCTTTTGCCTGCTTTGATAGAAAATTTTTCAGAATAAAAAAAAAGATTACAAACACAATTCAAATCATCTTGTCGCATATGTTATGTAAAATTGTAAATGAGGGGGATCACAGTAGAATGCGGGGGGCATGCTGGTATTACTACTACTTAAGTATAGAAAATTTAAGATATTTTTTGAATTCTGCTTTTGATTGTTCTGTTCTTGTTGCTTGTTGCAGGTGGGTCCCATGATGATTAAAGGAGGACCACATCGTAGAAGACAACATACCAGGTCAGAACATTTTTAGTTTTCTGTTAAAATATTTTGGTAGAAAATTCCATCCGTTGAAAAAGTCTAAACGGACACAATTTAGTTTAAAACGATTTGTTGTTTAAGAAATGTATCAATTATATTGTGATACTGTAAATTTGACTTTAACTCTAAAATCATTAACAGCTTCAGTAATTATTTTTTTAAATATCATTTTGAGAAAATTCTTGTGTTTTTTTGTTTGGAAACAATCACATGCAATCAAATTATCATATAAAATTGCCAGTAAGTACGACAAGCCAAAATTTAGGGACAAACCACCTAGAAAGCGTAGAAACGAGCTAATAGGGCCCAAAATTTTACAATGGGGCACTCAATAAAATTAAAAACGGTTATAATTTATTTATTTTTCATGATAGAAACACGAAATTTATTTGGTTGCCTTAAGACAACATTCATACAAATTATTAGAAAATTTCAGTACATATAAGATGAAGCACTGCATGTTTTCATCACATCACAGTTGATTCGTTTCCTAATCTAGAAACCGCAAATTTTTTTCTCAAGTTCTAGATATATTAAAAATTGTCATTTTTCCAAACACTTTTGTTGGATTTTTCGAGAATTTTAGACTTTACTAAGCCTATAATTTGTAGGTATTTGTTGCATAAGATATGACTAATTTTTACGAGTTATTATTCCCATTTATAATATTTGTTGATATTAGAAACTTTTTAGTTTTGTTACGAATGTGAACCGGTAAAGACGTGTGCTAAAATGTTGTTACTTATTTACGCTTATTTATTAATTAATTATTTCGTATAGTACACGTCTGAACTTAATTTTACCTTAACTCGCGTGTAATTATTTATTCCAGTTTTCTAATAATTTGCCTTCGAAAATATCCAAAATGTGCCTAGTAAAACAGGACCACCTGTTGAATGAAATATTTTCTGAAATAATTAAAGCTTCACGGTCATGCGTTTCGCAAGTTTTATTCTAAATCTAATAACTCGTGTTATTAAGGTCTGTGAGTAACTATGTTAGTTATTTTAGGACCTTAACACATAATTACGCTAGTTGAAAAAATATGGAAAAATTAATTTGAAATTAATTTACGTAAAAATATTTTATAAATCTGGTTAGTTAGATTAGATTGGAGGGTTTTTTCCGCGTTTTATTTTTCATTCCCCATCGTTGTAAACAATTTTACAATAAATCTTTTGACAGCTAAATAGACCTATGTGCTAGTTATAAGCATTAAAAAAATATGCATCTGAAAATATCCTTGTCACTTTAAAATAAATGTTATTTTGCGGTTCATCACTATTTTTTGAATTGCGTCCAACAGTAAAATAGTTATAGTATAGAGGGAAAGCAGACAATCGTACTTACTTTTTTTTTACTACCACTTGGTCGCCATTGCCAAAAAGATGGTCTTTGGTAGGACATTGTTTTTTATATTAAAGCACTGTGTAAAAGTCTGGCAAAATACTGTCGCGATATTTGTAATAATTACGGATATTTTTATGGTGGGGGAGGATTCTGGGCCTAGATTTATATTTAGTCAGTTTTATTGTAGTAATTCGTTTGGGAAACAGCTGTTTGGCAGAGCTAGACTTTGTATACATTATTCGAGATGGACTACAAGATTTTAACACAATACTATAGGATAGTGTGCTATTGACAAACTAGACAGTTTTAGAGATAAATCAGAATGGCAGAACCGATGATTATTAAAATTTACTACGGCCCCTATCAAGCCAACGGTCTTACCAAGCATAGATTTCAAAAAATCCGAGGACTCGTCAGTAAAACACCCTCACCTAACAAAAACCCCAAAAAACCACCTTGAAACTTTCCAGAATATCTCACAGAGCGAGGATTCGAAATTGAAATGATTCCCATCGACATCATCAACAGAATGACGATCGAAATATACAACAGAACAGTATTCCAATGCGACATCCGAAATTTAATGTTCAACATGGAGTACGATTCGGATGTCGTCTGTCAACGTGCAATCCAAGTCGTAGAGGAAGTAGCTGTTCGGATGTCCGACGAAAGCAACATCCCCAAATACATGCACCTAGAAGGAGGTCGAAGAGCAATGCAAACTAAGATTTCCGAAACTCGACAGATATTTACTTCTGATATAGATTTAATTTTTGAGGTGAAAACCGATGTGGTTCTTGCAGGAAAGGACGAGAAATAAAAGCAACTACATAAGCAACAAACTGTCATTCTTTATGTTTATCGATCAAAATAAATAATAAATAATTAAATTATGATACACTTTAAAAATACTTTTGAATACCTTAACCTGCTTAAGTTTAGGTGTGCTCAGTGGCACCAAACCAACGGGTTATTTAACAATACACAGAAAAATATAAATAAAATTTTGGTGCAGAACGTAGGTAGCACTGAACACTCCTATGGAGTATTAATACTAAACACCCATTTGCTGAACATTCCAGCCGTGCAATTTTTTTTAAAATTAATTCATCTTCCCACAATAGTTACAATAATATACATTTTGTAAAACTACACAAAAGTGCGTGCTATTTACATAATTACAACGTAGTATTCTATTAAACTCTTTAATCAGTGCATTCATTTTTGTTATAATTTAAAATTTATTGAAACGAAACTGTAGATTGACGGGGCTCTAAACATTTATTACAGAATTTTCTACGCCGGACTGTAATAGCAATTATTATGCCATTGTTGTTGATTTTTCACTAAACTAAATATTTACAATTTATTGAATTCTTAATATATCCTCCAGAATCTGGTTGTACTCTTTAGTGTACTGGGCTTTACTGCCGGTGGCTGTACTTGCAGCAACAGGTCTGCCAATGTAACTGCAAAAAGAAGAAACATTTTAATGTAATCATTTTCCAACTAGTGAAAGAAAAATAAAAACAAATACCCAGCTAACACCTAATAAAAAGCTCTGCTTTGCAACATAACATTACACAAGCTACCATACCACAATTTCGACATAAAGTGCAACCAAAAATTAAAAAATAAATTCTAAGTGAAGATATGACTTTCTCAGCTCACCTAACAACTCTCGGTTCCACTTTCTCGGTTGGTTGTGGTTTGGGTTGTTCTTTTTTACCAAATAATTTATTTAACCAACCCTTCTTCGAACTAAAACATTCATCCACAAAATGAATTATAACAGACACAGCACATACGCAAAAATCATATCTTCACCATAGTGTATAGTTTACAAAATTTTGAGTTGTAAGTGGAGCTTTTGCACCAATATTTCTTACAAATTAAAAAGATGATCAAAAGGCCAAAATACTTACATAATATCTCTACATCCGTTCAAAGTAGTGTCGAATCTTGGTTGAACGTAAGTCCAACCGCCTTGATTTTTATGTTCTTCTTGCAACCAAGCCAACTGAGCATCTGGATATTTATCACACTCCGCTTTAATCAAATCGAATGGGAACGGCGTCAACTAAAAATCCAAGCAATTATTATTTACTACCACCACAAAGAAAAAATCCCATTTATTTTCTAACCTGTTCAACACGACAAACAGCAATCTTATCATCAGCTCCTTTCTCACTGCAAATCTTCACAGCATCATAGTAAACCTTTCCAGAGCAGAAGATCAACTTCTTCACACCAGATGGATTCTCGCAGGCTTTACCAGAAGCCGGAATAATCCGTTGGAACTCTGTTCCTTCAACCATATCATCAAAACAACTCCTTGCCAATGGATGTCTTAGCAAACTCTTAGGCGTCATCAAAATCAGTGGCTTACGGAAGGGCAATGCAATCTGTCTGCGAAGAATATGGAACAGATTCGCCGGAGTTGTTGGATTGGCCACAATCCAATTAATATCATGCAGTTGGCGCACAGCAAAATCATCGCTTTCCGGTGGGAAATAATCGGGATCATCAGCGCACATTTGCAGGAAGCGCTCTAGACGGGCGCTCGAATGTTCGGGACCTTGACCCTCCATGCCGTGGGGCAAGTACAAAACCAATCCGGTTTGTCGCACCCATTTAGCCTGACCAGCGGCTAATAAATTGTCTATTATGCATTGAGCCGTGTTGGCGAAATCGCCGAATTGGGCCTCCCAAATTACTAGAGCACTGGGGTTGGTCATGGAGAAGCCTAGTTCAAAGCCGAGCACGCCATATTCAGATAAAGAACTGTTGCAAACGCTGTATGGTGCTTGGTCGGGATACAGGTTGCACAGGGGTCTAACAACAAAATCAGAGGCGAGAAATTACCTTAAATTATAAAATAAATATATGTAAGTACATACCTGTAGGTGGCCTTATCTACGGTTTGATGATGCAACACATGGTGCCTGTGAGAAAAGGTACCTCGCTCCACATCTTGTCCAGACAGTCTAACGTGGATACCCTCTTTCAGAAGAGAACCAAACGCCATTGCCTCACCAAGAGCCCAGTCGACTTGTCTATGTTCCACCATGTCCATACGCGCTTTCAAAATACGTTCAATACCTACAACAGCGTATTAATTTTAAATCTCCCCACCATAAACCTCATCATTTTTTACCTTTATGTATTACAAATTCGGCAGCGTTTGGTGGTGGCGAAGCAAACCTTTTACCAATGTGCACAAGTGTATCTTCTTTAATACCAGTAGGATGCACTTTAAGTGGATCCTTACCTTCAAAGAAACCAGACCAAGGACTGTCAATCCAATCCTTGAATTTAATATGAGTTTCGACTTTGGCTTTTTCGAAAGCTTCCTCGCAAATTTTTTCGTATTTATCCTTAACATCCTTCACCTCGGCTTCGGTTACAGTACCGTCTTTAATCAGCTGTTCGGCATATTTATCCAAAGCCGGTTTCGTTGCTTTAATTTTCCGGTACATAAGCGGTTGAGTGAACATTGGTTCATCAATTTCGTTGTGGCCATTTCGGCGATAGCACACCAAATCAATGACCACATCTTTGTGGAAAGTGGCACGCCATTCGGCTGCCATATTGCACACGTGGATCACACTTTCAGGATCGTCGGAATTTACATGGAAAATCGGGGCGTTTACTACACGAGCCACATCTGTACAATATGGCGAGGATCGGGAGAAACGGGGATCAGTGGTGAAACCAATTTGATTGTTAGCCACAATGTGGATTGTGCCATGGGTAGTGTATTCTGGTAGTTCGGACAAATGCATGGTTTCAAAAACGACACCTTGGCCAGAGAACGCTGCATCTCCATGGAGCAACAAGGACATAACCTGGAACACAATTAAAAAATATTAAAAGAACGACAAAAAGCAAGCAAAAAAGTCATCACCTTCTTTCCTTCACCATCACCTCGGTAAAACTGCTCAGCTCTTGTCTTGCCTTGCACAATTGGGTCAACAGTTTCAAGATGAGATGGATTTGCTACGATGGCCAAACGGATGTTCTTGTTCGTCACACGGTTCAATCTATTATTATTGTGAAACAAATTAATAAGAAACAACACAAGTACAACTAATGAAAGTACCTTTCAATGTATGTACCCAAATGATACTTGACATCACCAGAGCCTTCATCGGCGACTTCCAAACCAGCAAATTGTGTAAACAGTTGATGTAGTGGTTTTCTACATACATTAGCTAGGACATTGAGACGTCCCCGATGTGGCATACCCATGATGATGCTTTCAACGCCCAATTCGGTGGATTTATCAATCACAGTTTTCATTGCTGGTATCATGATTTCGCACCCTTCCAAACCGAAACGCTTTTCGGACGTGTATTTACGAGCCAGAAAAGACTCGAATCTAGAAATTAGTCATTAGAAAAAATAAAGTTTCATTTCACTAAAAATGTCGTTTAGCTATTTGTGATAAATCAAAGTGACGTCATTTTCTAATTATTGGCATATTACATAAAAACCTTTCACCTACCCAGTTGAACGAGTCAATCGCGCCAAAATCAGTCGTTTCTGTTCAGCAGTCAATTGAGTACATCCAGGTGTTTCCAAACGTTGCCTTATCCAATTGCACTGCTCCAAACTGTTAATAAACATAAATTCCACCCCAATATGCCGGCAGTATGTTAATTCCAAACGGCGTAGAATCTCACGGAGGGGTAGCGATTTATCGTTACCACCAATAAATGTTGTAGATGGTAATTTAAACACTCTATCCATATCGGTATCATCTAACAAAGTCACACACATTGTATAGCACAGGGAACAAAATTAACTGGCTTCAGTTAAATTTATTTCAGTAAACATTCGATTAGGGAAAATAATGACAAAATTACTGAAATAAATTTGCAAAGTGTTCAAGATATGATGACATAATCGGATCAGCTTGAAACATTTTCCACTAGCTACTGAAGCAGAAAGTAAGCAAAGCCAAAGAGTAAAAGAGTGAACTATTAAACGGGTATAATATAATACTTATCTTGGGGCATTCTTTAAGAGAGGATGAGGGAAATAGACATTAAACTAACACTTAGTTTACAATATTAGTAAAAATCAGAAGTTGTATTGCGTGTGAAACGATTGTGCCAAAAATGTAAAAAATAAATAAAATTCCAGTTTTACAAGCAATACATTTGGAAAATTATGATTACATACAGTTAGTTTAGTGAATTAGAAAATAAAATTTCTTCAGTTACACAAAACATCATATTTACATTCGCATTGCGTATCCATCTTCTATTGTAAACTAAGTAAAATAAATAATCAAAAAATAAAATAAAATCTTACGTTGCATAAACTGCCGCACTTGCCTTTTGAGCTCTTCAGAGTAGGTGCGAGATGGATTGTCTGATTTGTAGAAAATAAAACAAAACACGCCAAAAACGAATTAAAACAACAATCAATGCTATTAAAAACAAATAAAACAAAAAAAAGGTAAACGAACTAGTAAAAATTTAATTATTAGGTAATGCAATCAATCACCAAATGATAACACAATGCACAAGTTAATTAATAAAGATAGCTAAGCTAGAGTATTATTATTATTAAAAAATCACGATTATTATACTTCGTATAAGAAAGTAAAAAACGTGTTCTTCATAGACATCGACTCAAAGTTTTATGTGTGGACGAGTAGTGGGGCCCAGTTTCTAGTTACTGTTAATTTGGACTCTCACCAATCTACAAAAGATTCTTTTTATTTTATTTTTCATTCTTAAAGATCTCTTGCTGCCCCCACAATCAATACCAAAAGTCGACACCTACGCTATTTGTTAATACATTGCTTATTTGAAAAAGAATCCGTCACATTCAGATTGAACTGTTAGAAAAGAGTAATTCTTACCAAAATTGTAATTTTTGTACACCAGTTCCTGTGGGGTTTGGTCGTCTAAATCGGCACTATTGATTCCTAATGGATCCAATTTTGCAATATGATGTCCTCGAATCTAAAATCCAACACCTCTGTCTACCCTTAACCATCTTTTACAACGTATTGCTTTATTAAATAAAACAAACTAGCACAATTTGTTTTACAAATAAATAAATTAAATTAATTACACTTGCCTTAAGTAGACTGAAAACTTAAAAAGTTAGTACACAATAAATGAAGATTAATATAAAAAAATAAAATGTCTTACTGTACACCAAACTACAACAAAAATAACTACAAGCAGAAAGCATGGACCATGAACCCAATTGAATACTTTTAGTTTTTAGTAAATTTTGGAAAACAGTTTAGTTTTGAAAGTTGAAATGTTTCAAACTGTTACGACCCTTGAAGTTGAAGTTTAAATAACAAAAAAAAATCATTACATCTAAAAAAGAATTGTGGACAAAATGAGTAAGAATGGGTCGTACCTAACTTGTGCTGCCGTGTTATTTCATCGGGTGGGGAACCCGTTCTATCACTTATAGTGGTAGTACGATCAGCATACATGATACCTAAGGGATCCAGTTGAGCTACCAAATGACCACGAGCCTAATACAGGCAAATTATTGTTAATTGCCATAACATTACTTGAATAAAAATTAACCCATGCGTTTAAAAAACATGTTCAACAGTCACAATTCTACGACATTGTGGGGGGCTACCCACACAGTTTATTTCTTGCATCACAATCAAGTTTGTACACATTAAAACATGAACAATTTGCTGAGATTTGCCATAGAAAAAACGTTCTCAGGCAAAAATGATAAAGCAATTTTTATAGTCGAGTTTTCAAAGGCAACAAGATTGCCTTGTTTTGGGGACGCCCCCAAATTATTACTTGTTACCCCCTCACTTTATATCATACTACTACAAGTTCTTTTCCACTAAGAGGCAAGTAAAAATTTCGAGGGATCCCAATTTTTAACTAGACTTCTTAAACTCATCTATATTAACATGCTTGTTGGTTCTATTAAAGTGGTTCAGCCCCAAAAATAAAATTAAATCATCTGTGATGCTTAAAACAAGCAAAATCTTGTGCAAAATTTCACATATCACTTCCAAAAAACCCATCATACCTGATAACTTCTAATAATCGCTTGTACAGCAAGATGATCATCAATAATCTTGTCATTAATCGGACTGGCACTGGCAATTCCTCCTCCAACTTGCGCCATAAAGGCACTGATTGGCACTTCATTCCTACCTAGACCAGCTAGGGATGGAGGAGACTGATAACCCGGTCCTCCTTGTGCTGAGTTTCGGAAAAATGAATCCCAGGACTACAATATTTGAAACGTTTATTAGTTAGTGTTAATGCGAAAATTCATACAGCTATTGAAGAATATCGACAAAATGCAGCTGAAGACGAAATCATGCGCCACGTTAATGGCGTAGTATGGTAGTTTTGCATATTTTATGAGGTTTATAAGCCCGATTAGGAACAGGAAAAAAGTGGACTCCATAAGTTTACGATAAATTTTTTACTTCAGTTAACTAAGTCATTGAATAATTTTGACAACAAAATATTTGAATTATGTCATTTTGGACAGGAGCAGGAGGGAGGAAATTTGAGAGAATTAGTTGCCATGACTATGAAATGAAGCGAAAGTAAATCAGAGGCTGCTATGTTAAAATAGTCATGTACTACTAGTGACACCTAGAATTGATGTTTACAATGAATTTTGAATATTAAAAAATATTAATAAAAATTTATAATAGTCCAGTCAATCTGTCGGGAAAAAGGGTCGTTTTTGGAAAAAATTACCCAGTAAACTTTCTCTTCATAATTCATTGGGGGGTCATGTAGAAAGCTTAAATTCAAAAACTCGGGAAAATCCTCGGACCCATTTTTTGGGAAATTCAAGAAGTGTTTGGATTTGATTTTACGCGAGAACGGTGAGTTGCAGAAGAAAATTTTGTTAATGAATATTGTAGAGGGCAATATTTTCTACAATTTATCTCAAAGGATCGATGCGCTACGACGAAAAATGCCAAAAGTAGAGGGCGCCAAAGTACCCAAAAATGAGTTTTTTCATCTTTTTACACCGAAAAAAATTTTTTTACGCACTACTGTAAATATAAATGTTGACAAACGAAGAAAAACACACAATTTTTATATAAACGTTTTTTCTCTACGAACCACTCTTTCGTAGATACAGCATTCAGAGTGGAAATGTTAATCGTGTTTGCCTACTATTTTTACGATGTATTACTATTACTTTGAAAATAAAATGTTCTAAATTTACATGCTTGCATGACTTCGTGTTCGGCTTCGCCTCCCACAAGAGTTTGTCACGCGCGCACGGAAAAATCCTTATTGCCTTATTGAAATATACTATTGTCTAACGACAACAACAAATATCATTTAATCAATTTTCTTCAAACAGACCTCCAGGCTGTTGGCTTTGAGGTTCAGCAGGCGTTTGAGGATGCGGATCGTCTAATAGTCGAGACAGCTCTCCAAAGATCTGCTGAGTACGACTCTACTACAATAATTGACGAAGACATTGACTTTTTAGTATTGCTTGCCACTTTGGGAAGTGCAGAACGTACAACGTAGTTGAAAAAACCGAGCCATGGAAACACTCCCGAGCGAATCTACTACTTTCCAGAATCTTTAAAGAACGCCACTTTGAAATTTCACATGCTTTTCCTTCATACCTTCAATGGTGTGTGTATCGAAATACACTACTCTCCGAGACGGTCGATCGTAGAGTAGAGAAAAAACGTTTATATAAAATTGGTGTGTTTTTCTTCGCTTGTCAACATTTATATTTACAGTTGTGCGTAAAAAAATTTTTTTCGTTGTAAAAAAGTATAAAAACTCATTTTTGGGTACTTTGGCGCTCCCTACCTTTGGCATTTTTTGTCGTAGCGCATCGATCCTTTGAGATAAATTGTAGAGAATATTGCCCTCTACAATATTTATTAACAAAATTTTCTTCTGTAACTCACCGTTCTCGCGTAAAATCAAATAAATCCAAACACTTCTTGGATTTCCCAAAAAGTGAGTCCGAGGATTTTCCCGAGTTTTTGAATTTAGCTTTCTACAAGACCCCCTAACGATTTATGAAGAGAAAGTTTACCGGGTAATTTTTTCCAGAAATTTCGACAGATTGACTGGACTATAATTAGTAACATTCGTTTTATTACGAGGCTTGAAATCACTTTTGGTTAAGACCTTGAATCATTATAAAATTCTAATTGCCAGATTATGTACTTCGGGAAAATACGTTGCAGTTTTAATTTCTAAAAAATTAAAACAAGTTTCATTTCTACGAAATAGTGACTAGTCATAAATATTTTGATAGCAAATAAAAAATTAAAATTATTCAAGGTATTAATTATATTGCTATCCACATGTTTTAACATTTCATTAATTTTTTAATAATTTGCATGTATTTATTTCATATTTAAGCGCTATATAAAATTTATTACATCAAAATGATTAAAGTTAGAAACATTGGGAGTTTCCCTTATTGACTCATATCTATATATTTCAAAATATCTATAAAACTTGTGAAATAATTGCATCATATTTTCAAATCTAGACCTTATCTGATTTATCTTTGCAGCTTGGAATCCGTTACATGTTTAAAGTGCATTTTTTAAAATTCAATATGAATAGGGGGGCCAACTTTTCATAGCTTAACGTGCACAATAATTTGCATTTTCTACTTAATCCACAAATTATCATTTCCAGGAACAATTCAGCGTTTTCCTGGTTATCTCGAAATGTTATTTGCAGATAATGCAACACTAATTACAAAGTAATGTCAAGATAATTCCAGTTAACAGCCTGGTACTTTGAATCTAATCAATTTCACAACATAAACAATATTATGTAGGTATTAACCTATTAACCCTTTAAAACAAAATATCAAGTCTATAGCAAAAACTTATCTCGTCTAGTCACACAGTGATAATGGCAAGAAGCCAAAGTTTTTTCCAAGCAAAAGTTCACAATAAAAATAGCTGTTGCATATAAATAAACCTGTTATCATTTTTTGAATTGTATGCGACCCAAAACCAAAATCAAAACAAGGCGATAAATAATTTTGTACTTACAGCGTGTACACTGGAGGGATCTGCTAGCCATGCATTGTACATATCCTCAACATACTGCCCGGAACTGCCATTTAAAAAGGGCTCCGCTGACACCGGCACGTTGTAATTTCTGGTAGCACAGCTCGAAGTGGCTGGAGCGTTCTTTATTAACCACCCCGCGAATTTCTGACCGGGGGGCCCCACAACGGTGGTCACAAGTTGCCTTGCTCTGTGCATTTTGCTAAAAATCAATATAAATTTATATGAACACAGTACAATCTAACCACACTTTAAAACTAACCTAAAAACAATGTGGAATGGGTCAAGAAATTGCACACCTTTCACATTAACTATACAATACAATACAATAAACACTACTAATGCAACTAACAAGAACAAGGTTCGCTTGCGTAAAATTACTTTATTACTAAACTGATACGTCACGTGAAACTAATTTTAATACGAAATATTTGGCAGGTGCCAGATTATTTTTCCAATGTTAAAGTTGGGGAAATTACGAAGAAATTTGGGTAAAATTACGAATTTCAGCTGGAATTACCGTTAAAAACTCCAATTTAAAACCAAGTATTCAAAAACCTTTGGGACAAATCAATACGACTCGTCCAACAGGCATTATATAATTGTCAAAATAATTTGGAAAAATAAAATTTGTTACTAGTGGATTAGTATTAAAATACCCGACGATAAATAACTGGAGATTATTGGGAATTTTTGAAGGGAAATAGAGGAATATGATGAAAAAATACCTTGATAGTGATGATACCCCTCCTTCTTGTTCTTAATGGAGGCACTGATTCTCAGGTGTACCAATACTGGGGCTCAAAAAACACTAGAAAATTCAAATTTAAAAATCTGGACCACGGCGGTTATTTTTAAACCAAGAAACTCGTAAAATTACGATTAAAATTGTGTTAAAAAAATCTGAAGTCAGTCCAGAATTGTCAAAATGAATTTTGGCTACTTTTGCCACAGGATATTTTAGCATATCAATACAAAATATCAAAATGAGGTTCAAGTTCCATTAAAACTAAAGATTATAAAAAATACCTTGATTATGATGATGGTACTTCTCTAAATTATTTTCGAAAAAGAATCTGGTTGGGCCTAAAGAATTTACTTGAGAAAATTCCAAGAAATTTCGGTTTTGTATTTTGTTGGGTTTTAACGGTTTCAGGGAGGTTTTTAATGATTTGGACGAAAAATTTTGAAATATTTTTAGTTTTATTCTGATATGTCAAAATCATTGCTTAGTTACCACTCTAGATAAGTAATAATATAAATCTTAAATGCTAGTACGAGTAAAATTAGTCCAGTCAATACAGATGTTGACTAGAGATTTCTTGGGTGAGTCGAATTTTTCGATTCCATTGCTTAGAGGGTCATTAGAAATGCTTAAAACTGAATTTTCGTATCCCCACCCCCTGTCGTTCGGCGCCATCTTGAAAAAAGGGGTGATTTTTTATTTTTTGTTTATCTCGTTAACGGTCAATTTTTACAAAAAAACACATCATTTTTGTAGAGAAAAATACGTTCTACATTTTATGTTATTACCTTTTTTTATATTGTTATTATTTTCGAGTTTATTGACGATGATAGAAAAAAAATTAGGGGATGATTTGCTTAAAGCGGCGATAGCGCCAGAAGGGTTGCCTTTTCGACAAAATTCGTCTAATACTTTTTGTAGAGGACTACTCGAGCCACAAAAAACCTTTTATAACATTTATCATAAAATAAATATTTATCGCTGTACAGCGCTTCAAACGCCGCAGGAAGCGGAGCAAAACCGTTCTACTCTCCGAATCTCCGTGAGATTTTTTTTCGCTCTATTGACTGGACTAAACAAAGAAAAATAAATGAGAGAAAAAATTTATTTCGAGCTTTTCTTTAACAATTTTAAAGTACGTTATTTTTACGAAATAAAATTGACACATAAATCTAATTATTATACAACAGTAGTTTACCTAAATCGCATTGGCAAGTAACACATAAACAACAGGAACAATCCAAATACACCTTTAGAGCAATAAATTATACATTGTTAAATATCCAACAGCGCAGGCCTCGTCTCTTTAGCACATTTCAAAATTGACTGCATAAATTTCACGAAACCCGTATCCTTCGGCTTCTCCAGCCCCCTAAGCAAACGGTTCTTCATCACAGCGATAAACTCTTTATTACTCAACTGTCCATCCTCTACAAAAGTTATAATTAAAATTTTATACTCAAACAACTTTAGGATCTCGTACGATTTTCATCAAAAATGGTAAAAACTACATGAATCACATGATCACTCAAATCAACATGTGCAACAGTTTTGGCGACATGTTTTAAGGTTTGTTGATCTATAGAAGCACCAGCAATATGATAGAAAGTTAAAGCTGTGTCTACATCGTTAATATTGTTTAAAAAATGGAAGAAATTTAAGTAGTCTTGTCTAGAGATTCCTTGTCCGTGATCTCTGAAACTAAACAGGATTTACGAGAAGTTACAAAGTAAATTGCATCATCGTACGTTTTCTTAACACGTTTCAACATCCTAGCCTTCTTCTTCTGAGGATAACCAGCATAAGCCAAGAGTAACTCCGTGAAATCAGCCTCGCTTATGTTACCGTTTTCGTTTGGAGTCTTCCGTTGAAACTCCAAACTTAAAATCTCCTTTTGTAATTTCTCCTGGAAGTCTAGAAACTTTTCTATGGTTAGTTTTTGCTTCAAGGTTGGCCCGAAGAAATACGTTGTAAGCGCCGAGTTAACTCCCTAGAAAACAGTTAATAATAAAACGAAAAAATCACAAATAGAAACGAAGAAACCTTAAACGTGTTTCCCGTATTTGCATGATCTCGATGTCGTGAGCCAATGCTGGTTTGTTGCCGAATCAAAGTCGCAACTTTTTCAAATTCTTCGCAGTCGACATCTCCATCGCCATTCAAGTCAAACATGCGGAAGGCGATTTCGAAATGTCGTCGAGAAGCTGGAAGAAAACTTGGTTTAATATGTAATTACAAAAATGATTTTTCCTTACTTGATAAAACGGTTAGAAGGAAAATGTAGTCGGAAAATGTGATCAAGCCTGAACTTCCCAACTTGTAAAAAATGCTATCTTCGTCTAAAGTAAGTTCCAGCTTTTGCTGTACAGTCTAAGCAACAATTAAACACAAAACGATATATTTCTGATACTGCGACGTTGAAAAAATTAGAAATTAATTATTCGGTTTGATTAATTTTTTTATGAAATTTAGTTTTGAGCGTTTTGGCCATTGATGTGTTCCACTTTTCCTAGTCATTTTCACAGAAATTAATTTAGTTAAAAAAGTGTTTCACTGTTAAGTTCAGTGAATCACTTTAAATCATTCAACTTTACAGGATGAATCAAACTCGGAACCTTTCAGAAACAGGAACAGTCATTAAAATGTAAAAAATTGGATTTTAATGATGGTGCAACTTAGATTACGCAAGAAAATTAAAGCATATCAGATTTTTATTATTATTATTACTCAAGGATTATATCTACAGGTTTTGCAGGAACTTATGTTTGATTTTCTTAAAATTATTTTGCAAATTTAAAGTATACGTATATGAACCTACAATTTTTTATTGCTTCATAAATAGATACAACTTTTGGCATGCCAAAAAATGTAGATAATTACTAAGTCGGTTTCAAAATTCTTTTTGTTTAAATATGTTTACTAGAAGACATTAAACACGTTTGATCGTTTGAATCACCCTGTACTAAATACCAAATTCAGAGAAGCATATACCAAAAACCCTACGAAAAATGCATGCACAGGCTGAACAAAAATATCCTTAAATCATTCAAAATTTTCTACTGAGCGAGAAAAACCGCCAAATTTCAGAAACCTGTGATAAAACGCATTATTTCAAATAAAAATTCAAAAACATGCACAAAGAAAACACGCCATGCTCTTTGATCGCCAATAAAATAAATACGCAATCAATAGAGAGAGGAGAGGTATTACCTGAAAATCGTGCTGAAAAACACAGGTAGAAAGTATAATAATATTAATAAACAGTTCAGTTTTCTTTTTTAATTACAAATTAATGTTCTTGTAGGGTAATTATGTTACATAACAGAAAATTTACATGAAATTACTTACTCTGGGATCGTATCTTCTGTACTGGTCTAAACCAAGACCTAAAAAAATCATCCCAATTAATCTACAGCAGAAAACCTAAAATACTAGTAGTATTCAAATAAATTAAGTTAGTTCCCGGTTAGAATTTAGTATTAGTACGCACACCCTTTCTATAGAAACAATTAATAAACAAGGATTAATACTAAAAACGTTAGGTTTAATTTATAAAGCAAAATTCCTGTTGACCTTCAAACTTACAAGACTACTTTTACTGGAGATATTCTACAAAAAAATTTATCTCTACAACAAAACATTACGCAGGGCGAGAAAAAATTACTGAACGATTGTGGCTATTATAGAGCCCCGTTGAGCAGAATCCTGCTTAAAGAGACTCTAGCGCCACGTAACATCATTCTCTTTTCAATGCTATGATTTCTCTAGGACCATTGCAAAGAAATTTCACAAATCCATTATATAAACAATATTAACTAACCGTCAGGCTGTTTGAGACCAGGAGTCATAGAACGTAAAAAGTCTTCAGGTGTCATGTAAATTTCATGCTGATCAACTGTGGGCCCTTGAACATGTAGCGTGGCAAAATAGCGAAATACTTTATCTGGAGTTGAGTAGTGCCTTATGCGATTTTCATATTCAATTATCTGATGCGGCATGCAGAAAAACAGAACAACAGTCAACATAATATGATTTTGATCGAATGAGGAAGTTTAGTATGATGTATTATAGAGAATTTGTGTAGTTAATGTTATGTCGAGATAAAAAGCGTTGGTAAATAAATTAAATTAAATTAAAGATTTTCTTGAGTAGTTTATTAACTCTATAAACTAAATAATTAACAATACATTCTAATTGTCTTGATCTATTGGTGCATCATCGGAGTTTAATCACAAAGCAAGTTGTCTATATCTAAAAAAAAATAATTTGCTTAAGTTGTTTTGTTGGATTGCTTAATATAAGATAAAGGTTGAATTTAATTGGTTTGGACACAAAATCTATGGACTGTACAAAAAACTGAGGAATTTAACCTTTGCTTTTTTCGGGAAAGTCACGCGTTATGTTTTGAAACTGTTTGATTTACTATCGAACTCTTTATTTTACCTTTTATGATAATTTTTTTCTTAATGGAATAGAATGGAATTTAGTTAGTTTATGTTCACCATTGGTTTAAGTGACTTATATTCTCGAAACGGGTTTTTCACTTTTTCAAAAATTTGCTCATATTCGTGTATATCGGGTGGCCACGAAATCGTTTTACAACCCCCCCCATTTTGTTACATTTAACTGTATTAATTTGAAATTTAGCATGGTTTGATTGTTGAAAGGAATAATCGTTTTGACGTTTAAAACAATCTGATGACACTTCCGGTTTTACCGGAAGGGCCACCGACTAACTATCAAAATTTTTTAAAACAACCCTGTATATTTTTTTCCGTAAGAATTAGATTCTACTTAAAATTACCTTTTTATCGACATATCACATGATGACATTTGCTTTCAAAATGGAAGCATAATTATTATTGCAAAAACCTGTTCAACAATATTAAATTTAATAAAAAATTCGGTATCTTATAAAATAAGAGGGATATAAAAATTTTGAGAAATTGGTTTTTTCCTCATTAACCAGGGACTAAAAAAAATCGACATCAAAAAAATATAAAAAATTTTTTGTGGAATTCCGGTAGGTATAAAATTTGAGAAAAAAAGACGACTTTCTTTCATACCCTGTAGACAGTAACGTACTTCAAAGTAAAAAAATCGGGTCACACTATTGCTTTCGCAATAAAATTATCTCTTGAATCCTGAAAACCTCATGTTGATATCTTTTCTCCTTTTCAAAATATTTGACTTTAAATTAAACCTAAAAATTCGCTTGGTACGTTTCAATTGACCAGCAGTTTAGTATGTATAAGATTATTAAATTAACTACACAAACTCGCAACAGTTTAAGTAATTCAGCACAGTGTTCTCTTACTAGTAAGTATTAGAAATTAGTATAAAATTCCAACACCAAGCAGTGCAAAATAACGCCTTTTTATTGTGAATTCATTACCATCAGGTTGTTTCATTCCTGGTGTTATAGCTCGAAGAAAATCATCTGGTGTCATATAGACTTCAACTACTTCGTTATGCATTAATTTTACCGTGGCAAAATACCTAAATATCTTGTCGGGCGTCGAGTACGATCTCATACGGTTTTCATACTCTATTATCTAATTTAATCAAAAACATCAACAACTTCCAAATTTATCAGTAAAAACTAATAACAATATCGGACTAAATAAACTTCAAGAGAATTCGAAATGGATTTTATCCATTATTCAAATTTCCCAGTCCGATACTGCTTATAAACACGATTATCTTACTTTTCTGTCCCTAAAGCCAATTTTCTCTTTACGATGTTTTTTCTTCTTAATCTCCTCGTCCTGGCTGTCTTCCAGCTTGTTTTCCATTTCAATACCCTCTCTTATTGTCTCACTATCGGCTTTCACTTTCGGTAAATGCACTCTGATCCTATTATATCAAGTTGATGAATGTATAAATAAAAGCTCTACACAAATATTTACCAGTCGTAATCGATATTGGGTAGTACAATCAGAGTTGTCAGGAACATGTACCAAAACTTAGTAAATTTTGCTTCTTTCTGAGGTTTATGACCAAAGTTTTTGTAATTCCTCTGTTGTTCATAGTATTTTTGGGTACATAGAACAGTAACAGCTTCAACGTTTGTAATCTTGCGATATGTTAGTTTTTGGGCGAGGGATCCTACTTTTAGAAATCTTGATAACATTTTGACAGATCTGCAAAATTTTACGGTTAATTAAAATCAAAGCCTAGCGTAATGAAAACTAATATTTTTCTCACCTTTTTATTTTATTATTTGTAGAATACCTAAGTATTAATTTACAATGTTGGATTAATTTTCCGCTTGTCAATTTAGGTTAATTTCATAATCACTTTAGTTATATTTATGTCATTTTTTATAGGATTGGCAAAACTGGTCGAGCACTGTCACCAACATAATTTTATTAGGGATATTTAGGTCGAACTGTGAGTGGGGGAGCCACTATATATACAAACCACTACATTCTGTGACCTCACATTATTTGACATTTGTTATCGTAAACCATTTTGTAACAGTTGTACAAATATTTATCTTGTGTTTGTGAAAATTTGTGCATTATATTGATACAAATCCTTCGTAAGACTATTTCAAATCATGGGTAAAAAGAAGGGTATGTATTATTAGTAAATATTGCGAAATATTACTAACATTAGGATTATAAGAAGTAATTGGGGGAATCCCTCGGCCATCTTGATTTGGTTTTTTCTGGATAAAACTAGTTTAATTCCGGTTTTATTTCGCACAATTTCAGTTGCTGATAGTAAAAAAAACTAATTTAAATCAAAATAGTGTGTATTTTTACAAAAATTTATTAAATATATTGCGTCATGTGAGACCTAGTAAACACCTGCAATTTTTCGACATTTATTTTATGTTTAATTTTCAGGTAAAAAGACCCAAGGTGGTGATGAAGGTAGTTCATCCGGTGCCCAGCAAGGCCAGGGACAGCCACCACGTCAACAGCAAGCCCCCCAACAACAAGCTCAGCAAGCCCCCCAACAACAAGCTCAGCAACCTCCCCGACAACAAGCTCAGCAACCCCCCCGACAACAACCTCAGCAACCTCCCCGACAACAACAACCTCCTCAGCAACCGCCCCGACAAGAACAACAACGACCTGCTCAACAACAGCAGCAGCAGCGCCAACAACAGCAAGGGCCACGTCAACCAGCAGGTACTATTTTTTTTTCTTGAAATAATAATACGTAGTGTCCTTGGGATAAATTCAGTAGCCTGAGATCGCCGGAAAATGGGGACAAAATGAAAGTAAATTGTAAATTCAGGCTGAATGCTTATGTAACTTTTGTTCAGGTTTTGTCTCTCTACTCTATTGAATACTGCTTTTTTTCTGTAAATTTCTGCTATTAGAATATGACATGTTTTTAAGCAGTCTGTACTCATAGAAACAATAAAATCTTTTGAAAAGAGGTTCTGTAAATTAAACTTCGTGAATTTCTCATTTTTAGACTATGATCGATTTTATTTTTTAAAGGTTTCTATGCCTGAGGTGTAACAAAACAGTTGACTACACTGATATTTTATTATGTTTATTGTTTATAGTTATATGTTGCGATAACTTTTTCTAGTATGACTAAAGTATGACGAAGACATTTAGCGATACTGATTTCTTTATTATCTCTGACAAAAACATTCTAATAACATAAACTGATATTTTATGAAAATTAATTCAAAATACATTAACAATAAATTACAAAATACAATCAAAGTAGAAATACTTAACTAGGAGAAAACTGAAATCTACATCTACTGGGCAAAAACCAAAGCATAGAGTTTCAACTATTCTCTTGAGTAACTTGAACGTTAAATCCTTAATTTTATCATCTATTGATGTGTATAACTTTAGTCGTATGTATGTTAATAATTCCAAAAATTCCAATTAGATCGTCTTCTAATTTCATGTATATTTTATTTGAAGGTTACCCACATCAAGGTCAACAGCAGCAAAAGGGACGAGGTCAGGGTAGAGGTTCAACGCCAGAACGTGATCCTAGACAACAGCAACAACGACCTCCTCCAGGACCAACTGGACCTCAAGCACTTCCACAACAAGCTGGACCATGGGGTGCTCAAAAACCAGGTCCTCAACAACAACCTCCTCCAGGACTAGCTGGACCATGGGGTGCTCAAAAATCAGGTCCTCCACAACAACCTCCTTCAGGACCAACTGGACCTCAAGCACTCCCACAACAAGCTGGACCATGGCGTGGTCAAAGACAAGGTCCTCAACAACAAGCTGGACCATGGGGTGGTCAAAGACAAAGTCCTCCACAACAACAAGTTGGGCCAAGGAGCCCCCCTGTAGCACAGCAATTGCCAAGTCCCCAAATTCCGCAACAAGTTCAGTCTGTTGGTCCACAAAGTCCTACACGACCTCAAATAGAACATGGCGGGTCAGGGGAACCCCATGAACAATCTGCTCCTCAAACTGCACCAACTGGAAAGAAAGGAAAAGGACAACAAAAAGGAAAGAAAGCTGCCGATCAGGGTGGGCAAGGAGAACCACATCAATCTCCTCCTCCTTCAAAAGAACTTGTACCCAGTATGTCTTTACTACGTATTAAAGGTTTTGAAGCCAAGGGAGATATCAGTGATAAGATATTAATAAAACCTGGAACTAGTGGAAGGAAAATACGAGTTCTAAGTAACCATGTTGAATTAAAATTCGGTAAATTTGATACAGCGGTTCATTATGACGTTGCGATAACTCCAGATACCCCGAAGAGTGCTCTAAGGGCTGTAATGGAGAAGTTTCGCCTCGAACATTATAAGAATCGATATCCAGCTTTTGATGGCAGAAAAAATATGTACAGTTCGTCAATGTTGCCATTTGGAGAAAGTATAAGTGATGAGGTTAAAATTTTGTTGGATGACCGCGAGAAAGTCTATAAAGTTCAGATAAATTTTGCAAAGTACGTCGACTTGACTCCAATGAAAGACTTACTACAGACAAAGAAGTCACCAATGGAAGCTATACAATGCATTGATATTGTCCTTCGAAGTGCTCCTGCAACAAATTGTATTACCGTGGGTAGGAGTTTCTTTATTAAACCACCCACTATAATAAATTTAGGAGAGGGTATGGAGATGTATAATGGATTTTTCCAATCAGCAATCAGGGGTTGGAAACCCTTGTTGAATATTGACGTGGCACATAAGGCGTTTCCTAAAGCTATGCCTGTTGTGGATGCACTAATCGACTTGTTAACCAGTCGATTTAGAGAAGTTAGGAGGGAGGATCTTATGCGCCAGCCTTTGGATGCCATGCAGCAACGCACATTTGAAAAATTCATTAAAACATTAAAAATCGAATATCAGTTGCCTGGTCAGAGTGCAACCCGTCGTGTTTACAGAGTAAACGGACTAGACCAGCCCGCCAATGTCAAACGATTTAAACAAGATAACGGCAGTGAGATGCTCATATTAGATTATTTCAGATCCAAAGGTTGCAATTTGAAATTTGGTAACATGCCAACTCTTTGGGTTGGCAGTAAAACCCGCGAGCAACGTGTACTGCTACCAATAGAGTTGTGCTTCATCCAAGAAAACCAAGTTGTCAACAGGAAAATGACGGAAAACCAAACTAGCACTATGATAAAATACGCAGCCACCAACGCTGAGACGCGTAAACAAAAGATTATGAATGGATTGATGAATGCAAATTATAATAACCATCCGTGTGTGAGGGAGTTTGGGTTTTCGGTTGGAAATAATTTTGAAAATTTGGAGGCACGAATTCTTCCTCCTCCACTCCTGGGCTATGCTAATAAAACTATTCAGCCATCCAGGGGTGTATGGCGGTCAGATACAGTGCCATTTGTTCAAGGGGCCGTTATAAATAAATGGACCATAGTATCCACTGACAGAAATGATAGGATACAAATGGAACCGCTGGCGGATATGGTAAGTTTCTAATATTATGTACTGCATCTACGTAGATAATACATTCATTTTCTTTTTTACAGGTTCTCAGACAGTCGAAATCCATTGGTATGAATATTGTTCAAAAGGCAATTCAACCTTTCGTCCGCCTTGGTGGAAGAGCAACAATAATGGATTACAAAAAATATTTTGAAGCAAGAAGGGACTTTGATATAATTTTTGTTGTTGTTCCTAACAGTGGACCGCAATACGCCCAGGTGAAGAAAGCTGCCGAAATCAATGTTGGCTGCTTAACCCAATGCATAAAAGCTCGAACTTTAGATAGAATAAACCCACAAACTGTCATGAACATCCTGCTGAAAGTAAACAGTAAAATGAATGGATTAAACCATACTTTAAAAGAGCGACCTCGGATTTTAAGTAGACCATGCATGATTATGGGAGCAGATGTAACGCATCCTGGACCAGATTCAGTTGATGTTCCAAGTGTTGCAGCTGTAACAGCCTCTCATGATCCGCAAGCCTTTAAATACAACATCTGCTCACGATTGCAACCACCAACGTGTGAAATAATTGAAGATTTAATGAATATAACTGTGGAACAGTTGGACTATTTCTTTAGTAAAACTAGAGTCAAACCAGAGAGAATCATTTTCATTAGAGACGGAGTTTCTGAAGGTCAATTCGAACAAGTTCTAAATACTGAACTACGAGCCATCAGAGCCGCTTGTAAGAAAATGGGCGACGGTTCTTACCAACCATCTATAACTTTTATAGTGGTCCAAAAACGTCATCACACCAGATTATTTCCGGTGAATATGAAAGACTCCGAGGACAAAAACGGAAATGTTCCAGCAGGTACTTGTGTGGACAACACAATCACACATCCTTTTATGCAGGATTTCTATTTGGTGTCCCATGCCAGCATACAAGGAGTTGCCAAGCCCACTAAGTATTGTACTTTGTGGGACGAGAATAATTTGACAAATGACGATGTAGAGGAATTGTGCTATTTCTTATGTCACATGTTCACACGGTGCAATAGAAGTGTGAGTTATCCAGCTCCAACTTACTATGCTCATCTAGCAGCAGCTAGAGCTAAAGTACATACTGAAGATGAGAGGATTGATTTGAATAATTTGAGGAAGTTGCAGGAAAAATTGCAGATTCTCGATGTTATTCGAAAAGGAAAGCCTATGTTTTTTGTTTAATTAATCGTTTGGTTTATATAGAATTGTTTTTTTATTATAAAAAAAGTATATATATATATTTAATGTAATAATAATCCACTAGAATACTTCATATTTTTATTTGCTTTAATAAAATCCATAAAATACAAAAAAATATTCATTTATAATCTCTTCAGCTGTGTTTTTTTTATATCATAATAATAATTATAGAAATTGTATAATATAAAAATTATAAAATTGTATTTTTTTTTTAAATATCATTAAGAACTAAAGTGAGTTTTATTTGCGATACACCTAGAATGATTTGTTATATTGTGCAGTCGTTTTCTTACGAGAAATTTTCAAATTATTTCATTCAAAAATAATTTATTTATCCCGCCATTAAATTTGATGTATTGTTTGTTTAGTGGTAACACTGATGAGAACCATAGTTTAGTAGGTAAGTTAGATGCCTATAATTAAATATCGTTGTTCTATTTGTACTTTGTTATAAGACCTGCTTTTCAAATTTAAAAAAACTTGTTGTTTCAAAATATCTTAATGGATTCCAAGATTTAAGCACATATTCTCAATTTAGAAAGTTTAGTTTATCAATGTTACCAACTAAGTCTCACCAGAATGATGTTGGACACACTGATTCTAACGAACTTCTTCACCGTTTTTAATTCCATTCAAAATACATCAGCTGTTAAACACTTCGTACAAGCATAATTCAATTACAAAATTTGCTTTCATTCTAAATGGAACTTCTAAATAGTTTCTTATTAGTAATAATATTTTCATCTACATTATGCCAGGCAGCTATAACGGATTACATAAGTGGTGTTAAGCAATATTTCGGTTTAAATCCAGAAACTCGGGCAGTTTACAAAGATGATTTAGCACATATCCCTTTCGAAGTCGCCGACACCGATGAGAAATTCATACAGGAAGCATCAAAACTTACAGGAATTGCTTTATCTGAGCTGGATACATGTCAGCAAAGGGTAAGCCCTAGGTTAGGTTTCGCTTCTCAATACTCAAAAAAAATAATTCCACAGGTTGTTTTAAAACTGAAGGCGGATTGTCATAAAATGAACGATGAACAACAGGCGAAAATGGCTGTACATTTACTGAATTGTCAGTCGTATGTGGAAGGGAGGCAAATTTATCCTTGTACGGATGAGATGAGCATAAAAGACTGCACGACTAAAATGGATTCCGATACTTGGACAAGTTACCATTTGATGAGCAATCGAGCTAAAGCTGTTTGTTATACTATACGACAAAGTCAGTTTCGGGGGCTAGCTGAACACACTGTTAATCGTCTGATGGATGCTGCAAGAGATCAATTGAGCACTCTGAAGAAAATTTCTGATAATCAGGAGGATTTGCAAAATATTGTGGACACGACTTATAATACTTTAGAGAAAGGCAAGTACAAGAGGAAATGGAATTTGATTAAAGTGGTAACATAATCGTTTTAGGTCAGGAAACTTTGTCGCAACAACAACAGGACTTGCAACGAGCCACTTTCCATGGCCAGTTAGCATTAGAAGACAACATTAACCGACTAGTAGAAGAAAAGCGTTTAATCATGGAAACACACAATCAGTTAATAAAAATGACGAAGAACGTTCAAACTAAACTGGAACTCTCAACTTCCCAAATGGAAACCCAGAGCGAGAAAACTCGCTTAAACCATCAACAACTGATCAATGATTTATCTTTAATCCAGACGAAAACCTTCAATATTTTCCAGAAAATAGGTACGAATTTCCTCGCTGTTATTTATAATATGGAAACAGTTTTGTTTTAGATGAATCTGCACAAATGTTGATCGAACAAAACGAGAACTTTAAAAGGCAGTACGAGTTAACTTTGAAGAATTTAGCGGAAGTTAATGCAAGTGTCCACAATTTGATGAGTATTGTTGGGGGTACAAGACGCGCTTTAGAGGAGCGTCTCTCTTGGATTACAACAGTTTTAGGGGACACTGACTTGGCTGTTGAGCGGCTTTATTTAATTTTATGGCATTCAGTTTTTATATTATTAGCAATGTTAAGTTGCGCATTTCTAACACTTAGAAGGAGTACGCGAATTGTGGTTGTTGCATTACCTTCGCTGAATTTGGCAGTTGCTTTTCAAGGAGAACACAAACATCTCGATGCATTGTCTATGACCATTTTAATAGCTTCTTTTGAGTTAGGTGCGATGATAAAGTAATAACTTTCAGTTTGTTATAATAATAGCTTCGTTTTTCAGTTCAAATGCTGGTGTGGTCCGCTTTGGAACTTAGAAAATCAAGTCCTAGAGCAATTGCCTGGATACAAGAAAAGTTAACACCAAAGAAAACTAGTCCCACAAACTCAATTCGAAGCGTCAGTTCGAGTTCTTCAAGTTATACAAATGAAACAGTTGGATATAATTCGCGATTTACTAGACCTTACTTTCCTGAAACTGAGGATGGTGACACATTGGGGTCCCTAACACCACCGTTATCTAGAATAGCTGCTTCGAGATCTAGAAGTAACACTCCTTTAACATTCGTTGGTAAATCTAATTGCCTAGCTAGGACTAGAGCGGGAACACCCTGTAAATTGTCTGCAATTTCAGGACGAGATTTTTGTCATAGGCACCAAACTGGGGGTTCTGTAATGGGTTCCATTTAGTCGCTTTGCTATTTTTTAAGTCACGAACGTGTTTTTTAAATTGTATATAATTTGTAGTTGGATGCTGTTTATATTTTTATTTCTTTTTCGACACTTATTTATTTACCTATCCTTCTCTACCGTACTAGTCGAATGTTGTATAGGAATTTTTTTAAATATTTAATTTTCATGAATTGTACAGATAATAATAGTGTTATTTTGTGTGGTGTTTAATTTGTAGTTGGAAGTTCATTGCAGCCCGTGAGTGAAATATATGTATGATTTAAATTTCAAAAATATTACTTTCTTGTATACCTACATAAAAGTATACAAAAAAATATGTTCAAAATTTAATTTTAAATAAATAATAATAATAGAAAAATCTACCGAATTGTTTATTTTTAACATATTCCATATTATCCAGCTGTAGAAACCTATTACAGAATTTTTATTTATTCCGTTATACTTTTTTCAATTATTCGATGTATGTATTTAATTTTTAGCTTCAATGAAAGTTCTTTTTCCTTGAAATTAAATTTTAAATATATTGAATAATTTGAAAAAAACTATATCAAAATAATGATTCCTTTGGAAATTTTATTCTAAATGTAACGTTCAAAATTTCTATAGTCATTACTCCTTCAAATTTATACAAATGAATTTTGAATTTTCAAACTACGCGCGAAAGCAGCTTATTGGATCCGCCATTTTTCGGACACTTCCCCATGCACCAATCGAGAAAAGTGACCGAAATGTCCAGACTTTCTATTTCAAGGTTCACACTTCTATCCTTGAATATTTTGTGGTGAATTTGTAAGACAAGTCACATAAATTCAGGGGCAGACTTACGTTCGTTAACGTTGGTAAATGGTCATTGTCCATCCATTCCAAAACATCAACTTTAAAGTTTAAAGGTTGTGTTGATAAAGTTTGATAAGTTACAATAATTGAAATTCCAAGTGAGTAATCGGCTACAAGATTGCCTCTAAACACTCTAAACATACATACATTTGAGATTTAACTATCTCTGATAGAGAAATACACTTGAATAAAAAACATGATACAGTAACAAAATAAATGTTTACTGTTCAGTTAATTCTCCAAAACAAAATGCTGGAAGCCAAGACATTATACCAGTCCTTAAACCTAATTGGAAATTTAAGTTTGGTTATAACACTGCCATGGATCATTTTCAAAGTGTTCCGGTCAGTTTATTTGAAAAACCGCTACAAGGACTTGAGATCCAAGGTAAAACAACAATACACAACCATTTTTCTTGTAAATTTATCCTTGTTTACAGGTTGTGGTTATAACTGGTGCAAGCTCTGGTCTTGGAGAGGCTTTAGCCCATGAATTTTACAAATGTGGTTGTGTGGTGGTTTTATGTGCACGACGAAGACAGGAATTGGAGAGGGTTCGGGGTGATTTACTACAATTACATGCGACTGTCCCCACTGTTCCTCCAGTAATCGTTCCTTTGGATCTGAGCGATATCAACACCTTGCCGAATAATGTAAATAAAATCATTTCCATAGTTGGACACATTGATATATTGATTAATAATGGAGGTGTCTCGCACAGAGGAACTGTTAGTCAAACCAAAGTGGATGTGGATATTAAAATAATGCTTGTTAACTACTTTGGATCAGTTGCAGTTACTAAAGGTAAAATTAAGTGTTATTTTTGTACAAGAGGATTTCTGATATATGTGTGAAAGTTACACCATAAAGAAAATATTTGTTTAACAAAGATGATAACTGTGTGTAAATGAAACAATAAAATGGAAACGAAGATTAAGAATGTTGATAAGAGTTGTAAATAATCAACACAATTGTATGAATGAATATCAATACGATATGAAAAGGCGCTATTTATCGAAAATCCTTTTATATTTACACCATAGACTCATCTTAACGTTTACTTATTTTTTCTAGCTGTTCTCCCCCACATGTTGAAAAGACAAGAAGGCCACATAATCTTCGTCAGCTCTATTCAAGGTCTCGTCGCCTTACCTGAAAGGTCCGCGTACAGTGCTTCAAAGCACGCTCTACAAGCCTTCAGTGACAGCTTACGAGCAGAAGTAGCTGACCAAAATATCTTCGTAACTGTGGTCAGTCCTGGTTATATAAAAACCAAACTTTCCTTGAATGCTTTAACTGGTTCAGGAAGTGCATATGGACAAATGGATGCTACAACTGAATCCGGTTATAGTCCGGAGTATGTGGCCGAAAAAATGGTTAAAACTATCGCCCAGAAGGAAAACGAACTGATTATTTCGACATTGTTACCAAAAATTGCGGTGTATTTGAGGAAGTTTTTTCCAACGGTTTATTTTTATGTGATGGCTCGCAGGGCGAGGAAAACTAGGAATGAACTAAAGATGAATGTAAAATAATTACTTTATTTAAACACATCAACATTCAACAAGTCTTAATATTTAAATGAATACGAGGCATTTACAAATAACATTTGGAAGAATTAAAATATGATTTGGAGAAAACAAAGATAAAATTGGGTTATGGCGAAAATAATACTGGGTTTAACATCATTGTTTGTTATTTCTAAATGCCTGCAGTTGCATTTATATGTCTAAAAATTTGTAATACTTGTACTTAGCTTGTTCACAACTTTTTTCCAGCTTATGCCAGGTAAAATATTAAATAATAGTAATTAATAAAGCTGTACAAACTTATTATTAGTTGTATTCGACAAGAAATTACCTAGCACAAGCTTTTTTGTAAAATAAAATCGATGTACAGTTACCTTTATGAAACATAATAAAATTTGTTTTAACTAGACTTCGCAATAATGCCTCTATTAGTTTATTACAGTGCGTACAAGTTCCTAAAGACAATATTATTGCAGAAACTACCGGAATACGTAACTGAAATCACACTATTTGATTGTGCGGTACAATCTGTATATGCACAAAGCTGCTGCCGTTAACGAAATAGTACAATGCAAAAATTTACGACGAGTGTCGTCTTTCCTAACGAGAACTACTGGTGATGCTGAGGTTAAAGCACCTAAAATTGGTAACCTTGCTAGTTTCCTTGCATCTCGTTCAACCTAAAAAATGCATCAAAGAATAGAGTTTGTGTTTAAATACCAGAAACTTACTTGGTATTTTACACAATGATCAAACTGCCAAGACAATGTGTAAAGTCCAGTACATAAAAGTGAGAAGATACTGCATGGAGCTTGTGGCGTAAAGGTGTCTGGCCATACGAATCCTTTCAAAGTAAAATTTATAACACACGGTACGGTTTTGGGTAGGTTTTACCTGTGATGATGGATGATATCCCTGAGATCACTGCAGTTTGATGTAAACAATTCCCAACGCTTATCCATTTGGCTGTTTCATCTCCAAGCTGACTAGGTTCAATAACGATCACCGAACAGCAACTTTCCAAAGCTTTTTCCAGTTCCATTGAGAAACATTGCTGGGAGTATTCGCTGTCGTATACCTCTCTAATCAGAGCTACATTGCTAGTGTGCAAAATCCTAAATTTATTACTGCCATTTTAACAAAAAAATCCTTGTTTCAGTTTCTGCAAATTACCTATCTCCACCAGCATCCATGGTGTACAAAATAAAATAACTCCTCGGTAGTTAACAATGACAATCACTTGGGGAAGAGGTTATGTTGTCATTACCTATTGTGTGAAATTGCATATGTTAATCCACAGATTAGATTGTTGTAAAGTATCGGTTTGTTACATAAGCGCAAAATGTAATTTTAGCATTGATTTAAAATGGGGCGACACGAAAAATCACCACAACATTAAAGAGATATGTCACGTGCGAAGTTAGCCTAATGTCCGCGTCAGCGCACTTGAAGAATGAAAAATTTAAAAATCTGTTAGGCTGTGTTTACACTAGAAAAGTTTTCCAGCATGAATTCATTATTGTTGTGTTGTTGCGGATGGAATTTTCGTACTTATTTTTATTTCTAATAAAAATCTAGATTTTATAAATTTTTTCTATAATCTTATAATATAGCTGTCCGTTATTTTCATTAATTTATTAGCAGCTGTGACGTAAAGATAAACATGTAAATCCACCTTAAAGGCGCTTATAACACTAACTTCATATTTGTGCAAATTCTATAATTCACCCAACAACTTTGAGGATGTGATTAAAGGACTTATTTTCCAAAATTCATTTGAAAAAAGAACGGAAGTATTTTCCATTCAATATGGATTTATTTAAAAAGTTATGTAACATTAGACACAAATTCCTAGTTTTATAAAACTTTGATGTGTTACTAGATGTCGCTACTAAGGGCCACGTGATGAATGTTTTCGTATGTCCACCACGCGCAGCCGACTGTATTTGTCGCTACTAGTGTTTTGTGATGACATTACCCTGCCTTATCCGCATTTGAAATTCCAAATCCAGCACTTCCAGCAGTTTGAGTTGAGCATTACGAGGTGTTTCATGTGTTTAAAATTTCCGTAGATAATCCAGTGTTAGCACGATTACATTTCGGTACAAGTGACAAGTGTTTATTTCTGTTTGGTTTTCAAGCAGAATGGCTTATGAATACGGATTTAATTCGGTTGAAATTTTCAAAGAGGACGGTTGAAATAATGTGAGCTTAGTTAATTGTTGTTTTGTTGTAAAATAAAGTTGTGATTGTGCACGTCGTCTTCGTCGTCATCATCATCATCATCATCATGTCGCAGTGCAAGAAGTTCGCGCCTAACATATTTCACAAGACCAAGTGCTCAAACTGCTTTCGACAGAAAGAGGAACATTCTGCCGAAGCTCTGGAATGCAACCGGGTGAGTCCCGCTACACACACATTCCGATACGCACGCACTACCTCATCAAAAACTCCTGTGACCTTTTACAAGGCAGGACAGAGATGGGTTTTTGTTCGGTGATTTTTCCTTTACCCTCACAAAAAACAAACCGGACGCCTGGGCTTTGGTTCTGGTTGTTTTTGTATGGGGCTTCGCACATTTAAACACATTTAAATTTTAAATACACGTGAGGTATTTGTTATGTAAGGTTGTATTGCCATCTGTATGCTTTTACACCTGCAACAGGGATTTAATGATATAATTGAGGGGTTCCGGTTTTAATGGTCGCATACTAGAAACATCTTTCACCCTTGTAATTACCACCCGGTCACTTAACAGCAGGTAGTTCTGTGATTTCAGTACTGAAAAAAATTATAAATTTTTAGCTGTAAGTATTTATTTATTTCACAAAATTATGTACATACATATTATAAAATTATTGTTTTTCTGAAATAAAGATCATGATTTAAAGTAATAAATACGAAATGTCTAATTTCTTTGAAATTTGATTTATTTTTATTATCTGGATGGTTTATGATAAACATAATCCGATAACAATAAGGATGCCCTTTATTTGAGCAATTATCTTATTGAATTTTATTGCACTCCAACAAAATATATGTATTGGTTTACAAAAACTCCATGAATTACGATTAAAAGGAAATGCCCTTGATGATTGCAGGTTTTGATAAATTGTTAATCATTTTTATTACTCTCAGAAAAATTTGTGTTTTTTGTACCAGAGTTTTTATTGATATCTAATTTAAATGGCTGTTAATTAATTAAAATCTGCATAATTTGTTTCAATATATGCAACAGAAATAAAAATTCCCTGATTATGCAACTAAAACCAAGCTATAAAACAAGTAACATAATAAAACTGCCAACACCAGAGAAATTACTCAAATTATTCTGTAGTTTCTCCTTCAATCAACCACATTGTTTTACCCACGTACAAGAACCTTCATTAGAAAAAAATAATTGTTTTACATTAACATCATGATCTGTCCGCGGCGCACGCAGTCTGATGGTCTGGTCTGGTCCTTTCAACTAATTTTCTATACTTCTTTTATTTAGCTTCTTTTATATAACATACCACCAACGATGGCAATTACCAGGCGATTTTCTTTTTTATGACACCGTTACTTTATCAAATCTATTTTTTTGTCCTCATCATCACCATTGTCATTCATCTCCTAACAAAAGCAATAAAACTTCCGGAGCGGCGTCAGTAAAATTTCATGGTCAATTATTCTGGTAGTTACTACCATGGAACATGGATGCTGAGGGCAAAATCTTCGGTTTTATTTAAAAAAAAGGGATCTCACAAGTTGAAATTAAAATCGAACAGTTTTTGGGTGATTATTTGGTCTGACACAAAATTATTTATTATTTTCGAATAATTGTAAAGAAAATCAGAAAAAACCCTGATATATTTTTGATTGTTTTACTAAAATAACATTTAGTTTGTAAAAACAGAAACTTAAATAAAGTCAGTGCTTGGTTTCAATATTATGAGCACATCAAAAATGGGCAATTTTTCACAAAATATCTGATTTTTTTTCAAAAATATTTCTGGTATATTCGATGAAATTTTTTTGTAGGAATATAAAAAAATCTGGTCGAAATTTAGACGTGATTTTATTAGCCGTTTCTTATAAATTTCATGACCTCGACTAAAACCAATCCCAAAGTCCGATTGAATGTAATATTCGTCAATTTTCCACTAATTCCAACTTTCGGACTAGTTTCGCCGAATTATGTGATGCATCTGATTCTGCAGAATAGAAATTACAAGCTTTACACAAGCAGTTGTGTTTTAGGATGATCACATGGTAAAATATGCAGAATATTATGAAAGGATACTTTACAGTCTGTAGAAAAAAATTTCCTGGAACTGAATAGCTTGAATTTGAATATTAATAAATACTTTTGTAGGTACGTGAACGAACTCGTGTGTTTTGTGTACTTAGCATATGGTTGAGTAATATATTACCTACAGACAAGTAAAATGTTCATAAAAGAATCGACTAGTCAGAACCTATTATTATATTATAAAACATGCATGCAAGGTATCAGAAACAAATAAAAGCTTTTTAAATGAAACAGAAAAAAAACCAAAAGAGTAATGTGGTAATCAATCATTTATTTACTGTGCCGGCCCTGGTATAAGCTGGAAGTTGAAGTTGAAGTGTAGGCACAAAAACATTCACTTTACTTTTTACAGAGGGGACGCGTATCAAGACCTTCATTTACCACCCAGTTACTAAAATGAGATATCATTTACAATAATAATAATTAATTATAGTGTACTCTTCAAACTACCATCACTATTATTATTATTATTACAACAAACATGCTCTTGAGTCTTCACTCTTGGGAGAGAAAAAACCCTACATGATGCTCTAGCTAAAACGTCTACAATGCTGTTTTTTTTTTTCAAAATTAATGACAAAGCATACACATACACCAGCATATAATTATTGTTATTATTGTTGAGTTGGCAGTGTGTATAATGAGACCAGCACTTGTTTTAAAGCCCAGGGTCAGCAACATAAAAAGGCCTGTCTTTTATTTCAATAATTTGCCGAGATATCGTCGGCAAATCGCCCCAGATAATCACACTCACACAAAATATACGATGGTGCTGACATATTACCAATAATTAAAGAGTCTGGCCGGGACAAAATAACCAGTAAAATCCGTAAATGTGACTCAGCAATTTCAAAGATGGAGGGAAAAAAGTATGACCATATAAGTCGAGGTGGACGGGTCTAGGAATTGCGAATCGCTCGGTAGATTCAATTAAAGAGTGTAATTCTGGTTGGGGACAGAAATGAGCTTTATTTCGTTTGGTGTTAATTTTTGGTTTGCGTGCGTTGGAGAATACGCGACATTGAGGTACCAAAATTGCCGAGGGTATACAATTTTTTTAAATGAGAGAATTTATACAAACGAGAGCCAATTCGCAATGAATTTGGTGGTATTTCCCGAAGGTTTATGACTGTTCTAAGGAATTGGGATAGAAAAATTGTCAAAGTTTGGTGCCGTAGACTTGTAGGGTGTTCCACTTTTTTGTTGCAGGACTTTAACAGTTGATAGATGACCTTTTTTGAGAAGAAAGTTACAGAGTGTTAAAAATTAATAAAATTTAAGGGTTTAAGGTTGGTAGGTTAGTTTTTAGTCATTTAGCAATCTTTTTTTTAACACTTTATATATCACCAATCAAGCGTTCTACGACCCACACTTTTTTTCATAAAAGAAGGTCTTCTATCAACTGTTTCTTATTCTCGAAAAAAGTGGAACACCCTGTATATACTGAATAGCTAGTAAGCTATAGTAAATGTATAAGAAAGTCCAATTGCCATTAAAATAAAACATTTCTCCTAACAATTATTTGCTTTATAGTCTCGCACCAATCCATTGCATAATAAGACAATACTTAACTAAAATTAACACTTCGACTTGAAGTATCGGTCAAGAAAAAACAGACTTTCATATATTATAACTTTCCATTTTTCCTGGACCTACAACACACCTAAATCATGATAATTACAATTTGTAAAATGCACGTATAACTTCCTTTTGTGGCTAATTAGCGCCGTCTACATTAATTTTAAATAATTACACTTTACCTGAATCATACGTATGAGAGAACTAGAAAGAACTAAGTGGTAGTCGTAGAATAAACATCATGTAAGAGAGTATTGGCAAACAGTTCTACACACGCACCCGGTGAATGGTCAACGAACTGCCGGCTTAAAAGAAAATAAAATGCCCACCATATGGTATCTCTACAACTAAATCTAATGCTGCATGCATTTCCAATACATTTCGCATGTTGTTTCGTCGAAATAGCTGTTTGTGTTTTTTTAAATGTCATCGTCTGTGGATACTTTAGTTGAAGTAAAACCGTCATTTGGATCTTTTCCGGATCACCAAAATACGTTTTTTCTATTTAAACCATAATGTTAAAAATTGAGTAACAAAGTACAGTGTAACTTTTACTAAATCTCATGATGTTATTTTGTCGAAATAGATATTAATAATGTCTGTTTTATATGTCGTCGTCTATGGAAGCTTTAGCTGAAATAAAACCATTTCGCTTTGACGCTGTTTTTGATCTTCGGATCACAAAAGTTTTTTCTGATTAAACCATAATGTACTAAATTGAATAACAAAGCACAGTTTAACCTATTTCCCCATAATGTGGACCTCCCAAAATACCGAACCCCAGGCTTATTACTCAACGTAAAATTAATTGAGGCACAATTAAACAATGCTATTTCATTTGAAAACTAGTCTACTGTTTCACAACTCAACAGAAAAAATCACACATTAAATTGACATAAAAAAAGATCATTACTTATACTTTCGATATGTGTTGCATAATTTTTTCAGACAATAATAGAATCCATGGGTAAAATATGATTTGTGGGACCATTTCAAAATGTAAATTGGATTATGTAAGGAATGCTGTTTAAAAATCGAAGCAATTGACTATAAGGTTAATTTAATAAGAATAGGAAAATCGTGAGTGTTGAAAAAATAATACAATTAAAGTTTTGTGTATCTGTGCATGTTTGAGAAATAATTAGGGCTCAAAAACGCGATTTCATGTTCTACATTCAGCGGATTTATCTGGGATTTACTAATAAAAACATTTATGGAAAGTTACCGATATTTAATACCTAATATTAAACGCACAAGTGTCTGCAATATTACAAAATAAAACAACTTGCCTTCAACAATAAATTGACATGAATTATTATAATGTTTCAAGTTTGTTTAAAAGCAAACCTAACAGCCAATTCCCGTCCTACATCTTTTAAATTCACTTGTCAATTCATGTTGAATTCTAAATCAATATTACCAATTCAAGTAGCAAATCTGCATCGATTTTATGTTAAAACTAAAATACCTCGAGAATGAAATATTAAGAAATTGACGCAGTGTTGGAATTAAAATTCCAACTTACGCAATATCGAAATAAATCGTTTACTCTCACACACATGGTTTGTTATAAAATCGAAACAGTTATTATAATACCGGTTAAGGTGAAAACATTGCTCAAACACAAAATTACGAGCTCCAGGGCCAGAGCATTTCTGAACAACCGTTATAATTATGTTAATATCAAATGTTAGCTAAAGCGAAAAAAATATATTCCTAAAACAATTTTTGTTCCAAGTTTTTACCGATTATTGCGCGCGCTATAATTTAGAATCAATTTATAATATATTAATAAAAATTCCTAAGCGTATTTTAATATTACCTATCGTCTTTTATGTTGTTTATTATAACACCAAGTTGAAATGTTTCAACTTATAATGGTTTTATTAACGCTGTGATGATGCTATGCTGATAGCGGTTTCATTTTTCTGTTGCAAAAAGTTTTATTTCTCACAACTGTCACAAACTATGGCTAATGTATAAATAATGTCCATGACAAAATTAAACATATAAAATGTCGTATTGTAAGAATATCCAACAGTTTCCATTTCGATAACAGTTAGAATGACATACACATTCTAAAAGGTAGAGTTAGTAGAGTTAGAATAATCTAGGGGCAAAAAATAAGAAATTTTAGTCCATTTTATCAAAGTTTGATCTGGTGATGGCGTAGAGCCGAAACATGTCGTCTATTTGTTTGTAATTTATTGACATTATACAAATTTGTGGGTTGGACCTGCTTTTAAATATGTAGGTTAATAAATTTTGTAAAATGCCATTTTTGGATTTTTATTGAAAATGACAAAATGGTTAAAAAATCAAAAATAGTGCATTTGATTTGGAAAAAAATATTCGATAATAAATCTTAAAACTATTTTTTTGCACTTCCGGGATTAAATCTGCTAATTTAATCCCTCTTTACAGGGACTGAAGTGAATTATTTCCCTCGCTCGTTTTGCTCGCTCATGAAATTTAATTCACCCTCAGGGATTAAACTCGGATTAAATGATGCACCTCAATCCCTTGGTATATAATTAAGAGTTCCTTTGCGAAATTTTTCAAATTTGCTATTTTTTAAATTTTAATAGAATTTCTGTGTGTAATTTTTTTTCTTCTACGTTGTGAGCCAAAAAACTTACATGGCTACACTTCATTAATCACATCTTTAATTTTCCAGGAATTTCCCCCCTTGCTCAGTAATTTTACGTCAATAGCCATTAATAGATGAGAAATAACTACATCGGCTACAACAAAAAACAGAAAAAATCACACTGGTATTTATTTTATAATGACTGCATGCAATATGGATGAATAAGAATACGAATCGATTTCTAAGAACATACTCTATCCATTATCGAATTCCTTCATATATGAATAGAAGATGAGTGCACAAAAGATGTGTATATTTTGCAACAATCGCATTTAATAAATCTATCCCAGAATTATAATAAATTTTGCTACGATAAAAGCCATGCGACGACAGAACTGTCTCACAGTCACTGCATATTTAGATATATACACTGTGTACTTTCTAATACGTTTTTTACCTCCCGTTTCCGCTAATAACTTTTCTCATTATCTGGACAAAGTTTCTCCCAGTGCAAACACATAAAGTATTCATGTCGATTTTAATTATTTTTTATAGTCCACACTTAAAAAAACTGTAACAATATTGTTTATTGTATGAAATGTGTCAAGGTTTTACCTAATATTATTGATAAGAGATTTATTGCTGGTTTTGTGCGTTAATTAAATAAATAGGAAAATTATCGACAGTTATCACAATAGGTTGCGAAATGATGCGAACAACTCAGGCATTTAAATTTTCCTATTATAGGTAGCATTTCCCACGAATTTAAAAAAATAACATTCCATGTTGGATCTGGTGTGATCCTAAAGTGTAGTAAAAGATTTTATTATACCGTAACATCAGCGGCCTTTTGATGTCTATTTTAAATTTTCATGGCGGTTCAAGTTGCTTTGATAGATGGTAATATATTTTTATTAAACTTCCTCATTCGTTTATTTGTAGGTACTTTGTTTTACTTAACTGCACAAAATTATGTTGATAGATGTATAACTGGTAATTTCCTACTGTTTCATTTTAGTTGCAGTTGTAGTGTAGGTATATTTCTTATACTATAGTTTGTGCCACCCATCAAAGTTAAACTCGTTATTATTATCTGGTATCGAATATATTTCATCGTGTCTCTACTAATAAGTACACCTTCCTATTAAATTATTCTTAAGCAATCGTAATAACATATCTCAAAAGGCGCATGTTTCATAACCTTCTGTGTATACAAACAGAAAATTGATAAGGAATCTAAATTAAAGTTGAAATGAAATAAACGACCCTCGAACACAGTTGATGGGTATAAATCTACCAGAAGGTTCAGGTGAATAAAAAAATAACAATAAAGCCATCTATTCAAGATTTTCCAAGCATAAAGTTGAACAAATCAAAAAATATTAACAAAAAAGGGTTCCAAGAACCTCAAAAAAAATTAAATAAAACCTATAGAAAAATAAATTCTTTCCCACTGAAATTACAAGGCTATAAAGAAATCATTGAATGGGTGGCTCGAATTATTTTTGGTTAAATATCCACTTTTCTATTCTGAGAACTGCGCGCACTAGGTAATAAAAAGCACTTTGAATGCAGTTAACTTTGCTTAAGTAGACGAATTTTACGATTTTTTTCTTTCTTTATGATACATCCTGTGCAATGGAATATAGCACGTGTGCAACAGTAACACGCGACATGCAGTTGCTATTGCCTGTCGCCAAACTGACATGTGTGCCTTATTAGTTTTATTATACCGGCTTAAGTCCGCGTGTTCTAACTAACGGTTTCCCCCGATATGTAGGTGTTAAATGACATGGTCATTACACACAAACTGCACTTAAATTACATTAAAATCAATAGGTTAGATACCATAATATTGACAATAAATAACAAACAGCAAATGTAGTATGTCAAAGTTCCCATGCAACATCCAGAAATGTGACCAGAAACAGTTATGTTTGACTTACAGTTATCTCTATTTCCATTTATTTTACACATAAAGATAGATGGGTTTTATATGGTGGGATAAAAGTTTAGCTCGTATTTAAACGGTGCGTGTTTTTTAAGTAAATAGTATAAGTTTCGAGCCACGGCTAAATTTGGGGTAGAAAACATACAAAAACTTTTGAATAAAATGCCACATAATAATAAGTACCTCTCATTTCCAAAAATTCCTTTAAATTTCTCCAAAATTACAAATATTCTACGAAATTCCTAAAAATGTGTAAATTTCTTTAATTTTGCCGTAACAAATCAAACCCTGTACATATAAATAAATTCCTACAATGTGGACAACAAATTCCTTTGATTTTAAGAACTTCACTAGAGTCTAGTCACAGCCATGAGTCACAGGTTACTGTTTGTTTTGTGTTACATTGAGGAGATCCATGTCTAGTAAATGAATACACAGCCTGTATAGTATCGTCTAAAAGTGAAAAAATTCTTTGAAGATTTGTTCCTGAAAAATATACCACATTTTAAATATTCTTTTATACTTGAAAAAAGACAATAGACCTCCAAGTCTTTCTTTTATATGATTCTGAGGTTTTTTAAAAAACGGGGTGAAAACACTATTCAAATTGTAATAAAAAATAAAAACGTTTGACTAAAATTATGAAGATACATTTGTGTAGATAGTGGAATTTTATTCAAATTGTCTTTGAAGAAATGTTATCATCTTGATTGTTTAATGAGCCTTGATGATGGTGAAGACATGAGCAAAAATGGCAATGTCATAATTTTCGCGAGATTGCATTTTAGATGGCAGCAGTAATAATAATGTTGACTGGTAGATATAAGAAAACTTCATCTTTAAATACAAGGAGTTACATATAATATAAATAGCCTTGCTAACATTTGATTGGTACAAGCTCAGCGGGAAGACTGTATACAGTTAGGAATGTGCACGTTCCACACAGGAAGCCCTTTTGTAATGCCCGTGACGTCCTACGATCTACATATAGTACTTAACTGTTATTGGTTGGTTGGTTTTGTGCAGAGCAAACTTTTTAATTTTCCAAAAAACTTGATTATTTTACAACTTTCTTTATATTAGTTAATAACTTATTGACTTGTACACAGCATGGTACTTTTTCAACTTGTACATAATAAATTGCGCAAAAATCTGTGAAATTGCCACATTGAAATACAACGGGCACTCCATCATTTAATATACCGTTTTGTTATTTTATCTGAAATGCTCTGATTCCTGACATTTAATTTTTTGCGGCTGCAATTTTTATTTATACTTGTATGGTAACCTGTTCATTTGACGATTTTGACCTTTCTTTTTTGTGTGTGCTGTAATTATTATTAAAGGTTTGTTTTTATTGCCTCCGGAAGCTGAGAATGTAGGTTTGTGTTTTGGCTTGATTTAAATCTAATTATCATGATTTAGTTTACAACGTAAATCAACGAAATTTTTCTTCAAAAACACGAAAATGTCATTTAGTTAGGTTAGCAAATTCGAGAGATTTAATATGGAAATGTATAACCAATGTGGGTAAAGGTAAAAGTAGAAACTCGTAAAATGTATAGGAAAAGTGTCAATTACCTTATTTGTACTTAAAGAAAATTTTTTGTCATTATAAAACAATAAAGGATGAAACGAAAATATTTACGCTTTTTAATTTGTTAATGTTCTCAAGAAATTGCTATTTGAAAAATAGAAAGCTTATAATTAAGTATTATGGTACTAAAGTAAATAGGCAGGTACCGACATGAAATGAAAAATAATAATGTATAATTTGATGTTTATAAAAAAACTGCATGAGAATTAAAACTCAAAGAATAACCTATACTATAATGAAATGTCCCATTTTTATATTCCAATAACTTATTTCCAATAATTAATTTATTATTGTATTAATTAAGATCATGAAAATAGAAAACCAAACAAATAGAAATTTATTTTCTATACCCATTGTTCAAAATTTTATTATATACTTCGCACAGTACTTTATTAAAGAAAGTTGTTTTATTATTTTAATTTCCAGCAGAAAACTAATTAACACTAAATTGTAGTAAAGTAAAAACCAACAAAATACCTACATTTGAGATTTGACACACCCAAGTGTATCTGTGTATCTTCAAGACTCAAGTTAATTAAATCGCTGTTCAGTTAATGTTTCTTCTTCATTGTAGAATAATTAGTTCATTGGGTTCGCTGCAAACTAAAAAAAAAACCGCAGTTATGAGTCATATTTTGTCGCACCTTCCCGTAATAACTCTGTCGCAATCCATAAAAACCGCTTTTATTATGCGGAAAAAATATTTGTTATTAGTATGCGACAATACGCCATCACAATAATTCACCGGATGACACGTGATAATAATGGACAACGCACGTGTTCTGGTTGTCTGCATGCAACAATGTCAAAAGATAATAATCAAATTGGGCAGGTTATATTTAACTGCTTTTATAATATAAGTGTGTTTACACGTATTATAATTTTATTGCCGTGTTGGATTTTTTCTTGTTTCGGTGTGATGCGTAATATTATAATATAAGTAGGTTCAAGAAAAATATCTCCACTTGGTATTTAAATTTAGTACTTTAAACAACAGTAGTTGGAATTGCGTAACGGATAATCGACGATTGTGATGGTGAAAACGATAAAAGGATTCTAGAGATGTTTTTAGGTTCTTTGTATAAAAGCAAACTGCATAGAAATTGGTTATTTTTTTGAAGTTTTATGACAGATTTAAGGACAACACGAAGCCTAAAATTTGACAAATTTTTAAGCTAAATTAGAATTTTTGGGAGATTTTCATTTTCTAGTAAAAACAACTTGTGTCTTTGTAAAAAAGTAAACTACAAAAATTTTTTTTTAAGTCATTAGTTTTAAGGACACAAAATCTAAAATTGAATATTTTTAAAGCAAAGCTTTAGTAAGCCATAAAATCCGGAGTTTTCGAAAAATTTTGATTTTGTTTAAGTTTTTTAGTAAAACTAACTCTTGAGTCCATAAAAAACAAACCACAAAGAAATGTCTTTATTTTTCGAAATTTTATGACAATTTTATGAGCACCCAGCTCTAAATTTGAATATATATTTAAGGCGAGATCTCGGGCGAGATTATAATAAACCCAGAATTTTCGAGAGATTTCCTATTATTTAATTAAAATAATAACGAGTTTTTCTTTAGTCATAATTTTGCACTCTAAATTCCAAAGAATTCACTTTTAAAGTTCTCGGTGTAACAAAAAAATGGTGTATGAAACAAAAATTCTTTTTGGTTTATAGGTAGGAACACTTAAAAAAGTTTCATAACACAATTTTACTTAGATACATAAAACCTGTAAATTTTAATTTATAAATTACATTCCATTTTTCCACATTTTATTACTTATTACCACATTCGCTGTTATTTAACAAAAACTACCTTGCTGATGTTTAACTGAAACTTCTTGTATTTAATTAACTTTTTATGTTTGCCTTGCGCTTTCGTGACCGCAATAATGGATAATCCTGTAACAAGCAAATTCAGTTTTACACAAATTTTCATACAAAAACCCCATTGCCACTATTTTACTGTTATTGTTGAATAAACCGGAATTATTTTTGTAGAACAAGTCATAAAATCCTGAGCTAATGCAGTTCCTTGTTTATCTTTTAAGAACAAACACCACAAGCTGCAATAACTGTGAAAATGTTACAATTGCAACACGTAAAAGTCGTAAAAAATTGTGGGGAATATAAACAATTTTGCTTTTGCCGGTGTGTGGTGGTAGTGGGGCTCGAAGGTATAAATATTCTAAATAATTTTTCCACTACCATACTTTATTTGATTTACTAGACATTTACTACCTGCACGGTATTGAGACTCATTACGATACAGGTTTTTCATTACGATACAAGTTTATAATCAATAGAAATGCAACATTACAGCAATATTCCGTCAATAATATCAAATTTGCCTTGAGCATCTAACATTCTAACAGATGTAAAATTTAAAATTTGTCAGTTCATTTTGGTTTTCAGACATTTCTGAGTTTATGATGAAGTTGCCATAATATTTATTTTTTTTTATTTTTCATCGTAGAAAAAATAGTGTATGCAACTCACATTTATTGGCTATTGAAAGACGAGTATTCTCATACTCGTGTCTTAATAGCTATCATTAAATGCTCGTTGCATAATGTACTATTCCATAATATGGATGATTTTTTTCTTAATTAAGTTATTAAGCTTTGATCTCTTAGTGAAAATACGTTAATCTGGTGTAAGGCTACGAATTTTCAAAGTAATTTTCGAACTGCTGTTTTAAAACTCACAGTTTTGGAATTACTGCTTGGATTTTTGTTAAAAAACATTTATGTCTATGAGGATTTTATTTTGAGAAAGCTGATAAGTAAACTATTTTTAAAAATTTTCTCAGGTCGCATCTGACGACTATGATTTTTAGAATCGCCATTTAGATTTTTCTTAAATTAACTCTTGCAAAGGTTTTATTTTGAAAAAAATCATGAACTGTTTACAACAAAGGAAAAACTGCGTTGTGAAAACATTGCAATTTGAACACGTAAAACTCGTAAAAAATTGTTTTTGATGTTCAAACGAAAACTTTGCATCTTATTAAAGAATGTGGTGTGACGAAAAGGAAATTCCGATGTTGTTTCAGACAAACAGTTCCAGGAACGCATGTGTTGCCAAAATCCAAACGATGCCAAAGAAAAATTAGTTGGTTATAGTAGAGATAAGAATTCCTCATCGTACGTTGAAATCAAATTTTTAATTTATAGTTAGCCTTATTCTTTTTAACGAAACCAGTCGGACAGGTTTAAAGTTAACCATGTATTATTGAGTTTTACATAACTTTAGCATTGAGTATTGTTATAATGGAAGATGATGGCAATACAGTTTCTCGTCACGTATATCTTGTACATTTACACATAAATATTTGCAATTGTGTGGCGTGTCTTATGTGTGGAATTTGTGTTGCAGGCGAGCCGTTCCATAGCCCGGAGCGGGTACCTGTTCGTGGCACCGGACTGGGACTTCTCTGTGCCGCTCAATAGGACCAAGGTAAGATCAAACCAAGGCTAAAATCCAACGACAGCTTTTTACCTTCCTTTCCTTGGTGTTGTACGATTTTTTCAATTTACCTTTCACACTCACACACACCATCGAACTCGTGACTCGATTGCGAATTAATTGATTTTTTTCACAATTATTATTTTATGTATACGTATAGATATTCCCCCCATATCTTTTATGACATTTGAACTGTTGGTTTGTTAATGATGGGGTTTGAATTGTGCTGGGTATTATCAAGATCTTGGGTTTGTTTTCGCAATTGGGGCCAAATTTGATATATTGCTTTTAAATGTCAGGTATTTGTGCTTGAATAATAAAAGACGTTCTCCATAGTTGGATGGATAGGGTTTTTTTTTATCAAAGCTAAAGTACTAAAAATGTTTGTTGTAATGTATGTAATTATTTAGAATACAATATGTGACTGTTGCAATGCTATAAAGGGGAGTATGAGTACAGCTGATTTATAATTTATGTAATGATGAAAATAAATGTGGTTATTACATTATTTGTGCTGAAATTACCTATAAAAATTATGTATTTAAATTCAGCGGAAAATGAAACACGTAAATAAAGAGTCGTAATAGTTTTCCTAGAATAGAATTTGATTTTATTAAAACATAATATTGTTTATTGCCATTTTTAAAACCACAGCAATAAAGTTGTACTATTTTTGTAATTGCTTCTTACGCAATGTAAATTTGTATGATTTACTACAGGATGTCCAAATTTTTGCCACTGAAATATTGGACAGTTTATCATTGCAAATTTCAAAATTTCTAAAACCGCCCAACTGCCAAATTAGGCACAAAAATATTAAAATAATTTTTTCTACTCTCATACTTTAATTGATTTGTTTAGACATTTACTACTTGTGCTGTAATGAGATTCATTATGATACAGATTTTTCATTACGATACAAGTTTACAACCAATAGAAATGCAACATCACAGCAATATGTATTTCGTCAATATTAAATATTGCCATGAACATCTGACCGATCTAAAATTAAAAAATTGACAGTTCATTTTGATTTTCTGACATTTCTAAGTTTACGATAAAGTAAAATATAATATTTTGCTTTCTTATTTTTCATTATTTTGACTAGTCGTAGAAAAAATAATGCATGCAACTCACATTTAATGGCTATTAAGACATTCTTATTCATACTCGTGTCTTAATAGCTATCATTAAATGTTCATTGCATAATATATTGTTTCTGTATAATTTCGCGATTTACAACTCATGGTCGTTTTCGAAAAATGTTAAAATAGCACATGGTATATTATAAAATATCTGAAATCTATCTGTCTAAAGTGGCCCTATTTCTTTCTAACACTTCCACGTCCCACTCAAGAATTTGCCTCGTAATAAACCAAACAATACTAGATTTTTTGTGTGTACACAATCAACATGATCTTCCCATGATATTTTATGATCAATTGTTGTAACTAGAAAACATTGAGGTTGTTATCGGTGGTATTGTCTGTTTTTATTTTATAACCATTTGTAAAGTTGACAATAATATGTATAATGTATATAATTTTTATTAACATATTATGCATCTGAGGTGAGGTTTTTACGGAATGTATCCAACTAATGGTAATTATTTTCTGGAAAATATTTGACAGGGGAAAAAGTGGAGGCTGTAAAATTTTATTGTATATGAGATTGTGTCTGGGGATGCGGGATGAAGAAAGAGGATGATTTATTTTATGGTTATTATTGTACAGGGTTGGGAAATAATTTGTTTAAAATAAACATTTACATTTATTAAGCAGCCACTCTTTAATGGAAATTAAAAAACCAAGCGCCAAATTTAAGTTGTTGAAAAACGCTAATTTTAATATAGTTTTCTGGTTGGGTCATAAATGAAGATTTTGTTGAAAATTAATAATTTCGCTCTAAAGACTTTCCTAGTGAAACCGACATATTGCAATGATGTTCAAAAAGTAAAAGTAATTTTGTTTGCATGTTTATTTATTGCACTAAACGCATTCTCACAGATCCAAAGATCAATTAAAGTACTTAGCAATTTCATGCAGGTATCCACCCAGTTATTTTTCAGCGATTTTCTTCAATATTTTGATTAAATTACTCCCATCAGACAGTTTAATTAATGTGCAAGTTTTCGTTTAGCATAAAGCAAGGTGTCGGAGAGATTATGCCAGATAACTCATATTGCATAAAATAAATGCAGTTATTGCAAAATAAGCGCATTCCACGCAGTTTATAGTTTATTCAGAAAGATTGAACTTTTAATATTTATTTGGTAAGTTTTTGTATCTCCAGACAATCAGTAAAGCAAAACATTAACCACGTGATTGATTAAAGAAAAAATCCTGTACTTACTCGAACAGAACGTTACTTAATATGAAACAAATAAGGAAAAACACAACTTTGACATGGATAAGTTATATAATTTGCTCTGCAAGCTGCGCACTAGTTTATGGCTTGTCTCAAGCTTATCACAATAATTATTATAATTACTTAATTGCTCTTTATATCAAAATTAATAAGGTAGTTGTGTTTTTCCCCAAGATAACTTTGTCACGTCTTGGCTTGTGTTGCTTTCTTTCTTGCACTACAATAACTAGTTTCAATAAAATGGTTGAATAATAAAGTGAATTGGAGCATTTCAAAATATGAATTCTGTGACATTCGTGATGAATGTTTTTGCCTTCGTTAATAATAATTTCCTTGTTGTACGGTTTTGGTACGATAAGAAAGAAAGTTTATGTTTGTTTATTTATCAAGCTAATTAATTACAAATCGAGTTTATCTCATTCACTTAATAAACTAGTTTGTTTGAATTAATGTTGGATTGGATGCAAAAAATGACCTTTGTGGGCAAAAGGATCATGTGGCAGTGTAAATTGAAATGCTTTTAATGAGGTGAATTGTTATAGCACTATAATAATATAATTCAATTAAACAATTGAATAAATGATAATAATTGTGGTAAATTGCATGGAGTATGGTTTTTATAATGCACATTTATTTGAGGCCTTTAAAGGTAAAAAAATGTAGAGTTTTTATTATAGAGCAAATATTTATAGAAAAAATTTTTACTCTCATTTGATGGAATGCTGGAAATTTCTGTATTTACGGTAATAAACAGCTGTAAAATGACAAACTCAAATTTTTGGTTTTTAGTTCCCACGTTTATTGATGGTGATGAGAACAAGGAATTAATCTAGGTTTTATTTTATAACTTTTACTAAAGTTTTAATAATGGAATTGTGCATATAAAATTTAAATAGTCTAGTTTGGCTACTAAACTAAAATGTTGTGGTAGGAATGACAAAAAACATATGGAAAAAGTGGTGATTTTTTGCGGCTACGTTTAAAAAATTGTTTTTCTTCATGTTTGTATAAATTGTATACGAGTAGTAAAGAGCGAGCAAATAAATTTAAGTTAAAGACATACCTACGGATTCAAATCCATGGATGACTCGATTACAAATTTATTTGCTCGCACGATATAACAAATGATAAAATAATCCGTACTTTTTTCTTGTTTAAAAACAAAATTACAGTCCTCGAAAAATACCAAATTTGAATGGATTTTGACCACTACTTCCAAAACTGTGATAAATTAAAATAGAAATAACAAAATAAAGGTGATCAGATTGTTTGTTAATCGCGATTTTTTACCTTTATAGTTGAACTGACTCACCAGTAATCGCAATTTTTTTAAATTATGGAGGAAAATTTTTTTCCAATTGAAATTCAGTTTCGTACTTTCAGACACTTCCTTCGTAAAACTACCATCTTTGGTCTAATTTTTCTAAAGCCTTAAGTCGTAATTAACCTTAAATCATACACCCGTCAGCCATTTGATAAAACAATAAAATTTGTGGGAAAAAATGAAAGTTTTTTTAAATGATTTGATAGATTGTCAGATAATTGTTTGTAACCTCCTGCAAATAAATCGTTAGCCTTAATTCAAAATCACTAGTTTCAAAGCAAAAAACTTTTATCGTATCCAATAGAAAGTATTTTAGATCCTCGTTAATTTATTGATTAATAATATAGGATGGGAAGACGCATCAAGTTTACATACTTTTTACAATAGCACAACCTTCACATATTTCATTAGCTCATTATTAAATCCAAAAGAAAATTGAACACCGACAAGCATCTAAGTACTATACATAAATTAATAATAAAAGGAAACACGACTTGTATTATGAGACCTTCATCGTTTTACCGGTTTGTTAAACATAACCCAAACAACATCAAATTCATTTTACAATAAATAAAAATAATTAAAGGTTATTCAATGTTCAATACAATCACTTGCCATGTGATTTATTAAACAGTTTATTTTCAATAAATACACCGACTGATATAAATCAGCTTAAGTAAAAGCTTAAGATGAAATAAACTATGAATGAACCACGTGGGTTCAGTCTTTTCTTTGCGAACCTATTCAATTCCTCAGACATACAGGGTCACGTGGCCTTACACGGCCTTTACACAAACCTAACGCTCAAGTCCATTGCAAATCAACTATTTACAACGCTGTTTTCATATCATTAGGATATCGAGGATTTATGGGTAGTTAAATCACGAGTAAGAGATGGGACGGCAATTAATTTTTTTGTTTACGGCTCGGCTAGGTGGGAGACAATGGAAAGGGAAAATTTTAGAAAGATTATTAAAAAAATTAAACTTTGCTAGTGTCGAAAAATAGGTTACTGAAGGGTCGAGGATTCTTAAACTGAAGAATCGACCTCTCGACATCAATCATCAGACAGCATTTGATCTAGATCTGGAGGCTAAACGAATTTGTATTTCGCATTACGACCAGCAATCAAGCAATTTCCATTTGACCATTTCTATATAATGTCACGGCAAACAGTTCCAAAAGAATGCACAGCACGACACATTGTTCCTTTTTAAGAACTAAAACATCTAGACCATTGCCATACCTCTTTGCAAACCTAATTATAAATTCATCTCTCTGTGTGCACAATTCATATGTATATGAATCTGACATTAAAATGAGTGTAGCAAAATTATGTTCCGCTTGAAACGATGACGAGGCGCGGCCTCACAAAACCTAATAAGCGGTCTACATGTTATTACGGTATTTCCTTCTAACCTACTTCCTAATGTAGCTTTTCCAGTTTCGTAGACCAAAACAAACCGGCGGGGTTTGTGGAACACCTTGCTTTTAGTTTTTTTCCTGCATGTTATGTGTTGACGGGGCCTTTACTTTTTATGGCACTTATAGTACGGCACCCTACATACAAGAAATTACTGCCCATCGCAGAATTAACGGTTTGTCTTGTCAAGGGGAAATTTATTACTTTCCGGCACTTAAACGCTATTTTACGACGCGTTCCTGTAATAAGGGCAACACATTTTTTTAACACTCGCTGAAAAAGCACTATAACACACGGCAGAATTAACTTTCTTCTAATTAAATCCTTAAGAAGCCACAGTTGATTTAAGTGAACAAGTCGGGTGCCTCGTCAAAGTCGTTAGTATAATAGAGAAATCCAGATTTCTACTTTGCAACTTTTTAGGGCAGTTTTAGTTGTTTAATTTAGTAGAAATTGCAGGCAGTTTATCGCTTTTACTATGGAGGTAACTTATTCCGTGTTGAAAGTAGGATCATTAGGAAGCGAGACTTTTTGACCACTTATATATGCAAGGAGTCCCATGATGGGAATGAGAGGAGGTTTCCTTCAATTTTAGAGAAATTTTTTACCAATCAACTTTTAAAAAAATCGAGGACAGGACTACGAAAACCAATTTTCATCGAAAATGTATAGGTATCGCTAAAATTTTCATCTTGCGTCCTGCATGATGTATACTGCCAAAAAAATTTGCAAAATTTGCGTCAATTAGGCACGGCCAGTATAATTTGGGCCTTTTTAGGGCTTTTTTGGGGTGCCTTAAAAAAATTTGGGCTCTTGTCGTTTTTTGGAAAAAAGAAATTTTCCGTGGTCGTGCTACAGCACGACCTCATTCGGAAGCCCATTAAATAATCTAACATCATAAAAGTAGATATGCTTTTTTAGGGCTTTAAGAAAATTTCGAACATTGGTAGTGTCACCAAAGATATTGATTAAATTTTGATTCGTTCTCTAGTTTCTTCTAGTTATCAAAACAATCTCAAAAGTGATGTGCATTTACTCCAGATATTACACCTAGATCAGAGAGGGAGAAGGGCCTCAGGCGACCCTGCAAATCTGTCATAAACTTATTGCTTAGATTATCAAGACTTGAAAGTGACGTAAACTTTTCCACATTTTTTCTGGGTTTGCTTACCTAAACTCATGGATTAGAGCACTTTTCTGACTACCTACATCTTATGACTTTCTCAATGAGTATTATAAAAAGTCTTTGTTAGATTATACTATGGGAAAGTCTATAGGTAACATTCGGTGTCAATCAATTCTTAATGACAGTTGGTGTTTATGTAGAACATAAATAAAAATTACTCTCTTCGTTTGGTAGAAAAAAGCTCTGCTAATATTTTGTACAATAATGCCAGTAATTTAAAAACGTAACTTTCTCAAAAGGATAATGCAGTCATTTTGTTGGTACAACATAGAAAAAAGTATTGTTTAAAAAATAACTAGCGTTTTACGACTGAAAGAAAGTACGTATAGTAAATTTTATCACCGACATACCTTCATGTTCCACTAGTTTCACTTAATACGCTTACTTCCTACGAGAGTCGCCATAATTTACAGTAGTTTTAAATAATAATTTGTAATACAAACAAGAAACTGTTTACATTGACAATGTATATAAGAGAGTGCAAGGGTATAAGTAATATAGCTAAGAAATCTAGCTCAGTGTGATTGGATATGGGTGTAAAAAACAATAGCCGCGCACTACAAACATGGAGCAATAATTAAAGTTGAGTTTTCACTTTATAATGCGGTGCGGATAGGAAAAAAATGCTCACCTTTGATTTCGGCTGATTGGTAGAGAAAGTGAAACGTTTCAGCGTTTTTAACTATATCTAATAATATTTTATAAGCTGTAATTATATGATGTTATTTTAGCGTTAATTAATATCTACTAATTCTAATATAATACAGATATTTGTTATAGTAAATGCTAATGGAATTGTGGAGGTTTTCTCTTTGATTCGCCAAATCAACATTTTCACTTATCCCATAACATTTGTTACAAATACGGTTTAATCGTTGCAAAAAAAAACATTTATAGAAAGTCGTGGTTAATTGCATTTTTATTATAGCTTGTAATCAACATAGTCAGGTTCGAGAACCATAGGCGTAGTGGAGGCGAAAAATGTCTGAAAACTGTAATTACCTAGTCAAAATTTCAATAACGTAAATTTTAGTGAGTATAGTTGAATTATTTTTAACAGACACCTCCGACTTTTCCTGTCTCAAGAGAGGCGAGATGTCTACTGAAAATTGTATATATTTTTGAGAGTAAATTATTAAGAAGTTACGAAAGCTTTTTACTCCCGCACTATGATTTTTTGGATCTGATGTAGTTTAGTGGCACTTTTTTAATAAAATTACTTTCGTAATATTTCTTTAAAGTATCTTTTCTTGCCCCACAGTCAATTTCAAAAGTCGGCGCCCATGTCCAAGATCCATTAGTACAAGCTCGTTAGACAACAATAAATCTTATCCGATTAAATACACGATGTATTAAAAAAAACTTTCAAAAAATCTATTATTCCTTAATCATTTAATTGGCCATATTCGGCAGATGTATCACCATTTGACATTTCGATATAATTTTTTGGCTTGTCGTGCTGCTCTCATATTTTCTGATTGAACGAAACAAAGTTTGTTTGGAGTTCAAGGTCTTTTTATGATTTTAATTCAGAACGCACGATTCTTCAACATGCATGGCCTGCTCCATTGCAAATACCTACTGGAAATCAAAAGTCTTCTTCTATACATTACCATTAAAATTTGTGTGGAATATTAAGTTGAATGTGTGTGTGAAATTATAATAGGCGTCGTCTTTCAACTCATGGGAATTGTAAAAAGTAAAATTGTGTTGGTAAATAACCCAATTTTTTGCAAAATAGTGTTAATGTGTTTGGTAATTGGAGTAAATAACTTTTAGTTATTTCAACTGTATGATGCGAATTGTTTATTTTTCCCATGTAGATATGATTGAATAATTTTTTGTAATTTTGCAAGAAAATACGATGGTTCGTGTCGATAAAGAAACTAATTATATTTCTGTTTTATATAACAAACCTTAGAATTATTGTATATGTTATACTTTACAGTTGTGAAATAAAACATACATTATCACATGAACATGAGTCTTATATTGACTGCCACATACCATCATTCAATTGCCCATTAACTTTCATGCTATACTTGAGATGTCCAAATTTGGTGCTAAATAAAAACTTTTAAGGTGGTAGTGGGTTTATTGGCAGCACTTGATAGCGTGTTTAACTTTTCAATTTTCTCTTCTTTCTATATCTGTCTAGTGTACATGTTTCGAAACCGTACAAGGGTTTATGTTAATATGTAATTGTATAAACATATTACTTTATAAATAGTCAATAATAATAATGTGTAACTAATTGCGAGCGTTTTTCACTGGTGGTCATTGACTCCTTTTCTAGCTCAATTATTACTACACGCGTTTCAAACAAAAATTTTTGTGTGTATGTTATCATTAAAGTCAATAATACACACCTTCATGTATGTGGGGATCTTGTTTTCTTTTTTAGGCGGTGTAGTATACTGTAAAAGATAAACTATTTTATTTGGCTTTGTATTGTTCAGGGATTATACAATAAAATCAGGCAATAACCCGATGGTTTCAATTTGATATTGAACTGTAAACACGTGATAAATACAGATTATAATCGTGAGAGGTTAGAAGAAGAATACTTATTCGCCGTTTTTTTGGTTCACCTTTTGCCGTCTCTTAGGCAAATTTTTCAAAATTTTGACTGGTATCCAAGATGTTTTGAGAAAAATCAGAGGTAAAAGTAAAGTTTTAATTATTATACAGGGTGAATCGCAATAAGTGTGACATGCTTTACCTTAAATACTAGCCCTAAAATTGAGACGATTAACGCAAAAAGTTGTTATACTAAAATGCATAACTAAAAAGTTATAGGCGTTTGAAGTTTCAGAAAAAAAATAATTTTTGGTAATAACTTCTAAACTAATTGAATGAGAAGAACCAATTCTGGGTAGTTGATAATGAATACCAAAGACCTTTAATTTGTGAAATTTTTGTTGAAATCAAACTTTAAGAAGATGGTTTTTTAAGTAAGTAAAGTGTTTAACCTTCTGGAACTTTTTTGTCCTTAAAATTTTATTTATAAAAAAAATTGCATTTAATAGGCAATTTAATTTAAAAACGTTTTGATCTCTTGTAAAAATATGATTAAACGCACTGTTAAGCTTTAAAAAATTAAAAACTAACAGTATGTTTTTACTAAGTTTTTGTAGCTTTTCAACTACTTTTATGAATTTTGTCCGTTAAATAGCAGAATCATTTTATACAGTGCTTCAAAAATACAAACTTTTTCCTAAACTAGACTGTCATCATTAGAGATAGCAGACAAAATCTATGTATCGTACTTCCATTATAGAAATGCGGTAACATAAATCAAACAAAGTGAACGTCCTACTCTGGCCTTGACAAATTCGTCATGTGTGTGGATAAAAAACCAGCCTAAGGAACTGAATTGTATTGTTTTATCAATAACACACAAAGTTTCCAGTCAATCTGAAAAAATCGTGGTTTGAAACAATTTATTGCCCCGGACTTATTTTTTATTTGGTCACGTACAAAAAAAACCAAAACAGACAAGCGGAAGACGCAACTTGGTATTCAGACCGTTAGAAATACCACTTGACCATACACAGAGTTAATTCAACCATTGTTAAATTGAACAATTTTTGTACAAAATGATTCACCCACAAATTGTAATTGGCGAAATGGGTCATTTAATTTCGTTGTAACTATAGATCTAATCGCATGCTTTGTCCAAACAGAAAGAGGAATAATTCCAGCTGAATTATAATCACGTATGAATAAACCATAATTAATAAATTGTACGTGTGAACAACGTGAATGCATTTAAATTTGTTATGAAACGGTTAATTGGAATTAAATCAAAAGTAGGTCCCGGATCTGCTTTTCATAACATCGAAAAAGGACTTTTTCTTACATATGGCGCTTTGAAAGTTCGTAATCGTTGCATTTTTTTTGTAATTTATTATCAGAAGAACCTTGTTGAGTTGTTTGTCTCAATTAATTTACTTGAGTTTCGTGTTTAACATGTCTCTATTTTATGTATTTTTAAACATTTCCAATTAATAATATCTCGTTAATTTAATAATTCCTGCTAATGAAAGGTTATTAATAAACACTTGTTATTTATGGTTTTAGCTATTAGTAACCCAGATAATTTTTTCTATAATGTGTATTCCGTAAAGTAAATCCTGTTACATTTTCGGAATTTTGTCCGTGTTTATTAATTTCCAAAAACAGTTTTATGGTATCTATAAAATTTTTTGCAGAATGTTCCACTGATTATTTAATTAAAAGCGAGTGTTTCCCTATAATTATTTTTTTTAAGTAAAACAAACATTTCCAAGTTTAGCTAATTATTTCTAATAGTTAAGATTTTTATGGTTTCGATGATTTGTGACGAAAACGTACTTAATTATAATCCGTTTAATTATACGTGGAAAATTTATAAATTTGTTTAACTTATCAGTGCCTAAATATTATCTCATAAAACCAGTAAATTTTGTAGCAAGTCGCCAAACAGATATAAAACTTTATGTAAATATTAAAGTGTAGTCTATTTAGTAGCTGGATAATTATTGTTCTTTTATTTTGTAAAAATTCGTAAGCAGCATTGAATTTCCACTTATTTTAAGTAAGTTATCTATAGTCCGTCCACGATATTTTTGTATCCAGAAGGTCATGAGAAAAAGAAATGACTTATTGCATTGTTTTTGAGGAATATTGGACCAATTATATGTAGGCGGCGCTGTAGGCAATTTTTAATAGGGAGGTTAGAGGAGGAAACAAAATAGCAACCACCACCGCGATCATACGCATAAATTCCTACAGTCCAAAGCCCAAAAACCGCTATAAAGGACTAAATTACATAAAAAGTCACATATTATCAAGAATTTCAAAGATGATAGATAGGAGTTAATAAAAGTTGTTGAAACTCAATGACAATAGACACTAAAAATTCCTCGTTTAATTATTATCATCACTATAAAATCGCCAATAAACCCATATAATAATTTGTCAATCATCCACAACTTGTACACAAGCGACATTTCCAAACACACAAACCCACGTTTCACGTTGTTGCACGGATTCCTCCTTGATATTTACCATCGTGATGTGCGATGGTCTCAGAGATGAGCCCATTGGTATGATTAGATCACGCCATCATCTCGGATTTCATGACATGCCGGATAATCTCCGGACTCCACGATATATAATGATGATTGCCGCCAGTGGCGTATTCTAACCTTAACCATAAAATAATCACCATTATTACGTTTGTTACTCGCCCAAATATAAAAATATGTAATGCGCCGGACATCAGACGGAAAATTAACAACATCCTCACAGGTTTAGTTTGTGAAGAAATGTAAACATTGTCATTTTATTATGTGCGTGTGTCCAATTGAAAAGTGAAGGTGTTTTCAATTATTGCTTTTGAAAATTTGCAATTATGCGAAACGTAAACAAAACGGCAATTTCGCGCTAATCTTCGGAAATTGCGACTGTAATAATTAAATATGGCCGAAATTTACTGCACCAATTTGGGGATTTTTTTTTCCAAAGATTCCTACACTAGGATCTGTCAATGTTGGTAGCAAGAAAATCATGTGCTGAACACATCGGATATTTCTTATATAAGTAAATATAGAGAAGAATATCCAATTTTGGATTCTTATCTTATAATCTAAATTTTGTTTTGATTTTGGAAGTTAAGTTTTTATTGACGTTGATTGATAAATAGATATAGACTAGATCGTGGCGGGATTTTCAAATATTTCATGCAAGATCCTAAAAGATTGTTTATTATTAATATTGTCTCTTAAAAATATCTTCTATCAAATTAATTAGAATAACACTGGCAATTTATCAGCTCCCAGAAGAATAAAAACAATTCCAACCACAAATAAGCCAATTAATTTCCTGTATACAAATTAACATTACATAATTATTACATTGTTAGTTAGTTTAGTCTACCAGTACATTCAGCATTGTTCAATTTAATTTATAAACGTCTTGCAAGTTGCAACTATCCACTATACATAACATTATATTGTAGATTTACAAACGATGCCGCGCGCATCATCAGGTGGCATCATGGAAAAGTTGGGTAATCCTCTCTCCATTGGCATTCTCCTCCGCGTCTTTTCTCTCTTTCTGACATCGCCTCCAGCTCCTATTCATGGTGCATCTTCACCACGTTATGTAACAACAGCTCATCTCGCGCGAGATTCATCGACCACGTTTTTACCATATACAAACACACACTGGGTAAAGTCTTATACAATTTAAGACATTGGGGCAGATCTGGGGAAACTGGTCACGATTTCCGATAAAGTCAAAAGCAATTGCATTTCAAGTCTGGAAATTTATTTTAGTGGGGGAAAGTTGTCCCAGTTATTGAAAAGAAAAGCCGTTTCAAATTTTTATGATTAGACTGTACGCCAAAATAATTCCCTAAACTCAAGAAACTAAAACAATGACTCGGCAACATTGCGCTTGAGTTCGGGTATTAAAATTCCGGCCAATACAATAAACCAACTTTGGAAAAAAATTCGAAACAAGTTTGTTCAGTGAACATTACAGAGATAACCATAAGATAAACATTGTAAATACATTTCGGTTTACGGTTACCTAAAATAGTTTTTACCAGAAAAAAATCCTGTTGTTTACTATACTGTGCCTTTAATTTTAGGCGCTTTGTGTTCGAGTTTTTTCCACAAAGCAAATTTGAATTTTTACAGTTAGTTAGTTATTTCTTCCACAGTTCAAGCAAAAATATTACTAGTTAAATATTCACACAAATACAGAGATAAACCTGTTATAATATGCGATTTTTGTTTTGTACCACGCCGACATTTCCAACGCAATTTGTTCCATTTAAGGAGTCTGCACGAAAAAAAAACTATACACCTAGATAAATAATTATTTCTTCGCCTATGCCTCAACAATTTTTTCTATCCACTTATTAACAAAAATCATTATGATCTCTATTATTACTTATTCAAATGAGCAATTATCATTTAAGGCCAGCCTTAAAAATATTTGCGTGACTAGAATATAATTGCCAATGAGTTTCTCGGAACCTACACCATGTTACAAACCCATCGACCGCAAATTAGTTTAATTCCATGTTTCCAAACAATTAATAACAATATTATACCAAATACGGTAGTTCCAATATTAAACTAATCACAAATCATTCAACTTCGTTTACTTGAGAATACATAGTTTGCATGGAGGCCACTAGCCACCTTATCGATGTTATAAATAAATTCAATCACGTTTCCAAACTGTGTCACAACATCAGATAAGACTGGTATCTCGGTGAGGATGCAATGGTCGTTAATTAGCCAGGCACTTGGTACGATGAGACATCAAATCAAGTTGTTGCACAATTACGAGATTTGTGGGGGGCGGGGGGTTTATTGTCCTGAAGTGCCGGGGAAAACGAGAAATAAATTTGATTTTAAAAATTCGAAGTTGAAATTTCAGATTAGACGATATAATCTAGTAGTCGCATTCTTTTTCGGTACCATTTTTTGGAAAGGGAAAGAAAGTTGTTACAAAATCTAAGTGGAGGTTCCAAAATTGTTGAAAATTACCAAAATATGACGTTTTCGTTTATAAAATACAGTTGTTAAGCTTTAGGACCAAATTTGAATCGTTTTTGTATATTTTCTAAACAGAGCTTGATATTTTTATTCTATTTACTTTCATTTTGTCCTATTTTTCTAGTTTTTCAACTTTTTCAACTTTTTCAATTTTATAAGAAATATTGATGCTTGATGAGCTTCTGTTTGTGCATTAAAACCTTGATAAAAAATCCCCTCGGTGCATTTTTGGTAGGCTATACATAAATTATTTTTTATTTTACGGTCGTAAAAATGAAGTAGACGAAACACATCCCTACATTTATTTACGTACAGACTATTATAAAATTAATGTTACACTACAGTTGCAAACTATGATTTATAGTTGTTATCCTTAAAAAACCAAAGCAGTAAAATAGCTGTTGAATAAAACAAGAAAATAATAAAATGAATAAATTGATTGATTTATTGTTAGTGTAAAATAAACCATTGTGTTTTTTTATATGTGGTTTAAGTTATGTAATTAATTTTATATTTGTTCGAATTTTGTATTATGGATTTTCGAGAAGAGGAATTTCTTTTGTATGATAATAACAATAATTTTAAAATAACTATTGAATACAATGGATATAAAAAGAAGAAAGGGTCAGACAAGTTTAGTTTATCGGATAAACGGAGCTTTGTACTTTATTACTAAAAACCCTACAACTTCTTGAATAATTTTGTATTTTGTCGTTAAAAATACGTTTGTTATTGTTCATAAATTTCTATTGTTTTAAAGGAATGTAATAATTAAGTTGTAATTATTGTTTCAAATAATCTAACTAACGGATTGTGTTTGAGTGTCACCAATACCAACGCACCCGCGCCTGGTTTGTTTATTTATAAAATTCTTCAATTGTGAATAATTTTCCGTTAGAGGATGCAAATAAATCGATTTAGCGTTTGTGTGGGTTGATAATCAAACACCAACCTATCCGCGGACATTTTTGTACAACAGGGTGCTTGTCCCATATATCTTCTTGTACAAGGTTGAGTCTGTAAATAAATTCAATTTGCGATTCTTTCTCGCACTCTTTCCCAAAATTAGTGTCTATTAAAAGTAATCCTGATGGTATACTTATTACCTTTAATTTTCCGTTTATTGAAAATATTTCTTTACCATAAATTTTGACGAAAATATGCATAATTTCTTGGAGCTGACATATGATACGATTATCATGTGCGTTGACCAATTAGAGTTTATCCGGAACCACAAGCAGCAACTATGTAAGCCTCAACATAAACACATAATATTATAAATAAGAGTTTACGATATCGTTATAGAAAATATAATATTTTGCCGGATTATGCTTATAAATATCCCATATTTATGGCGTGTGTTTCCAAGTGACATGTCCAGTGTCGGGGCCGTGTTTAACATCGGCGGGTACGATGACCTCGTGTGCTGCATGCCGTTTTCTATTAGAAATGAGCGGCTTGGTGAACTAGGCAGAGTTTATAGGAAGACCGTCCTTCAGACCTACCCCACGTACCCACACACAAACTTCATCTTGGTGTGAGTGTGTAAAAAAGCGATAAACACGTTTATATAACAAATAGCCACACACCCACTTGAACACCTTTTCAATGTATCCTGTAATATATCTGAATAATTACTGTATATATGAGCGTGTGTACATGTTGCGGTCAGTTTTGCAAATTCACTTTCAAAGGAAATTGACAATTTGTAATTAGTTGTTGTGTGTGGGGAAAAATCGGGGAATTATTGGTTAATTGTCCCGGCGACACCACCAGAATTTACGGGGAGTAGTTCGCGTGATGTTCGTTCATTCATTGATTTTGTTTACGTTTCAGTACTCGACAATATTAATTTTTCAGGCATTTTTTTCTAAAAGTATGTTCTCATGTAATAATCTCGTTCAAAAGTCGTAGTTTTATTTGAAAAATGGAGGGGTTGGGCAAATGGCTTAATTTAAATTCCTGTTTCCATAAAAATGTCACATAATTTCCTTAAATTCTCTACATTTCTAAAGATTTTTTTGAATTTTCGTTTAATTATCACGAAATACCTCAAATTCCAAAAAAATCCTCAAAATGCAGATAAAACTAAGGTACTAACTGCCCCAAAAATTCCTCGAAAAATTTTTTCGACTTTTCTGACAGTTTCCAGAAAGTTTCTCAAAAGTTTGAAAAATGCTCTTTTAAATGTTAAAATAAACTCCAACAGGTAGGCAACCCCAACCCCTCGAAAAAAAAAACATTCGCTAAAAAACATTTGTGACGATATTAAAAAATAATTTATTTCAAATAATAGTCCTTTTCAAAATTAAAAGATCGACTATATGCGCAAGGTTTATGTGCATATAATATGAAGAATGTTTTATGGGCACTCATATCTATAACGCAATTTTTCAAAAAATATATATTTTTATACAGCTGTACCATTTCCAAGAGTTTATTATGATTTCAGTGAAAAAATGTGACATTTTTGTATTAATTTTATGGCACAGCATTCAATTAACCCGGTAATGTTATCGTATCAAAGTTAGTTTAATAGCGTACTTTGGAATAGTAAACATCTGAAATCTTCATACAATAAATTGAAGCTATAAATATGTATTGTATATTAAAAGAACATGATCGTAAATAAAATGTTAAATTACTGGATAATATTTAATTAAGATAAGGCGCGTAATTGTCTGTTTTGTATTTGACTTTCATCAGCTTGATAAAGGGAAGTGATTTACTTAATAAAACGTTGGCATAATAAAGTATTATATTGTATATTATGTAAATAAGCGTCGAATTCCCGTACATATAAAAAATAATGAATTTAAAGAAAAATGCTAATTGATAGTTAGGAGATGTATACAGATTTTTGTTTGATGACTATTAAAAATTCATTTTCACATTGCGGATATAAATTAATTTCATTTATGTGCTACAGGTTTCTTTAATAAGGTTCAAGCTGTTATTAATTACGGCTGAAATGCGATACAAGAATTAACGGGCATACGCATCTCTTTTCCATCAGGTTATTTATGACTATAAGTTATTTTTGAATAATGATTATTGTTGTGTTACTTATGTTCACCTCACATTTACTTTAATTGCATCCTTGACAAAATATGTACAATTTTACTCGAAAATAATCACCAGGCATAATGACTAAAGTAAATCTTTTCCCTATGAATATGATGTTTATTTATACATTTAATTTTTTCGTATTTAGCTCTGTAAAGTTCATACATAATAGAAGCAATTTACTCGATGTTTGTTAATGATGGTTATTTAATTTGTATATGACAACATCGACACCCACACGAACGTGTTTCGAGGCGAGCTTGCACTTGGTTTTATTGCTAATACGGTAAATAAAGCTTTTTATATTACAATGTAAGGCCAATTTCTGCATGTACATTACACCCAAGTTCACAAGAAAATAGTGTGGAAAAATTGAATAATTGTGGTAAAGTGGAGCAAGTGGATTTTTTTAATAAATTTTAACCATTTTCTAATAATAGTTATTTATTATACAAGACGATAACATTGTACTTTATCTTCGAAAGCGATTTTAGTGTCAAGTCGTAGTAGTACTTTATCTACCCTTGTGGATGAAGTGCTAGGTACTTTATCTACCCTGCGGTTAAAGTGCTACTTTATCTACTATTTTAAGTTGATGAAAGCACCTTTAACATTTGCGTTTTCCTGATCATAGTCTAAAATTTTATTTTTAAACTATTGCTCCGTCAAATTAAACTATAAATATTTTATACTACGTAATTTTACAACGTGGTTTTTTGTAAATTTTGGACCAATTAGCAATAAACAACAAAAATTTATTTATTATTTAAAACTTTTTTCTCTGGGAAAGGAGCTTACTATGAAAAAATAATTTTTGTACATTTCTAGATTGTATGACACGTCAATGTTAATAAAATAAAAAAATATATTTAATAGTAATTTTTATGAATCACATCAATTATCCTCCTGATAATGGTTAAGTTAAATTATAGACTAAAAAATATAGGTGGTGCAGTTTAAAAAAAAGACAGTTTCTCTTTCACTTAATTTATGTTGCACGCAACATTTTTGTACTATGAAACGGAAAATAAACATCCAAATGAAGCCTATGATGGTTAAACCGGAAGCGCAGTTAATGTTTTTAACGACGAATCTGCATAACAAAAAGAATTTCTATGTAAATTTTTTTGTACATTGAATGAATTAAAGTACCATCTCTCATAGTACTGCCTCGCCATGTGTAATTAAATATGATCATCTTTGTTCTGTTATTGTTCGGTACACCGACTCATTTCCAAATTTGGTCTTCGGTTTCGTGACCTCCCAACATGAGAACTCATAATTACCTTGGTAATTTTTCTGGACTGGTCTAAAACAACATTAAGGCTATTATCACGCACATTTTTCTTTTTACAACGAGCAATTGTAAAATTTTCAATTAAGCGGCATGTTTTCAATATTGTTATTTATTAGGTATAATATTATAATGATAGGCTGCGTTTTAAAGACATGTCTTTGGAAAAAACAACCTTGGCAGGATAATAACCACTTGACATTTCCAGTGGTGCCCATAAAAAGATATTATTGCAGAATAGAACATCAAAAATAATACTACTCTATCATTACGGTTCTGTGAACTAATTAAAGTGGAGGAGATATTTTTCGATGTGTTTTTGCCATGCATTATTATTGTTGTTGCCAGTAAATTTGGCTTTGTTTCATTTTATCCAGTTTCAAGATAATTGTGTGGTTATTTCCCGCGAAATTTCTTGAAAATGTCGTAAAAAAGCGATTATAAAATGTTTGTTTACACAGACGGAAGTTCACTACTGTACTGTAATTACACAAAAATAACATTGGGGTTATTGATAAAAATCATTTAGCCTACATAGCTGATTCAACAAAAAGAATTTTAATTGTGCTTTGTTTTGTTCTTCGCGATGTAATAAACCTACTAAAATAAAGGACTTTGCGCAAAAAAGCATTAGTGATTAATTAATCGAATAGTAGCACAAATTTTTATATGAAAGGGACAAAAACTGTAGAGAGTTAAATTAGAAATTAATTTTATGTTATACTAATCAACTGGGGAAGTAAATTGTTTGTGATGATATTCAGTTGAAACAGCTGCAAGATAAAATAAATAATTAGTAGCTATTAATAAAATAATTAGATTTTCTGGGAAGATGGATTTTTTCGGATGTTATTAAAATAAACTAATGGGCTTCTTGTGGAGTGTCTGCATGTCAATTTCGAAAATAAATAAATCGGAATGGTTGTTCAGAAAACCTGAGAGTTTTTTTTTTGTAAAAATTCAGACTTTAGGTTCTATGATTTTTTGCAAATAAGTTTACTAGTTTTGAATTATTTGGTAATAAGAAAGTAAAAAATTATTATTTCAACATTTATAGTCGTTAAATTTGTTGTAATATTTAAATATCACAAGGGGCAGCTAATGATCTATAAATTGTTCTTAGTTTTGAAAATATAAGATTAAGGAAAATACGAGAACTGGTTTCAAATCTACGACATTTTAGTAGTAGGAAATCTTAAAAACCAAACAACTTTCTCCTTATCAAATGTACGCAATTTTGCAGAAATATTCCAATTTGAACAATAAAATAACACTCATAAACCGCAAATAACACAGTTTCTTCAGTCCGACACTAAATACAGTTTCTAAACCCAAAAACTGAGCTCTTTCCCTAGTTTCATTTCAATAACAAACACTTTGAAAAAATATCATCAATTTCCCTCTCTTTGGTTCTTCAATATCATTTCAATAATCTTTTTTTTTGCAGAGATGGCAGCGGCGTTGGTTTGTGCTGTACGACGATGGCGAGTTGAATTACTCCGTGGATGAGCACGTAAGTATGATGAAGGGGGATATTATATCCATCCACTTCTGCCCCCTTGTACACATTATGCGATTGCTTCTCTTGTTTTACTTTAATGGCTTGTGGTTAGTGTGTAGTAAGGTAACCTACAATTGCCATGGTTGGAAACAAGTTGTAGTTAACTAAATTGACCATAACGTTTTTGTTCGTCTTTTATATGAAATTTGCATGTGTGGAATGTGATTTTTTTCCATTTCTCATTTTGCTTGTATCAAGGTTGAAAATTAATAGATTACTAACATGAACTTGTTGGGTGTAGTGCTGCTGTATGCTGTACACAGATACCACCAAGCTAGTAATATTAACTTGAAAATTGTAGGTATACGAGTATCGGGTATGCAGTTTTTTCACTCAGGCTTGGACGAAGACGACGACTGTTATTAGCGTTGGGTTGCTTTATAATATTGTCATCATTTTCAACCTACTTATTTTATTCTGTAGTAGAATTTTCATCTTGTCTTGGAACTATATTCAAACTAATAAACTCTGAAACTAATTAAGTAATCTTTATGCTAATTTTAGAATCATTATACCCTAATCGTTAGAAAAATGAATAAAAGATACCAAAATCATCTTTATTATCTGACCGATTTCGGCCTATAAATTGTTAGCCATCATCAGACAAGGATAAAATTACGTAAATTTATTCTAATTCAAACTGCATCCAACAAACATTTGATTTAAACTTATATCCTAGAAATTTAATGGTATACATATACATGGTGGTTCATTTAACATAATCGGGAATTTGGAACTAAAATATTTGCCGGGTAATTTAAAATACATTAATTTAATTATGGAATCTATTTTAAATTTCCCGCCAGTTCTCTCTTTTAAAAAACCGAAAATTTCCCAGATCTAGAGTCTAGACCACATTTTAGTAATTCCAATATTTCCAGAAATATTCATCGTGATTCACCCCATACAGGGTGCTATTTGACATAATCACTGTGCGCTGCATGATCGGGTTGTTGACTTGTCAAGTCACTAACGTAATCCCCAAGAGTGCGTGAATGCACTTTGCAGCCTCACCGATATCCCATTTCCTTTCTCACACGTATCACCAGCTGCCCACGATGTACAATCTGACTTCTGGGAGTGGATTATTCATTTTCTTGCAATCACAAGAGGAGGATAGGTTTTTGCTCTTGGTTTGATGGTAGTGGACGGTAGTTACAGTTTTCCAGTTTTTCATTGCGTGAGAGCGCTGTTTTTAATTGTGGAAGGTTTCTTTATTAATGAAGCTGTTGGTGAGGTCATGAAAGAAGTGTTGGGAAATGATACTATGTAGTTGCTGGGTGTTTTGTGATGGTTAGAAAAGTGAATTTGGGAATGTAAAAAATAGGGAACATGAAATTTATCAAGGTTTTATTTTGATACAAATTAGTTAGTTTAGTTTATTAAACCTGGAGGCTCCATTTAAAATTTTGTAAATCTTTCAGACATATAAATTTTGGTTTTTTGGCACATTTTTTTAAAATCTCAAAAACACGATACATAATGTTTTTGGTTCATATCGACTTATCAATCAAATTCCTAAAGAATGACTACATTATTTTCAAATTATAAGTACCATATATCACTAAGGAAGTTTATTACCTTCAACTTAATTTTATTATCTTTTATTAAATTAAATATTAAAGATAAGTAAATAATTTATTAACAAATAATAAATTCTAGTATTATGATTAGTTTTAGTTATTGATTATAAATAAACAATATTTTTCATCGTTAATAAATTATGAAACCTTAATTTTTTGTAAATTGTTGAAATAGTCTCTTCTATACATCAGATGTACAAAATCTGGTTTGCTTTAGTATCAATTTAAAAAAACCAGCCCAAATTAAAGTCAGTTTTAGAACAACTAAAAAATATTGTACGTGGGCGTTCTAATGTACATTTCAGTATAATTAATATTCAAATTATTAATAAATTTCGTCTAAACGACGAAAAATGAAGACATTACCATTATTAAAACAACATATGATAGTTCTCTTAATAGATAATTTTTTTCGTATAATAAATAAAATAGTGAAGCTAAAAATAAATCTAGGCTGTTTTGCATATTATAATATGGAGATTGTATCCGCTAATGGTAGCCACCAGCAGTTTAGCACAGTTCGACCCCGTAAATACTTCAATCAACAGTTCGACGAAGACTTTTAATGTTCGATGCAGCAGCAGTGAGTGGGTTTGTTGTTTTTTTTCTGATTAGACCTAACGGGTCCCTATCTATATGTATTATTATCATCGTGATAGGCTTTTCTATTCAAGTTACATTTGCAACACTTGTATTTTGTTTATTGCTAACATAGCCCTCGGGTAATGAGTTGAAATTCAGCGTAATATTCATTATAGCAATGTGCAAATCCATTAGAAACACTTAAGCCGTTCTTTAAACGTTTCAAGTAGACATTTTTATTGCTGATTTACAGTTTTTTTCGTGGAATTCTAATGCTAATGGTTAATTTTCTCATTTGAATGACAAACTAAATAAATGAAATTGAAATAGGTAATGCTTTGATGGCGCTTTTGGTTCTTCACACTATCTGAAAGAGGTGTTTACGTCCGATGAATTCTAAAGTTAAATGCCCGCGTGAGGATTGATGATTCAAGTGTTTAACTGTATTGTGTTGATTATTAAAGGGTAGAATGGAAGCTTACAGTTATAGCTGTGGAATAGTTTCGGTGATTAACTGTAGTTTCTAAATTTTTCTTGTTTGGCTTTCTCCGATAATATTTAATGCGATTAGGGCCTGCAATGGTTTGGTTTATCACAGATTAAGTCACGATTTAATGATTTTCTTAATTTTAAATCATTGATTTAAATCGTTCTTCACAAAACGTAAGAGGTTTGTTATTATGTCGGAAGAAAACACAGCAAAGGCCACGGTAAAAATATTTTGGTCCTCCTAAATTTTCGCCGCCAAGATTTTCTACTAGATGGCGGTTATGCTGGTTTTCCCAGCTCATCTTAAATTTTTTATTTGTTCCTTCGGCTTGTTTCATTTATTATTTCTGTTATTATATTTTTGGACTTTTCTAGTATTTTCTGACTTTTTACCTTTGTCTTAAATCGGTTGTGCTTTTGATCAGTTTGAATTAATCTAAATTTCAACACCGTTGCTCTTCTATTAGAATCACAAGTTTCAAGCGACGTCACAAAATGATTTATTAATAAAATAAATCAACACAAAGTTCCTGGTTCCTGAACTACTTAGACTATAAAAAAATTAAATGGCTTTGTTATTGCCCAAATGGAATAATTAACTAACCTTCAGTTTTATTTCTAAATTGACGATATTTCGCAGGTGTCCAATTAATATTAATTTTATTCAAACAGCATAATTAGTGATAGAAATATTTTTTCGTCGAATAATTTATACAAGAAAACTTGGCTTGCTAATAATTTTTTTCCCAACCCGATCGTGTTCAATTAATTTTTTCTGTATTCTGGGCTTTCACTTGAACAACGATGACAAAATTTATCTTCAACAGCGATCCAATTAATGCGTTAATTATGTAAATATTATATCAAGTTACATCCGAACAGGCTTTTTTGGTTATAATTCTTTTATGTCTTGATTGGGTGCCATGCGGAAATGAATCGGAAGTAAAAGGTTAAACGCCCAAATCGGTTGGAGAAGTGCCAGGCAATATTTATATAGAAAATTTTAATTGGATATGCCGCACTCGTAATGATTAAACTTTCACTTGTTGTTGTTGTGGTTATGACATCGAATTTAAAATACTCTACTCACATATTGTTTTTAATCAATGTAAACATGATTGAAAGTGTTCATGATCATGTTGATTCATTTTGAACTTACCATCGAAAATTGGTGTGTAATGACTACGGAATAAAGTTACGTTAGCTTGTAATCAAGGAGATCCAAACAAGTTTTTTAAAAACTCGACCGAAAATTTTCTATTTGCTTTAGAAAAATTTAACTATAAAATGCCAATGAATTTTTTGTGTTTTTCAAAAATTGCATCTAACGAGTATGATTCTTTTAAAAAGTGGCATTTTTATAAATGCTGTTTGGATTTTTTAAAAATTACTCTGTTGCGAATGTGAATTATGATTTTATTTTAGAAAAAATCACGAAATTTGTCAATTTTTTTGAGACCCAAAATATTTTCAAATCACAGTTTTGGAACCAATATCTCCAATATTTTATACTGTTTTTTTCTTGCAGCCCGACACAGTCCCTCAAGGCTCCGTGGACATGTCCAAAGTCCTGGAGGTGACCGGGGCGGAACAGGTAACAGGCCATCCGCACTCCTTGGCCCTGACCAGCCCCGATCGGGTAACATTTGTGAAAGCAGCTAGTCGAGAGGATGCTCGCTGGTGGGCGGAACTGCTGGCGGTGTTTCCACGCCGTCACAAACGCAATGCCACCTTTCCTGGTGGCAGAGCATCACCTAGTTTACCGCAATTGGGCCGATCTGCGTCACCGCAACCGCCACGTCCTCGACATTTGTCCGTGACAGGACCCAGTCCCAGGACGAATTTTGAAACGCCCCCATTGAAGGAGGAACGGGAATCACCGCCAAAGGATGAGAGTAGACCGGGGTGGTTGCCGGAAAGGACGAATTGTTTGTCGATTGAGACTGTTCCGAGTCCTGTGAGGAATGGTGAGTTTTTTATAGGAGAAGCTATAGAAAAATATATTAATTTTTCTTCCCAGTGATAATTATGTAATTTAATGGTAATATTAAGAAACTTTATGATCCCATTTGGTGCACGTGGTTGTTTACGTTTGTGACAAGTAATAATTCTTGCTCCTAATTTATACCTACGTAGGTACGAAATAAAAACGGATAATTATAATCTCGAATATAATACGTAGATTGATATTGAATGTGAGTTATACATATAAATATTTATGACCATATAAATTTGCATATAATATCGCTTGTAAAATCGATATTGATCTATGAATGGGACCTTGTAATTCGCTTCCATGATTAATTAATTTAATAGCCATATAAAATTCGTATTGGTATGTTTCAAGTATTGTCTTCCAATTAAATTTTTCTGTGCAATTGCCGCAGGATCATAAGCCAAGTAGAAAGGATAATATTAATAAATGTGTTTAATTAAAGGTCAAAGATATTTATTGGTTGGGTCTTGTGTCATTAAACTTGTAAAGTAGTATGTTATCTGGGTAATAAAACTTTAAATAATGTATTGTTGAAAGATTGTACGCTCTTAAGGGTGAATTTTCCTTAGCTATAGAAGATTGGTGCCACTTAGGTTGTTAAAGTGTTAGTTTATCAGTACCTGTGGATGGATAGGTCAACAAAGAATTTTATGTGGGGCAATAATTCATCGGGTTTTATAAGGAAAAAAATATGTTAGGTTGTAAATTGCACAAATATTTTGTTTGGTAGATGCTACAATGTAATCATAATTTTTTAGGTAAATTAAGTGACGTCAGAAGCAACGCTTTGTTAGTTTTTTTGTCGCGTTTTCATAAATAAAAATGAAACGATAATTAAATGAATCATTTTTGAAAAAGCTATGGAAGTTTACTGCTGTGGCATCTGGCAGGATTTTGTAGGGCAACGTTTCTAGGAATATCGGTTGTTTTATTGTGTTTAATTGAAAAAGCTTTCTGTATTGGAAAAATATCACATTTCTTTGTGTGATAAATTTTATTTATTTTTTCGACACCCTTTAGAAAGAACCGTTAGAAAAATCTTGTTTTTTTTCAGCTTTCCAGACCAAAACTGTTTTCAGTTTTCTCGAGAGATATCGTCGATATAAACAGAAACTTAATACAGGTTTATATTTAGCTATATTTAAAGTTTATTGATTTGATTAATGAATACCTACTGGTAGGAAATGGCTTCGTAACCTTTAAAAATAAGCTAACTTGTACGCATAGTTCCTGTAAAATTCCCTCTTGAAATTTTTGGATTCTTTAGAAAAAAATCTCCTCAAACTAAATGTATTGTTTATGAAGTTGAGCTATTTCTTGTCTTGGATATTGAAGTCCAATAATAATAACCACTCGAAATCTTTGTGTACGTAGAATAAATACATGGTTGAAGGCCCGCTATCGCACTGGTGATCATCATCATCAGGCAAAGTGCGTTGGGCGCTGTTGGAATGATAATTACAGCAGCCAAGACCAAGAGTTTTTTGCCTGCGGTGTCGAAACACGGATAATTAGGGCCCGGCCTCGTGCGATGTATGTTAACCAGTTTTCAGGTTGGTACGTTTTCTGACTTACGACCAGAACGTAATCTCGTGTTATCCATATATAAAATCATAAAAAGAAAGAAATGGACCCCAGCCGTCAAGGTCATGCACATAGCCAGTGATTTTAATATAATGTTTGATTTTTGCCTGTGTGTGAGTGTGTGCTGAATTTGATGGTGTTGTTGCTTCCTACAACCGGACTGGACCGGCCCCCAGGTCACCTACAATATGCAAACAAGTCTTGACCTTCTATAACGTATGAAAAATGCAGGTGGTTCAAAATGGCTAAAATATATTTTAGGGTAGATAGAGAAATTATTATTTGTAAATTTATTTTGGACATTAAAATTCAATTTAAACTTTGTTCCATCGATATTTCCAAAATTTGGTGTTTTTGGATTATGATTGCATCATAGAAAATTTTTTACCGGCGCCCATGCATTGATTAGTAATTACTTTGTCATTCACCTTGTAACAGTAGCTAATGGAAAAAATGAGTTACCCACTTCTTAAAAGAACATAACTTTGTGGGTGCTAAAGCAAATAGTTAATTTGTATGTTGGAAAAAAGTGGTAGGAAGTGTTAAAAACAACCTGTACAAACAATGTCTTGCTATTTTTATATATTCGCCTTATAAATGTTATTTAAATAAATAATTAGCCATTAATTTAATAAAATAATATCTACATCATCATCATATTAATGGGTTTTGAATTTATTTAAAATTGATACAGATACCTACACCTAGTCAACCATGTTAATAAGATAAAGAAGTAAAAAACTAGTCATTAATATACTTTGGTTTTATATCTTTGGATTGCAAATGATACTTTTTGCCATGCTGAACCTATTAATAAGTAAATTAATGTTCAGATTGGCCTCCACAATTTATAACATAATTATCACCGCACCGTAAAAAATAAAATGCAAAATTTTGTCATATGAATTACTGTCACTGCAATAAACTTAATTTATAATATTCTATTTATACCCACTTGTAGCAACTCGGTTTTTTCTTTTTAATTACCATTACCAACCAGATATTCCTTGTTGTTGTCTACAAAAAAAAAAAAACAACAAGTGCATAAATTCCGACTAAATTTCATGACCGCCCGATTCGACAATTAACACGGTTTCGTTGGTGTGTTTTTTTACCAGCACGAGGTTAATTAAGAACCCGACTTGCGGCGATATTTGGGACAACAAAACATTGTCTTTCGGGGAAACTGAATTATCTTTCACGCGTAATTTGTTGTTGCGATAGCAGGTTTTTATGGTGTTGTTGGAATTGTGTTTTTTGAGATTTTAGCACCAGTGGTGGTCTGGAATTGAAAAAAATCGAAGTCGAGGCAGCGGTTGTTTTTTATGGTGGCGTATAAAAAATGAATGAATGAGGAAGGAAAGTAGTGAATAAATAATATGTTTATTGTTTGAATGAATTAAAATTCCGATGTTTTTACAATGTACATTTTAGAGAGAATAAAATTTACTATAAGTTTTTTTACTATAGCATTATTACAATAGTTATGATCTGTTAAATTTAGAAAATGGAAGGACGAGGAGGATTATGGGCAATTTTATGGAAAAATCGGTCTTTAGTTTAGTTTGAACTGTACTAATACAGCATAATTATATTTTAGATTGAAATTTAAACCAAGCCAACCCTGTATTTTTGAGATTTTTATGATACAGGGTGTCTCTAAAAGATCTTTACAAAATCAAGTTTTTGGGCTCAAAATAATTCGTTTAAACCAAACATACCTTAGTCCAAAAAAGTTCTTCCTTACTGAGTTACAGGGCGCTAAAAAATAGTTTTCCAAATAATTTTTTAAGTAAGTATATCTACAGAACGGTTTAAAGTAGAGATTAGAAATTTGGTGGGTTAATAAGTCTATAAGGAAGCTACAATTTGTTGGTATTAGAACCAAAATAATATTGTTCAGTGGCGTACTTATCGAAGATGTCTCAGGGTTATTTTGAATAATTTTTGTAGGGGATTAAATTTTTTTTTCAAAATAATAAGAATTATGATAGGTACGCTCAAGACACGTAAAAAAGGTATACTTGTTTGATTTGCATTAACTCAACTGTTTGCGAGATATTTCGCTTTGAAAATTTTTTTGCTGTTAATACGACAATTTGTGACACCCTGTAAAGTCAAAAATATTGGGTCACTCTAATACGGCTCATTCTACGTCCAAAACTAAGCACAATTTCTATCTTATACCGTTCTGTAGATATACCTAAAAAAGATAGAGGGCGAATAAAAAATACATCTTTCAACACCCTGTATTTTAGTAACGAAACATTTTTGGGGGTCGATTTCCACAACCATTTATGCTTAGTTTTGGACATAGAATCAGCTGTATTAAAGTGACCCAATATTTTTTACTTTACAGGGTAAGTCACAAATTGTTTTTACAGCAAAACAATTTTTTTAAGTAAATATCTCGCAAACAGTTGAGTTAACGCAAGTCAAACAAGTATACCTTTTTTACGTGTCTTGAGCGTATCTATCATAATTCTTGTTATTTTGTCAATACTCTACAAAAGATATTTTTTAGCGCCCTGTAAGGAAGGACTTTTGGACTAAGGTATGTTTGGTTCAATCGAATTGTTTTGAGCCCAAAAACTTGTGGTAGGATTTTGTAAAGACCTTTTAGAGACACCCTGTATAATAGCAACACTTCCAACACCAATTAAATAAATTACATATCCTGCTAGCCCCGTTTAGTTAGAAATGTATCAATCAGGTTTAATGACACATGGAAATTCATTTATGGCAACAACAAATAAATAAATCATAGTTTAGTGTGATATAACAATAAACTGATAGACAAGTGCAGATGTGAATAAAATCTATACAGTCATTTTGTGTTTAGAGAAAGCCTTTTGTCGTTATCCGACGAGATGATACAAAAAGATCACCAACATATGGTTTCTTTTATTTGGAGTATAATGACATATTTTTTGGCAATAATAACTGAACAGCCAGTGCACATATGTGTAAATCTAATATAAACGAGAATTGGTTTTTTTTGTAGGAAGTTGCATGGTTAATTTGCTTACAACAACAACAATAACAACAAAAGTTAAATGTGTTTTTTGTTGTACGGTAAATGACTGGAAAATTTATTGGGTAAAAATGCAACTTAACTTATAACGGTGTTGCTCTACTGCTCTGGGCAATAATTTGATGGATGGGTAGCGCCATCACCAGTTAAAAATAATGTTTGTGTAGGTATTTGGTTTTTACGTAAGTTTGCGGAAGAATCGAAAAGTTTTATTACAACTTGTCAGACTGTACTTGTAGTTCGTTCATTCATCTTTACAAACAGCACATTAAAAATGGTAAAGAAAACATGTCAGACTGCTTTAGGTGCAAAATTACACGCGGCTACTCCAACTGGTACTATTAATGCACTTTTCTGGTTTCTCATCCCGCACAATTCCCGGCTTCAAATAATTTTATTAGCGAGCCTATTAGGCCATGCAAAATCCAACCACAACATTATACAATGTATTTTATTATGTCGATTTAAATGCAACCAAATTAACCTGCAGTGTTATTAATAAGGGAAAAAAACACCTCCATCCGTTCTGATTTCTATGATTCGACTTGGAATTGGTACAATAATCATTAGGATGTATTGGATGGAAAACTTGATAAGGATTCGGCTTGGATTGGTATACTTTCCCAGTAAAGGAATGGCTAATTATGCAGGCTAATTGACAGTAATTATTGTTATTATCTCTACCTCTAGCTTGATTATTGCGTGGATTTTTTGTAGTTTCATGTCTATTATACAAAGTTAATGAGTAATTTATTCCGAAAAAGTTATTGGATAATAATTAAATTCTTAACAGAGATATTCTAACGTTAATTAATCAGCTTGGTACGCGTTTTTAATTATGTGTCTGCACTTTATAATGTCAACACTGCACATCTGCCAAATGTGGTTGATATGAAAATCCTAAACATCGGTCTTATTGCTATTATTATTATTATTACATTGTATCTTGTAAATTATGAGAATATTTGCTCTGAAAAACATAAGTACATATGACCTGAGTTATTAGAGAGTAATAACCTCTCTGGGTAACCGCAACACAGCTTCCTAAATAAAACTCAACAATGAAAATAAGTACAATAAGATTCTGCACCGCATTCAATGTCTATTCTCCCTTTCTAACTATATAACGCACAATCACACCATTTATTTCATAAGTACGAGATTCCACTTTTAATGAGAATAGAAATATTCGAATGATCCTCGGTTTCAATACAATTTCCAACGTTACAATGTGCCTGAAAGTAAATATAGATCTAAAGAGAATTTCTTAGGCTGCATTGGAATCTCACAGAGGGAAATCGGAAATTTTATCCATGAAGTCGAGAAAAACGAGGCAGGAATGTGTAATGTTAAAGTTTGAAGCTGCTAGCTGTCCAGATCTAAGCCTCTTGAGCAAATCTTGATTTTTTCCTAGCGGAGTTCAGAATAAAATAAAAAACATTCTTTTAGCTATATTATTACATAAATTTACTAATAAATAGAACTACTAAGAGTTGGTTTATTTCAAATTCAATTTTTTTGCACTCAGTTTATTCCAACCCTGGATGTCGTAGTAGCATTACACAAGCTAATTAATCTAATTTGCCAAGCACCTTGACTTAAAAATAGTTCCTGTGCACTAACATATTTAACTAGGTCACAATTTATGTGATAACAGCAATTGGAAGAGCCATTAGGACAATGCCAACAAAAAACCTCATACTATGGCACTTAAATCTCAAGTAACATCGTAAAAATTGCATAAAAAAATTATATTGCCACAGAGTTGATTTATTCTATGCTCCATATAAACAACAACTAATCTTGATTATGAGCCATCAACTATTATATTTAAAGATTAAAGAACTAACAAGCCGATAAAATGCATCAAGGTCAGTGTGGATTCCGGCCGTCATCCTGTGAGGCCTTTAATATACATCAAAACAGTTTAATTAACGTGTTAAGTTTCTCAATAACAATTTGCAATCATAACAAAGTTTTTGCATTATGATTTTTACGTTGTGTGTTTTATTGCAGATTACATAGTGAGTTCTGGGTCACCTCCAACTCGGGACAAATTGCGATGCGATGATAAGGCGAGAGCCCGCAGAGACTGGAGAAACGAACGATTGCGAGATATTGCAACAGCGTTAACTGACCGATCACCTGAATCTAGTTTGGCACTACCTGCCGAGGGACTGCTCCATCTGAAAAAAGTAAGCTGAGACACTTAAACCTTAGTCCACAATATTTATTTTTCCATTTTAGGGTTGGTTGTGGTTGAAAACCAGCGAAGGAGAATGGGTGAGACGTTGGATAGTCCTCTGCGGCCCCTCTTTAAACGTTTACCACGAGCAAGACGAACAAGACCAGGAATTTTCCATCGAAATGTCCACTGTGACAAAATACAGCGAAATCCCAACAGAATCCAAGTACGGTTTCGAAATTGAATGGGGAGGCCCCCCGTTAACTTTAAGCGCAGTAACTCAAGGCATTCGCTCTAACTGGTTACAAGCTCTAAAGAAAGCCGCTCCAATGCCAGCGGAAAGTCCCATAACCCCTCCAACTCCCCGATCGCTGCTTCTTTCAAGCGACGAGGAATATAGGACGGCTTCCGAAGGTGGAAGACGAGGGTCTGAAGATTGGAGCGAGTTGCCTCCATCGCCTCCTCTAAACAGGCTAACACTTAGTCGAGTTAAAGATAGGACGAGGATTAGGCCGAGACTACCAAGATGCCAGTCAAGACAGTCTACTTTGGATAGTACGTCCACTGATGAGTTGGATTGTGCTAAAGAACCGGATACTGTAGAGTTGCATAATGCCTTGAATAAACAGAGCATGGAAGTGGATGATCTTCAGAAGCAGCTTGGTAAAGCTCTGGAGGAGGTGCAAAGTCTTTCCGAAGAGATTGCCAGGTTTGTACGATATACTACAAATAACATAGTGAAACTAATTAAATATTTCTTGTTGTAGGTTGAAGAAACTTCAATCTGACGCAGCAATTCGAGAGAAGAAAACCAAGGACCTTGTGGTGAATTTAGAGAAGAACGAGAAAGAATTAAACCAAAGAAATTCACAAACGGAGTTTATGCTTCTAAAAGAGCAAAGGGCTTTCCAACGTCGCTTAGCTGAAGCCGAGGAAATGTCGAAAAATTACGAGGAAAAATGCAGCATCCTTTCGAGGGAACTCCAAACGAAACAAAGGATAATTTCGACGCTGCAGGAGGAACTTGGGGGATCAAATGAACGACTGTCGAGAAGTAGACAAGAAAACGACAGAATTTACAAACGACTCCAAGAACTAGAAGGGCGATACAGCTATAAAAACAGCCATATTCAAATGGACTCGCTTACGGATTTAACGAACATTGACTTGGATTTGGATATAGATGAACTAGGACAAAATGAATTGAAGGAGTATTGTTTGGATTTGAAGTGTAGGTTCGAAAAAGCTGTTATGGAAATTAGAGCAGTTAAAAGAGAATTGCGGGAATCCCATGAAAAGTGTGATAAGCTGGAATTGTCCTGTTATAGCTTAAAAAACAGTATAGAAATTAACAATAAAGAAAACCAAGCAGAAGTTAATTTGTTAGTTGCAAGATTGGATCATCTGACAGCTAAGTTGTCCTCGGCTGAAAAACAATTAAAAAGTAAATCTAAATCGGAATCCCGTGATAAACGACGGTCTTTGTCGTTGAAAGGCCGGGAAAGTTTCTCGATTAACAAAGAAGTTGAAGACAAAGTAACAGAGTTGGAGGCTAAGATTATAGCGTTGGAAAAGGGGAAAAATCGAAGAAAATACAAGCGGGACCGAAGTAGCGAACGCGGCTCACCGATAGATGATAAATCACTACGAAGACTGCGAAGGAAAAGTTTGGATAGTGTAACCTCGTCGGAGCCCATGAAATTACTAATGCGATTAAGCTCGTTAGAAACAAAAGTAACAAGTGTAAATGCTTCAAACGAGTCCCTGAATATCCTCAACAGCAGTACGTCGGATTTGACGAAATTAAAAGAGGAAAACAGTGAGGAACACGATTTGGAAAAACTAATTTCCGCTGCTAAGATAAAAGTAAACGAGTGCCTTAGCAGTATTAATATGTTGAAAAATTCCAGAAGTTGGCGTACTTCGTCACCATGTTTAGCTTCGTTGGAAAATACTCTAAACGAGTTAAGTGACATTCTATGTGGGAAAAATGTTTACAACGCCGAGGTTGAAGTAATTAATTCTTCGGCTAATGTGGTTGTTAAACAATTACAAACATTATTGTTAGAAAAATTAACAAATTTATCCGAGAGGAAAAGACTGTTGCAAGAAAATAATAAACTGGATGCTTCGGCTAGATTACAGATATTAGCGGAGAAAGTTGCGTATGAGAATATTTTAGTAAGCAGAATCCAGGAAGCGTTGGGAGCTCCTGTAACTGGCGAGGCAGTTTGCGATCGATTGATTAGTAAAGAAACCAAGGAGACGGCTCACTTAATATTCGCCTTGCAAAATAAGCTCAATGGTACAAATCAAAAACAGCAACCGGTGTGTAAGACCAGCGCGGAATATCTCTCGAAAATCCTCGCCAAGTGTCTTATATCGGCTGCGCAAGGTTTTAGATCGTTTAAAAATTTCCATTACAAAACACACCCTTCATTGCAGTTGCTTCGCGAAGAACAAAAGCGAGTTAACCTGCAATTCAACAATTACAAAGCAACGAAGTTACCACAATTGTCTGAAGCTCTAGCAACAGAAACTGTTAATTTATCACAAGACAAAACTTGTCGCATACGGTCTTTGAACGAGGAAACCGTTAGCGAGCTCAGTCGAACTGCTCGGGAAATAGTCAACGCCGAGTTGATCCAATCGGAAATTAACCACGTCCTAATTAGAGCCGCTCAAATATATCAGAGCAACATCGATGCGGACCACACGTATTTCTTCAGTTTCTTTGCGTCGGAACGCGCCGCGTTAGAACTATGGTCCGATTCAGTCCATGACTGTCTCCTGGACGAAATAAACAAAAGTGTTAACGAGCTTACGGAACTGTACAAAAACAACTTGAACAAGTTGCAGAGACAGAACTGGAGGCGCCGGGTGGAATCAGAGCGGAACAGTCGCACCCCGACGAGTTTACTACATGAATTCGCTGATGTGGTAGCCCACAAGGCTCTGATTGATGCCAGAATCAACGTGCTTAACGGCGACTATACCAACAGTTTTAATAACGGCCATGTGGAAACTGATACGTTAACTAGTTGGATAGATAATGAGAAGTACTGGACTTGTTTAGAGAGTCACTCGTTGGTACAAATAAACCAAAGTTTAGAAGTAGAATTTGCTTGTATGTTAGATAGATTTAGTGGGGAGTGTTTTGCTATGTTGGGTCAACCAGAATTGGAAGAGGTTTTAGGGTATTTGGATGAAATGGCTGCGAAAGTTGTGGAACTACAAAAATTTGTTAATCATCCGGCTAAAGTTGATGATGTTGTTGTGGATAACTGGAGTGATGTGTGCCAAAAATGTAGGAATTTACGAGACAGTCTCGAGGGCGTTCGAACCATTCTGGCGAGGTCTAGTTCGTTTAAGAAGTAAGTTTGTCAATTTTAAGAAGAATCACTTGCTTAAATTCTGTTAATATCACGTACTTTTTTTGGCCCCACACAAAAGTAACTGTAACGCCCAATTTTATAATCATGTACTTCTATTCCAGACCGGATTGTTTAGACGACCAAAGACCAGTCTACTTAGGAACGGAATACCTGACGCAAGTCGAAAACCTACGAGCCGCTTACCGCTGTGCCCTCGCCTCTTGTAAAGAGCGCCATCCCGAAGTCGACATAGAACAACTCCAAAATTTGTGTGAACGTGTCCTGTGTTCGATGGAACAGTGGCATAGGCGTACCATCCAGGACTTGCGCGAAGCTCACGCTCAAGAAATGGAGGTATTAAAGCAGGATAAGGAACAGGCGCTGGCCGAAGAAACTCAAGCAACTTTGGCAGCATTGGATGCCATGAGAAAAGCGCATGAAGCTGAAGTACAAAGAGAAGTGGCAAGATTTAAACAGGAGTTTGCCAGACAACAAAGAGATGAAATTATGGATTTGTCGGAAAGGTTGTCTGTTAAATGCTTGGAGGCTGCTGCGCTTGAGGAACAATTGGGTAGTGCTACCAGGCAGCTGGCGCATGCGCAACAGCATATTTTGCAGCTTGAACGGAACCCCCAGCTCTCACCCATGCAGGTAATTTAATAAATTAGAGCTTTTAAACTAAAATGAAAGCATTTTAAAATGCTTGATTACAATGATTTTTCTCTTCTGATAACATTGATTTAGATCTCTTTGTGTTTGTTTCAGAACTGACGGTGTGTGTCCGTGAGAAGCGAACTTACTAGTCTTAACAAGCCTCATACGTATATACCAGTGTAATTATAGTTCAGTACAATATACTCACCGTTGTGTACAGATCATCGCACCTCTTTATATTATTGTTTTACCCTTTAACCTGATATTTCTTATTTATTTACCTCGAGAATTTTTTTGTTCATATCCATACGTGTACAAACTGATATTAGTTGATATACATGTTTTTTGTAACAGTTTATTGTTTATATAATGTGTTGGGTTTATATGGAATGTTTATACAATTATAATAAAAAATATATGAGTTATCAGTTCATTTTTATTTTATTTGCCTATAATAATAATAATAATAATTAATAATAATCGAGGGAATAAAAGAGTTCACATAAAATTACATACAAAACAGGTATACACGAATAAAGAAATTATCACAATATAAATCTCATAAATTGTTAAGAAAATTCAAAAGGTAACATTGATAAAAATTAGTTGAAAGCCCGGATGTTTACATACTGCCAATTACCCTGCAAAAAATATATTTAGGAAACTTTACATTTTTTTCATATAAACACTTACAGGAATACCGATATCCCATCCAGATCCCACTGGATTCGCAGGACAAATCCCTAATCTTCTAACTAATACCCCTCCATCAGTTACGGCCCACACTTCATGTCTTCCCACACTAACATGCTTAAAGCCTCTAGTATCAGGAGCGGAATCTAATTTAGAAATGAGAAATGTTTGATGATTTTTAATTAAAAACTTTTCCATATTCTCACTTACTTAAAATTGGCGGATCAGGTTGAAGAGTCTGCCAACTGCTGCCCTCTGGAAAAGTCGCATTAATCTCTTTCCTAACGTGTAAACGTCCCTGATGATCGACAGCCCAAACACCAATTCGATTAACAGAAACTTGCATAAGTCGCCCTCCATTAGGTGGTTCCACACACACCCACTTCTCACCCTCAAGTTTCTCATCAGTTATACCTAATCTATAATAAGCACAGCCTTTTTTACCAGTTGCCCAAACACGATTAAAGGGCCCACAACTAATACTGTTAAGATTTTGATCGGAACTCACATGTTCCCATATGTGACCCTAAAAGTAACAAACAATTAGAAATTTTATTATTTTTAGACAAAATTGATTACCAAAGGATTGGCTGTTGACACCCCTAATCTAACCATTGGTTGTCCCCCGGAAGCCAAAGCCCACAACGATATAACGGAATCAAACGTTTCCTGCACCGCATCCATGCTAACATCCAACAGCTTCGTATGTCCAAGCTCCTGCCAGGGCCCAGTTGTTGCAATGGCGCACCTCCTGTACCATCGCCTTCGCCTAACATAGTCAGTGAAATGTTTAGTAGCATGATACGTTGCAGGAAAATCAACAGCGTATTGCCAACCGTCGCGGTCTACTCCACCTGGTACATGGAAATCTACCATCCAATCAGACACCCACTGCCAACGGACTGATAGGAGTTTCACTTGGTCTCTTGTGCGTTTTTGTTTACCAGTGGAGTCGCTCCACATGTAGCGATCTGTTGGGAGGCCTGTTGTAGTGTAACCGGTCACTGGATTCCATCTTTGATTCTCGTATACCCTATGGAAGAATTAGTTTTTAAGGCGGCTTTAGATTTTTTATCACAGTTTTTGTGAAAAAAGTAGCCTTAATATTAAAAATTATTTATAGTTTTATAGCCAAATTAAATTATTGATAAATTTCTCACCTGTAGTCTTGAGAATCGGTCATAGGATGTATATTTCCGCTATCCAAAGCCCCCAAGAATCCTCCACCCCACCCCCCGGTATAAACCCATGCAGTATGATCATAACCAATCCCCCAAATCACTCCAAGTCGACAAGCCTCTACTCTACGTAAATGCCCACCCATTTCCCTAAAATACAAATCCAACGGATCCAAAATAAGCGTCGGACTTTTTATGACTAGTTTAAACGGCTGCATCTTCCCCCATATACTAAAAATTGAAATAGAACTAGGCGGCAGTCTATGCCGATACCCGACGAATCGCTTTTCATCTACATAAATCACAAACGCATCCTCAGTGGTTTCTATACGAACGCTGAACTCTTGGCCTTTTTTAAACGGCATTTCTCCGTCTTTCTCCTCCGTATCCCATTTACCTTCAACCATGGAATTGCGCACTACATAATTCTCTGCAAAACGTGGATTAAAATGCAGGCAGATGTTCTCTAATTCAGTATGCGCTTTGTGTTTTAATTTATAAGTCGGTTGGGCTTCCAGATTGATCGCAAGGCGCTCAGCTTCATCGGCGACACATCCGGTTAAAGTTATAATTGTTCCAGGAATGCAACCTACGTGAAGGGAAACTTTAAACGGAGCTTCTTTTCCTCGTAGATCGTATTTCTGAACGTATGTGTTGTCTTCTTTTTGTTGGTATTCTTGTAGCTGCGTTGGATCCCAAACGAAAGCATTACCTAGGTTAGTGATAGCCCATACACTTTCTTGACTCGGAGTTTCTAGAATTTATTTGAAGGATCACAAGACAGGTTTAGATTTTTTAAATTAGACTTTACCTAACGCGTCATGAAGTTTACCGCAAGTTGTAGCGAAATGTGTTTGCCATTCTTCCAACTGAGTATCACTTGTGAATTGTAATCTCAATATTCTGTGAGAATTTCGAGGTATATGCACAGCCAAACGTGGACTTCCAGGTTCACTACACAATTGAACACAGCTGATGTCGCTTAAACTACAGGAATGCTGGAAAAATAGTTAAACTAAATGTTACTTTTCTAAGAAAACACCTTAGCACGTCGAGTTTGTTTGTACTAACCATCGTAGTGGCCCCATCAGGATTTAAAATAGTCAAACTTCCAGTAGTCTGCACCCACTCCAACTGCAAAATACAATCCACAAAACTCCCATTTGTACCAAAACAAACTCGCGCCTCGCCACTGTGAACCCACGAGGTCGTATCCACCGCCGCCTCATAATGCTCATACGAATCCTTCTCAGGCAACCTAGCCCTCAACTCCTCCAAAATTCTAACCCTCCACGGTTGCTCTAATTCATCGTGCACCGTTCCAGAACCAGCTTCAGCAAACCAATTCGGCATTTGAGTTGTATCTATAGTACACGCCCCAGCTTCCACCCAAGACCATGGTGCTTCATACTCCGCCCAACCAAGTTCTTCATCTTCATTAAAAATACACGAACCCCGACTGGATTCACTCCAGACACTCTCATCAGTTTCGGGATGCACCTCCGTTCCAACAATGGAACCGACGGAATGTACTGGACTCCAAGCTTTGGGGTTCTTTGGTTGGGTTTCGTATTTTCCAAGATCGCCCACTGGAAGAGACGTAGGGGCTATTGGAGCTGAATGGGTTGGTTCTCGTTCCCATTCGGAGATTGTCGATGGTTCTACCATACTGCTAGGCCGGCTCTAAAATATTTCCAAATTCGGTTATGCAATAATACTCAATTGTTTTAGAACGATGTTCCAAAGTTACATACCTCGCATAATGATTTAGTTTAGTAGCATGCACAGTTAGTATGAAAAATATTAGTTACCAATGTGTTTAAGCTACGATGATATTTATCTCTATTCAAGCTAGCATTACTACTAGCTCTACTGACTTGTAACGGAGCATGAAGGGCTTTCCAACGTTTTCCCGTTAGATCCTCTGGACAAACGCCACTTCGGTGGTATACTAAACGATCATCGGCACCAATTGCTAGCACTTGGTCATTGTCCGAAACGGAAACCTGCGCCATTCGCCCAACCATTTCCACCCAACCACAACCCACTGCCAGTTCTTCGCTTATACCAGCGCTTTCGCCCTTTACCCCTTTTCTATACAGAGAAAAGATATAAAAATCTCAAATGATATTAAAACCAAGCATTATTAACTTTTCTTGTAGTAAAAAATAAAATCTCTCACCTAAACCACACTTGTTTATCCTGGGTAACTGCCCATACAGAACAAGTACCAACGGAGAGTTGATTTATGCGAAGAGATTCACCAGGTCCTCTAACTTCCACCCAAGTTTGCCCTTCAAGATGCTCCCTATTTACTCCAATACGGACCAAGGCACGTCCATCAAGTAACGCTGCCCAAACTAGACCAGTAGGTCCAACACTTATTTGATTTATTTCACTACCTAATGGAACTTGAACGTGGTTCCATCGAGCCCCTTCAGGTGATTTAGTACTTACACCAGTGCGAAACATTACCTAGATGTAGATAAATTACTTAATGACAACTAGTTGAATTTTTCAAGAGATTTGTAGGTACCCTATTATGAGAGGTTACGGCCCAAACCAACATAGTCCCCTGTTGTGCCCCTGCTACTTGTTGTCCTCCTATAGAAATATCAATAAAAGGTTCCTGAAATAACGAATGTAAGACATTTTCCGAAAATCTCATCTCACGTCTTTTTACACTTGTAGCATCTTTGTGGAGTGGTGCGATTGCACACCAAGAATTCATAGCACTGTACCGTCTAGATCGGACCCAAAGTCGCCTCCGTACGCAGCTGGACCACTGTTTCTTTTGGTGGTACTGTGTGGGAAAATCCACCGCATACATCCAACCGTTATGGTCTAAAGGTTGTCCATCTAAAGTTAATTCCAGTTGCCAATCACCTTCCCATTGCCAGGCCATTGAGGGCAAGCGAATTTTATCTATGGATCTATCAACTGTTCCATCTATATTAGAAAAGTTATATCGATCTGTTGGCAATAGTCTAGAAGTGAAACCTTCGATCGGAAGCCATCTCTGAAAGTCGTAAAAAATTATCGCTGTTTTACGTCTTTCGAAACGACATCTTACCTCATTTTCGTAAGATTCTTCTCGAACTCTGATGGGGATATCCAGACCGTGTACATATACATAAATTTGGTGATCACCGCCTAAAGCCCACAAAAAATGGGGCACAGCTGATAACTTCTTGAATTCCTGCCCTACATAAGGTAATTCTCGCCACATTGAACCAGTAGTAGACAATGTATGAATTCGCCCCTCATTATTTATACCAAATAATAAGGAGCTCGGCATTTTGATGTACTGATTTGCAAACAGGTGTAATTAAATCACATGCAGGGTTCACGATTATTTAACAAATAAAACGTCAAGGTGATAGTAAATTTGTTTATAAATAAGTAAATATTACACAGATGAATTTGACGTTTGGATATTTATGTGAATGATACCAGACGTCATCGTAAAGAGGGCGCTAGTGTTTGCAGTCCGAGCACCATCTAGTGAATTATGACGAAAGCTACAGTAGTTCAAATTGTGATTCAAGTAGATCAAATCACGTACAATTAGCGGAAGAAGACGTAAATATTTGAATTTTCTAATGTGATTATGTGAGGTTAGTTTATTGTATTTTAGTTTAAAATAAAATTGTAATAAAATGGCAGAAGAAAACGAAATTGATAAACTATTGGAGAAAACTGATCTGGAATATATGTTGGAATTCGAAACACAAATATTCCTAGACATAATACACAAAGACGGATTAGTGGTCGCTGCAAAGTAACTTGTTTTACTAAATACATTCCATTTTAATGCGGTGGATTTTTCTAGGGGACTTAGTTTAAATTTGGTCTTACTAAACCTGCTGAAAGTCTACTGTGACCCAGGCAATTTGGTTGTGGTGTTAAACAGTACAGAACAGGAGGAGAAATATTTTATAGAAAAGTTGCAAAACAAAGATGTTCATGTCCACACTTTTAGCACAAACGTTACAGAAAGGTACACGAAAACTAAAAAATTTCCATAAAATTCATAAGCATTTTTCAGGGAAGATGTTTACTTGTCTGGAGGAATTCATTTTGTTACAACCAGAATTTTAGTAGTGGATTTATTAAAACATCGAATCCCAATTGAGAAAATTACAGGATTTATAGTGTTAAGAGCACATCAGATCTTCGAGAGTTGTCAGGAAGCTTTTGCCTTAAGATTATACAGACAAAGCAATAAAGTAAATAAATTTGAACAATTACGTGTTTTTAACACTAAATCCGTGTTTTTCAGACAGGATTTGTGAAAGCGTTCTCAAACAGTGTCCAAAGTTTCACGTTTGGTTTTGGACAAGTCGAGCGAGTTATGCGAGCTTTATTCGTAAAAGAACTGTACATTTGGCCTAGATTTCACTTAATGGTTGTACAAAGTTTAAAACAACATGAGGTGGAAAGGCAGCCGATTTTTTCCAACACTTTTATATATTTAGTTTTTTAGCCCCTTGTTATTGAACTTCACATACCTATTTCTGAAAACTTGAAGAAAATGCAAACCTACATTTTGGAGTTGATGAACTTGACAACTAAAGAACTAAAACGAATAAATAAAACGGTGGAACTACAGGAAATCACTGTGGAAAATTGTCTTACGAAGAAGTTTCACAAGATATTACAGGCACAGTTAGATGTGATTTGGCATCAGTTAAGTGCGAAAAGCCGCCAGTTGGTTGCTGATTTAAAGACGTTAAGACACCTTATAACGTAAGAAATGTCGCACGTAAACTTGAGAAAGTTACAAGAGTTTTTTACAGAAATATGCTGTATTCGGACTCAGTTACATTTTACTCGATTCTGGCGGGATATCGTACTATGGAATATGCACAAACAGCCACTTGGGTTCTATTAGAACCAGCCGAAATGCTTTTTACTCGTGTAAATTCCTTGGTTTTCTCTGGGGACAAAGGTATAGTTTACATGCAAATTCTCCAAGGGTTTTTACGCTATTTTTTCTAGAATTAAACCCGGAGTTTTGCTCGAAATGGCAGTCGCTTTTAGAAATTCTGAAAGTTGAAATACCAAACGAAATTAAAAAGGCTAAAAGCAAGCATAATAAAATACTTATTTTGTGTTCTGATAATCGAACGTGCCATCAATTGAACCAGGTAGATATTAGTATAGAATATAGAACAACTTGATTTTTTTGTGTTTTTTAGATTTTAACTAATGGGCCACAGCAGTATCTTTTTATGGTAGCGTTAAGGAAGAAAGTTCCATTTAAAACTCTAAACAAAAAATTTAAGAATTATGGGAATTTACCGGAAATCACAGCAAGCACAAATGAAGAAGTTAAAACTAGTAGAAACAAGAAATTAAAAACTGATAAACCAACTAAATCAGATGAATCTACATCGTCTAAAGAAGACGACAATGACGAGGATGTTGAGGATTTTAAAAACAGTTATCTACTAACAATGAGTCAGTTTATTTGCGACTCCGATGAAAATATCGAATATAATGCTAATGAATCTAATCTAGTTTTTGAGCCATTTGCAGAGGTACTTTTGAAATATTCAACAGCAAAAAATGCTTACCTCTTAATAATTTTAGATGGAAAACATGAACCTAACACAAGTTTGCGAATCTATCACAGCGCCTACAATCCTCATACAAACATTCAAAGGAGTCGAAAACTATGTATCCCTTCAAAAAACTCTGCAGGATCTCAAACCAACCTTTGTTATTATGTACCACAGCAATATGACCGCTGTTCGAGAACTCGAGGTAAAAAATTAAATATAAATAGACAGCAAATCAAATAAATTTCTTGTTTTAACAGATGTACGAAGCTCATAGACAAAGAGACACCCAATTGAAAGTATTCTTCCTAATTCATGCGGACACTGTTGAGGAGCAAAGTTACCTGACGAGCTTACGCAGGGAAAAGGAGTCGTTTGAGCACATGATCCAAACTAAATCTGTAAATATATTTGTTTAGCTTAAAACAAGGTGTACTTAAATAATTTCCTGATTTTCAGACAATGGTGGTTCCTGAGGATCAAGATGGCAAAAGTGAGCAATGTTTAGCGTTACAACGAGCAGAAATGTTGAGCCCCTCGAAAAATACTAGACAAGGAGGGCAAGTTAACGAGACGCCCAAAAAGCAAATTGTTATAGTTGATATGAGGGAATTTCGCAGCGATTTACCCCCATTGATACATAAACGGGGCATAGAGATAGAGCCAGTAACTATAACGGTAATAATTTCCCATTTATAAAATGAAAAAACTTCAAAAGTATTTTTTAATTAAATTCCAGGTGGGTGATTATATTTTAACACCAGAAATTTGCGTGGAACGAAAAAGTTTATCCGATTTAATAGGTTCGCTGAACTCTGGACGTCTTTACCAGCAATGCACCCAAATGTCGCGTTATTACACTAAACCAATGCTGCTAATAGAATTTGATCAAAATAAACCGTTTTCCTGGCAGGTATTTCTAATAATAATCGAAAATTACCCTGTTTTAACGTAGCATATTTTCCAGAACCATTACATGGTTTCCAATGATAGCAATAACTTTGATGTACAGCAAAAACTATTATTATTAACTCTACATTTCCCTAAACTTAAAATTATTTGGAGTCCGAGTCCATATGCTTCAGCTCAGTTATTTGAGGAACTAAAAGTATATGCGTTTATTTACGAGTAAATACAGATTTTATTTTTGAGATTTGTAGCAAGGGAAAGATGAGCCTAATGTGGAATATGCATTATCAATCGGAGGTGAAGCTGATATTGATGTAATTGAAACTAAATACAATTCCAATGTTTACGATTTTGTTCAAAAACTCCCAGGTATCACCTCGAAAAATATTGATGGGTTCTTGCGCAAAGCGAATTGTTTAACGGATGCTGTTAAAAAGACTGAAGTGAGATATTTTTATAATTCCACGATAACTTTAATGAATAAGTATTGGTTTTAGGAGGAATTAACAGAAATATTAGGCAGTTCCAGTGATGCTAAAGCACTTTATTCGATCATACATGAAGATCACAAACCCAAAGAGGATACTAATGCTAGTAAATTAAAGGGTAAATCGAAAGCTAGATTTAAATTTAATAAAAAACAGTGATTTGTTAAATTTACTAAATAAAGTATTTTTTCATTAAAATTGAGTTTTGATATGATTAACTTACTTATAATCTATAAATATTTATAAAATGGTTATACGTGCATTGCAATGGCAAGTTACAGTATTATAAATAGTATATAATATATATATGAGCATTCGTAACATTATAAAAAATATGAAACTTAATTCTTTAAGAAATGCAGCAAATTCTTATCACAATTTGTCACTTAAATTAAGTACGTTTTATGGAAGATTATGGAGATCATAACTGGTGTATAAAGAGTCTATTCGCCCATAAATAACATCTGTAGCCTCGAGTGTTCTAGGCAGCAGTTCCAGTGCTTCTATGATTGCCTCCTCATCCCCACAAACCTTTCGAAACAAGCTAATAACACAAATTTCGTAAACTTTTCGAATACTTACTCGTTTTAAAAGCTGTTCTTTGGTGGGTAATGTGTACATGGCAAGTCCAGCACTTTTTCTTATAATAAAGGTATGATGTTTAGCTAAGGTTTGATGGTATGCATCTCTACAGGAACCTGAAGTACCATCTTTGTCTTCCAATTGTGCTATTTTCAGTAAAAATAGTTTTATAAATTCAAGGCCTCGATGCAATCGTAGTAACGTTCGACTGCCGGAAACGTAGCCCTTTTTATGCAACAAATTATTGGTCTTTTCATATTCAATCATTTTTTTAACACTTTGGAAAGGTTCTGTGGTTTCTGAATCGTTTAAAAACTCCTGTAAAATAGCCATTTTTGCAAGTAAGTCGTAGCTTACGAAGCCGAAAACACTCCCCATTAGTGTGAAGAATCTAAAATTATAATGAATGGCTTGAGGAACAATGTCTGATTCCTAAGGGACACGTACTTGTCCAATTCATAGTAACTTTCCAGGTATAAATCTAGTTTCACATCATCTTCTTCATGTACTGCGGCTACAAATTTATCGTGCACTTTTTTTAAATCAAATTTATCATTTGCTTCAGGCTCCATTCCGGAAAATGTAGTATTTTTTAAAAATTGAGGAAAATACACGTCCGAATTGACAGGTGTCAGTTTATTGTCAAAGGGCGTTTTCGAGTTGCATCATGTCGCTCTGAGTGAGTTATATCTGTCCTATTTTAAACTATGCTAATAAAAAGAAATGGAGATATACAGGTTTAATCAGAGTATGATTAGTGTATTAAACGAAGACACCATCAGGGCTGCCAATACCCTTGAATTTTTATTAGAAGAAGAAGGATTTGGTAGTTAGTCGAAGTAGGGATTTTTGTTTTACATTCGAACTGAAAAGTAAGATTTATTATAAAAAGAGTTATTTTTTATATTATCGTTTAGTTATTTACGCTAAATAAGCTATGTTCTCGTAGAAATAAGCTCCTTTTTAATCTTTTAATGTTTTTTTTTTGTTTAAAATTATACAATTTGGTCCCAGGTCTACCAACAAAACAGTGTCAATAGTAACCAAATCTCAGACATCCTTTTTGATCCTCCATTTCGTTTCCGCACGTGTTCGCGTTGTGCTGTTTGTGACAAAAATCAATCACAATGGCACCGAAAGGTAATAATATGATTCCAAATGGCCATTTCCATAAGGATTGGCAACGTTTTGTGAAAACCTGGTTTAACCAACCCGCCAGGAAAATCAGAAGAAGGCAAAACCGCATCAAGAAAGCTCGTGCTATTGCCCCAAGACCTGCTGCTGGCCCCTTAAGACCAGTTGTGCGTTGCCCCACAGTCAGGTACCACACCAAAATTCGCGCTGGGCGCGGTTTCACTCTCCAGGAGCTGAAATCTGCTGGACTTAACCCCCGTTTTGCCCGCACTGTTGGCATCGCCGTGGACCACCGTCGTCGCAACAAGTCCGTGGAATCCATCCAGGTTAACGCTCAGAGGCTTAAGGAATACAAATCCAAGTTGATTTTGTTCCCCATCCACAACAAGAAGAAGTTGCGTGCTGGTGAGGCCACCGAAGAGGAGCGTAAAGTAGCCACCCAATTGACTTCGGAAATATTGCCTATTCGTCAACCGGCTATCAAAACTAAGGCTAGGGTACCCACTGAGGAAGAGAAGAAGTTCAGCGCTTATATCACTCTTAGGAAGGCTCGTGCTGACGCTCGTTTGGTGGGCATCCGTGCCAAGAGGGCGAAAGATGCGGCTGAAAATCCAGATGATGTGACTAAAGCTGCTGCTGGTAAAGAGAAGAAATCCAAGAAGTGAATATAAATTATTCAACATTTTATATTTGTAACTTTAAAAAATATTAAATAAAAGAATTTCACTAAAGTTCACTCGTTTTATGTTCAATTTTGACTACCTATTTTGCCACAAGAAATTAGTTTTTGGGGAGTTTGTTTAATCAAATCATTAATTCGAATCTGACGAGTTTTGAAGTTTTTTAATTAAATATAATAGGAAGATTAGAAGTCAAATTAAAGTTAAAAAAATCAGTTCATAGTTTATCTCTACTTTTATACCTTACTAAGAAATAATGACACAGTCAATATAAAAATATGTATTAATAGTTTAGACAGTATACAAATATATTTTCCTATGTACTTAAATTCGTATTTGTATGTATAAATCACAGAGTATAATATAATTAAAAACAATATGACTCACAATAAAAAGGTATTTGGTTTAACAATCATTTTCCAAATCACCTTTATATATTGCAGATATGTCTGTTTATGTTAAAATTATTCCTAATCATTACACAAAAATCATGCTACTTATTAGGTATAGTAAAATAAAAAAGCGAAATTACAATTGCCTATAGAATATACTTATTCCTACAAAGTAGTAGACGTTACAGTACTAACACCATGTACAAAAATAGTGGGAGCAAGTTCCTTGGAGATAGTCTCTAATCTACTGTAATAAGACAAAGCAGCACTATCGTCTTTGGGCGGCTCGGGAAGATATATAAACGTCACGGCAGTTTCTTCTGTATGTTGTAAAATTAAGTTGTTCACCCTACAAGAAAACTTTCAGAAAAAACCCCAAAAAAAAACACTACTTCCTACCGTTGTATATAAGCATCCATGTCAGTACCATGCGACTCAATAACAGTATTCCACCCAATTATCGGAAACAATTCAGCGAAAATACGTAACTCTTTAAGTAAATTATTAAGTTTGTCGGCGTGGCTTTGACTATTCGAGTTCAAAGTAAAATAACTTGTGCGAGTTTCATCACAAACACAAACTCGCAATTTCAATTTTTTCCACAACGGTACCATGTTCACAATGCAAGCCAATTGCATCATGAAGAGCGACGTGGTGTCAAAAGCATCCCTTTCCCCGGGGTTCAGAAAGTTCACTGGCCATACATCGATGTATTTTTTCGTCCCAGTACTAGAAATATTTAAATAAGCTAGGCGTTTAGAAACTGTTTGATTTTCTTACAGTTTAGGATCCTTCTTTAGTTTGGAAAAATTGCGACACAAGCACAAGTTTTTATTCATATTTAGAACATCTCTCATCATTTGTACATATTCCAAAGGTTCCAAAATGCTTTGGCTTCGTATAGGAAACACATCGTTATCAAAATCTAAGTTGTGGTATTGAGAATCGGTGCTAGAATTAATTGTATTTTACTAATTTTTATACATATGTATAATTATTGAATGCTACCTTTGTAAGAAATCCTTTGGATCCTGTGTATCCAGAAACCCAAGCACAACTGTATTAGGTTTCATAGCGCCCATACCAGACAATCTAACTAAATGCTTCAAACCAGCCCTCACTGAACTATCAGCAGTCAACTCAACAAAAGCCTTAACTTTCAAATGATCTATAAGATTCAACCAATGCAAATTCATATCCTGTATAGGATCCACTCCATCCTCCTCACAACTCCCAGTAACTACATGACCCAAAACATACAAACCACCTTTCTTCAAATCATTTATAAAATCAATCAGCGGACAAGCCGATCTTGGACTGTTCACCAACAAAAGCACTTGTGGCCGCCAAAACTTAACATGATCCTTTCGCGAATCCAACAATAAAAGATACTTGCGCACTTGGTGGAAAATTAAAGCTTGCGATATGCTGCCCCATTGTGCTTCCTTTGACGGCGAAAATAAATGCAGAAATACTACTAGAAGGAAACAAAGCAAAATACTGCAAGCAGCATACACGGAACTGATCACGAACATCATTATGAGTGTGCCCAAGAGGCCTATGAGAGCTGTGTGCCAGGTAAAGTACACGAAAGTTGGACGGAAATTGGGGGCACTAGCTAGTTCTAAACCTAGGCAAGCTAAGTTGGTGGCCAAGTAGCTTAGCAAGAAGAGGACAGAGTTGAGTTGGGCAATTACGTTTAGTGATCCGATTAGGAGGACGAATTGTACTAGGAGGGCGGAGACGAGGACGGCGGCCACTGGATTACCGTTCCAGGTGCCTTTTGGTATGAAACCGAAAATGGGGCCTGGAAAAAAACTACTTAAACAGTTTCCAACTTAAATATCTTAAACTCATCGAGTGCTTCAAGCTTGCTTACTACTCGTAAAAAGCCTGAATCACTCCGCATTACAACTCACCGAATACTCTGTCTTTAGCCAGAGCTTCAATCACTCTAGAAGCACCAATGACATTACTTAACGCCGCTGACCACGTGGCAGTTAACAGACCAATAGCAACACTAGGTGGAAATACACTAACGCCTGCCATAAACAAATAATTATTTTGCATTAAATTCTTGGAGCAAGTGGCGGCTGTTAACAGGGAAATTACGAAATAGATCACGAATGTAAAACCAACAGCAGAAAGGGTTCCTCTTGGAATAGATTTACCAGGTTTCTTCAACTCGCCTTTATAAAAAGTAAAAATAGAACTAGGGGATTGTTTTAAGTAAAATTTATATGAGCAAATTACCGCTCATGTTGGCCCCGGCCATGATTCCTGTGACACCAGAGAATAATACTCCAAATACAGTGGCAAAGGTAACCAAGGCTCCTTTAGACGTGTAATCTCTTCCATATTCTGGCCACAAGTTTTCATTCAGTGTGTAACTACTTAGCCCCGTGTAATTCGCTGTGGAATTTGGAGGAAGCAAACCATTTGCATCTGGTATAGGAATCTGCAAAATTAAAAATAATCATCACTGCTGCTTCTAATAGTTATTTCTAGTAAACCTGCATGAATCCCTCGTAGAAATAACTGAAAACTGTTATGCTTAGACAACCACAAACCAAAGTCAATACAAAGACAGTTGTTTTGGCAAACATTGATGCACCGATAAGGCAAATGAGCAAGTTTAGAATGTTTAGGCACGAACAGTATAGAAATTGCCACCACCGTCCATCTGGTATGAGCCCATTTACGAAGTAACCTACACAAGAATTATGCTTAGAGGAGGAATTTTAGCATTTGAGTGTAGGTACATACCTGAAGGTCCAAAATTTTCGACTAAACCTTCAATACAACCAGATATACACAGGGCACTGCTTACAATGTTCGCTAGAAAGAACAAGGTGCCAATGGAACCTCCAAATTCTGGTCCAAGAGTCCGACTTATCATAACTAAGGTTTATTAAGAAAAACTTATAAAATGCTGGAATCAGACCCTTACAAATATTTGTAATTATTTCTGGGTTTAAAAAGGGAATTTATAGAGTTGGGGGGGAAAAATTTTCCAGAACGACTAAACATAAATTATTAATTTTCTACAAGGATACAATAAGCACCACCGCCTTCTACAGCGCCATTAGTCGAAATAGCACAAACCGACATAACAGTGAAAACCAAGATAACATAAGCTATCACAAACTGAGCCAAAGTAACCAATAATCCAGCATTTCCAACGATATAACCTAAAAACTCCAACATTAGTTTATCATTTATTAAATAAACAAGCGGACACTGACCCATTCGAAGAAAAATCAACGCCGAAAACATGGACAATGTCACTGGGGCGAAGACCCCAGCAAAAGTTCCCAAAGTTCTTGTATTTAACTGGTCATTAAACGAACCAAACTCCACATAACTAGACGCGCTGACATTCGTGGGGCTGTTTTGGTTGCGGCTGAACATCCCCGATATTTTTCTGATGATAGTATCGGGGACTAAAGGGGTTCGGTCAGGAACTTCCGCATTAGTTGAGCCTTCTTCTGGTGCCAACATTTTTCTGTTTGTAAACAGTTATGACCGCACAGTTTAATTGAAGTGTACTTGGGTCATTATCAATGGACATGAATCAACAAACCAACAAAATAATTATAAAATGAAACAAAGGTGAAATCTGGAGGGTGAAATTTTGTTGACAATTATTATTTTGACGTTTCATGAATCAGCTGCAAGTAGAACTAAACGCCCTGTAGTTCAAATGTATTATCAAAGCAACAAATAATCTAATTTCAATTTTAAACTGAATTGTTTCAGTTTGTTATTTTATTACTAATGAATATATTTGTTTTAATTTTCTAATTATTCTGTTTTATTAATGTATAAATTTTAATATTAATTAAATTGTTGCGCTTTTGTAGTTGTTAAATTAACGCATAGACGGCGCTTCTTTTATTTATCTTTCATACAAGTGTCAAACTGACAGTAAAAACTGGATTTTAAGCTAAAAACAAACATTTTCTTGTAAAGAGCCTAAACGAATTTAATTTAGAATGATGGAAGAAATGGATTCGGACGGTGTTACAGATTCACCAAAAAAAGGTTCGTCAGCAATTCAAACATATCACTGTTTTTTTTTAAATTAGTTTTTGTAGGACCAACTCTTTCCACATCGACTTCCAGCTTTGAAGCCCTGGACCCCCACGACCCGAACTTAAGCAAATTAGCTAATATAATGTTTAGTAAAACCTCGGATTATTTATACGGAGAACTGACCTCCACACAGGATGATTATAGATTATTAGAAAACATGAACAGAGCCAGCATAACCAAATATTCAGACATGAAACATATCGCTGTGAATGTAGGAAAGTCCATGGCTGAACTAAACGAAAAATGTGTGAAGTTCTTTATTAATTTCCATATAATATAAATAAGAAGTCATATTTGTAGATAATGGTATTTTACCGCTGTTGCAACAGATAGACCAAATTGAGGACAGTGTAGAAAAACTGGAGCTAGCAGCATATAAACTAGATGCTTATTCCAAGAGACTAGAAGCTAAGTTTAAGACTTTAGAAAAGCGTTAGGTGATAATAAATAAAATAATTATGTAAATATTTCGCGTAGTCTTATTTCCTCTTCCTTTATCGCTGCTTCTTTTTTTTGTTCTTCTCGTTTTTTCTTTCTTAATTCTATATCTCTCATCGCCTTTTTTTCCTTGATGATTTCGATTCGATTCACGTCGATGCAGTTGAAGAATTTGTCGAACATTTTCTTACAATTCATCGGCATTCTTTTGTTGTATAGCAGACATTCCTTCAGCTAGTTTTACAGGGGAAATTTACAAAAATACATCGAAAAACTAAAAGAAACTTACGTCATCACTAGAGCAATACCGAGGAGACATTCTTGCTTTACCCTCGAGTTTAGTTATAAGCGCGTAAACGTATTTAGGAGTTATTCCGTAGATATCGCTGTGTAATTCGTCCATACATTTTAGTTTTCTCATCCATTTTTCCTCGCTTACAGGTACATAGGAATAAACTTCGCGTTCAAGGGCTGTTCTTTCTTTTATCGGAATACCACAAGTTTTAATTGCAATATTTAATTCAATGGGAAATATTTACCGTCTACTAATCTTTCTATGCAACGTTCCGACAAACTTATTTCGTTTTCATCTGCAGCTCTTGCTGAAAAAATGCTGCCCATTTGAGGGAGTTTTATACGTTAAATTTAATTTACGAAAATATTGTTGTAAACCAAATTATTGTCAAAATCATTTGACAATTATTTGCGAAAGTATATTGTTTTGGGGGACGTGGATATATTTTATGACTGAGAAATTGGGAAAAAGTTTTTCTAATTTTAATTAAGGTATTAACATTTAGTTAAAATTGATATTTTTGTAACCATAATAAATTATGTTATGTAACTTTTTCAGACTATAATAGGTTTTTTAAACCACTAAATTTATACAGTTAATATATATTTCAATTAAGAGACAATTTAATGTAAAAATCTGCATTCCCAAGCAAATTTCCCATAAAATCTTGTGGTTGACAATTCGTAAAAAATATTCTGGAACCTGTCGCCTAATTTATGCCCATTCCAAAACGTGTCTTCGCTTCTATATTTACGAATGTTGTAAAAAGTGACTCTTTGTCAAACATTCACATCGCAGAAGATCCTTATTTCAGCGAATAAAGGTGATCAATGATTGATGTTATTATTTTTCCCATGAGTCATTAATGATTGAATTAATCAAAAAATGTTTTTAGGCAAATTATTATTGTAATTAATTCTGTTAGGTTTTTTTTTGTACATTTATTTACCGGATGTGCTGAGTTTGAAATTATTTTTATGTTATTATAGGTGATCATCGAAGAAAATAACACGAAAATATTGGAATGCATGTTTTTCTTAAAATCGCATTATAAATTTTAACATAAACAAGACGGAATAATTGTTAAAATTAAAAATTTGCATAAAGTTTATCACGACGTAGCTATTAGTATTTTAAGAATGGTGTAAAAATGATAATTAATTATAATTATCTGAAATATAACTAAGCAAAAGCTTGAAATTATATTATAGGAATATTTTCCGTAAAATACAGAATAATTTTAGATTTGCACCTACCTAATTTTGAGCAAAAATACGTAGGGGGGAAATAAATAGAGACTAAACTTAATGATGTCGTTTTGTTCAAAATTATAGTAGTCAAACTCTGTACGCATTTTGATACAGATTAACATATTATTAATTTAAAGCATAATTTAGGAAGCAAGTTCTAAAGAAATAATTAACACTTAAGTAAAAAAATTCAGCAATTTACTGTATATATTAATTTGGATCCCACTCTAAAATTCAAGTATTATTTAATTCTTGACATAATTTTTTGTTTTAAATGTACTAAATTCTCATCACATCTTGAATGAGATCAAAATTGAAAATCCTTTACATCGATAAAAATAAGCAACAATCAATGTAATGACGCTGGTATGAGTTTCCGGGTCTTACGTCTTCTTACCACGTATTGTTTGGCCTCGAGGATGAAGAAGCTGCTTGTGCTGTTTATCCTTTTAATCGATTAGTTTTTTTTGTAAATTTTTCAACTCGATGGAAAAAAATCCTACCAGAGGTTAGCAAACTACACCTACAATAATTTCCATCCAGGGAGATTACAGGTCTAAAGTTAAAGTATTGTTATTATTATTATCATCGCAAAGAAGCGTAAAATAGCTGAAGGTTAAAAATATTCACACAACATATTTTGCTGAATTTACAATGTCGTATACTATAACCTGATGTAATTAACACGCAGTATCCAATATCTTGCATAGCCATAGAAAAAATCCTGTTTTCAGGTGCTAATGATATAATAATACAGAATGGAACAATCAAAACTAATTGATGGATTCATTGAAAAGCATAATTATTATACTCATATCATCATATTATGAAAACTCGTGCCCCCTGATTTGCATACTATTAGTCGGTGATAATTTCCACATTTTATGGACTGCTGGTGCTGGCGGATCATCTTCAGATTTGCGTGATGGAGAGGGAAGAAAACGGATTTAGCTTATATAAATAGAGAAGATTATAATTTTGCTTGTTAATTTGATAATATATTTGTGAATTTATGACATAATTTTTGAGGTGTGGAATTTTCGTTATAGTTAAATTAGTGCAAGATGAAAATGTTAATTACAGTGGTGAGTTTCAGTGTTTTGAATATAAAAGGGTTTGTTTGTGGGGGAATTAAATTTTTCTGTTACATATAAAACACAAATTTTGGAAATGAAATATTTAAACTTTGTTTTTTCTTCATTTAACAGTATTTTAAGAAAACCTACTTATTTTTCTTATTTTAAATTAATTTGGTGAAGCTATTGAAAAGGTCATGAAAACAATTTTACGCATTTCTTACTGTTTCTAGAAACTTCTGCATTTCAATACAAACATTTAACAACGAACCTTTTGTTTATCAACCTTGTCCATTCAGTGGGTCATTATTAAATATAAAAACTATATTTATCTAATGACTCCATACAATATTATTTAATTTAAAATTTAACACGGCTTCATTCAAATAAATCTCGAGGCGAAACCGGATACTCTTACAATAATTCTTGAAGATGTCCCAACAAAAACAGGTTTATTTATTTAATCATCTTTAATACCTTTGACCTTATAAACAATTTTTAAAATCCATAAACTTGAACTTATACAAGATTCACGTGATTGTAACTATATAATTTAATTGCAGACTACGCTGTTGTGTAGTTTTCAACTACTTCTCGCTGAAGACCTACGTCTTTTGGACTTGGAACCAACCGACGCCCAACAATACATCGAGAAACAGGACACTACCTTGAAATACGCCCCTAAAATCGACTCTAATGTTCCCGCTCTGCGCTTCATAGGAAACGAGCAACAAAACGTTTTAGAGGACATTTATTTAGCGAATCAATACCATGGACAGGATGGTCTTGGTGGGTACTTGTACGGGTATTCAGTGCCTGATATCGCAAAAACCGAAAAGAAGAAAGCTGGAGGAGATTTGAGGGGCGCCTACAATTACATTGCTGGTGATGGTCAGGAAATCAAAGTGGAGTATTGGGATGATGGTCACGGTTTTCATCAAGTGGACAATGTTCCGAAAATTTTGCCCAAGCAAATTGATGATTTGCCCGAGGTTAAGGCAGCGAAGGATGAGCATTTGAGACTGTGGCATGAACAAGCCGAGAGGAATTCTCGTCCTGTACAGTAAGTATTTAAAATAGAAATGCAAAGATTAACAAATATTTTCTTTAAAATATCGGTCTTTACATTATCCAAACTTTTCTTGCTCTTTCAAGATTTTAAATTTCAATCAAAATTTCTTTTGCAGAAGCCCCTATAACAGTGAAGGCCAATACGCTTCTGGTCCCCTATCCAAACAAGGACAACTGGAACGTCAGCAACAATTTGCCCAACAAGCACACTACCAACAACCTAAGCAGTACCAACAACAAAATCAATACCAACAACCAAATCAGTACCAACAGCAAGCTTCTGGACAATACCAACAGAAAACTGCCTATCAACAACCGGGCCAACCTGCTCAAGTTCAACAAATTCACCAACAACAATTTAGCCAAGCAAAGCAATTTGGACAACAACCCGTGGGACAAGCCTCGCAACTTGGTCAACAGGCGTATGCTCAAAAACCACAACAAGCTTATGTTCAACAACCTCAAGGTCCAGCTACGCAACTTGGACAACAAGCTTATGCTCAGAAACCATTAGGACAAGCACCACAACAAGGCCACCAGCCTCAAGGTCAAGCATCCCAACTTGGCCAACAAACTTATGCTCAACAACCCCAAGCCCAAGCAACTCAATTTGGTCAAGCAACCCGCCAACTTGGTCCTCAACCTCTTCAAGGGCAGTACCCTCAGCCTCACGCTGCGCAAACCAAACAACTAGTCCAACAACCCGGACAGTACCAAGCGGCCATTCAGCACCATCAAAGTCAGAACCAGCACCAAAGTACATCGTACAAGAAAGAAAATCAAGTTGATGGTGAAGATGATGGTGAGTACCGCCCACAAGATGGTGAAGGCGAGTACCAGCCGGAAGCTGATGAAGAACAGGGTCCTCCAAGAGGGTTCTTCTATAATTTTGATTATCCTGTTGGGATTATTGTGCAGAAACAAGGAGGGGCTCAGCATACTGCTCAGAAACGCGAGGGTGAGTTGAAGGATGTTTATGCGGCGAATAAGGCGATTTTTGAGGAGCAGTTGCAAGGGAAAGCTAGTGCTCCAATTGGAAGTTCCACTGGGTATTTGTATGTGAAAAACTGAAGGATATTTGAGCAATCTGAAGAACCTCTTGTGATGTAACTGTAATTTATTAGGTAATTAGGTGTATTTATTATTTATATTATGATGCAAATTAATAAAGACAGCACACAAAACAGTTTAACCATTTCGTTTATTATTATTAAATAAATTAAATAAATAAAATAAATTACGATTGTTAACAATTATGGAAATATATTAGGAAGCTCATCCGCAAACGGATTAAAATCAATTTTCCCCCCAACATGACTATTTAAGCTAGTTTTCGCCCCTTGCACAGGCATTAAAACAAAATACTTGGCAGGAGCATTTGGTCGATTCCAAAACGGGATCCGCTGTGTTATATTCCGAAAATTATTCCCAAATTGTTGGGCGAAATTACTGAAACCATTGCCGAAATTTTGGGTAAATGCATTGAAACCATTTCCAACGTTTGAGGTAAAACTGTTGAAACCATTTCCAACATTTTGTGCAAAATTACCAATATTACTTCCAACACCTGCTATTGAATCTGGAACGTTAACTTCAATTGGAAACCATTCTGATGATTGGATCCAGTTTCCGATGAAGTCAAATGGGCCTCGTAATTGGCCGGGGAGAGGATTGTAAGTGTAGACGGGAACGTAGCTGAAAAGTAAATAATTTGAAATTTTGCATGGAATTTGGAATAAATCGCGCTGATATATAAATATTTATGAGACTAAAAAAACAAATCGCAGTTTGAATTTTTTTGCAAATAATTAACCCAATTTATTGTACCTACTGAATTTTTAAGGTAAATTTACCTTGTGGCGGGCACCAGCAATAAATCTTTAGAATTTCGCACGGGAGCACTAAACGTCTGACTAATCGAATAAAGACAAATTAAAACTGTAAAAAGAACTTTCATCGTTTTTTTATCACCGCACTTGGAGACTAACGAGGGTCAAGACTGACACTGAACTGAAGAACTTTCGTTCTTCTTCTTTCACCTGGGTGGGAACAAGAACTGCCTAATATGTATGACAAATATCAATTTCCTCAAACAAAACTGACACATATTGAGAGATGAGATTAAACAAATTGCGGAAGAAATGAAATAAATGGTTTTTTGGTTGAGTCAATATTGAATGTTTGGATAGATTTATATGTAGAAGAATAGACACACTGGAGAAAATTAGGAGATTTTTTTGTTTAGGTGTGCGTATGTAGTTTAATTGAATTCGGTTCGTCGTATTTGGGATGATAATTAATTTAATGCAATTTATTAGGTTTAATATGGTACTAGGGCAGGGGCGTACGTAAGAAACTTTTTATTATATAAAATTCACGCTAATATAATTTTTATAACAAAATGATGTGGCTTAAGGCAATCATTAAAAAAAAGGTAAAACATTTAATATAGGGTACTCTTAAAAAATAAAATAAAAATAGAAATTCGGAATTATGATCAGTTCAAATTGAGTATCTTCCAAAAAATCTTTTATTACGTAAAATCCAAGTTAATAATTAACAAAATTAGCCTGCCAAAATGTACCAGCTGATTCTACGTTCAAAAATAATGCAAAAAATTTCAATAAATATAGGTTGAAAAATGCTTCCTATGGAGGCTACAGCCCCCCGAAAGGGGAACCACAAAGAGGAGTTTTCTGTAATATCTTTGTAACTGTTTGAGGTAGATTCATGAAATTTGGTGAGTTTCAAGCTTTTATAATTTGCCACAAATTTCTTTTTCCAATTTTCAGAATTTTTTCCAGGGGCGTCACATACAGGGTTGGTGTTGGGTATATTATGCCCCATATTTTTTTGTAGGGATAATTATTAAATTTTTTATATCAAATTTTGAAACTTGGTTTATTTTTACACAAAAAAGGTAGTCTCAGTCGATCATTGTATCTTGAACCGTTTTCGAGTAAAATCGTTTTGAAAAAATCACGTCCATGAAAACTACACTAATAAAAATTATCACAAAACTAAAATTTATCAAAAGTAGACAATGGATTAAAATTTATAGGTGTTTATTACTTCGTTTAGCATTTTTTCGTCAAATATTAATAATAAAAACAAAATTCCAAAATGAGACATTTTTTTTTAATTTTGTGATTATTTTTATTAGTGTAGTTTTTATGGACGTGACTTTTTCAAAAAGATTTTACTCGAAAACGGTTCAAGATACAAAGGTCGACTAAGACGACTTTTTTTGTCTAAAAATAAACGAAGTTTCATAATTTGATATAAAACATTTAAAAATTATCCACACAAAAAATATGGGGCATAATTTACCCAGCACCCACCCTGTATGTGACGCCCCTGGCAGAATTTCTGAAAATTGGAAAAACAAATATGTGGCAAATTATGAAAGCTTCCAACTCACCAAATTTCATGAATCTACCTCAAATAGTTGCAGATATATTACAGAAAACTCTTTTAGGGGCCCTCCTTTCGGGGGGGGGGTGGGGTTTGTAGCTCCCTTAGCAAGCATTTTTCAACCTATATTTATTAAAACTTTTTGCATTATTTTTGAACGTAGAATCAGCTGATAAATTATGGGACATCCTGTATAGAAAAAGGATGTAGCTAAGCTTAAGGCAATTATTTTAAAAAACTGTATGCATAACACCATTTTCAAAGTAATTTTTTTTAGAATATCGTACTAGAATAACGTAAAATATGTTCATTAAGGAAAAATATGATAAATTGGTGTCCAAAACTATGAGTGAAACCTCAAAAAAAATGAAAAAAATTAAATCAAAATATATTAATTACTTAAGATTAAGAACGAACAAAGTGGTTCCGCCACTGGTACTTGAACTATGGTACTTAGTATAATACAAAATTAAATATTCAACACGAACAAGTCGTTATAAACTTATGGGAACGACGTGGGGTCGACTTTAATTGATATTGCACTTAACGGAACTCAAAAGATATCTTCTGACATAAATAAAGAATGATGTGCATTGTAAAATTAATTAACAATTATTTTAATACTATGTAGTGGTTCTCAAATACTTTACAATTATTAAAGAATGTCCATAAGTTTCATCCAGCTTTTTACACGTTATAAAAAACTGGAAATTTGTAAAAATTTACCACAGAATAAAATATTGAAATCTAGTAGTGTGGATTTGATGAAATTGTTGTTCTTTTAAAATCTAACAATAACACCGAAATTTACCATTATTTCCTCCTGTTCGTGCTAGTTTCAATAAACGTCCCTCCAACCTCCTCCAGCTCCTCATATTCAAATTCCCCATCAGCACTCGTGGAATTTCTATCCTGATTATACCCACTCGTGGTGGAAATTATCTCAAAAAACTTCTCAGTGGTCTCCTCCAACTCCTCATAAACAAACTCCATCTTCTCAGTAGTAGTAGTAGTAGTAGTAGTAACATTTTCCTTGAAATACCCAGAAGTCGTCGGAGCCGGATCATACATCGTGGCCTGTTCCGCAGGCGACAAAGTATACACCGGCTTGTCCCAAGTGGGTGGCCGACTCAAATCCTCGTGCACATAATTCGAAAACTGTGCTTGGATCCGCTGCACGAAGAACTCGATAATCGGTGGAAATTTACTCACTGTTACTTGTGGTGAGAAAAACAGTTTTATGGTATTGTTCACTAGCACTGGCCGGATTTGAATTAGACGGTAACTTGAGGTGAGGGGGGTGGTTATTAGGAGGATTAAAGGGAGTTGGTTGAAAATTACAGGAAGCATGTTGTGAATGTTATATGAGAAATGTCGGGTAACTGTAAATAGTGTGGTTTTTTGTGGTGTTAAGTGTTACAAGACGAGGAGGAAAAGTGGAGCAGTGTGTAGGATTCGATGTATCAGCATCGGTTTTAAGCAAAACAGTTTGTGTTGTCTAAATTTGAATATCAGCGAAATTTAGAAATAAAATTGAAGAAAATTATAGAGTTGGATTGGAAAGGCTGCACAATTTTCGACTTTTCCCTAAAATGCTTATTTGAGATACCAGAAGCAATAAAATTGATAAGTTTAGAAAGTTTATTTGGGAAAAATCATAGATAAACGTGAGTTTTGTCCGAAAACACTTTTTTCCCTTAACAATTTCCTAGTAATCTTCCGTCACTTCAAATTGGCTTACGCGCCATGTCAAAATTGTAATTTTTCTGTCATTTCATATAAACCCACTAGTCTAGATTTTCAAAAAACCAGTTAATATGACCCAAAACACCAGAAGCAAAAATTCAGTAGGATTTTTCGATGACGACAAATTCTTTTCCACCGATTCCGACCCCGATCTCAGCATCAGCCAAGAAACTCTGGAAAATGGTAGCAATATCAGCAACACCAAAGTCACTGCTGGTGACACGGGATCCAATTCATCCTGTACTGATCTCACATTGACTCACGATGAGCACCGCAAAACTGTCTCGCTTACACATAAAGCCACGAAATTGGAAGCGCGATGTAAAGTTTTGGAAAAGGAAAACGAAAAATTCGCCGCATTGTAAGTATATGATATAACAAATTTATTTCTTGTAGTACTTTCAGATCGAATTCTATAGATTAAATGTAGAAAAACGAAAAAATGAAAAACTTGAGCGTAAGCTCCAATTTGTGCGAGATAATCAAGAAGTTTTCATGAAACTAAAAGAAGCTTATGTCAACATGAAATACAACGAGGCAACCGGAAGAAAAATGATTGAAATACGAGAGAAAGCCATGCAGACTTGGGAGGGCATCCTTTGCAAAAACTGCATCGAATCCGAGGAAATTCGAAGGGAAGCCGAGGAAATCAGAAAGGAATACTGTAACGCCTTCATACTAACCCCGTAAGTACTCGTTGTTGCAATAAAACTAGTAGGTACATATAATTATAAACACGTTTTAGAGAAAATATACAGCAACTGGAAACAACTATCCTGTACCTAAAAGACGTCCTTCAAAGACGCGAGAAAGCCTGGAGTTTAAACATGGAACGCGAGGATAAATTCCGCGGACAAATCGCCGGCCTAACAGATGAAAACAAAGCTCTTAAGGAACTTTTGAAGAAAAAGTACAGTAACGTAGAGAACCCCGACTATACCGAAGTGGAAACCTTGAAATCTAATATAAAAGTCGTGGAAAACTTGAGGAAAATCATCGTTAAATACGAAAAGCGCTTCAGAGACATGATGGAAAAACGTGGGAGAGATTCTGGTGCAGCTTCGCCTTTAAACGAACGCGAACAAATCATCGTGGAGAATTTAATGGACAAGTAAATATTATAATAATTTTCCCTGTTACGAGGTTAGAGTTTTCTTTCGTATCTAGGTACGTAGGAAGACTAAAGCAAAAATCCAATACTTCAAATAGTGTACATCGGACGAAGCGATTGGAAAAGCGAAGTCACAGTTTGCCGATTGATAACTCGATGTCCAAGTGTTCCAGTGGGGATAGTCTGGAGTTACAACTGAAGAAATTGGATAATAATGGGGCGAACAACTGTAGGAGTCAAAAATCCGAAAATGCGATTTTAATGTTGGACTCGCTGTTTGATTCCGAGTCCAACACGGATGTATTTTAATTTTTTGAGATTAATTTAGATGATGAAATTAAAGTTTTAAAAAATGTTGAGTTGTGTGCGTGTTAAGTTTGCGTTAATAATTATTAGGAGTGAGATTCTGATAGATTACATCCTTTAGTTCAGAGAATCTTATGGCTTTTAAAGCAGGTACCATTTGGTCCTATAAAATATACAGGGTGTCTCTAAAAGGTCCTTACAAAATCCTACCACATGTTTTTGGGCTCAAAATAATTTATTTAAACCAAACATATCTTAGTCCAAAAGTTCTTCCTTACAGGGCGCTAAAAAATATCTTTCCAAGTCGTTTTTTAAGTATATCTACAGAACGGTTTAAAGTAGAGACTTCAAATTTGGTGGGTTAATAATTTTTTTTTGCTATAAAAACAATTTGTGACTTACCCTGTAAAGTAAAAAATATTCTGTCACTCTAATACAGCTGATTCTACGTCCAGAACTAAGCATAAATGGTTGTAGAAACCGACCCCCAAAAATGTTTCGTTACTAAAATACAGGGTGTTGAAAGATGTATTTTTTATTCGCCCTCTATCTTTTTTAGGTATATCTACAGAACGGTATAAGATAGAAATTATGCTTAGTTTTGGACGTAGAATGAGCCGTATTAGAGTGACCTAATATTTTTGACTTTACAGGATGTCACAAATTGTCGTTTTAATAGCAAAAAAAATTTTCAAAGTGAAATATCTCGCAAACAGTTGAGTTAATGCAAATCAAACAAGTATAGCTTTTTTACATGTCTTGAGCGTATCTATCATAATTCTTATTATTTTGTAAAAAAATTTAATCCCCTACAAAAAATATTCAAAAAAACCCTGAGACCTCTTCGATAAGTATGCCACTGAACAATATTATTTTGGTTCTAATACCAACAAATTGTAGCTTCCTTATAGACTTATTAACCTATTTATTAAATTTCAAATCTCTACTTTAAACCGTTCTGTAGATATAGATACTTAAAAAATTATTTGGAAAAATGTTTTTTAGCGCCCTGTAACTCAGTAAGGGAGAACTTTTGGACTAAGGTATGTTTGGTTTAAACGAATTATTTTGAGCCCAAAAACTTGTGGTAGGAATTGGTAAAGACCTTTTAGAGACACCCTGTAGAACTCGAATGAAAATTTTTGGCTTATAAAATAATTTGTTAAATTAAATTAATGTTAAAATAGTGAATTTTCGGAACAGAGTACTTTGCGCTATCTATGGGCGCCGTTTTAAACCAAACCGTTAGTCCGCAGGAAACCAATTCCTGCAAAACCAACACTTGCGCTGTAAAATCAGCTAAATCCACTTTTAACCAATAAAACACCACTCGTCTAAAGTTATAAATAAACATGAGGAAAATATCTGAATTTCATTAAAAACTCCTCTTAATTCTCGTTGTTTTTCTCAATTTCCAATACGAGAAATTTCCAATTTTTTTATGTAAATTAATTCTTTCTTTAGTAAATAAATATATTATTTTTTTGCGAAAATATCCCAAGCTAAAGCGGTTATTTCTAATAAATGCTGCTTGAACAGAAGAAGACGAATTCCTGCTACACGCATCCTGCAACATGGCATTTATAGTAACCTTGGCTGGTTGTCTGGTTCGATATTAGTAGATGTATCGTGGGTTCGATGTTCGATAAAAGACCGGCAACAGAAACGCACTACTCAAAAAACGTGTTATTTTCACTGTGTCTCTATCGTTGAATTTACGGAGTAAATAAAAATTGTTTATAATTGTCTAACTAGCAACAATAAAAAAGGTAATGTTTTGGAATTTATTATTGGATTGTTTGTAGTTTTAACATATTAATAAAAATGATTTATGTATTTAAATTTAATGTGTTTAAGTTTTTGGAAATAAATTGATTTTTTACGATAATTTTTAGCAGTTTTATTAAATTTAAATAAAGCTGATGTAATCTTGCCAAATGCTGCATAACGCAATTTTTTATTTACTTGCATTTTACAAATATAATAAAAATTTAAAATTCCTGCTGATCATAAAACTAAATCTAAAAGTTATTTTTCTTTTCCTAGCGTCAAAATATTTAACACTTATAAATTTCGTAAATAATTGATGTCCTGCGACTTGAACTTTATCACTGTGTATTTTTTATTCAAGAATGTGCGGAATATGGGCGGTTTTTGGAATAACTTCCAATTTGCATACGCAATGTGCGTCGGCGTTTACAAAAATTACGCACCGAGGGCCAGATGCATGGAGAGTTGAATACGACAATAAATTAAAGGTAAGGAATAATTGTCAATAAAATTGTATCAAAGATTTCCAAGTAATTTGTTATACCTATTAATATTAATAGAAAATCAGCAGCTGTTACATTATTTGATATGGATTAAATTCCGAGGATTACTTCGGCATTATCAGAATGGAAACATGTGTCATGTTATTTGATTTTGCACATCTAGACATATTTTTTCTTATAATCAAATGAGATGTACAATAGGTCAAAGACGTCAGTTTACAATAATTTGTTTAATTGATTTATTGACCTCAGTTTTTTTCTGGCCGATAGAAATTCAATTTTGCAAATTATCGACAACTTTTATGAAAGAAAATAATTTAAAATTGTTTAAGTAGGAAATAACGTCTAGGATACTTTTAAATTTTATCTACATTTTGGAACCAACTTTCAGAAATTCTGGGAAATTTTTTCTGCTAATCTAAAAGGAAAAAAGATCGCTCCCAAATTTGTCAACAATCTAAACGATTATTCCCAATTAATTCCTAATCATCGTCAATCATCCAATCACTAATTACCCCAATTACCGTTCACAGAACTGCTGCATCGGATTCCACAGACTAACAATCGTCGATTGCACTTACGGCATGCAGCCAATGAAGCTCCATCAATATCCACATTCTATGCTGATATGCAACGGCGAACTCTACAACTGCAAAAACGTACGATTTCACTTAACACCGTTAAAAACCAAGATAACCAATGAATTTTTCTTATAGCTAGCCAAACAATTTTCCTTCAACTACGAAACATTCAGCGACGTCGAATGCATTTTCCATTTGTACGAAAAATTTGGAATTGAAGAATGCGTGAAAAACCTTGACGGCGTTTTCGCTTTTTGTATCGTGGACGTGGGAAAAAGAAAAGTTTTGTTGGGACGGGATCCGTATGGAGTTAGACCACTGTTTAGGATTCGGAGCTCTAATGGGGTCTTGGCGGTTTGCTCGGAGGCTAAAGGTAAAGTAAAGAAAATAAATTTACGGAGGAAAATTATCATTTATACATTTTTACTTTCTTATACGAGGTAATAAGGAAGTAGGAAGTATAGTAAGTAATCGTGATTTTTTTGAACTTTGAGATTTTGAAGGATTTTTTACTCGTTTTGAGGGCCTCTGTGTGTGTCTGTCTGTATCCACGATAATTCAAAAAATCAAAAACGAGTTATTTGATTTGATCCAAATACCAAAGGTGACCGACACAGTTCTCTACATATTAACGCTCTTCGTTTATAGATGGCAGCACCAGTCCAATTGTGGTCAATTTTGGAATTGGGGCATAAATAATCGTCGCAAATAATTATTATATCTTATTCTATTTGATGATACTTGAAAACAAAAATATTTAGAAGTTTTTTAAACACATCAAAAATTTACTATTCAAATTATGTGAAGTAAAGCGTAAAGTTCATATTCTGCTCTAATTTGTTCTAATATTCCTTTAGACCTTTACTAGGACAATGGTCATCAAACATGTCTAACTGAAATTCATCAGATACAACAATTCTTTTAGAAAACTTATTATACTCAAAATATCTGATGTGTCCAGCGCATGACTTTCTTATACGATGCGATACAGTTCTAATTTTTGAAAAAAACTGAAGGTGTAGCCTATAATTACATACTGTCCACATCCAATATTTTATTAATATAAAAGCACATTTATTTATTTATTATTGTACTTGGTATCGGTACTCTAAAATCCTAAAAACCAATAAAAAATAATGATCTTCCTAAGATTCGTACCCGGAACTTTAAATTACGAACCAAACCCATATGTGTAACTTAATAAAACATTTCCAACAGGCTTAATGAGCATCCTGGACGAGTTCAATGGTGAAGAAAAGAAACTGGAACCGTTCCCTCCAGGCACTTTCGAAGAATACGATTTACTGGACGATGGAAAAGTTAAACTTGTCAGAAGTGAGGCGTTTTTCCAACCTTTGGAACGCCCATCTTTCACCCCGTTTTTACCATATGAAGGTACGTAACAACTCCAAACCTCACCATGTTTTTCTAACCGAATTTCCAGAGTTTTCCCCTGGTGACCACTCGGCTAACATTCGATCTCTTCTAACTATGGCGGTAAGAAAACGCTTGATGGCCGACCGAAGAATCGGCTGCCTCCTCTCCGGTGGCCTCGATTCCTCCCTCATTGCCTCCTTGCTGGTCGACGAAGCAAAAAAAGCTAACCTCCCCTACAAAATCCAATCATTCGCAATTGGAATGGGTGACAGTCCGGATATAAGAGCCGCAAGAGAAGTCGCCAAGCATATTGGAACTGAACACTATGAGATTAATTTTACAGAGGAGGATGTTGCGAAGGTTCTAGATGATGTTATTTATACATTGGAGACGCCCGATATAACAACTGTAAGAGCTTCGATTGCGATGTATTTGATCTCGAAATACGTGCAGGAGAACACCGATACCACTGTATTATTTAGTGGGGAGGGGGCGGACGAGGTAGCACAGGGCTATATTTATTTTAGAGATGCTCCAAGTGCCAAAAGTGCCCATGAGGACAGTTTAAGGCTGTTGAAGGAGATTTATTTGTTTGATGGGCTGAGGGCTGATAGGACAATGGCGGCGCATAGGTACAGTAAGATAATTTGCGTTTAAATCAGACCCAAATTTATAAATTAGTCTTCTCAATTAGAAAAAATAAATTAGCCAGTTATTTTTTTTTTAAATTTCAGTTTAGAATTAAGAGTGCCTTTTCTGGACATCCAATTCTCCAACTACTATCTAACTTTACCGCAAGAGCTAAGACAACCTAAGGAAGGTGTCGAAAAACATCTTCTAAGATCAGCTTTTAATGATTCCAACGTTCTTCCTGAGCGTATTCTATGGAGGCACAAAGAAGCTTTCAGGTACTTGCTAGTAGACTGTATTAACATTTATGCAATTCTTGTTTTGTTATCTCAGTGATGGAGTTGCGTCGAAGAAGAAATCCCTTTTCGTGGTACTGCAAGAAATAATCGAAAAACGCATGCCAGAAGTATTCAATGCTGAGGAAGTGACGAAGAAATATCCACATTGTACTCCCAGGACGAAGGAAGCTTTGTATTATAGGGAGGTGTTTGAGAAAAGCTACGAAAATCAGGCTGAGCACTTTTTGCCTTATTTTTGGATGCCCAGGTGGATTGAGGGTATTACTGATCCTTCAGCGAGGTTTATTACCCACTATTCAGCTGATCAAAACTGATTTTTTGTGCTTTGATAAAGCATTGAAATGAAATAAAAATATTTTAAGAAATTTGGTTTTTATTTCGTCTTGATTACGAAGATTTTGATTTTAGGAGGGGTGTCTCTTTAACTGCAACATGAAATGCGGTAATTTTAATGTCAATTTATGTTCTTGAACCAATAAAATATGTATGTGGTTTCACTTATGGAAAATAGTAGCACAATTTGTAGACTACTGAACCATGTTTATAAAAAAATTAGTCAAACTTTTCGAAGGCAATAATTGGAAGCCCTTGTACTATAAAATTTAACAATTTTTACTTTTTTATACGAAGTAATAAGGTAGTATACTAAACGCGATTTTTTCCATTAGGGTGTATTCGTTATAGTGCCCAAATAAATTTCCTTAAATTTGTATTTATTTTCTGCCTTATTATCATCGCTTTTCGCCTTAATATTCTTCAAATTACGTGTGGTTTTTGGCATTTAGAGGCACGTTAAGTTGAGCTCCTGTAAGCAAAATTAAATAGTAATAAATCCCTTAAAAGAAAAAAGGCTCGGCAATAAACCTGAATAAGATTAAAGGCTTACGACTAAAATAATAAAATAATTTAATTAGATCACTAATATAGGTAGGCATTCATTAATAGCAAAGTGGGCCCAATTTTCATGTGAGGGGCCATTCCGCCTGCAGGACGCAAGTTTAAGATTTAAGCATTGGCCGTATAATTCGGCAATTATTCAATTAATGATGTCCTAAAATTTTAACGATCATATCTTAAAATTTAAGACTTTCCCTTTTGCAGGTATTGTACGTTTAATTTGTAACTTTTATGATGATTCAGAAAGTGAGAACATAGCAATTCTAAATTAACTATCGCAAAGATTGACGAGCCGGGCCGCTGAAATTAAATCGGCCATGCTGCACCCCCTCAGATTGGTACTCCTGCTGCCGCTGCTGCTGCTTCTGGTGAATATCCCTGGCACTGCCACTGTGGCAGCAGACTGTACTGGCTAAATTGGTTTGTGTGTTTTTATGACTGTGTTTTAGTGCCGGCCCCGCGCGCGCCTTGGATTGCTATTGGGTTAACAGGACGAAGAAGGACGGGGTTATACACGAAGCGGAAACACTTTCCCGTTTTGTTGTCTTTGGAAATTATTTGATTTTGGCTCAAACATAAGTTCTAAAAGCCAAAAAAAATTGGTAATATATTTTTCAGAAGCTCCATCTACTTTGGCACGAAAAAATTTCAGCAGTCACTAAATTTTTATTATAGTTCAGAATTTTTTACCAATCTTTAGTGAAAAGTTAAACTTTCGAAACTTTTTTACCCGTATATTATTTTTAAGATTAAGACCAAATTATTTATAGGTAATTTGAAAAGAGTGAGAAGTTACCTACATAAATTTTTTTTCAGAAATGGCGGGAAGTCGAATCCTTTAAAAAAACTTTTATTAAATGTTCTACATTTCTCAAAACTGACGAAGTAACAAAGTTATAATAAAAAAATCAAGTTTTGATAGAATAATTCACATTACGAAATATATTCAAAATTTTTAATAGTTTGTTTAAAATTCGTTCGGAATTTTAGTTTTATTTTATTACTTTTATCAAAATGTATTCATAATAATAATTTAATAAATTTAGTGTAATATTATAGGAAAATTTGTTCAAAAATATTTGTTTTAGTCACTAGTGCACTTTATTGTATATTGCTCTTGTGCCTCTATGTTCATTTGTTATAAATTCAGATAATAATTTTGATATCTGCAACTTTTAAAAATATTTCGCATACAAAAAAAAACTAGAAAAAGTGCAAGTTGTATCGATTTAATTTAAACCTTCATCAGCTTCCGTCCTGTATAACCCCATCCCTTCCTTGGCTAGGTGTGTAGTGCGGGTGGTAGCGGAGCAAGGAGCTATAAGGGTGTAAAAATAAAATAAGAAAATTCAATCTAGTAGCCCCTACGCAACGTTTAGCGTGCATTCGGGAGTTTGAGTGTGTCTACGGGGATTCGGAAACTAACTTGTTATAGTCCTTGAAAGGTCCTTGAAGTAGCCGTGGCCATTTGTATTAATAAGTATAAGCCAAACATTCAACAAACAAATTTCGTACCCCATGGTTGGAAAATATCACCCTCCGTTGTTGGAACATCAAAGTTTTATGTCAACGTAAAAATTTAAGATGAATGTCCTAGCTTTAAAACAACGCGCCGGGCCTTATTCGCCTACTAAATTACTGCGGTTAAAAATTTTCCAGGATTAATACCACTAGGAACATATCCCCAGCCTTCCTCATCGAAAATTTCTACTTTACTTTGCTTCGGTTGGTGTGGTTTTTGGGCGCAAAGCTTGATTTAAATGTGAATGAAAATAGACGATCACTTTTTGCTCTTGCCAGCCAGAGGATATTATATGAGATGCGTGAAATGCCTGCACTCGCCTCCAATTTCTATATGTGGGCCCCTCCAAATAGGCATTTTTATTGGCTTTCACACCCTCTGAATGCAAACCGTTTAATTCTACAATATTTTCGCTAATAAAAACTTAATTTTAGTATACATTATATGTAGAAATTGGAAAGAAGAACCGAAATACATTCGATGGCGAGCTCGTTAATATTTATGGCAGGGTTTTGAATAATTTACAAGACGATGGACCTTTGCGCGCTTTTTGAATATTCTTCGTTATGCATGTCAATTTTGAATCGTTAAAAAATTAATTTGATGGATATATTGGTGTGATGTTCTCTTCGGGAATAAATTATTTACCAGAAAAACGTATTTTGGATTGACATAGAGAGAGACACACAATAAAGATGATGATGATGAGGCGAAATAAATTATACAATACGCTAAACCTTTTCTTTTGTTTTTATCCACAATAATCATCCAAATATCTGCCGAAAAGATACAATTTAGCAGAACAAAAAGTCGTTGGAGAATTGGCACATAAATTAAAATTTTAAACATTGACACTTTTAAAAATAAGGAAAAGATTTGCCAAAAGTTGTTTAAATATTTCGGCTATTTTTGCGTAAAATGAAATTATATTACTCCTAATCTCTAATTAAATATTTCATTCACGATGTAGAGCCGACACACTGCCAAAAACTGATTATTCGACTTAGAGAATGTTTGAAGTGTAAAAAAACAATTTAAGAAACCATCCACACGAGAAAATCTTTCAATTTTTCCTCCTTGTCCCAAATAATCCACCATCTAATCATGATAATCTTCCGCAGGCCCTACTGGCACATTTTCATACCACTTTTAATAAACATTTCATTCGAAACTCCCCCTCCCCATCTGTTGTTTAGAGGCTATATCACCCCGGATTAAAAATGGAAATTCTTCTAAGCTGGCGATCATGTGCGTAGTGTGTGTATTTTAAGAATATGTTGCTTTGGCCATAGCCATTCCATATAGCTGTGATCCCGTTAACCTATTAAGACGATATACTGCAAAGTGAACTGAGAGGTGTGGGATTGGTGTGGTGCTGGTCTGAAACGATATAACGTATAATCCCCGAGGGCATCGCCGTTTAAGGGAACTGAGGCTCACCCTGCCTTCCCTGATATCGAGAAGAGCTCACTTCTCTCATGACAGACGGGCCTACGTGGTCCCATTCACTCTGCCCAATTAAACTATTACACTTAACTCATCTCGAAATACCATCGAGATAACTTTTAATTTATTGCTATTTATTTGATCTTGCTGTTCTAATATTAATTATGGCCTCTAAGTGTTATCTGTGTGGAAATTAAGATTAGTCCTAAAATGAATGTTGGGTTATTGTAATCTTTGGAAAAATAAACACGTTATATTATAGAGTAATTTGTACGGGACCCACAGAAAAAAAGATGGAAATAAGTAAATGATAAAGTTAAGATCTGTAAAAGTGTATTCATCTACTGTTGCGTGAGGAAGGGATATGTCTGAATGAATGATGATATTTTCTGAGAAGGGAAAGTTAAAGGCCAGACGGTGATTTTTATCTCATTTCTTTCCCGAATGAATATCTGGGTCAAAGTTACGCGAACTCGTTACAAGGATAATAGAGGGTTGAATGGGGGTTATAGAGGGTTATTGCCAATGATCCTACATGGATTAATGTGTTCTCACCAATATCTCAACTGATATGCATTATTTATTGATTTACCGTTCCGTTGAAAAAAATCGTTTAAAATTAAATTGGAAGTTTTGGTGGAGGCGCCGGTGTTTAAACAACGCGCAATCTTAAACCAACAAAACTACATATTTCCAAACTGGACTCAACAACACACACATCCATCTAAACCCCATTTTTAATAACCGCAAATTTTTCTCAACGTTTTTTTCTCGTTCGAGTTTTTAAGAAAGATACAAGTTTCTTATTTTGACAAAGAGCTTAATGCAGCCGTCCATCACAAACAATTTAAATCAAGTAGAAGAAGATAAATATTTGTGAAGGAGAGAGCAGTGTGCAGAATGTAGTTGAAACTTCAAAAGACATGTGACCCACGCACAGCTTATCAAGCGACGGTCGTCCAGCGCTACGAATTCAATTTCAATACACGCTCTCAATCATGCATGGAGTTTTGGGGGGTGAGTGGCAGGTAGGATGGATTCAGGGGTGTACTTGATAAATTTAATAATTTTCAAATGTTACTGTTTCGGGGAAGGGAAAAAATTCTTGGGTTCCAACTTTAAGCACATTTAGTTTTCAGATAAATTCGCTTTAACAATTTTAATAATAATTGTAGAAAAAACCATGTCGACCGTCGTCTATTTATTTAAATTTGATGTATAAGGGTAGGCGATGATTATGAATTCCAAAATAACAGCTTATAATAAATTATAACATTATTTTGAAATTTTAAATTAACAGTCTTAAGAAGAGAGAATTGGAAGAAAAGATTGTGTGGGAAATTTAAAATACACTAATTTGATGTACTGTTTTTGATCCAATTTTATCGCATTTTTAATTTCCTGCAATATTTTTGATTCCATTGAAAAAAGAAATTTTAATTTTCCGTTATTTTTAAGTAGGTTTGTATGTACTTTTATAAGTAAAATAATTTTTTTTTCTTTCCACATTAACCATAGATTTTGTGCAATTTTTGGGACTAAAATATTTAAAAATTCCAAAAACTTATGAGAATATTTTTATATTGCTTATATTTTTGGTTAATTTATATAAGTATTTGTACTTTTTTATAAATAATAAAATAAAATCTTAGTCATTGCATTCTTTTAAAAATATTCTTAGTTTCAAATCCAAGCATCAATTTTTTAAAAAGGTTCTAACCTAATTTCTCAAAAAAATATGTCCTGGAACAAATCTTATAAAATTTCGACATTTCGTAGAGATTTCAATCTAAATCAGTGGAAATCTCAACGAATTAAACATTTTATATTATAAGGGCAATTTTTTGAAGGTGATGATATAATATTTCAGGTAAAATAGTCTGAATAAGAAATTTTGGCGGGAACTTCAAATCTTCAAATAATTTAAAGTTAATTACAGTTTATTGGCAAATTAGACATTAAAAACCATGAGAGATTTACTTTATATATAATTACCTCAAATAATAAACTCGAGTAATATTTTTCCATTTTCACCTACTCTCCAATTATTACAATTCCCCAATAAATTCGCAAGATTATATAATTTCAATTGTAACAATAACAGTTTAGTAACAAGTCTTTGAACAAACTTGAAATTTAAGCACGTTTTGTCCAAATGGACCCCATTGTGCAAATTCACCAATTTCGCTTCTGCTTCCCTATCCCCACCACCCCATGTGACTTCCACTATTTCGTTACCCCGATGATAACAATACCGTTTTCCAAAATATAACAGTTATCATCCTGAATACGGTTCTGATGCGAGGAGATGAGGGACGAGGTAGAGAGTGAACATCAAAGTCCTGCAGCTCTCGCGTCCAAGACATAGCACTACCCCCCGTCCACCCCTCGGTTTGACGCGCCTGCCACGCATATACTCAGCTCACGCATAATTTAGACGCGCGGTTGCGAGAATGGACATCGCCCAAGCTCAATCAATACCTCAGATCCAGGACTACTGACTACATTACTGCCTCAAGCTCTTTCCTGGCTTCGACTAGGGCTTTGTACTTCAACTATGTACGACAGATGTGTTAGATACACACTCGCCCACTCTCAAAGGCCGCTAATAACGTTTTCTTGGGGGGTGGGTGGTGTGACGGGGTGTGTTTATCAATTTTGGACAAACTTTCATTACCAAAATTCAACGGTATCATGTCAAAGATGATTGAATATGGTGGAGGAATTTTCGATGTTGTATACACTTTGGGAACAGTTTGTAACAAGATTGGATAGAAAAAAAACTGGAAATATTGGAGTTGATAAGAGATTTTAGGGTACTAACATAATCCGGATTAGTTTCAACTCCATTACAAATCTGGATAAGTATGTATTTCTTTGTGTAATTGAAAAAAAAATTAGGTTTAGGGGAGAAAATATTTTCAGTATTTGTTTTCTAATTTTCATTAATATAATCATTACATATGGTCGAAACGGTTTTCTATAATAACTCTTTGAAGAAAAGCGTCAAAACAATTTTTGCAGACACTTTTTTATACAAAGTTAACAAATAGCTTTAGATAATTTCTAAATTTTCAAAAACACATCCATCACTGGTTCTAAAACTGTGACTGTTTTATCAAACAAACTCGGAAAATATTCATAGTTTTATTTCTAAACTAAAACTATATCAAAACCGTTATCTAATTATAATAACTTTTTGGTTTACTATTTTGTTTACCTAGGGAGGAAAGTAGGTGAAATCTCCAATGACTCAAACGAGGAGAAGAAACTATACTAGGTATACGAAGTTATACGTTTTTTCTACTAACTCATGTTATAAGTATGTATTTATTAGAGAATAATATTTTGGTCCCCTAGGGAGGAAAACGATTACTTTCGTGTTACCACAAAATGCATAATATGCGCAAACTCACGTGATAACTCATCATGTGTTCAAATCTTTCCAACTTTATTCTTCCACTCTATAACCTAATTGATTTAACAAACTTGTTGTTAAACACATAATCTTTCTAATCCTTTTTATTTGCCCCCGTTATATCGCTTCCTCACTCGTTTCGTCGCTTTTATCTTTCATAATTATTAGCTTATATAAAGAAGACACAAAATATCTATAGGGAGCTCGGCAACTTTACAAACAGTATTTACGATCCCCTTTGGAAGATAAAACCTAATAAAATTAAGATGATAGATATAAAAGACCTAACACAATATGCAATTGAGTTTTTCCTTAGCTGGTGCGAATTTAAAGAGAGACGGTGTACAGGCGCCTATATGGCAAAATGTCATTAGAGGAGCATGAATCCAAAGTTGCCAACGGCTGTTTAAATGGTGACGGCAGGATGAGGGTATATAAGTGAGGCTGTGTGGGGGGTATTGTGTGGGGGAGGGCAAATATCTACATTGTTTGAGTGTTAAACGCACTCTCTCATAATGGAGTGTTAATTTTTTAACACCTGGTTTGGTAGAAGTTTCAAAGTGATGCGATATCTGTCTGATATTTCAACTTTGCTATATAGTAGGGGGGTAGAAATGTCAATCACGCGATTCTGTTCACACAAATTGGTCAATATTAAAAATTTAAGTGCCTAAATAAGTGATTATAATTATCTGCGCTGATTTTCTATATTGATTTGGGTTAAATTTAGATGTTAGGTGTTTGATGGATTAGATTAGTGGAAGATAATGTGGAGTTTTTGCACATCATCGTACGCAACGTGCTAAGTTTTCTATTAATAAACATTATTTATAAAAGTGAAATTTATGTATTTTTAACCGCATTGATTAGGTATCGATGAAATTGGCGCCTACACAGTTTGATAATACATTAAGACTAAATATAAATTCTGGATTTTCACTTTTCAGTTTTTTATAATCCCTAAAAATACGGAATTGTCTAGTCACGTGGTATGTAGGTAAATATGATTAATCCATGTAAAGTTTCTTTTTCCAGTAATTTTAGAACTTCCACATGGATTCGGTTTGACTTGGCATCTTTTCCAGATTTCCTTACTTGATTGATTTAACCCAAAAATATTGTTGACTTAATCATGGTTATGATTTAAAACTCACCAGCAACTTTTTTCCAGGGACTTCCTCGAAGATAATTACTGTTCTGATTTTAATTATTTTCTTTAATAAAATTTAACAACCCCCATACTACCGTACTTTTTGCACTCGTTTAATTAAAAGACATCGTATTTTTTATGTCTACTAGAAGACGACCAAATAGCTACAACAAAAATTAAAGGCGGAAGAGCTAAAAAAGTGCGCACAAATTGCGTGTACTTAAATTTTATATAAAAAAGGACTATAATGTTAAGAAGACGGAAAGTTTATAATATATTGTACAAGGATAAATCCTCCACTAGTGTATTATATAAATTACTTAGCTGTTGTTATTTTATATAATATAAAAAACGGTTTTAACATGGTTTATTGTATATAACTTTATTTACTGAGACAGGTATTTCATACTGAAACTTTTAATTTTTTTTCTTTAACAATTCACATGATAATAGCGATGGGATTTCGAGGTTAACGTAGGAATTCGGAAAATGCGTGGACAGTTTGTAAACTAGAAAATAAACTGTGTGGGTGTTAGAAAAATAACTATGGAAAAATGATTGTGAAAAATTATTCAATTTATTTTATGTTGTAAAAATAGCAAATAGTAAAAATAAATTGAATTTAAAACAGTCCAATATGTTATTATTTTCTTACCTAAATAAAAAACAATAAATGCGTGAAGAGTTTGATTGTTTCTAAAAAATATATAATTCCATTTCATTTTTTTTGTTACATTTAAAAATTTCCTAACAGGTTGCTATGTACATTTTACTCTCCAGCCCTGTACGAAATTAAACATAACTAAAAAAATTATGATGGATGTGATATATAAACTGTAGCTTTCAAAACAGTTTCCCACACAAAACAAATCCTTTTTCCCTTGTAAAGTATTTAATAATGATTAATTTAAACCATTTGAGAGCCTAAGCAACTTTCCTCACCACCGCCACTCTCCACGATTACCTCCACAATAGTTTCCATTGGCCCACGAAACATTTGCTGTGACTGTACTTCGCACATGCAAATTACACGTAAAATCAAAATCGAAGACAACATTCCCTCAACCCCAAACTCCTTCACATTCCCAAATTGTTTTCTAAGAATTGGCGAAGGCGCCGGTTGGAAAAAATTCAAATCTCCACCCATCTTAGATTGCATATGAATACATAAGCAAGAGAGCAGTGAGTGTCCGTTGTCCAAGGGGTGGTTAAGACTACACGGGGAGAGCGGCTAGGATCGATAGAGCGTCCCCCGTCTCCCGCACACTTTACACTTCCCGCAGGACTTTCACTCTCCGTCCGGACTATGGACTTTCTCCTGTTCCCTGTACGCCGAAGGCACAGCGGCGTGTCACGGTGCATATTCAGGTAATAGGGAAGCAGAAGTGGATGAACCACTATTTACAAAATGCGTATGCGGGGCCCCAGCCTGACGCAGTGGAGCCCTCTGATCTCTCTGTACTTTCGGCAAAAGGGTAAGGCAGGAATTAGATTGACCGGTGTTTAGCTTGATGTTTAAGAAAATTAATCCTCCTTGACGGTAGAGGGCTAATCTGGGGAGTGAATTATTTCTTGGGAGGTTTAATAATTTCTGGGTTAGTCCTCCTTTCATCAGATATAACTGTTTTAAGCTTTACAAAGAACCCTACATTATGTGTTAGTTACTTACAAGATAATGTGCTTATTTCGCCTTTATTACGCCATTTAAATTCTTACTAATGCAATGGTAAAAACTTTACGTATATTTTAGGCTTTGCTTTGCACTCTAAACATTTTATTAGCAAAAGTAGATTTATTTATTAAATTTACATTAACTAATACTCTCAAGTCTCAACACATCTAAAAGGCGAAACAGCTCAAGTTTACATCTGTAGTATTTTAGGCAAATTTTCGAAAATGTTACTTGAAATCTCTGTAAAAACTCACCCATCTACTTTTCTTCATACAGTTTAAAACAATGAAAACAAAATTGAAGGTGTATCTAAATTCATTCGTGCAGTTAATTTTAATGACCTATTTTACACAATTGATTTGAACTGAAACGACCCGAATAATATAAAAAATATATTAATTCTTGCATATTTTTGTTTCATATTAAGATAACCTAAATCCAAGATTTTTTTAAATACAATATCGATTTTCTACAATAATTTACTACAAACTCGATAAAAAATGATAATGGTTTACAAACACGAATTCCAACTTTTGCCTTGACATAATAATTTAGAGGTTTGATGAAAAGAAAGTGACAAAACATTTTTTGGTTATGAATTGTCTTAAAAACGCATATTTTTGAGATAGGTAAAGGATGCATGCATGTGCACATGAATATGAAACTAAGTCACTATAAAGTAAATTGCAATAAGTTCATATCATGATTTAAATTTTCGCATTTGATTTTGTTTTTGTATTTAAACTTGAAACAATGTTTTCTAGGAACTGTAGAACTTGCATTAAAAGTTCTATTCTATCCTTATATAGGCCAGTCGATCATTCAAGCATTTTAAAGTCCATTTTGCCTAAAAAATGCAAAAAGTTTTGAAACTTGGACACACGTTTGAAAACGCTAAAATAATATTAAGTCTAAATTTGCAACCCGTCTGGATGACCGGAATATTGTCAAAAATTGAAAGAAACAAAAATTTGCAATATTTTTTTGTACAAAATTACAAAAGTTATGCAAACTTGGACAAATGTTAAGTGGCCTATTACATATCTTCCAATGAGTTTGCAACCTTTTTTGCTAACCTCGATTTTTATTAAATAATTAGCAAATTTTGTTGTAATTCTTCGTACAAAATTCCAAAAGTTATGCAAACTTTATCTAATACTTATGATACAGTCCTGAACCCACATGCCATAATATAATATTATTGAAAGTACTTCTCAATTTGCAACCTCATAGCAAGTCTGGAAAATATTTTTTCTTATTTTTATTTACACTATAGGCAAGGCAGTGCCTTTGCTCTCTCACTCTGACTCGCTACTAACTAAAATCAGGAAAAATATTCTCCGGACTTGCTATGAGGTTGCAAATTGAAAAATACTTTCAATAATATTAGACAAATATAATTTGAGATTTGCAACTCTTTTGCAATATTTTGGAGAGGTATGCGAAATTGGAAACATTTACAAAATGTTATCAATTTAACAAAGTTCCGGAGGTATGAAAAGGTTGCAAATTCAAAGTACAGTCTGTACCTGCGTAACGAACATTTGCAACCATATTCGAAAACTTTTGCATTTTGTTGACCCCCCTTCGTTAAAAAAATCACCGCCTCGAGTAATAAAGACATAAAAAAAATATTTCCGTTCCTCAAAAATTTATGCAAATTGGCATGTGGGTTCAGGACTGTATCATAAGTATTACATAAAGTTTGCATAACTTTTGGAATTTTGTACGAAGAATTACAACAAAATTTGCTAATTATTTAATAAAAATCGAGGTTCCGTTTAACAAAAAAGGTTGCAAACTCAATGGAAGATTTGTAATAGGCCACTTAACATTTGTCCAAGTTTGCATAACTTTCGTAATTTTGTACAAAAAAATATTGCAAATTGTTGTTTTATCAATTTTTGACAATGTTCCGGTCATCCGGCCGGGTTGCAAATTTAGAATTAATATTATTTTAGCGTTTTCAAACTTGTGTCCAAGTTTCAAAACTTTTGGAATTTTGTGTACTTTTTTGCATGAATGACTGGCCTAATAACTTTCTATCCATTTTTTGAGAAAATAGGATTAATTGTAATTTATGTAAAATATGATCTCAGCAAAGAGCCCTGTGGTACTCCATAAAGCTTTGTATGGAACTCGTATATAATCTGACTTTATTGACTCGTCCTATTTATTAGCCTCGCTCGCAAGCTCGCTCTGCCATAAAACAGACTCGTCAATAAAGTCATAGATTATATACTTGTTGCATAAACTACTATTCTGTATTTTTGTATCGTGTGACAGATTTCTTTAATTTTCTGGAATGAGTATATTTTAAGTTTCTAATGGTATGCAAGAAATTGATGACTTAACATTTATATATAATTTTTTATTTTCCCACCAAAACCATTTATTCTGATCTAATTTGTAATACACCGAAATTATTTTGACAGTACAATTAATAAAGATTACGAAAGTAATCAAAATAAAGTACACAACAAACTAATATACAAATTTGTCAGGTTTGCATGAGGACCTTCATTAAAATAGAATAAATCACTCACATCAACTCTAACAAAATAGTTTTAATAATAGAAATTCACTAATAGCTTAAGCAAACCGTCTTCATTTCTTGTGCGTGTCTCAATAAATTCACCGACATTTTCTTCAACACAAAAAAGGACTGTTGATGTTGCCCATTTTCAATACCCTGGTGTAAATTGTGGTATCATCGTGGTTATGAAATAAAATAAATAAACAAGGCCCTCAATTAGATTTAAGATGTTTTGTGAATTGGTGGGACAAAAAGCTTGGACACCTCGGCCCTTAATACTCGCCTAAAACCGTAGTTTTGTGGCGAAAAGACCTCAATTACATACACCACTAGTTCATGTCACATGAACCCTCTCATAATTACGTGGGACCGTTCTGTTTCGCCCTTATCTGCATTTCAATTTGAAACTTTATAATTAGCTTTAAAATTTCATTGTTTATTACACCGGATTTTTCTAGGCGCGAAATTAAATCGATTTAAATCAATTTGAGCTGTGCGAGGACATGAAAAATTCAATAAAATTGTGCCACTGGAAAAGTTTTAATACTTGGAAATTTCATGAAAATTTTGTAAAATAATCACATTGTAAGATTTCATAGTTCAAGATTGGCCGTGTTTAAAGGGCAGGATAACATTTCGAATTTTCTGGAAGGGTGTATGCAAAAGACGTTGACGAGTCAACCCTGTGTAAAATGACCAGCGGCCGTAGGCTTGTAAACTTCGCAGTGGGCGCTAGGGTGCGGAATGAGGGGGGAGATGGGGGTGGAAAACGAAGGGGCTGTAAACTTTCCCTTCTCAAAGATCAATACCTCTACTCTAGACCGGCGTCCAGCGAACACAGAAGCTTCTACTTGGACTTGCGATACTCATCCTGTGTGTAAAGCACTGCCAGCATCTCTTCCTGCTAACACATACACTTTTCGCTGAAATCCAACCAGCTCTTTTCAGTAATTACACTAAATTATTCATGATTTTTAGTACCTTTTTTAAGCTTTAAGCCGCGTGCTGGTTCGTTCGACTCTCACGCAAACGAAAATAAAAACAACTATTTAGAACAAATCCTGCTAAGGTAATTTCACACGCAGTTTTGCATCGAACTTAAATATTTTAATAAAGAAATTACTAAGTAATCAAAATTTTCCAGCCAAGGAACATTTCTTTGTTACACTTGTTTGATAAATTGTTAAGTTGGTTTAAGTCGAGTCTCCTTTCACATGGGAACTTCCTGTAAGATCCTGTTTCGGTAAGTCCAGAAGGACCTTTAGCAGGATTGCGGTAACAGGACAGCAGGAGAATGGGGAGGAGTGTGAATCCTTGTCTTAGCTTGCATGTATAATAGATGCGGTAAGCAGATGAAGGGCAAAGGGAGGATTGGTGGGGGTGTTAAAGGGGGTTTGAAGTGGCAACCACTAGGGGTGGTCTACCAAGAGGATGGAAACGGAATTAATGCTAATGCTGAAATTATGTTAGTAATTTACATGTTTAATTATCGATGAAAAGCTTTTTCCTCATATTAAACTTTTAGTTTTAATTAGTTCTGGTTGTTTGTATTATGATTAAATTGAGTGCTACGCTGGATTTTTTGTCTAGAGCTGATGGGACAAAAAAAAATTAAAAACATTGTGCACAAAAGTTTCCAAAATAGATTATATTTGTAAAGTTGAAATGTCTGTGGAAGTTTACGAAAAGTTTAAGGATATAAGTGAGGAAGGTCAGTAGTAAGTTGGAGAGAAAAACATGAAAAGTTTTGAAATGAAATGTGTCAGAATTTTCTTTGCTTATACTTGCTTCGTCAGATTTTATTAACATAAGAAACGATTAACGCATGTTTAAAAATTTAAAATAGAATAATCACAAGTTTATTTTTGTAGTTATGGCGAAGGCGCCGGTTACAATATATCAATGGAAACCACCTGCGATTTCCCAAGCTACAATAAGTAACACACACCTACTGACACCTTTTAAATTATCTTCAAGCGAGAATTATCCTTAATATTCCAGTTCTCCTCTTTCGGTCTGCTAGTGTATTTTATATTATAATTCTAACCAAAACAAGATTGCGTTTTTTGTACGACTAAAAACTGTGGAATTGTAAATTTAAAACAACCAGTAAATTAGATGTCTAAAACGTTAATTGTACAGGTTTAACTTTAACATAGTACCATGCGGTGTTAGCCTTTTACAATAGACGAAGTTTCACAGGAAGTATGAATTTAATTTAATAATATTGAATAATGGAATTAGCTGGGGCTACAGGTTTGTTTTTTTTTGCACCTGCCTTCTGAAAATATCGATTGTTTTTTCCATTATAAAACACAAGGACAAGTAAACGCTTTATTATATCCACACAGTACAACAAACAGTTTTTGTTTTATTATTGTATGCATGGGTATTGAGCGGAAATTGCGAAAAGTTTTATAATAATTTTCGTGGACACGTAAGACGTCGTCATGTGAGTGCATTTGAATTTGGAATGATTTGTGGTTTTACAACATGACATAGTTTACTATTTTGAAAAAGTTCGCTTATTTTGTTATAAACTTTTAGGATAATTACAAAAGTACAATTAATTTTTTCGAAAAATAATATTCGTTTCATTTTATAAAAGAAATTGTTAATATTAACTTTCTGGTTCAAATTTCCTAGTTTAAAACCTAACGCTCTATTCAAATATTTTGACTTTAACCGCTTCCCCCATTTAACTACCACTGAAAATATTTTGTCTCTCAACCGCAAATAAAACTCCCCCATCGCCCAGCATAACATAATCTTTTGACTGCAGTCATAACAATAATTAATGATAACGTAATAGAATATCCATCTCCGCCTGTTAATAAATTCTTATTTATAGTTGTGCGTAAATACATGATATGAGAAAAGGAAGAAAAAAAATTATGTGCGCTGTTAATGCTCTTTTTAGCACGCAACAGCCTATCACATTCTAAACTGGCAACTGGCAGCCTTCAGCGTTGGTTTGGTTGCGTGTTTAGTAATAAGCAGGCGCTTTTAGTATTTGAAACCTATATCGTCTTCAAATATCACAAAACTTTACCCCACACTTCTCTATCATCGTCAGAAAAATGTGCAAGCATCGTATATTACAAGTTTTCTGATAAGTTGATAATCCTGATAACAATGTGTTGTTTAGTCGGGCTAAAAAGTAAGTGAGTGCTAAATAAAAAAAAAGTGTTTAGCAGAATAAGGAAATATTAACTAGAAAGTGGATTTCCGTGCAGGAATACCGAGAAATTTCATCGAAAATTAAATTAATAATAATTTAACTAAAACTAATAAATTCTTTTTTTGGTGATTTCTTTTTTTTTTTCAATCAGACCTAGAAAGGGCAACACGTTTTAAACAAATATAAATCCAAGATCGTGTTGTAGGTAGGGGAAAGTTCGACGGGTGTAAGATTTATTGCCAGTAGTTTGGAAATTTTCAAAAGACCATTTGAAATTCGTCACTGGTTTTGTGTACAAACGTCGGGAGAATGGGGAAAAAGTTTGATTAATGTATGGTGGTTGGTAATTATTTTAGAAATTTAGACTATTTAACATTTAACATATAGACAGAAAAATGTATTAGTTCTGGGTTGGACGACAGACGATCCTGTAAATGTTGTAAATATAATGAATTTATTTTTAATATTTTCTAAAATTTCTGCATTTTGACTGCACCAATCACCAGTGCACATCACCCGGCACATCAAAGAAACCTCTAGGTTGTAAACAAACTATTTACGTTGTGAAAATTAATTATAAATTTAAATTTATAGCAAAATAATAAACGCAGGCGGACGTAAAAACCAACGAAAACTGAATTAAATAAAACGTTTTATTAAGTCTAGACAAAAATCGTCCTCATTTTTTTCACATCAAATTAAAAAAAAGATTTACGATGTTGAACAATAAAATATTAATTACCTATGCACCTTGGAAAATAATATTTATTTTTGAACTTTTCGTATTCCTCATCTACACATCACAATTCCCATGATTTGTAGAAAATATTGTTGTTTGTCCCACCCACTTGCAGCTGCATAAAAGAAACGTCACTTTTATTGTCACTATTCAATATTTTTTCTGAATAGTTTGTACTATTTCATCTGTGCATCGTGTTGCTTTTCTGGTTTACACTTGATGCATTTCACTATTCAATGTGTGATCGGCTATTGTGTTATCGGTTTCCTTTTTCTATGATGTGCATATTATGTGGAGCAGGACGTTTTCAAATTAGGCAAACAATGGACAAGGAAAGTTATAAATAGACGATCATAAATTCGGAGGAGTCAAAGGGAAACGTAACTTTGCGAAAAAATATTTAGCATTTAGGTCTACAGGGCGTCCACAAATTGACGAGTATTTAATTATTGTAAAATGAATAATAGAGAAATAATTTAAAAATTCAAACCTGCTAAAATTATTTAAACACAAATAAAAGTGTGCATTAAATTTGTACTTATTTAGAGGAAAATGAATTATATGAATTCTTTTTGTGTGTATATCGCTAGAATTTTCATCTTGCGTCCTGCATGATATTTTTTTCGTATCTTTGTTTAAATAAAATATTTCGTATCGCAAAAAAAATTATTGCCAAATTTTGGGCCTTTTTAGGGCTTTTTGTGTCGCAAGAAGTTTTTGGCTGCAGTTACTTAAAAAAGTAAAACAAATAAAATTATCTCTATGAAATTAATATCTACAACTAGTACCTTACTTTGAGTAGTACTCCAAAGATGGCGATATGGGTTGAATATTTGCTTAATATATTTTAAAAAATCGAGCTAAAACTAAAATATAGAATATATTTCATAAAGTCTTAAATAAAATTTTATAATAGAATCGCAACATTTGGATTTTAATTTAAAAATTTAAAATCACATGAAACTTTGAGATTTAGGTCCAATTTCCAATTATTGATTTGTGAATTATCGAACTTGATTTAATATATGTACAATAATAAAAAAATTAAAAGTTGGTCCAATATTTTTTAATAATTATTGTTCAATTTTGAGCTTATTCGATAAAATCCTAATAAAAAATTCGTCCTTTAATCAAACTCCTTTCACCCTAACATGCATTTTCTTCATCCTTTTTTAGGCATGCTCTAGCGACAATGAAATGTTCCTCCATCCAATTAACAAACCGAAAAGACTACAAACGCAAAATCGTACAAACAAGCCAACAAAACGATTACGTATTCATAACAAAATCCAACCGTTGTTGGTAAGTTTTTATTACTTGTATTGTTTACAATTCCCAGTCATTAAACCCATAATATTTCGCAGTTCTATTACATTTGCAATTTTTTCCAGTAAACGAGTGAAAAGCGAACCAAATTTAGCCGTCACCAATTTAAATTTACCGGAAAATGTTTGTTCATTCAACACGGGCGCATCATTAGAAAAGTGGTCAAAGAAACAGCCCAGATTAAAATCAAGCAAAACCAGCCGCAACAACAATTATAACAAAAATAACGATGATTTATACTGCGCAGAATATGACATCACGTTCGATGTGGATGACTTGTTAAATAATTTAGACAATAACAACGAAAAAGTTGAAGACGATCAGGATAACATCTCCACAAGCAACATGGAATATGAACTACACACAGACATCGAGGAATTACTTAGGAAAAGCCAACAAGATCCACTTGAAGACCACAACAAAACCCAAAAGAAAAAACGGAAAAGTTCCAAGAAACTGAAGAAAACCATCAAGTTTAGCTTGTCTAAACCTGCAAGTCCGGAAACTGAGCAGATTATACGAGTTGATGTGACATCGAGTGTTTCCATGGAGGAATTGGAACATATGAGGGTTTACAAAAATTATGTCAATGAGGCGGATTGTAGTAAAGGTCACGCTAAAATAATCAACGATAGGGTGGATCTGCAGAGGAATTGCAAGAGAAGCGGGGTTATTAGATATGACGAAGATGGTGGCGAGGAGGAGGATTTTATCATTCGATGTAAGCAGTTGGCTTTGACGCAAAAGGATGAAAAATAAAAATGATTACGCTTCAAGGATTGTTTTATTTTCCATATACAGGACGATTATGCACGCTTTTCTAAAACTAAAATACCTAACAAGAAATAGAGACACTAGTGAATATAGTAATTATTTTCTCAAGTTAACAATAAATTAATTGGCGATAAATTTCCGAGCCAGTTCTAAAAACACACAAACCATTATTATTATTACCTCCGCAATTTTTTTGTAGTGCGTGCACACATGTCCTAATTTTTCATATAAAATCCCCAAACAAAATTGGACTTATATAACAAAAACCGACGCCAAACACATGTCTTTCCAAGAAAATCATCTGCTACAAGCAATTAACGGACATTTGCAAAATCCTTATAGGATAATCTAGATACCTAATAGTTGAAACGGCGCCGACGGTCGATTTTTCACCTGATGGCCTGTGCCACTTCGATGGAGAAGGCAGGTGATGAAGAATAATCAAGCATCTAGTAGGTGAAGAGGTATTTCCGGAATAAACACCAGAAAGCGAATTGATTTCCGTTACACATTCTTGAAATGTTGTGTACCAAGTCAAGGCCGTTCTCATGCTTATTATTCTTGTAAAATTACATTGCTGACTCATCTGCATATTTTAATAAGTCAAAGCCGTTGACTTCTACAAGGAACTTATCAAAATTTATTACAATATGAACATATACTTATTTAATAAATCACGCAGAGCGACAGGAAAACATTAGAATTCTTTGTTTGTTGGAATTGGCTATTGGCTAATGGTTTTTACATGGCAGGGTGGTCATACTCCAATAACTTTGTGGTAATTAGGATACATTTAGGTAGTTAAATCTAATTTATTTACAACAAAATTTTTGTTTACCAAGTTAGGATTTGACCTTCAAGGAGTTTGCACGGAATATTCCGAGCGCGAAAAAATTGCAATGTTTGTTGAACGCGCACGATTGGATACTTTCCCGCCAAAACAATTCAAGTTCAAGAACACATTTCAGACTATAAACTTTTTCTGTAATAATAAAAATGGTGGAAAGTACAACGACTTTTCTATTCATAATAATTTGTTTATTTATTCGAGCATTTACCAACAATGCATGATTTATCACCCTAAATTCAAAACAAGTGTTAGCAAATTGTCTTCTAGTAGCTACATCCTGTTAACCACAGCAGCAGAATAATTTAAATTTATTTCCTGTAATTGCAACTTGGAGGAAACTTTCTGTGGCGCGTTAATCCTGGAAATGTGAGTCCGGATAATTAAGCAATGTGCATTTAGGTAGTAGTAGCAGTAAACAAAGAGCCAAAATAATAATTATGAGAAATATTCTGAAATTATTGACTAAAATTGCAGTCTATTTGATCTTTCGTGTAAGATAGGAATTGAAATAAAATTCAAATATTTTCTGTTAGGTAGGTATATTTTTCTATTTATAAACTTTTCCGCGGATTTTTGATCTTCCACAACTTTCTTATTTCATTTACAGTTTATCTTAGTTTCCAATATCGAACAGGCCCACCCGGCGATTGTCGAGGGCCCTAAATGAAAAAGATTCGTTTTCTCTTTTGCAAATTTTTTATAAATATCGCTAGACTAGATAAAAAAGTTATGAAATAAAGCTAGTTGTAAATATAGTATAAAATTTACGACCTGCATGAAAATTCTTTCAAATTAAAAATTGTTAAAGATAAATTAAAAAATCTTCTGAAACCTTTGCTAACAATTATAAGATTAGAAAAATATTCCGGGTTTATTAGTTGATGTTATTTAATAATTATCGAGATAATTATGGTGCATGGTGCTTCCTAATTATGCAGGGTGTTCACCTAGTTGTTATGAAATTTTCTAAACCGAATATACTTCATTACTTACAAATATTTTGAAAATTACCCAAATATGAAATATTCCTCTGTATTTGTTGAGCATACAGAAAACTTTGATTAGGCACTTCAAATAGAACACCCTACACTAATACTTTATTAACTAAACTGCTGGCCAATTGAAACGTACCAAGCGAATTTTTAGGTGGAATTTAAAGTCAAATATTTTGAAAAGGAGAAAAGATATCAAAATGAGGTTTTCAGGATTCAAGAGATAATTTAATTGAGAAAACAATAGTGTGACCCGATTTTTTTATTTTGAAGTACGTTACGATCTACAGGGTATGAAAGAAAGTCGTCTTTTTTTTTCTTAAACTTTATACCTACCGAGGTTCCACAAAAATTTTTAAATATTTTTTTGATGTCCATTTTTTTAGTCCCTGGTTAATGAGGAAAAAACCAATTTCTCAAAATTTTTATATCCCTCTTATTTTATAAGATAACGAATTTTTTATTTAATTAAATATGGTTGAACAGGTTTTTGCAATAATAATTATGCTGCCATTTTGAAAGCAAATATCATCATGTGATATGTCGATAAAAAGATAATTTTAAGTAGAATCTAATTATTACGGAAAAAAATGTACAGGGTTGTTTTAAAAAATTTTGAAAGTTAGTACGGGGGCCCTTCCGGTGAAACCGGAAGTGTCATTAGATTGTTTTAAACGTCAAAATGATTATTCCTTTCAACAATCAAACCATGCCAAATTTCAAATTAATACAGTTAAATGTAACAAAATGGTGGGGGTTGTAAAACGATTACGTGCCCACCCGGTATACACGGATATGAGCAATTTTTTGAAAAAGTGAAAAACCCGTTTCGAGGATATAAGTCACTTAAACCAATAGTGAACATAAACTAACTAAATTCCATTTTATTCCATTAAGATAGCCTCAAAAATTGAATTAAAAATTTTACAAATTAGCGAACGTGTACCGATTTTTGATAAGCCACTGGTTACCAATAAATTAATGAAAGTACAAAAAATGTACTTTTTATAAGAAAGCCATTCATAAGGTATCATAATCAACTACAGAGATTGGTTCTTACAAAACACAATACGGCCGAACGACAAAAAACAAAGAAAAAATCAAATTTTCAGCAAAAATTCGGTATCTTATAAAATAACAGGGATATCAAAAATTTGAGAAACTGGTTTTTTTCCCATTAAGTAAGGACTAAAAAAATCTACATCAAAAAAATATAAAACATTTTTTGTGGAATCTCAGTGGTTATAAAATTTGAGAAAAAAAAGACGACTTTATTTCATACCCTGTAGACAGTAATGTACTTCAAAGTAAAAAAATCGGGTAACACTATCGCTTTCTCAATTAAATTATTTTTGAAATCCTGAAAACCGCATGTTGATATCTTTTCTATTTTTCAAAATATTTGACTTTAAATTCAACCTAAAGATTCGCTTGGTACGTTTCAATTGGCTAGCAGTTTATTTCGATTCCTAGCCCAATTCTATAAGCATAAAAAATTAAAAATATAAAATTTCGATTCAATTATTGTACGAGTATACGAAAGTAAAAACTGGTATGTAACTTTGGGCACTATTTCATAGATGGCGATAGGTGTTGATAAGATTAAAATTCACAAATTTTTACACATTTGCTCCAATTTGTACCTAAAATGGAATCTGTCGAACTTTTGATAGTAACATTGTGCAACTCAAAATTTAAATAATACTATATTTCAGATAATCAAGAATATCAAAAGGAACCATTTTTTAATAATTTAAAGATAAATCTGAGATTCTATGTTAATTTTAAATTTTTGACGAGATTACTTTGGGGTAATATTTCAGTTTTCAAAAAGTAAATTTTACAAAAAGAAGCAACCAAACTTTGTTTTTTTTTTAATAATTCAAAAACTTCTGAGTTTTTTTTTCAATAATTCTTTCAGCCAAGCGAATTATTTTTATTATATAAAACCAATTGAATAAATGCAAGAAGTGTTCTTGTAGTAGTCAAAAAGTAAATATTACAAAAAGGAGCAATGACATTTTGGTTTTATTTATTAATGCAGGAACTTGTAAGCTTTCTTTTCAATTAAAGGATTTTTTAACCAAATGAACGATTGTTTCCAGTTTTTTCGAATAATTTAACATTTAAAAAAATTACTTGTATAAAATCGTGGTCGCATTGGTTTCTTTACCACAAAACATTCCCCCCAATTGGATATAAAAAATGTCCTATAGTAGTAGTGTGTGAATGTGAATAAAAAACCACCACGATAGTTTATTTTCCTTTAAAAGGATTGACAGTAGAGCCCACATAGACAACGTTTACTCGTTCAGTAAGGCAAGTTGAGCGAGGTCGTGGATTTCTTGACAATGAAGATAAATAAATACACTAGAAAGTAGATAAGTTTTACCCCTCTTCATTTCATTCAGGACGGGAGGAGAGAACGCGAGATTCATTGATAGCGACGCGTATATTCCGACCCGCGGCCCTGCCACAGACTAGTGCGCCTTCTGCTTCAACCTCTTTACTTTCACTTTTATTTTCACACAAAATGAAAATGAAAATGAAAAGTTACTTTCATTTCATCATCACCAAAGGATTTATCACTTTAATAACTGAAAGTGTTTTATTTTAAAACTAAAAATGGAAAACTAAGCAACAATTTCATTCATTCAAGTGAAATTTATCCAAGGGTTCGTTTCGTTCTTCCACGCGGAATCGGAATGCACACTGATGTCTAAAGTTGAGTAACTTGGGTCCCGACCTAGATTAACATGACCGTCGCGGCCTCAGTTACTCAAGTTTACACTTTTACATATCAATAGCAGGAAGTTGTGTGTCGGCGCGGCGGTTGGCGGATCCCACTGGCTCACAGACCCAGACTTAAGAAAAGGGAAAGCAGTGGGATTCAAAGGATTCCGAAAGGGTTAAAGATCGTCCAACAACCTGTTACTTTAAATGCAGATCTTTCTCTTCAACAGAAACACTTAAATCGTCCCAAATTAATGGATGATTAAGTTGTTTCCATTCAATCTAGCTCTCTGGTTCATTCAGATCGGCCATCGATTTTATTGACTCAATTAATGGCCTCACGAATATAAATGATTTGTGTGATGGAAAAAGTGTTTTTTAAATGAAATTCAACAGGATGAATGATCAGGTAGTTTTATAAATGGAGTGCACAAAAAATATCGCTTGAAGTGTGCAATAAAATATATTCCAAGCATTATTTTGATAAAGTTGTATAAAAATGATATAAGTTCATGTTCTAAAATTAGTCACAACCACTTTTGTGAGTAAAAGGGATAAATGAGAATAAATTTAACATATTTAATAGTAGGTATTTTATAAAATTATTTATAGTTTGCATGAGATTAATAGCAAAATATTTTTCTAGTTACTAGTAAAATTACGCACCAAATAGCTTTGGCACCATTTTGATAAACAGCACAAAATAATGGAATGTAAAGTTGAAAGAAATCCCTAAACAAGACAAACGACATTTCCTTTCGCCGTGTTAAAGGCGAGTAGTTCCTTTTTTTCTGAGCGATTAATTACGATAAAAACTAAATTGTCGTTCGGGCCGGAACAAGGATGCATGGCCTCTCTTATAATGCGGCTGCCGTTTCTACACTTGTAAAAAGTGTGAAAAGTGAATGGTCGGCAGTCTTTTGAGAAAAAAAATATATGGGGAAGCAGAGCAACAGAGGTCTCGGAGCACGCGACGAGATCCTGTCCCAGGCCTGATGCACAGCATCCGAGTTCCCGACCTCTCCCAAGAAAGGTAAAGGATGCGATGAATCTCACTCATTTTTATATACAACCCACAAAAACAACTTCTCTCGAAACTCTCCAGCCAAGCCAGACTTACTTTCCCCTTTAAGTACCTTACAATTGATTAATAATGTTCCCTCCGAATCTACACAGTTTTTTACGGGGAAAATTCTATTATTGGTTGGAACTTTCTGACTTTTTGCGTTAATGTTTCAATTATTATCACAAATTCCTGACAAAATTATTTAAATTATCCCAAGCACTTGAAAGAAAGGACCCACAGTTCTTTTAAAAAAAATCTACTTATAACCTTGGGCATAATCAATTCATTTTACAGTGAAACTTCAGTAGTAACTTTTTTTTGTAGACATTTTTATATGTGAATTGAAAGTTTTTACGACTATTTAAGAGTCTGTTTTCAGCAAAAGAAACTACGAAGCAGTGGTTTATATTCTTACATGTTTTCTGGTTTAAATTCGATGAGTTGCAGACTACTTTCGGAATGACTTTGGGAAATTATTATCCTGTCTGAAGGATAACTTTCTAAAAAAATATATTTTAGGCCCGAATTTTGATTTCGCCTAATTAAAAACACGAAACATGCGGCGAAATATTATTATATATTAGGTTGATATTTAACACACTTACAATTAGGGTAGAAGGTGTCTATAAAGTGACCACGGTCCGAAAAGGCTCTCCTGAGGTTTTCCAGATAATTATAAGTAAGGTGTAAATGAGGTTAGAGGCTATACCCTAGTATAGGCACCACTTATAATTATACCCCTGCGATTAATATTCCTCCCTCCATATTTGTAATATATTTATATAAATTACTGATAACTAGCTATATCCCCTCGACAATTAATTCTATGCTATGTAATTTGTATAAATATACAGCTTGTCATAACGAAATTACCTATTGGATATATTTTATACAAAAGCTCAAAGAGAAATAACTTTAAAAAGGGACAGAATGGCGGTGTGGCTTTTTCGTTTCGTTTACGGTGTTCCATGTCGAAGGAAGATAAATTATTATTCTTTTTTGTGGGCAGAAAGTGTAAAGTTCTGTATGAGTATAAGCTTCCTAGGTCTTTGTATAAAACGTGTAAAATGAGAAATGTGTAATTTTTGTTTTTTATTATAAAGAAAATTTTTATTTATGAATTGTAGATTTGGAAAATATTAATTTTTATTGGTGTTGTAAATAATGTAAATATCAAGAAAAATTAGAAATGCGTAATTGGGGTTTGAATTTTGATATAATAGAGTTTCTCAAAATTTATTTAAAAAATATAATTTTGAGAGTAGATCCAGCAATAAAATGTCTTTAAGGAAATCCCAAAAACTCCTATTACTTTTCAATATTCGGTTACAAAATTATTGTTTAGTTTGTCTAAAAAGTAGGTCAAACAAAACCCCCAAATTTCAAATTTCCTTGTAACTAGTTTGGGGTAGCAAATAAAAGATAAAATGTCCACGTGTTTGAATTTCTCACGGATTTTAAGTTTCAAATATCGCTCTCCCATCATTCTAAAACCTATATCATCTTTTATTGTATTTTTTGTCCATTAAAAGAGTCCTTTAACGTACATATTAAATGCAGTTTGATACCACAATTCACAATTGACCCGAAAAAATTTATACGGTTTTTTTCCAAACAATATTTACCCTAATTTATGGCCGTTTGCACCGACATAACTTAAAATTAAGTAGAACTTAAATACAATTGTTGCTAAGGTTTTGATAATTGTAACTATGAAATTAAGTTCCCGTTATATTTTAAATACTGTCGGTGCAAACGGGCATTAGTAATATACATCCAGAAATTTATGTCCATATTATGTGTGTGGATTTATAAGTTAAGTATAGGTTTTTAGAAACCGCATTTTCTGGGTTATTCTTTAAACTTTTTTTATGCCTTTTTTTATTTTTACTACTTGCACGCTTCTATTCAAATCTGCCCTACATTAATTTACATAATGGAAGAAGTCAGTATAGAAAGAGGGATATAGGATTTCTTTATGTATTGGTAACTTTGGTCATCCCAGATATTTGATCAAGAGAAGCGAAGAAAAAAGAGCAGCTGCAATTATTATTGTCAGCCAGGACGATTTATCTCTGCTTAAAACGCGAAATATTTCTTCAGTGAACACTGAATGTGTTTCATATAACGGATTTTACGGTTTTTTTCGCTTCCTAACATTTATATTTATGCACATATATTTATGTCTCCTTTACAACCGAGGCATACTTTATGCATTATAGCTTAAAATAATTTCATGCCACTCAACAGCCAGTTATCATATTAAACGCTTCCACCGATTTTTTCCCCAACAACAAAATTAAAAGCCATTTCTGCTGCTGTACCCCAAAATTACCAAACGCAATGATGATGATAATAGCCATCGAGCCATCGCCTTTTCCGTATCTTTCCACCGAACGCTAGTTAATCATTAAGAAGACATGAAGTTATGTTATTTTTCAAATGCCATGTTGTATAATTTTATAGAGCAACAGGTTCTCTTTCCTGGCGCTTATGTAGTGACGTCACAGAGGGATGTAGAGGGTGGCGGGGTGGCAAGGTGTTACGGGGGGAGGGAGGCAGAGATGCACAACACCTAGTCTCATAACAACTGCACAAAACAAGCTCTGGGAATTAGAGATTTACAAAGTGTAGTACTATTCAACCCGAAAAGTTAGACTCTATGATATGTGGGCAGTATACTTAAGGAAAAAAAACACGCTTCCACCCGGAGTTACACTCATACAAACACGGGAAAGATTTACCAAAACAAGAACTTGTGCTTGAGGGAATGTAAAAAGTTGGAATATTTTGCAAAGATTAATTCTGATACATGCACTTTGGACAAAGATGTTTTTTTTTGATAAAATAATTAACGTAATTAATTCTTAACAACGTGGAATAGTATAGCTTATAGTATATTTGCTCAAGATATGCACTAAGATCTTACAATCTGGTGGTTTTGCAGACTATAATTGAAACCCACAAAGCAATTTCTCTCTTGAACTATAATTGGAGTACGTGAAGTTGTACTTGAATTATTTAATTAGGTAGAAACATATTGGATTGAATAGTCATGTTGACTTTATATTATTATTTATTGTAATGTATGATTTTTATAAAATAAATCGTACGAAATATTTAATGTGTACAAACAAGAGCTTCGTTTTTGACTATAAAATATCTAATGTAGGTAGCCAGTACATGGTATTTTGATACAAAACTAAAATAAATTATAGTTATTGTATTTTGATCCAAGAAATCTTCTATCGTGTTGTTTTTTTTCGTATTTTAACCAACATTATATTCTAAATGAAACTCCAGCAATCCGGTGTAGATCTATAAATTTTCAAACTATGTACAAGATTAATAAGATATTTTATATTTCTTGTCATAAGCTCAAAAATATTCTAAATTATTTTCCATAATGTTGATGATTTTTTTCTTAATTAAGGCAACATTAAGCTTTACAAAACTATATTTTTAGGGGAAAAAATGTTGATTTAGTGTAGAACTACGAATTTTGAAAGTAGACTGTACAAGATTGATTAAAAATTTTAGGTTTCTTTCTATTCTCCCAAAAATTATCTAAACTAACTACCATAACATTGATGATTTTTTTCTTAATAAAAGCGGCATTGAGGTTTACAAAACTGTATTCTAAGTGAAAATTCGAAAATCTGGTGTAGAGATACGAATTTTTAAAGTGGACCGTGATTTATGAGAATTTTTGAAATATGTCAAAAAATTTATATATTTGCGTAAAATTTCCAGTTCTCCTTTCATACTTCAAAAATTTACTTTTGTCCGAACATTTTGTTGTTAGGGCTCGTATAAATAAAATAAACTGAACCACATGGTACATATACTATCATTTCTTTAATACATCTTATCTTATTGTTAGATATTTACATTTTACTAAATAAAAAGGCAAATTTTAAAATCCGCTAAGAAGTTCGTAATTTACATTTTTTGGAATCAGTCACGTTACGTTTTTTTAAGCAATTTTGCTTGAAAATTTCAGAGTATTAAATCTAATTTAAAACTTGTGGTTTAATAAAAACGAAAATTTCGTCATAACCCGCCCAAATTTTAAAACGCAGTCATTTAGTTGGTTGTATTTTGATAAAAATTTACTTTAATTCAAAGCTGGATATTCGTTTTATTGACTAAAAAAGTGCTAACATTTGCACACAAAAAAAAACTTAATTAATATCTAGATATTTTGAAATTAACCGAGCAAAAAAATTATTTTAAATTTAGTTCATCTTAAAATGTAATAGACTTTACTTTATTTGTTTTCTGCTTGTTCTACTACTATTATAATGATTATGCAAATATTATAGTATGTAATTATATTTTCCAAGAAATTCCCTAAAAAAAACAATTTTCTTTATGCTAGATTTGATAGAAGCCAATTATCCTAAAATACATCATTATAATTATAACATCCCAATTTGTTGAATTAAAATATAAACAAGAACAAAGTTGAAAATTTTCCAATTTAATAAATTTTTTAATATAGTTCGTTGTGTTTTTAAATTTCCTAAAAAAGCGTTACAGAATCCCCGTATATCATTTTTAGCGAGCTGTAAGATGTAGAAGAAGATAAATCTTCTCAGGTAGTACCTAAACTCCTGCGAATAAAGCTTTACTGACCTTCCAACTTTAATTATTTCTTTATGAAAACCTCGCAATTTAATTTACAAAAACAGCTCGTAAACTATTCCCTTTATTATTCTAGTACACTCCTCCTATCAGTACCTTGTAACATGTAAACAAGCGATAAGTACGCCGCGTTGTCTGTAAGCATTTATTATTAGTACATTAGCTGTTATCCCCTTGCACTCCACCACCCTGCTACAGTACCATCCCATCCAAACTATCGCTGCTGCATCTATTGCATTTCGGTACTTTCTAGTTTTGGAAGTGCTAGTCGGAATTTGTTGAGATGGATAGTATATCTACCCTCTAACGCGCGACCTTGAAGCAAGATGTTCTTCAGGGTTGCAAGAACAGATTAAGTTGACAAAGACAGACGGTGAAATAGAATAGATGAACAAGGATGCAGTACTGTAATTTTGGAATTTTTCACGGTGCATCAGCTTGTTATGTGGCCACGGATGTTTTAGCTTTTCTGAATTCTGTACGGCTGTTTGTTAAAAAAAGTTTTTGTACGTTATGTAGATTATTTTTGTTTTCGTGCGATTTGTCCTTTGGTTTTATATAGAAATATTAGATAAGTTGAGTGGAGGTGAATAAAGGGATAAAAAAGCTTTTATCGTCTTTAATATAGGTCGATGAAAAAAATAGACAGCCGGTGGAAGTGTATTTATAAAAAAATAATAAGAAGAATAGAATCTCTATGTGGTCTATGCCAGATAGTTTTTACACTTTTATCTTTGAAATGTTGGTAATTATTGATCTAATCTATTAGCTCCTTGGAATTTTTTACTGTGCATGTGTCCGCACATATCCCTTTTATTATTATTGAACAAAATGGAAGTTCATTTTAGGTTAATTAAATAATTAGATACCAAAAAAGTCTTCAAGGTAATCAGGTGTTAATTTTGAGGGGAGAATGGCAAAAAACGTCATGGAACTCGACCTTATCTTGGAGATAAGTTGTCAATAAGGGTATTAGTACTACGTTTTTAGAAGAAAAGGTACAGGAAAAGTTTCGCACGTTGCAAATTATAAGATAATCAAAGGGATGTTTTAGAAAAAAAAATATTTGTACAAATTCCATGAAAATATTATAGATAAAGAATATATTTCCATATTTTATATCAAATAATATCTCTTTGATATTACATTAGAGTCTTTAGCATAGAATATAGACGATTGAAACAAATATTTCTTTATCCTGACGTTTCGCTTGGTATATCTGACCTTCTTCAGAACTTTTGCTCAGATTATAAATATTGTAATTTTGTCCAAGTGAATTGAAAGGATATAATTAAATATAATAAAATTCACTACTATATTTTTCCATTTAAAAACCTGAACATTTTTATTAAATATTTTTTTTAAATTTAGTTTTTAAGTATTTTGAAATAGTCGACTGAAAATGAGACTTTCTTTAGGGTTCCGAAAAACACTGCATACTATGGACATAAATTTTATTAGTTCATTTTTTTTAATGCACTGAACATTTTCATTTGTAAAAATATAAATTTCTTTACAATACAACCAGAGGTTCTAAAACTTGTGAGGTTTACAATAAAATTCCCCCTAATTCGGAAATGGCTAGTAGTTTTGGAACCACTGGTTCGATTTTGACCAAATGAAGTTTTTTCCAAAGCGAAATCGTGGCCTTATTTTCAGTAATGAAATGGAAAAAAATAAAACTTCTTTGAATGACAAATTTTATTTTAAAAATAATCGCAATATTTCCACAATCCTAAAATTCAACTTCTTGTCTCAATAAAAAACAACTCACTCGTATGTAGTCTTTATTTTTTGTTAAGTAAACAAACAACTTTAAAACAACGTAAATTTTATTACAATCCGACCAGCAGTTCTCAAGTTATCCTCAAATTAAACTTTTGACTTTGAAAATTTCATAAAAATTAAGAATGGAAAATCATAACATGACGAAAAAATGATTTATGTAAGTATCGCCGTCTTTGTCGTTTATAAACAAGCAAGTTTCACCAGACGTTGCCAAATTATACTTTTGGAAACAGAGGTCCTCGAAAAACTTTTTTACGAGGTTTTATAAGCGTCATTTTGGAACCTCTGGTTGAATTTGAGACAAATTATAATTTTTACTAAGAGTAATGTTGCCGTTATCTGGAATGTCCATCAACATTTTTTTATCGTTATTTTCAGATGTCTTTTTTTGATAGGTAACTTAAATAGAGGAGCCATTTTTCAAAACTTCCATGTTGAAAATGTGATTATTTTTGAAGTACTGGTTGAAATTAGTCAAGTTTGCAATTATACAAAGGATGTTGCTGTCTTTACCTAAAAAATGTACCGGAGTTTGTTTCGTGCTATTTTCTAATTTAGTTTTTATCCTTAAACCCAAGTGTTATTTTGAAATAATTTCAAGGATTAAAATTTAAATTGTGAAAATTTTGGAACAGATGCCCAAATTTTTATGTTTACTTTGTTTCAAAAGGATTCGCCTGCTTTATTAAATAGTAAAAAAATACAATTGTATTGCATGTAGTTTTATTGATAATGCGGCTCAAAGTTGAGCTTAATTATTAAAATTTCTAATTTAATAAAGTAAGGATAGAAAATATCACAGATAAATAGTTTTTTCAATATTTATTTTGTTCAGTTTTAAAATGAGTATATTTATAGATCTTGCTAATTTTTTCCCCTAACAAGCCTCACTTTATTATAAATCCTTTTTTTATGTATAATTGGATAAATCTTAAAAACACTACTAACTTCCTTTTACTATCCTTGAAATAAAAACCTACAAAAAACATGCGTACAAAACCCGTGGCGTTACCTGCAAAAATTACAATAACCAGTAGAACCCACAAAATTTCTACTACTCGTTTAACAGGACAATTAAATCTCCACCACCCGTAAAAAAAATCCTCGTCTGCCCTCACGCAATTCGCCTTTTTAAAGGGTAATTACCTCACATGTAATTGTAATGTCGGTATCCAAATGTTTGATGTTGATTATGAATGAAATGAGCGCCATATAATTAAATTCTGCGGCATTTCGCTGAATTTTGTATCAGTGACCGCTTAACCTTCTACGCCCGCTATGTCCGGTCCTGATTTTTTTACTAGACATGTTTTATTATTTTTATCGTGATTTAAAAGATATTAGTCGACCTTTAGGCAGGTTATCTACATTTTTTTCGCCTTGTACAAAAGCGTGCAGTTTGTTTCGGGGTAATATAAAAATAATTGCATGGTTATTGGGTACCACTTTGGAAATTGTCGTCGTGGTAATGGAGCTTAAGTATAAAACGCTAAATAATTTTCGTGGGGTTTTTATTAGGTATGTAATTTGAGAATTCAAAATTTCGGTTTCACTAAAAACTTTTCATAAATTGAAGGTAATAAATTCATAATCGGAATTTAATAAGAAGCGAAAAAATTCTTCTTTTGTCTAACAATAAATAATGTGCCATATTTATCTGTAGCTGTAAATTTCGTAGTGCGTCTAGGAAATCCAATACCGCATAAATAACAACCCCCAAACACTTTTCCGAAAGAACAAAGCCAAAATTATAAAAAGCAACTGCATATTCTGCAATATTTCAGCGTAGAATTGACAAGCACAATAGATTCTCCAAGATGCAGCAAACAGACGTCATACTGTGCTGGTGCATCCAAACGGCAATTTCATCACCAGCATTGTAATATTTCACAAAAGGTTCATCACCAGTTTGTAAAGGGCCTACTGGAATGTCCAGGGTGAGATGAAGCATCTCATGTGACGTTTGAACAGTGTTACCAACCCCCTGCTGATGGATAACGACTTGTAGCTAATCAGATGGACTTAGACCAAGAGCGTCGTCTCTAGTATGCCGAAATTGTGGATTTGCAAACTTTCAATTTAGTACTTTATTGTGAAAGTGCATCGGGGTTATAGTATAGATTTAATCACGGATGGGTTTTAGTTTAATAAAAGGGGAAAATTAATAAACTGCAAGGATTAGCTTTAATATCCATATAATATCCTCCTCCATCATGATTATTATTAAGATTGGTTTTCCCACAATTTATTATATTGTGAAAAAGAGGATAAAATCGAATGTCACCACTCACTAATCAGACCGTTTCAAATTTCAAATTGAATTCCGTTTAAAATTACACCCTTCGAAACTCCTTTCAATCCTATTATTGTATACCCAAAGCTATAATTTCGGCTGAAATTTTCTTAAATCAAAAAATAATACTCCTATCCAGAAATTAATTCACCCTTTTTCGCAACTGTTTCTTTTTAATACGATTGATTCTATTCCAATACAAAATAATTTTTGCGGTTTAACATTTCGATTGTGTGGTATTTAGGTAGAGAAATGCACGCCCCACATCTGTGATTTTTATTCTTCTTACTATTATTATTCCAAGTGTTATGTATTTATATTAAGCATATGTATTTTGTCAAAACCAAAGAATTGACACATGTTGAGAGGGAAGGGTTGGAAGTTGGAGCAGCCGTTGCAAAATGTAAACGTGCCTGATAGAGACCACTGCGGATTTTCCGGCTATTCATAGAATTTTATACAATTGTTCAAAATCATAAATCTGTTGGACTAAAATCTTAAATTTAACGATGTTGTGGATTGTAAAAGAGTTTTTTTGTTGGGAAGGGGTAGTGACGCTCCTTTGTAATTAGCGATTAATATTCAGTAAAATGATTAGGAAAATAGTCTGTGGATAGGAATTCATCAATAATTTGTTTTGATTTAATATAATAATTTAATACCAAAATTCTCAACACGATTTTTTCCTAAAGTAACCACAGAAAGACTCCACTTCCAAGAAAAAACTGCACTGAAGACGAAATCCCTAGTTGTTTTTAAGTGAGCTTTTTGGAAAACCTTCATAATAGAACTGTAATTTAAACCAAGAGCCTAGAAACTAGATCTCAGCTTTTTCTGCCAGTCTCAAAACCTCCCCAGATCTTCTAATGTCCATCTACGCAAGATATCTATAGTCTTCCTTGTGAACTATATTTACACTGAAGATTTATATTTTTCAGCTCCTCAGATTCTTCTAAGGTGTCTTCATCCTCCCCACAATCCTATTATTTCTAAAATTTAACCTACAGAACCTGTTTTAGGATATCAGATAGATTCGAGCTTCAAGGTCTTCGATACAAACCTGAACTTGCTTCAAGTCACATAAAATGTTTCGTAGAAAATAAGAACTTGCCTTTAGTTTTTGACGTACATACTTATAAGTAAACTTGCAATAAAATCATAATTACCTATAACAATTTCTTCATCTAGGTTTAATAGAGCTAACCTAACTTAACCTATTTTACTTTCGAGATACTGCCGGTACTTTTACCAAAACTGATACTTTAGAAAAAATAGCTATAAAGTCGAAAAGAAATATTTTTGACTCCTTCATTCTTCCATCTATGAAATAATGACCAAACCTCATTTTCAGTTCCTTCAACTTTATTTATAATTCCGCAAAAACAAAGCCTTTTACTATGAATCTTATTATGACGAAGCACCTTGGGAATCTGCAATAGGTGGAGGAACATTTTCGACGTATGTTCCTACAAAATTCCCAGGTGGCTTATAATTGGCAACCACCACAATCTTCACCCCAGCTTTTCCAGTAGTTCTGGAGAAAGCAACCCCCATTTCCTTCGTTTCTTTCCAAATAAGCTGCGTAAAATGTCCGGTACCAAGACTCTTCGGCTCACTACCAAAAGTGTACATTTCGATTTCGTCGTACCATTTCTTCACAGCTACTTTTCCGTCTACGACCCATTTAGGATCAGTTGACTCTGAACCGTACAAATTTTCACCGTACGTTGAGTTTTCACTGTGTTTCAACTGCAAACCTTTCATTTTTATTAGTTTGTCTGCATATTTTTTGCTCACTGTGCAGATTTGCTTGTTGAGGGTCAAAGGGGGCACTCCGTGAAGTTTCCGGTACTCGTTGTGGGCTTTAAGAGATTCGTTTTGGAAGGTTTCCGTGTTCATGATGGTTGGAAGAAATGCGAAATTTTTGATGGGACTGAGAACGGAACTCTGGCATTTTGTCTAAAAATATTGTAGCAACGAAATAAACAATTGGATTTAGGAGATGGTATTTGTCTTTGTTTTATATCCTAGTTCCATTTAAGTTTAAACTTGCTGGTTCTTTGGCTATTAAAGCGCTGTAATTTGAGTCGAGTTTTTCGAAAAATTACTGTAAATTTACTTAAATTAGACGTCATAATTTACTGTCAAAGTCATTTGGACCTTTTTTAGATAACCTCGATAGAATTCGGCTACAAATTTTCATTCAGACTTGATGCTAAGTCAAAATAAATGTACCTGCCTTATTTTATATACAAAGAGGTCATTTACAACAATTGCTCAGGTATGTATATGAAAGTTTACCAGTTTTGCAGAAACGTACCTGTATATTTAGTGACGACAAAAATGTGCAGCGACTAGGTTGCTTTTTCTAAAATTATTCAAGTGGTTTTTACATCGTTCTACGTGAAAAGTGTGAAAGTAATCTAAAGTTGATTTCAAGTGTTCTTTAAGGATATTACCTTTTCTTGTTACATTTACAGGATTAACAATGGAACTATGGAGGAGTCAAAGTTAGACTTTCAGAACTTGTTACGCCTAAGCTAACACTGAGCACGTGATTATTTTTCAATGTTTTTTTCATTAATTTGTAAATTATTACCTAGTATAGTATTTATTCAAATTATATTTTGTAGATTTTCAAGAAATTGATGAAATTTGATCAAAAGTTAATAATGTATCTTTTTTGATATTTTGCACCAGCTTGGTATACAATCATTTTTTAAAACTTTTACTGGTAGATAATCTTTTAACAACTCCCCTGCCAGGACTTGACATATAGAATAATTTGAGTTTATTTGTTTATAATGCATTCGGGTCCTTAAACCCTTAACATTCCTTTATCAAATCGTTAAAAAATAATTTATACCACATCCAGGACAGTGTGTATTGTAATAAACAAAGTCCTTTGAAACGTTATTATATTTTATATTACACCAATAACATTAAAAATCTGCCCAACCTTTTATTTATTGAAAATAAAACAAAATAACGACCACTTAATGTCTTTTTATAGCATCATCTTCAATCTCGCTATAAAATTGCATTGTTGCATCTTTTCAACGCTTGTAACAAGAGTGGATTCTTTGTTTTAGAAACTGGTAATGTATTTTTTGAAGGTCACTTTTGGCCCACAGCCTCCGGCTGCTGAGACGCGCTCACCAGTGATTCACTGCCTAGCTATACCAAACCTGATCAATGGAATCCAGTTCATAGTTAATAAAAAAACAACATTAGGATACACAATAAGTATTTGAATATGTATATACAGCACCACATCCTTTCCACGTTAAATAAACGGCCATCAACTCGGTTTCATTTCGCTTTCATGAAAACGAAACGAACAGAAACCCTCCACGTGATTTACTCGTACACCTACTCGACCGCCTCCTACCTCGTTTTAATTTTTCACGAAAAATTCAAGTTGTAAGTAAACAGTAATGTTCCCCTATGCCGTTTAATTTCATTTAATAGATTTACTTCAGCACTTTTTCACGTTGTATTATGTTCCATCGCACATGGCTGTGAATCAAAGCGCAAAATAAAAACAAAACACAATCACGGGTCCCACACACACACACACACATCAAGCCAACCTGTTGCTTGGGGATGAAAAAATAAGTACGATATACTTTTTTTGCGACCCTGCGGTCGAAATCACCACCCACCGAGTGAGTGTGGTTTTTAACCCTCGAAGGTACAACCGCAACCCTTTCACACTGCTCTAATATGTGATTTTGGAATTATATACTGTGAGTGTGTGTATGTGTGTTAAATAAAAACACCCCATGTTTAATCTATTGTCTGCTAATAATCCTTTATTATGGTTGATACTTTTAACTTATTGTGTTTTTTCAATTATTATTGTGTGGTGTTTGGCAGTCACAATGATCAGGATGTGGTTTGGGAGGTAAATAAGGACTTCTGGGTTGAAATAATTTTCGATGGATTCTATACAGCTTTGGGTTTATGTTGTAATTTTTTTATAGAAATTGCTCTGTTGATGGTGATTTGGAATAGGAACTGTTTTTGAGTGGGGCAGTTTTGGAATTAGTAGGTATTTGAGTTTTGGAGAAATTTGCATTTTTATTGTTTAAAACTGGCTTCACTCCGGAAAAATTAAGGATATAGTATCGCTATTATTTAAATTTTTTAACACTAGGTACTTAAAAATATTGTAATCATCAAATAGGTGTTTTGGATTTTGTTCAAATTTTCTTTTTTAAGCTTAAAACAGTCTTTATTTAGAAAAAAATCAAGGTACTATTTCAATCCTTTTATGCCACTTATTATCAACTAAAGTTACACTTTTTCGAAGATGGTACTTTCCAGTTTTGGAACTTCTACTTTTTTGTGCTAATTTTCAAAAGTTATTACTCTTTTAATTTAGGAAGACATCAAGGAAATTATGTCGGCACTATTTCAATTTTTGTATGTAGCTTATCATCAACTACATAGTTAACAATTTTCGAAAATTGCAGTAAGAAAAAATGCAGTTTTAAAACTTCTACTTGCATTCTGTTAAAATTTACTTTTTAAAACAGTTATTTAGAGGAAAAAATTAGGGAAACTATATCAGTACTATTTCCATCTTTTCCGTGAGTTACAATTTTTGAGAATTACAATTAGAAAAATTGCACTTTTGTGTGACTGGATTTTCTTCAAATTTTCGTCCTTCTAAAGCCTATTTAATAAAAAGATGATAGCTATATCGACTATTTCAAATCATTTAAGTACTGTTTCAAAATTCTAGTAAATGAACATTTTTAAAGGCACTTTGGTATTAACTATTCCATGAGTACTTCTTCAAAAACTAGCACTTTTGTAACATTTCTAAAAGAATTAAGATTAACATTTCAAAACATTTCTATACCCTAGGGAAAAGCACTATTCTCTTTCGTGGAACTGTCAACTGTTAATCCTGAACGATTTATAATTTAGCAATAATTCCTCAAGGGGAACAGAAAAATATAATTAGAATGTGAGAAATGGTAGGTATTTTGCAAACACTAAAAATATTCGGTACTATATACTTGCTATACATATTTTATGCTGTATTTATTTTTTCTTGTGAAAAGTTTTAAAATACAGTTAAATTTACTACACAGCATTTAAATCCATCCAAAATTACCATGATGAAAGTCAATTTTGCATTGATTTCGAATGTATATGTAAATTTAGTGAAATTTTATTTCTTTTTCAAAGAAATTGCATCTAAATTTGCTCTACTTTTAAATTTGTTTTTAAATTTCTATAGCAAATTTAATTTTAGAAAAATTGATGAACTATGGGAAAAAATAGTTTTTGGGCGAATATTTTAAACCAATAGCCAAATTTTTATGTGCTTTCTAAAATGGAACCAAAGCTAAATACTTAATTACAAAAAATCATGCAGATTTCGATTTCTCTCTATTAATATAGATTGAAATGCAACAAATTTTCAACAATATTTTCTCGTTTACCAATTTCTTTTAAATATTCTACGAGTATAATAATTTTTCCCACGTTTTTTAAATTTCTTGCAAAACTGTAAAACTGTACACTTCCTAAAGCTTAAATTAAAATTCCCCAATTGTATTAGTTTTGGATTGTAAACCAAGTCGGTCCAATTCATTTATTGCTTGTACAGTACGAGTACAATATACATGCAGTAAAAGTACCTAATAGATTTTCGAATGCTTTCGTCTATAATAGACATCAGGGACAGGGGCAATAAAATTTACAGCCTACAAAGCACAAAAGCGCCGCTACAATAATTGCAAAATGTAACGTAGACTATTTATTTATTTTATTGCCGCGCCAAGTAAAGCCCTTGTAAAACTTTGAAAAACGTGTTTATTTTTGGTGAAGCGACATATTATAAAACTAAGTAAAAGCTTGATATTCGTATCTATATAAAAGCGTGTTATTTTAGGAACACTTAGAAAACGAACTTGATTTCTTGTATCTATTTATTAATAAAGGGTTGTCCAGCACACGTCATTGAAAAGGGCCTAGGGATGAATGGTCAGTTTTTTAGGGCAGGTCAAGGTTCAGGTGCAGCAGGTTGGACGAAACCGGATACCCCATCCGTGATTCACCTGTATTTCCGGTGTTGTCAATTATTTTGGCTTTTGCTGTTTATGAGTGGTATAGATATGGATTTTTTGTCAACCCCTTGAGGGTCCCACGGTTTGATCGTCTTGTGTGGTATAGAAAACTGCCATAATCTCTGAAACTGAAAGATATTGCAAGTCACGCCCGGCGGGGCAGATGTTTGTTGAGTTGAAACAACTGCATCCCTTGACTTGCAATGAACCGAAGCGAATTGTGAAACAGTAAAAATTTTGTAAAATTTAGGATAATTTGGTGGTGGAGTTTTCACTTGAATGGACAGAAAATATATGCAAGTTTCAAGTAAATGGCTCAGAATTTAGGGTACCATAAATATTATTAAGTAAGCAAGGCTCAATGGTAAGTTACGTAAATAAAACCATAAACTATCTAGTCATAGGAAATTTTGCAAAAGTGGATTTTCTCACGGGCATTAGTTGGCGCCTACATTTCTACAGCAAAAGTATAAAAATAAAAAATAAAAACCATTCACTGCTTTAGAATTAGTAAACGACAAAATTTACAGGTTTGTGTATTAAATTTAATTTCAAGTTTTTATTATTATAGAAAAAAAAACAATAAAATTGAAGATAACATTTTACTGCAGTCATTTTATTAAAAACTAGACTGCCTGAAATTTTATGCTGAAAAATGAGTTGTTTTCTTTTAGATAAAATTTTTTTGAGGTTTTTGCTTATCAATTTTGCGTGGCATTAGAAACTAGGTACTGCTTTAATTACTAAAAACATCATTATGCTGCATATATTTTAGAAAAATTTGTTTAAACTACGACAGAAAATTAAAGTTCGAAATCCACAAAATATAAATTGGGTTAGATCTCTATAAGAAAATTATAGAGGATGTTTTCATATTTTTAAACCAATTCAAATTAATTTAACTCCAAAGATTTTTCATCTCAAAAAATTCAGATTTATATCTAACAAAATTGCGATAAAAAATTAAAAAATTTCGATGTAAGAGTGCTTTTGACCACAAATCAAAGAATCTCCAGTTCAACTCCCACTTACAGTATTTTTCCTTTTAAAATGTTTCACTGACTAATTTAACTCCGAACCTAATTTCCGGCTTTCCCTAAAATCCCCATTCGAAGAAACAAAATTTTCTCTTCTCAGAATTATAACTGTGTATCCTATGGCCCTAAGTGAATTTCGATGCCAAGAAATGCATGGCCAACTGTGTACATGCACCTGGAAGCTGAGCTCACTAGATGATGTGTTGACAATACTTCTTACTTCTTTCCATCCTTATTCCAATGTACTCCTCTCCCACTCTGTTCTTTATAACACAAAACGGATAATGCGTTTTGATTTGTGTCCTCCGATGACGCTTTTGTGTATTTGTTTATGCCATTCTTTGTTCCCTTTTTATGTTGTTAATTGCTTTTTTTTTATTATATTATAGAGAATAATTTTGTTTGATTCATCGAAAACCGCATCGTGGATTTTCCCCTATGAATTGATTTTGGTTTATGTACTTACTATATACAAAGTTTTATTTGTGTTAATCTGCTTTTCCATCAATATTTCATCAACAGTTTGTTGTTGTTGTTGCTATAAGATAAATATTAAAATAAGTGGACAAGGGACAAGGTTACCAAAGTTCTGGGTGCGCTGACACTATGTCTAAAAGTAGATTTTTTCCATCAGATCTTTTTATAGGAAAACTTCCTGACCCTTCTATAAATTCATGTTTTTCATAAATATAACTTACATAAGACAAACAATTTTGCCCAACTACGCAAATTGATTTAATATCAGTTTTAAATCGACTTAAATTCAAATTTACTCTATATATAGACTCAATAAGTTGAAATTAACCTTCAAAAAAACGAAAACAACCATGAAAACTAAAATGACTAAACTATAATTTTTCAATTATTGGATAATATTCTCAAATAATTCAATCGATTTCGGCATGATTTATTTGTTCAACTGTTAAACCTGCAAGGTAAACCTTCATGGGAACTCATAATGCTGTCTTCTTATTTGGTTCGCCATAGAAATGCAGTGAAGAGTGAATCGTAGAGATATACCCACCTGGAGTCCTATGTCTTTAACAATGCCCCTGTAATTCCATATGTGCGCCAAAGAATGACTATGTTTAATCTACGGCTCTAATCGTCTTTTTTTATGAGACTCAATGGAATGATGGAAATGGGAGGAAAGCAATTTCGCCAGAAGAGATGTGATTGTTGGAATATTTTTAGGTTTTTGGTGGGGTGGGTAAGAAGGAAATTTGTTTCATTTTAGTATTTAGATTACATAATTTACAATTTCTCAAACACTAAGACATAAATGTCAAAAATTATATCTACAATAGAAAATCTATTTAGATAAACAAATAATACGCAAAATTTACCTTTTTTTCAAGGCTAAAGCTAGGATAATTTTAGGAATAATCACAGGTTCATTCGCACAAAAATTATATAATTTTTTGTTGTTGTTAACAGTTGACTATATAAAAAGGCAATTTTCCTCAAAATCCAATAAGGATTCTAAATTTACATTTTTCAATTTTTTAAACAATTTCGCTTGGCAATTTCAGACTACTCTAACTTCAATAAGGTGAAGGGTGAAGTTATGGCTTCAATTATTTTTTTATTAATAATTCCAACTTAACTGTGTGAAAAATGGTAATTATTTTCAAAAACTGACCAGTGGTTCTACAGGGTGCCTCTAAAAGATCTTTACAAAATCCTACCACAAGTCCAAAAGTCCTTCCTTACTGAGTTATAGGGCGCTAAAAATATTTTTCCAAATAATTTTTTAATTTTCCTATCTACATAACGGTTTAAAGTAGAAATTTGAAATTTGGTGGGTTAATAACTCTATAAGGAAGCTACAATTTGTTAGTATTAGAACCAAAATAATATTGTTCAGTGGCGTACTTATCGAAGAGATCTCAGGGTTTTTTTGAATAATTTTAATAGGGGATTAAATTTTTTTACAAAATAATAAGAATTATGATAGATACGCTCCAGACACGTAAAAAAGGTATACTTGTTTGATTTGCATTAACTCAACTGTTTGCGAGATATTTCACTTTGAAAATTTTTTTTGCTATTAAAAAGACAATTTGTGACACCCTGTAAAGTAAAAAATATTGGGTCACTCTAATACGGCTGATTCTACGTCCAAAACTAAGCATAATTTCTATCTTATACCGTTCTGTAGATATACCTAAAAAAGATAGAGGGCGAATAAAAAATACATCTTTCAACACCCTATATTTTAGTAACGAAACATTTTTGGGGGTCGGTTTCTACAACCATTTATGCTTAGTTTTGGACGTAGAATCAGCTGTATTAGAGTGACCCAATATTTTTTACTTTACAGGGTAAGTCACAAATTGTTTTTATAGCAAAAAAATTTTCGAAGTTAAATATCTCGGAAACAGTTGAGTCAACGCAAGTCACACTAGTATACCTTTTTTACGTGTCTTGAGCGTATCTATCATAATTTTTGATATTTTGTAAAAAATTCAATACCCTACAAAAAATATCCAAAAAAACACTGAGTCCCCCCCTATAAGTACGACACTGAACAATATTATTTTGGTTGTAATACCATCACATTGTAGCTTCCTTACAGACTTATTAACCCACCAAATTTCAAATCTCTACTTTAAACCGTTCTGTAGATATACTTAAAAAATTATGTGGAAAAATATTTTATAGCGCCCTGTAATTCAGTAAGGAAGAACTTTTGGACTAAGATATGTTTGGTCTAAACGAATTATTTTGAGCCCAAAAACTTGTAGTAGGATTTTGTAAAGACCTTTTAGAGACACCCTGTGTAACGAAAAATTTTTAAAACATTAATTGTGTAAATTTGTCTGGTAATATGTGACTGTTCAAAAAACTTTGCAGAAATTAAGTTATAGGGAGCGTTTTGATAGTAATGGGTTAACTAAAAATGCAAATTTTTCCATAATGGTTTCAGTGGCACTTTAACTTAGGAAAACTATAAAAAATTGTACAAACAAAATATTGTGTGAAAACGACAGAATTCTTGGACGCCTGTTTTTAAAATCAGTTTTGGAAACGCTGGTAGGATTATCTTAAAATTAACACTGTTGCAAAGATGAATGATGATTTTATTTTGGAAGAAAACACGAATTGTTTATGAATTTTTATAATTTTTTGGCCTAAATTCTCCTTGTAATAAAATTACATATTTTATAGTAAATGATTAAAAAATCACCATTTCGGAACTGTATTTCCTACATGATTTATTGACTTCAAATTCGAGTATTTATACACGTAGGTATTTATGTACATTGACGCCACAAACAAACTTAGTTTAACCCATAAACCAGCCGACATTGTTTACTCTCACCTATTTAGCAACAATCTCATTAAATCAATTAGATTTTAATTTATTTCTCGAATTCAAACTATCGCCCACTTGAGACACTTTTTCTGCATTGCCAAACACCGAAAACGTACCTATTACGTACAAAAGGATTAATGAACCTGTTTGTAAAAAAGATTATACACACAAACACACAGAAATTTTTTCCATTGAACGGAAGTTCATTCTACAAGCAAATACAGATCTACAATCGAGTCTACAAAACACTTGCAGTGAGTGTTAAATTTCGTTTCCGGTTCAAATTCGTTTTATGGAAAATGCGTGTAGTGTGTGTGTGATTTGGTTACTTGCGGATATGGCTATAAATAAATGTGTAAATAGGGCCCGAGTTAATATGCGATTTGGAGGAAATGAGGAGGTTTTTGTTGGGATTGTAAGTAAAAACGGTGTGGGGATTTGAAAGTTTTTGTTAAGGTGAGTTTGCCATTTTTTTGATTAAATATCTTTAGCAGTTTTTTGGTTTAACAATAAATAAAAATATAGAGGTTCTTGTAGGTCACAGGCTAGACATTAAATATTTACTTGTGTAGTTTTTGTAGAGGTCAAATTTAAAAATTTTGTGGATACTAGAGAAATAAGAATTAAAAATGCTAAAATATGGGTTTGTGGGTTATATTTATGTTTGATTTTTCGTGGTACAAATTTTTTGTAATATTACACTGAAAAAGTTGAATTAAACGAAATAATTTTCAATTTATGATCTTTTTCACATTTTTATCAAATTTTACAATATTTCTATAAAATAAAGACATAAAATTGTGTAAGATTCTCTTTTGAATAAATTTATCAAGGTTCGCAAGTCTACTTCTACTTAGATATTAACACTTTACCTCATTTTTTAAATAATAGAAAGGACATGTCCGCAAAAAGAAAAATTCTGGAAAATCTAAGCATTCCACATGGATGCTGGGCACAACTTTGGAATCAGCTATATTTTTCAGCCAATTTTATGAAGGTCTACTATATTTTTCAGAGACCTAAACAAAAAGTTTGAAAAATGGCTAAAAACACAAATTTTTTCATACAGTAATGAAAAATCTTCAATATTCATCAAGTCATGGATTTTCATGAAAAGTATTTTCTTGACTAATTCAAGGGCATAGAAAAAGAATATCCAATTAGTTTTTCTGTATGTCATAATGGAAAGCCGTTCTGGCTGATGAAAAATGAGGTCCATGACTTTGAGCAGTCAAAAAAATCAAACTGTAATAATTGAAAACTAACATCCATATGCATAGTCGTTTGGGAAAATAGCTACTTTCTGTCTACTAACTAGTAGTGACTTTCTGGCTAAGTACAAGGGAAAGTAGTTACTAAATACTGATTATGCATGGCAATTTTCCTAGTATTGTAATTTTATTTAATTCGAAAAAGTTTCAAAAAAAGCAGTTTTGTTTTTTTATTTCTTATTTTTAGAATCTATGTCGAAAATTCAATTTATGTATAAATGAAGTTTTTGTGTGTACCAGACGAATAAACGGTTAAAAACTGTTAAAATTTGTTTTTTTACCTACAATTTTCCCACTTTTTTCTACAAAAATACAAGAACATCATCAAACCTGCCAAAAAAATTCGTTACATTTCGCCCAACCTCCACGTCTCCTGAGAATCCAATCCGTTTTTAACTGTTTCCCCATTGATAAACTCATTCCATATCAAAAAATTGCTTAAACTTCCCCTTTCCAATAAATAATGAAAAAACCTCTAATCCAAACAATAAGAAAAAATCCGAACACCGAAAGGTGTAAAAGAAGGAAGTGCAGATAGTTGTGGAGCGATTCCGGTAAAGTGGGGCACAGGAAGATAACACAAGGGGTTGAACGTGGGAACTGCAAGGGGTACAGATCGTCGTTCAGATGTCTGTAAACATCAACAGCTGCAACTCTCTCTCATATATGTGGATGGATCTTCAGTGAAACGTCTTTCATTCAATCGTGGATATAGTGCATAGTATACAGCCAAGTTTTAATTAGAAAAAATCATAATTAAAAGATTATCTCTTTTCAATGGAGAGGCTTCTTTCAGGGGACTAAGTCGTGAGATATGGGAGGAAATAATTAACAGCTACTTTGTTGGGTTTAACCCTTATTGATGGAAGCATGCTTTAGATAATCGGAAAATAGAGCATGTGGCTCGGGAATTGTAACCGTTTTTTATCATTAAAGGTGATTGATAAATTTGTCTAAGTCAAAAATGGAACTAATTTAGAAGGCTACTTAATATTTTGTTTAATTAATTATCCATATTTTAATTTTTTATCATAATAATAGAGCATACGTTTAAAACCGAATACTTTTTCGTTCATAATTTTAGGAATCCATATAATATTAGTTTGCGATATTAATAAATTTGTTAATTTAAAAATATTTCAGGATTATCTCATTTTTTCATAATAAAAACCCATTTTAACTAAAATACAGTTAGACTGTGATTTATTAAACGATAAAAGCATACAATGTCACAGTCTAAGTGTATATTAAATCAAAAGTCTGGGATCTCACAAATAGTATCTACATTTTCACAGATGTTATGTTTATGTAGTTTTTTATCTAGTCCTTTATTATAGTCCTAATAATTAATTTTACTCTCGATTTTGCTGTATTTCCAAAAAATGAAACAGCCTGTCTCTCTAAATTATTTATTTTTTTAATGTAGCAAACTTAGAATTTTATTCTAGAATTTCAACAAAAGATTATCCTTAAAAGTATTATGAGAAAAAAATTGATAAATTCCGACAGGACATGAAATTTTTATCCAGTTTCATATTTGTTATTCCAACGATTACTTTCTTGGATTTTTATGCATTTTTCTCCACAAAATTGGTGTAAATTTGTGAACTACAATCAAAACAGGACATAAACCAAAAAAAGGATTAAATTCATTTCATATTTAAATTTATTTTTAGTTTTTGAACTTCTACGTACCAATTTTCTTTATAAACTAGTTTCAAAATTTATTAATCAAAACAAATGTTGCATTTTTAAAATGTTTCAACTTTTAAATAAATATTAAGAGAACTAAAACAATTTTTTAATTATTATCTGGAAATAGCTAGATTATCTATCAAATTTTAATATTAGAAACACAACTACAATTTTTTATTGTACAGAATAGTTTTTCCCCAGAATAATTTAATATTATTCCTATTAATAACAATGACTTTATCTGTGTTATAAGAATTTAAATTGAACTGGTGGTTTTTAATTTACTTGCAAAACTAGTTTTCCTATTTTGTTCCATTCATACTTGCTTCATTTTAAATATAGTAATTTTGTAGTTTGTATAAGTTTAATCGTTTCTAATAATTTTGATGTAATATTTATTACGCAATAAAAAAAATCGTGTTACTTACCGATAATAAACAATATTATAATATACTTACCTAAAATTAATTTACCTAATTATTTTCACTCCATTATCTACAATAATAATTTACAATATCCCTGCTGTGCCTTTTAATAATCAGACTTTTTCACTATAATTAGAATGGATTTTTAAAATCAGCGGTACAAAAGCCGAATAGATTGGGGTTAGAGTTCCTGCCCCTAAATAAGATTGTGGTGGAGCCTGATTTATCGCAGGAAGTGAGGTAATGAGCTGAAACAGGTGGCCTTCGGACAGGAGGGAACAAAGCATTAAAAACTGCATTTCAGATCAAAGTGAACTTTTAATTGCAAGTCAAATGGAACCGAAAATTAGATTAATAATTATTATACTTACCTGAAATGCCTTATTGTTGTCGTCACCTCTAGGTTTCATTTTGGTTAAAAATATATGTATTAGGGATATTAAAATAATCGAAATAATCATTTTATTTTTATTTTCTTTATTATTGAATTTAACGAACAAAATACATCACAAGTTGATTAAAATTTCAGACAATAATAAAGGATATTACATAAAAAAGTACTGGGTGATGAAGAAACTACGTAATAATTATACAAAATCAATTCAGTCTTGATAAATAATACAAAATAAACCGCCATAAAACACAAAATTTCGGCAGGATTTCCCATCGGTCTGGCACATTCAATATTTACAAATATTAAAAGCATATAACTAGTAATTAAACAATCGGTTAGAAAAGTTAACAGTATAACCAAATTGGAATAAAAATGTTTCACTATACCATCATTGCACTAAAATATTAAGTAACCAAGTACCATACTGCATAGCCAAATATTGTTACGTAAAAACTGAGATTTTTCTAATAATTATTGCAATTATTTAAAGACATAACGATATTTGGTTATAGATATTTGGCACTAACACACCCCTGAAGGGTACAAAACACATAAACCTGCTTATAGAGGTAGAACATTGTTTATAAATTAATAATTAATATGAAACAACAAAAATATTTACATATAATATTCAATATTCGACAATTGTTAATACTTACATAGTAGAAAAACAAATATAAAAATTACGTTGTATAATTATTATTGCAGTTTTATTACTTTTAAATTGCTATTAGAGTAGAAACTAACAATTTTTTACACTGGCTTGTTGTATTTCTCCACATCGCGGAATGAACAAAAAATATATTAGTTTATACTATGGTTTTTTTTATATTTTTTTTGTGTAATTTTCTATTATCAGTTAATTATTATTCTTAGTAAAATTCTGAACTATAAGTTTGTACATCCATAATTTATAATTATAATAATTTGATATAAATATTTATTTCTATTTTAACTGAGTGTCTGAGGTATTGATGTTTTATTTTAAGAGTATTGTATATGATCGGACATTACGATTATACCAACACAAAAATTTGAGCAAAGGTGTTGTTATATTGTACTTGTACTTGTGTAAATCTGTTATTTTTAAACTTAAATTGAAAATAATATTTACAGTTTAATAAAATATATAGCTATAAATACAATTATTCTGAGATTCAACAAACACTTGATGCACACAGATTCAAGTATATAAAATAAGACAGTCTCTAATGCGTACCTGCATTGTTGTTCTTTTTCTTGTTGTGGGTTTCCACGTGCTTTACCATGTGGTCCTTCCTGATGAAACCCTTACCACAGGTATTGCAAGTGTACGGTTTTTGACCAGTATGCAGACACATATGCCGCCGAAGATCCGTTTTATGGTTGAACTGCTTGGGACATTGTTCGCACTTGTGGGGTTTTTCTCCAGCGTGTTTTAACTCGTGCAGTCGGTGTGCCTCATCGGAAGAAAAACGCTTTCCACAACGATCGCATTTGAATGGTTTATCACCGTTATGGAAAGTCTTGTTATGTTGAGTTAAATAACAAGCCTTGTTGAAGTATTTATCGCATTCGATACATTTATGTTGGAATTTGGCACTGTCCATCGAAGAGGAAATCTCCGGCTCTTGCTTGATATCTTGCATGTTGTTATTGTTGTTGTTGTTTTCCCTTTTGGTGTGTGCCTTTTCCGGTGACAACCGTCCAGGTTCCAATTCAATAGAAAGGCTGTCGCTAGACGCACTTTCCGCCGACAAGCATAGCATCTCATCAGGATTAATATTGATGATCCTCTGTGACGGTGTTAGTCCAACCAAACCATCTCCAACAAACTGCATATTCGGATCTGGTGCTGTGAGTACTGTCAATCTGTATTCACCATCATTTGTCCTCATCTCTGGAATGTGACTATAATTCTGAGTGTAATAGGTGTAAATAGGGGTCGTTACCGACACCCCGCCCCCCACGTTCGCATTATCAAACGGATTAGCTAATCCGCTGCGATGTGTTTGAATTTGCGCAAAACTAGGAAGTGGCTGATGTTCCGGCTCAATATTAGCCTCAAGATACTGGTGATATTCACCAGAAATATTGATGTTGTTGGTAGCCATAGTTTGCGTAACGTGGGGGGCCGACTCGTTTGGGTGCATCTGGAATTGGTTGGACTCCATACTCATCATAGGTGGCGGGACCATGTTGTACCCAGGGTGCGTTGAAGTGAGGATACTGTGGTGTGAATTGAGCAGCAGGCCCCTCGAATCGATATTGTTGGTGGAGAGGCCTGCTTCCCCGTTTGGGGGACTCCCGTTGGTTAAATTTGATAAATTACTAGGACTTAGAATGGAAGTTTCTAATGGCAGGGAGTTGTGAGCCAAAGGAGAATGTAGGGGAGGTGTATGATGTATATTGGGAGCTGGTTGGCGATCGTATGGACCATTGGGGGAATGTTGGATAACCCTTGATGGAATCTGACCTAGTCTTGAGCTCGGTAGACTATTGGACTCTTCACCTCTAGATTCTTCGCCAGGACTACTAGTAGAGCTGTCTTCTCGACTGGTAGCAGCTTCCCTAGCTGGATGATGATGGTTGCTAATTGGCGTTTGAGCAGGATCAGGCAACCCACTAGTTTTCACAGCGTTTTTATGCAAAGTTGTATTATAATGTCGCTTCAAATGCCCTGAGCTTGTAAACCACTTATTACAAGCGGTGCAATTATAGGTTTTTGGCCTTCTAGCTTCATTCGATTTCCAATTGGGGCCTTTGGAACTGCTTGTAGCTGGAGCTGTTGTAGGATTATTAGGAACGTTAGGAACTTGATTGTTTGGAGCATTACTGGTTTGCGATGGTAAATGTTCGAAAGGTCTGTAATTTTGTGGTGGTTGGGCATTTGGATTGAAACCATTTGAGGAACTTTCTTGTGATGTAGGAGCAGGAACACCGTTACTCAGGTAGTCTGGTGGGGGTAAAGATTGGGGCGTAGTTGTTTGTGCTCCGAAATAAAATTGTGTATCATGATACGCAGGTTGCGGCATTTCCTGTATTGCTTGTTGCTGTTCTAGCTGGGTTATCCTTGGACTCCAAGTGGGTAACATCGCGGCAATTGCTTGAGGATTTTCAACGAACTCACCGTTTGGTCGGCGTTCCTCCTCTTGATAAACCTGATGGACTTTATGCGAGTCCAAATCAAGTATTTCGCTTTGTACTTCGTCTTCTATTTGGGATGAAGTGACAGTATCGTTACGCAACATGAAAGGTGGATTTGGATAACGAGGTAAATTTTGAATGGAAGTTGGAGGATGTACAACATTAATATGTTCAACTAGTTGATGAGCAGTTTCGCATACATATCCACACTTGTCACATTGTTTCGGACTGGGGGACGGTGTTGGTTGTGGTTGTGGATATACAGAAACATTTGAAGGTGTTTGACTTGGGCGCACTTCTAAAATTGCGTTTGGTAGATGATAGGGGGCATATCGATACGAATTTGAAGAGCGAGATTTGAAATGTTTAGGAAAACTGTCATTATAAGAATCGACTGGAGCTTGATTGGGATCCATTGATGGAAAAAAATTTTGTTGTTCAGAATAATTTTGATAGCCACCAGGTGTTGGATAATGTGAGGTAGACGTTGGTGAATTGCGTTCAGAATTAACAGGATAATTAATGAAATTGGGTGAAAATCCTACAGTTTCACTGCTTTGATACGGTGAGGAACCACTTTGGTAACTTTGTGGCGTTGGAGGATGAGTGTAAGCATTTTCAGGACTAGTCCTGTTATATTCAGGGCTTTTATGTGGTGGCCCTGAATCAGAATTGTCACTACCAGTGGCTACAGGAATATTGGATATAAACTCACGTTTATTATTTCCGTTGCCTTTGGTGTTGTTGTTGTTATTGGTTTCCCCTAACTTCGACATTGATGGTGCCCAGGTTTTCATTAGCATGTCTCTGTTATGATATTTCAGGTGCACCTGAATGGACTCAGATGAATTGAAATTAACTCCGCAATCTTTACAAAACCACCGTGTGTCTTCCTGCTTTTTCTCTTCTGGTTTGTTTTCTTGTGGTGGTGGTGGCGTGTGATATAATATATGAAGTCCTCCTGTTGCTGGGATTTGTTGTTGCTTCTGTTGTTCTCCTCCACTATGCTGACTACTCATAGCCATAACACGCACTACTCAAAAGTTTTTCGCGTTTTTCTTTTTGTTAAACAACAAATAAAAAAGTTTTAAAATAAAAAATACAACAGTCACTATTTAAATATCATAACATGTCAACAGTTCTTATGTCTGGTGGTATAACACTTGGAACACAAATAATTAAAATGCACGGGACCGTGGTGGACATAACTCCACAAAAATAAAACTAAACACCGAACAAAACTATAAAAACCATATTTGAATATTTGTTTATCCCATTTTGCTCGTAGAGTCCAAATAAAATAAAACTATGGTTGAGTTTTGCATGATTAAAACTGTTTGTTGTTTATGTGGTTTGAAGCACGAGGTTCACTGCTGCTAACTCAGCCAGAGCAAGAGCACTTGTTTCTATGCCGGATAGCCACTGACTGCCAGTCTTAGAGCTTTTAGACTGCCGGTTCCTCTCGAATTTGGGGGGTCCAACGTGCGTATTTTGCGAGTTCGCATAGGCTGCTCGTTCGGATTTCGACCAATCACCGACGAGCTTTTAATGTGATGAGGGTAGTAGGGGGTAAGATGCTGCATTTTTGAACACATTTCTGGTTATGATGCTTTAGGTTTTACAGAATAAACTATTATACCTCCCACTATTTTTACAATACTGAAAAATCGACTTGAAGTAAACAACTCAACTAAATGGCAATTAATTATTTGATCAATGGCATTTTTTTCATAATTTCAGTAACCAACAATGTTGGTTGTTATATCATAATTTAAATTGAACTTGCTCGAAAGCACTGAATATTTTAATTATGTAATTTAAAACTATACCTACGCACTTTTTATACCATTATATTATTTAGACAAAAAAACGAGAATTTAAAAATTATTTCTAGTAAAACTATAATATTTGACTTTATAAATCAGACATGTGGAAAAAACAGGTGTTTAAAAAAATTAACGATTTAAACATTCACGAAAATTACCACAAAATTCTATGTAATGGGACATTTTATTTATACAGACAATTTTTTCTGAAATAATCTTTATAAAATTGTTAATTTAGTAAAAATCGAAGCAGTGCTTCTAAAACTGCAATTGTTTAAACAAAACATTACAAAAGTGTAAAAAAATGAGAACATGTTTTTAGTAAACCCAAAACCAATCAAATAAAAGTTTATAAATTATTCGCGATTTTTTCTTAAATAACTACGATAATTAACATTTAAAAAACATAAAATTTACAAAAATTGTCTAGGTTCCAAGAAAATATTCTTAAATTCTTAGACTCGATTTAATATAGATACAAAAAACAAAGAGACATTTTAGCGGATCTTTATTAAAGTTCCTTCTATAATCACTAGCAGTATTTTTCTTTTATGACTCAATAAAAATTACAAAAATTAATTGGATGTTCCAAAATTGTGGCGGTTTTTATAAACACGTAGCAAATATTAAAAGTACCTATGAAATGATGGGAAATATTGAAATATTTAGTAGAAATTTTTTACATAAACACAACATTTAACTTCCAAGCTAAGTAAATTTGAAAAAACTAAATGAAGGTACATAGGTACTAAAAAACCCATTTGTAAAATTGTTTTATATACTAAAGCATTTGCTCTTCTAAATATCACAACAAATTAAAAAAAACCTTTTATAAAATTAATAAAGTGATATATTTGCATGGTATGTACTTATTTTTGTACTTTTAGATTAGATTTTATCTAGTTTCTCTTTTTCGTTGTTTGTTAACGAGAAATTGGTCACCTAATCCAGAACAAATTAGGTAATTAGTAGTTTAATTATTTTCTGTCGAACATTAGAAAATTTAGAAATTTGGACTTTGCAGATATTATAAAACAATTTAAGTTTGTCATAGTTCATTAAGGGTGTAACATTTAACTATCTCCTGGAATTACTCCGTTTTACGAAAACACAATAATTAGGATAATGATGCACTTGCAAATAAAGTCTGTAGATGAACAACAACTTGTAAAACGAATAACATTGAGAATTCTCAAAAGAGAAAGTTGCGAAAAAGGCTTATTTTATTCTTGAAACTTGAAACATTATAAAAACAAATTATATCTAACTAAAGATTATTTGAGGCAGAACATGGACCTAATCTAAATTCATACATATTTCGTTTTATTTTATCATAAATAATCTAACTGCAATGACTTAAGTACTTTGGGTTTTGCCTAACTGAACTACTGTTACATAAAACATCAACAATTTACACAAAAGTTGAATTGAGTCTTTTACGGTCATCAGTTATAGAAACTTCTAATATTTCGAAAAGATTTAAATAAAAATATATTAGGTAAAGTAAGACATCATAAAATCCAATTGTATGTTTCTAAATTCTCTCAAAAAGACAGGCAGTAAATAATTTAATAAATAAACAAATAAAATTTATTACCAAAGAGGCCATAAAGGTAATGGTACCAAAATTGTTAGTATTCCAAAGCGGATACTTTTGCAAATTTCTAGGACAATAAAACAAAGCATTTACTAAAAATTTTTTTTAATGTAAAAACCCACTGAACAAATTTTAATAAAAATCACCAACTTTCCGCTTGGTATTAATGAAAATTTGTTAAAATTCTAGAAATGTTAGTACATTTTTAACACTTAAAAGCAGCTAACCTTTATTATAAATAATTGTAAATAAAACAGTATTTGTCGCAGTTTAAAATGTAGTAATATTAAATTATTATTAAAATTATTGTATTATTTACGTTCAAATATCCCATCCAAAAGTTATAAGATCAACACAAATTACTTTTCGACATGCAAATTTTAATTGAAATCACATGAAAAACTCGATGTAAGAAAAACATTTTATGTTATACACCACAACAAACAAAAAAAGTGGTTATTATTAATTATAAGACGTCTATCCGAAAAGGTAAATGTACTTTTGTCCTTGCAAATCGTAAATTGCATGTTGCATTCAAATCTGATGAATTCGGCTTACGTCATGGTGTTTTGATTTAAAAAAAATGTCTCTACAACGCCAAAATGATTTTGTACATTTTCGTTGTGAAAAGGCCGTTTTTTTGTCAATTTAGACATGTGCTTTTTTGCAACAAATAACTTTGGTGTGAGACCACGTGGTCTCCAACAACAAAAACCAGTTATAATAGGTTTGTTGTTTGAAGCAGCATTAAATGTTATTAAAACTCACGATAATCGCGTATTATTATAAATATTATTTATTGTTAGCTTTGAATACAATTTTTGGAGTTATTATCGGTTGATGGTACAATTATTAAAAAAGTTAATTATTGCACTATAGTAAGAAAAAATTAATTGAATACACTTGTGATGTGATGATTAATTTTCAAATCTCCTCTTCAAGGATAATTCGTTAGAATTAGCAAATATTAAAAATAAAATAGCACAGACTGATGCACAATAATAAACATAATGTAAATATATTCCAAGCAACAAAACAAAAAAGGAAATGACGTGGTATTTAAAAAATGGCCAACATATTCGTTCTTAGTACTAAACAAATTGTTAGTAATTTGGTAGACAAATTCAAATTATTATGTGCAAAGTCAAGGTGAGAATGTTCGCCTTTTTCGGCGTCGGAATAAACTCTGATGAACTTATTTTAGTATTTTTATTTTGGCCAGACTCCGTCTGCATGCATTAATTGCATCCTCGGGCACTCTCAAATTCGGCTGCTGTTGCATCTTTCAAGGTCCGAGGCATCGAACATTGTCTAATCGAAATGCTTATACTTATACTCATCTTCAATGTTATGCACTGTTTATTTATTCGGCTGAAATATTCGGGTAATCGTAAAACGGTTGCAGGGATATTATTTGAATCAATTGGTGATGTTTGCCATTAATTTTTCATCAAAATTTTATTGTTGAATAATTTACATACATTACATGAAAGGTTTGGATTTTCATATAAAATATATTCAACTTAAATTGAGGAAATTGGTTTGATTTTGTAACTATTTTTTTCAGGCAACAAGTAGGCAAAAATTTGGTTTTATATTCTTTGTACCTACACAAATTACAATCAATTTTTCAAGTATGACTTTTAGGACTCTTTTACAATCACCACAGGAAATACACAAATTTTACCTGAAAAAGAAGCCAACAGATGTATATGCAAAACTGTCTCGTCTAATTGTCCTTGATGACAATTTGACAATAGACTCCTAACTGTATTTGCCTTTTTTTATCCTAACCAAATACCAGAAAGTTCACAAAATTTACGACACTTTGCAAACACTCAATTTAGTGACGTCATATTACTTGTTGCCGACTTTGTGCCATAAATTTTAATTTTGTCGCGCCCTTAGAAAAAGTCTAGTGGGCACGTGGGTATTCAAAGCTACCTTTTTGCAAAATCCATCTGTTTCCTAGATTTTCAAAAAACTTGGAAGGTGTTAAAATGTTGCAACATACTGATGGCGATTTAAAAATTTAATTTCGACTATTTAGTCCATAAATATCTAACAATAAGATAAAATGTATTGAAGAAATTGTAGTACCTACCACGTGGTTCAGTTTATTTTATTTATACGAGCCCTAACAACTAAATGTTCGGACAAAAGTAAATTTTTAAGTATGAAAGGAGAACTGGAAATTTTACGCAAATAATTAGTAAACACCTAACAATACAATAAGATAAAGCCTTAATAACAATATTATGCGTGGAAGAAAATTATTTATTGGTTATAACAATATTTTAACCTTAATAATTAACAAACTTTACAAAATGAATTTGCAACTAAATGTTGGCATAATTTTTAATTTAGAACCATTAATAATAGGTTACGTCTCCTTTTGCTTTAATAGCTGCCTGTATTCTAGCAGGCATTGTATTTATCAAATTTTGGTACAATTCTGGCGTGAAACTATCCCAAATTTCTTCTATTTTGGTCTTTAAGTCCCCAATGGTTCTTGGTGGATTATTGCGTAGAATACGTTTAATTTTATGCCAAAGAGTTTCAATGACATTTAAGTCCGGACTGGATGAGGGCCATGAAAGCACCTTTATGCCGTTTTCACAAAGTTCCAAAACTGTATTTTTTTAAAAACATTTTTCAAGTGCAATTTTAAAGCTACAAAATATGCCTAACATCACCAAATAAAGAATTGGGGATTTTTTTGTACATAAAACCAACATCCAACTTTGCAATAAAGTAAATTTTACCAAAATCCAACCAGTGGTTCCAAAACTGTGATTATTTTAATGTAGGTAGCACCCTCAAAAAATACGTTTTTTGAAAAGTGAACTGTGGAAACTCGAAAAAAATGCAAAAAAAATCATATTAACATTTCAGGATTTTTTCAATATAGTACGATTATTGAGCTTTGATTTAAAGGTTTTTTGATACAGATCCAACCAGCGGTTACAAAACTGTGATCTTTTAAAACAGTTACTAGAAAATTCTATCATTTTTAAAGGTGCAACTTTGAAGCTCCGATAAATGCCTAAAATCACCAAATAAAAACTTGTGTAACTTTTTTGTAAAGAAAATCAACATCCAGCTTTGCAATAAAGTAAATTTCTTCAAAATCCGACTACTAGATCCAACGTTTTGAAAATAATAATTCTTTGTTTCTACAATTTTCGCATCCTGCTGGGTTAAAGTGCCATAGTTTTGGAACCGCCGAGCGGATTTTTACGAAATTTACGTTTTTATATAACTAAATGTTGGCATTATAACAGAAAAAAGGATCAATATTATGGAAGTTAATTTTTTGTCCGAACATTTAGTTGTTAGGGCTCGTAGGTGTACCTGACCATAAGAAAGTAGTTACTGTAATATGATTTAATTTATTTTACAAATCTTTTACAAAGATTATTCATTTAAAGCATGTACGTTTAGAATAAATAATTACTTCATTTGATCAAATCTAAATATTTTCACAGTCTCGTTTTTATCTGAAATCTTTAACTACAAACTACAAGTACCCATTTACACTTAGGTACATTTCCTAAGTAGCGTTGCCTGTAAATCAAGATTGATCAAAGAATTCAAAAATATGCAAAATCACCTGGTACTAAATACAAATGCCCAACTTGCTATTCACTGTAATTTATACCTACCTGGTACCTAGTTGACACTTTTCAAAATCAGCAATAATCGGCCATTTGTAAGGTCAACAGAGGAAGTTGGCAAGTTGCTACTGTGCAACCACCAAATTAAAAGGAAAAGGCATTTTTATTGGGATATTTGGGTGTAGGAAGGTAAAAAAAAGTTTTACAAATTTTTTCAGTTTAATTGTTATTATAAGTAGCCTAATTCCGAACAAAAATAAACAAATAAATAGTATAGTTCCACGTTCTGATGTGATAAACTTTAAATTGGTTAAACTTTTTTTATATTAAATTTTCCAAAGTACACACTTAATTTTATTACATTGCAAAATTCTCAATCTTTACGAAATAAATATTAGGTGAGTCACCAATATTTTCCCACACATTCGCAGGTGCATTATAAAGCCATTAAGTGCGCCTGTTTCTGTCACAAAGATAAGAAATGTGAGCTTTCGCAAAAATTTGCTTAATAGTAGAATTAGTAGATAGTTTATTTGTCATCTCAATACTCAATGCCATGTATACAAAATAATACAAATAAACTTTCTAAATTTACAAATATTCCACACAAACTACACAAAAACCCCACAGGTTGCTTATTACCTACTTTATCCTTAATTAGCAGATCGAATTCCCTCACGAAAAAAGGTAATTAAATCCCATAGGTAATTTTAAAAAATCTAAGATAAATCTAAATGGCCTTCTAAGTAAGATAACATCTATCTTCACGGGCTAGCGCATCCATGGATTTCTTTTGTCAAGGGCCGTTATTCTATCCCCTGTACACCCCTCGCCCTGCTGAAGCCCTTCAGGCTGTTTGGCAATAGTTCAGACGTTACAGTGTTGCAATGAAGCGGCACATAAAAAACGGAAGTGGTTGTGGAATGTTACAATTTATAAATGTGGTTTTCTGGGAATTCCAGAAATGGTTCTGTTTTCCTAGGTTTGATTTTATTGATTGGGGTGAATCGATTTAAGGGGCAATTTCTGTATTTAGTAGTAAAATATCTTCTTAGATCTCTTTTAGTCTATTTCGAGAGACATGGACAGTTATTTTACGACATGTTTACTCAAAATATTTCAAAATTCGTATTTTACTTTTTTTTTCTACAATCGTTCAATGGACTTTATTACCGGAAGCAAACTTGTTTTATTTGTTGTCGGAATTATTAAACAATATCTTTCAGCATTTCATAAATTTGTTGTACTTGACAGAGTCATAAAATTCAATTGGGCACTTGCAAATGACGTGGGAAAATCCCAGAACAATAGAACGAAGAAGAAATGTAATAAAAGTGTCTCCAAGAAAGTGTACAACTTATTGTTACTATTGATACTAATACAGAAATCTAATTTGTAGAAGGGGCCGTAAATAAATAAAAAATAATATGAGACATTAAAAAATATAATATAATTCTTAGGATTAAGGTATTAAATATTTGTACCACCACTGGCTCCAAAACTGTTTCTTTCCTGATCCAAAAACTTTAACCCAAAATAAAATAAATCCCTACATTCACATAGTCAAAAAAACTGTTAGAATTCCATAAAAATATTTCCCACATTTCTCTCTATGTGCCGCTAGTGACGCATACCGCACGATTTTCAACATCCAACACTTAGCCATCATCAAGGGATTCTTTTATCTCTTTTTGGAGCATTAATGCTATCTCTTTTCACGCAGCTCAACGAAAAACTTTATGCGTAGGTCAGGGATAAGAATTCGTGCTACTAAACCGACCATTAACAGTTAGATTTAATTCTAAGACATTCAAAATTATTTATATGGTGGTATTGTTAGGTGCAAGGGATAAAGAAAAAATGTTTCACCTGGAGGAGATGAGGTCGATTAAAAAAGTATGCTTACAGCTTAATGATCAGTTGGAGTTTCGAACTTTACTTAGATGTTAGATTTAGAATTCTAGATGGTTTAGTTTGCCAGAAATATTGCGGAATTTTTGTGGAAATTTTAGAAAGACTTGAAGTAATAAATAAAAAAAATTATTGGTGGAGTATATTTTTTATATTGGTATTAAGTCGATTTATTGATTGAGGACACAGTTTAGTTTCATACTACATTATTGTGGATGTGGAATTACAAATAACTAATAGAAAATAAAATTTGTTTTTAAATTTTGATAAAAATTTACATTCTTAGCAATAATTTGATAAAATATAACATATTTTAAAGTTTCTAAATCCTCCAAAAAATTCTAAATTTTCTAGTATATTCTATATAAGTTTAAACTTTAAAGTAAATAAGGCAACTAAATTATTTAGTCACATTTGTGGTTTCCAAAAATGAAGTTAGATGTACTTCAATTTTCGCTAATTTTTAGAAAACTGAAATGTGCGCGATTTTACTTTTTCAAACTATAATAAAGTGACAAATATGTATGAAGCACGAAATTTTTTTTGTTACACAAAATTTTTTCAATTAAAATAAGATACATAATCGCCAGTTTTTGTAATTTGCAAAAAACCGAAATTTTGTTACCTATTTGACTAAATTATTTTATGATAAAAAATTAAAAATAAAATTTTAGTTTTATGGTAATAATTTTTAGAAAAAAATTAAATGTTAATTTAATTTAAAATATATACATACTACCTTAGACTAGATGTCTCTAACTTATAAAAATTATATTTTTTAAATTGTAGTAAAACAAACAATATTTTATGCGAATTTTCCTACTTTCGTCTATTATATGCTGTCCACATTCCAATAATAAATTTCTGGATCACAACGGAGTAAATTACGGCAAAAAGACTGAAAGTTTGTACTTTGACCTTTAGACCCTTCGTCAATATTCAGAAAATATAAATACTTTACATTTTGATTTATATGCCAGATATATCCAACTACAAGTACAAGTTTCTGTAGTGTAGTGGTTATCACGTGTGCTTCACACGCACAAGGTCCCCGGTTCGAACCCGGGCAGAAACAGTGGCAAATTTTTTCTTATTTTCGACCAATATTTTATTGTAAAAAGTATGGACAGGATTTGTTTATGTTTATATGTGATAATATCACAATTTTTACTGAGACTTCAAAGACAAATGTTAGAAAAATTATGGTTAACAATAAATTAGGTTGGATTCATTTAAATGGATCTTCGAATAATTTCAGCAAAATGCATTTATTAGAATTGATGAAACCATTATGATCTTCCATAAAATTTGTCAATTCTTAATTATTAGAACCAAAACCCAATTTTTTATCCAAGTTTGCTAGATAAACATTTTTTATTGCACAGCCAACTACGGTGATTGAGAAAAACTCGATTATAATTGACGAAACGACTTAAGACCCCATGTGTGACACATTGTCGGAAAAAGAAAGAAAAATACTATCATAATTTAATAATAAACATGTCACGGTCCATAAGAAAAAACAAAGTTGGTGCTATTTTCGAAAAAAAATGAAGGTGTATAAAAATTTCAATTGTATATTTGGATTGTCCTTAAAAAAGTGCCTTAATAATGTGCAACTTTAATCGCGATATTTTTCCTACCAGCTGTGTAATTAAGTAAAAACTGAAATGCACAATTTCAGTTTTTTGTTAATATCTATGCCATGGCAGGTATGTCAACTGTGTTTGTCGTATTGTATTACGCACAAGATGAGGTAATTTTTTTGTAATTTAACCGAAGTCGTATCTCTTCAAATAAGTGAGATCCCCATGCTTAACATTTTTATCCTGGACACCCTGTATAGTACACACTTTTCATACTAGTGAGCTGGAAAAGTTACTTTTCTGTACGTTGTTAATAAGGAAGATTTAGTTCTTTTACTGTTAAGACTGTTGTAATAAATAAGATAGGAAAAAACTCTTTTATTTTTTATTATTTCCCATAATAATTATGGCTTTTTGCTTGTTATGTGCAAAATTTAATATTTGTTTTGTTATAAAAAATAACGTATTCCCTTTTTTATGAAATATACACAAAACAAGCGATTTTCTAACTATTTCTAATTCTAATGAAACACTTCTACGATTTCTATTTCGTTATTTTCCACCATGCTGCGAATCTATTCCATCTTCCAATTTTGCCCTCTCTTCACAAAATTATTTATGACACATATAGACTCTTTGAGCATTTAAGAAATAGTGCGATCGGTAAAGAGATCACATATTTGGAATCTTGTGTCTACTTTGATGATATAAAAGAACCGGGTAAGTTGATTTGATTGAATATTCTAGTCAGTGTTCTTTCTTTTAGTTCCAGAAGACCAGTCGTGTGTGTGTATGTGACAACCATCCCCATACCGGCATATATATGCGTGTGCCCTCTAAGTCACCCCACATTCCCTTTGTAATGTTTAACAATGTTTAGATAAAAAATTGAAAATATTTACCTTTCCTAAATAAAACCAAAGAGAATGGAATTGGCATCATGAATATAAATAAAAAATAAAAATTTGCTGGAGGTTTCAAAGGCGAAGGAAGATTTGTGACTTGGTGGTTTTAATTTCATGGTGACAATTCGGTTTTACTTTTGAGTTTCTGAATTAAATCTTTGAGTGATTCACTCTTATAAAATATTTATGGAGCGCCAAGTACAATTGGCCTAAGTTGTTGGCATGCTACAAGTTTCTATTTCAGCCCCTGAGAAATTTTAAATTTGTACAACTAACATTCGTAATTTTCGAGAAAACAATTTCCAAGACGCATATCGAACATTAATATTCCAACAAAACATTTCAAATAGTTTCCCCCATATATAACATAGTTTTATGAAGTACTCGAGCATCCGGTACAAGTTTCTAATTAGCACATGTTACAATGCTGACAACCACCATCATCAAGTTTATGGACCGCAATGTTTTTGTGCACCAATATATTTTATTAATACACCCTCATAAATAATTTCGTTTGTACATTAAGTTCGACAGGTTGAGAGTATGTTAAAGATGTATGGTGGCAGAGAGTGGACCCGTGTGAATAAGATGTCCATCGGGTTGTTGAAGATGATACAATATATCCATTATCAACCCCTTGTGGCGGCACAGGGGGGTGGCGGTGGTGGTGGTCGAGAAGAGCGGGGGCGAATTGCAAATGCGCACCCTGGGCATCTTACACGTTTCACATACTAAACAGACTCCTGCGATTACTCGCTATATATATTGTGAAGCGAATGCCCGTCCTCGGCCGCCTCCACCGCCACCTCCTTGTCTTGCCCAACACACACACACACACTGCTCGCCCTACACCCCTGCTAATGCCAAATTAATGCCTTTCATGTAAGTTAAATACGTGGCCACTATAGTTTCGAGATGATTATAGTGCCGCTGCTATACACTCAAATAACATGCAATGGCTAATTTAACAGAAATGCCTCTTCGGTGCATTGGCTCCGCTAATGTTATTAGCACAATTGCTGTCTATAATCTGGATTAACGTGTGTTTGTTAATTGCGGTGACCAGGTGATGGAAAATTATGAAGGAAGAAAATGTTTTATGGGTTTCATTTGATAGAACAAAGGATGGCTCGTGTAGGAGGTTGAAAAGTTAGAAATGATTTTGGGAGAAGTTTGTGTTAATTAGGAAACGAAGATCTTAAAATCTAATCAGTGGTTCTAAAAGTGTGACGATAAAACTGTCACACTACGAAATCGGCCACTACTTTCAAGGTTTCATTTTAAAGATATGTAAAACACTTAAAGAGAGCCTTTAGAGCATTGGAATTCTTTTCTGTGCGAAAACCAATATTCTGCTTAGTAAGAATATGAACTACTTTAAAATCTGACCAGTGATTATAAAACTATGACACAAAGACTGTCAATCTACAAAAACTGGTGCCATTTTCAAAGTTTCAATTTGAACGTTTGAAAAACATACAATTACGACCATTAGAGCCTTTGAACTTGTTTTTGTAGTGGAACCTATATTCAGCTTTGTAAAAATGTAAACTTACTTAAAATCTGACCAGTGGTCCTTAAACTTTTTCGCCAAAACCATAAGAGCACGAAAACTGGTGCTATTTTGAAAATTAAAATTTAATGTCTAAAAAACATACAAAGACTACTATGAGTGCCTTGTAGCTGTTTTTTGTAATAAAACCTACATTCCACTTTCTAAAGTTGTAAATTTATTGAAAATCTAAACAGCGGTTCTAAAATTATGATGCTAAAACTGTCACCCTACGAAATTTGAGGCTTTTTTAAGAGTTTAATTTTAAAGGGCTGAAAAACAAACAAAAACAGCCTTTAGTCCGTTTGAACTACAATTTTGTAATAAAACCTATATTTCGTATTGTAGACTGTAAACCATTTTGAAATCTGACCAGTGGTTATAAAACTGTGACACAAAACTATGAAACCTTGAAAGTTTATACTATTTTCAAAGTTTTAATTTGAACGTCTGAAAAATATAAAAAGACAACCTTTAGAGCCTTGGAACGAGTTTTTTTTAATAAAACCTACATTCCACTTTCTAATGTTGTAAATTTATTGAAAATCTAAACAGCGGTTCTAAAATTATGACGCTAAAACTGTCACCCTACGAAATGTGACACTTTTTTAAGAGTTTCATTTTAAAGGGCTGAAAAACAAACAAAAACAGCCTTTAGTCCTTTTGAACTAGAATTTTGTAATAAAACCTATATTTCGCATTGTAGACTGTAAACCATTTTGAAATCTGACCAGTGGTTATAAAACTGTGACGCTATTATACTATTATCAAAGTTTTAATTTGAACGTCTGAAAAATATAAAAAGACAACCTTTAGAGCCTTGGAACCAGTTTTTTTTAATAAAACCTACATTTCGCTTTCTATAAATGCAAATTTACTTAAAATTTCTCCAGTGGTTATAAAATTATGACATTAAAACAGCCACACTATGAAATCCAGCACGATTTTCAAAGTTTTACTTTATAGGCCTAAAATTTACATAAATCAGCCTTTATAGAAAGCAATACTCGTGATTTTATTCGATGTCAGTATTTTTCAAAGATCAGAGCATATCCTCATCGTATAAGAAAGTCATGTATTGGACACATCAGATATTTTAATCATTTGTCTCATTTTTAGTTATCTTCTTATTTCTGAAAGTCTGATTATGGTCGAAATGGCTGAACAAAATCAACAACAACTCTGCTTTAAAAATAGTATACCTAGGTAGGTAAGTAGCTTACAAGAAAAGTGTCTTTAGTGACTTCGAAGACTCACTAGTTTTTATCGTTTCATTAAAAAGTACTATTACTTTTTTTAAATTGGACAATTTTTCAAAGTCATAGTAATAAAGCATAAAATATTTAACTTTAATAAAATCCAATTATAATTTTTCACACATCTGCGATTGCATATTAGATCTAATTAGTAATTATACAACATCAACTTTAACTTTGATATTCATCCTTATCTCCCTTCCTGCTCTAGCCCGATAATTTGTTACCCCATTTATCCTTTTAAAAAGCATTTTTCACCCTGTTAATTTAATAAAAAAAAAACGAGTCCGTTCAATAGAAACAATAATTCGATGGCCGTTTCGTGATAAAACGTTTGCAATAAATCAGGATAAAAAGCAAACTTATACTAGTGTTTTCCTCAGTCTACTAAACAAATAGGCTTCATTAGCTGGCGTGTTCCTCAGCCAGCTAGCAAGTGATGGAGCGTAACCTTTTTCATATCACCCTCTCTTCTCTCTATTCTAAACTTCCCTTATCGCGCGCTAATCACTGCACATCAATATCACTCCGCGTTATTAATGTTTTTGTCGTGATGATTCGTTTACATTATTTTATAATTCTATTATAAATTCAATCGTGATGAAATGAGGAGGATTATGTGGCATTATCAAATTTATGCCACGACATCATTCTTAAACAAATTCATTGCCACGTCCCTTATTTTCAACGTGTATTTTTCCAACATTAATTGCAGGTGGAGGTATTCCAGTTTTGTACGTAATTACAAGCAGCATTAATTGTGGCGTCAGTAGGAATTTTGTACGTAATAAGTAATAAATACTGTGTGGTAGAATGTCCACTAGGCAAGTAGGAAGAGTGGAAAGATGGGGTTGCTAGAGAGGGATGTGGAATGGGGTGACTTGAATAACACGTGCGCTACGAGCTGGACGTCCCCGCATCCACCACCAGCACTAGATTAACTATGCCAGGGCCGGAATCAAACAAATTTTGCACAAGCTTGAATTATACACATCTCATGTGATGCGAATATTGATTTTCAATGGGGGAGATAATTAATTCCAAATCTAATATAAATATTTCAGCGTTCCAGATACGATATTAGATTCGGGGATTGATTCTATTTCATTAAAATAGTTGACATAATTGAGAAATTTCATCAGTCATTATTATTATTATTATTATACGAGCTGGGTACAAAGAAAATAGTTGCGTTTTCAACATTTGGCTATTAGAATAAAATCAATAAGGGCTAATTATGTTCTATAATATGGAACATATCCGCGAGAAGTTGGTGAATACGTCACACATACCATGAAGTTAGGCAACTTAATAAAATTAACTCGAGCTTATTTGGTAATTGCGTAATTTACGCAAATGGCTAATTTAATTAAATCATTCATACTAACTAATGTTCTGCACGTTATCTGACTGAAATTAAATAAATATTAGGTTAATTTTTGTGTATTGACAACAATTCACAGCATTTCCATTTAACATTTAACTAATATAAATTAAACTACTTTATATTTTCTGTATTCTAGTTTGTCTAATTATATTACAAACAGTAAGTAATATAGTGGTAATTAGTAGTAATTTTCATTATATCGAATAAACCTTATCTTGTAATGTCTTATCTTAGAGTAGTTATTATTTTAATACGCTAAGATTCATATTATCCAACTGTCCACAACTCAAATATTAATTAAGATTTTAAAGTGGACAATAAAACTAAAATCGGATAATTATTTCTATGGTCAGATCATAATAAAGCTTTTTAATTCTACTACTTCTGAAGTTTCATTTTAAAGGTATGAAAAACACTCAAAAATAGTCTTTAGAGCCTATGAACCTTTTTATGTAAGAAATCCGACCTTCTGGTCTGTAAAAATACAAACTACCTTAAAATCTGGCCAGTGCTTATAAAACTGTGACACTAAAACTGTCAATTAAAATCTGGCCAGCGGTTCTAAAGCTTCGTCGCTAAAATTATGAGTGTACGAAAACGGGTGCTGTTTTGCAAAATTTTAATTTAAATGTCTGAAAAATATACAAAGACGGCCATTAGAACATTAGAACTATTTTTTTGCAATAAAACCGCTATTCCATTTTGTAAAAATGTAAATTTACTTAAAAATTAAGCAGTGGTTCTAAAATTATGACGCTAAGATTCTCACACTACGAAATCTGGCATTATTTTAAAAGTTTATTTTAAAGGGCTGAAAAACACACAAAAACAACTTGTAGAGCTTTTGAACTAGTCTTTTCTAATAAAACCTACATTCCACCTTGTAAAATGTAAATTACTTTAAAATCTGACCAGTGCTTATAAAACTGTGACACTAAAACAGCCAGGCTATGAAATCCAGCACTATTTTCCAAGTTTCACTTTATAAATACCTGAAAAATACACAAATACCTTTGTCTTTTTTATTTTCTTATCAAAAGTGATTAGGAAGTATAGTATAGTAATCGTGATTTTTTCGATTTCGGTTTCAGTATTTTCTACAGATCAGAATAAATCTGCATCCCAAAAAAAAATCATGAGCAGCACATATTAGATATATTCAATTATTAAACCCGGCGCATCCGCAAAATTTGCAATATTATTTTCTTCCACCTAACGCCTAACCTAACACATATACATGTCTCTTTTACACCAAATCCAATCCCAACTTATTACAAACAAACCCGTATTTAAATCCAGCATAAAAAAGTCCTTTTAAAAGTAAAAGTGATGTAAAATAGAAAGTGACACAAATTCGCTGCGGTCCTCTTTATATCAGTAAAACTTTTGGATTCCCTGCTCCTATAACACAAGAGCAGAACGAGGAGCCGCAGAAGCAGCAGGGCCCTCGCACACAAACCGTATACAAGGCACCTTCAGCTATGAGACAATGAGATAGTGTTACATACGGGCCGGTAAGACCTGAGGGGTGAAGTATGGGGGGTGAATGCGTGTCAGCACACACACACACACACACACCCTCCTAGGCCTTCTAGATCAATACCTCAGGGCAGCCTCGCTGGACCCAGGTCCACCAGCCTACTTTACATTTCCTTTCCCTTACGTCTCTGCCCGTCTCTCGCTTCCACTTGCTTGCTCTTGGACTTGCTAAGCTCAGCGCGCCACAGATGTAAGTGCAGGAACGGACTTGAATGAAGTGGGAACCTGCTGCTGCGTATGTTATCTGCACCCGTTCTCCTGCTACTAAATGGTCAACAGGGAATTGCCCCGGAATCACTACGGAACTTAAGGAGATGTTCGAGAGGCGAGCGAGGAGCCGTGGGCTGCTTTTGCCATCTTCCTGTCGTGAAATGTATACGAGATTGACAGCAGACATTTTCCGGATAATAAATCAAATATTGTCCACTGCAAATTCGGATGGAGGTAGACTGATGCTGCTATTAAAATTGTATGCAGGGTAATCCATTCGAACAAAGTTATTGATCTTATTTTACGTACTATCATCATGCAGTTATTTTAAAGTTAGATTTGATACAAGTTAGAGTTTATTTAAATAGAAACTTTGAAAATTATTCAATACGTCTGGGGTACATTTTAAATTTATAAAAAGTTATAGAATTTTTGAAATTCTGTTCTAACGTGAAATTAATTTTATCGTATTTCTCATGCGATTAATTTAGCAGCATTAATTAAAGCAGATTTTTTGAAAAATCCTATTTTTCCATATGGAAAATCTTTGATTTTCACTTAGTAATGGATTCTCATGAAAAATATTTTCTTAATTAATTCGAGGGCGTAGAAAAAGCATCTCGAATAATTTTTTCTGTATGTCATAATGTTGACTGTTGGAAAGTAGCAAAAAAGATGCATCATTTTAGGCAGTCGAAAAAAATTTAAAAAAATTAAATGATACAGTAAATGAAAGTAGCTTTTCACTATATATTTAGAACTTCCAGTGAAAATATAAAATATCGAAACATATACAAATTTCTTTCCTGCTTCGTTTATTTTAGAACAACTTCATGAATCATCCGACAATTTTATTTGTGCAAAATTCCAATTAAAATTTTGGATTTTAAATCGACATGCATCTAACCTAACATTTTTTTATAAAACCGTCATAAAATATCCAAAAATGTTTTCATATTTCACAGATCTAATAGATTTTTAAAATCAATTTTATTTGAGTTGGTTCTGCAATCTGAAAATATGCTAAATTGAACAATCTGAAGGTTCAAAATAACTAACCGCTTTCCCAGTTGCTCTAACAGCATTAAGGCAAGTGCAACAAAAAATACCCCAAACTTGATACGTAACATTTAATAAGAGTCCACGCAGCAGGATTGTTGAAAACCCAGCAGGAGATTCCAACGTAACATGGGGGGACTGGGGGACGACCAGCAGGAACTGAAAATGGCAGGAACTGGCCTCAGTCATCTGTAAGTCGTGACAATGCAGTGCGAGGAACATAAATTAAACTTTAGCACTTGCTACAGTAGCCGCCAGGGGTGGACAGAACAGATAAGGCCGCGTAATATATCAGCAGATAGGACGATGCAAATTCTAACAACTATTCTTCAACCGTTTGTAGCCACTGGTCTTCATTTTGGGCGTTCACTTTACATGCTCAAGATAGAAGGGGTGGATAAAATATATAGTAACCGGGCCAGATTTGCATCAGCCCTAACGAGTTGGATGATAGTAGAACGACTTACTGTTACTGTGGCTGTTAGCTGGTAAATTCACCGCTCCTCCCGCCGCCCTGCCCCCACATTAGACGTCCCTTTGCGTCGAGGCTATATCACTTATACATTCAAAGAATTGCAGCGTCGACTTTTACAGCCAGATTGGACGTAAATGGGATTCTGACCATTGTCCAAACAAAGAACGTAAACCCCAAACGCTAAACTTTTTTGGATTAAACAAGTTACAACAGATCTCACCTGTTATGATGATAATACGAAATTCTGAAATCTACACAATAAAACACGAAGTCAAAAACATAATAAAAATAATAATAATGATTGTTATACGAAAAGTGAAATCTATCAGCGTCTCTTGGAAATGCAATTTTTACTTAATCATTTTTGAGTTATAGCGACTAGAAGTATTAACTAATCAAAATTGTATACAAGAATCAAATATATTTCCTGTTTTTGTTAACCGACATTAAAACAAAGCATAAAGAATCTGGCCAAGTTAATTTAAACAATTCCTTCAATGAATCGCACGGTAATTTTAATTAAATGTGTTTACAGCCCTTGAGTAGGCTTTTTTATTGAAGAAGGTACACTATTGCCCTTCATGTTTAAAGAACACACTCGTCAATAAATTGTCAGAGTCTGACCTTTTTTGATTAATGTTCTGTTGGCCAAGCAGCTGACCGCCATAAAATAGTTTTTATGACCTCGTATAACGCATGTTCTAGCTTGTATATATTTTTTTCTTTACACACATATAAGAGATACATCCTTAAAATTAAAGGGGGGGCTCCGTGCTTTGGCCAATATCTCTCCAACATGGTTGAGGTGTGCATATTAAACTACCACGAACCATCCACGATATATACAAAACTTAATTCGTTTGATCTGTTTGTCTGTATTTTGGGACATGGAATAAATTCGATACGCATTGTGTGTATTGAGTTTCAATCAACTTGGATGGAGAGGAGAGTTGCCATAATATAATTAAGTAGTTAAATGGGAAATTTGTAATAGTTGGAGAATCCTCAAGTTTTGACCGAAGTAATCTGACACTACCTGGAACGCCTATGGCCAGGATACACAGCCAGGGAGCCAGGATTACCACGATTGAAGGATAACAACAACAGCATTCCATGATGATATAAAATATGCAAAATGGCATGTATGGATTTATAAGTTGACTATACAGACTTAAAATTGGGAAGAGAAGTTAGGGGGAGTGTGAATCACTGGACGGTTTGGACAGGGACTTAATAGTTAATAGATTTTCTATAAAACAAAAATGTTTAGCATTTCTAGCACAAACGTTTATATCTAAACTTTAGTTTTTATGAGATAATGAAGAGATAGTTAAAACAAAAAAAAACGATAGATGCTACTCTGCCACTGTATGTTTAACACGGAATTCTGAATATGCTGATATACCAGAAATGTGTGCGAGAAGGTGCGGACGTATCGTGGGATAAAATTTTAGAGCACATTTTTCTTTCCAAATAATTTCGCCTGTCTAAAAAAAACAACGTACTTTGAATTTTACAAAAAATTTTGGTTAATTCCATCCCTGACCGAAACAGAACATTTCTGCAAATTTCCAATATAGTTGTGCTCATATTTCTATTTAGAGCTTTACATTATTTAAGTTGCATCCCACCGCAAGAATAGAGAACAATTCCATTTGTTAACACAACATCTACAACATAGAGCCACAATTTTGTTGATTCGGTTCATGCATGCATTGCCATTTTAAATAGAGAAACAGCATGTAAATACGTTCGTTAATCGCGAATTCAGCAGAGCCTGTCCAAATACCCTTCGGTCAGCAGCACTAGCCAGCAGTAGAGAGTGGTAGGTTTTTCTGAAGGCTTGCTCCTGCAGCAAGAGGAATAGAGGAGATTTAGCAGGAATGTGGACTAACTAGCGGGAGGGTGCGAGGCGTCAGAGGCGAGTCATACATTAGGTTATCCAATATTCCACTCTGGTGGGCGAGCGCTCTAGGCATGCAAATGAAGTTAGTGTCGCCGGGGGGATGGACAGGGACCTGGGGAGTACAAGGCAGGACGCACACACGACTTGGCTCGTGCTATTGATTAAAGACGGCCGTGGTCCAGCGCGTAATTACCCCCTTATCTCAACTCCCCTGCTGTGTGCACTGCCTACTACGGCATTCGCTTAGTTTCATCGCACAACGCCAATGGTCTTACATCATAACTTTCAGTTAGCTTACAACTCCATGGAGACCGCACAATATTACACCTGATATGTATATTGATAAATATCTGCGTAAACATATCAGCTTAATTAAATTCCGTAATGAGAAACAAACCTACAAAAAATCTTTACCTAGCCCACCCACTCTGAAGGGTTAATTAAAAACAAACAGCCATTTGAACAAATATTTTTAATAATTAATAGACCAAAGATGCACCTGGAAACGGAGAACCATCTAAGCTAAAGTTTCTGAAGGATCCGCCTCTATAGAAAAAAGTTACCGCTCCAAAACATGTATACAGTGACAACTTATAAGGATCTTGCAATTATGAATTGATTTTTCATACTATTTCATAAATAAAATAACAAAAATATAAAATTTAGTTACTTTTACCTCTAACATTCGTTAAAATTTCATCAAAATTAGAAAATTCGCGTACCAGCTAGCAGAGAAGTGAGTATACTGTTTTGGAAATCAAATTAAATTTCCCGCCAAGTAAAGCGTTGTACGACGTAACTGGCCTCTAGGCGGCAAATTCAAATTCCTCGTACTAATTTTCATTCAATATAACCATATTTAAAAATTTTTAACTAGATAAATCAAATTTCCTCGATGGTTAATAACTTGAACAAACACACCCCCTTCGAGTTAGTGCGCCGTTTGTTTCAATTTATTTTCTTGTCCGAGTTAATATAACATATCACAGTAATAAATTATCGAAAAATTATGTTGGAAATTAAAGGGACCTTTGTTTTGGAGATTGGTTAGCAGCAGCAGCGGAAGGAGTCAGTCGTTATTCGTTATTTGCCTTTTCGTCCCGCAACGGTGCGTGCTCTCGCCGTTTATTACACGGCCAATGTACGGAAAAACTCTAACAGAACAGATAAACTTTATCTCCTTAGCTAGCTGTATTTTCATTGTTTATGGCCATGTGGCTTGGTGTGTATCCACCTCTATTAGAGGGGATTTTAATTAAATTACACAGATTTTCATTCCTACAACAGGAACAAAAATATATTATTCAGTATAAAGTGGAGGTATGTGTGGTGAATGCTGCCCTAGTTATGTACAAACACGTGTTTATATGCGAAATGAATAAAAATGGAAAATTTTAGGGGGTCACCAGATTTTTGCTAACCTCACATTCTATTTTAATGATTTTGAATTGAGATCACATTTTTTAAAGGTGCAAAAATAGAGGTGCTCTTACATTGTACCTAAATAAATAAACGAGTATGACAGTGATGACTATAATGAAGATATAGAAAATATGAAAAATGCAAATACTTAGGAATTAAAAAAAAATTAAGGTCACCTCTTCAGGTCCTGGTGATCTACAGTTTTTCGAAATTTACATATCCAGATCTTTATTTTATACTCAAAATTTGACACCATTTTTTGAAATCGTTTGTATAAGTTGAAGGCGCGGCACTATTTTATTTAACAGTCAAATTCCTAGGTTACAATTGTTACTACAATGAAAATCAATAAATTTATCTGAGAGATAAAGTTATTGGGAAGATGAAAGGACCGGCCCTAAGCCCCTAAGAAAGGCAGTCCTTTCTAATCCAGTTTGGTTAATGCATAAAAAACTGTTGTAGTACTTTTCCTGTTATATTGCAAACTTGTGGCAAAGTTTCCCAATAATAAATAGGCATATATCTCAATTCCAACCAATAAATTAGTTGTACAAGTCGCCTGCTGTACCTACGTTTCGGTATATATCAAACTTTTAGTGGAATAGATTTACGAGTGGGAGAAATTGTCAACGTTGAACAGCTTTTAGTTGAAGATAAATGCAGTGCACAATAGTTTGGGAATAAATTAAACTGCAACTGCATGGCACTTGTGTACCTGTTATTCCACTTTGGTGCATAGAACGCCCTGGTCTCTGGAGCTTTGTGTATATCCTTACTCCTTGCACTAAAACAGCTACACATCTCCGCAACATAAGAAGAAGTAAGATACAATCATATTCGGTGTACGCTGGACGAGGAAGTTGGTTTTATTTGTTAGGCAAATGCCCATTAGACAAGTACTGGAGCAGTAGCAAAATTTAATTTCTCTGTTGTCCGAGTAGGTTAAGTTTTGTGCATGCAAATCCGCTCGGTGCCATAAATTAATTATGAGAGAACAGGACAATTCCTGTTAACGAACTTCTATGATTGTAGATTTATTGTTTGGTTATGCTTGCTTTGCTTCATTTTGCACTTTAATTCCATATTCACTTGGGTCGTTACCATGTATTTGAATAATTATTACTTTGTTTCAACAATTTAAATGTACACACGTGGGCCACACAAAAAACAGATATTTGCATAAAACAGAACATGAATCGAGAGGAAATTTTTTAAGGAAAATTTTTACCATTCAAAGTGAAACTTTAATATACGTAATTTCTGGTTAGTTAAATGTCTTAATATTTCATGCTCAGCTTTTGTGTTCAATGTTTGTATTTGTGCGTGTTTGGAGCGAAAAACAAATAAAAGTGCTTCAGGCCAAAAGTTAAAAACATTTTAATATTAATTACTTTAATGCCCGGCTTATTATTTGAGTAAATTTACTAACCACTTTGTAATGAATGCAACTGTTTACACAAGAAAAGCAAATTCTTTTGAAGACAAATAAACCGCCGCATATAATCTTTAAAAAATATTGAAATGATGTTTAATGTGGCTTCTGGAAATGGAATGTAAGAATTTAAAAATGCTATAAAATATGTGATGACTTTTTCTTATACAAACTTAATCTAATTTATAATTTTTCCCATTGCCAAATTATTTAAATTACCTTTAATAAGATTAATAATTTTGTCAGTAAGGGTTACATAAAAAGCAAATTTCTTTAGTTTCCAAATTTCAATTTCATTTTCCAAAAATGTCGAAAACTCGTCAACTCAAATTTGTTTCTTTACAATTTACACTTCTCGAATGTCTTATACCTCCCCAAAAAACGTTTTTCTAACCCCCCAACTGTTTTCCTTCCAAGACATCCCTCATATTGACCGTTACATTAAAACTCCATCAAAAAAAGAGGAAGGATTAATTCCTTCAAGTACCTACTAGTCGTTTATAATTGGATTTTCATTAGCTGAAGTGACCCATCACAGCGCAGAGGCGTCATAGCTACTACCATGCACCCTTTTGCTCACCAGGCTTGACCCAACAACTTATTCAAACACGCACAATACTAAAGACGAACATATAGACACGTGCGTGTGTATACGCAGGATTACCGATCCATTCCACAATCAAATTGAATTTTAATTGACACAGGATCTCTAGAAAATTGTTAATTATAATCTACTGGACACTGAGACACGTACAACATTATTTATAATACACCCGATTTGGTTCTGAAGCGAAGGAGTAGGTCACTGATGATGAGATTGGTTTTGTGTTTGGATTATCGTGTGTAGAATAAGCGGTTTTTTTGGGTTAGTGATGGTTTTTTTAATTTGTTTAAGACAGTTCAAATATTTTTCTATTTGCTCTGGTTAATGCGGAAATGTATATCAAAAAGGATGTTGCATTGTGGGGGGAAGTTGGGAATATGTGTGAAAATACAGGTGAGTAACAGGGGGTGTATGAAGATTTCATACAAAATTTTGGGAAGAAAAAATTGTCTTAAGGTATGAAAACTACTAATATTTCTTCAGATATTTTTTAATTTAAGATTAAGAGCTTAAATTTATGTTATGGAAACATTTTCGAACCATTTTGTACAAAACATAATTTGCGACATGATAAAGAATGTGACCATGCATTGTTTCGATATTTTCATTCCAATACCCAAAAATAGATTTTCGAACATTCCAAAAATAACCTTCCCTCCTCTCAATTTATTTTTATATAACACAATACGCAACCACCCACTCTCTTCCGCAAACTCTCGCACATTACAGGAACTTTAGCCAGTATTAAACATTTTCATTTTTTCCGTAATTCCATGTGTATAACAACATAATTAATAATGCTAGTGGAACCATGATAAATCAAAACGGGTGTGATATATGAAAGTGGCAAAAGGCGACGACAGTCAAGGGAATAAAAGCAGAGCGTTGGGAGAACATAGGGTTGCCAGTGGCATTGGCTGACCAGTGGTCATTTGACCTCTGCACTCGGCACGAGACTCGCAGACCTTTTATAAAAGGATTACCAACTTCAACACACATCTTAACATTTTTATTAACGACTAATTCACACATGATACATGATGAGATAATCTGTTGGGGAGGGGGGAGTAGAAATCTAATCGCCGGGGCGAAATATCTGGTTATCTAAAAACAACATGTTTCCTCAATCGTGATACTATAAGAAAGTTTTTGTCCTTAACTAGTCAATAAAATTGAAAATCATTTAAAAATATTTGAATTAGATTAAAAAATTTCTGATGTAACCAGCACATGACCTAACCTAATTTTGTTTTGGATTTATTGTAAATGAAACATTCTATTATTGCAAACTCGGAATTTAAGTTAAAAGGTACGAATTTTAAAGTAGGCATGTTTAATTTTATTGTTTTCTTACGAAATGGTCAGAAATATTCTAAATTAATTTGTGCACAGTTTGTAATTCTTGACCTATTCACTATAGACTATACGACGAACTGTTTTAGACAAAAGTTGTAGTAAATTTGATTCTCTACAAATTTGTTAACTTATATTTATGTCACAGAATCAAGAAAATGGGAGATATTCCTGAAAAAAGTGTTACTACTTTAAAATTGAGGTTTTTGACAGTTTTGTTGAAATACCGCCTCTTCTATCAATGATTTCAGTAGTGGGCTTTGAAAAAAAATGAAGATTCACCCTCCATATTCACCAGATATGAACCCACTTGATCATGCTTGTTTCAGCCAACTAATAATGCTAATTATTAAATATCTGGAAATTCCGTAAAATTTTATATACTAGTAGGTATCTGATTATTAATTGCTATGTAAATTTGAATAAAAATAAGCTTACATTATTGAAGCTAATAGTTACGATGAGGCATGATGAAAACTTGTAGTAGCAAAAATGAATTTCCTGTAAATTTTCATCACCTAAAAACATTCTAAGCAATAAATCATCTGCAAATGCCACAACGCATTTCCAAAATATAAATTTGAAATACATTAAATAGTTTTCGGTGATAAGAAATTCTATGTGCCACATACAGTCATAACAAATACGTGTTTAATGTAGAGTGCAAAATAAATTACTTAATTTTCGTCAGTAATTCTGGACGTCCACTCTTAAGTAAACCTCCGTATAATTAAATTGTCATCGCTAATCCTGCATCAGGGGTCATACATCACGTGACCACATGTCACGGCCTCCTCGGACACCATCATTAATTTAACAAACACCGCCCTTTAAGCCCCCAACTCTCAAGACTATCGGATTTGCCAACGTAAACGACACCGAATTAAAATTTTAAATGTGCCAGAGCTCAAAATACAAACCGCCCCATTTCGAATTTAACATATTACATTTCGAAGTGGATTGACGGATAACGTATCGGCCACTACATGAAAAAATTGCTACCTGAGATTTGAATTATTCGTTTCAGGCGCGCACGCTAAATTTGCTCGGAATAGACAAAGTCCATCCAGGATAACGGAATTTCCTTAACAATGCATGGTTGAGGAAGGGGTTAAATTGAAGATAACCCTTTGCTACTTAAGATTTATAATCAGAATGGGGTTAGGCAGTTAAAAGTAGACTATAAAATATTGCATTGTACTCGGATTTGCTTTGGATACCTATCTGAATATGTGTGATTTATTTTAATGCGGCCGGGCGCGTCTATCACCCCTGTATAATATTGGAGATCGATGCGTTTATTGTGTTGGGGATCGAAAACGGTGAGAAAATAAATATATTCATGGAACACTACTAGAGATAGCCAATTTCATGATTTATGCTAGAATTCGTCTAGTTTCAATTTCGGACGCATTAAACTTATTAGAATAAGGGGACCAGAACTAGAAACTGTAATTTCATTAGAGGGACAAATAGCTTTAGTGTGAAATTGGATTTTATTGTCAATTGGATATAGACATTTTTTTTGGAAATAGGAAATTTGTTAAAAAATAAAGAGTTAAGTATCCACTTAACGTAACGCAACGTAAAGTCGTAAGGAAATGTTCAGTTAACTTCCACTTGACCTGTTAGGAATGAAAAGAGTCTTCTAAAACGGTTACACATTTTTTTTAAATTTATTTTAGAACCAAATTAAAAGCTACTATGTTTCATAAAAATTTTCGCAAAGTGAAAAAAACCAATCGATTTTTTTTATCCTTGATCTTATGAAACTCTTCAAAAAACCGTTGTTAAAAAAATAAAACGAATTGCGTAACCAAAAATCCCCTTGTCGCCCATAAATAAAAATTACAATTGTCTTCAATGTCAATTGTACCGATAATAAAATTTATTTCAAATGAATTCCTTGTTCCTATGTAATGAAATAGGAAGTGATTCCGTATTGGTAGCAGGTGGATGTGGAAGAATGCTGTATGCAGGTCCACTATCAGGGGGAAGCTGCATTCACCCCTTAGATATTATAGAATACGGGTGCACCAATGATAGATAGTTCTACCTGACAACATACTAAGGGGATGCTGACATACGTATGAGAAAATCCATGAGATTCTCACTGATTTGCAGATATTATAAGGGATGCATAGTATTGAAATATGAGCTATTGTTGGGTTTTAAAATAAACAATTTAATTTTTGCTTTTCTATATGATGTTAAGATTCTCGAGTTCGTTTTCGGTTTGGAATATTGATTTTTTGGATGAGCTAATGTAACGATATTTCAGGGCGACGCAGGATTTTAATTTATTGTCCATTCAAAGGTGTATGATAACATGTACGATAAGTAAATAACAAAACCTTCGTATGTATTAAAAAGCTGTAAAAACGTGAACCTTCATCATATAACATAAATTTCCAACCAACGGACTTTTGGACTAGTCATCGGACAATACTTCTTAAAATTTATACTAGATATTGTTACAATCCTTTCTGCATTTACCTGGCGACCCAATCGGATATGTCCACTCAGTTGATTCGGGTCACAAAAAGATTACATTTCAATTCTTTTACTGTTGCCAGAACGACCTCATTGCATTTGAATTTCTAACTCAACCAAACTAACGACTGGTTTCGGTTTAGGTACATTCAAATTTAAATTATTCCAAGACAATTTCAGAATTTTGCGTTTTGTAACGGTCCCGAAACCGAATGTTTAATCTGTAACGGTCGAGGTAGTGCACTTCACCGTAATCTTTATAGTGAAGGAGATTAATATCCCGACTAATTACATCCAACAAACGCTTCTCCCCGGGCGCAACGTATCTTTGGTTTTTTTCCTCACTAACTCTATAACATATAACCCCTTTGGTTTTTCTTTAGTCTTAGCTTAGATTCGGGGCAGCCAAGCTCAACTAATTGTTTGTATCTGAGTAAGGGTGTCTATTTTCTATAGAGGAATCATCTCGGTATTCACAGATGAACGTTACACGAGGACAATGGAAGGCGATGACGAACCTTTGAGAAAATATCAGGACTTTTCTCGTGTGTGGAGTGTGTGGTGGGGAATATTGTGTATAAAAAGAGAGATGATAGAAGTTTTTATACATTTCGTTTTGATGATGACTACAGGAGATATCTGTTAGGTTTGGTTATAGCTGAAAATATTCGACTGGAGTAGTAAAGTTTTAATATACGATTCTAACCTCACCCAAATAAATGCAGGAAAATTTTTGTGTAATCATTCCCACTTTGTTAGTTCTAGAAGTTTTCACTGATGTTTTGATTAATCACGAATATAATTTTTTTCAATTATGTAAATGTAACAATTTTTTAAGATAATCCATTTTATTATATTTTTTAATGAGTTTTAGAAAACTAATCCATGTAGACTGTACCCAAATCCCAAGATATTTTGGCGCACTTTTTTTAATAATTTTAAGATCACACCATCTTTGTCTGGTAAATTTTTGGATGATTTCTTCCTTGACAAAAAAAAAAGATTTAGGTCAAAATGACAGAGAAAAGTCAAAGAGAATTAGAATGTAGCTTTATTTTGGAATGCTCCGGATGGATTTTCGCGTTATCTGAAAGACTTTTTAATTATGATTTTACGAGTTAAATTTTTTTATGGATTTACACATTTTGTGGTCCTCTAAATCCTTTTTGACTATTTTCGTTAGGATGTCTGTCTGTGTTATAAAAAGTTCGTAATTTTTTCCACAAAAAGAAACAGCAAACAACATTCACCTTCGCAACAAAGTTAATTTGAAAAAAAATCCACTCAGCTCAAAACTCATTTTTTAAAGAATCATACTCGTTAAAATGAGATTTTTCAAAAGCGTAAAATTGTAACATCAAAAAAACACTAAAATATTTAAACAGTTTATCGACTTTCTCAAAATCAAATCGTCCGCTTTGATATAAATGTATTTAAGTAAAATCCAACCAGCGATTCCAAAACTGTGATTTTTAAAACAGAAAATTCTGGCGGGATTTCGAAAAAAACTGACGAAAAAAAATTCTCGTTGTAATTAGTAATAAGTAGATTATAGAGGGAAATATTTAAGATAAAACTTGTAGGGAATTTGATTCTCCACAAGTTGGTTAAAATTAATTTTTATCGTACAATCAGAGTGAAAGTTTGCAATCAACATCCTTCGTATTCGCCAGACCTAAATCTCCTTGATATTATGGTTGTGATTCTGGTGGTGATTACCAAAAACCAAAAATACTATTCTAAAATCTCTGACACCTGACAATCACGTAATTTACGACACTATAATCCCAAATTTCCCCACTTTTTCCTTAACAAACCTTTGGCGGCATGTTTACACAACAAATTAAATGAATCTTTTAATATATTCTATTGTTTGCGAATAAATAATCTCAAAAAGGTTTCCCATTTGAAGTGCGCTTACATCATAAAATTCTCTCAGGTAAAAACCATATTGCACCAGATCAGATGAAACTGATCTTTAGATTGCGGGTTAAAAACTCCGAAAAACTACACTTTTACCTGTTTCGTTGGCCTGAATGCCAATTTTTTTTTGTTAAAAATAAGTCGCATACCTTTTTTGTTGTGGCACGCGACTGCCTCGATTTACCTAAATCTCAATATTCGTGAAAATTAGGCCTTGTGAGTTTGTCCAAATGTTCCTAATTTCGACCGTTGAATAACGAGCCAAGTTCAGGGAAAAGATTGCGCTTGTAATTATTGTTGGGTTATTCGCCTTATGGTCGAAAGGATCTAGGAGAAGGTTATGACCACGTGCGGGTATGTTTTAAATTTCGTCCACACACGTTTTGTATTTTACCTGAGCTCGTTTTTTTGGCCGATTCTTTGTAGTATTATAGTAACAGAGTGTTTCATGAATGTAACACTATGATTTTGTCCATCTAAGAAAAGCGGTGTTTGTTTCGTTTTAACGATCATCGGGTAATTTTTTGGCGCGAATTGCTTCGTGCTGTCTCAAGGTTTTTGCCTAGTTTTATTTTTATTATTTTGTTGTTTAGGTCAAGTTTAAAAGATTGTTTGGAATTTTAACGAGTTATGGTTTTGTTTGTTGATTTCTCTGACTACATCGTATTTACGATGTTTGTTGGAAAAATCATTAATTAACTAAATGAAATTTAGGTTTAATTTAATTATGGCTTTATTATGAGTTACTGCCGTCGAAACAATCAGAGAAATGGATTGGATTTGTCATCAAATTTAAACTAATGGAAAATTCACAAAACGCTGAAGGAAATTTAACGAAAAAGTTTGATTAATTCTAACTAGCGTTTACTAATAAATTTTTATAAAATTGCGATATTACTTTTTTCAAAAATTCCAGACTATCGTTATATTTCTACATAAGAAACCCACTGTTCATTGTCGCGCTCCATTATAACAATTAAGTTACTGGTTCCGGCATAATCCAATAAATTCCAATGTAATTGTTACCTGGTCAATCGGAAATGTCCACCAAAGGGCAAACATGATTAGGGTCGGAATTTAAATAATACTAAAAGGAAGAGGGCCATAGTAAAATTGGCAATTGTTGCATGAATTTGGGAGAGAGGGACAGTGGTCGCGCAACAGTAATAACCCTTCTCAAAATCTGTCTATTTTTGTTTAATTCAAAGGTGTATTGTTCATATTGTTTCCTTAGTCCACTACCGGGTTCTTCCCATGGGCCCATATCTCTAATATAAACGCAATCTTATCGGGAAATGAAAAGGATATAATACTGTGAGAAAACTGGACACGATGGTGGGGAACAAATTTTGTCATATTGTTAACCAGTAGCCCTTGTTAAAAGTTTTTTCACCTAACATATTCTACATTTTGTCCAAAATTATTAACCTTTTGGAGTACTAAATTGGTTTTCTTGGAATTAACTTATGACTAAGAATGTTTGGTATTAAGGGCATAAATCAAACCCTGGCCTAAGCCGACAAAATCCCTCATCCATACAATTGGCACATCCAAACAAGTTATAAAACTAAGTTACAACCCGAAACAAGTATTTAAAAACACATAACTGGACAGTGGACACGAGAGAGTCCAGAAAATCCAGAACTGGGCACAGAACAGGAAATGACCCATACAGCTGTCACTATATGCAGTACATAACAAATAGGTCAGTCTTTAGGTAAAACACAATCATACTTGAGTATGCGTTTTGTGCTTATTACTATGTCATTCCATTTAAATCCCCGACTGACCAGAGGTCATTTATCAACAAGGCAAGTTTTGAATATCATAACCGAACCGTGCTAATCCTTTCCATGAATACTAATAAACATACTTGACTAGTCTTTATTAAAATGTCGTTAGGTTTTGTTCGGCAAATATTATAATAATTGGATACGTTACACCTTTTTGACATGTTATACTTTTAAGCTGGGGAAAAAGGGAAAAAAGTTGAACGGTGGTACTTGCTGAGTGCCGCCCAAATTGGCTTAATCACAATTTTGGCATGTACTGAAAAAGCAGTTTAAGGTTCCGTCGAATATTTATTTTTATCATTGTACTTCTTCTTGGAAGTTTTGTCTAAATAATAAAAAAATCATTGTAATTTTTTTCTATTTTTTTTAGTTTTGAGTCTGACTAGAACACGAATTAAATTTCCAGCAGAATTCTCCTACGACAAATTTGTTAATTTGTAAATAAGTTTCTAGTTTAACCTAATTATAATCTTTTAATGTCGGTTCTTGGTTGGACCAAAAATCTGAGGAATAAGAATATAATTATTGTAAAAAGAGGCATCACTGTTTAAAAAAAAAATCATAAGTATTTTATATTTCCATTATAGTTGGGTCCGAGTTTTCTAGGAAATTCTTTTCTGAAGAAATATAACCTCCGAATTGAAAAACTGACCCAAAATTACCTTATTTATTTAATACCTAATGCAAATTGTATCTTTTAAATATCACATACAAAACCATAATTTTCCCTGCTTGCCATTAAATAAAACTAACATTCCCAGCCTATGAGTGTCTCGTGGCCATCTGGTTCTCCAGACTTGCACCTCTGCACCATCAATTTATTGAAATTACCCGAGTATAGACAAAACAAAATTTCATGTGTGTTGGAATACAACATCAATGAACTTTTGATCCGGCAATTAGTTGAAGTTGTTTTGCAATTTCTGTCAGCCACAAGAATACTCGTACAGTCTGGGTCTGGAGCTGGTTTTTTGTTTTAATCGTTTAAAAGAACAAATTGAGCAATTTTGCACATGTAACCCGATACGCTGTCGTCTAATATAAATATGATCCGATGAATTTATCGCGTGAGAATATAGACCGCGATATTATTGTTGTGAGTCGCGAATTTTTGGTGGGCGACCTTGGCACTGGGAGACCGGTGCATCAGCAATTGGCCTTGGCCTTCACCGAGATGCACGTCTGACTTGTACACTTTTTTCTGTTTATTTTCACTTTTTGGCAACGTTAGCGGCTTTTATTTTGTTTATATTTCTTTCGCGTTTTTTTGATGCCACCTCCGCTAATGACTTGCTTAATAGGTTTTTTACACCCCAACAAATTTAAATATAACTTGGCAAACTTGTTTTCTTGATTATTAATTGGTTATAAAGCTTTCCAATATGCGATAGGATATATATCAACTAGATTTTTTCTTGTCTATTCCAAAAGGAAGTGCGCATGAATTTCAATAAGCAATTGAGCAAGTGTGTTAGGGTAAGTAAATCAGGGTTAAAGGTGAAGGCACTTTACCTGGTCAGTTTTTGGGGTGGTCCCGGGGCAACCCCTTCTTGTTAGACATTTACATGATTTAAAGGTTGCTAAAAAGTGTTACATACATTTTAAATTACAATTTGAATGGCTCTCGACCGGCCTCCGAAATTTGTATAATTCTACTCGACTTGTTATTTTTGTAATTTACCTACCTTTCTCTCGGGTAACACACTATAAATTAAAGCGATAGTATTATAATGTTATACTAAATTTATTTTTCTGAAGGGTCACTGTAGGTCTGTAGGGTTGGAGGGCGAAACAAAATGATTTACATAAAAAAAACTAAACGGTCAATCTTTTTTGTATTTATCATTTGGGCTAGGTTAAGAAATCTAACCGTTCTTGTAGACTTCCGTTAAATTATTTTACGATTTGCTATTTCACAGTCGGTAATAATTTAAAACAAGGGCAAATTTTGTTGTTTTTCGCACAGAAAAGATGAACTCATTTATACAAAAGAATATTAGGCACCAGATTTGAGATGATGTCAGGTTGAAAAGATGCATTAATTTTCGTCTAGATGGAAGAATGGACCGGTCACGGTCAAATTAAACGAATTCAAATTAATGTTGGAAACAAAGAAATTTAATTAACAGGAGTGGTTTTTTTTCTATTTTGTTCTCCTTCAAACCAATGTTTCATTTATCGAAAATTAAATTAGCTGTATGGACTATAGGCAGGTAAATAATTTTTTCAGTACTTAAAATAATTAAATGTACACAAATCGTTTAAATAAAAAAAAACAGACGTCACATCGTGAAAAATCTGTAATTATCCTACTTTTACTACGTAAAAATCAAAGGGTGCGAACTGAGAACTAACAAATAGAAGATAACAGGAACTGGGAAAGTTAAATAAGCGTTTCATCATAATTAAATTAGTTCAGTATGTTGTCCTGTAAGATGAGCATTCTTTTAAATGCTAAATATATTTTGTTCCGAAAGTGAAAAGTGGTAAATTTTGTAGACTTTGTTTCCTTCAAATGTAGTTTTTCTTCATGCTTTTTATTTTCTTATACGAGGTAATAAGGAAGTGATTACTTATTATTGAAACATGGCCACTTTTTTACAGATTCAAGAGAAATCTCTACGTATAAAAACCTAAACCTCAAAATTATAATGTGATTGCTAAATTGTTTTATTGCCAATTTAATTAAATGATTAAATTTCGAAAAAATTCACATTACAGTAAATTTTAAAGTGGATGATAAATTTTGTACCTTTTACTTCTACGAAATGAATCTATCTAGACAATCATCTTAGGACTCACCTGTAATAAAAGAGAACCATTAGAAAATTCGAAATTGAGGAAATATTTTTAGTTATTTAATGAACTGGGCGAAGTAGTCACATTCCTCCATGCCCTATTAATATTTAAAACAAAATTTATTATAAGTAAATAGACTTTTTGTGGAAAATCGTTATAAAGTTTGTGCAATTTTCAACAAAAGTTAAATTGGGGATATTTTATTTATTTTAAAACTTTGTAGGAAACAATAAATATCACGTGACCATTTTACTAATTCTTTTTGTTTTTTGAAAGCAAGCATCAAATATCGTCTTTCATTATACAGGGTGTCTGTAAAAGGTCTTTACAAAATCCAACCACAAGTTTTTGGGCTCAAAATAATTCGTTTAAATCAAACATACCTTAGTCCAAAAGTTCTTCCTTACTGAGTTACAGGGCGCTAAAAATATTTTTTCAAATAATTTTTTAACTATATCTACAGAACGGTTTAAAGTAGAGACTTGAAATTTGGTGGATTAATAAGTCTATAACGAAGCTACAATGTGATGGTATTACAACCAAAATAATATGGTTCAGTGTCGTACTTATTGGGGGGACTCAGTGTTTTTTTGGATATTTTATGTAGGGTATTGAATTTTTACTTTCTTATACGTAGTATAAGGAAGTATTGTAATCGTGATTTTTTTCGACTTCGAGATTTTGATGGATTTACACGTTTTGAGGGCCCCTGAATCCATTTTGACCATTTTCGCCATGATGTCTGTCTGGCTGTGTGTCGGTCTGTCTGTGTGTCGGTCTGTCTGTGTGTCTGTCTGTCTGTATCCACCATAACTCAAAAACGACTTATCGGATTTGATTCAAATTTCATATTTAAGAGTTTGAACAAATTTGTGGGTGCCACATTCAATGTTTTTCATCTAGCACCAAAACAAGTGACAGTTACCTGAAGACATTTTCAGGTTTTTTAGGAATATCTTGAAAAATAAACAATTTATGAGATTTTTTTATTCTTTAACATTGATTTAGAATTGAATTTTGAACAAATTTTGTTTGAACATTTTTTTAAAATTCCGTCAAAAAAATTTCAAAAAAAATAAAATTAATTTTTGTCGTAAAATTCGGTTATAATGAGTGGAACAAGGACAGATTTATGCGTATTGCAATAAGTGCAAGAGAGACTTCCGAAAATTATTTGAAAATTGCTGGAAACGCTCAAAATTGAAACACTATTTTTACAAAAAATTTAACTTAATTTCTTTAGGAAAAGTAATTGTGGTACTATCCGTATAAGAAAGTCATGTGTTGGACACATCAGATATTTTTACAAAATAACAAGATTGATGATAGATACACTCAAGACACGTAAAAAAGGTATACTTGTTTGACTTGCGTTAACTCAACTGTTTCCGAGATATTTAACTTCGAAATTTTTTTTTGCTATAAAAACAATTTGTGTCTTACCCAGTAAAGTAAAAAATATTGGGTCACTCTAATACAGCTGATTCTACGTCCAAAACTAAGCATAAATGGTTGTAGAAACCAACCCCCATAAACGTTTCGTTACTAAAATACAGGGTGTTGAAAGATGTATTTTTTATTCGCCCTCTATGTTTTTTAGGTATATCTACAGAACGGTATAAGATAGAAATTATACTTAGTTTTAAACGTAGAATGAGCCGTACTAGAGTGACCCAATATTTTTGACTTTACAGGATGTCACAAATTTTCGTTTTAATAGCAAAAAAAATTTTCAAAGTGAAATATCTCACAAACTGTTGAGGTAATTCAAATCAAACAAGTATACCTTTTTTACGTGTCTTGAGCGTATCTATCATAATTCTTATTATTTTGTAAAAAAATTGAATCCCCTACAAAAATTATTCAAAAAAACCCTGAGACCTCTTCGATAAATACGCCACTGAACAATATTATTTTGGTTGTAATACCAACAAATTGTAGCTTCCTTACAGACTTATTAACCCACCAAATTTCAAATCTGTATTTTAAACCGTTCAGTGAGGAAGAACTTTTGGACTAAGGTATGTTTGGTTTAAACGAATGATTTTGAGCCCAAAAACTTGTGGTAGGATTTTGTAAAGACCTTTTATAAACACAATTTTACTTGCCTTTTTCTAGAAGCCCTTTTGCTATAGTCCTCATGTTGGCAGTAAAAATATCCAAAAAAAAAATCATAAAACACAACCACAAAAGTTCAGTCACTGTAAATGGAAAAATGTTCCATTTATAATGAAATATTCACTTTCATTAAGAAAGCAATAAGCTATCTAGCTTTTGTACTTAACACTTAAAACAAACCAATACAAATTTTAGGTACCTAATTAAATCTTCCGCACTGTTCAACTTATACATAATTACTAAACAAGTTTAAACACAAACAGACTTTTTATCGCACAGTTGAAAAAAAATTCAACACAAAAAATATGCTAGAGAGACACAGCCACATTCCCAAGTTTTTAAATCCATAGGCTACTAGAATATTTGTTGGAATTTGTAAATATATTAAATTTAGATAAGAGTACAAGATAATAACTTGAAAATTATTAGGCTTTCTAGAATAATTTTAACGATATTAATTTTCCAAAATTTTGTAACAATTTGGGAAAATATTATTTAGTTGTAGCACTTCTTCAACTAATAGTACAGTAAGCAGGGAGTCGAAAAAGACTTTTTTTACCCTACAGCCAATTCTTGCAGAATCTTGTGTGGGTCATCCTGTAAGTTTGAAACTGAGTTTTTTTTTTTCCTAAACCCTGCCGTTCTTTCACCAGCTCTTAATTAAGAGTTGATGTTTTTATTTATTAAATAAATTCTTTCCTATTAGATTTCCGAAAAAGAGCATCAGTACAAAGTTGTAGAGAAACATATTTCCTACAACTTTCCTTTTAACATTTTTTTGATATTGTCAATATTTAAAAAGTTATTCAACAAATAATTTGAAAATTTGAGGGAACTTTTTCTCTAGTTAGGTACTACTTACTACTCTTTCCCCAAAATTTTCAACTTATTTGTTGAATTACTTTTTAAATAACGACAATATCAAAATAAAATTAAAAGAAAAGTTGTAGGAAATATTTTTCTCTGCAATTTTATACTGACTCTTTTTTTTTCGAAAATCTAATAGGAAAAAAAATTCAACCCTTAATTAAGGGCCGGTGAAGGAACGGCGGGGTCTACGAATACGAAAAATTCAGTTTTAAACTTACAGGGTGACCCTCTACAAGATTGTGCAAAAATTGGCTGTAGGGTAAAAAAGTCTATTTGAGGTCTTTTTTTCTCCCTTATTTACTGTACTATAGGTACGTATGTATTATATTAAGCTTAAGCATGTTGCTTATGAATAACCAAAAAAAAATTTATGTACCTACCTAGTTATACAGTTTTTATAAAATTAGCTACAACTATAGGTACCAAAAAATGCACCAACTCTCATTAGCTTCAAAAACGATTAAATCTTCTTATCGAAAATTCCTGATGCTACACATATGCATTCTAATTATTAGCAATCCATTTTATTCAGTTCAGTCTCCGGTTTGAAGCAGCTTCCCGAATCTGTCAAGGGCGGGGTGCAACAATTGCATTGTTGATGATGATGGATGCGCTAAACTGACATCCTGAGAACGCCAAGGCATATATCTCTTGTTTCTGGAACGAAGCAACGTATCTCCCCTGGTGTGCCATTGTTAAATCCTTCGTTAAATTCTAAAGTACATATTGGATTGAGAACGCATTAAGTTATTCGTTTCGGCTATTTTTGGGGGGGTAAAGTTTACGATTTTCGGATTTTACAGTAATTGCTGACCATGACAAATTATAGTGGTCTTGGTTCTTCGTTTTGGTACCACAAGTTGGTTGGGGGCTCAAAAAGGGGAAAAATATTTTCCAAAAATGTGCCCTAACTCGAGTTTATAAACGTAATAATCAGGATTTTTTTGAGAATTTTGATTTATTTTGGAACCACTTGAAATTTTTTTAAGTGTCCAACATTTTTCACTTGGAACATATTTCTGCAGTATGCAACTAAATAAACACGCCATTCTCTTATATCTCACCGCTGTCTCGTGAGTGCAGCTCGGAATATATACAGCTTTAATAGCGTGCACCAATGGGAAGGTACGATGCACCTCGAGATAAATACTGAGATATAAACTTGCATTGAACAAGATAAACCCAGAATTGTGGATAATTTGACAATTTATAAACAAACTTTGAAGGTGTAACTTTGATCTTCCTTTTGCTGTATCTCAATAAGAAATTTTTTTCTACATAATTATTTAAACTTAACTTTAGTTTTTGGTCCTAGAATTACAGTAACTAAAGTGAGTCATTATTTCTGTAAAATATTGACAATAAAAAGCACATGACTTGGTTTTGAAATAAGAAAATTATTTATTTTTCCAGTTAATATTTATAATATTCCAGACATTTTACATAAAAAATCCTGTCGTGTATAAAAAAACTCATAACTTACATTTATTTAAATAAAATACAAAACTTTTAGTTTAACTAACAATAGCATCTTTTCCTGCAAACAAAGACAAATACAATTATTGTTAATTTAAAGAAAATAGACAAAAATACTTAACATGCAAAACTAAAAGAAAACAACTTCTATTAGGATCAATTTTGTAACCAAAACGCTAAATTTTCTCGCCTGCTAAAACAGGGAAACAAAGAGAGATAATATAAAATAAACGAAGTTAAGAGACAACAAAAATTACTTGCGTTTTCCTTACAAAACAGACCTTATCGTGTTAAAACTTGAAACTTAAAAGAACAAATCAACTTAAACTACTAATTGCACTTAAAACAAAACAATAAACCACAAATCCAAAACTAAATTCGATTGATATCTTTAAAAAGCATGCGTAATTGGTGTATCTTATTACTACTATATCGTAAAATAAAATACGTTATCTATTTCTTAGTATCTGTAAAATATACAAAGTTATAGTTTATTTTGGTCGATCACTTCTCCACAAATCATGCTACATATCATGCAACACGAGTTCCAAAACTATTTCATATTACCTGCAAATTTAATCTCATCAAAAGCTTTCCGAGCTCGTTTTAGTTCTTCATTCATCGTCAATAAATCTTTCACTCTGGCATATTTCCTCGGGTCTTTGCGTACTAAAAATACGATATCTTCTACTTGTACACGACCAGTACGTCCAATTTCCATTGCCCTAAAACAACAATCCCTATAATAAGTACTTGCAGGGATTATGAGAGTTTTTATGCTACTTGTGGGTCATTTCCGTTATGAATTCTATAACCAAATCCTCGATTATATCCACGCTTTCAGTGTAGGGGTTTTGGTCATCTCCGAAACCGTACATCATACAACGTAATTCTTTGCTGAAGAGGCGTTTTCTGCCTGCGCTACAAAGAGCTAGGGTTGTTTCAGCAGCCTCATCTTCCTCGAACTAGCAATAAAAATTGGGGTAAACTGTTTGGGAAAATTATTATTACAAAATTAGTACCTGTTCAAAATTTTCCTCAGCAGCTGCCATGGCGCAATGGAAAAAGAATCCGAAAATTTATAAATAAGATTTAATTTAGGACAAATATTCGAAAACGATAGAAAAGCAAGGTTATGACAATATTGTCTCTGCTTCGTCTTCTTTAATTATGTTTACCATATTTAGGCAACCAGTTATACATAAATATTTTTCTATGAAATTGACTAACCATAATTTGTTTAAAATATAAGAAATAATTTAGTGAATATACGACAAACATAAATTATTTATTATATTGGCATTTTCAAAATTATTCTGGATTTTTTATTAGTTATTAGCGCTACGCGCTACTTGATGTCAAATTTTTGACGATAACTTCAGATAAGTGTACGACGTTTCAGGTTATAATTCTTTTTTCCATCTAAATAAACTTTATTTCTGAAAAAGTGTGTTTTTAGAAAAGGTAACAGTGTCCATACATACACCACATCAATTGGAACAACATTTTCAAGCCCATACTTGGTTTTATCAACAAATTTTAAAAACCTAACCTAAAATGCCGAAATATTACTGTGATTACTGCGACACATATTTGACTCACGACTCGCCTAGTGTACGAAAAACCCACTGTACGGGCAGAAAACACAAAGACAACGTCAAATTCTACTATCAGAAATGGATGGAAGAACAAGCACAACATTTAATCGATGCTACAACAGCAGCGTTCAAAGCGGGTAAAATTGCCAATAATCCATTCGCCCAACCTGGAAAAGGTGTTGCAATTCCTCCACCTGCACAGTTAACAATGGGACAAAGACCTGGGGCGCCTGGAGGACCCACAATGATGCCACCAAGTACGTCTAGAATCTATTTTAAGTTTCAGTGGTATATATTTGTTTTATTATTGTAGCTATGGGGCCTGGTGGACCAATGCCACCGATGATGATGGGTCCACATGGACCAATGCCTCCCATGATGGGTATGAGGCCGCCAATGATGGGAATGATGCCAATGGGTCCGATGGGGCCCATGGGACCTGTAAGACCTCCTTTGGTCAATCCACAGCAGATGAAGAATTAATGTGGTTATATTTAGGGTGTAAAAGTGGATATTTTGTATTTTACCAAGAGAGAATTCATTTAAAATAAAAAGGTATTTAAGGTTTGAGTCCTGCTATTAGTTTTAAGTTTTAATTTGAATAAAGAAATTTTATTGTGTATCAAAATAATTGTTTAAATTTTAATCTAAATTAAACCATTGCTTATATGGGTTTAATCTTGGCTTATCCTTTAAACAAATATGGTAACAACTCACCTTAAAAAGCAAGTATATTGCGGGTTTTGTCTTTCTCTTAATAGGATTTTGAAAACGTTTCTTGTTCCTCCATCTAACTACATAATACAGAAATCTACAAAAATCTTACAATGATAATTTAAAATTAAACTAATATCGGAATCTGTAAGTTACAGATTCTCGCTGCAAGCATTTTTGGTTGCCTACATTTTTCATGATTTAAAATTTGTATTGGAAAATTAAAAGTATGAAAGATTTGTTTGATCACATCGTAAAGTAGTTTAAGAAATTATTTATTGTAGGAAAGAAAAGCTTGGCGTCAATTTATACTCACATTTAGGAGAAAAAAAGTTTGTTTAATTTTAAATAGATATATTATTATAATACTATTATAACAGTTAATTATTATTATATCAGTATATATAAAGACGGTATACAGAATGTTTATTACAACTAAGCACCGTGAAAAATATATATGAAAAAAGACCATTTATAAAAGGTGCTAATTTATAAATTCATTCTATACACAACATTTTCAGTTGTGCTTCAGACAATTTTTTTAAGAAACTTTGAAATAAATTTTAAATTGCACACCAAACTCAGAAATTCGTTTAAACAATTTTTCCTAATATTTTCATAAATAGAACATTTCATTGTTTAAAATTATATACTGGTCTATAATTAAGACTATATTAACTACACTTTTTTATAACAGAAATATTAGTTAGTATAAAACATACAAAATTGTATGACAATGGCATAATAGAGATCCATACATGATTACTTACTATGTATAAAAAAGTGTGGGATATTAATTAATAATACACCTACCACATAAGTTAGTTTTGCCGTTGTCACTATGGCATGGAACATTTAAAATTGTCTATTTACATAAGTATCAAAAAATGAAAAAACATACCTAGAAAAGAAGTTAAAAATAAACAACTGACTTTTAAACCCTGTAATTTCTTAAATCTCGGGTAGAAATTGTTATAAAATTTATAAAACACACAAATTTTGCTAAATCTACAAAATTTTATAACTATAAGCACCATAAATGTTTTGACATTTTTCTTGTTTATTAAAAATTTACCATAATAATAATAATTGTTCTCGTTTCCATTATATGTACATAGAATAAAAAAATGAGAAAATCGTACAAATTTCACCTTACAAATTAATGCAGAGTTTGTCACTCGATTTAAAAAATGGCACATTTAATTTAAATCACATTCACCTATTTATTACAGGCAACGATTGCTGGGTGGGCAGTATAAAGATGGTCATAACTTTGAAAAATAAACTCACACCAAACATGCTAGCTAAAAATTCGAAATAAATTTTAGGCTTCTTACAAAACCGAACGAAATTATAATGATTCCCCAAAGCTATACTATTGCGTAACGCAGCATCAGTGTGCTTTTGGTGTACTTAAATGTGTGGTTTCGCTGCGTTTGGGCGGCGGCGGTGGAGGTCGTTTCGACTTAAAATCACTGGAAGCCCTCGGGTCACCTCTGTGTATTGGACTCGTCGCATATTCAGTCACTGCGTCTGGATTGTCTCGATAAATATTCTCATACAAATTATTTGGACCGTAGTGCTCCTGTACCCAATTCGACACGTTATGCTCCTTATAATCAGGCAAAAGTACAGGCGGATCTCTAAAACCCAACACCTCATGAGGGGTGGTGGTTGGTTCCAGTTTGCATTTCTCCGCCACTTGCCATTTTTTTTTCATAACTCGCTGTAAATCCTTCAGGAAATCAGTTGGGGGTTCCGCCAGCTTTTTAGGGCTGGACAATTTTGTGTTTTCCGAGCGTTTAGGTGGAGGCGGCTTCTTAGGTAAAGGCGGAACTTCTTGCGGGATTAAATTAAAACTAATTTTTTTGTTTTTCTTTGGACTTGTTGGCTCTTGGAAGTTTACTTTTCTTTGTAGATGTGGCGAATTAATATAAGATGATCCGTAAACTCCTGACGATCCCGAGCTGTTAGTTGATGCTATACTATTCGAAGAGATTTGTCGTGGTAAAGACGATTGTCGTAACGATGATCTTAAACCGCTAGTACTATTAAAATTGGTTAATCCTGGCAGTGTACTAGTTTGTCGATATTGTGGCGGGTTAACATACGCTGGTGGATAGCCACATGACTGGTCCAAGTAGTTTCTATCATGGTTTTGTGCATTTGAACCGTATATATGATTATTTTGAGCAAAACTCCCTCTATGGGTAGGACTAAAAGTAACTGGGGGATTGAGTTGTGTTGGAGTGCTACAATTCGAACCCACATTGGACATTGGCGGGCTAACGCATGGAGTATTTAACCTAGACTCCGTAGGAGTTTGATCTGGTGACATTCCTTGAGTTGGAGTACGATCAGGACTAAGGGTATTTGTTGGGGTAACGCTGCCCTTTCGTCGCCTAATTGTACCAGTCTCACTAGGTGGTGGAGGCAGTGACATTAACGAGAGTTGACTGCCAGTTAACTCTGAACCGGTCATTGGTGGTAAGTCGTTGGGATTTGGAGGTGGAGGCAGACTATCTAGAGACAGATTTGAATTGTACACTTCTGGTGGTGGTGGGGGCAAATGGTAGTTTGGTGAGTCGTTTAGAATCACATCGCCGTGGGTTTCCGGTGGGGGAGGTAAAGATGTTATGGAGTCACTCTGAAAAAAGAATTGGTAATTAAAATTATATATCAGTGGGTTTTTCTGGAAGACAAATGCTAGACAGTTTTAAATAAGCGGAAAATTTATAAGCTTAGACAACTGATATGAAGCTGGATATATTCTAGAATGTAAGTACCAAAAATAAAACTGAATATAATTTTATTTGTAACTGGATATTCTTGCATTTATCTTGCATATTTCTTAAAAAATACAATGATTGATTACATTAGTCTTAAATTGTAACTCAATTTAATTTATATATTTAAGAAATAGAACCTTTCGTTATTCTACTATTATTTAACCTGATGAATCATAATAAGCCACAGTAAAATTGTGAGTAATAATACACACACAGTCTACATTTATTAGTCAAACAAGTCAGTTGAATTGTAATTTATCATAAATAAATTGTGAGTAGCTCAGTGCGGTGGTTTTTAATTAAAACTACTAAGTCTCGTATTTTATGCAGTTTTCTGCTCCATGACATAAATATCTTACAAAAAAGGCAAAAAACAAAGATCAAGGAAAGCAACACAGTTAGTTAGGTTACCTTGCAAAAATCACATAAGCTAATATTTGTATTAGTTTACCAACTTTGTGTTATTTGTAAAAAACTGATCAATTTTATTCCTGGCATTTCTGAAACTCTGGTTATTCATGTTAATTCGCTCCACCTTATTTAACACAAAACAAATAATATTTAGATTCTGGTGCTGGTACACTCATGCACTAGCAATTCAACCATTTCCTTAACTCACCATTGATGAAGGCATGTCCAAGCTACCACAGGGACTAGTAGGGCTCCTAACAGATCCAGCACTTGGAGGCCGTTCAGCAAAGGGACTAGCCCTGTCTCCAAACGGCGAAGCCCTCTCCCTTACAGGAGTTCCTACTAACGGCGTCGAGTTGCCACTTCGTCCTCCACCCATCGATTCCATAGACCCCCGTTTTTTATAAGAATGTTGCCGTTTTAAAGTGCTAGTAGCTGAGGAATCCTCATTGGAATTATTCGATTTCCTACGACTATGTCTTCGAGTTAAAGTACCGGTATTCGTGTACGACACCGGGCTAGGTGGGAGCACCCCTTCGCACTCATCGCGGGTTTCCCCGACTTCCTTCAGTTGCCGAGTGATATTCGTTAGAGGTAGACTTGGTTTCATTGAAGGTTTCCGTTTAATTGTACCTGGAAAATTTTAAGTGAGTTTAATGGTTTGGGTTTGGGGGGGATGTTTTTACCCATGGGAAATTCAGAGTCGAAGGCGTTTTCGCAACTGGATGGGGCGCCATCGGACATGCAACCGCTGCTGCTGCTACTGCTGGCGCGGCTGTGGCGGCCCGAGCTTAGTTCACTAGGGGCGGAGGAGTAGGTGTCGCTTTGGGTTCCATACCCAGCCTCACTTCCAGGATAACTGAAAGGAATAAATAATGTAGGATATAAAATTAAGAGAGGAAAAAGGATGAGACAACGATTTTTACCTCATAATAGAAGCTTAAGGCGACATACTTTTGTAGAAAATACACACAATTCTACTAGTTTAGAAAACATAGTTGTCCACAATTTTTTCAAAATTTTTTGTATTATTTGAATGCCACAGTTATTTCTATACAAAACCCGCACGAAATTTTAACATCGTATGGTGGATTTATGAGTTTATGACTATTCACAATTATTTCAGTTTTTTGGTCCTTAATAAAATTAATTAGCCAAAATTAACTTACCTAAGAGTGGGAGTAGTCACATTAGGTTGCACCGCAATGGAACTCACAGAACAACTCCTAGCATGTGCCAATCTATCCAAGTCATCCTGAGCCAAATCATCCATAACAGTTCTATAATTCTCCATAAGTCTTTTACCATATTTTGCTATCCTTATTCCCACCATCCACCGCTCCAAAATCGCCTGATCTTCCGCACACAAATACTTAATGTATTTCGTAGCCTTAGTCTCTTGCAACTGCGGATGTTTTAAAGCAAAACAAAAATCTGTTGGTGCCTTAAACTTCTTCTTCCAACCCAAGCCGTAGTAAACTTGATTTTGCTCAAACGTAGCTAACAATACTAAGTCTTTAGCAGATTTAATTTTTTCTTTTGGGTAGTAGTACAGTCCGGAAGCTCTTAGGACAAAATGATATTTTTTCCAGCCTTTCTTTGAGTCAGCTTTGAGGTATAGTGGTCCCTCAACTTCGGGGATGTTTGCAGCGGAGAAGAACTCCTCTAATAGCATGTTTCTTGAATGCTCGTCATAGTCTGCAGTGTTTTTTTTATCTGTGGCGGAAAGTAGGAATTTTTCTGGTTGTAAAAATAATTTGATTTTTTCTTCTTTTTCGACGAAATAAATTTTATTTTTCGAATCCCTAGTCCATAATAATAAATTATCTACTAGTAGCTCGTGATCTTCAAAAAATCGTTCTACAAAAATAAGTGAGTTTAGATGATGTTTTGGATTTAGATTAACTGTAGCTTACCCATTTGTAAGTCGGGTAAATGTTCCACAATCACCCATTTTGGATCCATTTTTACGTGATTTTTATCAGCTAGTAGCGTCGTTATGTAGTAGCAGAACATTTTTTCGTCCACTAGAAGTGACTTAGATGCACCGTCTGTTGTAAAAACTTTAACAAACAATTTTTGTATATTTGCTTCTTTTAATTTTTCCATTGCCATTGCAATTTTTTCAGCCTTAATTTTGGAAGCCTCATCCTAAAAACAAAATACAATTCAAACCAATTGTCTATAAGTATTACTGTTAAATGTGATTACAAAACAACAAATAAAAAGTAATCTTTATGACTGTTTCCAAGTATTTATTATGCATTTATTGAAATAGCGGTAATGAAATTATGTCGTTAATATTGATATGGAACTAGTTCAGATAATAAATGTACAGAGTGCAATAATTAGAAAAAAACTCAGGATAAAATAACAATTTCAAGTTTAAATGCGTTTTTATAAATAATTAATTTCACGCAACATTGCGGGTTTCTTATATTTCTAATCGATTTGTCACGTAATCCTACCGCCTGTTTACATAAGCCTTAGCAGGAATTTAATGTTCACTCACAAGTAAATTGAGCTGCACCCTTAAAAGCTTCCCTTTACAAGCAGTTTCACTTTTATCTGTCTAAACAATTCATTGTGCGAAAAGGTCAAGAAAAACAGACCAAGTGGTGTATCCTTTACTACAACCAACAGAGATATTATTGTTTTGTTATACTTAAACGAAACCAAAGAGGATCCATTAGTTTTTCTAAAGGGATGAAAAACCCGGAAAGTTTCGGCTTGTTAGATTATCCGGAAAATGAAAGAGGGAATTTTTTGGGGGCTTTTTTAGATGTTTTGGGAGAGTTCTACTTGAATTAAATTTGTAACAAAAAGACTGAAATCTGGTGGATAAGATTTTGGCAATTTTGAAGATTTGGACATTAAAAAAAGATTTACAGAAAAGTTTGTATTTTTTAATAGATACAGATTTCTTAAAATTGTCCTTTAAGACAGTCACTTTTGCGGAAAAATTGCCTAAATGTAAAACAAACGGAAATCTTTTAGTTCGACTGCTTTCAACTATTAATGTTGCAAGTTTTCCAACAATAATACCGTCATAAACTTCCCCAGTTAGTGCTTTTCCCACAAACGCAGGAAAAGTTTTACGATCTAAAAAGAAACTTCTTCAACAAAGCCATTTTTATTCCACAAAAATTATATCCTCAAGCATTAATTCACTTAGGACTCGAGCAAACTAATCGCATCTCGTGACATTTATGTTCTGAACCACCGTTCGATTACAACAAACTGGATGTTTGCAAATAATTAAATATGATTTGAAACCATATTATCCAGAATAAACACAGTTGTGAGCGTGGGAACAAACCTGTAGAGTTTGCGGTTTCGCCCCGCTTCCCCCGCTGCTAGCAAAGGATTCACTCGACAGCATGGAAACCGTATCACTAAAAGCCGAATCATTGTCGGGGGATTCAGTGCGTACAGAATCACTTTTCATCAGCAAATCATTCTCGCCATCCAATTTCAGTCTGGGACATTCTGAGGACGATCTGCTGTGGGTCCTCGATTGATGCTGTGACATCTTTTGAGCATCTAAACAGGAGTGACGATGTGATGTGAAAAACTTGACGGGGAAATTGATAAAGTTTTTCTACTTACCCGACAGTCGTTTGCTATCTCTAGCATGTCCAATTTCTCTATCACATTCGTTCTCAAGGGCACAAAGTTCGCCTAGGATTGCGTCGAGGTCCACATCTTGCGAGTCCTCGAGGTTGGCCATAGAAAATCTATAGCTGTCAATTCTAGGGGCAGTGATTTCGGAATTTAAAGGCCTCAGGTGTACAGTGGAATTGGTTGGGTCGAGACCCTGGAAAAAAGAAAATAAAATTGTTAATTTTATGCATCATTTGGAGTTAAAAGTTGGAAACGCCCAGAAAATCAGTGAATTATGCAAGGGTTGAACCCCTAGCGCCCCCGCAAATTTCAAATTAAAATCTGCATTAATTTTAATTCACAATTTACGCCTAAATCTGCTTTAGCTGCAGTCAACGAAATTAAATTGAAAATACACGAAACTTTTAGTTTGACTATAAAATAAAGTGATAAATATTTTTAAAATAATGATATTATTTAACTTCAAAATTATTAAGTTAACGTCAAGCCAACCCTGTACTATTTAGTTCACGTTTCCAGTGACGCTGTTGGAAAATATAAACAGTTTTTACTGATCATAACTTGGAATGGGGGTTTTCCTCAAAAGTATATTACGTAACAGTAATAACATTTTATGACCCTCTTGCATTTAACTGTTAAAGTTGTTTAGCAATGTACAGAGAAAATTAAATAATATATTTATCAAGAATTTGCAGTGTTTTGCACCCTCTAGGTATTATAACTGTTTAATAAACTGTAATGAAATACAGAAATAAGCACAGGGCTTCGGGCTAAATAACTTTTTAAATCTAAACAGTTATTATATTATATAATAATACACTACGCGAGGTTATGCAGAAAATTAGATTTTTAGCAAAACAGCTTTTTCATCGAGTTTCTCCCCTTTTAAAGAAAAACCTTGCTGTTTCGTCTCTCCTGCGTTTAAGTACATTTACATAACACCGCGTTAGGGTTTTCCAGAGGAAAAGTCATGAATTTCATCTCTGACTTGCCCCCATCCGCCCAGCATTCGTATACAAATTTCAGCCATAAAGGGCACGCACTCTTTCACAATATAATTCAAAAGGTTATCGATAAATCATGCGACACATGACAATTTTTCGTGACACGAGCTCATCCTCGTAAAAATATTTGTTGGTAAAAGCATGTTGCGGATAAATTGCGTGATTATTTGATGGGGTGTGTGGTTTGGGGAAAAAGACATTGACCTAGTTTTTGGAATATGTGTAACCTAATTATTAATGAAGTTGTTTGTATTCAAATTCAAACTGGAGGCGTGGAAGGTTACGGTAGTAAATAGTAGTGTAATAGTCGTTGATGAATTTTTTCGGCAAAAAAAGGTTTAGGGTAATTAAATGTTTATGGTAAAGCGTGATAAGGACGAAACAGTTTAATTAGTGGTAAAAGTCACGGTTCATGAGCCAAACGAAGGGTCGCATGTGGACGTTTTTCTTTTTGATCCGATTTTCTTGGCAAAAACTTGCAATAATTTCTACAGAGTCACTGATGGATAATTGAAACATTCAAAGCAACGGTTCATTTATAAACATGATTTTAAAACATTAACAGTAACTGGTATTTCATTAAAATTATTACATCGCTTTTCAATCAGTTGATGGTAACTGTTCATTAATTACTTTGGAAATTAGCAAAATGCTAAGCAGATAAATGTTGTCGTGATAATCAACCAGGACCGTAATCAGAAAGATAAAGGGAGTCCTACATTTTTCAAAGAAAATATTTTGAAATAATATTTAAGAATTTTAGTAAATCAGAGAATTGGAATTGGATTATTTATAGCTGATTTTTAAAGAATAAAAACGAAAACATATTTTCGCAGATTTTGACGTTACTACATTTAAAATCCTTTCAGAACCCTTCACAAAACCACGTCTTCTGTATTTTTAACACCCCACTGTTCCATAACAAGATTACCTTTGTTTCTTTTCCCCTTTGCCTGTCAATATCATCACCTAAACACTTTATATGTAAAACACAAGCCATACAAAGTAATCTTTTTAATATCCCAACAATAAAACTTCACCCACAACAACTTTCGCCTAAAAATCTTTCAACGGCCCCCAAGAGCCCCATTACAACTTTTATTGGCAGCCATTGTAATAATTCGAGGTATAATCCTCGATTTTCGAACGGTGTTTAGGTATAGAATAATAGAGTGATGAACCAGCTTCAACATTGACTCGGAGAATACGCTTAATGAACTGTCAAATGCGTAATTTAGGCCAGACAGAAGATGCATTGAATACTGAAATGTAGTGGAGCGTCTACCCCAGGTGAATAGGGCCGCTCCCATTTGTTTTATACACGCCATGGCTGTCATTCCACCAGGAAAAATTGCCAGCACACACAAACCGTATATTAAATTACACATTTGGTTTTCGAGTTTATCGTCGTTGTTGTTGTTGATGTTGACAAAAAGTACAACAAGCTGGAATAATATTGCATGAAAAAGATTTGTGATGGGGTAAAAACACGATGCAGACGACAATTTGAGTGATGACATGAGCCAAATTGGATTTACTGCTGCTCACTTTACTAAAGCCAAACTTTACCTAATGGTTCTTGCGCGAGCTCTCTGGAAAACTCCTATAGCGACATTTTGCAACAAAACAATTGTTCACTAATTATAGTTTCACTTAGTCGGTACCTAGATACAAAGACGCTTTTAAGGCAAAGAACACGCCGAGGATAATTTAAACTAGACTATAATAAGGGCCATAAGAATTATGTTGAGACAAATTTTCCTCTCGAGCGAGGGCGTTGATTTTAATTAAAATACATTTTTAAGTAAATTAGGTTTTTGAGTTATTGTTTTAGGCGGTAATTGAATGCGGAGAGTGTCAAGCCGGAAGCTGTTTAATTATTTTCGTCGTAAATTTTCGTATTGTCCTCAAATTAATTTTTATGAGCTGAGATTTACAGTTGGTAGTGAAGCGAACATCAAAAGATCCATCATCATTCACGATTTAAGTTCTTTAGTTTTAGTTGGAGCTGAAAAAGTTTTATAGCTGCAGAACGATAGTTTTGGTGGTAATGCTTGTTTGGAGGTTGAACTTTGTTGATGGAGAAGTTTAATAAAAAAAGTAATTCTCACAGTTAAATTAAATTCATGCTAAAATCCTATCAGATGGTTAAATTATGGTACATAAAAATTTGTCTTGGGGGAGTTAAAAACCAGATTAAAAGCCCATTCACAACCACTTAACGTACGGGACATAACAAAAAAACATAACGTTCGACCAATAAAAAAATCTAAATATTTGTCACTGTCAATTATTATTGGCCACTATTGGTCAAACATTATGTTTTTTTGTTATGTCACGTATGCAAAGTGGTTGTGAATGGGCTTTTATCCCTGAGGAGAAAATTTACATTTTTACAAAGCAATATTTAAATTTTATGAAAAAAAGGCTCTAATAGTTGTCTTTGTATATTTTTCAAGCGTTGAATTTAATTCTTTGAAAATAGCACCAATTTTCATGGACTAAAAGTTTTAGTGCCACAGTTTTATAACCACTGGTCAGATTTTAAAATAATTTACATTTTTACAAAGCGGAATGTCGGTTTTACAAAAAATAGTAGTTCAAAGCCCCTGAAAGCTACTTTTGTGTTTTTTCAGGCCTTTAAAATGAAACTTTGAAATTAGTGCCTGATTTCGTAGTATAACAGTTTTAACGTCATATAGTTTTAGAACCACTGTTTAGATTTTAAGAAAATTTACATTTTTACAAAGTGGAATGTTGGGTTTATTGCAAAAAACTAGTTCTAAGGGTCTAATGGCAGTCTTTGTATGTTTTCAGGCATTTGAATTGAAAATTTTAAAATAGCACGAATTTTCGTGCATTTGGTTTTAGTGACAAAATTTAGAACCGCTAGTCAGATTTTAAATAAATACACATTTTTGCAAATTCGAATTACAAAAAAAAAACAACTTCAAAATCTCTAATGGTTGTATTTGTATGTTTTTTTTTACCTTCAAATTGAGACCTTAAAAATGGCAGCAGTTTTTCTAAATTCAATTTTAGTGAAACAGTTTCATAATCACAAATTTTAAGGTAGTTTGTATTTTTATAAAACAGAATGTTGAAAAAAAATTTTAAACGCTTTTTGACTGTTTTTCATACCTTAAAATGTAACTTTGAACGTAGTACCGGATTACGTACGAGTAGTATGCCAATTTTACCGAGATGTAAACGTGACTTAACATCAATTTTTTAAAATTTTTTAGGCCTTATTTTCTAATAGATGGTGGATCGGTACATTTTTTATTCTCTATGCTATAATGCCATAAAATATATAAATATTTGAAATTTTCGTGATTTTGCGACTATTTGGTTGAAAAATTTAAAAAAGGCATTTTATACCCAAATATATAACTTGAAACAAATAATATTTAATGACAAATATGTATTTTATAGACAAACCTACAAATAATTTCCTACTTCAAAAACAAACATCTTAGAAAAATCTTCCTTGTTTATACACATCAATTTTCCGCACGATGTTTTTCTATACAAACCTACCCTACCACAAAAACTGTGTCTCTTTGGCAAACATTTTACAGACGTCCCACACACTTTTCCATAAACATAGCGTATATTTGAAAACATAAATAAAAAATAACATCCCTAACCCACGTCAATACGGATTTGGATTCAGCCGGCGGTCTATCTAAATAAATATTTTATTAGACAATAAAACACTATAATACCTTTCCAAACCACCCCTTGAACATTATCCACTCTTCAATTCAAACTTCCAAAGCCCCATAATATAAAACCATCACTTAATATTTCAGTTAACATCAGTAAAGTATTTTATCACATTTCAAACAGGTACTTCGGTGGTATTTAACACAATTACATGTAGGTAGGTAAGTATTATTCTAAAATATCCGGCTTAATGACAATTACAGGATGAATGTGGCTGGCTCGTAATGATATTATCCTGGGTAACTAGTACAAACACACAGACACGTTTAATGGAAGGTAATTTAACTCGGGTAACCGGTAAAACAGCATGGACGGAGTATCGGTCGGGATGCTTCCGTGTATGACGTCATACTGCCCGGGATCCTTCCGCAGCCGCTTTCCAGTCCTGATCGCGCACTGACGATACCAATTCGGCACAACTCGCCTGGCAAAAGGATTCAACTGCTGTCCCTATTACATTACTACACATCTGTTACATGATATTTTCAGCAAATTATTTTTCATCGGATGAAGGAAAAAACCTGTCAATCACTAAAATTTTTCGAGCAAAATTGTCTATTACTTCATGGAAAAATTGGGGGGAAAAAGTGTGTAATGCTGGAAAATAATTGCAACAAAACGAATTCTCGCCAAGTTATTTTTCAGTTGTCTTATTTCGTATTCATGCCCAGAGGCGGCAAGATAAAAGAAAATAAGTGAATTATACAGAAAGATTTATGCGTTGAATTAAATTTTTATTAAATGAGTTGGAAAACGGTTTTATATGCAAAGTATCAACAACAAAAAAACTTATAAGTAATATTCAACAAGTTTAGTCAAAATGCGTTTTCAGTGACTGTTCATGTTCTGTTTGCAAATTTGGTTTGTCCTTAAGCCAAAAATAATAGTGTTTAACTACAGTTTTTTCTAGAAATATGAATTATGTATGGTGCAGTGTCCTATAAATCTTGTCGGGTTTATATTTTGGCGTTCACTGCCCTTTTCTGTGAAAGTTCCATTTACTTTTCGGTTTTGATTATGATTTGGTTGGAAATGTTTGAGGAATGGACACGAGTTTAGATGTGGTTGAAATAACGGGAAAATCTAGGGGAGTTTGAAAATGACAGGAACATAAAATAAAGTTACAATTTATTAAAATATTTGGTGGAAAATCAAATTAATATATTTTAAATTTCACGCCAAACATTTTAGTTCTATTTCCAAATAAATGAACTTAAGGTTATTTAAAGTACTATAAATTTCACGTGAATTAAAGATAGTTCTAGTACCATCTTCATCTGCATTAGAAATAATTAAAATTCTAGTAGAAACCCAAAAAAATCTTTATTTCATACATTTACATTTTTTTAATTATTTTATTTTAAACTAAAGGCAGCTATTAAAAAAGACATTCTACCAACTTCTTGAAACTTTCTTTCGCACGGTAAAACAATGCCTGAAATATGCAAACTTATTCAAACTATTAAAATTTACAACTCCATTCCCGGAATCCATTACTCTAATTTTTTGGCAGTCCTGTTGGAAACTCAACGCAAACTAGCTGATGGCGACAAAACCAAATCTACTGGAAATAATTACCGTGTTTCATCGCCAAATAATGTCAATATTTATTCAAGCTCTAATGAAATAACTACAATTTCATGTTAATCAAAAAACCAGCATGCCACTGTGAATTATCTGATACAACCTCAGGCCAAATGCTCACCCTTGTAATGCATTATTGACCACGTGCCCTTTAATTAGGTGTGGTTCGGAGCTCGGACCTCCCATCAATATTGCAGACCTTGCACCTACCCTTCAATAGACACTAATTCACTCCTTCAGCCACTATAATAATTTTGTTAATATTCAAAAGCGCACGAAATTCGCTGTTAAAATTAATGTTTGTAACAAATTGTATCAATCATGTCAATTTATATCATCACATTATCCTTTACATTATCCTTGTCCTTTCCTGTTGAGCTCGTGAGATATGTCCCGGATATAACGGTTATTGCCCTACAGTCCCTCGTCCCATCGCCGGAAATAAACAGATCCTTTAGAAAAGGCCAAGCCTCAAAGAATATTAAATAGCAAAACGTAATTCTACACTTTAAGAACGGGGCCATTCAGATGTAAATCAAGAGGGGAAATGTTTCTTGAAAAATGGCGATATTTTGGTTGTTTTGGCGGTAATATGATAACCGTTTAGGAGAAAAGGGAAAATATACAATAAATGTTATCATTACATCATATAATATTTGTATTTCATACCATAATATTGAAATATAGACGGATGAAATATTTTGTAAAATTTTCTAAATCCTTCGGATTTTCAGCTTTATTAAAACTAAAGCTAACGAAAACATTTTAACCATCATATAAAACTAACTAAGAACTGACTGTTTTCAAAGAATTTACTGCCGTGGCCAATGTCATCTCTACCAAACTAGTATACTTGTCTCATTTCTCACAAAGATAAACCGGAAACAAACACAATTAATTTCGGTTTGCTTTGCATCAACCCGCCCAATTTATATGCAATGTGTTTGGCAATGATAAAAATCCCATTTACGGTCTAGATTAAACAGGAACTGAACGACTATTAACTACATATTTGGGTAGACAGAATGGACTTGTAACGACCATTCCCATTTTGTCTGTTGGGCCCAAGAAAAATTACGACAATACACACAAATGAGCTCCATGAACCCAACATCACAAAGTTTATTTGTATGCACTGCCTAGTTTGGCAACCGCTACAATAACTTTGTTGATTTTGTCTTAATTGTAGTGCACTTGGCCCCATTTGCTTCATCTTAATCATCGTAACGCAAGCACTTATCAAATGGTGAATTTCAATGAGGCATTGAAACCGTACACTTGTTTTTCAAATCAATTTTAATGTGTATGGTACTTTATGCCATGATAATCGCTTCAATCAAGGTCCAAACTAAGCATAACAATTTAACGATTATAATTTTCTCTGCGAGTTGATGGTGGTGGGAACACATGCATGAGTGCGACCCACACAAAAATGTGCGTCAAATATTACAGCGCTTACAAGTACATGTTCTCTCTGTCCACAGAATGGAGAAATATTACAACATGGTGCTTCATTTTTATGCAGCTTTAGGGAAAAATCACCATACTTTATCATCATTTACTCAGAAATTCTATTAAAATAGCTCAACGCCCTAATGGTTCTTATGGTATGTACTCTCGTTAGATCCATCTCACTCAACCTCAACCCACCTGTAGTTAACATTATCTTGGTACAAATCGTTTAACAAACATTATCACAAGTTTAATCTTGTGGTGATTAGCGTACATAATGCAATTTACTTGTAACAACTGTACGCGAATGCACCATGAACTCTCCGAACCATTAAATCGGGTTCAGTTGTAGGGCATGGGTTGAAACACGATTGTTGTTGTCATGCTACATTGCCTTAATACCGTGAAAAGGTAGTTTTTTAATCGGCGTACCCCAATATTAACATCATCGTGTAATTGTTCCACGCTTTGACCAAAAGGGCAGAAGGATTATTTCGCAAATATGCGGGCGAAATCACGGATTTTTTTCTCTAGTCCATGTAAACACTTCCGGTAGAATTTGAAAAATGTTTTGAATACCTAAAACACGTACAAAGGAACTTGGAGTTCAAGCGATGTGTTGTTCAATTGGTGTGACAATCTGCTTATTAGTTCAAATAGGAATAAATCATTTGGAAAGCAGCACACGTAAATCTGTCTAATAAAAGTAATTGAAGGGATTGGGGTCCAGCTGCAATTTTAGTTTTGGTGAATTGTTGGTTTAAATTATTCTTTAGATTGAGACAGAAGGTTTTAATAATTTGAAATTCCCGCTTATAGATTTATTTAAAGTTTAGTGGAGTCGAAATGAAAATGTAGCTAATTTGATGGGGATACAAAAAAGAGTCTGAAGTAGGGAACACGTGTTAATATTCTGCATAGGTTTCAAAAAGAGTAAATCTAGAATACGAAAATCATCATCTTACTTCATAAAAGCCAGTAAAAATTTTTGACCAGTGCTTTAAAAACTATGATGACTTAAGATTTGTTTTTGACTTTAATTTTTTACTTCATTAAATTATCCGAAACCTCCCATGCATCTAGTAATTTTATTTGTGGACAAATTTCAAAAATTTCCCCTTCAAACCAAAAATTTTATTATGACTTATTATGAGATATTTGCACATAAACAAGACCCAACCGGTACAGGCAGTATTATAATTATACCTGGTGTCAACAGTGCTTATTTGTACGTGTGGCGTTAGTAATTTCCGCCTATAATCAGGTCGTTGCATTCAAATACAAATGGATTAAAGATTGATCTCGATGTTGCATACAGAAATGATTCGTACTCGCCGGATGTTCTTTAATTCGTAGCATGGTCTCTGTTGGTTCACTTCCGGTACATCATTGTTACCAAACGCCATGGCCAGATGTTCCTAAATATATACGAGATCGATTCTATATTTGCCTTCGGCAGCAGATGCAGACCTCCTCCGTTATACTCTAACCAAACTGAAAACATCTTCCAAAGTATATGCCTATTTCTGCAAACAATTAGCAATGGAATAAATTTGCATTTTAATCAAATGCGAAAAATGCATGCGAGGCAATAACAAATGTAGTAAACCCCCTTTAGTTTAAATTATTTTACGTATCGTTTGGATCCTTAGTATATTACAGAAGAGCTCCTTGTTTATATCTCGTTCACTTATACAAATGACGCGACCCTAAGTTTAAGTATTAGCCCGATTATCTGATGTAGAGCCTCTCCCGCTACCATCATTGTCAAGAATGTCTTTCAGTTAATAAGTTGAAACTTAATTATCCTAGAAATGAGTCAGCCGCTCGGCCTTAAAATGACTTCAAATTTTCTGAAGAGCATCTTTGGATTATGGGAGTAATTAGTAAATTCCACAAAAGAATTATACAGTGAAATTTAAGGGGTACAATAGAAATTTTTGGTTAACTCAGGGAAATTCGTATTTAGTTCGTGGATTTTAGAAATTTATAAAAGTTATTGAAATTTCGAATATTTCAGTCGGTTTCGTAAAAAATCAATAATATAATTAGACATACTTTTAAAATTCATAGCAAATAACATTCTACGAGTAGACTTTACATTATTATTTCTAGCACAAAATCCTATCAATATTTTGAATACAAATTCCAACCACCACCAAGCAAATGTGTTCCATGACAGATATCCAAGAGCAAATGTAGCAGATGATGCTTTGTGCATTCGCCAAATTTTCATACACACTCTGAAACTCTGAAATACGGAATAATTCAAAGCATATCTCTGGCTTGGCAGTCTATCTATATACATACAAGCCTGCGAATGACAATAATGTACTTTAGCGTCACCATAAAGGTGAAGCGGAATCCATTCGATGAGATGGCGATGGTTGCCTACATGAATGGATTAAAAGCCGCATGTGCAATTCAGGGTCAAAATTACAACACGGCGTGTGGAAAATCGGTCGATAACTCTTTGCCCGCAACCGTTTCATCCATCTATCAACTGTTATTATTTTTGCTTCTGCACCATTGTGATAAGTTGGGTTCTTCACGACACACACGTAAGTAATTGCTGTGATTTTTAACGCACGCCGGATTATAGGCGGCTTCCAACTGGGGCGGAGATAAGAGGTCACGTGATTTGCTTCCGGGTTTCTCAAGAAGAAGTCAGTCACAAATCAAAAATCCATTGCGTTGGTAAAATAACTAAAAAATTATTTAGGAAAACTAGCACCAACTTACACGATATTCTTTTCTTAGAAAAACTTTTACAACACCCTTTGGTAGATCCCCAAAGTCTCAGCTTAGCACACCCCATCGTCCCCCATCGAAACTAGCTTTGCACTTTTATAAATAAACCCAATTTATTACGTTTCAAGTCTCTGAGGAAACATTGTTTTTCTTTCGCATTAAACATTTACGAAATTTGAGATTTCTTTGTGATTTCATAAAGATGGGGGCGTCTTATTCAGGTATATGTAGATAAATGCCCTCAAGGCACAAGCTTTTATGCAAGAGAAGATTGTTCACTCCCCTGCTTATTTGATATAGTGAAATATTGGGGGCGCTCTATAAAAAGGTTATCTATTTCCAAGACGAGTGAGTGAACTTGGAGAGATATTTTTGAATTTACGAGTGGAGTAGGAGCTGTGACCTTTTTTTATTGTGTTATATGTATAAAATAAATGAAACTGTAAATACCTACATTTTATGTAAATTTCTCGTAATATGAAAGTAGCTCGATTGAAATAATGTATATACATAAATTCCCACTTTTGTATATCTACTAGGTATATTAAGTTGAGTAATAAAATTTTTTGTTTTCCATTTAAATTATTTTAGCTGTAAATGTCAACAAATAAGGATTAACGGATTTGAAATGTTTCCATCACGCTTGTCCAGAAATTTTATTTCAAGTCTTAATTTAAACGCTACGACATCAAAATCGTTTCTTTTATTTCTAATTTCTATACGCATTCATTTATAGCCCTAATAATTCTCAAAACTTTCCCGAAGTTTAATTTCGTTTAGAAAATCTAAACTGTCGCTTAAAATATGTAAAGCTTTTATTTAGGGGAGGGGCACAATTTAATAACCGAATAATTCAATTTCATTAAATTATTTCCATCATTCAAAACCATCCATCATTTTTCCTGCAATAAATTTTTACTTCCACCGACTTCTCCCAACTCACATAAATCAACCCAGTTCGTAATTTCCCAAAAATCAACTCGCCCCCTTGTATTATTATACGTTGGCTAGTCAAACACTTAATCGTGCTCTATCTGGTCATGTTTTATCCCAGTAAATGCCGTTATATTTTAACCGGAACTGAATTTATACTGTGGCCTGTACAAACATTTGTTTTGGCTCGGTTATATGACCGTCTAAAATGTTTCCAATTCATGTTGGAATTAATGAAACGGCGCTACTGTTTTTGATGGTTTTCGTGATGCGTGCACAGTTTTGTGTTTAATCAAAGAAGTTTTATGGTGGAGTTCAGGGTTGGCTTGAATGAATTTAAGTCATTTTGCAAAAAGTTGGAAGATTATTATGAAAAAGCACCTAAGGATTTTCTAATATTTTTATGTGATTATGTGAAACAAAAAGAAAAACTTATACCTATACAGGGTGTCCCGGAAAAAGTGGAAAATTTCTCAGATTCAGATAGGGCATGAAAAAATAAAATGACAAGTTCCTATAAAAAATTTTCATACAGGCGTTTTTTAAATTTAGATTTTTTTTCGGAATGAGACTTTTTTTTAATGACTTAATAAAACATGAATTCGTTTATTATTCTTTTTCTCGAAAACGGTCCACTTTATCGACAATAAACAAGAGTAGCTTTTCTTTAGTCTAAGGTTCAAGCTACCTGAGTTTTTTGTTTTAAGTCTTTTTCACACAGGGTGTTAAAAGTTTAAGCATTAAGTTGAAAGCTTAGTCTGCCCCTGGTAAACTAAACTAGCTAGATATGTGTCAAGGACATTATTTCAAGAGGTCCTTAGTAGTGTCTATAATATTAACTTTTTATAAAATTCTATTAAGTACTTTAAAAGTTATTAAAAAAAAACGATTTCCAGCGACGCTCTTCAGGGCTACATATCTTCGTAGGGAGAGCCTGTAGGAAAAATTTTTGTCATCTTACTTTTTCATGTCCTATCTGAATCCGAGAGATTTCCCATTTTTTCCGGGTTATATAGTGTTCTTATTTTTCTTAATATTCTTTCTTTAACATTTTTGAGATCGAACACAATAATTTTTTGTAAAAATCTTAAAGTACACTAGATGATTTTGATAAAATTCACTTACAAAATGAGGGCTAATTTGGAAATTTTGCTAAAAATTAGACTAGGCAGCGACTTAAAACTTAGCACATTCTAGTTCCAAAACTGGAGGGAAGAATTAAAATTTTGGCGGATGCGCCAATGTTACAAAAAGTTAAAAATTTTGCACTATTACTTAACACACATTCACACATAATTGCGAAATGTTAATCTAAAATTAATTATAGTTATAAACCAGCAAGGTCAGAAATAAAATTTAAATCTAATTAAGTATGTTATGTAAAATATCCTCAAACCAAACTGCAAATTATAAAATAAAAATAAATTTTTCCCATTATCCTCCCTGATATTATAGGAAAATTTAGCAGATTAGGCAAAAAGTTGAAACTTTGTTGGTTTTCTGAGTCTATCATATAAAATTCGCAATTAAATAAAAAGTTAACTATATTATTGGTTATATTATTTATGGCTCGTTTCAAATCTTGCGCCTATTTAAAAAAATTGCCAACTTACGAGAGAATGTTGGCATGTTTTATTAGTTTAATAAGCTACAATGTCCTTCACTTTTACACATCATGTATTATTAAAACATACGCGCTTACAATTTGTATTTATAATTACAACCATCAAAGTTGCCCCCCGTTCTGGTGCCACAATATAATATATACACCGGGGGTTTATATTTACGTCTTGTGGATTCGTAGTGTTAATGGTATAATATTTGAGTCGATTAAGCTCGACACTTTATAACCAAGCGGTTTCTATTTTTGTCTCCAAGTCCAAGTTGCTTGGAACCAGGCAAGAAGAGGCGTCGACCTAAGACATTGCAACTGAACTGAACTGGAGAATAGTTTTATTTCCACACACGCATTGCTTTATTTTTGTGTTGTTGTCGCGGCTTCGGATTATCTTATTAGTTACCACGATATAGCGGTAAACTTCCAACACTCAAACTAATAAAGTCAATTGATAAAATTGTACAGTAGATGCTTTTAAACAGATAATCCGCAGTCTAATTGCCTTGATGCCACGATTTTTTCCCTCGTATTTCAGCCTTGATACCAAATAAAATGTTTACCATGTGGAGTTGTGGAGGTATATAAATAAGGTTAAAATTGCCTTTTTGGTGTTGAACAAGAGAAATGACCTCACATTCATTACACAAAATGTGGATGTGAATTCCAACCAACTCTATACGCATTTTCGCTGGTTTTATCTGACTCACGTGACAGTTTCAGTCTAGAATTCCTGTTTTCTGTTACGTTATCGCACTGTCACTTCGGGCAGTACAAAACAGCAGAATTCCCTTTAGGATGTTTGTTGTGACTTCTGAATTGACATAGATTTTTTTGGAAGGTATAAAATAGCGAGTGACTTTGTCTTTCTGTAAAAAAATTTAGAAGTTAGACTGATGATTTTAGAGCCAACTCTTAAATTGATTCATCTGGAAATGGAAACGTCTTTTTTCTAAAATTGAACTAAATTTGTCGCTGTCAACTCGTTCTAAAAGTATGATTAGGTTAGACAACGTAACTATAATTTACGTGTCACGTGATGTAGTCTATAGCCAAGACTTGAGATGTCTTCGTAGCCTACTCTAATTTATTACATCGCACGGTAAACTCGACTAAATATGTGAATTTTTCTAGGATCGCAGTTAATAAAATTACAGTTTTATAAAAAGGACAATCATCGACTAAAAACGTGGCACATAAATTATGCAACATTATTTTACTGATTTAAAATAACGCATGTATTTTTTTTTTCATCAAACTCGCAACATTATATAGAAGTTTTCTTCGCATATAATAATTTTATCTTCTCGCCACGTCAACTTAAATTAAAATTCCTCTTCATTCTTCCTTCAAATCTGCGCCCATCTCCGCGATGATAAAATTACACGTTGAACGTTATGAGAAAAATCCCGAATGTTAAAAATGCAAAAAATCCGCACACATCGTTTTTACACAGAAACTCATTTTGCGTGTTGGTTGAAACCAATTTAAAAATTTCTCAGAGGCAAAAGTGGTAGAACGTGTTCTTAGCACTCAATTTGGGTGTTAAACTATAAAAACCCCGAGGGCTCTTTTAAAAATGTATAACGATGAGGCGGGGGTTGGCTTTACAGCTCTGCCATTGTAACTAAACAAGCGTTTCTTTAGTGACAGAACTTACAGCTTTTATGGGTTTCTCTGAATGATGTGTACTTTTTTTTCATTGCCAATGTTGGGGAACACAACGCTTTATTATTATTATTCTTTAGCATCTGGTATAAAATTAAATTTGTGTTAATTGATAATATTATGACCCGCATGTTAACCACATAGAGGCGTTGTTATTAGTTTAAATTTGTGTGTATAAGCTTCTAAAGTACTGATGGTTCTCACATTAGAGGATGCGTGATGGCAAAAATATGATACTGACACTGAAACACATCTGGTTCTTTCGTAATATTATTGTTACATACTATACAGTCTACTGGGAAATTTAAACTGTAGCCTAGAATTTCCAAGATCAAGTATAATAAAGTGATAAAAGTAACAAACTGTTTTTGTAGTACGAGTACAACGAGGAATTGTGAATGAACAAAATCATGTTTTAAGCTTTGTTCTGTACAATAGAGTGTTTAAAAAACGATATTTATATTGTTCTCGTATTCAGTTTCATACACAGGGACGGCAGGAATATTTTTCTAAAGCTGAATGGCCGTTAAAAATCAACATTGTGAAAACTGAGGGAGTTACTGGACTCTATTATAAACTCTAAAATTCCAGTTTTTCCCGTTTATAAATAATAAAAGGGACACAACGATTTTTATAAAATCTAATCTTAAAATAAGTGCACTAAAATTCCGGATAAAGTGAATATTACATTTCGTTAAAACAAATAATTTACGGTAGCAATTTTTAAAGAAGACTGTTCTAAAAACATCCCAACACGAATTTTCGTCAAATCTACATTTCACAACCCCAAATGTTCGCTTTACTAGGAAAAAAATTACGGAAACAGCAGGGTGACTCCAAGGGATCAACCAAATGATCCAGGGGACTAGAATCTTTGCCTGGTGTCCCATAATAGACAAAAAATCATTTTGTCACGCTTGATGTATTCAAAATAAAACCATCACCCCTTTTAATAATCTCCTACAAGTGGCAACTTTCATTCTAATGGGAAAAACTTAATACTTTTGCAGGATTCAAATTTATCGCCTTCAGTTAATTTTAAACAGACTTAAGTTACTTTTTTAGGCTTTGTCGTCGACGCCGAATCAGTGTGCAAGGCTTGTAAATATGTCAACACTGTCGCCTTTTAAAGGGTAACTGTCGTACTCAGACGGAGAGACGATGATGCATCGTCTCCCCTGATGCACTCTGCAAATAATACGATGAGTCATCGAGCGTCGAGACGCGCCACAGTAACGTAGTAACCATATTATATTGCCCCAGCATTCGGGAAATTTATAATACAAGATACAAGTCTGAAAAACCAATAACAGAAGTTAGAGGTTTTCACTTTTTAAGATTTAGGACGTTTTCCAATCGATGGTTAGTTAATTTCCTAAATCGATTGAAAAACTGGCCCTTAGATATTTTGTCGAGTTGTTAAAATTATTTTGTGGGTTAAGAGCCCAAGTTGATAAAACTCATAAAACTATTCACTTGAAATCTAGCCTAAGTTATCTTATTATGGGGGTTGTGTCCCTTTTATACAGCCCTTTAATCGTGTCAAAGTGCGAGAAAAAGTTTACAACTTATGGGCGGGAAAGTACAGCTTGTAAAATATGTATTTGATCTTTGAGTAAATTTGAGGGGCAGTTTTACGATTCTCATAGTGACATTATGGGGGTTTATAGTGAGATTTAGATTAGCAGCAAAGAGGCGACAAAATAAGATGAGGCGATAAAAAAAGGTGTAATTAGTTAAGTGCTGTTATGTAAAATTGAAGAGGGAAAGGAAGAATTTTGTGGTGTCAGTGTCAGTAATTTTTTTAATCAAAAACACATTTAGTTTCTTTAATCAAAAGTTATTTAAACAAAATATCGGATTCAAGTAGTGGAAATAATTAGCCATGTTTTTTCGATGAAAATGTCACTTCTAATATAAATTCAGATTATGATCAAAACGTTCTATAAACTGTAAACAATTTATTTGTAGTTTCAAAATAACTTCCTTCACTTTGTGACCTCGTGACCATAATTATAATTATTCTAGATAACGCCTCGAAATTTCTAATAAATAACCAAAGCGAAAGCAAATTGGACAAAATCAAAAAGTTTTCTGTTAGTAATATTTTTTTTTAACTACTGACTAAATTTAACTTGTTACTCTTTGGCCAGGCCACCCAGTCATTCACTTCATAAATCACATACACTCATTTTTTCGATAACTTATCACATTGACAGGAAATTGTGATATGAAAATAAAATACGAGTAAAAGTATTCAACCACAAAAAAAACAATCTCTCCTGATATGGTGTTTTATTTACAGTAAATTAATTAACCAGTGGATTCCGTTATATTAAAGAAACCCTTTGAATTGTTTAACATGTCATAACAAATTTCCTTGCATTCTAATGCCACTCAATGGAAATTGAAACATCTTTATGCTGAATAGATTTTTTCATATAGTCGCTTTCTCTTCTAATTTAAAAGTAAATAAGAAAAAACTTGTTCCAAGTTGTTTTATTACAAGGAAGCTATTGGACATACCGAATCATCCGAATAGTTAGACGTCGTATCGTCGATATCATCTTCAAAATCACATTCAATTATCTTCTTCGTCAGTTTAATCGGTTCAGATGACCTTCTCAACCAAGACATCCTGGTGGCTTTTGGTCCTCGCCTAAATAAATCACTTCACACCACTGCACTCTCAGAAAACTTTTAACCAAATTCGAAATCGAACACCACACACCAACACACAGACACAACCACACACCTACTCCATTATTTATGGCAAAAAACTTTCGGAAACTTCACCAATTCACAAATTGCCTGCATAATCCATCCAGCATGCTTTTCCACCGGAATAATATCGAATGTGTAAAAATTCGTGTAGGAGGCGCATGTGACTACTAGCACATGTTTCGTGTAGGGGGCATTTGTTAAGTGCAACGCTCCAAAGCCAACTAAAGTTGCGCCTGCATTAAAACAGTAAGGCACCATGGAGCTCTGGATTTGAATTAGTCACCAGGGCCGTGTTCGTCATTTTGATGAGTTTATAGAGGAAGTCTGTGGGAGGAGGCGAGAAAAAATCTAGGAACTAGCGACAATAATATAAACAAGAGTGATTAACCTGATGTAAGTATGTAGACAAAAAATAAAGTTGACTTGGCGATGAGGCTCAAATTTCTATGCGGCATTTTTATTTAATGAATTTTTATCCACAACAACATTATTAACCACTTTGGAAAAGTGGTTTTAATCCAATGTATACGAGTTTCTGATTCACTTGTGAATTTATTACGCAGATTTGAGTGCAGCCACCATGAAGGCCAATCGAAAAAGAGGCACAAAATACTATCTTCCGCGAGTGAGTGAGTGGTTAGAGATGTTTTGCATTTTAATCTAACAAAGAACCAACAGGATGTTGTAATATCATTTAGTTAAAACTATAACACATTGTTTTTGTTTTGCATTGAATAAAGAACAATTATTATCAATTTTGTGTGTGCTATGCGTTTTGTATTCAAGGTTGATAAATAATAGAATTAGTTTATGGAAAGTTTTTAAGTACCGTCCTGGTGACTTGTAGGGTGCGGGTGGGCCACGAATAAGGGGACCCGACTTTTGGATATTTTAAGTCCCTAAAAGATAGAAGGGGAACAAGCGCGTCGAGGCTGTCGAGACATAGGAACCATAATGACGATGATCATTTCGTTCATGTACAGGGAGGATCATAAATATCATAATATTGTCATGCAAAAATTAAATGTGTTATCTTCTTTAAGAGAGATAAATTCGTCTAGTAGAATGATATTTTAAAAGAAAATTTCTAGGTGATGAAAAAAAGCGATTTTACAGATATTACAGTAGATTTAACCAAAATTTCCAAAAAAATGCACTGGAAATTTATTATTAAACTAAACCAAAATTTAACTAATTTCTATTCTTCTCGTTTTTATTACTTTTCCCAAGATGAAAATCGAGTCGATTCTATTGACCCACATCCATTTCTTCAAAAATTACTTAGCACTATAAATGTGTCATTTGAATCACCCAGTATAATACCAACTTACAACAACATTCCCGTCTCATTGCGGAGATAAACTGTAAAGCAAATATAGAAACAATTCTAAGAACTTTACTAAGTACATAATGAAATACTCAACTCTTGACTGGGAATTTGTAAATAATAAAAACCCAGTCGATGGACTTTGAGATTGTGTATAAACATAACAAACCACCTACAAAATACAAATCATTCGAATTGTACGATAATTTAAAAATCGAACCACACACAGAACAGACACACTTTGACAAGTTTTATAGTTTATGGGCGACTCAATGCCTTTTTGGGGCTGGGGAGCCTTCAGACCGACAAAGTTATGACATACCATAAAACATTTCGTAGTTTTACAACGTTATCTAATCGGTTTTGTCTTTCAATACACAAAAAATCTGGCACCCTACCTACATTTAGTTTGTTATTTATGTTGAAAAAACTGATATTATCGTGAGTTTAAAGTAATTTATCAAGAAGCAATTTAGTTACAATTGGCTTCAGGTGGGAAGTACTGTTAGATATATGAAAAAATCCAAAGTGTTGGTTTTTGTGTTATTATAGTTCCGCAGGCGCAAAATTTGCTGCAAGAGTTTTACGACAAATTTAATTATTCGCTAAGATAATAGAATTTAGCCTAGCAGGATTTTTATTTTTCATAAAAAGTGATTTGAAGCGAGTTCTCTTCGGAATTCTAAAATACCTGATAGAATTTTATACAATTCTAGCAAAAAATGTCTGGTAATTATCCTTTTTAACATTTAATTTATTGCGAGTCAATGCACCAGACATCAGCCATCAAAAACCACGCTAAAAGCTGTTATCAAACAAAGACCCCTCACTTACCAACTTGCTGCTATCGAAAACAACTCTTTTGATTTTATCTTCTGGAACTTTCGGCGGTACAACAAAAACTTTTCGTCCAACAGGTCGATCAGCTTTACTCAAACTCGCCGATCGCAAAATGGTAATCTGTCTGTTGTTAATGCTAACAATTTGATAATGCTCATTTTTCTCAATGGTCTTTGAGCGAAAACTGCCACCACAAAACATTGCCAATGATGATAAAATACTAAACACAAGCACAAATAATTTCCCGTCAGTCACTCATTGTCCATGAAAAATCGCGTGGACTTAAAGAAACACACACTATTCTTCACGCAGCTGCCTCTGAACTGAAAATCTCTTGACCATGTGCTGTTTAGTTACCTTTAGCGCGCCATACACACCTTTTACCTGCATTGGAAAAGGACACCACGCGAACTAAACCGAGCCTGGCGCATTTCTTTTGCAAGCAAGAGCGAGATAAATTACCACACAACGCCTCCGTTCTTCATTATTTACGTGTAGAGGAAGTTATGTACAGGTAGAAGGAAAAATGCACCGGTTTCATTAGACGATGGTCTTTACGTACAGTGTTAGAAAGAGAGATGGAATTACCTGGGTTGTGTTGGTAGAGGCGGTATAATGGGCTTTGTATTGCTGGTACGTGCATAAATTGTAATTGAATACAATGAAATGGGGTTTAAGTACAAGAGTACAGTCTTGATGTAAAGCTTACTTAGCGGAATGTATTCGTAAAAAGTGGAAGTCACTTTATAATCGATTTATTCGGTTTGCATACATAATGTTTTCTCTGGTAATCTCAAGACACATGGGAGGAACAAATAAATATACCCAAGGAGGAATGTTTGTACTAAATATCTAACAAAGCTCACATGCAGTTTGTTCTAAACTTCTAGAGGAATAATCTTATTGCTAGGAATTAGTATCTATTTATTTGAGCAAATTACAATATACAAAAAAATGATTGGATATTGTAAAAATAACAGTAATAAACTGCAAATTTTCCTCTTTTGCCGCCACAATAAAATTATACACATTATCCATGAAAACGCTCCACCGCCAATTACTTTCCTTCAAAAAGATTAACGTGCTTCGTTGCAAACATTTAACTTGCCACCATCTCATAGTTGAGCAACTAAACCAAGGCCCTATTTAAAACTTTGCACATAAATTTCGCTGTTAAAGCACCGTTTCATTCAGTTTCGAATTTCCAATGTGCAACATGATCTTTTCCCCATGAAACTATTTTCTATAATGGTGTGGCAAAAGCCTCAACTAATTGTTGTAAAACTATAAACTGTGAGAGTTTAAAGCACTTGGTGCGATTTGTAATGGTTTTTAAAATAAATATAGGGCGCATTGTAGGGGAAATAATAGACCGCAATTTAATTTGCACAATTGGTTACATGGAAAAATGTTATCCTTCGTGTAATTACAATTATTTCCTGCCCATGTAATTTGTAATATGTTTGCGTAAACGGAAGTGGTATAATATTAGTAGTAATTATAATTTCGTAATGTTTCTATTTGTTTTGTACTTTTCACTATATGACATATCTGTTGTATTTATCTATATTACTGCTAATGGTTTATTTCTTATTGATTTGAGATAGCGAGTATATTATTATTATAGTGTGCAATTATTGTATAATATAATAAATTTATCTAGTTTACAATTGCAAACAAGTTTATTTATTATTTTGCAACATAATATCATTTTTTCCGAAGACTACAGGAGTCAGGTCAGGGAAGTACGGTGGATACTTACTTCATAACTTCAAAATTGTCACCAAATGTGACCATGAAATTGCTAAATATACAACAGTCATTTTTAATCTAATTCCGTTTCCGAAATATGTATTAGAAAAAAAAATAAGCAACACAATTTTTGATAAAATATGTGAACTTGATTTTACAATTATATCCATATCGTTAAAAATTTATACGAATATAATTTTTTGTACTTATGCAACTTAGTAATTTTCTCTTGGTATCATTTTAATTTATATTTCATCAATACTTTTTTCTCTCTGATGTTTTCAATCTACCATCGTTATATCAGAGTGGAACTTCCACATCTGCTGAAAAGTAGAGTGGCAGGGGATGTTGCAGCTTGATTCTTACCTGCGGCAACTCAAGTCCCATCACCTGCTTTACACACTAATTGAAACCATTAACAGGATAATCCTGCACTACCATTTTCGTTACGTGCACAAAATCCAACATTTCTCAGAAGTTTTTTTTTTATTTCAAATAGATTAGTCTGACTGATTCATGTGTTCTATTTCGGGATTATTAGCTAGTTTTCCAGGTTTCATTTGAAGGAAATAAACTGTTTCCTGGAAGACGATAAAACTATTGATTTTTATTTCGGTTAAGTGTGGGAGGTTAATTAATTTTTTTTCAGCTGTGTCAAGGGGAAACAGATATTAAATCTGTGGAAAACCCGGACAGTGGCATGCTCATACAGGGCGATTTATGTTGACTTGATAAAATGTTTTTTATGAAAATGGACAAAATTTAGGGTAGATTTGGTATTTCTTCTATAGACTTAAAATTTACATGAAAAATAAGAAAGTGCTATAAAAAACGGAGACAGAAATATCTTTACTTTTAAGACTAAAATTGGCATTTTGATCCCAAAATTCAATGAATTTTTTGGAAGACTGAAAAAACTTTTTCAAATTTCTGTAAATTACTGCAGTTTTTAAAAAATATACCCAGAAATTAAATAGAATCCTACCACTTCCTTGTTACAAAAGCCCTATTTTCCGTTAGTAGAAAGTTCAACAATTTCAAGAACGCACCACTTTAATTAAATTCTCTTTTAAACAAGACATCTTCGTATACCTCGTGAGCAATAAATCTCAACCCTAGACTAGACATTATTAAAACAAACCAACCGATTACATCAATAATAGATCATCTATTATTATACTTTCGTCCACAGACTCCTAATCTAAAATTGAATACTAAAATCAGGTGTCCCCTCCTAAAACCCAAGCAATAATTCACCTTCACCTTCTTTAACTTGGAGTAAGTAAGTGAAGAGGGTGCACAAACAACCCACCAGATGCTTGTCCTATTCGCGGTTCGTTGTCCATATGGCCCGGCAGCTGCTTTTTAAAAGAGACTGAAGTGATTGTGGTTGTGCGGGGAGAAAGGAGATGAGGCCCAGGACAGGTGGCACACGTTTTCGGGGCTCGTGCTTCTGGCCCTTACTTATTACCTTACTGATATGGACATCAGTACAGTTACATCAAAAAGAGAAATGATTGCGGAAGAGCCTTTTCTTCAAGGTGGTGTGAAAATTAACACTTGTTAGGGAAATTATTATAATTAGGGTTTTTTTGGAAATGGGTTATGTATAAGTAGAAAGTGGTTTGGTTGTTTGTTTGTTTACTGTTGGAATTAATTTGTTGACTGACCCTTGGCGACGTAATTTAATGGAGTTTTGTTTGGGTTGTTGGACTGAAAGCGGAAAATTATAAAAATTATGATGGAAGGATTGGAGAAGATATTTGTAAAGTACTGATTTACGTTCAGTTATTAAAAACTTTTCAAAACCATTAAGAAAAATGGCCATAAAACTTTAGTTTTTTCATGAAAAATTTCTAACTCAAAAAATCTCCAAAATTTGTTATTTACGTTTTTCTAATTTCCTTGATTGTTACTAAAATTAAAATATTATAGCTGCAGGTAGATTACGATATTCTCTATACAAAACTTAAAACCCCATCTCGATATCTCTACCCATTTTGAAGTTATGGACGTGGTAAAATGTCAAAAAAATATTTTTGGGAAAACCCCAAATTTCAAAGTGCCATAACTTTTGAACGGGATAAGATATTTGTAAAATATTGACAAATTTACGTTCTGCTATTAGATATTTTTGAAACTGATCAAGATAAATGGTCATGAATATTTCGTTTTTTCATAAAAAATTTCCAAATAAAAAAATCTAGAAAATTCGTAGTTTTCGTTTTTTTCCATTTTTCCTGAATGTCATTATGCTGTGTAAAAAAAACTTCAAAACCCATCTCGATATCTCTACACGTTTTGAAGATATGGGCGTTGCAAAATGTCAAAAAAATATTTTTGGGAGAACCTCAAATTTCAAAGTGCCATAACTTTTGAACGGGATAAGATATTTGTAAAATATTGACAAATTTACGTTCCGCTATTAGATATTTTTGAAAAGGATTAAGAAAAATTGTCTTAAATATTTTGCTTTTTCATAAAAAAATTCCAAATAAAAAATCTAGAAAATTCGTAGTTTTCGTTTATTTCCATTTTTGCTGACTGTCATTAAAATTAAAATAGTATAGTAGATTACGATTCTGTGTAAAAAAAACTTCAGTACCCATCTCGATATCTCTACACGTTTTGAAGATATGGGCGTTGCAAAATGTCAAAAAAGCATTTTTGGGAAAACGACAAATTTCAAATTGCCATAACTTGCAAATTATATAAAATATTTGTACACTATTGACAGATTTCCGTTTAGTTAAATATTTTTCAAAAGACCACAAAATTTATTTTTACCTGAAATTTGTGCCAAATCACCAAAAACCCCAAAAATTCATAAATGACGTGACGCTTATCTTTATTCATTAAGACAAATATGTATATTATTGTGACTCACCTCAGGTTTAAGGGTGGTGACCGTTGGGGTGGAAAAAATGCAGGTGTGGGCTAATCGAAACATTTAGAGTGCGTTGCACTCGATGACGTTTCTGTTGCAACGCAGCCCCACAAAAAAGGTACCATACAACAGAAGGTTTTGATATTTATTTTATACAAATCAAAAGGATTTGTTAATTTTTTTAAACCCAATCATTACAGTCACTTTACAAAATTAATAATTTTTTTTGCGGTCACTTCATTATAAATAATTGGATGAACATTTTGCCCTGCAAAAGAATTTGGTATTCATTCCATCAAATTAATGTGCATTGCTCGAATTAAATGGACAATTTTATTAATTGAATGCATCGTAATTCGTAACGATCCTGAAAATTTCTGTTTATCTAGAGCACAGCACAGCTGCATTTTTCTGGTTTTAAACAGTAAGTGTACAAAGCTCCCGGAAAATAATTAAAAAACTGATCAAATTGATAAAATACTCCAGTACCTATCTCCCCCTTATAGCAATAAATTGATTCTAATTGAGTTTTCCCAGCAGTCGGCTATCAATTCTCTTTGCCTCCACTTAATTTTCACACCGCGTTGTGTAAGCATTTTTCCAAGATATTATTAATAAATACGATTAATTAAATCCAATATCCGGATCGTAAATTGTGCCATTACAACAAACCACTCTTTTAAATTATTTATTTTATGGGTTATACTAACTTACATTTACTATTTTCATTGCGTTTAGAAAATTTATTAGGGCTCTGACCCCATCTGATTTCTATTATTAGCTCTCCGCAATTACATTTAAGAATGCAATATTATAACGGTCAGTAATAAACTTCTTAGCGTTTAAGATGCGATACAATACAATGAAAGTTATTACTTTACCTGGGGGCAAATCATAAACAAATTAAATCCTATGTTTTATCAGATGATATAACAACCTGCAGGCTGTAAACATATAAATAACAAAGTGGTGTTTTGTGCCGCGCCATCAGGTAAGTAGTTAAAATGTAAATACAAATTTATTTGTTAGTAAATATTTTTGAAATTTGTACATTTACAATTTTAGAATGCACGAAAAAATCACGTACAAAACAAAGTGACTAAGAAAAATTTCCTTGTTGCTCTATTTCCAAAGCATCCGAAACATTGATCAATGAAATTAGTCGATGCCAACATTAGTCACAGTGGTTTCTGTTTTTTTGCGTTGCACACACAGTTCTTTATTGTTTTTATGGGAATCGTCTAGACATTGAGTAACATTAAACTGCTTGCGGACCAAAGACCACAAAAGGGGTACTTGTTGGGGAGCAGTTTAAATATAGATGTGTCAAAATTCATAGTGAACCAGAGAAAGTTTGTCTAAAACACAATGAAGTTGTTCAAATTTATATTATAACACTTTTAAAAGCGCGTATTTCACATAAAGTACTCCGAACTTAACAAATCTTGATTTTTGGAAAAAAATTATTCTTATATTATTTTAATTTAGGAGTTTCAACAAAAACTGAAGATATTTTGGTTATGTCTTCACCAGAACTAGTGACAAAAGTTAAATTTATCACACCGCCACCGGAAGAACAACTACCACAGAAATCTGTAAAAACCATCCACGTGCGGAAAACTGCTTGCCTCTGAAAATGTTGAAGAGGAAGAACCTGAACAAAAAAACAAAGACCTAGAACTAGCTAAGGACATCTGAGGAATTGTTAGTAAACGAACAGAACTTTTCGAAAGTTTTTGAAAGAACTAGGCAGTAAGTTGTCAAGCTGTTAATTGCTTTAATGAAAGATGTGGATGAAAACTTAAATAAAAAAATGTAGAAAATGTTAGAAAAAGGTAAAGATATGGTTCATAATAAAAAAAAATGAGGTACTTGCAGGAGACCCGAAGATGCAGATAAAGACCTACAGGAAGCCTGAAGATACAGATGAAGACCTACTATTACCTACTGTTTAAAAAATATTTGTCAAAGAAGACACATTTGTAAAAGAAGGTTCATGACGAAAAAATATATTTGCAGGAGACCTGAAGATGCAGTTTGAAGACCTGCAAGATTGCTGAAGATATAGTTGAAGACCTACTAATAATATTTGCAAAAGAAGGTACAGTTGTTGAAGGTGGTCTAATTTTTTATTCCTTGGGAAGTCAAAAAACCGCAAATTTCAGTTTCGTAATAAAAATTGTTGCAAAATATCTAATTTTTTAGCGAATACACGAACTTTATTTAAATTTCTTGAAACCACAAGCTAAATTTACAAATTATGCAAATTCAAAATGCCTTTCTTTTGATACTAATTCTGTTCTCAACGTGGCGTCTGCACCACAAAGCCATTTGTTTAATTGTTTATAACACAAAAAGACCCATACGAAAAGTAATCTTGGATTGTAAAAAACAACATCAGGACTGGCGGCGGCTTATTATAAATACTAAAACATTAAACATGGTTTTGTACTAGAAGAAAGGGTCATAAATACAAAAGGATGTGTGGGAGTGATCTTCAATGTGGGTCACACAGATATAGGCATATAATATCGTGGAAGTATCTTAGTATTTACATTTAATATACAGGAAAGTTAATGATAAGCTGAAACTAAAAGGAAATTCAATTAGGCGCGATCGCCCACAATGTAATCACAATAATATACCTAATAAATATATAAATAGTTATTAGTTTTGTGTAGTATAATATTATGTACTGGAGAAAAACTGGCTGAATGAAGAATGATTGCGGTTTATGGAATACTGCAAATCTGCGGGTAGTATTATTGAAACTTTCATTGGTTGTCTCTACTATAATCACGGACAGTTGGTGTTTTAATTTTATAATTTAAAATGGCAAACACTATTAGGGCAGGTGCATGGACAGATTTTAAAGATTATAAACCAAGAAATTTATTTGCGAGGCAGTATATTATAATCAATGTTCATTTAATGATCATCTTTTCCTTTTTTATTTTAAACAAGTCTATCCAAATTCATCAGTGGATTGTTTGTCATAAATATTAACAAGACTACAATGTGTTTAACATCTGCCTTTATGCAAAAAATGCCCATATGTGAATCTAATAACACGAAATGCCTCTTGGGGCGATAAATAGCAAAATATGTAAATCTGGACGAGCACATGGTGCACAGTTTTATATTAAAGTAAATATATCTCCATCAGTTTGATTAATTGTAACCCCTAATTTTGCTGTGGTGAGTTGGTTTATGGGCAGCAGGAGAGAAGTATTGGGTTTTAATGGTGGTGGACTTGCGTGGGATTTTAGCAGAAAATAACATTTTCAGGGAAAATTATTATTAAATTAAAAACACTTTCTTCGCATACCATTTTCAATTTTATATACATAATTACTTCTCGTTATGTTTCGCTTTTCATGTATCTATTCTTCTTTTAAAGTCGTTTCTTTGCTCTTACTTCTAGTCATTTCTTCAATAAAAAAATAGTAGAATAGATCCACAGTTCAAATTTCTTATGCAGTATTTCTGGAGAGTCCACGTCTTCTACTTTTTTGGTGAGAAGAATAGAGAATATTAACTAACCAAATTTATTTTCCGGCTCAAATCTCGACTAGAGAACACGCTTATCTTCTGATTTTAAAAAAAATATTCAAATCAAAGATGAAGTCAACCCCATAGTCGATTTATCACAAAGAACCTCTGCCTATTATCTCATCACTTTAATAATACCCTACAGAGCGTATAATTAAAATCCGACCTCGAGACACATTTCTTGCACGATAAATTTAAAACTGCAATGTAGTACCTACTTACAGATTAAATCGTTTTATTTAAATTTGGGTCATAATTAAAAAAAAAACAAATCCATATTTATCTCGGCTTTAGCAGGTTCGAGCGCTACACCTGTCGCCAGGTGTGTATATCCTCGTCATGTATTTGCAGTTGTTTGGCAAGTTTTTTGGTCAATTTGTTGCTTTGTTCATCCGGTGGGCTCTATTACACACATACACAAGATATGATTACTTTTTACACACAATTAATTAAAATTATTTATTTTTAATCTAAGTTCTTACACAATGATAAATTAATGTTAAAGTTGTTAAGATAATTTGTATGTATGGTATGCTTAATAATGTAACTACTTTGTGGACGTGTGATGGGGGATTTCACCTGGCGCTGCAATTTATGATAATTATCGCTTGGAATGGATGGTGATATAATTTTGTTTGAATAATAATAATACAATGTAGAAAATGTGTATAAATTACAGTGGACAGTTGCGTGGAATTTTTGAACGACATACAAATAGTATATGTGCATAACTTCTTAAATATAATTATCCTTATTTTAAAAACTGAGGTAGTTGTTTATATTTTCGTGCACATGCATTTATTATTGCAGTTAAAAAAATACTTATTGAGTCACCAGGAAGTTGAAAAAGAACAAAAAATCTAATAAAAGATGTCAAAACTATCGAACTCATCTTTTAACATTTATGAAAAAAATAATATGTATTCATAACTGTAAAAATAATTAAGTTATTAGAGATAGAATGTTAGGACGTGAAAAAACGATATAACCTCTCAAATTCGCTTCGATTTCCATAGTTTTGCAATTTTCAAAATTTTATACCCAATTTTAACTCGAAATAGGACCAATTTCACAGTCCTATTTATTTTTCAAATCCTCAACTTCAGACTATGTTCATCACAAAAATTCAGCCAATGCTTTATACAAAGTTGTTGTTTATTGAACAGTAAAAATAAAACTTGTACGAAGCTATAAAGCCATTTTTTCACCAATTCATTGCGTCAAACAACAAAGGATCGTAAAAAGTCCCTGCAACAATAATTAATATTGTTTCCAATAATTTAATGACTTTAAAAGAACTATTGTTGTTTGATTGAACAACAGCATAAAATGTGAGGGACTAATACCTAATTAGAATTCAACATTTTATTAGATATAATAATGTAGTAGTGAGGCGCTTGCTGTGAGCTTGGCACTTTTATTTTTAATATTTCTAAGCCCCTTGTGTTTCCATATTACAGAATGACTCACATGCCTTAATAAAATACGTACAGAATTATCCCATCCACATTAATTATAATAAAAATTTAAATATCTCCGTCGTTCATCAGAGTAATTTTAATTAGTTAGGTACACGTTATTTGAATTCTTATACACTAAACATCTCCATCCACCATATTTTACGCTTAGACGTACTTAATATAATCTCATTACGAATACTATGAGCGTTTGTTTTATTTAAATTTTATTATATTAATTTTTCCATGTTATATGTGGGCTTCCTTTTCTTTATTTTTATGTGTTTTGGCATTAAGAAGCACCTGAATGGGGCGCGTTTTGTGTTTTGTATAATTTTATTATGCCAACCACGCACTTTATAGGCATGTGCTGCTTTTAGATTTAGTGTTTTGATATTCTGTGGCCGTTTTGTACAATTTCCTGTCCGCAGGCGACGGGCCTCCGGCACTAAACCACAAAGATAATCAAAAAAATTAATTAAGAGGCTCAAATTTTATTAAATTTAGTAATAGGAAGTTTTGGAAGAAGCATAAATATACAGGGTGAGTCGCAATAAGTGGGACATAGTTTACCTGTAAATACTAGGCCCAAAAACTGAGACGATTGACGCAAAAAGTTGTTATTCTAAAATGCATAACTAAAAAGTTATAGGCGTTTGAAGTTTAAAAAAAAAATAATTTTTGCTAATAACTTCTAAACTAATTGTATGAGAAGAACCAATTATTGGTAGTTGCTAATGAATACCAAAGACCTTTAATTTGTGAAAATTTTGTTCAAATTAAACTTTAAGAAGATGTTTTTTTAAAGTAAGTAAAGTGTTTAATCGTCTGGAACTTTTTGGTCCTTAAAATATTAATTATAAAAAAAATTGCATTTAATAGGCAATTTAATTTAAAAACTTTTTGATCTCTTATAAAGTTTTGATTAAACGCACCATTAAGCTTTAAAAAATTAAAAACTAACAGCATGTTTTTACTAAGTTTCAAAAAAAAAACAGCATCAAGAATGCTGAGATTTAAATGTTATTGACGGAGGACGGACCTCCAGCACATTATGCACGTCCTGTGCGACATTGGCTATCTGTCACCTATCCTCAACGATGGATTGGTAGAGGCGCTGACGCTCCTGTTGCATGGCCTCCTCGTTCTCCTGACCTAAATGCAATTGAATCCTTTTCTTGGGGATATTTAAAATCAAAAGTGTATGCAACACCTATTCCTTCACTTCAAGAGCTTAGAAGGAGAATCGTTCAACACGCCAATGAAGTTCGAGAGGCAGTTTATATTTAAAAAAAATTCAGTTTTCAATGCAAAGAAGATCTACAGGAGCGTCATCGTCAGGGCCTCTACCAATCCATCGTTGAGGATAGGTGACTGATAGCCAATAAGCTAATGTCTGTCGCACAGGATGTGCATAATGTGTTGGAGCTCCGTCTTCCGTCAATAACTTTTAAATTTCAGCATACTTGATGCCGTTTTTTTGAAACTTAGTAAAAACTTGCTGTTAGTTTTTAATTTTTTAAAGCTTCACGGTGCGTTTAATCAAAACTGTACAAGAGATGAAAAAGTTTCCAAATTAAATTGCCTATTAAATGCAATTTTTTTTATAATTAAAATTTTAAGGACAAAAAAGTTCCAGAAGATTAAACACTTTACTTACTTTAAAGTTTGATTTCAACAAAATTTTCACAAATTAAAGATCTTTGGTATTCATTAACAACTACCAAGAATTGGTTCGTCTCATTCAATTAGTTTAGAAGTTATTACCAAAAATTATTCTTTTCTGAAATTTCAAACGCCTATAACTTTTTAGTTATGTATTTTAGTATAACAAGTTTTTGCGTCAATCGTCTTAGTTTTAGGCCTAGTATTTACAGGTAAAACATGTCCCACTTATTGCGACTCACTCTGTATAAGGGACATCCTGACATCCATTTTATTTTTTGGCAACAGTGTACTTTAATATACTAATTTTACTGGTCACCTGTGTACATTTATAAAATGGATAGTTATGGCAGAAATTTAAAATAAAACATGGACTAAGGTATATTTTTCGATATTAATTTTTGAATTAAGGCAAATTTAGCAAATTGCGACTAGTTTAAAAAATCATTCATTTGCAGTAAAATTATGTTTATTAAAAACAAAACTTGATTATTTCCTATTATAATTGATAGAAATCTCGAATCAAGTACTTAGGTACATAATATTTTACCTATTTAGATGTTTTCTTTTTCCCAACATATACACCTCATTTCTCCCAATATTTACGTAAAACTCACCTGAAACAAAAAAACATGTTAATGTTACTTCGCCGTATAAAAAAATACAAAAAACACATTCCTAAAATAATACTAACATTCCAATTTCAAACTGTTTACACTACAAATTTTCCAATTTCCTTCCTTCGCTACTCATGGCGCCCCCTTTTAACCAGAAGCCAAACCCTTATTCAGCGCTTTACAGAAGCCAAACTTTCCACGATTTAAAACGGTTTTGAACTACGCTAAAATTCAGTAATTATGATAAGCAAATTACTAATGAAGCAAATAGATGAATTGTCATTCCAAACTTTACTTTAAGCGATGATAATGCAAATTACCGACAAGTCTAAAGTCCACGTACCGGAATAATTTTTCACTTAAATTAACATGCGTGTTGTTTTAGTTTAACATACATACAAAGTGCAATTTATTGTTTATTAAACATTCATATCATTAACCAGATTTTTTATTATTGAAACTACTTGGCTTTAGATAATAATTGTTAATTCAATCATTGTGTTTGCTGTGAGTTTTTTTTCTGTTAGAAAGGAAATTAATCTTGTTCAGGAATATTAAACAGATTTAATATGCTTGGAATAAAATTAAACAATAACAGAGCTGTTTGTTATAACAATTAAAAATTGTCAACGTCTAGACATTCGTGATATGGCTAAAGCAGAAATAGCGACTGTTGTTGTAAAATTGCAGTAATTCTTTGTTGTAAATAAATAATACTGGGTACAGTTAAAAATAAAAACCACATTAATCAGCAGGATTTTATGGCACAAAAACATTAGGAAGTTTTTGCTTTTGGCTTTAAGTTAATATAAAAATCTGTTTGAGGTTACTAGGTTACTTTATTTATATAATAATTGTTATTTTGCAAGATTTAATAACTAAATTTTTAAAAAACTTTATCGTAAATACACGCAAACACAAATTATTATGCATAAATTAAACTAATCTCCAAACAGTAGTTTCAATAAATACATAAGCTCGATTTATAACAATATTGATAAAATGAATAGGTACAAAAGAAAATGTTTTCACTTCGTTTAAATAATCATCACTGTCATTGTTATTGTTATTTATCGAAACGGACTTTGCTATGCCGAATAATAAATTCGTTTTTCGCAAGTTTTAAGTTTGATTACAATTTTATATAAAAAAATTTAAATTAAAAAGAGAAAGTTTATTTGAATAAATAAGATATTGTGGGTGCGTTTTTAATTACTGTTTTTGATGAACAGAAGTTTATAAGAAAAAATCAAGCGGGGTTCTTTTGTAAATAATTTTATATTTTTTCTTAGTCAAACACTGAAACGAAACCAAACAGAGGAAATGAGAAATTTATAAACAAAATCAATTTTAGAGCTGCATTCCCAAACAGCATTGAGCCATTAGAACAAAACTGTGGATGAGAAGATTAAAACCAGAAACGATACCACAAAAAAATTGGCAATAGAAACTTGAGAACAGGAGAAAGAGAGAGATCAAGGGAAAACTAAAATTACGAAATAGAGAAGCCATGTGTAATTAATTAAGTTCTAGTGAGGATCTCTAATTGATAATACTAATTTACACTAAAAATGTACATTGGATGAGAGGTGGCTTTTCTTATGTATTTTCTCCCGCTGAATTCGAAAATTAAGGTTACAATTTTATGGAACAGTTTTTGAGATATTGTAATTTTTTCATTTTTTTGACTTTAAAAGTCATATCTCGAGCAAGAAATCTCCGAATTGGTCATTTCTAGCTCGAGATATGATTTTTAAATTAAAAAAAAGTCGAAAAAATGCAAAAATTACAATATTTCAAAAACTGTTCCATAAAAAAAATTGTAACCTTAATTTTCGAATTCAGCGGGAGAAAATACATAAGAAAAGCCACCTTATTTTGTAAACTAGAGTAATTTTCCTCAATTTCGCATTATGTACTATACCAAACTCATTCCTCTTCGAGATATTTAATTTTAAATCCATAATTATTCCTTACTTATTATTTTAAAATTTAACCGAAACCCTTTGAAATAATGTTCCAAAACTGCAAATGAATGAATTATGAAATAGTTGAGGACACTTCCAGCCCACTACCATTCCTTCTACTCATTTAGTTTTCAAATCACACTTTATACCAATGCCATAATCACCCACATTAAAATTTCCAAGAGCTGCTTCACCTCCTCCACTTCATTTCCCTAAAAGTCAACTGAAACCACACACACCAAGCACATGACAATTTCCATGGAATTCCAAACTGGCATTTTATTATCGATTGCATCACACATGTAGACGCTTTTCCGGACATTTCATTGCACACCGCTGCTCTCTCATCCAATAAATGTGTTTACGCGGACAGGTTTTCCTGGTGGACTCTGGATTTTGTAATTGAGAATTATTGACTACTTGAGCAAACCGTATTGCACTCAGCTATCTTCCAATTGCGGAGTATTTCACACACTGCCCTTTCAATTTGCACCACCAATGGGGCAATGGGAGGCGGGGGTGAATTTGTAATATCTGTAAATGTGTCCGCAATTTAATCCAATGTAGCTCGTATATTGGCAAAATTGAATGGCTGTGGCTACAAATCGTTCATAAATTTAAACCGAAACATTTTTCATTCAAGTAACGTTGACGTTTTTATTATAAACACCGCTCTGGAGGTGGATATTCATATCACCTGATGGATACCTAGTAATATCAGAAGGTCGTTTTGAGGTAAACTCGTTCAGACACAACGTAATTTTATATATACAAAGTTATTGATTCAGTTTTGCGGATATCTGGTTTATTTATGACCGCACACACATGTCTTATTATGTAAACTACGCCACGATTTTATTAAAGAGTGCTCCAAAGGATATTTTTAATGAATACAAGTTCTGAAACAAATTTTCAAAACTTTCGAAAGATTTCCCATTTATAACATGGAAAGTTCTAGAAGAATGTTCATTTTACCAGTTGGAGGGTGCAGGATTAAAAGTTTTTAATTAATTTTATTTTATTGTGTCTTTTTGACTGAGTTTGTTTAAATCGCCTTGAAATGTGAATAATTACTGTCGTTTAGGCAAAGTGTCCCCTCATATCTTTTTTCCTAACGAAGCAGTTTATTTCTTTCATTAGTAGGAGTTACTTGGGACGAACGGACTGATGTTAAAATTCCAATTACGTTGGCTAGAGTTTAGAAATGAAGACAATGATAAAATACATTCATTTCTAATACAACAGTATGATTTCCAATATATCTCTCTTTAATTTCCATGAAACCCAAACAAAAATCCTCCTAAATTATAAATTAGTTTCGTTTGGATCAAAACCCCGATTCCCTTACAGAATTCCAATAAAAATCACGGATGCTGAGTCATTGAAACAGTTTTCATTAACAATACAATCCCTCCCCAACAATAGCAGCAAATTATTTAGCTCTAATTCAGTCGGAATTGCATCCCCCAAATTGCAGCCTTTTTATTCCACATTTCTGTATGTATAAGAAATCTTACACTCAGTTATTATGTTTGATGACCATTTTGCAGTTATGGCCAGTACTTATTACCCTGGAGAATCGTAAAAACTTACCAGGGCTATATATTTACAAAGTTTTCGCATTTATTTCAAAGTTGAGGGTGCCGTATTATGCTACATGTATTATACAAATAGGTTCCAATACCACCAGGAAACTGGAAGAACACTGAGGAAATGCTTAACGAGTTTCTGTATTTGCATTTCGATTTATTCATGGTACTATAAATATGAATTAATATTTGAAATGCCTAGATTACGGTTTTTTTTGTTAGTGTATCAAAGCGAATAATCTGCATTTGCTAGTAGACTGCATTA